>CM037459.1:2005500-4405500 GCA_021014325.1 Plazaster borealis
GAAACTGAAAAGTGAAACTATTGAACTGCACTTAGTTTGATTTCTCTTGTTTTTCAGAAATCTCAAGATACTTTAGATCGCTGTCTGTGTGCTCATTACCAGGTCAGGACTGTGGAGGAACTTGGTCATGGACCTGTCAAACACTTGAGTCAACCGCTTATCAAGATGGCTGCTACATTAGGACACAATCAACAAGACTCTAATGCAGTCATCTATGAGACGGCCTTGTGTGCTGCTAAAAGGTAAGGTTTATCTCATTTAGTAAAGCCTCCAAGAACTAAAAGCAGCAACATTGGTATACCTCTTTCTATGTTATCATTTCTTACTCATCTTTGATGTTTTAGGAGGCCTGAAAGCAAGAACAAGGAGGTAGGGTTGTTTGGTTCGCAGCGAGTGGAGGACGCCCTCTTGTGTTTGCAGTCTGCCCCTCTACTGGAGGATCTAGCCGAGTGGTGTCATTGGACGATGGTCTTTGAGCCGGAACATGGAGACCTGAAAGCCTTTCTTGAGAGAAACCTGGGTATGTGATTATGTTTTAGACTTGAGCATTTCTTATTGGTGTATTGTGCAAATAGAGATTACCATAAAGATGTACAGTTTCAATTGACAGAGGGCGCAATACACGTCCGTCTGCTTGTACTTTTTGTGGGTCGGTGGGTCAAAAAAGTATACTTTTTCTTCGTTTGTGATTTCTTGAAGGTCTGACTCTGTCTCCACCAATTAAAATCAATGCCTTGGAGGTGAGACCAGGAGTCCTGCTTCGATTGGCCACGGAAACATCCAATGATTTGTTTGCTGCTGCTGCAAAGAGCGGTGACAGTATCAACACCGTCGGCCATCTTGTCTCTCTGGTAGTGAAGGATGGTCCTAGTAATGTACCCTTGGCGTTGCTTAGCAACCACATGGAAACGGCTCTGAATATGATGGGTTTGACTTCAAATCACAGAGCTGTCAGTGGGTTCATCTTGGAATGCCTTGTAGCTGTACCCTTGCAAATTGGTGTGGCTGTTCTAAAACAGGTTGGTTGAAAAAGATTAATTGTTTTTAACAACTATTTCTACCTCTGTATTAAAACACTCTTTCTGTTTTAACAGTTTTTGTTCTTATTGATCAATTTGACACCAATCATATATTTTACTTGAGATCTCCCCAATTTTCATGCGTGATGATTTTATTTCTCAAGGTCTTCCTGAAGCCCCTTGTGAATGTTCTTGGGTCAGTGCTCAAATCAAGGGAGTTGATTCTGGCATCCTGCAAAACCACAAGACAGAAGAGCAGAATTCAGAGTTTTGGGCTCCTGCTGGGTATCAGCCAATGGAAAGACAGCTTCCTAGAGGAGAGAATGCACCAGAACTTTTTTAACCAGCAGGATCTGCCAGGAGATGAGGAGGAGGAAATTGATGTCAGTAATTTCTTGTCATTAAAGAAATCTCATCAAGCTGAAGAAAGACCTTCAAAGGTGAATTACTTGCTGAAAATCCTATCTATTGAAACAGCTTCGTGCAAATACGGACGACTATGTTTCAATTTTCTTAATTGCAGATTGAAAGTAATTTAAAATTTGTTCTTTGAGATGTTGAAATTTGTAACAAGATTCACTTCACAGTTTGAGACCTATAACTAGCAGTGGCTAACTTTTGTATAAATTTTGTTTTACCGATCAACCCTATTTTATGGAAAAAGTATAGGAACCTTAGAATTAAAAAGTGACGCCCTTATGCAAACACTACTTAAATTATATAATTCTCGCCTTAAAAAAAAAAAAAACTGTGTTCTTTACCCCTAGGTAATGACAGAATTAAATCTTTTAAATATCGATTGCTAAAGTGTTAATCGTACAAGTGGGCCGACTTTTTCAACTTTGAATACAGGTAGAAGAAAATCACTCTGTGACAAATGTCTGCGATGACACCGTCTCAAGAAATCTTGAGATGCTTGCTGAAGGAGAAGATGCTTCTTGTGTGGAGACACTGAGAAATCAGGAGATTGAGGGAAGCATTCAGAAAGATGCTGGAGTGGAGAGGTCGAAAGAGATGGATGAACAAGTGAAGCAGGAAACCATTAATGAGGAACAAGAGATGACGGAAGAAGTAAAAGAGAAGAAATCAAAAGACATTCTGGCGGACGTAGAGGAAGAAGATTTAAACGGAAATGGTAAGTATATGTTTAGCTCTTTAAAGTACCCCAAGATAATTATTCCTTGATTTTCCAATTTGTTGATTTTCCAAAGATAAGGAATTTATGCTGGAAAGCAATTCACTGTGTTGACTAATTTTTTGAAAAAAACAAAATGATTGGCATTATTTTTAAATGATTTGGGGTTGAACAAAGAAAAATTGACTAAAGCAGAATCATAAAACAAATTACCCAGTCAGTTTCTCTTGTGGTTTATAACTTGCCATTATTTTCAGGCAGACTTGAGGTTGATATAGGTAGAGAAAAACCTTGTGGCTTGCAGAGTTAATGTGTGTATGCGCAGTAATTACTTTATTACTAAGGGGGAAATAAGTTGGAATCAAGTCTTAACTTTTCTTTTTCCATCAATTAACAACTCTACTTTAAATCTTAAATACTCTGCAACTTTGTATTTGTAACTGATGTTTCTTTTGATGGGAAATGTTTCAGTGGTGAAGCCATTTCAAGCTAAGCCAGTTCAAGATAAGCCAATTAAAGATAAGCCAGTTCAAGCTAAGCCAGTTCAAGCTGAGCAAGTTCAAGCTAAGCCAGTTCAAGCTAAGCCAGTTCAAGCAAGCTGAGCCAGTTCAAGCTAAGCCAGTTCAAGCTAAGCCAGTTCAAGCTGAGCCAGTACAAGCTGAGCCAGTTCAAGCTGAGCCAGTACAAGCTGAGCTAGTTCAAGCTGAGCCAGTTCAAGCTGAGCCAGTTCAAGCTGAGCCAGTTCAAGCCGAGCCAATTCAAGCTGAGCCAGTCAAGCTAAGCCAGTTCAAGCCGAGCCAATTCAAGCCGAGCCAATTCAAGCTAATTAAGGCCATATGGAAAAATAGTCTCTTTTGCGCTCGATAATTAAACACGCACTCAAAGTACAGGCTGAAAATCAGTATCTCGACGCAAAATGCTTGGCCACGAAAAATTCAAAAGACGTACAAGAACGGGGTGCTCGGCATTCTAATTTATATTAATTTGTCTTTAAAATCATCATGATTTTATTTAAAATGATCACAATAACTCGTCGGACGGTCATGCAAAATGTTTTTCAAAATAACCCAAAACACAGCATTTTAGATAAATATTGTGTGGCCTACACGGCGCACTTCCAATAAACGACTCTGCACACCGATTGTGAGTCGCCCTCATTCGTTAACTAAATCACTTGTGTAGGTGGGGTTTACACCATTTCCCGTTGTAATTATTCCTTTACCTTGTGTATCAACTTTGCTGTGATTGGTTGAATATTTTCGTCGGACAGGATAAAACAGTGAAAACATGAAAACTGTTGTCCAATCAAATGCGATGTAACTTCACACCACGGTACGGTTCAATGTATTACAATTTGACCTGTGTATACCAACCGCGCGCGCACGCACACAGTGTTAATGCACTGTGCATTTATAAACACAGCGCTTTGATTTATTGAGACTTTTCCTATTAAACTTTTCCATATGGTTCAAGCTAAGCCAGTTCAAGCAAGCTGAGCCAGTTCAAGCTAAGCCAGTTCAAGCTAAGCCAGTTCAAGCTGAGCCAGTTCAAGCTGAGCCAGTTCAAGCTAAGCCAGTTCAAGCTGAGCCAGTTCAAGCTGAGCCAGTTCAAGCCGAGCCAATTCAAGCTGAGCCAGTTCAAGCTGAGCCAGTCAAGCTAAGCCAGTTCAAGCCGAGCCAGTTCAAGCTAAGCCAGTTCAAGCTAAGCCAGTTCAAGCAAGCTGAGCCAGTTCAAGCTAAGCCAGTTCAAGCATAAGCCAGTTCAAGCTGAGCCAGTTCAAGCTGAGCCAGTTCAAGCTGAGCCAGTTCAAGCTGAGCCAGTTCAAGCTGAGCCAGTTCAAGCTGAGCCAGTTCAAGCCGAGCCAATTCAAGCTGAGCCAGTTCAAGCTGAGCCAGTCAAGCTAAGCCAGTTCAAGCCGAAACAGTTCAAGCTAAGCCAGTTCAAGCTAAGCCAGTTCAAGCAAGCTGAGCCAGTTCAAGCTAAGCCAGTTCAAGCTAAGCCAGTTCAAGCCGAGCCAATTCAAGCCAAGCCAATTCAAGCTGAGCCAGTTCAAGCTGAGCCAGTCAAGCTAAGCCAGTTCAAGCCGAGCCAGTTCAAGCTGAGCCAGTTCAAGCCGAGCCAATTCAAGCTGAGCCAGTTCAAGCTGAGCCAGTTCAAGCTGAGCCAGTTCAAGCTGAGCCAGTTCAAGCTGAGCCAGTCAAGCTTAGCCAGTTCAAGCCGAGCCAATTCAAGCTGAGCCAGTTCAAGCTGAGCCAGTTCAAGCTGAGCCAGTTCAAGCTGAGCCAGTTCAAGCCGAGCCAATTCAAGCTGAGCCAGTTCAAGCTGAGCCAGTTCAAGCTGAGCCAGTTCAAGCCGAGCCAATTCAAGCTGAGCCAGTTCAAGCTGAGCCAGTCAAGCTAAGCCAGTTCAAGCCGAGCCAGTTCAAGCTGAGCCAGTTCAAGCCGAGCCAGTTCAAGCTGAGCCAGTTCAAGCTGAGCCAGTTCAAGCATAAGCCAGTTCAAGCTAAGCCAGTTCAAGCCGAGCCAATTCAAGCTGAGCCAGTTCAAGCTTAGCCAGTTCAAGCCGAGCCAGTTCAAGCCGAGCCAGTTCAAGCTGAGCCAGTTTAGGCAGAGCCAGTCAAGCTAATAGTTCAAGCTGAACAGTCCAAGATAAGCTAGAACCAAGCATTTATTTTAAATTGAGTTGTTTCAATTATCATCTGGAATTAGAAGTAAAAAGAAAAGTAACATTTACAGAGGAACTGGAATACTTGTGGGTTGGGAGAGTTCTAGATGGTACAGACAATTGAAAAGGAGCTTTTTCGGGAGAGTTTGTGGTGTACTACCATGATTTTAATTCCAACTTTGTATTTGTAACTGATGTTTCTTTTGATGGGAAATGTTTCAGTGGTGAAGCCAGTTCAAGCTAAACCAAATCAAGCTGAGCAAGTTCAAGCTAAGCCAGTTCAAGCTGAGCCAGTTCAAGCTAAGCAAGTTAAAGCTGAGCCAGTTCAAGCTAAGCCAGTTAAAGCTGAGCCAGTTCAAGTTCAAGATGAGCCAGTTCAAGTGAAGCCAGAACCTGATGTAGCCACTACTTCACAAGAAGTTTTTGAAGACGAGGCCGCCATTAATAGCTGTCCCTCACAGTCAGGATCCACCAATCCAACTTATCAATTCAACAAAGGTAAAGGCTACTTGTTGTTGTGTAGACCTCGTGCAGGCAGTTCCCAATTTCATGGCACTGCTTATCACATAATTCTGTGCATACAGCCCTTAGAATCACACCCTTTAGAGGGTGCTGTAAGCACAGAATTATGTGTTATGCAGTGCCATAAAAATGAGCCCAGGTCATCATTAGGCCACATTAAAAACAAAAATTGTTGATCGTCCTGCCCGACCCTACGAAAACCCTCGGCCCCTTTTTATTTTTATTTTTTCATAAAAATATGGTCTTTTCAATGATCTTTTCAATCAAATTTGGCTCATAGATTTTTCAGATGATATTTTTTCAAAATCCATAGTTGGAAATAGATGTTTGAAGAAAGGTTATTCATGTTGGCAAAAACAAGAACAATTCTTCAAATATTTACTTAGGCTTCTGTACTGCGTTTTAGGAGCTAAATGTCGTCTAGGAGTTCAATGGGTTTAACAAAACAATTAAAAACATCAAAATCACACAAATTTTATTGTGATTGTGATGATTTCTTTATTCTTTATTTCATATTTTGCCATGTCCAAAAACAAAACCCAGAACCACAAAAAAACCTCCCACCCCACTTCCCACCAAAAAAGGACGATCAACAATTTTTTTGTATAGTGGCCTTATAAGGGAAAGTATATTATTGTATAATGGAATAGTAGATTAAGTTTCATTCTCTCATTTTCAAAAAAAATTTGCACAACCAATCTGTAGAACTATCATCAAATGCAGTGTTCATGTGAAGTAAACTCAACAAATATAGTTTTTTTGTCAGGGATTTCGTGCACATTCATATTGCGCTTATTTTGATTGCAGCAATCACAATAAGCGATTAATTTGTTGCCAACTTTTATGGTATTTTCGGACGAGAATATTTCAGATAAAAATGATTAGACATTTTCTTTTCGTGTCATTACCAAAGTGTGACCCTACCTTACCTTTAAAAGCCAGTGGGCAAAGCAAGATTTAGTACAGAATGTCACTTTTTCGGAAGGCCTAGGACGTTTGCAACTGTTGTTCAATATTTATGTCAGAATTTTGCACTTCTTCTGACATACATAATTTATTTGTTTCAATTTTTTTTCTTTTTCATCTGAAGGAGATTTTCTTTCAAGGAGAGCATTTTGTTCCGTGAATGAGTGGCCTCCACCCAAGCGGATTCTGCAGCTACTTAGTACCCAAACATTCCCCTACTACCCTTTTCAACCCAAGGAGCAGCTGTCCGTCGGTGGTCTACCGCAAGAGGAGGTTCAAAGTACAATGATAAAATGTGAGGAGAGTCAAGACAGCACCATGGAGCAGTCCACCCCCACGGAGCAAGGAAAGGATCAGGGATTTGGACAAGGTATGGTAAAATCTTATCGATGAATATAAATACTTCTACCAAATATTGTTGTTGAAAGCCATGCCCATGGTCATTATACATGCCTGCAAATCAATTGGATCGAGCAGGCATACCAGGCGAGGGTCTACCTGGGTCGCAGCCCCGGCGGGACCCTCACCTGGCTGCCGCGAGAGCCCTCCTGGAAGACGGCAAACATATGAATTTGTTACCCCCTGTTTGTCCCACTTAACTTTGCTGTTTTAATTCGAGGTAAATCATTATGCGTGTACCTAAAACTCTATACAGGAGTCCAGTAAGCGGATTAGCCCGATCTGTGTGAAGCTGTGCGTTCGTCCGTAAAGCCTAAACTTGGGCCATTCCATTTACATTAAGGTGTAAAAACATTTTTCAAACTTTGCAATTAAATCAAACGTAGAAAAATAAATTACAACAAAGTGTTTAAATTTGCTATGAACTGCGACTATTGCTCTGTTGCAAAACTATAGGCCCTATTGCAGAAGCATGCGGAAAAATAAACTGTTGTAAAACAAAAAAATCACACTACACGATAGCATTAACCCCTTCTTAAGAATGGTATGCCCCAATAAACACGTAGCAGGTTTCGAGTTCCAAACTTGTGTTGACGGATTTTTTCATTTTCAAGACATTTTCCACACGACCATAACTACTTCATACTTATGTCTTATCAAAACAAAAATATTATCACATAAATCTCCAAGAATTGGACTTTCCAATAGTATAAATTTGCACGCTTTAAATCACATTTAGAAGGAGGCAATTTACCTCTTAAACTGGTACCTTTTTATGACAGAGCATTCTCTGTCATGGTACGCCAAATGCTGTGGACACGTGCGTTCAATGGGATATCAAACAACCATTCCGATTCGCTGCTTGGTCTAACAGTGCCCTAGTACGGCAGTAAATTATAACCAATCAACTAAAGTTTAACATCACCTTCTTGGGAGGGATCACCCTCTATTTTAAAGCTCGAACGAAAACAATCGGCTGAGGGGTTACTGAGTTACGACCGTTTAGGGACCGCATTGCATGGTCTGCATTGAGCAAAACATGCCGGCTACACAGTAAAACTGACAAAACTGTTCATCGTTAGACCCCATAGTACGGGACTTTAAAACAATACTTTAATATAATTTTAAAACAGTTTTGAAGATGAATAACTACTCTCTTTTTTGGCACAAGAACGAAATTGATACGTTGAGTAAAAGTTAAGATATGACACTAAAAAGCAAAAAAAAGGATGTTTTTGAGTGCTTTCTGGAGTCGTCTTCTGCCGTTTCCCGGGTTGGTTGCTTAAGTTGTACACAGAAATTCATATGGTACAGATTTGGAGGAAGAAAACTTGCAACCATCAGTTCAGTGGCGTAACCAGAATGGATGAGCCCACTGGTCAAAATTCTTTCCCCTCCCCGGATCCCCCTCAATGAAATTGAAAAAAATGCATAAATGAATGGTATGACACATTAACTAGCCCCCAAAATTATGTCTTATCCCCCGCTTGCCCCCTACCCCCCCCCCCCCCAAAAAACAAAAAAAAACAAAAAAACAAAACACACACACACAAAAAAAAAAAAAAAAACCAACCAACCCAACATCTGGTTATTCCACTGGCAACCATAATGACAACTTAACAACTATGACTGGAAAACATTTGCGCTTGCAAACCAAACTTTTCTCTTGAATTTGATAGCGTCTGTTGAGTCTGTGAGAGCCTGCTGAATGTTTTTAAAAAATGATCTTTATTTTTCAGATGCATCAGGAGCTGATCTGGAGCATCATTTAGTGACAGGAGAGCCCCAACCCGATGGAATCTACCAAGCTACACAAACAAGCTGTATACTTGTGGAATCGCTCACTCCCTTCAATAACAATGAGGGTGAGAAACTGAATTTCATCACAGTCAACTTATAATCAAACATTGTGTTTAGAAGTTCAGCATCCTTCAGTAATTTTGAATGATGTGACAGCCACCTCTAAACTATTTGTTGGTATTATTTTTGTAGATGAAGTCAGAGCCAATGCGCCAGGAGATGAACAGCATCAACTGATGACAGTAAAGAACCAACAGCTTGGAACCTGTCAGGGATCACTCGCCCCCTCCAATTAAAAGGAATGGTAGTGAGGAGTTGAATCCATCACAGGGAGTCCTCACTGTCAGCAGAGGGCGCCCTTAGTTTATCTGTAGAGTAGGGTGTTGGCAATGCCATGTTTATGGATGCAAGAATTGCCATGGGATGATCAAGAGGGAGTTTTATACTCCGTAACAGATCAAGAATTGTGCTGCACCCCACTGATTCCTCCAAAACAGCAGACAACTTTCCAGTATCCTATCACAAGCAGAGGTGGAAATTGAAGATGTTGTTTGCAGCCCCACCTTTCCTGAAAGCAGTATCCTATCACAAGCGGATGAGGAGTTTGAAGTTGTTGTTTGCAGCCCCACCTTTCTTAAGAGCAGTATCCTGTCGCAAGCAGAGATGGAGTTTGAAGATGTTGTTTCTAACCCCACTTTTCTTAAAAGCAGTATCCTATCACAAGTAGAGGTGGAGTTTGAAGATGTTGTTTGCAGCCCCACCTTTCATAAAAGCAGTATCCTGTCACAAGTAGAGGTGGCATTTGAAGATGTTGTTTGCAGCCCCACCTTTCTTAAAACTCTCACAGATGTGGCTTTGGAAGATAAAGACATTAGTGACGTTGGGCAAGGGGGAGGAGAGAGCTGTGATTGTTCATGCACACAAGATAGAAAAGTTATTCCTGTTATGTTTGACGTACTTGTTGAAACTTTTGAAGTGAGACTTAACATTAACAGCAAATTTTGAGCCACAGAATCAAAACATGTTAAGTATAGCTGTTTGGCATTGAATGTTTGTTATGGTTTGCTGTTGTCTTTATACTCACATTACAAACCAGTGGTTGTTTTGTTGAGAGTTTTGTTAATTCAAATTAATTGCCCTGATTAAAGCTGGAAAATTAAGCTTTTCAAGCAGGTTCTATTTTAAATGAAAATTAAACTCATTTTAAGTAAAATACCTTTCAGAGTGTTGTTCCATCAAAAAACATCTAAACTTTACGATTTGTTCAGATGACTGTCGATAAACAAAATAAATAAATATGAACAAAATGTTGAAGAGACTAACATTTCTACAAAACGTATGCAGTTTGTTTAGTTTCCTGCCAATAAGTCTGTTTAATTTGTACATTTGAGAATTCAGTAAGGAAAAAGAAAACAATTTTTCAATGGAAAGGGGTAATTTACTTTCAGTTGGAGCTTGAAAGAATTCAGTACTTATGGTTTGTATTTTGATAATGTGTTATTTCTTACGAGCTTATTGTTTTGTTACATGATGATAGCTGTGAAAGGGTCAGGTCCCAAATTAAAGCAGAAAGTGTGTTGCTTTACAAAAATAATTACTAAGAGCCCCCCCCCCAAAAAAACACCCCAAAAAACCAAACAAACACCCCAACACCCCCCCCCCCCAACAAACAAACGCCCCAACAAACAAACAAAACAAACTAAAACAATAAAAAAATTGCAGTGCACCACAAAAAAAGGTACATGGCAATATTTTTCAGCCATTGTTTGCTTCTGCTGTCAATGTTTTTCGATGCCGAAAATGGACCCTGGGCACAGCATATTGCAGCATATTTAAACTTCTTGATGTTGCTTACAGTTGGCAGAGCTGTGAAATGGGCTGACGATGCCACACGCGTACTCTGTGTCATTTGTTTGTTTTCATTTAAAAAACTTTTTTTTTATGTTTGCTGAGCATTGTTTGCATAATGTTGTATTTTCTTTAGATTCATTTAAATTTGATTGATTGCAATTATGTTGCTTTACAAAAAAGAAATTAATGCAAGTTCGCCCAAAACAAGGCTTAAAGCCACTCTTGGTAAGGGGCTACAAGAAGAACATATCTAACATGAAAACAAGAGGTGTTCCAGGCTGAATGCCCGAACACCTAATAATTCGGAAGCTGGAGGTAGGAATTGAGAAAAGTTTGAAAGAAACAAAATGATTTGTAAAAAAACCGAAATAATTAATTTGCCAATAATTTATTGTGATTTGTTATGTTAAAGATGTGTCTGAAAAGAGTTTATTTTATAAATTATTATTAAGTGCAGTTGGTATTTATTACGGTTTGAAAGCATGAATATATGTTAACGGAATATTGTGTTTAAATGTTTAAATAACAAGAGTTTAACTACTAAGTTACATTTTAAATAAAGAAGGTCCAATAATTTGATCTTACATGTTAAGACGGTTTGGGAACATTGTTTTAATTGTTTTGTCATTGTACATTGTTTGAATAGATGCAAAAATTATGAATTTATTAAAAACCGAATAGTTAGAAAATCCAGGTCACCAATGCCAACGGCCAGTAAAACCTGCCGGACTCAAAATAGTGTTTTAGTTATGATCATTTTACGTTTTCAGATTTGAGCATCAATGCCAACTGTGGATTTGTCTGTGTGTGGAATTATTTTGTCCCCAGAGTCTTTTCTATTGTGTTGAGGAAATGTCTTCATGTACCAAACGTACTACGGAGCTCTGGAAGTGCCATCCAACTTGTTGAGATCTTGATATAATTTACTGCAGGATGATGACATCATAAACGTAAGATGACGACATCATGAGATGATTTATCTCGGGATGATGACATCTTGAAAATAGAATATCGTCTTCCAAATATATTTTATCTTGGGATGACGACATCCTGAAAATCTAAAAACCTGTACAGCTGTTATTTTTATAACTCTTGAATTTACGTCGAAATTATGACACTAATGTGAAAATTTCTCCCAATGCAGTTGCCTGCCGGAAAGGCCCTGAAATATACATGGTCGCACTTTTGTAAGCAAAGGTTATGGATGGTCTATACCTTTACTCTTGTTATTTTCTATTGTTTTAAAGTATTTTTGTTAGTCCACGGTAAACGTTTTATTTTTCACATTTTATTTTCAAAAATGCTGTCCTTTCCTGCCCAAATACTGACCGTCCGACCATCGAGATCCTGGCCACATGCTTGAGGGTGCGCGCCCGGTCGCCACTCCCGGACGCTTTTTTTTTCTTTCTACACCGTAGCAAGGGGTTTTGTACTGTAATACTGCCAATTCCTGTCTTGAGATGAGACTACAAACATTTATGCCTATCAAGGGTTATGGTTTAGGGTAACAAATTCAGTTCAAAATGCCTTCCTTTATTGTACTTTGTCCATTTGTTTCAGTCGTGAAATTTGAAAAGTGCAGCAACATATTACATTTTTGAAAATGAAAAAAGATACATTATGATTTACCACAAAAACCCTACATTATTCTGTTCTTTTTGCCGGCTTATTTGAGTGACTCAAAGGGTTGAAAATAGACTCGTATGATGTGACGTAATCGTAAGATAGCCAACCGCATGAGGGCGTAAACACCCGGCGTGCAATCGGATCGTCCGACCGATGACATCGATCATGCATAAACGGAATCAGTCATGGCTACCGAAATAGGTTGCTGTACAAATCGATATAAATGAGAAGAAATTTGCGCTAAGAACGCCGATCAACCACAGATGAGATAAGTGAGTAATCCCCTACTTTTCACTGTTTTATTGGTAGTACAGTTGTACAAATAAAGATACCTAAACCCATCCAAACTGAACTTTTACCGTGGTGAATGAGGCAAAGCAATGGTTTACACGTAACTAACCATATCCGTGTTGTATACACTACCCGTTTGCGAGTGCCGTACAACAGTGCACGGCGTGGGTTCGTGATACGTGCTGTGCTGTACGGTATTGTTGGGTATGGTTCGATCGCGACTTGACGGGTGATTGGTTACCCCATTACCCCCAAGTATCAGGCGATTGGTCTGGTGGGATGGTGGCCCCTTGATGATGTAAGGAGTGAGTTTAGGCTCAGGAGGAGACAATCAAATCATAAACTTAACTCTAGCCCCAGTAAATTGAATAATTTATAATATAAGTAACACTAGGGACTGTGTAGTGTAGTGAGTGTTGGATGGTTTAACAAACAGGCCTCAGCAACAGCATGCTTTTATGCTAAATTGTACATTGCACCCGCTTGACCTGAAAAGGCTGAATTATTACTCTACCACGACTGAGTGTTAGGGTTGTGTCAGTTCTTTCTTCCATGGTGCCAGGGAAAACTTTATTAATGAATGATTGCGTTTTTAGACAACACTAAATGCAGATTTTGTTGTTTTAAAGCAGTCGTATTGGAATGCAATTTTCTGGTTAATGAAAGTGTTGAAGAAAGTTGTTGGTATTGTATTGTACACAAGATTCTCTGTTTTTAAGGTAAGTTCTCACATACATTATATACTAAATATTAACAGCATACTCCATTCTGTGACATAAATGTTTATAGGGATAAGAAATTTACAGACGTATCTGATTGCAGACCTTTTCATGTCCACTTGGTGAAAAACGTGTCTTTTATTGGCGAGCTGTGATGGTTCCAGATGAGTGAGTTAAAACAATGAGATACCTCGAATGTCCATAACTCTTTAAAGCAATGATGTATCGATTTGAAACTTATATCACATTTTGCCACTGACGTGCAGATTTGTATGAAAGAATAAAACTAGTATAACACCCGTTCCAGTTGAACAAGCTAAAACAGTGAAAAACTTGAGTGGCTATAACTCCTTACTGCAATGATGTATCAACTTGAATCTTATATCAAATGTTGTCATTGACATGCAGATTCATGTAGAAGAATAAAACTCATTATAAGTATGACATCAGACACCCGTTCCAGTTTATCGAGCTAAAACAATGAAAAGCTTGAGTGGCAATAACTTCTTCTTGCAATGAATTATCCACATGAAACCACATGAAACCCGAGAATTAAACATAATTACATGTCATTAGATATAATTTAAAACAAAGATTTGATGTTTAGAAAAAAACAATTCTTCGTTTGACGTGTTTTCTTGTTTCAATACGCGCAGGACTTGTACAGTTTATTGATACATGTGCATTACCAAAAGGTAGAAATGCCACCCTTCTACATGCTTCCTGAAATGTTGATGTTAATAGTAGTTTCAGACCTTTTGTCAGCAATGACTCACGCCTGTATTTACTTTACATGTTTGATATTAGTAAGAATTGCAATATGCTGCTAGATTCTCATTTTTAAGTTTCCAAGACTCTTTAGACTCTTTGATTTTGATATTACATGTATGTGATTATGTGAATCAAAGACCCTCAAGAAATTCATGTATTTTTTTGCCATAAACCAGTGGGTTACCTAATAAAATTAATATCCACTTTAATTAATCTCACCTTGACAAAATATAAGCAGGCTGCCTAACATTAACAAGCAAAATTTCTGAATATATGTACGTGGAACAAATTTACAATTTTTTTTATAAATTGTCAACCTGCAGCAGCAGCACCAGCAGCAGCATTATTGTGATGAAAACCAGTCCTTCATTTAAAAAACCCTGAGGAGATTAACAAACTGACAGGCCTCTCCTTTTTTTATTTTAATTTTATTTTATGAGAGATCGCCTAACACCATAAGGTCGGACGGCCACTTCAAGGTGAGGGCTACACTTAACTGATTTGGGCTATCGACCCAAATCAACTGCCACCAGGGGCATGTTGCCACCTACTCCTGGGGCTGAAACAGGGTTACCCCCTTCACAGTCCGTAAAAAGGCTTGGGTTGGGTATCATCCACTTGAACTTAAGCCTGGCTGGTAGTGGTATAGCAGAATGCAATAGAGAGGTTTCGCAAGCGTACGGATACAGATACAGATACGATAACCGTATCCGATCATGTTGGGTGCACGCCAGAATTTGTTTCGCAATCATATGTCAGGCCTATGACAAAGTATAGGCACCCCTATATACACTTTTGCATAAGTTTTGCGAGCAAAACAAATACAAAAACATTTTGTACTTTTCTTGTTACGTTGGAGAATTTGATTGAATAGTATTTTTGTTCAGCTGTTCGTTTTCAGACCCATTATGTTAAACGCGTGTAAAGAAAGTTTCCAGCAAGCTTGGCAAAACAAAGGTCCTTTTTACTGCATTTTCTTAATTTTTTTGCTTACAAATGACTAACACTTTCTATCTATATCGTAAAAGACACTCTTAACAGTAATATCGGGCAAAATGTTGTTAATCTAGGGTAAAAATACAACGAAAATCAGCAAAACGGTATCCGTTTTTAACGTACATGTATGAGCTCCCGTATCCGTTGTCAACGTGCATGCAAAACACGGAAGCCGTGGTTACGTGTCACGTGAACACACAAAGTGTTGACCTATCCGTATCCGTATTTTATGTAATGGCCTTGCGAAACCTCGCTAATGTACCTTCCCAACTTACAGTTAGTGAGGGGAGCTCTTTGCATTCATCAGAACCAAAACTTCACACATTAGTCTAAAAAGTGAAATTAAAATATGATTTTATAAATGTTTCGACTTGTACATCCTCTGACAATTCATGTTTACCAGATGGCAGGATTGTATTGGCGGATTGTTGTTTTTTTTCATGATTAAAGCAAATAAATGCCAGATCAGTTAGTTCATTTCTTGCTTTGACTACTGTATAATCTGGTTTTTCTCCATATTGTTTATAAACCGCTTTAAATTTTAAGGCGTGCTATTTTTTTGCACTCTTTGGACAAGTTTAAAGGCATCGTGCATGTTTGGTAATGACTACCTGATAATTAATCAATGGCAATAAAAACTTACTTGGTAAGAAGTACAGCAGCTTTGGATAGTATAATGCATTTTGAGAAACTTTTCACCCCTAAGTACTGCGGTTATGGAAAAATATATCACTTTTTGTCCCCCAAAACATTTGAATCTGGTAACGCTTCTCAGAGTGTGTATTCCAATGCAGATTATTCTTCCTGCATGAACATAACCGCTCCAGATTTTCGGCAATAATATCAAAAACGCTTCCACCTTTTGAAATGAAATTTTCACAGGTTACTTTTATGATTTTGGATAGAATAACACAACGGTATGCCAGTTTTGGAGCCAGTAGTTAGTGAATAATTTGGGCATGCAGCAGTTTCTTGCACGTGTGAAGTTGCCTCCGTGCCCCTGGTCGTTGCTCTGGCGTGTCAAAATGTTCCTGTAGAAAAACTAAAAGTTTACGAAATATCAATTTCCCTCATTTAGGTGCCCTCTACTTAATAACAAAAACTGTCTCGCCCTTCAGGATAGAAGTAGCCTGCCTGAATCTTGTGTAATTAGTACAAAAGACGTCACTTTATTCAAAGGACATATTAATAATAATAATAATAAACTCAGATTTTATACAGCACTTTTCGCACTCAAAGGGCGTCCCAAAGTGCTTGGTCTTTTTGCTACAGGCACATGTACGCAGAGCTATGTTTGGAAAACCCATTTTAAATACACCTGGTAACGGTTTACATGGTGCTGTGGCGCAAAATAATGCAGCTTTCCATGCCAGACACAATATATCAAACCTCTGCTCTTAAACCCTAACTCCCAAAGCGTTTTGCTAGAATCCATCCCTAACCCAACACATTCCAACAGTTAAATACTACCATGCGATGGGAACTGTACCCAATCAAACAAAATGAAACAGTCTGCTTAGGGGGACGATACACAACCTAAAAAACTCTAACAGGCCTTTTTTGTTTGATTTTGTTGGAGTGTGTACACTTAGCATTATGTGCAAAATTTGATCAGTGAAATCACACAGTACCCAACGTAACATTATCAAACAATTATCTTTACACTATTTTTTTATGTGGGACAAAATGTTGTTTGGACTCAGTTCATTTCAAGCACAACTTGGGTTTCTCGCTGTCATACTGTTGGCTCCATAGATCATCATAGCCCTTTTTATTTAATGATAAGTGTAGTGGGTTCTTTTACGTGCATTACACAACACACACAGGACCTACATAATATACAAACATGTACAGCTTTACTACATCCCATCCAGAGGATGAAGCAATAATGGTCAAGTGTCTTGCTCAAGGACACAAAGTTGTTAAATCCACCCTCTCAAAACCACACACTGCTGATCCGAAACACCAGGGCCCAATTTCATAGCGCTGCTTAACTGTCAGCAAATTTTCGTGCTAACTAACTGTAGCAGAAAAATTTGCTTGTTCATAAGCGTATTTCACAGGTTAGCACGAAAATTAGGCGGCCATCTTGTGCGTTCACCATGGATTTGCATTGTCACGTCATTCATTTTCATACAGTAAGCACCGGAAGGTTAGCATGCCTTTTCGTGTGCTTATGGTTAGCAGCGCTATGAAATGGAAACTCGCTCGGTAAGCACAAAATCAGCCGTTAAGCAGCTCTATGAAATTGGGCCCAGAGTTTACGTCACTAGTGGAATGTCCTTTTTTTCCTCGTAGGGAGGAACAGTAATCCCGTATTGCCTCTAAACTAGAACTGAATTAATACCAACAAAATAACCGGCAATACAATGGACTAATCTGCTGACTGTACAAAGCTTCAAATCTTTCAACTGACAGTTAATAATATCTTTTTCAGTCCCAGAATTGATTGTAAACCAATAAATACAATACATTTAAAATCCCTTGTGAATGAGAATAAGGCCGTGTCCGAATTGGCAGCTACAGCTACGTCTACGGCTGGATTTCCGCGTCATCATGCGTTGAAGAATTGGACGTCCTTGTCTGCCTTTTGGCTAGATTGTCATCAGCACAGTAAGGACAGTGAATGTCATGTACTTTGCTGATGCCTGTCCCCGACTGTAGTGTGCCTTGGTACTGTACTAGTGTCCTCCCTTAACAGTGGTCTGCTGGCGGAATGCCAGTAAATTAAAACACACGAAGACCCAGGGTTCTCCCTGCAGGTTTTTCCAAAACTGTGGTGCATTCTGGACCGAAATTTCTGAAGTTTGGCCGAAGCACGCTGAACTGAAACAAGGTCTTCGGAGTGTTTTCTACTTGGTGTTATATCTGCACTAGCACTGCACAGGGTTCTTCCCATGCACAAGCTAGCGTATCTGGCTGATACGTGCGACGAATTCTGTACCGATACGCGCAAATTTCGACCGATACGCCCAAAAACAAAACAGTTTATTTTTATTCTTATAATTTCACAAATATCATCAAGAGAAAGCCATATAGAATGCTCCAGATTGCACAGAGGGCTTTTAAAACCACGATAAACACCAAGTCGAAAATATTCTGAAGACCTTGTTTCAATTCAGCGTGCTTCGGCCAAACATAAAACAATTAGGGTCTAGAATGCCCCACAGTTTAAAAAAATCCTGGGGAGAACCCTGCTACATATTTTAAAATTCAATTATTTAATTTTAAATCCTTTTACTTGATAGGTTGGCTTTTATCTGACGATTTGTACATAAAAATGTTAACGAGCTACATATAGCTATAAGCTATAGGCCCTATGCACTCTTCCATTAAACTTTCTCCCATTGGTTCCGTTAGCCTGGCTAATGAGATTATCTTTATCATCCTGCCACCTGCTAATCCCAGACTGGATTATCTTCAGGTTTAGAGGATATTGAAACATACGCAATTGTAAAATACATTTGAAGAATAACTTTTCTTGAAGGGAAAAATTGCTAAAGCATTTTCCTTGAGGATCTGTGTTAATTTTTCCGGAAACCATGTCTCGGGCAGGCTTGATACTTAATGGAGGCAACAGAGGCAATTGCCTCAATGCCCCTGGTCATTGCCTTGGTTCCCCTTGAAAAGTTCCAATAGATATTTACAATTTCCTCATAGAGGTGCCCTTTACATTAAAAGAAAACGCCTTGGTGCCCTTTCCCTTTTAAGAATGAAGCATCAGGCCTACAGTGTACGGATGGAATGCTTGCTTTGGATGTGTTACAACCAGAGTTGAATTTCATGAACAGGGTTCTCTAGCCTATCGGGCCGATACGCGCAATTTGCGTGCCAATACGCGCACATTTCGGCTGATACGCACACACACAAAAAAGAAGAAAAAACAAGTAATTTTTAATAATTTCACAAAAAGCATCAAGAGAAAACCATATAGAATGCTCCAGATTGCTGAGTAGGGCTTTTAAAACCAAGATAAGCTCCAAGCGCCTTGAGGCGGTGCCGATCTGCAACTGTTTGCGCTTTATAAATGGCTCTTCATTATTATTATTATTATTAAGCAGAAAACATTCAGAAGACCTTGTTTGGCCAAACATCACAGAATTTGGGTCCAGAATGCCCCACATTTTTGACAAAACCTGGGGAGAATCCTGATGACATTAATACCACAGTGTTCTGCACTTATGTTGCCCCATATTGCTTAAGATTCTGTGGGCTGTAAGCGCAGAAATCCATGCCATGATGTTTGGCCTGGTTGCTTTGAAGTTTGATTGTTTTATTACTTAGTAATTTAATGGTTTTTATCATTTCCAATCAGTGCATACATTGTATTTCAAATCAAGTAAAAGCTGTATTACCAAAGTTGTGAAATTCACGTTGTTAACTTGTGCTTACTGCTCATCAGAGCCTTTGTTTTTGGTTTCATTGGTCACCTCGCCAGCAGTAATGTTGGCAGGTAGTCTGTGTAGTGTGATGTTTTACAAACACAATTTGCTAAGCAAACTGTGTAGCCTGGCTAAGCTGCTTACATCACCCCACAGACATTTGTAGAAAGCATGGACACTCATGCTCTGAGTATACCAGCAAGATTTCTGTGCATGCGCCAAGTGCATGGCCAGTCCATAATGCCCAATCAGCTGATGGACAACTTTCGGCCAATCATAGACGAGTCTGATGTGTTTTATGTCACCTATGGCCTGTTCCATTTCCTGAGCAGGTGTGTTTTAAATCTCAGCATTGATATTTAAAGATGGTATCTAAAGTCTCTACTTGGCTGGAAAGCCTGAACTAGTTTCACCCTCTCCCTGTGTATTTTATAGACTATTCCTAATTGTGAATACACTGGCTTCATTTTGGTTTGGACTGGAGTGCTATATATAACACAAATCTCTATATTTAAAGACTCTTTCAGACCAAAAGTGTGGAAAAGGGAATTTTTTTCATGTAGGGTTAGTCTTAGCCTCCCCAGCCATCATGATGTTTGACTTTAAGTGGGCCCTCGACATTCATAATAACTATAAGGAAGGAAGCCAAATGATTTGTAACACTAGTCAAGTCAGGTAAGTCTTTTTGTGTTCATAAACAAAAACATTTTTTAAAGGCACTGAACACGTTTGGTAATTGTCAAAGACCAGTGTTCTCACTTGATGTATCCCAACATATGCATAAAATAACAAGCCTGTGAAAATTTGGGCTCAATTGGTCATCGAAGTTGCAAGAAAATAATGAAAGAAAAAACACCCTTGTTGTACAAATTGTGTGCTTTCAGATAGGAATAAAAGGGTTCTTGCAAGAAGGCTTTTATTATTGTAGTGAGAAATTACCTCTTTCTCAAAAACTACGTTACTTCAGAGGGCGTCGTTTCTCACAATGTTTTATACTACCAACAGCTCTCTGTCGCTCACTACCAAGTCAGTTTTTATGTTAATAGATATTTTGTGTAATTACCAAACGTGTACAGTGCCTTTACAGATTGTAGGTCCGATTTTTGACAGATTTTAACTGAAGAATAATTTTTGTTTTAATAGTTGTTATTTTAGATTCGAGAATGTTAATATTATGCTTTCATTTAAGGTACATGTATTGCAAAATCTGCCAATGACAAGTAGTAGAATTAAAAACTAAAAATGAATAATTGTCAGGATCCCGACTTTAAATGACATCCATCAGCTATGCGCAACCAATTTTACATGTTACATGTATTTAAAGGGATTGTAGACGGTTGGTAATTGGAACCCACTGTTTGTTTCAATCTATAGAGTTGTAGATATAGACCATAAATCTAACTCGTGAAAATTTCATTTCAAAAGGTGGTAGTGTTTTTGAGATATTGCCGAAAATCTGGAGTGGTTATGTCCACGTAGGAAGAATAATCTGCATTGGAATACACAATCCGAGAAGCGTTTTCTCAGATTCAAATTGTTTTTGATAATAACTGATATCTTTTTCCATAACCACATTACTTCAAAGTGAAATGTTTCTCAAAATGCTTTATACTATCAGAAGCTGCTGTACTTCTTACCAAGTAAGTTTTTATTGCCATTCATTTTTTGAGTAATTACCAAACGAATACAGACCCTTTCATGCATTGTCCGTGGCACATACAAAAGTTTTTGTGTTTTTTTCATTTTGAAACAGCATCATCTGTCAAAATTCAATCATAGAAAATTTTCTTTAAAACAAATAAATAATCATCGGAAATTAGGCCAAGCAACTTTAAAATAATCCTAAAATTAAGCTATTTGAATGTGTTAATTATTGAAACAGTTTGAAATTGAATTATTAATTTGATAAATTGAAATCACAAGATGTTATAAGTAATGGAAGGTTGTATTACAGTTGTTCTTCATCAATTTATATAAATCAAGATTGAACTTGGGTGTGTTTGGTTGATTTTATAAATCAAGTCATTGAGTGTGGCATTTCTTGTCCGCAATGTAAATTATACAAATTGTGTAGTTCCCTGCAAAAAACTTTCCTGACAATTTTGTTAACTGATAGAAATATTTAATCATCCCTTCACTTCCGGGTGTGTTTGTTTGATTTCATAAATCAAGTGAATAGTTGTGTGTAGCATTTCTTGGCTTCAATAAGAATACAAATCGTACATGTACAGGGTAGTTACCTGCAAAAACTTTCCTGACAATTTTTTTTTTAAACTGACAAATCATCCCTGTACTTCATTTCGCTGAATTTCTTCCAACGGCCAGTTGTGAGATAGTCGTCTAGCTGTTTCCCTCGTACATGTACTGCGGCACTTTATAACTCCCTACCAAGGGTTCTCCCTATGCACAAGCTAGTGTATAGGGCCGACACGCGCGAATTGTGTGCCGATACGTGCATATTTCGGCCGATACTTTAAAAAAAAGGTTGTATTGGGGGGTGTGTGTTTTGGTTGGGTTTTTTCTTCACAAAAATCATCATAGAAAACCATATAGAATGCTCCAGATTGCACAGTAGGGCTTTTAAAACCATGATAAACACCAAGTAGAAAACACTCTGAAGACTTTGTTTCAATTCAGCGTGCTTCGGCAAAACTTCCAAAATTTGAGTCCAGAATGCCACACAGTTTTGAAAAAAACCTGGAGAGAACCCTGAGGCCTATATCTTGCTTTTCACCATCTTACAATCAGTTGAAGTTTGAGAGAAATGTGAACACGATATTTTCTCTCCCTGTAAATATTTTCAGTCTTTTCCTTGTAGCCCTCACATTGAGCTCACCTTGAGTGGCCCTCTGGTCATGTGTTGGGCAATTTTTCATAACCAAAAAAAAGAAGAAAAAAAGAAGAAGATTAATTCTTATCATTAATAACAGTAGGAATTTGTTTCGGCCGTGCTGATGTGTGATAAACACTGTATGCACAAGTATTAATGACATGATGTATTCAGTCGAACAATGCTTGGCAATTGCTTGGCAAACAATGAATGTAATTGTTTATATTATCATGTTATGAATGAGATCAATTGCTTTTTCTGATACATCGTAAAGAACAGTTAATCAAATTTATGGTACTTGTAGATTGGAAAATAATGATAATATTGTATCAAAAAGTTCAATTTAACTGATTAATGTATCTATACTCTTCTCAAGCACAATCTAGCATGTCACTTGTCAGGGCATTATATACACAATGTTCAGGTTGAAAGTTGGCGTAAATACAAATTTGTAATATTAGAAGGCAGACCAAATTGTCAAAAGTTATCAAAGAGGCTCTATTTGGCTTAAAGGCATCGTACATGTTTGGTAATGACTCTGATAATTAATGGCAATAAAAACTTACTTGGTGAGAAGTATAGCAGATTTGGATAGAATGCATTTTGAGAAATTTTTCGCTTCAAAGTACTGCTGTTATGGAAAAATATATCACTTTTTATCCCCCAAAACATTTGAATCTAAGAAGCGTAACGCTTCTCAGAGTGTGTATTCCAATGCAGCTTATTCTTCCTGCGTGGACATAATCGCTCCAGAATTTCGGCAATATCTCAAAAATGATACCGCGTTTTGAAATGAAATTTTCACAGGTTAGTTTTATGGATATCTACAACTACTTTGAAACAAACAATAGACTTAAATTACCAAACGTGTACGATGCCTTTAAAGGGATTGTATATGTTTGGTAATTGGCACCCACTGTTTGTTTCAATCCTATATAGTTGTAGATATATACAATAAAACCAACCTGTGAAAATTTCATTTCAAAAGGTGGTAGCGTTTTTGAGATATTGCCGAAAATCTGGAGCAGTTATATCCACACAGGAAGAATAATCTGCAATTGGAATACACTATCTGAGAAACGTTTCTGCAGTAAAGCTTCTCAGATTCAAATGTTTTGGGGGATAAAAAGTGATATCTTTTTCCATAACCACAGTACTTCTAAGTGAAAAGTTTCTCAAAACGCATTATACTATCCGAAAATGTTGTACTTCTTAGCAAGTAAATTTTTATTGCCATTAATTCTCAGTGTCATTATCAAACGTATACAGACCCTTTAAAGGCATCATACACGTTTGGTAATTACTCAAAATATACATTAGCATAAAAACTGACTTGGTAACGACCAACAGAGAGCTGTTGACAGTATAAAACATTGTGAGAAACGACTCCCTCTGAAGTAACGTAGTTTTTGAGAAAGAGGTAATTTCTCACTAAAATAATAAAAACTTCTTGCAAGAAGTTATTATTCCTATCTGAAAGCACACAAATTTGTACAACAAGGGTGTTTTTCTTTCATCATTTTCTTGCAACTTCGATGACCAATTGAGCCCAAATTTTCACAGGCTTGTTATTTTATGCATATGTTGGGATACACCAAGTGAGAACACTGGTCTTTGACAATTACCAAACGTGTACAGTGCCTTAATAAAGATTTATAAACCATATCAAATGTAGAGTATGGAGTTTAATAATTCCAACACCTATTAGAATTTTGACAAAAATTGCACTTGAACGGTATCAAACAGTACAGCATTGTACACCATATTAAGAATTTGAGGTTTTAAGGTTAGATAATTTTTATGTTTTTTCTCACTTTTATAAGGACTCTATCTATTGAAAAATGAGTGCATCACAAAACTGAAGTTGATCTTGGAGTCCCTTTTTAAGGAATGATCACTGAGCTAGCAGCTAAAACTAGCAGTAATTGCGCTGCTGGAGGTGCCCCTTTATTTGTACCATACATTACAGTGGTTTCCTGGTAATAGACTGCAAGTCTCGCTCATATTTGAACTTCCGGGACCATTGTGGTCCCAACCATATGGAGATTTACGTGGGCAAGATTTTGATTTGTCAATTATTTTAGTTTAACGTGGTTTATGACCATGAAAAATATATATGTTGTTGGGAATGTAATACTTAGTGAAAAAAAATTGAAGTAAAATCAAATGAACAATATAACGAAGAAAACCCGAGAATTGTAAAAACATGACCTCAGCTTCCAGTTGCTGCAAAAAAATAAGAATTTTTTGTGCTCACCTCCGTTCACAAAACTTATGTAAACGCTTGTTTTGGATGCGCAACGATAATCGCCAGATGCTGTAATTGGAACGCGAAGCCTTTTCATTGCAGTCTATGGTTGTTGAGGCGTCAGCGTCCTCTAAAAACAGCGCCAAGCATTAATTTACCGCCCGTGTGACCATCGCGAATCAACGTAAGTGGTTTCTGAATAAGCATCCTTGTCCCAGAGTTTAAATTTTTCTTCACTGATAATTAACACATTATTTGTGTATTTATTTTAAAAACTAAACTGATTTTTTAAACATGTAATGAGTATTTTTGTTGTTCAGATTTTGTCATTAGATATAAGCTTTGATTTCAGAGAAAAAAAATGTTCTTCGTTTGACGTGTTTCTCGTTTTGATACGCGCGAGACTTGCACAGTCGATAAAGAACTTAACATTTTCCTCATAAATTGAACCGATCCCATTCCCTTCTAATACAGAATTAAATGACTGTTACCAAATATTTTGTTTTAAATAGATATGTAAACCTTTTTTGTTTTAATACTTAAAAACAAAAATGTCATGTCCGTTTTGGGGGGACACCGTGCAATGTTTTTTGGTTCCCAAAAGATGCCCTTCTCTTTGCATATTATACACATATGGACTGGTAATGAGGACCGTGGTAGCGAGGCTGCACCTGAGTCATCCTTTAGGACTTCGTCGCCCCCAGCCAGGAAAAAAAAGCCTCTTCCATAGAAATCATTGACCACTAAACCGCAGATAGAAAGTTTCCTCTGTCTTAGTTCTTTTGCTGGTACCTCTTTTGACAGTTTATGCAGCATTCCTCAACCTGCCTGGCTGTCTAACCGGAAACCATAAAAACGTTATGACCGACCAGGGACCCAACCAGATTTAACTATTCCGGTGTTCTCCTCAAGTATTCTTTTGTCAACCAGCAAGTTATTACAGAAATAGTAATGACCTTTTTAAATTCCAAATTAGTACAGTACACGTATGTAGTGTGTATATTTAAAGGCACTGAACACGTTTGGTAATTGTCAAAGACCAGTGTTCTCATTTGGTGTATCCCAACATATGCATAAAATAACAAGCCTGTGAAAATTTGGGCTCAATTGGTCATCGAAGTTGCATGAAAATGATGAAAGAAAAAAAAACCCTTGTTGTACAAATTTGTGTGCTTTCAGATAGGAATAAAAACTTCTTGCAAGAAGTTTTTATTATTTTAGTGAGAAATTACCTCTTTCTCAAAAACTACGTTACTTCAGAGGGAGTCGTTTCTCACAATGTTTTATATTATCAACAGCTCTCTGTTGCTTGTTACCAAGTCAGTTTTTATGCTAATATATATTGTGAGTAATTACCAAACGTGTACAGTGCCTTTAAAGAGAAAAGGTTGTAAAACCTTTCGGGGTATTCTGTCTTTGTAGTGAGTCTGGGTTTTTTCCCCTCAATATTTAGGGAGATTTGTTGATACGATTGATTGTCAGTCATTTAAGTTTTTACCATGATTGCGTTTTACAAACATATTTAGGTCTGGTTTCCTATGTACCATATTTAATTTTGCTGCGAGGCATAGGCATCCTATAGGCATCCTATAGGCATCCTATAGGCATCCTATAGGCATCCTATAGGCATCCTATAGGTATCCTATAGGTATCCTATAGGTATCCTATAGGCATCCTATAGGTATCCTGTAGGTATCACAGATTGCGGCTCGTTTGCACAAAGAACTTGGATTGGTCCTGGGATGTGTTTCAGTCTTAATTGCTAAGATTGTGATGTCACAATATAAACCACCTCCTGACAATGATTCCTGACGATGACTAGGGCAATTAAGAATTGAGACCAATTAAGAACTCACACCGCGATAGTGAAGTTAGTTATGAGAAGTCCCCCCGATCCACTAAGCGAAAGAAGTAGTCCCGGCTGATTTCCTACCTTCCGCCCAGGTAGTAGTTAAGAAGCTGGACAGTTCTTTTCAGAACTTGGTAGTCTCCCGAATTCCGAAAATCTACTCTGCAGCAGTAGAATAGTTCTTCCGAATTCCGAAATCTACCCCACAGCAGTAGAATACATAGCAAGACAAGTTCTCAAAGAACAAAAATCTACACAGCAAAGTAGATACACACATGGTGTTACCGCAAGCCAAATATACATGTACAATTTAAATCACTACGGTGATATTGACAACTTATCTTAAGAGGAATCTTAGTGTTTTGTAAAATTCTTTCCAGCGCACTAATAAATACCAACATTGGGACTCGTAAGAGTTGCTTCTTCCCCCCCCACCCCCCACACATATTAACTCATGGTTAGAGCTGTTTAAGCAGTAAGCACAAAAAGTAGCTTCATATAAGCACAAGAAAATTATGCTTACCAGAATAAGGTTACCAGCCAAAATAGCATGTTACACCATCTGTGACTGGTATCCTGCTCATTTTTGCTTGGCAGAAAAAAATTGAGCAATATTTTCTGTTTACGCAGTTCTATGAAATTGGGGAGAGGTGTTAGACAATGTGCATGTAATAATCTTTATACATTCTACAACCAGAAATATTTTTAAATGTTTAATGCTCACATATGTAAAACAAACTGATTAACTGAACTGAAAATGTATTTATTTTTCCAGGAGTGTGAAAAAGATGCTGGGACACGTCTTTCGTGCCTACGGGCACTTTTGCTCCGCCCACCCATGGGAGGTGATTGTTGGTACCCTGACTTTTACTATTTGTTTGCTGTCTATGGACTACTTCACCAGTCTACCCAAGGTGTGCGGGTGGAACTATCACTGCACAGAGACGCAGGTATATATGGCACACTATTAATGTTTGATATAAGGCCAAGTAAAAAAACAAAACATGTTTAGCGTCCTCGCCCGCTTCCTTTTTGGGGGCCGCATGGATTTTATTAGTATTTGTACCAATTCAAAATGAGATTTAAAAACCATAAAATGTCAACTGATACATCAGAAAATAAAATACTTGCAAGTCAGAACTTAGCCTGTGCCGGTTACATGGTTAAAAACCGATCGTTTAGTTACACATTTACATTTATTCTTGTGAAAGTGAGCTACAGCAGGGTTTTTAATACTGAACAAACTATTAAATAGAAGCACTGTAAACATGTTCAATGTCTTGTCTAACATGTTTCTTTCATTATTGTGTGTTGAACACTCAGTGGAAAAACCAGTGGTTGTTTGAAAAAAAACAAAAAAAACTCCTGCTTCCTTTTTTTCAGGAACCCGGACGCTAAACATGTTTTTGTTTTTTTACTTGACTTAAAGTATGTGTTTTAAAGGTAATAAACCTAACTCCTTCACGCCAGGATTCCTGCAATTTTCCTGCCCCATTTGACCTTGTCTTCTCGTTCAGACCAAATGTTAACAGGAAAAACTATACAAAAGCCATAATTTCAAGTTGATTAGTACAATGCAGAGCTGCCAACTCTCCCTGATTCTGCAGAAAGTTCCGTGAAAATAATCCAATATTTCCATGTTCTGATGAACAAATTTGACAATCTCCCTGATTATGGAAACTTTTCCCCTATTATGTTGAATGTAATTCTAAATATCTCCCTGATTGTTGTACAAAATCTCACTGATTGCAAGATGCAAATGTTGGCAGCTCTGTAAAATGTTGTCATCAATTAATGCAATCATCATTTGATGACATCAACCATGAACAGCTTGTTTTTTGTAATTTAACAAAAACTTAATTATTATTTTTTTTCTTTCTTCAGGATATGCTGTCTTCAGATGTACTTGTTGTTACTTTAGCCAATGCAATGGCAGTCTTCTATATTTACATGCAATTCCACAAGCTTAGGATGGTTGGATCAAAATATATCCTCGGTAAGTTATCACGTTTTAGTTTTACAATTTATGCTCTATTCTATTTATGTGGATACAATTTTTTTCTTCAAATTGCGCTTTTCAAACTGCCGGAAAAATTTGCAACAAATCGCACTGTACAACAATGAGCCAATTTTCACAGAACTTGGGAAAGTACTGAGTATATACAGTTCTCAATACGCATCTGTGTAAGGGTCATAACAAATAATATTCTTTATCCCCGATGCAAAATTAACATCTATTAAATTGTTGCGGTACCCGCTGCTAAAACACAGGATTCGAACTGCCTCTAGCCACCGGGCTAGCTCGGTGGTCTAGTGGTAAGACATCTGCTCCAGCAATGCAAAGGTTTTGGGTTCGAATCCCACCCAAGTGATTTGCCCATGGATTTTTTTCACAGAACTCGGGAAAGTACTGAGTATACAGTGCTTAATACACATCGGTGTAAGGGTAAAACCAATGACCCAATTTGCCACAGAATTGTCTGAGTATGAACAGAAATTAAAGAAATTTAAAACTTCTTTGATTGTTCCTTTTGCTGGACTGCATTGTTATGGGGAGGTTTTTTTGAAAAGGGACAATGGAGCTTCACATTGTGTTTTATTTTACTTTGTATAGAAGACTAATTTTTTGGGGGGAGCTGTTTCTATTTTTCCCCCTTAATTTCCAATTTTCACAGTAGTTTTGTAAAGAACGCTGCTATTTAATACAACTTGTATTCCATGGTTGGATTTCAAAAAAGTGGATCCATCCAGTATTTGTTTGAGGTCAAAATGTTAAGGAAAGCTATTAAAATTCTGGTTTATTCAGTAAACTTTCCTATTTTAGAGATGTGTATTTTGTTTAAGTATCATATCTTTTAAAAACATCTGACTTATTGCTATTTGCGTATGTCTCATTCTATTATTACAGAGGCCTTTGTTTGTAGATTTTCCTATTTTAGAGAGGTGTATTTTTTAAAGTATCATATCTTTAAAAACAGCTGACTTATTGCTATTTGCGTAGGGCTCATTCTATTATTACAGATTCCTTTTGTTTGAAATTTTCTTATTTAAGAGAGGTGTATTTTTTAAAGTATCATATCTTTAAAAACGGCTGACTTTTTGCTATTTGTGTATGGCTCATTCTATTATTACAGAGTCCTTTTGTTTGTATATTTTCCTATTTTAGAGAGGTGTATTTTTTAAAGTATCATATCTTTAAAAACGGCTGACTTGTTGCTATTTGCGTAGGGCTCATTCGATTTTTACAGACTCCTTTTGTTTGTAAATGTTCCTATTTTAGAGAGGTGAATATTTTAAAGTATCATATCTTTAAAAGTGTCTGACTTGTTGCTATTTGCAGATGGCTCATTCTATTATTACAGAGTCCTTTTGTTTGTCAGACTTGACTTTTGAGCTTGACTGATAAGCAACACTAAATGCGAATAGTTCTACCGATACCATTGATGTAGCAAGCATTCTTTGGAAGAATTGTTAGCAATCTTTTTAAAATAGCGAAGGTTATAAACTGAACAAAGTAGACTATAGCATTTGTATTGTTCTATATTTGCAATCAGGTCAAAATGATATCAACTACTTCTATTGAATAGGCTGTTTATCTTTTGCAAGATTAGACTTGAAGCATCTGGTTTTGTTTATTTTAATTTTGTTAAATGGTGTGTCTTTGTATGTAAAGAATGCAATCAAGTAGATAATTTGATTCATGGATGGTTTTGTAAAAATAGACTTAAATGGAGAGAGAGCTCGGACCACCCCTGGTGTTTATTTTTATTTTTAAACCCTCTCCTTACCATGGGCGACTTTAGCCCACAGCACTCATACCACCTCTTCCTTACTATACATATTTTGTGTGCAATATGTGGCATGGTATAACCTACCCCCACCCCTCCCGTTGGGTTTTCATTGTGTTCTGGGAATCTCAGGAATTCTTGAGAGGTTTTGGTATTTTAGGGGTCTTTTTATGCCACATATTGGCATGGTATAACTATTACAAATGTTTATGTGGGTTTTGAGGCATTGCATGGTAAGGTATCAATGTATATCTACTTTACTGTGTAGATTTGTTCTTCGAGAACTTGTCTTGCTATTTATTCTACTGCCGCTGAGTAGATTAAATGCAATTTTACACAACCAAGATCCACACAACCAAGATCCATCACAATGAAGTGCTAAGCACATAGGCCTTTTTTTATAAAGCTGTAGGTTTGTCCATGTTTACCCTCTACGGCCAAGCTTACATTACAATGGTTGGAAAGAAAAATATCAGTGGTAAAATTAAATAGCACTGGACTCAGGACAGGTACTAAATAAACGCACAGCGATGTGTGGGGAAAACACAAATAATATTCGTTGTCCTTATGCAAATTTAACATCTAATTGTATTAAAGGGTGCGTTAGATTCGCCTGCCCAGGTCGACCTGGGTGTGCTTATCACTGTGAGCCCCCTACAAGAGCTATCTGAATGCCAACTTCCCGCAGCAAGCATTCTAGGACAGCCAACCGAAACTACTTTCATCTACTTTCATTGTGTGCGCTACAGTTAAAAAACCCAAAATCAGATGCTTCATGTCTAATCTTGCAAAAGATTTTAATTTTTAGAATACTTTAGTATGTAGAAAAGGTCTTTTTGAGGGAGAGGTTATGGAAAAGTGTTTTGTAATGCAATATTCAATATTTAAATATATTTTGTCAAATTTTCAAGAAAAAAAAAAAGCGGGGGTCGATTTCACAAAGCACTAAGATTCCTCTTTGAGTTGTCAGTATTACCATAGTGATTTGTATTGTGACATTACACTTTGCTTAGCAAACTGAGCACTCCGCACTAATGCTAAAAGTAGAAGCCGAATATCTGGATCTCAGTCAAACATGTCGACTTTCACTGTCAAAATGTGCGCGTACATGTCCAAGTTTTATTTTTACTCGCGTGTACTGACTGCACTACTAGCTGCACTACTAGTGCAGTTTTGGCGTGTCGATGATGCAGTGATTGCGTAAGAGTGGTGGAATGTTTGCCTGACAGACGGGTATTTTGAGCAAAAGTGAGGTCATTAGTACGAAGCAGAGCTGTGTATTGGGAGAGTTGCGACATAGAGGGACCAGTTTTTTTTGGTCACGTGGTTGCTGGACGCCATTGTCGGTCCAAATGCAGCACAACCCAATATCTGTCACCCTATGTTTGCCCATGCCCATAGCTTCTTAACGCAAGTTGTCGCAACTCTCTAAATATACAGCTCTGGTACGGAGTGCTATTAAGAGTGATTCACAGTTAATCTGATCTTTAGGTCTCTGGGATCGAATCCAGGATACATTGTTAATCTGATTTATTATTGGATTGTCTCGTCTTGCAGGGATTGCTGGCCTCTTTACCATCTTCTCCAGCTTTGTATTCAGCAGTGCCGTCATTCATCTGTTTGGTGTAGAACTAACTGGACTCAAGTAAGTCTAGTACCCAGTGTATGCAATAACAGATGAGTACTGATTCATGTTATGACAAAACGGGGCCAGACTAATTCACCCTTCCAGCCTTGTTTTTTGTGACTTGCATGTAGGTTTCATCCTTGGGCTATGGTTAAATGCGTTACTCCCACCACACCCTGACTATGTGTGTGAATCATCAACAGAACACAGAGAATAATGTGTTTTCTGCTTTGAGGCAGTTATGCAAGCTGCCATTTTATATGTACGGCAAATTTCAGCTTTCCTATTGGTTGATCTGGTCCCAATTTCATAAAGCTGTTTAGCAGAAAATTACATGAAAGTGGGCCCTGATGTATTTAATGTATCCATCTTGTCTTTGAGTACCAGAGTACTTTTAAGTTTTTTTAATCATGGTTAGCGCAAACCGTTCTGCTTGCCCACTGAAAGGTTACAAGCCAAAAAAAATATACCACACATAACCATTTGTGACTGATTTTCTGCCAATTTTTTTCTCCTAGCTGAAAATGCTTATAAGTAGCTATATTAAATTTGTTCTCTGTTCTTTGCCAGGGCCAAATTTCATAGAGCTGCTTAAGCACAAAAAGTAGCCAAGCACAAAATAACTATGCTTACCAGAATAAGGTTACCAGCCAAAATACCATGTCACATGTACAATTTATGACTGGTATCCCGCTCCTTTTTGCTTAGCAGAAAATTGTTAAGCAAAATTTACTGCTTAAGAAGCTCTATGAAATTGGGCCCAGATTGTCTGAAGGGCTTCAGAATGGAACACTAATACTTGTTTTCTCTTTGTCTCCTCAGTGAAGCGCTGCCATTTTTCTTTCTGCTGATTGATCTGACTAAAGCCAGTGCCTTGACTAAGTTTGCGTTGAGCAGTGATTCACAGGTAAGTGTGATGGTTACATCAGTCATGAGGACAAACAGCCAAGATACAGGGCTGAAACTCAGTTCAAGAAACCCTAGCCACAAGCAGGGCCCGATTTCATAAAGCACACAAACTTGCTAACACACAGAAGTATTGCTTAGCAGAAACAGGTTACCAGCCAAAATTACATTAAGTTTGCATTGTTGTGACTGGTGCCCCACTCAATTTTTGCTTAGCAAAGAAATTTGTCAAGCAGTATTGTGTGCTTAACAGCTTTATGAAACTGGACCCTGGGCCGATACTTCATTCTTGTAAGGGCAGGTAATTTTTTGTTAGTAAAGGGCACCTCAATGAGGGAAATGTACATTTCTACTGGAACGTTTCAAGGGGCAACGGGGCAATTATTAAGGGGGGTTTGTGGCATTTGCCTCTGTTGCCTCCACGAAGTATTAGAAACAGCTTTTGCCGATAGTTTGCGCAATGTCATAGGACACTCGGTCCTCCTTCAGTCCATGTTTTCAGTTTGTCTTTTCATATTCTGGCAGGGAGACCATTCTCCTTTCCTACCTCCTTCTCTATGCATTTCAAAACAACATTGACCTTCCACCTTTTTCAATGGCACAACTTTGCCAATTTCCATCTCTGAAATACAAGTTGCAAAGGAGTTTTTGATAAACCTTGACCAATGAGATGTAACAAAATTCCAGACTAAAAAGATCATTGGCCAGAAAATCACTAACTGCTTCTTCAAAGACTAACCAGAACACTTGAAGGTTTGCTGCATTCATAGCAGCTTTCAAAACTGCCATGAGATACATTAATTTTGTGGTACATTAAACAAACTTCAACACCCTAATCAAAGGATGGTTTTATTTGATTGTCTAATAGATTTGTTACGTAATCTATCAACGGATGGTTTTATTTGATTGTGTATTAGATTTGTTACGTAATCTTCACGATTGTGTTTTGCTGGATATCAGCAATACCAGCATAAATTCAGTTTTATTATATAAACGTCTCTCATATTTATGTTAATGTTCTCAATACAAACATCATAGCAAAGTAAATTGGACCAGCCTGAATTGGACTTCTTAGGAATGTAATTCACAACAACAGTTTTACAGTTTTGGTGTAAAAGATATGACCTGGGACAAATTACATAGGGCTGCTTAAGCAGAAAATATTGCTTTAAAATGTTCTGCTAAGCACAAAGTAGCAGGATACCAGTCACAGATTGTACATGTGACATGGTACTTTGGCTGGTAACCTAATTCAGGTCAGCATAATTTGGTTGTGCTTAAAAGCAGAAAATATTGCTCAAATAAAACAATTCTGCCAAGCAAAAAATAGCAGGATACCAGTCACAGATTGTACATGTGTGATAGTACTTTGGCTGGTAACCTTGTGTTTGGTAAGTATAATTTTGTTGTGCTTATGTACTTTTTGTACTTAAGCAGTTCTATGAAATTGGATTTTATAGACCTGCTTAAGCAGAAAATATTGCTTAACAATTGTCTGCTAAGCAGAAATGAGCAGGATACCAGTCACAGATTGTACATGTGACATGGGAGATTAGCTGGTAACCTTATTCTGGTAAGAATAATTTTTGTTGTGCTTAGCTACTTTTTGTGCATAAGCAGCTCTATAAAATTGGGCCCACGTTGACGTCTGATTAACTGGACCATAAGTTCTCCCTTGTGATGTCATTTGCTTCATCTTCATTTGAAGTTAATTTTGTTGCTGATTATTTCCACAGCGAGAGGTTCCTGAGAACATAGCTCAGGGTATGGCTGTACTTGGTCCCAATATCTCACTGGATGCTTTGGTTATGAGTCTGGTCATTGGTGTGGGGACACTATCAGGTAAGCTAGCTCAACCACTTTACCCAAGTAGGGCTCAAATTGATAGGGGTAAATCCACAAGACCTGCAGGGCTTGTAGCTCAAAATTTGTAAAAGACCAAAAGTTTTGTTACTAGACCAGAATCAAAATGACAAAAAACAGACTCCATGGCTCAAATTTGGGGGGTAAATCTACAAGATCCGCAGGGCTTGTAGCTCCACCATCTTCATGCTCTATATATCTTGAACTGTGTATTTAGACTTCACTCACTAACTACAGGATATAGCCCTGTGATAATAATAATAATAATAATAATAATAATGGCTTCTTATATAGCGCTCATATCCGTCACTCAGTGATGGTCAAGGCATTTCAACATTCAGTATTTTCCTGCAAGGTATGTGGGGCTACAGAAGTATGAGACCTACTCCTTTACAAAGCACCATGTAATGGTTTACAAGGTGCTGTGGCGCAATATGCAGCCAATCAGACCAGGAACACCGGGACGAACCCCTTCTCTTTTCGATAAGTGCACTGGGTTCTTTTACATGCATTACACAACACACATCATAAAACCTTCATATTTAAATGTTGATGGAGGCAATTAATGTTGCTTTCCTTTTTCTTTTAGGAATCCCTAAGTTGGAGGAGATGTGCTGCTTTGGATGTCTGTCGGTGATTGCTAATTTTGTTGTCTTTATGACCTTCTTTCCGGCATGTCTTTCACTTGTCCTTGAGGTAAACCTTTTTTCTTCCCCCCCCCCCCAAAAATATCATCTTAAATATACTTTTACTCAAAGAGAGAAACCTTCTATTCTGTTTGTCTGGACATTTTCAGTGATGTTTGTGAGTAGGTACATCAAAATATATTACTATGAAACAATTTGTACAGCCAATTTGTTCACTTGTCAGGCAGGAAAAATGCTGTACATGTAGTTTGTAAGGTATTAAAATAATGATGCGAGAAATCAGAAATGACTTTGTCATTTTTGTTCTACAAATAAGGATTAAACGTACTCTGAAACATCTGTTGTCAGCGAGACATTGAGGCCATGCAAATATAAATTTGTGTTTATTACACTTCAGAAGGCTACAACAGATGCTAATCAATAGTTTCTGATGGTAGTATTAATGTGTTTTTCTCCATGCAGCTTTCCAATAACAGTTTGTAAGGTATACAAATAATGATGCGAGAAATCAGAAATGACTTTGTCATCCTTGTTCTACAAATAAGGATTAAACGTACTCTCAAAAATCTGTTGTCAGCGAAACATTAAGGCCATACAAAAATAAATTTGTGCTTGTTGTACTTCAATAGTTTCTGATGGTAATATGAATGTGTTTTTCTCCATGCAGCTTTCAAATAACAACAACCCCATTGAACGTCCAGTCTGGCAGTTGGGTCAGTTCACTAAGGTGCTACAGGAAGAGGAAGATAAGAAACCTAACCCTGTGGTCCAGAGGGTAAAGGTCATCATGGTGAGTGGTGTTTTAATAGATTTACCTGCATCGGGGGTGAAGAATATTAATTTGGTTTTACCCAGTGGGATAAACTCTGCATACTCGAAGCTTTCTGAATCCTGGGCCTAACTTCACAAAGCCTGTAGGTACAAAAACTTGAGCGGAAACAGTTTACCAGCCACAATTCTATAAAGTTTACATTGTTTTGGCTGGTGCCCCAGTCTCTTTTTTGCTGTAGTATTTTCGGCTTAACATATTATTTGTGAAATTGGGCTCTGCTGGAAAAAAACAATTCTGGTAATGGAACCAAGGATGCCTCATAAGTGAATTTAATCACTGTAGCTTGCAATCCTGAGGAAACCTGTAAAAAAGGGTGCTTGTTATGTGAACCAGAAACACCAGGGTTGACCCCTACTCTTCCATGATAAGTTTTCTGGGTTCTTGCACTACCAATCCTAGTAAACGGGACCTACAGCTTAATGTCCCATCCGAAGGACAAAGCAATTATGGTATAGTGTCTTGCTCAAGGACACAAGTGCCACAACCGGGACTCGAACCCATACTCTGCTGATTAGAAACAGCAGAGCTTGAGTCTGGTGCTCTTAACTGCTCGGCCACAACACGTCTTGTTTGACTTTTGGATTCATAGATATGAAATTTTGAAACTCTTTGTGGTGAATTCTTTTCCAGTCCGTGGGGTTGTTGCTGGTCCATGTGCATAGCCATCTTATGAAGGCAGAGGAATCCGGTAAGACTGGGATGAGTCAAATTTCTACAATGTCTCAATTCTCCAGGAAGATTGAACCCGAGATCCCGCTGTGGCAGTTCAACTTGACGAGGTAAGGGCTGATCAGCAAGTGATTTCAAAACACTTTACGCAACTGCCTCTGTCCACTTGTGCAAGATTTCTTGTGTTAGTGGTGCACAACTTACGCAATATATGTTGCGGATGTGGACTTATGCAGTTGCGTAAAGTTTCATGAAATCGGCGGTAGGTTTTTTATCATCCCAACAAACAGATGCAACATCTGCTGATTCCAAAACTGCTGAATGCTAAATTGAGTCAGCAAATGATGATTTTTGAGTAGCAGCTGATACATTTTGTGTAACACTTTGCTACGCTATACAAGGGAAATTGTTCACTGTAGAAGATGTTGTTTTTTTTGTCAACTGCTGACAATTGTACTTCTAGATCCACTGGTAATACAAATCCTTTAGGGACCTTGTCAAAATTAGTCCAGGACAACCAGCGGATAAGTATCGTCCCGGAAAAAGGTTTTTTTACCCGCCGTTAATTCACCTTGTTAGAAATTGGGTGTCGGAGAAAACATGGGAGAAGTTCACAGTTCCTGGGGTCACAATTGTTTACAAACCGCAGAGACTTTAATCGCTATCTACTGGGAAAACAAGCAAGGGGTCTCTACAGGGCTCACTGTAATCAACTCCTCTACACTACACAACTTAGTTAAACACAAGAATTTCCTCCAAACCTTTCAGATCTCTCCAAAACCACATTTGTTTTTACTACATTTAATCAGCCAGTCAAACCGCAGAGTGCTCAGCAGGGTGCATTGGCATGGGGCATGTGTTAAGTGCATCAGAAAACTGTGTACCTTTCAGCGAGTAAAGCCATGTCTCTCATGGAAATACAGTCCGATGGAAATCCAACAAAAATTTGACATCGGAGAATTGTTATCCGACTACCTGTCCTGGATTAATTTTGACTAGGCCCCTTAATAGAAAATACCAATATTTAGTTATGTTGATATTCATTTAATTGTTTTTGTCCTCATAGGTTTGGAAGCCTTGGACTGGACCAGATAGGAGTGCTGGTGCTGGCAGCGATTCTCTCCATGAAATACATCTTTGTTGACAAAGTGGAAAGTAAAGTGACTGATGGAGAAAACACTGAGGAACAAACCAAAGCAGCTTTCGTAACAAATGAGCCAGAAACAAAAGAAGGTTTGTGATTTATTGAAGATGTGATGACAAAGTTAGCTGTCTGGATCTTGTGATATGTGCATTCAATGCAAGTTCGCCCTCAGCAAGGCTAAAAGCGATTCTGTGATTTAAATTATTCAGGCGTGTGATTTCTCATGAATTTTCATGATATCTGGACTTTTCTCAAAATCTCCTAGAGCCTTCAAATTTTCTTGAGAGAAGTAAAGCAGTCACCAAATGGAGAAAGAAATAGTTCACATTTTGTCCAAAACTGTAGTTTTGTATATCTGGTGATGCACAGAGTCTGTAAACCTCCTGAATTGTAACATCTTGAAGGTTACCGAGTCTATAATTAGGGGGAACCCAGGCCTGCAAGCCATTTTCAGGAGACTCCACATTTGTCAAATCTCATCCCCAAGGAATCCCCCCCCCAAAGCAAGTAGTGCTGTAACCTCAAAAGCCTGAAAAAACCTCTGAAGAGAAAGGCAATGAAGAAAGCTCAGTTTTAGATGTGGGAGGAAAACTCCAAATTGATAAAACCGACGTAACCAGGTAGGGACTGGATACCCCATCCACACTGCCCATCATCATTTCCTCTGCTCGCTTGTTGTTATCCCGTATGTGGTTTATTCTTTACAGAAGTGTCTAGAGTTGAAGAGGTAGTCCCCAAGAAGTTTGTCTCCGCCAGTGTGCAGACAGACCCCGTACGATTTGCTACCAAAGCACTCTTCACCGTCGGAGAGAAAGACTCAGACTCTGAGAGCGTTGGAGAAGACAGTGAGAGAACCCGCGAGGAAGGATCCCGATGCAGCTCACCGGTATCTCGATGCAGCTCACCGGTGATCCCCAGAGCTCCACGACCGCTGCAGGACTGTGTGACCATACTCAATTCAGGGGTGAGTTTTTAAAACTATCTTGATTATTAATCTTGTTGTTTGATTTTTAAATATTTTGTGTGCCTTCTCCATTTTGATAATTATAGAATTATATTTTATCGTTGGCATGGGGTCTGGTTGTACACGTCTTTCGATGGCAGTTTGTATACTATTGTATACCCTTGATAGCCCCTGGTCAACTTGTACTTATTGTGAAAATGTCTAAAGATTTAAAATAAGGCTTGAATTTTACACTGGACCGCTGGCCCGAGGCCAGTAGTTTCAGTGTCGGGCCAATAAACTTATGACTGGACAAGTCCGGCGGCTGTCTTGTGTTTTTAATTGAATATTATTGAATAATAATACCTCACTGTGTAATATCTTGTACAAAAACTAAACTTTGTTCAAATGTTGCCTTTGAGTCTGATAAAATACCTTATGGTTCTATTAATGTAGTGTACTTAACACCGTTAAAGACAAAGGGCAAAGGTCGTTGGTTCGAATCCCGCACGAGTAATATGCCTGTGGAATTGTTTTCACATGACTCTGGGAAAGTACTTAGTATACAGTGTTAAACAGGCATGATATTTTAATCTTTAGAAAAATAAACAAAACTGTTATTAAATAGCCTGAAATATATATAAAAGCTCAGCCCTTGTACTCAATAAAATTTTCCTACTTTTATTCCAAGGACCAAATATCATGCCTGGTTTTACAAACATCGATGTATGGGTAAAAACACAAATAATAAAGCAAAAGCTTGTCGACACTTGCACTGGTTGGAAATACAGAATTGAAAATACTCTTCCAAAAATCAACAACATTGTATTTTGTTTTAAAACAATCTCTCAATGCTCCCATAGGAAATGACTGATTTGACGGACGAAGAGGTCAGGCTCCTTGTAGCCAGTAAACACATCCCTTCTTACAAGCTGGAGGACATCCTTCAAGACCCAGAGAGGGGCGTGGCCATCCGAAGACAAATCTACAGCCCCATGCTCCCCAAGTCATGGGCCTTGAGTGATCTACCGTACACGAACTACCAGTATTCATATGTAAGTTCTTACTCTCCGTTGTTTATTTTTGATGAAATAAATAAGTATTATTTGAAGCTTTCAATGTTTAGGATAAAAAGGTTTTGTTCCCTTTTAAGAACAGATTGATGGTCAACTCTTTAGAGGCCATAGCAGCAAGATTTGACTTACTTCCATTCGCACAAAGAGGTCAAAGTAAAGGTCATGTCCGGATATGACATTTTCCAATGTAGTATGTTAACATAGCATCCCAATTTCTAAACACAAAACAAATTTTCTGTTTCATGTGTTTTTGTTGTTGACATTTTTACTGAAAAAAGTTGATTAAATAAATGAAGAATATTAGCAATGTCTTGGCGTTTTGTGATGATTATACAGAAATGAATGGTCTCTTAAGGGTTAAAGAGGGACTGTGGTCATGATCATAGCAGGACTGTGCATGGAATTATGAACTCTAACCCAGTTACTGCACGTGTATACGCACCTCATTAGACCTACAGAGGGCGCATGTGCCTCTTATGATCATGTCGACACTCCCCCTTTAAGTATTTATTTTCCAGAAACAGAAAATATGTTTTTCTTCTTTTGTTTGTACTTGTAATTTCTTCAGTCATTGTGTGTTCGGGATATTTGTTTATTTGTTTTACTTTTTCAAAGTTTACAGAAGGTTAGCATTTCCTTAAATTTGTATTTCCGCCTTTGTATTCAGGTCATGGGAGCCTGTTGCGAGAACGTGATTGGTTACATGCCCCTGCCGGTGGGTGTGGCAGGACCCCTGTTGATGGATGGAGAAGAGTTCATGGTTCCCATGGGAACAACAGAAGGCTGCTTGGTAGCTAGTACCAACAGAGGATGCAGAGCCATAATGGTAAGGGGGTCAGGGGTTAGGGGTTAAAGGACATAATCAGTACAAATTTGCATCAAATCGGAAAAAGTGGTTTCCTAGGGATTTCATTAACACTGCATCTTCCATTACAACGTAGAGAATTATATTTGTAACGATTGTGTAATAACAGTGTTATATTCCGTACATCAATAAATTATATAGCGCCCTCATTGTTGTCATTGTGCATCATTGGCCATCAGTTGTTTCTTGTGCCAGCACTTACACACAACTCCATTGCTCGGCGTTTGCTTATAGCATGTAAGCAACGTAAAACATCTTATCAAAGTTGGTTGGCCAGTTTGCACAACATCACCGTGTAAAACCCTTACGAGGTGCTATATAAATGGGTCTCATAAAAAAAACTAACCAAACCTGCCGTAGAAACTTCTCAATAAGCGCTGTGAGACGTCTTTAGACAGAGCTGCCCACTCTTCCTGTTTCTGCAGAAAGCTCCCTGAAAATAAACCAATCTTTCCATGTTCTGCAGAAAGTTCCCTGAAAATAAACAATCTTTCCATGTTCTGACGAACAGATTTGAAAATCTCCCTAATTATGGAAATGTTCTCCCTGTTATGGTGAATGTAATTCTAAATATCACGCTGATTGTTTTACAAAATCACCCTGATTTCAAGATGCGAATGTTGGCAGCTCTGCTTTAGATTAAAGCGCAATATAAAAACTGATTATTATTATTATTATATTCAACCTGTATATGTTGTGTTTGTTTGAACCAGGCTGCAGGTGGAGTCACTAGTACAGTGGTTGCTGATGGTATGACAAGAGGACCGGTGGCAAGAATGCCATCTGCCAAGGAAGCTAGGTATGCAGCAGAACACATCCTCAATCCCTCAAATAGATAACATTAACATTAGCAACTTATACAGATACAACACTCCCACAAAAGAGTTTTTACACATGGTTGTACCCGCAAGTTTACTTTTTATTTTAGTTACTTATTGTGCACACCATGCAAAGCTTCAAACAACACTTCTACAGATTCATTGAAGTGCTAAACATTATAATTAGGACTGGTTGGTAAGGGACCGTCCAAAGATTTCAACTATGGGCAAGTTCGTGCAAGGGCTATCATTGACCATAGTTCGACTAGATTAGCCAAAACTCTGTCTAGTCAACTGTTGGACTACGCTAGTAGACTTTTCGGAACCAGCCTACTGTGCATGGTTGCATCGCTGGTTATCAAGGCATTTTCAGAGTTGTTCACACTTCAACTTCTGTGCGCATGTCCTACAAATGTCACTAAACAACCACTAGTAAAGCATTGGTCCTTGCGTGAACTTGACCATTGGTCATGACGTACAGAAGGTACTGTTGAAGAGCCCCTCCCCAAAAACAAATTATAAACAAATTAACAAATAAATACTAATTTCTTTCAAAATTTATGCAGATCATTTAAATCTTAACATTTTTATACACCTGTTAAAATGGTACATGTTCTCTCATAACATCACAACTATAAGTTTAAATTACAGAATTACAAGCTATTACACTCAATAAAATACTCAAAGTCTGACTAAATAAAAACTACAGGTAGGTTTGTCCATCACTATGGAACAATCTCCCTCTCAATATCCATCAAGCTACCTCTACTGACTCATTCAAATCTCTATTAAAGACTCATCTCTTTGTAATTTAAGGTTAATGCACTTAGAAACGCCAGTGTTAAGCACTTTATAAATTGTTTTATTATTATTATTATTTTTTTTAAATATTACTTTTTGCTATAAAACTTGAACCCATGCTTTGCGCATTAAATCAGCCTCTCTCCGTCTTTCGTTGTTTACACCCAGTGAGGTCAAACTGTGGCTCGAGGACAAAGACAACTTTGCCGCCGTGAAGGAGAGTTTTGATTCAACGAGTCGCTTCGCTCGTCTGATTGCCATCCAGAGTAGCCTGGCCGGCAGACACATGTTTCTGAGGCTCCAGGCTAAGACTGGCGATGCTATGGGAATGAACATGCTGTCAAAGGTAAGCATCTTTGATGTATATTCGATTTGCGGTAACACCATTTGTACAGCGGCCAAATCTAGCAGCACACCTGAGGGCGCAACATCTTTCTACACATTTAACCCTTTCATGCACCATTTATTTTAGTGATTTTATTGATCATATGGACACATTAATTGTTTAATCGTTTTTTGCAAGTAGCACCCTCAAGGGTCCTCTTTCTGATAAGTGTGGTCGTGCGATCTTTATTTGTCATTGTACAACTATCTTTCTGAAGGGATTTGAACCGGTCACTAGCGACCAGTCGGCGTGTGAAAGAGTTAAGACAATTTTTAAAAGCCCACTGGTTTCAGGAGGCCTACCGTCAATGACTTGTTCATTTCTACTGTGCCTCAGCGCCTTTGAGCAAAACTTTAATTTTGGCGCTAGCTCAGTGGTCTAGTGGTAAGACATCTGCTCTAGCAATGCAAAGGGTGTGGGATCGAATCCCACCCGAGTGATTTGCCTGTGGATTTTGTTTTCTTTTTTTCACAGAACTCTGGGAAAGTACTGAGTATACAGTGCTTAATACACATCGGTGTAAGAGTAAAAACAAATTATATGCTTTATCCCCGACGCAAAAATTGACATCTATTAAATGAGCTCTTGTTCTTATATTTTTTTTAGGGTACAGAGAAGGCTCTGCAGAAGATTCATGACAACTTCCCTAAATTTGAGATCCTGAGTCTAAGTGGAAACTTCTGCACCGATAAGAAGCCAGCAGCAGTGAATTGGATCAACGGGCGGGGCAAGTCCGTTGTCAGTGAGTGCACGATCTCCGCCCACGTCATTGAAAAGGTAGGGAAGATTCTCTTGATTCTAATAGGATTAGGGGATCAGTGCTCGATTTCACATAGCACTAAGATTCATCGTAAGACGAGTTGTTAGTGCACTAGTGATTTGTATTGTGACATCACACTTTGCTGAGCAGTTTAAATTGATGTACAGTTAAGATCAATTTTAGCTCTTTGTGAAATCGGCCACTGGTTGTTTGTATCTTTCCCCGACTTTCACCTCTGTGGACCCCAGTTCGGATCTTGCCTCAGACCAGTGTGGATTGGATTTTACCTAGGGTTGGAGCGTTTAAACGGTTAACCGTGAAAAAACAATAACATTGAAATCCGTTTCCGAATTTCCTCAATGCTTAAACTCAGCCGACCGTTATAAAAAAGGCATTTCTTTTCAGACACCTATTCAGGGAGAATGATTGACATCCCTTTTTGTTGGTTAAAATGTGTCTTATCTTAATCCCCTACAATTTGTAACACAATATTTTCAATCTCCTACAACTTGTTATACATTTTGCTTTGTATGCCACCGACAACACTACACCAGCACAACGGATGTGGGCCACACTGTAGTTTTGTGACCATCAAGACTGGGCATAGTGTTCTAGTTTTATTCCTGGAGAGTGTTCCTCCATCTGCTCCTCCTTTACAGGTCGGCTCAAAATACACACAGAAAATAGAGAGCTGGCACCGATGTTGCCAGTTACCTTGCACCGTAGTTGTGATTCTCAATTTTGGATTGGATTCGGTAGAAACGGTTGAATTGAAACACAAGTTCCGTTTAACCATTAAAGGCACTGAACACGTTTGGAAATTGTCAAAGACCAGTGCTCTCACTTGGTGTATCCCAACATATGCATAAAATAACAAGCCTGTGAACATTTGGGCTCAATTGGTCATCGAAGTTGCAAGAAAATGATGAAAGAAAAAACACCCTTATTGTACAAATTTGTGTGCTTTCAGATAGGAATAAAACTTCTTGCAAGAAGTTTTTATTATTTTAGTGAGAAATTACCTCTTTCTCAAAAACTACGTTACTTCAGAGGGAGTCGTTTCTCACAATGTTTTATACTATCATCAGCTCTCTGTTGCTCGTTACCAAGTCAGTTTTTATGCTAATATATATTTTGAATAATTACCAAACGTGCCTTTAAGGAAAATAAACATAGATGCACAACCCTAGTATTACCGTCCCACTTCTGAAACTGAGCATTTCTTCATCATCTTCTCAAGTATCTTCATTGCTAAGAGTTACAGCACAAGGGTTTCTTTGGTTTTTTTTAACAGAAAAATGTAATACTAAGAAATATTAACGCTAATAAATACCTTCTGTTGAACCCTCAGGTATTAAAGACATCCGTCCCTGCCCTGGTTGAGCTGAATATCAGTAAGAATCTTGTTGGTTCTGCAATGGCTGGTAGCATAGGGGGCTTCAATGCTCACGCATCTAACATCGTCACTGCAATCTACATAGCCACTGGCCAGGTATGTTCATTTACTTGTCGTAAACCTTCATACAGACTGTGCAAGTCTAGTGTATATTTAAATGCAGGGACCCATTAGGCCTATAAAATGTTTGTTTGTCCTCGTCCGACCGACCGTCATTTGAGTCACGACAATTCGGTGCTCAACTCTTGCGAAACATTCGCAGCGAAAACAGAGCTGTCACGTCAAATTCGCTTTGACCGAAGCATTCGCAGAAAGTATGAACCGGGCTTCAGTCAGTTTCCCTTGTGGTTTATTACTTGATAAATCATATATTAAGTAAACTAAGTTATTTGGTTTCAAATATGTTTTTATATATTGTATGGCATTCCAAGCAAAACCCCTGTTTAACAGCACTTTTATGCTAATGTTACCTTTTCCTAAACTTTGTGATATTTGGTAGGATGTGGCGCAGAACATTTCCAGTTCCAACTGCATGACTTTGATGGAACCTTCCGGCCCCAAAGGGGAAGATCTTTACATCAGTGTGACTATGCCCTCTATTGAGGTTGGTACCGTTGGAGGCGGGACGATACTGCCACCACAAGCAGCCTGCTTAGAGGTGAGTCAAACACCAACGAATAAACCAGTTATCATTTGTATATGTACGGCGGAGTATAGACCCATTGCACAACGTGCAGTGTACTCACATGCGCCTATCCTGGGTGTCATTTTGGGTGTCAAACTCGTATACAAACATGCACAAAAGAGAGCACAAAATGACGCGCATTATTCAGAGGCGCGTTCCGGGTCTATAGAAATCAATAGATCCCCCTTGCATAACGTGAAAGCTACAAGTACGCTGAGGTCACGCGCACGTTTTTACGCACAGAGAACAGCTATAGTCCAATGATCTGCCTCCTTTTTGAGAGTGTGACGTTATATGCAGTGGGTCTATAGACAGTTCCCACGTGACGTCATGCAGTGTAAAGTTGGCCATCTTTACAGGCACTTATATAATTTTTGAATGCACAACTATGTGTTATGCTTAAATACCACACGTGGCAGGCATTTAGTGTTTTTTTGTAATCTTTTATTTATAATGGTAAACCAAGGACACAGATTTTGTGTATTTGTTGTAGTAGATGCAAGCCTTTGAATCTGACTGGGAAAAAAAAATCATACTTTTTTTCTGAATTAAGACCTCTTTTTTTTCTGCTTGGTGAAGAGAATCTGGTGTTATTTTCTTCAGATACAAAGAAATCCTGCTTTTTGATCTGCATCTCATTAGCTTTGGGTTTTGTTCCTTGATAGCTATAACTCCATGGGTTTCCAAAATGTGGAAATGCCATTATTTCAACATACCTCTACAACTGAAATGGATTGTATATTCTTAATTGCTATTATTTACTTATTGTTAATTTAACAGCAGTCTTGGCTGCTCTATTACAGAAGTCCTTGTCTTGGATGTCACCCTCGTTCATACCTTTTGACCTTTGTGTTATTCTATTTTTGGTACAACATTTGTTTTGTATATTTTATCACTTTGTGTATCAATTCTCTTGTATGAATGGAAATTTATCAAAACAAACAAACAAACAAACTTTTGATCCTAGTTTCAGACCATTTTGTCTGCAATGACTCCCACCACTGATCTAAATAATGATAATAAAAAAAATATCGACTCTTATGTAGTGCAATTCCAAAGAAAGATCATTGCTCTTCAAACCTTATTACCCCTGGTCACTGGGCCATATATTTTATTCCTTAAACCATCTCAGCTCCCTGGGGAGTATACAGCCTATGCTGCCAAGTATGTAGCACACTAAGCTAAATCAATCACTTTTTCAACCTTGTGTTTTTATCGTAGATGCTTGGCGTTCGTGGCGCGTGTCCAGACGAGCCAGGCCGGAATGCTCGTAAGCTAGCTCGTATCGTCAGCTCGTCTGTCCTAGCTGGGGAGCTCTCTCTCATGTCAGCTCTTGCTGCTGGACACTTGGTGAAAAGCCATCTTAAACACAACAGGTAAGAAACAATCGGGGGCAAGCTTCAAGCAGAAAATATTGCTTATCAAAATTCTGCTCAGCTATAATGAGCAGGATACCAGTCACAAATAGTACATCTCTGTATTCTGGCTGGTAACCTAATTCTGGTAAGCTTAATTTTTTTGTGCTTAGCTACTTTTTGTGCTTAAGCAGCTCTATGAAATTGGGCCCTGGGTGTAACTTTGTTGTGTTAGCAAAGCTTGATAATGAAATTGGGCCGTGATGCTTATGAAGTTGTTCATATGTATTTATCTTTTACAAAGGCATAATACAGGAATGGTGATGTTTGAGAATAGACGCTAATTATCGTTAGTCTGAAAGCATACTGTCTAGAAACTTAATACTGGTACAAATTTCCTGAATGATATTTCTGTCTGAAATACTGCAATGTGTAAGAGAACTATTCAGTTCTTGTTTCAATTTGTCAAATCAAAATAAGCATGTATATGAACAAAAAAATAAAATAAAATAAAAATAAACAAATAATTGTTGTTTTTGTTCTTTGAAATGTGACAACTTAATTAGTTGGAATTTTCACAAATAAGTTGTTTTCTATGTAACCTCTGTTTACTAAAAGAGTGACATTGTACATTCCAGGACATTTCCTGGCAGGCGAGATACAACTCTTGTCATTTTGGAAATTTGCCATAATTTCCACATTAATTCAAGAGTTATAAAAATAACAGCTGAACAAGTTTTGAGATGTGCCTCCTTTCATTATATCAAAAGTTGATAAAAATCAGACAGTGCATTGTTTATAAAATTATAATAATTTGGGGTTGAATAAAGAAATATTTACATGAGTGGGATTTGAACCAACGACCCTTGGCTTAACTTGCCAGCACTCTACCAACTGAGCTATCTAGCCCTATGTTAGCCGATTCAATATCTTTGTTCGGGGGTGGCACGTTAAACCGGAGGCCATTGGTTCAAATCCCGCCCTAGTCAATTTTTCTTTGTTCAACCCCAAATTACTATAATTTTCATTTTTTGTTATAGTATTATTAAATGAAGTGTCATCATATATGAAAGAAATTCTAATATATATGTTGATATGATTTCATGCAGGTCGTCTCAGTGTGTGACATCCAGCCTACCAACGATCCATGAACACAAACGTAGTAAATCTCTGGACATGTCGACCGAAATAAAGTCCAAGAGTCAACGCTTATTTGAACGGCAGGGATCATGTACCGGCAACGCATCGTGACACTCTGATCGTAATGCTCAAGAAATCAGATCCGATAACTTTCATCTGTAAATCTAGCTATAAATCTGTTTTTTCTCGGTCTTATAGGATCCGACTTCCGAAGTAGATTTGTAAATCTTAAAATTTGTGTGTTAACCAGCTTTGTGAAACGAGACAAAATGGCATGTATTGCAAAAGTCTGTAACTGGTTCCCCGCAAGTTTGTGCTTAGCTGGCGAATGTGTGTGATAGACTGTGCAAGTCTCTTTGTTTTTGTTTTTTTGGGTTTTTAATCAAATCTTCTTTTTAATTTCTATTTATAACAAAATTCGTGAAAATAAATATACTCATAGCAGTTTTGTTTTAATACAATTTTATTTTTGTATATAATACAAATAATTTGTTAAAATTAACATTGAAACAAAATTCTAACTTGGGACGAGGATTGTAAGGATGTTTGAAAGGAATGGTGTTTTTTAAAGACCCCATTTGCGAATCGGGCCCGAATTTGTGCAACCATTACATAGGTTTGATGATAACATGAACATCAGTTGGGCAAAATTCTTAATTGTCTACAAGTCACCGAAAAACAGAGGTTAAGTCTAATTACGGGTTTTCTTTGTTGATTTTTAAAATTTATTTCACTTTCATGTATTTAATCTCTAAATGTTACTTTCCCAACAATATAATATAATTTCTGTAGCCATAAACCACATTAAACTAAAGTATTTGAAGAAACAAAATCGCATACACGTGAAACTCAATATGGTTGGGACCGGAAGTTACGCGTGTGAGACTTGCACAGTCTATGGAGCCCAGGTATTTTCAGAATGCCCTTTATCACAAACTTAGTTAAATTTGTGCAAATATCTAACGTATTTAGTGTATCAAGACTTGGGTTGTGTTCCACTCAGGCAAGCATTTGTTATAAAATATGCGTCTCGATAAAAATTAAATGGACCGGAATGCACTGTATTAAATAGCTGTAGGCTTAAAATTGTCAAACCAATCATTTTGCAGTATCAATAATGATTTTTCGGTGTTGGGCAAAGTTTTCTTGTCTACTCTTTAATTCAACCAGGATCAACACATACCTAAACAAGTACCGTTTAAAAAATAATAATTAAAAAATTGGGACAAACAAGCAGATTTGTTTGAAGTAAGGTTTAGGTCAGATAAGTCAAGTTTTTATGAACTTGTCACTGCTTTTGTACATTTAAAACAAAATGCTTACGTGTGCTAACATTTCCTTTTGACCATATGCTGATTTTCGCAAATGCCTTTTGTACCCAAGGTTTGATAACACGCTCGTAAGTTGGGCAACATTTGCGTTGTTTGCCAGAGTGGAATGCACCCATGGTTTAAAAATTGACCAAAGGCGCGTATTCCCTTGAGCCAAAACTGAAAATATTTTCCGGTTTTTAAATTTATTTGTCACCTTTACTTGAAGTGATAAACGAAACAGTTTTATTATTGTTAATTTTAACACATTCACATTGCACAGGGATTGATATTTATGTAAAATTTGTGTTAGGTGACTGCGCAATAACATAAAAAGTATTTTGTTTGTTAAGTTTTGACATTGTGAAAAAAGTCATGTTTATTTGAATCTTGGAGTCGTATTACAGAGACAATAGAAGGAATTGCCTCTGTGTCCTCTTGTCATTACCTTGGTGCCCCGTGAAGTGTTTCAGCATAAATTGTCATTTTCCTCCTTTACCACCAGGGTCCAATGTCGTGGCATTGCTTACCACAGAATTTGACGCTTAATTCGGCGCCCTGTGATGCGCACGAATGTATAGACAGTAAGCAAAGATTTCCGCGGTAAGCAGAGCAATGAAATTGGACTCAGGGCTGTTTAGAGTTGGATTGTATAGATTCTTGTTTCCCTCCATTGTTAAGCCCGGTTCATACTTCCTGCAAATTCTTTATGCGAAGCGAATTTGACGTCACAGCTCTGTTTTCGCTGCGAATGATTCGCAAGAGTTGAGCACAGGGCGACTCTTCCGATTTGTTCCTTGCGAATTTGTGACGTCCAAATTCGCATCGCTTCGCATTCGCAGGAAGTTTGAACTGGGCTCAAGTCTTTCATGTTTCTTACACAAGTCCTGTTGGAGGGATCTGCAGTACAGTGGGCCACCAATTGTGTACTCTGACTCGAACCATTAACAAATCTACCTCACTATGTAACTTGGATTGCATGAATCAAAGTCAAATGTCCAACATGTAGTTGTCAAGGTTTTGCTTTGGATAATGAAAGTTAAGTTGTTATAATTTGATGAGATGAGTTTTTCTCATCACAGAACTGAAATTTCCACGTGGAAAGTGAACACTGTATTTTGATAAATTCTTGTATTGTTACCAAATAGTGCTTAACAAATTTCTGATAAGCAAAAATGAGCAGGATACCAGTCACTGATGATACATGGTATTTTGGCTGATAACCTTATTCTAGTAAGCATCATTTTATGTTGCTTAGCGGATTTTTGTGCTTAAGCAGCTCTGAAATTGGGCCATGGCTACACCTTTCTCGTAGTTGTCTCTTTTGGTTTGTTCCTTCCATTTAAAAAAATGTGAACCAAACAAAGACTTTGGCACTTTTTGAAACCACGACTATGGCTTTAGCCTGAACACCTGAGGTCACACTTTAAGGCTTGTGAATAACACCAGATACTAGCCTCGAGCGCCTGACCGGATGCTGCCAGATGTACCTTTGACCTCACATTCATTTCACACGGAGATTCGCAGTCAATTCACACGTAAATGTACACATATTACATAGTGAATAAAAACAACCTTGCGTATAAAGACAGGGGACCAGTCTAGTATGGCTATAGCTCTGGCTGTGGCTCCAACAGTCATTTATGGCAGATGATTCTTAAGCTGGGGCCAAAGACAAAGTCATGGTTTTCAAACTAAGAGAGTAATATAGTCAGATCCCATTCTGGAGAAATAGTATTCATTACTGATTTAGTGCATCGGGAACAAGACATGTTGTCAGCCTGAAAGAAATGATGCTGTCGACTAAAGCCTGGTTCGTACTTCCTGCGAATGCGATGCGAATTTTGACGTCACAAATTCACAACAAACAATTCGAAACATTCGCAGAAAACAGAGCTGTGGCGTTAAATTAGCTTCGCACAAAGCATTGGCAGGAAGTATGAACCAGGCTTAAGGCTTTGTCTGAATTGGCTGCTGTGGCTTCGGTTGTTGATAAGGATGTTGCTATGCTTCAACACAATGTGGCAAACAAGCTGTAGCCACCAATTCAGGCACAGCCTGAGATTGTTAAAATTCACATGAAGCGATCGTGCAGTGACTGAAAAAATACCCTGTTCTTTCTGAGTCTCGTAGACAAAGTAAAGAGAAACCCTGAAATTGGGGAAAGCATGCATGTTTGAGATTTAACTTTTCTGCAAGTTGTTTAACAGATAATTTTTGATAGATATACGTGGATACGTTTTAATTGGAGAAGCCTCATATTGTACGATACCGTTTAAAATATATATTTTGTGTAAACTAAGATTATTATTATTTTTTAATGATGGGAATCAATTTTGTTATTTTGTGAAGACTCACTGATTTAATTTGTTCATTTTGGTTTTTAAAAACCCCACTTCAATATACTCTCTTGTTGTGGTTTCGGGTTGATAGTTTGGTTTATCAGACTCTAACCTTTGACCTTTTTAAAGGTGTTTACTTTACAGCAAGGGTGATATTTTAAAATTTGAAGCATGAAAATTGATTGTAGTTTTAAGAAATTTGTGAATTTTGCCAAATTGGGTGAAATCGTTCCTGAATGTAGTAATTGGACAACAACATTGTATAGCAGTGGTTCGATGATTGGGTGTTTGTACAGCATCATATTTTAGTACATGAATATTCATTAATGTTATGAATAAATGTTTCAACAATAGTTTTAATGCTTTGCTTGATTGTAATATTTCTTTTTGTTTCTGTTTAAAGAAAGCGTACGAGATTGGTGATTGGTTTCAATCTGAAAGCTTATTATGAAGAGAAATCGATGCGTCAACGATTATCTCGTTTTCTCACAACAAAAATGTGCCGTGCAAAATCGTTGTATCTCCCCGGGCAGAGTGTTCATCCGGACTATTTTTAGCGACGTTTTGAACTTTCAAATGGTTACGAGCACCGGACTCGAGCTCTGGTGTATCTGATCAGCAGAGTGTGGGTTCGAGTCCCGGTCATGACACTTGTATCCTTGAGCAAGATGCTTTACCATAATTGCTTTGTCCTTCAGATGGGACATTAAGCCGTAGGTCCTGTGTACTAGGATTGGTAGTGCTTGTAAAAGAACCCAGAACACTTATCGTGGAAGAGTAGGGGTTAACCCTGGTGTTTCTGGTTCAAATAGCAAGCACCCTTGTTTACAGGTTTCCTTAAGCTTGCGAGCTACTTGATTAAGTTCACTTATGAGGCATCTTTGGTTTCATTACCAGAACTATATAATAATAAGTGCTATTTTAGGAGATACAATGTTTTTGCAAATGAAAAAATGTTTCTGTTGGTATTATTGTTCATGTCGGGAGTATCCTGTTTGCAAGTGTGACGTAATTCCACTGTAAGCCACGTCCACTTTACGCAAACTGGCTCCAACGATTGCAAGAAGCTTATTAGGAAATACATTGAACTTTTTTTGTCTTTGATGATTTCTGTAATCATTTTCAAACTTGCCTTTCACATATGCCTTGTAAAGATTCAAGGTCTTACCAGAAATATCGGTTTCTGTCATAAGCTATTTGGAATCTATGGCCGTTTTCTAAACCATGGTTTCATCTTTGGCTTCCTCAGTAATTTTTAAAATGTACACTTTTGTTGCAAGACTTTGTTCAGGCAGACTAGCCCTGTTCCGGAGCCCAAGTCTAAGCCCGTAGTTTTGAAAATGACCTAAAACTCCAGGGGTTACCAAAAGGTGTAAAGGCCATCATTTCAACATACCTAACACTTGGATCCTACTTGCAGACATTTTTGTCAGCAATGATACTCACACCAGAAATAGGGTATAGGTTAGACTTGTGGACAAGTCGTTAAATGTCTGTCGCAGTGATAGCGAAATGGTTCTGCAATTTGCGAGACAGCAGATTCAAGCGAGACTACACCTCTCACGATTACAGTCCCATTTAAAGGCACTGAACACTTTTGGAAATTGTCAAAGACGGTGTTCTCACTTGGTGTATCCCAACATATGCATAAAATAACAAGCCTGTGAAAATTTTGGGCTTAATTAGTCATCGAAGTTGCAAGAAAATGATGAAAGAAAATACACCCTTGTTGTACAAATTTGTGTGCTTTCAGATAGGAATAAAAACTTCTTGCAAGAAGTTTTTATTATTATAGTGAAAAATTACTTCTTTCCCAAAAACTACGTTACTTCAGAGGGAGTCATTTCCTACAATGTTTTATATTAACAGCTCTCCGTTGCTTGTTACCAAGTAAATTTTTATGCTAATATTTGTTTTAAGTAATTACCAAACGTGTACGATACCTTGAACAATCTGATAGTTGTACGTTTTCATTTATGCACGTTTGTACATTTGAAGAGCCCATAGGCCATGCACATGCCGTTATCGAGTTGTACAAGTCGTTAAATGTGACCGTAGTAGCGAGAGCAGTAGTCTCGCGTGGAGCAGCAGTCTCGCAAGAAAGTTGAGACAGAGCCATATTAGCTATCACCACGACAGACATTTCACTACTTGTCCACAAGTCTTAAGGTATAGGTACAAATATACTCACAATTCAAGTGATCTGGAAATGGTTTGAGCTTCCCTGCTCAGATTTATTCATTAATTAATAACAAATAATCAAAAAAAAAAAAAAAAAAATATCATACTGATTCCAAATATTCATTATGTCTTGCTTTATTACTGTATAGAAACATAAAGTTATCATGTATATAATATCAAATTTAAAACAAATCTCTCAGGTGGTAAATAGAAAACCAAATCATTGTGCAATTCTTGCAAGTAGTTACTGTAATGCCGATATGGGGCAGAGGGAACCCCCCAAATGTCCCTACAAAACGCACCCACTTGTATAAGTTTATAATTTGGTTTTTACCCTTACACCGATGTGTATTAAGCACTGTATACTCAGTTCTTTCCCGAGTTCTGTGAAAAGAAATCCACAGGCAAATCATTCGGGTGGGATTCAAACCCTTGACCTTTGCATTGCTAGAGCATATGTGAACACTCAAATTGGATTCCCCAGACTAAAGTCAGTGTTGCTGAATCACATTATTCAGGGCAAGCTTTTGTATAGCAACCTCCAGATGAACAAAGCCTGGTAAAATTGAACTATGCGTTCATTCAGAACTGTGTATGAGTGTTCCCGTCTCTCTCGTAACTACGCAAAAGCTTGCCATGTACCATGTGACAACCCAATAGTCTTCAGTCCCAGGAGTACCCATTTAAGTGGATACTTGTGACTAAGCAAGTCATTCTACTAGACATTACTTAAAGACCTACTTAAACGAAAACGGCAACAAGTGATCTTTGCTGAAATTCATTTAAAATGCTTTCAATCAATAAGGAAATTGAGTTCACATGAGATTAAACAGATTTTAATTGTGTAAAAAACAATCATTTTGAATACCCTTCTCCGGTGCTTTTCAGAAAGATTCGCGAAAAGCCCTGTTACGTCATCACTCATGTTACGTCATATGTTGGAGCTCTGTTTTGTATAGCCACTTTGTTGCAGCATGGAGGTATAACAAAGCAACATCCCACACAAGACGCCAAAGTATTGTTATCTTTACGCAAAACTAGAAGTGTTTCTAATTTTTTAAAACTTTGAGGTTGGGGCCTAATTTTTTTATCAATAATTACGAAAAGTGTACAAATAACAAAATTACATTTTATTGATAAACAAACACATTATAAACAGGTTTAAATGGCATTCCCGTTAAACAATTTTCGCTCAAGTAGCTGTTTAAATAAAACTCGCAAATGGCTTAATGCTGGAGAAGGCATAGAGTTCTTAAAAGAACCACACCAAATTAATCACAATCACCACTGATGAGACTACTACTACAAATAAAATTCCACAATCTAAAGCCTCAATTCTTTCATGCAGCATTATTGGCAAGAACAAACCTTTAAATTTAGAAAAGGTACAGTTTAGAGTACAAACTAATTCTAAGATTGGCCTCATCTTTTACTGAAGGCAGTTTTTAGGTCAGCTTAATTGAAATGTTGAGTTCTTCCAAACTCAAAAAAGTTACAAATACTTGATATATGATTATGAAGGGATCATCACATTTTGATCAAATGCAATAAAGTTCAAGGTCAAAGTAAATATATCAACATTTTCCTTTGTTCAGCACACACTGGTTAACAGATTAAGACCTCCATATTGATTACACCAAATTGGATTTTGTTGTAGTTTTTCTTTTTCTGTTGTATATCAGCTTTGCACTGGAGAAGGGCAGTGTGGACAAACTATTATTCTAGTGGAATACACAAACAAAATAGCACTTCTACATCCTTTATCCAAAGAGGCCGAGGGCCGAGTTGCATATAGGACGTAAATGCTTTTTTCCCATCAATATTCCACGAGCGCGTGCGATAAGGAACTTAACTTCAAGCAAACTCGGCGCATAGCTTAAAATAGCTCAATACTTAGAATTCTGAGAACAGCGCGATAAAAGGGCGTGATATGGGCCCTGCAATATAGATGAACACCACACTGTTGTTGTAATGGATTGACCAATCAGAATCGAGGATTCAAGTTTGCTAGAAGATAATGACTACTTCGATTCAAGCAAAGGTCCTCTGGGTGTTACAGCAGCAACCCCTTATCTTCTGGATCTGTGATTCAATCTCCTTGATCTATCCCATGTATCTTTTATTAATCGTCATGAATATAAACAAAGTCGTCTTTGTGTTGCCATAGCATCTTACTGATCTTACTGATCAAAGTTTATTTTTCTGCCTCATCTCACAAGTCATTATGTTGTCATCAATGTGATCACACACACAGTCCTATTTGTGTTGCCACAGTAACCCCACATCTTACTGAACTGATACTTTGTCTCCTTCCCTAATCTCATCGATCATTATGTAATCATAATTATCCAGTCCTCTTTGAGTTACCATAGAAACCCCTCATCTTACTGATCAAAGTTTCTTATTTCTGCCTCATCTCACATATCTTAATGTTATCATCAATGTGATTATTCTTATAGTCTTCTTTGTGTTGCCATAGTAACCCGTCATCTTACTAATCAATGTTTCTTACTCATCTCACGTATCTTAATGTTATCATCAATGTGATTATCTGCTAGTCTTCTTTGTGTTGCCATAGTAACCCGTCATCTTACTGATCACAGTGTATCATGACTTTGATAGCTCCTCCTGCTCCTGTTCTAGATGTCTCAAAGGCATCCAGCGTCTTCTCCAGAGGAAAGTGATGAGTAATGAGTGGTTTGGCATCCACCTTACCAGACGCAATCATCTCAAGGGCCAGAGGGTAGCTGCAACGCAATAACAACAAAACATGGTCAACTTAGGATGAGTCAATTTACAATCAATATATTGTGGAAATTATCATAAACTATCAACACATGGAAAAGGGTGAATCAATTCAACACCTTCTTAATCTGTCATTTTAACTGTAATATTTTATCTTTGTAAACTTGACTTGTTTAGTCTTCAGACTATAGTCCAGTTGTTTTTGAATTGTACAATAAACCAAGTTGAATTTAATTGAATAAGTGCAAAGACAATGCTGCTTGTCAAAGCGCATAATTACAAATTAGCCACAGAGTCTGGATTTCCTGCATGTACAGGGTGTACACACAGCTTCTGAGAAAAAAAAAATGAAAATGACAATTTGATTTTCATCAACTTTTGATCTGAAGAAAAGGGGCACAACTCAAAATCATGTTCAGCCAAGGCCATATGTGAGTAGAGATGTGTGTTGGTTCTCGCCTATGCTACAAGGGTTTTTCTCTGGGCCCTCTGGTTTTCCTCTCTCCGGAAAAATCAAACACTTTCGATCTCAGGCTGTGCTCTGTGGTCATATATGGGGCAATGTGGCTGGCTGCCAAAGGCGCAGTTGCATGCGGCGGCTTGAACATGTTGTAGCCGCTTTCTTCGCAATTCAGCCTCTCAGCTGTGAGTAAGGATGATTAGCCTCCCAAACTATTATTATTAATTATTTTATTAATATTAGAAACTCAGATACTGTCCTTATTTACTCACCAGTTAGCATATCTGAAAATGCCACGAATATCCACCTCTCTGACTGCTGCATTGACGATAGGAACATTGACAGTAGGTGGGCCTAATCCAACAAGTACCAAAACACCACCAGATTTTGTGGCCTATATGATAGATAGAGAAACGCATTTAGTGGTCAAATTACCATAAGGGAACCAGACTAATTTTCCTCCAAGCCTCAGTTTGGTTATAATTAATTGACTGAGAGACAGGCAAGATGGCTTCCTGATGGAGAAGAGAGGATCATGAGATAAGTCAAGGTGCTCACTTTAGATGGGAACTTGCGTCTCTACCCCGTGAACGAGCCGGCAGACTGTGCCACACACAGAGTACACAACACTGCATACTGTAGCGTAGGCTCAGCATTTCCAGGTTCACACATTTATCAAGGAGAACAGGAGACTTCTTCTTGTGTTTTTTACTGAGCGTCTCATGAGAGCTTTTATTGACATAATACAACTCCAAACTTTATAATCATCGAGCAAAACTAGGAGATGCATCCCCGGCAACCGGGTTACTCAATCGCCTCAGCAGGGGGCAGACAGCGGAAGCTCCACTGCAGAGCTGTGCTGGCGCCCCCTACCGGCCGATCGGCCTCGCAATACTTACATAGATGCCAGTCTGTATGCTGGGTTCTGCCCCACTGCACTCCACGCTGACATCTGGCTTACATCCCAACGCTTCTTCAATTCTACGTGCCATCTCCTCAGGATCACGAGTATCTACACGCAATGCATGATGGGCACCGAGCTTCAACGCCATGTCAAGACGACCTTGGTCCAAATCTAAAAATGGAAACAGAAGTTGTTATTCAGTGAAGGCTTCATACAGAGAAGCCTCTGTATGACTTCTACAAAGTCTCCTCTTGCTTTGTTCAAAGACGCTAACACCAAGACGCCACATCCATTGTGGATGTCGTGGCTGAGTGGATAAGAGCACCAGACTCAAGCACTGGTGTTTCTGTTTAGCAGAGTGTGGGTTCGAGTCCCGGTTGTGACACTTGTGTCCTTAAGCAAGACACTTAACCATTATTGCTGCGTCCTTCGGATGGGACGTAAAGCCGTTGGTCCCGTGTGTTGTGTAATGCACGTAAAGAACCAAGTGCACTTATCGTAAAGAGAAGGGATTCGCCCGGGTGTTCCTGGTTTGATCGGCAGCATATTGCGCCACAGCACCTTGTAAACCATTACATGGTGCTATGTAAAGGAATTGGTCTTATACTTCAAAAACGTAGCTCCACTTGCAGGAAAACAATGAATGTTGAAGCGCCTTGAGCGTCACTGATGAGGGGCGGATATGTGCGCTATATAAGAAGCCACTATTATTGTTATTATTATTGAGGAATCTTGTAGCCTCAGTGGATCTAAATAAGATGAAGAGTTTGCCCTAAGCTCATTTTGTATTTCAGAAATATATGTTTTGTGCTTACCAGTGATGACAATACGAGTGGCTCCCATTGCCTTAGCACTCAGCAAAGACATCAATCCAATAGGTCCTTAAAAACAGATCATGAAATGCATCACAATCTCTGTCATCATTCAAAAGCAACAACAAAAGTTAATACAAAAGTGAATGATGTTAAACTATAGGTGCGTTGCGGACAAGAGGTCAGTTATACAGAACTCAAGTTCTCATGATGAGAGTGGCTAGTTTTGAATCGAATTATAATTAAATCTCTGTCTTTATGCAAAAGTAACAATAAAAGTTAATAAAAGTATATTAATCTATATCGATCAATCTTTATTGAAGGGTCTGTATACGTTTGGTAAGAACTCCGAAAATTAAAGGCAATAACAACAACTTTTCACTTTAATAGAAGTACTGCGGTTATGGAAAAAGATATCACTTTTCATCCCCCAAAATTTGAATCTGAGAAGAGTTACTGACAGTAATGTTTCACAGATTGTGTATTCCAATTGAAGATTATTCTTCCTGCGTGGACATTACCGCTCCAGATTTTTGGCAATATCTCAAAAATGCTACCACTTTTTTAAATGAAATTATTTCACAGGTTAGTTTTATGGTATATATCTAAAACTATATAGGATTGAAATAAACAGTGGGTTCTAATTACCAAAAGTATACAATCCCTTTAACAAGCAGGCAAAAAAGAAGTTAACAGCAAAGCAAGCACCTATTTTTATATGCAACTAAAAATGGGCGCGTTGTGATGAAGAGTTGCACCGAACTCAAGTTCTCATGATGAGAGTGTGGGTTCGAGTCCCGGTCTTGACAATTGTGCCCTCGAGTACAACACAAAACTTTTGACACAATTCACCTGATGTCATCATTACACAATCTTGGTTGCGTAAAAGAACCCAGTGCACTTATCGTAAAGAGAAGAGGTTCGCCCCAGTGTTCTTGGTTGCGTATTGCGCCACAGCACCATTACATGGTGCTATGTAAAGGAATAGGTCTCATACATCAAAACGTAGCTCCACATACCTTGCAAGATAAATACTGTAGCGCTTATAAATGTAGTATTAAGCGCGGTATTAATTTACAGTATTATTATTTTGCGGGACAATGTCCCTCTGTGTTATACAGTGCAGTGCAAATTTTAGGTGACGCTGCATTTACACGCTTTCCTGTTGACTCCCAAAAGCGAGTGTGGCACAGTCGCCGCAAGTGACGTGCATGCAGGGGTCAAAGAATTACTTCTCTTCACCCTCAAAATCCAGGTTCTGCTCAGCAAGATTTTTGTGTGCTTAGCAAATTATTCATGCTTAGTGGCAAGACTTCATTTCAAAGTGTGTATGTTCACGTAAATGGAATGGGTACGTTTTTCATGGGAAAACCTCAGGTCTCCAGAACTGACTTACCAGACCCGAGGATAAGGACGTTGTGTCCAAGTCTGACGCCTGCTCTACGACACGCGTGAACACCGACAGACAGTGGTTCCAAGAGGGCGCCCTCTTCCAGGGATACATGATCGGGCAGCCTACAAATAATTGAAAATTTGCTCAACAGGTCTTTAGAGCCATAGGGGAACAGTGCCTTGATTTCAAGAGAAGTCAGAAGCAGAAATAAATCAAAGACATCATAGATCAACAAGTAAGTTCAGAAGAAGTTTGTCCACCTATGAAACATATTTTTAAGGTCTTTAGTAATTTAGAGCTGGTTCCCTTGAATATAACTTACTTGTAACAAAAGTCAGCAGCATGGCAGTAGAAGCGACGCAGGGAACCGTCCACTGGAGGAGTAGCACAGAAGACGATGTCCGGACAGAGATTGTAACGTCCCTCTTTACAAAAAGAACACATCCTACATGGAACACCGGGCTCTATAGCCACACGGTCACCTGAAAGATATCAATCAAATCTTACTTCAAATTTAACATTCTATAAATGCTGTCTTTTTTGTCTTCTTCATTTCCATAGCCTCATCATCGCATCCCCTTAAGGTGATCCCTCTGCTGCTGCTTCCCAGGTTGTATCCCTGGGTGTGATCCCTGGCTATACGACAGTTACAGGTTGAATGGCTTGTGACTGGCACCCCCGAACAAAGATATTGACAAAATAGAGAGACTGCCAATGTGGCTAGACAGCTCAGTTGGTAGAGCGCCGGCACGTTATTCTGGAGGTTGCAGGTTTAACTCACGCTCTAGTAAACTTAAAAACCCTTACAGTCCCAAATCCTTCTATAATCCAGTTGCCAAAGTGAAGGATTCAGAAGGACTGGGGCTGGTAGGCCCAACAACAATTGCTTATCACTGGGTCAGGCACAAACGATCTTATCCAAGTCCAAAAAATTTGGTGTGGACTGTGGAGTGACATAGGAGTAAAGGATATGGGAGGATTTAGGCCACATGCTAGCAAAAATGCCTGGTCTATAAGGCTTAATGACACAATCAGTAAAGTTCAACAAAGATTCGATGAGATGATAATCAGTAAAATCTTAGAGTTTGTAAATTGCAGTTCTCACAGACTTAACGTGGGGAGGGGGGGTTTACTCACGCTACAGAAATACGATTTTTTGAGATTTGTCCTTGAAGGTATTACAGAATCTAACATGTCGGGTCACAAAAACAAAAAAACATTTAGGGTTGAACAAACAAAAATTGACTAAAGCGGGATTTGAACCGCATTGTGTGATATTGGCTGGTCCAAATAGTAGGAGGGTTAATCAAAAGGGTTAAGAGTTCCTTCATTTCAGTTTAATTCAATTCAATTTCATCCATTTTTTATGCTCTTACCAACTTTCAGTGTAGTCACCCCCTCTCCTAGAGCTGAGACTACACCCGCCGACTCATGGCCAAGAATCATCGGTGCTTTGACAATAAAATCACCGATACGGCCGTTGACCAAGTAGTGGACATCTGAACCACAGATACCAACTGCGTACATTTTGATTTGGACCTCTATGAGAAAGAAAAAAGCAATAATTAGTTTAATGTTTCATGGAACACGAACAAATATTGATCAATGATCAATAGGAAATGAAATACAATTGATTTCTGAGAAAAATGGTGTTCAGTATCTCTGTTTGTTTGTTTGTTTGTTGGGGTGTTTGTTTGTTTGCATGATCTTCCCAACAAGGGATATAAATACCAAGCTGGTAACAGCCAATCTCTTTTACACAAATATTGGTTTTACGTCTATGATTATAAATTGCACAAATTATCAATAAATTGTGATTCAGAAACTAGACGACAGTACTTATTCTAGTCATTGTGAAATCAGCGGTTAGCTTGGCCGGATTCGAGCCCACAACCTTGTGATTGCAAGTTCTGCAGTCTAACCCCTTGTCCACTTCTACTTCTACTTCTACTTCGTTACTAGGCAGGATCCATAAGTTAGGATATAAACGCCAAGGAGCAATTATAGTTAAGTGTCTTGCTCAGGGACACAAGTGCCGGGACCGAGATTCGAACCCACATTGTAATGTCTCAGCCACAACTTGAATTCGGTGCACTAGACCGCTCGGCCACACACGCTGAAGGTTGATGTGTCTGACACCGTTTGATAAAAATAATAATAAAAAAAAGATACTTATGCCGCAAAACGTCCTCAAAGTGCTATGTAGAATAAAAACTAGGTAATAAAGATATTAACAGAAACATTTTTTAGTTCACAAGTTTAGTTTAATAGTTGATCAACAATAGTTTGCATGATTTCAAATTCTCACACGAAAACTTACAAATATGTTTCAAAAAGAATGTCAACAAAGATGGTACAAACCATTTTTTCCTGGTAGGGGTGTTTGAGTATCCTCCTGTGTTGGGTGAATAAAACGAAAGCTTCTATTATTGAAAATCTACTTGGATTGCACTGATTTGTCAGTGTTTGCCTTTTACTTTGTCAATGGCTAGCCAGCAGGACTAGTTATTGCGTGCCGTTTCACTAGTCCGCCAGCTTTTTCACTTGTCCATATTTCATATTTCATATGAAATAGGGATGCTTTTCAAGACTGAATTAGTCAGCCAGACCACTTGGAGTGAATTTTGAACTGTTCCTCAGGTGTTTTAACTGGCATTGGCCAGCGGATCACTATTGAAGGAGAATGCTGTACTCCTAACTCGTCCTAAGGTCGGGCCAGACGGGAAGAGATTTTTGGTCATCACAACTCAAGGTTTTAGCGACGATTTGGTAAAAGGGTGTCCAAATTTGCTGGAAATTTAAAAACTGGGTGTCTTAATTGTTCACTTACAACACATTTACATGTAAATGACAGACAAAACAGGGTGTTCAAATAAATTTAAAACAGGGTGTCTAAAAGACACCCAGACACACCCCTCTGGCTATCAATATCACTATGTCGTAAGTACTCTGTCTAATGCAACACCAAATTTTGTTTTCAGTTTAAACAATAACATTTTAAGAAATAATTATAAAACTATTCAATTTATCACTGTGCGATGGGAATGGTAATTCTTGTTTCCATCAATTGGTTTATATTTAATTAGTTCAACCTTGAAGTTTCACTCCGTCCTCTGTTCAGGAAGCTGTTAAAGGGACACGTTGCCTTGGATCGGGCGAGTTGGTCTATAAAAAGCATTTGTAGCCGTTTGGAGTCAACTTTTTGACTCCACAAAATGGCCGACCGTGTTAGTTCGCAAAGTAAAAGGAAAACCATGCAATTTCGAGGCATATTTGTGTGGATCATTGTATTCTACTTTTATAACTTTATAACTATTTTTTTAGACCAACTCGTCCGATCCAAGGCACGTGTCCCTTTAAGTAAGTCTGCAGTGAATTTTTTTATTAATCTGGAACAATTAACAGTGGAGTTTACCACCTTTTAGGTAAGAGAATTGTCATATACAAACCAAAAAAAAAACATCTGTGTTTTTCTGTCATTGGTTATATTTTATTTTCACATTTATGAAATTATAATGATAACATTATTTGTATATTGTTGTCTATTTTGTTCAAAGTCAAACTCATAAATTGATATTTTTATTTTCAATCCTTTTTTAGTTTTATCTTTCTTACCAACACAAGCTCTCCCTTCCTTTTCAACACAGCCGACAGATTTCCTGTTCCAGCCATTGTAATTTTGTAGTTTAAATGGAAGCTTTCTTTGAAATTGCAAAGCTTTTCAAACGATCCTGCGACTTTTCTGAGATGAAAATGATCAGAAAATCTTTCATCACCCACAAATCACGCAAAGGGTTCCGCCTTCACAGCTGACAAAAATTGTTTACGTTCTCATTAGGCTGGTTGCCTTAAGAACAACACACTAGTTACTACGTCTACAGGCTTGGGGACTATACCACCTTTAGTCCATCAAAAGCCACCGTAGACTTGATTTCAAGTCTGAGATCGCTGTCATTTCTCTGCATCGGCCGCAAAACTCCCCGGCCACGCAAACTCCCCGCCCCGCAGATTAGCCTTTTATCAAGGCCTTCGACTACACGTACGAGTGGTCTTCCCGGCCCCCCCCTTTCCATTCGCTTCGTGCATACAAAGCCGTCCAAACCACAAAGGTCCTGAAAAAAGGCTACCCAATCGGGGATAATCCACAAGCGCTATTTCAAGCAAGTATTGGCCAGACAAAAACCATGATCACACTCACAGACTTGGAACTAAGTCTACGTTTTGAGGACCCTGGGCGGCCATGCTTCACACATCTGTGTTCTTCAATGTTGTTTCTCTGATTGAGGCTCATATTCTGTCGTAATAGTTATGCAATCACGGCCATACGTTCCAGTTGAGCAAACATTTGCAGGAAAGCTCGTTTGCACTGATTGTACTTTATCAGGTATACTCATCAAAATACTAAATGCATGTGTGCTTATCAGATTTAATCTTTGATTATGATTTGATCATTGATGTTTTGCAAGAACTGTGCTGGTAATTGTGCACTCTTACAGAGAGGATGGGATGCTTGTTGAATTGAAGTTGTTGTATTGATCTCGGCCAAGAGAATTGTGCGATTTTATTTTATTTTTTGATTTATTTAAATAAAATGAAAGATAGAAATTTAACTGCTGTGTTGAAGAAGAAAGGAGAGCTTGTGCTGGTGAGACAATAAAGCTATATTTGATTTTGCCCTTTCTAAGTTTATGAATTATATAAAGTACAATTTGAATATTTACATGGTGGGAATACAATCTAGTGCTATATTGAGATTTCAGTAACGCCATTACATGAGTAGGATTGGAAACTTTGCATGGTGGAGATAGTAAAGTTTGTGTTTTGTTAACACCATGTACATGAGTAGGATTTGAAACTCTGCATGATAGAGATAGAGTCTGTAAGTCTGTACATTCTAGTGGGTAGACCCAGTAAGAGCATGGAGGTAGGATCCTACCTCCATGGTAAGAGTAACAGGGCGCTGTACTCCTTTTTTCAAAATTTTGACATCTTCGGCCGGTTGTACTAAGACCGAAGGTACTAAGACCGAAGATGTCAACATTTCGAATATAGGAGTACAGCGCCCCAGTTACTGGGTTTAGGTTTGCGGTAACACCATGTACAAGAGAAGAATTTGAAATTTTGAATATTGGAGATACAATCTAGTAGGCCCTAACGGTTTGCAGAACACCATGTGCATGAGTAGGATTTGAACCCATGGTGGGAATACAATCTAGTAAGGTTTGCAGTAACACCATGTGCATGAGTAGGATTTGAAACCATGGTGGGAATACAATCTAGTAAGGTTTGCAGTAACACCATGTGCATGAGTAGGATTTGAAACCATGGTGGGAATACAATCTAGTAAGGTTTGCAGTAACACCATGTACATGAGTAGGATTTGAAACCATGGTGGGAATACAATCTAGTAAGGTTTGCAGTAACACCATGTGCATGAGTAGGATTTGAAACCATGGTGGGAATACAATCTAGTAAGGTTTGCGGTAACACCATGTAGGATTTGAAATTTTGCTTGGTGTGAATACATGCTTGTGATGTTTGCAGAGACACTAAGTAGCCTACATAATACTCTCTCTGAGTTGTGGTGGTTCTGAAAGGAACGTGTCGTGTCGTGGCCGAGCGGATAAGAACACCGACCTCAAGCTCTGGTGTTTCTGATCAGCTGAGTGTGGGTTTGAATCCCAGTCGTGACACTTGTGTCCTTAAGCAAGACACTTAACCACATGCTTCGTCCGTCGGATGGGACGTTAAGCTGTAGGTCCCGTGTGTTGTGTAATGCACGTAAAAGAACCCAGTGCACTTATCGAAAAGAAAAGGGGTTCGCCCCGGTGTTCCTGGTTTGATCGACAGCATATTGCGCCACAGCACCTTGTAAACCATTACATGGTGCTATGCAAAAGGACTTGGTCTCATACTTCAAAAACGTAGCTCCACAATACCTTGCAGGAAAATAATGAACGTTAAAAGCGCCTTGAGCGTCACTGAGTGACGGATATGTGCGCTATATAAGAAGCCACTATTATTATTATTATTAACCAGTGGTGTAACAACTCAACAATTCAATCAGTATGCTCTAATTGGCTTCAGGAAACGATCCTGAAGATGTCAGGAGCATACAAAGGTTTTTAAATTCTGCAATGTTTAATTTTCTATCATAAATCTTTAATTTCAGGAAGAAACGTCTATTCCACAGCCAGGGCGAAATGGTAAGTTTTAATAGTATAGACCATGTGACCTCTGACTTCACTCGAAAACCATAACATGATGCGCGCGCATGTCGCCGGGCAAAACCTTTGTGTACTTGACAGCCAGCTAGAAAGTAGAGGCAATCTTACCATGAGTACGGGTCTTCTTGCCCGGCAGAACATGACTTGGACAGTGTTTTGTCAACAGAGGGCGGTTTGAATGTAAACAGTAGAGGTCACATTGTCTATAGGTGAAGGGATTGTGCCTTTGATGATACAGCCTGGAATTTGGCGCACAATCAGAGTATGTCATGAGAGATATTTAGCTGTAGGGACATCGCAGATTTGTCCTTTGAAAAAATATATGTAGAATATAACTAGCAAAATTCAGAATTTTGATAATTGCCTATTATTATACTCTGCCTTTATTGTTTCAAAGGACAAATCTACGATGGCCCTATCGCCATCTTTCCAACAACTGTAATTGGTCCAATTCACTGGTTTTGGGCAACACCATCGAGGGAAGAAAGATATACCCTGTTCTGGTCCAATTGGTCCAAAGGACTAGTTTTACATTGACCTTTTTGAGGATTCTGGAAGTTCAGGGGTTTCATTTATCAGGTTTTTTTTACAATACAGGGATGAGAAATTTTCAGACTTTTATCTCTAATTAGACTTTTTATGGCTGCTTGGTAAACAAAATTAGTTTTTATGTTCTTCAGCTACATTGTATAGACCCATTGCATATGACGTCACACTCTCAAAAAAGGAGGCAGATCATTGGACGATAGCTCTTCTCTGTGCGTAAAAACGTGCGTGTGACCTCAGCGTACCTGTAGCGTTTTGCGTTATGCAAGGGGGACCTATTGATTTCTATAGCCCCCTTACACAACACGGAACGCTCCAAACAATGCGCGTCATTTTGGGTGTCAACTCTCGTTTGTATACGATTTTGACACCCAAAATGGCGGACAGGATAGGCGCATGTGAGAACGCTGCACGTTGTGCAAGGGTTCTATAAGGAAAATCTGCTCTTTGATTTATCTCTATAGCTCTGTGGGTGCTGTTCCTAAAAGCTCCTAAAGGTGGAAATGCCATCATTTCAACATACCTCCTTAACTTTAAATCCTAATTTCAGACCTTTTTGCCTGACAATAAAACCCCTGTACAGTCAGACCCCGGGCAAAGTAAATGAAAGTAGTATTGAATGCAAATATTGGAAACGTTCTCTCTTTCCTGATTTACAGAGGTGCAGATCCGCGTTCAATCGGTGGGGATTTGTGGTTCCGATGTCCACTACTTTGTCCATGGACAGATCGGGCGGTTTGTGGTCAACGCCCCCATGATTCTCGGCCATGAATCTTCGGGTGTTGTTTCTGCACTTGGGGATGGTGTGACCAGCCTCAAAGTGGGTAAGAATGAATGCCACTGCTTTATTAAAAGGGAAAAGTCACAGCTTAAGAAGGTAGGGTCATAGATTGGTTTTTGTTAAGGTAATGCCGATTTACAGGCAAAATTACCAAAAGAGATACAATAAAAGTCTCATGTGAAAGTTTCACCTGAGTGCAGTGGTGAAATGCTGAGAAAACAGCAAAAAACAGTATTTTCACAAGAATGTTGAATCCATCCACGTTTAGCGAGGTGCACTAACATTGTCACAGTGCATGCAAAAGTAAAATCCTATTTTTCTTTGTGCTGATGAATTCTTTGAGTAAGGCTACTTCTGTAGCTTTAGATCTTAAGTGTCTTTTTTTGCAGGATTCTTGCTGTCTACAGTTGTGCCATTTTCACTAAGATCAGGGCTCAAATCTTACACTGGACAGCAGGCCCGAGGCCAGTGATTTTAGTGTCAGGCCAGTAAACCTGTGATTTGACATGTCCGGCAGGCTTGTGTTTTTTCAATTGAGTAACAATACTTCACTGTGTAATAATAAAAACAAATTATGTTGAAATGTTGACTTTGAGTCCCATAAATGTCTTTCAGTTCTGTTGAGTAATGATGTATACTTAATACCAATAAAGACAACAAGAGATAAAACTTCCCAAACATGCCTTAGTGCTTGTTCAAATAAAAAACAGTTAAACATGTTGAAGGAACATTACAGAATTGGTTTTTGCTAACAAAACAGTTGCTGGCAGTGTAAGCACTTTATATAATCCACTATATACATAAACTGACAAACCTGTAGAAGTTTGAGATCGATCGTCCATCTGGGTCACGAGAAAATAGTAAAAAACCGATTACACATATTTGAATGTGTTATACAATGCATGAATAAAACGCTCATGAGCGATAAACTCCAATCGGAAATTAGTTTTATTTATTTCTCATCAAATATGGCATTTCAGACAGAAATATTTCTAGGGATGTTTTCTACTATCATTATCATTAGACCGTGTAAGTTTTATGTAAATCTGTGATCTTAAAGAAAATTTTAATTACCAGTTCTGTAACGTTCCATTAAATGCAACAAAGTCCAGGTGTCTGGAAGTTTTTTTCTCATTTTCTTTCTGGTCTTGTAGGAAAATTCTAGTCCAGTAAACATTTTTAGCTTCAAGCCCAATAGTCTTGTGGATTTTGCCTCCAAATTCGAGCCCTGTAGATGTGCAGTTAAGTGTCATCACTAACGGATTTAATTGGTTGTCCTCTTTCTTTTTGTATCTAAAAAATAACTTTTCTTCAGAAAACTATAAGTCGCTGTGATACTTTTCATATAAGTTGCTTCGATACTTATAATATTATTATTACACATTTGTGGTAATGAAACCAAGGATGCCTCATAAGTGAACTTAATCATTGTAGCTCGCAAGCCTGAGGAAACCTGTAAACAAGGGTGCTTGCTATGTGAACCAGAAACACAGGGGTTAACCCCTACTCTTCAACATAAGTGTTCTGGGTTCTTTTACGTGTGCTACAAATCCTAGTACACAGGACCTATGGCTTAATGTCCCATCCGAAGGACAAAGCAACTACGGTAAAGCATCTTACTCAAGAATACAAATGTCATGACCGAGACTCGAACCCACACTCTGCTGATCAGAAACACCAGAGCTTGAGTCCGGTGCTCTTAACTGCTCGGCCACGACATGCCACTATACTTTATACATTTTATACTGTATTGTTTACTTTAATTTTGTTCAGGTGACCGTGTGGCTATAGAGCCGGGTGTTCCATGTAGGATGTGTTCTTTTTGTAAAGAGGGACGTTACAATCTCTGTTCGGACATCGTCTTCTGTGCTACTCCTCCAGTGGACGGTTCCCTACGTCGCTTCTACTGCCATGCTGCTGACTTCTGTTACAAGTAGGTGGCATTGAAGGGAACCACTCTAAATCATCTATTTAAAGCATTTTTTCTTGTCAATTAGCATCTGAGAAACTATAAAGTTGACTGGCACCCCCAAACAAAGATATTGACAATAAGGCTTGCTGTCAAAAGTGATGAAGTCATAATCCGCCACCAAGGATTGCCAGACTCTAGCTTCACACAATCATAAATAAGTGAGCAAGGTTCCTAACAAGAACTGAAATATATCACTTCATTTTACTTGGATTTGTGAACTACTGTTCTATTGGTTATTAACACTGTTTAAATGTTGAAACCAGATATCTTTAAACAGATCAGGTATTAACCCTTACAGTGCCGGCCTCATTTTGGTAATTCTGTATCCACAGGCCGGCCATTTCTTTAGAACGTATGTGAACATCGGCGGCCTGTGGATGGATATGACATTCCACAACGTCCGCGGCGCTCGGAGGTTAGAGGTAAGGTAGCCTGGACACCTGACGTCACACTTCAAGGCTCGTGAATAAAGTGTATTACTCATTGCGGATAAAAACGGGACCAGTCTAAAGTCAGTCTGGACGTATGGGAACGTTGGCGGCCTGTGGATGGATATTCAGCAGGACGCTCCAGAACGTCGGCGGCGCTCGAAGGGTTAACTATAAACTGATCATTCTTTGGCAATTTGGTTTCATTTTAGGCTTCCAGATCATGTGACATTGGACGAGGGAGCCCTTTTAGAGCCTCTGGCTGTCGGAGTTTATGCATGCCGCAGAGGAGGCGTGCAACTTGGAAGTAACGTTCTGGTTCTTGGTTCAGGTAAAACAAAACCAGTCTCCTAACGATGACTAGAGCAAGCTAGTCGAAACGTTGAGACCTATTAAGAACTCACTCCGTGGTAGTGTAGTTATTAGTCCCCCCCCATCCATTGCGAGTAGTAGTCCGCCCCCCCGATTTCCTACCCTACCCCAGTAGTAGGTTAGTTAGACAGGACAGTTCTTTTCAGAACTGAGAAGTCTCCCGAATTCCGAATACTCTACTCTTGCAGCAGTAGAATAAAAAGCGAGCTCTAAGAACAAAATCTACCTAGCAAGTAATACACATGGTGTTACCGCAAACAAAATTATTTATTGATACCTCACCATGCAATGCCTCAATATTTTCCTTTGAAATTAAATGTTGATTAAGTTTAGTGGTCAATGTTTAGATTGAATGGCAAATAGTTGTAACGTTATGAAACAGTGGCTTCAGCACTGGCTACTGTTTTGGCTGTAGGCTAAAGCCCAAAATATAGATCTCAGTCAAATCTCTGCTGAGGTAAACAAAGCCAGGAACAAGTCTCAATGATATTTTACTTTGGCTGGTAACCTTTTTCGTGATAACCTTTTCCTGTGCTGAGGAGTTGCTTATGCTTTAAGCAGCTCTATAAAAACTGGACCTGCTCAACCAATTGGCTGCATATATTTAATGTGAAATACTACTGAATACTAAATACTACTACATTGCTTGTTCCCTGAAGTCAAGAATTGAGGGCAATGCTGTTACCAATCTATCTATTCAGCTGTATAGACCAAGTCTTGCGCCTATTTGAACATTTGTGGGAACCTTGGTTTTCAATGTACATTGGTTTAAAGGCACTGAACACGTTTGGAAATTGTCAAAGACCAGTGTTCTCAGTTGGTGTATCCCAACATATGCATAAAATAACAAGCCTGTGAAAATTTGGGCTCAATTGGTCATCGAAGTTGCAAAAAATGATGAAAGAAAAAACACCCTTGTTGTACAAATTTGTGTGCTTTCAGATATAGGAATAAAAACTTCTTGCAAGAAGTTTTTATTATTTTAGTGAGAAATTACCTCTTTCTCAAAAACTACGTTACTTCAGAGGGAGTCGTTTCTCACAAATGTTTAAGACTATTAACAGCTCTCTGTTGCTCGTTACCAAGTCAGTTTTTATGCTAATATATATTTTGAGTAATTACCAAACTAATGTACAGTGCCTTTAGTGCCGTGCCTTTAAGGTATGAACAAAACAAATCCCACACTTTCATGGGAACAAATGATCAATACAGGCTAACTTGCACAGTGTACTACAATCCCTCCAATGGTCAAGAGTGCAACGGAATCCCATAGAAAGTTACTTGCTTGTTAGTTTGGTTCCCCGTCCGTAGGCATCGGTAGTACAAGCCCAATGATCCCAATGGGCGTGTATATCGCCTGGTGCACGCATTAACGATCTTTTTTCTTCTATGAGGGCTGCACACCCTCACCCAAGTGTGTAAACACCTGCAATCGGGGACCTCCTATTGTTCCTCTTTTGTTTGTACTTACCTATGTAATAGATGTTAAATTTGCATCGGGGTTAATGAATATTGTATTTGGATTTACCCTTGCACCTATGTGTGTAAAGCACTGTATACTCAGTATTTTTTTTTATTTTGTTCACAGTACTCTGGTAAGTACTGAGTGTAAAGTGCTTTACACACATCGGTGTACGGGTAAACCCAAATATTTTAACTTACCTATGGTTTTGTACACACTTTCCAACTGGGGACCTTCACCCAACTAGGTACCTTATTTCACCCAACTAGGTACCTTATTGCCCTCTTCTGTTATAGGTTCCTGGTTTGAATGTGTATACCTACCCACCAGCACACACGCTTGAAGGTGTGTCATTTTGTGTTTAATTATAGTAAATGTGGATCAAAGGAACATGGTCCGCGAGCCCAGTGGTTGCATGATGATAAGAAAGTCTGATATCTGGCATCATTCACAAGCCTCAAAGTGTGACGTCAGATGTTCAGGCTACTTTTAAGTTTGGTTCTCCACTATGAAGTCATCTTTCATGCTCCAATTATCCATTCCTATAAACCTCTGTTTACTTTCTTTACTTCAGGTCCAATCGGGCTGATGAGCCTATTAAGTGCTAGAGCTATGGGAGCAGCTCAGATCGTTGTCACAGGTATTTAAAAGTGTTGGAAAAATAAGTCACATGCAATTGATTTTGAATGATTGACTGATTGATTTTATTTTATTTTTCAAAATTAAGTTTACGTAGTTGTGCTACAAGGACATTGTGTTTCAGTGTAACTTTGAATGTTTTTGTTGAATAAACAGGTGTTGTAGACAATAAAGATTAATTAAATGTTGACAAATGATGAGGGATATTGGTAAGTTTGGGAATCACAATGATGGAGATCTGAGATTTTCATCAATGGTAGTGGCATCTTAAAGTTAAGAGTCTTGGAACAAAGCAAAGAGGAGAGAGGACTTTTCTGTATGAAGCCTTTCACTGAATGACAACTTCTGTTTTCATTTTTAGATTTGGACCAAGGTCGTCTTGATATGGCGTTGAAGCTCGGTGCCCATCATGCATTGCGTGTGGATACTCGTGATCCTGAGGAGATGGCAAGTAGAATTGAAGAAGCGTTGGGATGTAAGCCAGATGTCAGCGTGGAGTGCAGTGGGGCAGCACCCAGCGTACAGACTGGCATCTATGTGAGTATGACAAAAGTCAAACGTACTAAAAGCAAATCCCAAAATAAAGTCAAACCAAACGTCTGCCATTCAGATTGCTGTGTTGTGTACTCTGTTTGTGGCACAATCTGCTGGCTCAATCAAGGGGCGGAGACTCAAGTACCCATCCAAGTGAGCACCTGCACTGGGCTATGGTGCTATTTGATGCTATGATGGACTTGGTTTAAGGGATGTAGGTTTAATATAACTTATTGTGTACCACAGATATTTTCATGGTAAAAGTGCCATATGTGTGTCCAACCTGAATCTTCATATCAGGGTGTTTGAGCGTGAAATCAGGCTTTCTGCTTCTTCTCACCCATACACTCTTGCTTTGCTGAGATGTAGAACAAAGAGCCATTCCAACAGCTTTATTCCACGTACTGCATCTCTTTGGAACTCCTTGCCTGGTGCATGTTTCCCTCCATCCTACAATCTAGACTGTTTTAAGAGGAACATCATTTCCTACATTCAGCTCCCCTGAGTTATTTTCAAATGTTTTCTTCTTGTAACCCCTTACCAAGATTGGCTTTTAGCTTGTTTTGGGCAAACTTCCATAGAAAAAAAAACAAAAAAAATAAACCACAAGCCGACATATTGGCTCCTGGGCACCCTCTCAGTTTGCCCCACAAGACGATATATACAGGAATCTGTGAAAGGGAAAGAGTTCAGGAGTAAGCTTTCGTTTTATGTACTTTATTTATCCAAATTAATATCAGCCAAACTATGATTTATGAAAATTATTTTGCAGGCAACAAAATCAGGAGGGGCACTTGTTCTCGTTGGTAGAGGACCCTACTCCATGGATCTACCAATTGTCAATGCTGCAGTCCGAGAAGTGGATATTCGGGGTGTTTTCAGATATGCCAACTGGTTCGTAATCTTCATTTTTTTCCTCCTTGTGGTGCTTTCTTTGGTTTGGAAATGTTGAGACTAGATGCATGTTGTTACCACACAGTAACTTGTACACACTGAGAGATTAGATTAGTTTTTTTAGACCACGACTGAAATCAGGTTTTGAAGAACTGTGACACTTCAGTGAGTAAAATATTGACATCAACTGCAACAGCACAATGTGGCAGGAAATGTCTGATAGAGAAGTGGCTAAAAGAAAAATTAAATTTTCTTGTTGTTTTTCAGGAACAAAAATTTATTAGTTTGGGTCTTTAAAAGGCACTGAACATGTTTGGTAATTGTCAAAGACCAGTGTTCTCACTTGGTGTATCCCAACATATGCATAAAATAACAAGTCTGTGAAAATTTGGGCTCAATTGGTCATCAAAGTTGCAAGAAAATGATGAAAGAAAAAACACCCTTGTTGTACAAATTTGTGTGCTTTCAGATAGGAATAAAAACTTCTTGCAAGAAGTTTTTTATTATTTTAGTGAGAAATTACCTCTTTCTCAAAAACTACGTTACTTCAAAGGGAGTTGTTTCCTACAATGTTTTATACTATCAACAGCTCTCCGTTGCTTGTTATCAAGTAAGTTTTTTATGCTAATGTTTGTTTTGAGTCATTACCAAACGTTTACGATACCTTTAAGCTTGAATAGTTGTTCAAGTACCTGTTAGTTTTTGATGATGCATTCTAAAATGAAGCTTATTAGGTTCTCTCACATGCTAGGTAAAATAAAGATGAATAAAACTATAGTTTCATTGAAATTTTGATTGATTAATTCATGATATTTAAATTTTGAGTTGCCTTTTGTGTTGCAGCTACCCTCTGGCCCTTGAGATGATTGCGTCTGGTAAGGTGGATGCCAAACCACTCATTACTCATCACTTCCCTCTGGAGAAGACGCTGGATGCCTTTGAGACATCTAGAACAGGAGCAGGAGGAGCTATCAAAGTCATGATACACTGTGATCAGTAAGATGACGGGTTACTATGGCAACACAAAGAAGACTAGCAGATAATCACATTGATGATAACATTAAGATACGTGAGATGAGGCGGAAATAAGGAACTTTGATTAGTAAGATGAGGGGTTGCTATGGCAACACAAAGAAGACTCGCAGACATTAAGATAATGTGAGATGAGGCCGAAATAAGAAACTTTGATCAGTAAGATGAGGGGTTGCTATGGCAACTCAAAGAGAACTGGATACACATGATTACATAATGATTGAAGAGATTAGAGAAGGAGACAAAGTATCAGTTCAGTAAGATGAGGGGTTACTATGGCAACACAAAGAAGACGAATAGATAATCACATTGATGATAATAGTAAGATACGTGAGATTAGGCAGAAATAAGAAACTTTGATCAGTAAGACGAGGGGTTGCTATGGCAACTCAAGAGAACTGTGTGGATAACCATGATTACACAATGATAAATGAGATAAGGGAAGGAGACCAAGTGTCAGATCAGTAAGATGAGGGGTTACTATGGCAACACAAAGAGGACATTGATGACAGCATTGAGGTTTGTGTGATGCGGCGGGGAAAAAAGGGACTTTGATCAGGAAGATGAGAGATTGGTAATTGTGAATAATCTTGATACTTGTGACAAAGCAAGGAGATGCGATTCTTTGGTATTTATGGCAGCAGAAATAAAAAAGAACAGTAGTGGCTAATTTAAAACAGTTTTAAAAATTTTGTTGTCATTGCTAATAAAGTATTTTATTACATGTAAACTTCATAGATGCTAGGTCAGATTTTGGGCCAATTTGTGACCTGAAAATTTATATTTAAATTTTAAATAACTATTTTTATAGATTCCAGAAAGTTATAAGCTTTCATTTAAGATATTGCAAGAAGAAAACAAATTTATAAAACAAATATTAGCATAAAAACTTACTTGGTAACAAGCAACGGAGAGCTGTTGATAGTATCAAACATTGTAGGAAACAACTCCCTCTGAAGTAACGTAGTTTTTGAGAAAGAGGTAATTTCTCACTAAAATAATAAAAACTTGTTGCAATTTTTTTTAATTATTCCTATCTGAAAGCACACAAATTTGCAAGGGTGTTTTTTCTTTCATCATTTTCTTGCAACTTCGATGACCAATTGAGCCCAAATTTTCACAGGCTTGTTATTTTTTATGCATATGTTGGGATACACCAAGTGAGAACACTGGTCTTTGACAATTTCCAAGCGTGTTCAATACCTTTAATTAAAAACTAAAAATGAATTATTGCTGGGATCTTAACATTATCTCACGTCCATCAGCCATGTACAAACAGTTTTGCATGTCAAATGTATTTTGTGCATTGTCAGTGGCATATAATGCATATGGGAAAGTTTGTGTATGTTTTTGTTTTGAAACGGCGTCATCTTTCAAAATTCATCAACAAAAACCAACAACAACACAATTGTCGGCCATGCAACTAATATGCAATGATCTGCTTTGATGTGAACTTTGTTTTTATTTATAGTTTTTAAAAATCTGAATAAAGAAATCAAAAGGAATCATTCAATGTTAAAATCTCCTCATTTTGTATCAACTGAATGATAATGTCTGAGAATGTAAAACTAATTTGTGTTTAGAAGTTCATTCTGCCTTAGCCAGGTCCAAGATTATAATCATTCCAAGATACTTTCTGTAAACAACGTTTCTTGTTTGATGTAGGAATCTACTTTTCATGACATTCTATCAATTTACCTTTTACTCGCTCACAATTTTATGTCAACACAGTTTTCTCCAAAACATGCTTCTCAGGAAAATTTTATTAGGCCAAATAAAAAAAATAAGAAAAGCGTCCTGCCTTTTTGAAAGAAGGAAGGAGGGCCTTTTAAAAAAAAAATTTAAATGGCCACCCTACACATTTTTCAAGACATTCGGCCGGGCTGTTTTTCAAGATGGTTGCCAGCTTTTTTCGGTGTGCTAAAGTCTAAAATACGTTCTTATTCATAAAAAAAAATTGTAAGGGATTGTGTCGTAGCCGAGCGGATAAGAACACCGAACTCAAGCTCGTGTTTCTGATCAGCAGAGTGTGGGTTCGAATCCCAGTCGTGACACTTGTGTCCTTAAGCAAGACACTTAACCACATGCTTCGTCCTTCGGATGGGACGTAAAGCCGTTGGTCCCGTGTGTTGTGGAATGCACGTAAAAGAACCCAGTGCACTTATCGTAAAGAGAAGGGGTTCGCCCCGGTGTTCCTGGTCTGATCGGCAGCATATATTGCGCCACAGCACCTTGTAAACCATTGCATGGTGCTATAAATGACTAGGCCTCATACTTCAAACGTAGCTCCACATATACCTTGCATAAAAAAATTTGTAGTGTCGCGCCAGGAGTGTGAAGTCTGACAGACATGGCGCGTTATAAATGTTCGCTATTATTATTATTAAAAAATTATAATTTTTTTGGTAAAAAACAAAAAAGCAGGCGGCCTTTAAAAAGGAAGCGGGCGGGGACGCTAAACATGTTTTTATTTTTATTTGGCCTTATGTTTAAAAGCAAGAGCCCTAATTTATCTATATATCCAAAACTGAGTCGCAATTATGTATTTACAACAGAGGACTGACACATAAAAGTGAAGCAAGTTTATTGATTTAGAATAATACGGCAATTTTTTGTTTATGCGAATATAAAAATAATACAATGTGTTAAGTGGCAAGATCCAACCAACAGGTGGCGCTGTTCAACAGGCGCTAACTTTTCCGGGTTGTTTCTCCCATGTCGTCCGTACTGTCCGTCCAAAACAAGTCGAGATTGCACGCAGAATGCTCAACAATCACAACCGAGAGAGATCAAAGAGTAGGCCCTTTCCTCCTCCAAACGGAAGTTGACAGCAACAACAGAGAGGAAATGGTATGGTAACTGTGTGAAGGTGATGTTATTTTATCATCTGCATAGTAATTTGTGGCTGCGGACTGGTCTGAAATTTGGGCAGGCGGTTGGCAGTCGACTACCGACCGTGTTTTGCCAACTTGGCTGGGCGGAGCCTCGTGAGTGAAAGTGGACCATACGTTTACTGTTGTTACGGTGTTGCACTGTGTTTGTGACCGTCTCTCTCAAAACTACGTGGAAGAAGTTCGTTCGTGTGGTGTTTCAGAGGGGACAATAACTCCGTTTGTTTTCCTCGTTGACTTTGTGCTTTTGGTTACTCTTCGCCTTTGCATGTTGCCGGAGTGAGAGTGCTTTATTCGGCCTGGTTTATGCCGTGGAAGACGCTTATTACGAGGGTCGAACGTGGAGACAACGTAACAAAAGTAAGTTTTGTTTTTGCTATTATTATTGTTGAATTGTTAAGTTATTCTGCTCTGTGTTTTCATCTTGGGTACTGATCTGATTCTATACATAAATAAAAGTGTCATCGAACGTTACTTTCTATACTACAGTTTAACTACTTCTAGTTCTAGTCGGTGCTTGGATTCAAATACATAGAACCTGACTTGGTAGAAGGAAAATTACAGTAGGCCTATGACTATTTATTTAGTAGTATTAAAAAAAACGAAGTCACTCGGCCGTGTCCTTGGACTTGATTTCTCTTCAAAATTCCACAGACTGGTGACTCTCTATATAGAATTCTTGTACAATGTACATTTACCACTTAGTAATGGAAAGTAGCCTTGGCTAGTTAATTAGTAATTACTGGTAATGTAAATTCAAGGAATAATCATTGCAAAATACCTCGCAACTTGAATGAGGCCCCATATGAAGGTTAAGTGATCCAGCAGCAGCTACCACCACCAGCAGCATAACCAGAGTATTCTGCAATTGATGGATTAATCAAGACCCGGAACTCTCTGTTTACCTCAAAACCAATAGAAGAAAATGACTATAATCACACAAAGTTCTACTGAAAAGGAGGGTATAATTTCTCCAACAATTAATGACCATAAAAACTTACTAATACTTGGTAAAGAGCACAGGAGAGCTGTTGATACTATAAAACATTGTTATAAATGACACTCTTTGAAGTAATTAATGTAGTTTTAGAGAAAGAGGTCATTTTCACCCCAAAATTCGAAGATCTGAGAACGGTTTCTGGCATGAAGCCTTTCTCAGGCATCTGAAGCACACAGTTCTATGCAACAAGAGTGGTTTTTTTTCTTCTTCATTATTTTCTTGCAACTTTGATGACCAATTGAGCCCAAATTTTCACAGGTTTGTTGTTTTATGCATATATTGGGATACACCAAGTGAGGATACTGGTCTTTGACAATTACCAAAAGTATACCCTGCCTTTAATAAATTCATATATTACTTTTTTTTTTATTGATACTGACAAAGTGATACTGATAGTGAGACTGAGAAATTAATCTTGTTTTCAACTTTAGTTGGCATGGTCCTTTTGGATGAAAGGGTGTATTACATTTATAACTGTGACTCCCTTGGGTGGGAATGCTGAAATTGGGCTTGGCACTCTGTGCAGCTGTGACTGCACTCCAATTTTTGCAAGTTTAATGTACGCTCAACAATACAAAGCATTGTTTTATCATCTATTTGTGTGTATTATTTTTGCAAACAGCTCTGCAGTTTGTTCCGTTTGTATTGTAGTTTTATATTGACATGAATTTCTATAAAATGAAAACCCAGACTGGTATCGCCTGTTTAGTTTCATCAGACCATTTAGAAGGAAGTTGATTTGACCCTGCTGCTTGGTTTTGAAGGACTATCTAGTGGTCTTGGAACATGGTAAATAGAAAGGATGTGTTACCTGTTTGGCAAAACCCCCTTCAACAGGAAAAGAGACCTGTTCGAAACTAAATGAGGTTATAAAATGAAATGAGGAAATAAAAACAAGTCGTGCACTGCATTCGACAGTGTCTAAAAAGTAACAGAAACAATTTGTCTGTAAATTTAAAACCAATTGTTGTTTTAAATATAAACTGTTTACGGTTGTATAAATTTTGCACTTCTTAAAGGTGGGGTATCGTTTGGTTTTTGTCAACGTTTTATAAGCAAAATTTTAAAGAAATACACAATAAAAGTCACGCGTGAAAGTATCATCTGATTACAGTGTCTAGGGGCCTACTTGTTGAGAAAACTGTAACAGTTTTTTCATCAAGAATGTTGAGTCCATTCACGCTTAGCAAGGTGACAGCGGGTACCAACTGCATCTCTGGCTGTATTGAGGGCAGTATTCAAACAGACACCACAGAAATTTCCAAAAGTCGCCTGCAGGCGATCTTTGGAGATTCAAATTTTTCGACCTACTTTTATTGTTTTCTAATCAACAGGGCACTGGAGCTGAAATAATTTAGCTGGATGCTTACTACCATTACCATCTTTATAACATGCAGGCATTCGGATAAAAATTACACAATTTCTTTTTGAGGTCATTACCAAAGTTTGAACCCTAGATCAACAATGAAACAATTCAAGCCTGTTTTTGCTAACAAAACAGTTGCTGGCAGTGTACTGTAAGCACTTTATATAATCCACCATATATACATAAACTGACAAACCTGTAGAAGTTTCAGATCGATTGGCCATCTGGGTCACAAGAAAATAGTGAAAAACCGATTACACATTTGCATGTGTTATACAATGCATGAATAAAACGCTCATGAGCGATAAACTCCAATCGGAAATTAGTTTTATTTGTTTCTTATCAAATATGGCATTTCAGACAGAAATATTTACACTATTGGTAAGATCGAAAAACACAATGTTCACAGATTCACACATAACTTACATGATTTAAAGTAAGTAATGGTAGAAAGGGTTCCTTAAAATATTTCTGCCTAAAATGCTATCATTTCTGAGAAATGAGTAAAACAATAGTTTTTATCACGCGCGATAATTTGAAAAAACAGAAAACACATAAGTTCTCTTTTCACTATTTTCTCGTGACCTTGATGACCAATTGAGCTCAAACTTTCACAGGTTTGTTTGTTCATGCATATGTTGAATCACACAAAATGTGGACACTGATTTTGAGCTGTTACCAAAAGTGTACAATACCTTTAAAGAAAATTTTAATTACCAGTTCTGTAACGTTCCTTTAAGTTGGACTTTAGTGAAAGCTGTAGTTTTGTGAAAATGTAAAATCTTGTGCAAATATCAACAGGAAGAAAACACACTGCATACATTTCGCAGTTGGCTGCATTGGTAAATTTACAAAATTTCTGTGTAAGATTTTTTTCTTTCAGCTACATGTACTAGGATTCAACTAGCGAGATTAAAAAAATATTTGAGGATATTTACACGCACCAAATTATTATTAAAATTGCCAATATTACTGAGAACTAACTACAAAAGCTCACAGTGCAAGCCATCACACTACAATGCACTTGTTGTGATAGATATTAACAATGGCAGACACTCATCAAGTTTGCCCTGCAGTTAGAAACAGTGTATGGCCCCTGTTTCATGGTAAAACTCAACTAATATTTTGTCCTTGAGAATGCCTGAGTGGTGCATAAATGAAAACCAGTAATTCTTTATTGGTGAGCATGGATAGTGTATGGGTTATGATTAACAATTAATTGTACTCAATTGTGCCAATGTAGTAACGTGGTTGCTCACTTGTTAGGTGTTTTATTCATGTCATTAAACATACAAGAATTGAGACCTACTGCAAACAATACAGTGTGCATACATCATTCATAATGGTGATTTTAAAGTTGAATTGTATTCCAATGCTGTTAACCCCTTCTCTTGGGTCAAATTTAAATAACATGTGGATCAAACACCATATGGGAAGCATTTTTTCAGACATTGTTCTTCCTTTTTTATCTGATGATCAAAAATAAAATAATTCTTCGGAGAGTCATTAAGATTGTTATTAAATAGCCTGAAAAAGGGGATTGAAGCCTAACATGTGATATCAGATAAGCCCTTGTACTCATGAGTACGGCCATTACAACATCTTCAATGAATTGAAACTTTCATTTTTTGTTTAATATCAAATTTCATGGCTAGGTTTTTCTTTCTGTCCATAAATGTTTTTAATGCTAGATACATACTCACTAGCCTAATACCAATATATGCGTGTACGAAAATGAGCAAAACATTGATAGGTGTTTACAAGGGGTCTTTCAAAGATTTTATATTGTCAATGTTTGTGTTCTGTCCCAACTTCAGAATTGTCCTAATTAGTACCAACTACATGTAGACTTGTCAACAAGTCGTTAAATGTTGGTCGCCGTGATATGATAGCCTAATGGCTCTCTCGCAACTAACACTCTCGCGAGACTGCTGACTCCGCGTAAGACTAACTGCTCTCACGACTACAGCTGGGGCAGTAGTCAGGAGCCAGACCTGTACATATGTAATCACTGGAGAGCATGCACCACGAGAAACATTTAACAACTTCTCTACAAGTCTCGTCCCAACTTCAGTGTTACAGTCGGGACGGTCCAACTACAGCTGGGATTGCGTGATAGTGTAATCAGTCAGTGGGCCCTCTAAAGTAATTTTCGATCATCTCAAGTTTATCTTGATTTATAGCTGCAAGCTCGTACTTGTAGGTGTTAATTACCATGGAAACACTTGAGAAACCTTGATAATAATCCATTCATGCCCATGCTCCATCACGCACCCGTGCCACCTGCCAGCAGCGACGAGTGTTGCAACCACCCGCAGACCACCCTATGTTCCGCTGCTCCGATCCTCAATGAATTAGAAATATCTCTGGATCCCAGCTATAGTTGGGCCGTTGCAACTGTAATCACTCAAGTTGGGACCGGTTCCCGCTACAGTTGGGACGATTCTAAAGTTGGGATGGAACATTTGTACAGTGCATTGTATGTTTAATACAGGGAGTACTAGAGTACTTTCCAAGACCCTTCAGTGTTCTTTCTTAACAGTGGTCCGCTGACCAAATGCCAGTTAAAACACTAGAGGACCAGTCAGAATTCTCTCCAAGTGGTCCGGCTGGCTTGTTCAGTGTTGAAAAGCATCCCTGTTTCATTTGAAATATGGACCAGTGAAAAGGGTGATGGACTCGTGAAATGACAAGCTAACTGGTCCTGCTGGCTAGTCACTAAAAAAGTTAAGGGCAAACCCTGCGGCCTTACACTATTCCCTGGACTTACTAAATTCAGTCATTATTAATTTCCTGCTTTCTATTATGTACTGCATCCAAGTGACTATTTTATGTATAATATCTTAAAAATTCAAATGTACAAAACTTAATCCCGTTTTCTGCTAGTAACTGCAATCCCCTACTGTACCGGAGATGAGCTGGTGATTGCACAGTTTCATAGCATTACTAATTTACAGAGAGAATATGATGAGACCCAATTCCATGTTTTAAAGTTTGACTTCGAGAGATCAGCCACTATATAAAGAGACTGTGTATAATTGCTAAGGCGTACAATGTCACTATGATGGGTATGCAAGTCTTCGATTTCTCATCCCGCATCGGTTCTTGCCCACAGATCAGAATCGGCGGTACATTTCCGATGCTGAAAATCAATAGGTTGAATTCAAAGTACTGCTTTAAATAGAAACACCTGGCCCTTACTGTCGTGTAGAGCAAGATTCAGCACTTGCATCACACTAAAGGAACGGGCATCATAAATCGTGAAATACAAATGAATCTGTGACACATTTATTATTTAAAAACTAGGGAAGCAGTTTTTTATGATGCACTGTTTAGAGCCAAATGTACAACTTGATGGAATCCAAAGGAAATTATTCAGGAAAAAAAATATTTTAATAAAAAATACACTTGTACCATGTACATACACGTGAAGCTCCATAAATTTGGCTTAGATTTTGTTAAAATAATAACAATACACGAGGACAGCATTAGGTTTCAATTGTTCTGATATTCCTTGGAGGCATAGTTTATTATACAAATAAAGGATTGTCGACCGTCGCAGAGTATAAACACGAGGTGAAAAACAGAAAATCTGGACTGTTCCATTTCATGAGGCAAAAATGAAAAAAGGCCAGATTTCACTTAGTGATATTCTGCGACAATGCACAAACGAAATGCATTCAATATTTGTTTTGAGTAACTCACACGTAGATTCCTTGTCATTTGAAATTTGTTCACAATAAACACAAAATGGACACGGAAACTCGTCCACCCCACACTCTGACAATTTTGAAAACCCCTTCTAAACAACCTGGACGACTCCATGTACATGTAGACACCAACCTTGTCCGCCATGACGACATGATCTTGCCACGTTTGGACAAACGGGCGGGTAACAATTATTTTGGCAACAGTGCTGCCAAGTGTCCAATAATTATCCATATTGGATGGGCGCCTGTCCAATATTTACTTTTGGAGCATCGTGGCAGGTGAGAAAATGGCAAAATAATGGATGACACATGACGCGTGTTCCACCAATCAAATGACAAAGATCTGTGTGTGCGGTAATATACAAATTTCTTTTCCTAGAACCAAGAAGACAGAAAAGAAAAACATCTGTCAACAAAAATATTTATTCCAAGTGGCATGGAGAATGTGAATCTTGTGTAAATCCTTCATGGCAATTGACTGTGTACATTAATTTGTCATGCACATTGGAAACATTTGCCGGAAAGCACATCCACTAATTTAAATTTGAATGTCTGGAAGGCATGTTATTTTGACAGCTGTTTAATAAAAAAAGTCCTCTTCCAAATGAAATTAGAAATTAACAGACAAATATAATTGACACTGAATGGCATGTTTTATCACCAACTTCAATTATTCTGCAATAGGCCTACAGATACATTACTTGAACCGATGAAGGTGTGACAGGCTTGGCATATCATACATGTAATGTAAGAGGGCAAGGTCGTTTTCATATTGCAAAGGGCACTTGCATTGTAAAATCTTAACGTCTGTGCAAAATTTTTGAAGGGGTACCAAGGCCAAGACCAGGGCAACAAAGATCATGGCCTTCTTGGCTTCTGTGTAATTTCTAGCCTGGTGTGATTATCAATTTGTTTGTCAACCTCGTCAATTCTCTCTGAGTGTACCATGCATACAATCTAATATTATTTGGTTTTACCCATACACTTGTACTTTCCTGAGTCCTGTAAAAAGAATCCACAGGCATATCACTCAGTTTGGATTCGAACCCATCAAATTTGCCATTCTAGAGCAGACGTCTTACCACTAGACCACCAAGATTGCCCGGTAGCTACATAGCGGGTACCGCAACTAAAGTACATAATGGCAGGGTTCTCCCCAGGTTTTTTTCAAAAACTGCGGTGCATTCTGGAGTCCAATTTTTGGATATTTGGCCAAAGCACGCTGATTTAAAACAAGGTCTTCGGAATGTTTTCTACTTGGTGTTTATCTTGTTTTTAAAGCCCTACTGTGCAAATATATGTTTGGGGGGTTTTGGGGTGGTTTTTTTTGTGTGGTTTTTTTACAAAGAAATTAAAAAATTGTTTGTATTTTTTAAATATAATTTCTTTTACCCTTACACTGATGTAAATTAACCACTGTGTACTCAGTACTTTCCCAAGTTCTGTAGTGTTGGGTTTTTTTTGTGAGGGGGGGGTATTGGCCGAAATTTGCCTGTGTCGGCCCGGCGATACGCTAACTTGTGCATGTAGGATACTTTACTTTAATTCAATAAATAAGATCTGGACGTGATTCTTGTAGGGACTGTGCATTGTGCAAATCATTCCAGTTGGCCTTGATTAAATTACAGGAAGAGGGCAGTGAGCACCTGTGTTTTAATTAACAAGTTTGTCTGTCAATTACTGCAGTACCGTAATAACAACCATTTAGAACAGGAACAGGTCATACGCACAAATAGCCCTTGCAACATTATCATTGTGTAGTTGGCATCATCTGTTCATTCAGCAAGTTCCATATTGTAGTTAAAGCATGGAGGTAGGGTAGAGCTGACAAAATAGTCGCAGACAGTGGACTATGTTTTGTGTGATCAACATGAAATAAACAAACCTGTGAAAATAACCTGAGCCTAACATTTCACATTTTATGTACATGTGCACTGCATTTTATGTACTTCAACAGAACATAACCACAAGTCTTGCAATTAATTTAACGACAGCTTTCTAACAAAATATGTTTTGGCTTGGATTTTATTGTTCATTTAATACCTTCATCCCAATCCTCTGTGTCCCTGGAGGGGCATTTAATAACCACTGCCTGTATCTCTCAAAAACCTTGACAGTTAAATCGTTCCACACTTCTTGTAACAAAAGTAACAATGACTCTCTGTGTCCAGACAAAGGTACATTGTTGTTTGTTAGATCATGTGTTAATAGAAACATGGTGAACAATAATTGAGACAGAAACCAAAACATGCAGCATGTCAGAACCAAGGCCCAATTCGCCTTATTTTTGACCGTGTGAGGGCGTTTGTGGACCAATTTTTACGTGATGAAAACAAGTAAACAAACAGGGTTTTTTCATTTTTGTTATTCCTATGTTTATGTATTTCGTCAATAATGCAAGAAAACTACATACAGGCAATTAAAATAAGATGAAACTGTAATTGTGATGCAAGACACTCCCTGAAGAAAGCGCCCTCATGCGGTCAAAAATATGGTCAATTTCATGAAGACCGTAAGCACAAAAACTTGCTAGGCACATATAAAGAAAATTTTTATTTTTTTTTTTTTTTTTTCCTCGGGGGGAAAAATATTTATTCAATTAATTACCCAATTAATTACCCATCCTCTTGCAAAATACAACAAATGTAATAATATAATAATAAAGATCAATATTGCTTAGCAGAAACTGGTTACCAGCCAAAATGCTATGAAGTTTACATTGTTGTGACTGGTGCCCCACTTTTTTTTCGCTGAGCAAAGAATTTTGCTGAGCAGTTTTTCCCTGCTTATTGGGATCAGCATGTCTCTGTGGTGATATGTAGATCACGTATGTTTATGGTGGCATTATCTACACGTATGTGTTGTCGTGTTCCCTTTATTCAATAGTAAACATGATTACTGATGTGGTTAGCCATCGGGGTTCCCCCCCATGCACAAGCTAGCATCTCGGGCCGATATGCGCAATTTGCGTGCTGATACGCGCACATTGCAGCCAATACGCAATTTTTTTATTTTTTTAAATTTTTGTTATTTCACAAAAATCATCAAGAGAAAACCACATAAGTTGCTCAAGATTGCAGAGTGGGGCTTTTAAAACCAAGATAAACACCAAGTAGAAAACATTCCGAAGACCTTTTTTCAAATCAACATCCAATTGCAGATTATTTATCCTGCGTGGACATAACCGCTAAAAACGCTACCACCTTTTGAAATGAAATTTCCACTTGTTAGTTTTATGGTATATATCTACAACTATATAGGATTGAAACAAACAATGGGTTCCAATTACAAGAGTTATACAGACCCTTTAATTTAGGTAGCAAAATCTTGTCATTAAATAATTGCCCGCCTTTGATTATGTTGGGCAGACCGTGTACAATCAATACACTGATTATTGCAGTACAGTACATGTGCACATGACATCATCGGTTCGTATGTGTTTATCTTCAAGCGTGTCTCCGTGACAGGTGTAATCAGAATATTTTAAGATAATGTCAGCGAGTTTGAAGGGAGCACTTATTTACAGATATATTCAAGGGTCTTCTTCTGCATCAGCACACTAATTTTAAAGTAATTTAACAAATAATTGAAGAAGTAATTATAATGAGTACACATGTAATAAAAATAAAAGTATCAAATAATAAACCGAAATGGAAACTGACTGGGTAAATTTTAAATGATTTGGGTTGAATAAAGAAAAAAATTACTATAGCAGGATTTGAACCAACGACCTCTGGATTAACGTGTCGTCGCCCTACCAACTGATCTATCTAGCCCTATGTTGGCGGTCTCCCTTAATAAAAGTAGGAGGCAGAAACAGAATGATTGAGGGTTGAGCATGCAGTGTCGAGAACTAAAGCATGGAAAGGGGAAAGTAAAACCAAACGAAAGAAAACAGAAGAAGAAAAAAAAAGGATCAGGGACAACAAAAGTAATCTCAACTAAAGCTGCTCCACGCATGAACAACGATAGCTAAAGGGTTAAATCAAAACACAAAGAATGAGATTGGGAACTTGATGAGAATGACTCCTTGCCTGTATGCTTCAACAGAGACCAACTAATGTGAGAGTTTTTAAAGGGTCTGTATACGTTTGGTAATAACTCTGTAAAATAATGTCATTAATTTCTGGAGTAATTACGAAAGGTATCCTCCCTTTACATGTAAGTGAATATTTCAGAGTGATTGAAAACTGAAGTTACATACATGCACTAGACAAGATCAACATTTTGTGGAGAACACAAAAATGGAGACACGCTTCTATACGTGATTATAATGCTACAGTTCATATAGTCATAAATCCTACACAATTCACAATTAACATTCAATTATTCACAATACACATAGCTGAAGTTAACTTTCCCTTTACCATTTGGGGGGGGGGGTTGCTTTTACAATAGTACAGATGCTGGAGACCCAAATGTTGACCGTCTCGTCAAACTTTCACTGAGCTAACACAACAATCAATACAAATGCTCTTGACACTTCATTGACTCATCAGTGAACAAACACAGTGCCAGGGCTTGGTTTGAGGGTAAAGGGAATAGGGAACCATGGCATGATGCTGGATTAAAAAGGGCCAATTGACCTGACTGTGTACACATAATCCCAGCCCTCGCCCTCTCTGGTTGGCTGGTGGCATTGACCAGAAGAAAAAGAATATCCATGATGTTATTGACCGTACTGTATTTTCATTAAGTAAGTACTGCAGATGCACTGTGGTGTTGTTGGTTTTGTCATTTTACAAAGTAATTTTTACAGATGCGTAGTTTTGAACACGTGCAAGTACGGTGTGATTAGGCCAAATAAAAAAAATGCATGTTTAGCGTCCCCGCCCGCTTCCTTTTAAGAGGCCGCCTCTTTTTTGTTTTCTTTTTTTCAAGAAAAAAATTATACATTTTTATTATCCATGACAATTTTTTGTTTTTTTTAAATAAATAAGATTGTATTTTCGACTTTAGCACAGCGAAAAAAGCACACCGAAAAAAGCTGGCGACCATCTTGAAAAATAGCCCGGTCGGTTGTCTCAAAAAACTTGTCGGGCAGCCATTTTGAAAAAAAAGAAAAAGAAAAAAAAAGGCCCTCCTCCTTCCTTTTTTCAAAAAGGCAGGACGCTAAACATGTTTTTTATTTTATTTGGCCTTATATGGTTGTTTTTTCTTTTTACAAGTTCATTTGCACGTATAAGGACAAAATTGTGAGATTTGTTATTAGCAGGCATGATATTCTTTCTACTTTTAACAGAGCTGCCAACTCTCCCTGATTCTGCGCAAAGTTCCCTGAAAATAAACCAATATGTCCACGTTCTGCTGATGAACAAATTTGAAAATCTCCCTGATTATGGAAACTTTTTCCCTATTATGTTGGAGGTAATTCTACATATCTCCCTGATTGTTGCACAAAATCTCCCCGATTGCAAGATGCAAGTGTTGGCGGCTCTGCTTTAATCTAATTTCAGATTTTGTTTTGCCTTCAGAAAAAAGAGCAAAATTGTTATTAAATAGCCTGAAAAGTCTATAAAAGCCCATACCGTATTGACATGTAGGACAGCACCTGAACTCAATAATGTTCAGACTTTCTCCTAAGGGCCAAATATTATCATGAATTTAGCATTCATGGAACAGTTAAAGTCTCCTTGTTCAACTGAAGTACATTTCAGTTGTCACTTGAAACTTTTCCATAATATTATCAAACAATTTCTCTATGTAGAAACAATTGTCATAATGTTCTGCAGCCACTGGTTTTGTTTTGTTGTAGTTGTTGTTGTTGTTGTTTGTTAGGGGGTGTGTTTTGTCTGGGGTTTTTTCAACTTCCAAAATGACCAATGGGTGATCAAAACTGAAACTGCCCATTTGGTTTGAAAAACCCACATCTAATTACTTACATAATCCTAACCCCTGTTCTTAACACCCCCTAAAATAACACAGCAATTTGGCTCCTTTAGGAGACAAAATCACTGCACCATTCACACTTTGATTGCTCTGTCAGTGCTACAACTACTAAAGAATGTAACGGTATGCTATTTTAAAAGAAGTTAAATTTGAATCGGGATAAATATTATTATAATATATATACCCATACAGTGATGTGAGTAAAGCACTGTATACTCGGCACATAGTCTTGTGAACAAAAATCCACAGGCATATTACTAGGTTGGGATTCGAACACATGACCTTTGCCTCTAGAGCAGATGTCTAACCAGCTAGACCCCCCCCCCCCTACATTTCAGCAGCGGGTATCGCAATGATTTAAATAGGTGTTAAATGTGCACCGAGGATAAATAATATTATTTGTGTTTGCCCATACACTGATGTGTGTTTAGCACTGTGTACTCACGTATGTTAATAACATGTAGGCCGGTGGGTGGTTGTGTGGGTCGAAATTCATTTCAAAATTGACTTTCAAAACACTGAAGATTGGATATGATATGCTGATTGAGCAAAGTTGAAAATTTTGATTATTTAAAAACATTTTTATTTATGATATGAATTCATATTTTTAAAATCTGATTTCTGTATTTTTTTCCCCCTCAGGAAATCAGTATGCGCACAAGCGGCTTGTACCAAAATGCAGGTTTTGACCTACTTCCATTCACAAGAGGTCAAAGTAAAGGTCATGTCCGGATATGACATTTTCCAATGTAGTATGTTAATATAGTCAGTGTTCTCCAACCTATAGAAAAGACGTGGCGCACCGCCACGCTTTCTGCGGCGTGCGCCACGCTTTTATAATCGCCGCCAAGCTTAAAAAAAAAAAAAAGGGGGGTTTTTGGGGGTTTTTTTTGGAGCACACTAGTAACACGGAATTACAAGGTAAGAAAAAGAAATGCGGTCGGGCTACCGGACACATATGTTTCCTCTAGTAGGTGCCTAAGATAAATTGGTACCAATAAATTAAATTAAATTGTTTTTTATTTCAAGTAAGTGTTTAGAAAACCAGTATTTTACTTTGTGTTCTTAAAAACTGTAAAAATATTTCCTCAAAAAAGTCTGAGGAAAGTGGCCAGGATTCACCTTAGAATGCACCACAGAGCATCTAGGATCAAAATTTTTCTTGGGGCCCTTGAGCGGGCCCCGGACCCCACGCCGTAGGGGCTTCACGCTTCGCGCTCGCATTGTACGTACCCCCCCTCGGCAGTTTTCACCACACCAAGCACCAACCTTTAATTTTCAAAGTTGGAGAACACTGTATAGTATCACAATTTCTAAACACAAAACTAAATTTTCTGTTTCATGTTGTTTCTGTTAACATTTATACTGACAAAATTTGATTAAAGAAATAAACAATATTAGTAATGTCTGGGCCTTTTGTGATGATTATACAGAAATGAATGGTCTCTAAAGGGTTAAATAGCCCAAAAAGTATTAATTAAAAGATGCCTAAAAATACAATATCAGGTCTGATGCAGCACGAAGGCAATGGAGGCAATCACCTTCATGCCCCTGGTCATTGCCTTCGTGTCCCTTGAATTGTTCCAGTAGAAACTTTAAATTTCCTCATAGAAGAGAAAACGCCCAAAGGAGAACACGAGAAAAGAGAAAATGCCTTGGTGCCCTTGCTCTTTCAAGAAGGAATCATCAGGCCTGCAATATAAAGGTCAGCTTCTTGTTCACTCCAAAAAATTTGTCTACTTTTTTTCTAGCGTCAAATGTCAATATATGTATTCTGATAATTTTTACATGTAGAATGTATGGTCAGCGCCGTAACTAGGGTAAACGTTTAGGGGGCCACAAGAGGGTGCACAAATTTTTTTAGGGCACTTCTGGCCAAGTTTCCGTTTGCCTTTTTCTTTAAAAAGCTGCTTCTCAGCCCCTTTTTAATATAATTTATTATTTTTTGTAAGATAATCTGGCATTAAGAGGAAAAACAAATACATTGTCTACGTGTAAATGGAAAAATAGTTTTAAACACATTGAAATTATCACATTCAATTCTTGAAATTTTCAATCCCAAAGTCCAGATTTCAAATGGTGGCGGGGGGGGGGGGCACCTGGGGGGCATAGACATCAATTGGGGGTCACGTGCCCCCCTTAGTTACGCCACTGAGTGTGGTTATTAAGAAGGAGAAAACAAGGAGTTTTCCCTGAAATCTTGTTGACTTATATATATAAGTTTTACACTGCACAATCCAAATAAACGAAATTCAAACTAAAACATTTATCACTTGTAGTACACACATGTAATATGTGAACATGTAGCACATCATAGTGTACGTATGGATATGTGTAGTGTACTAGCAAGTAGGTTGTCAGTGGTGGATATTTACACTGGACCGCAGGCCCCAAGGCCTGTAATTTTAGTGTAGGGCCAGTAAACTCAGAATGGGACAAGCCCGGTGGTCTTGTGTTTTTCAATTGAATAAAATACCTCGTTGTGTAATATCTTTGTGAAAAATGGTTGTCTGTGAATGTGATAATTAACTTTCAATTCTCTTTCCAGAGTATCAAAGTACACTTTACACATAAAAACAAATGAAATTATAGATCTTCTCTGAGTGCTTGTTTAACTCAATTTGATTCTGGTCTTGTAAAATAAATTCTGGTCCAGTAAAAATGTTGAGCTACAAGCCCTGCAGTCAAGTGGATTTTCCCAAAAAATTCGAGCCTTGGGTTGGGGCAGATAAAACAACAGACCAAGTAAACAGATTGCGGATGTGGTACAAATGACAGACCCTCTGGTGAATGTATTGGCACAGATTATCCAATCAGCAGATTTACATTCACAGATTCCATTTCCTCCCATCCTGTCAATGGCATGTTCAATGCTAATAAGACCATGTTCTCTACATCTTCATGGAGTAGCATGGTGGCTGTGGACACCACTATCGACTGTTCCCATTTTCTTTTTCGAGAGGAAAACACAAATTCATCACGGTAATGGTGGATAGTAATTGCTTTCAAAACCGAGGAACATCGGCCTAAAGTAGATTTCATGCATTTTTTGTAACAGTACACCATGGTTACAATACATTTATTTATTTATTTATTTTTATATAATATATATATTTTGGGGGGGGCAGCAAAAATTTACATTAAATTTGTATTAAAGGTTCACTTCAGGCCTGGAATTTCATCTTTGAGAGGGCAGGGCCATTTTCATTTTGCAAAGATCACTTCGATAGGAAAATCCTGGGAAACTTTTGAAGGGGCACCAAGGCCAAGACCAGGGCAACAGAGGCCATAACCTCTGTGGCCTCCGTGCAGACTTTGCACTTTACCATATTTTATAAAAAATGCATATTTTGGAAGCATTGACTTTCAAACCTATTGTGTTGTCAAGTAAAGGCGTTAACAATACTGTATCAGTTCTTTTCCTCTTGAGGAAGAAATTTTAACTAATCGAAAAAATTTACAGTTTTGAAGTGTTATACAATATGCAATATTAAAGTGCAAATTCGAAATGCAATGTAAAAGTACACACTTTGAATTGTCTGAATATAACTTTTTAAAAGGATATTGAAAATCACACAGACTAATTTTAATATTACTGTTAAATATTCCTCCAATGTAGTCAGAATAGTTACTCGATATGTCAGGCCTCAAAATACACACTGGACCACAGGCCAGGTGCCAGTGTTTTTAGCATCTGGCCATTAAACTTCGGACCATACAAGTCCAGCGTTCTTGTGTTTTTGTATGATAATACCTAACCTCATCTCAACATTTTCAAAATGTTGACTATGAGTCTGATAACTATCCTTCAATTCTATTGAGTACGAAAGCACTACCCATGAGACCAAATAAAAACAGTTCAATTGTGTAGATTTTTCTCATTTTGATTCTGGTCTTGTCACAAATTTTCTGGACCAGTAAAACTTTTAAGCTACATTACAAGCCCTGTGGTCTTGTAGATTCCCCCCCCCCCCAATTTCGAGCCCTGCATTTGTACTAATCTTTGAACTACTGAAGCACACTAATGCAAACCATGACTTGACCTGACAAACAAATCCATCCATATTAATTAACGACCCCTGATTACAATCTTGTATCTGACAAGGAATTCAATTAATCTAAAGCCATGGACAGTGCATTGCGTACCAGCATAAGATTATTTATAAATCAACACTAAAGACTTGTACTACAGATTTAACGCAATTAAATATGGAATGGTAGATTGAATTGGAATGTGGCATTTAAAGGCACACATGTAGCAAGCATGTACTGTGCATGATTGGTCATGCCATGTTAGCATTATAAATTACTTTTATAATGACCCCTCACAGTAATTTTTATACCAGTATCAATTTGGTTTTGAGTTGAACAAAGAAAAATTTACTAGATCGGGACTTGAACCTGTGACCTCCGGATTAACGTGCGGGCGCCCTACTAACTGAGCTATCTAGCCCAATGTTGGCGCTCTCCATAGGGCTAGGGCTAGATAACTCAGTTTGTAGAGCGCCGTCACGTTAATCTGGGGGTCGCAGGTTCAAGTCCCATTCCAGTCAATTTTTCTTTATTCAACCCAAAAATATTTAAAATTTACCAAGTCAGTCCCCCTTTGTGGTTTATTGCTTAGTATCCTCAAGTCCAGTGAAAAAAAAACCCACAGGCATATTACCTGGATGGGATTTGAACCCACAACCTTCGCCATTCTAGAGCAGATGTCTTACCACTAGACCACCAACATTACCTGGTGGTAGCTACAGGCAGTTCGAACCCCATATTTTAGCAGTGGGTACCGCAATATCTTTTAAATTTGCATCGGGATAAAGAATGTTATTTGTGTAGAATGTTCTGATTCATTTCCACGCATCATACCATTGGTATTTCAAGCAATGTAAAATGTCTCGCTATGACATTCAACTCATTCCTCTCATTTGGTGATCATTAGTCAGTACAGGTACTGTACATGATGTACATTGTATGTTGAGGCACATGAATTACCTTCCTCCATGACACAATGTATTGTACATTGTAGCACACATTTTCTCCTGCAATTGTTTAGGTTTTTCACAAAATATATAACAATGTTTTTGTGATTCATGGAAATTGTTGCTTCTTTAAAACCAGCCAGACAGGTTTTCGTTATCAGAACCTGTACTAATTCCTTTCAAGTACCCATAGTGAGTGCTCGTTCAAGTTAAACTGTGTGTACTCTGTAGTACTACATATTTACAGTTCACCAAGCTGGACCTTTCTCTATTAATAATAATAATCATCATCATTTTTTATATAGCGCTTTACACACCCGAAGGGCGTCTCAAAGCGCTTCCAACATTATTATCCCTGGTCACTGGGCCATTTATTTCATTCCTTAAACCATCTCAGCTCCCTGGGGAGTATACAGCCTGTGCAACAAATATGCGCTACTAAGCTAAATCAATCACAAGAACCATCTCTGCCCTCACAGGTACCCATTTTACCCCTGGGTGGAGAGAAGCAATTATAGTTAAGTGTCTTGCTCAGGGACACAAGTGTCACTACCGGGACTCGAACCCACACTCTGCTGAACAAAAACACCAGAGCTTGAGTTCGGTGTTCTTATCCGCTCGGCCACGACACCCCACAAAGTTACATATAGGGTCATACTTTGGAAATGACCCTGAACAAAAATTAATGATCCGAGGGACTCATTGTGATAAAGATGGTAATGGTAGTATTTTGTCTGAAATGCTCCTGTTGATTAGAAATAAATGAAAGTATGTTGAAAAATGTGAATCTCCAAAACTCACCTCAAGGGTAGTTTTGGAGATTTAAATTTCCATGGTGTCCGTTTGTGAATGCTGCAGTCGGAGATGCCATTGGTACTAGCTGTCACCTCGCTAAACATGGATGGATTTGACGTTCTTGGTGAAAATACAGTGACAGATTTTGCGTTTTTTTTCTTCCAACAAATAGATACTGTATTCAGCTGAAACTTTCACAAGTGACTTTTTATTGTATCTTTCTTGATAATGTTGCCTTTAAATCAGCATTTCGTTGACAAAAACCAATCTATGATCTTACCTTTAAAAATTACAATTAGTACAATGTAGGATCAGGTTGGGGGATCAGGTTGGCTCAGTGGTTTCTTTCCCTGCCTTTCACCTCTGTGGACCCCGGTTCGAATCCCACCTCAGACCGGAGCTCGTATGTGGATTGGGTTTTCAGTCCTTACCTGATTGCGTGGGTTTTCCCCCATTTGGGGGTTTTCCTCCCACATCTCAAATTGAGCATTTCTTCTTGTTTCCTAGTCATCCTGTTATTGGCGCTAATTGTGCTGTTGGATAAATAAATGTAAACAAAGACTATCTTCAAACATCCCCAGGGTTGTTTAGTGGTTGTGATTGATTTCTAGCCTCTGTGAACACAAAACCCCGAAAACAGCTCCATAATGTACACATATCCTTCACTTGTGATTTCTCTGCACATACTTTGTTGATTTCCCTGGTGATTCAGGATCAAAGTAACAACCACTACTGTTTAGTATTTGTACATGTGTACTACATGTAGTTCGCTATACATTTACTTAGTGCTTCTAGCAGGGCAGATAAAGAACCTATTTGTAGTAATTGTGCCTCTAATGATACAAGCGTGGAGTTTGGCATGTATGTCATCAAAAAGATATTTGGCTATACAGAGCTTGAATTAACATTAGACCATAGGCCCAAGGCCAGTGTTTTTAGCATCGGGCCTGTAAACTCATGACCTGACAAGTCCAGCAGTCTTGTGTTTTTGTTCAATGTTGACTTTCGGTCTGATAACGATCTTTCAATTCAGTATTGAAGAATACTTACCCATGATACAAAGTTGAGATAAATCTTCTTTAAGTGCCTGTTCAAATTAAAACAGTTCAAATATTAAACTGTGAGTGTGTCAGTATTTGTTTCTTCTTCTCTCATTTCAATTCTGGTTTTGTAAAATAAATTCTGTTCCAGTAAATATTTTCAGCTACAAGCCCTTCAGTCTTGTGGATCCCCCCCCCCAAATGCTATAGGGCCATCGCAGGATTGTCATTTGAAAAAGAAATACACACAAGGTAGAACAACAAGCAATTTTCAAAATTTCCAAAATGGCTTCCAATTGCTTGTTACTCTACCTATAATATTTTGTCAAAGGACATATCTGCGATGGCCCTATAGCTAAATATTTTTCTCATGACATACTCTGTGACGGTGGTCAAGTGGTTAGACTGCAGGACATGCAATCACAAGGTTGTGGGTTCGAATCCGGTCAGGCTAACTGCTGATTTCAAGTATTTTTAAGTATTGTCTTCTACTTCCTGAATCACAATTTTTTGATTTGTGCGATTCATAATACTAGACGTGAAACCAATGTTTGTATGAGAGAAATTGGCTGTTGACAGCTTGTTGTTTGTATCCCCTTGTGAGTGGTTGCCGAGTTCCCCCGACAGGAAGATCATCTAAACATCATCTAAACCGTGTTCCAAATGAGGCACAGTCCCATCACTACCTGCCGTACTACATGTATTTATGAATGAACGAAACCAGAGTGTCTGCATTCAGTGTGTAGAGGTGTAGTTGCGCATCACGTGCGTCATCGGAGTCAAGTTGTCAGTTTGAGTGTTTGGCACTTGGCAATGTGAGGAGGGATTGACCTGTTTTGTGTGGTTTTTACATGGAGTGTTTTGACAGAAATCAATTGGAAATCAATCAAGGTGTTAATTTCACTTGTATTCAGCAGTCAGGGCAACGTGATTGGCTTTTCACTCGTTGTAAACATATTTTGTTAATTAGAAACTAAACCATAAAGTTGGTTGCATATGACATAATGATACTCTGTAAATTTAGGTAATGTTTCAATTTCTCTATTTCTAATGCCTACTTCAACAAAGGGAAAGTAGCAGAACGTACATCGGCAATTCCACACTGATTAAAAATTAGCCTTTTTGAAATATGTTTGACACTAATGAAGTGAACTGTTTGGTTCGAGTGTATTACAGACAAATTTACCCAAACCTATATTGTCGTAGTATTGTGTCCACCATATCTCAAAATGGCTTATGGGCACAAAGGTGTGACATGGGAAGGGAACATGGGATTGTAATAACAATATGAAGTATGTTGTCATTTATTTTTGTCTGTATACATTCACATGAGGATTGTGGTTTGAAGAAAAAAAATAGGTAATGACCGAATGTTTAATAAACTGGAGGAGATAAAGCTTCAAGAATTAAACGTATGTAACGTGGACAGAAGTTGTTGTTATCATTTGGTAGAAGTTATACTAAAATAAATTGATTGGCCCAGTGTTGTCCAGATACCAATTCTACAGACCCACATTCAAAACTGGGTGTGCACAACAAATGATGCCCCCCCCCCCCCCGTTTGTTAGGGTCAAAGGTCAATGTCCTGAAAACCAAGAGGCAGGTTGTCTGCAGCATACATTTCCCCCCTTAGCCATAAGATCATGATGCTCAGGCGTTAGTGCTGCCAGCACAGTAGAGCAATTTCATTTTCAACATAGGGCAAGTTTGAGTGCGCACATTTAGTTGACCCATGGTTGACCACTGACTGGCATCGTACATGCGCAGTGACATACTCACTCAAACGACTCATTTGGAAGTCTAGTCAACAATCGGTACGTTATTCAACACTTCCATTGCCTTCCGCCATTTTGCTATGATAGTGTCACTGGTTCCCCTCTGCGCTTTACAAAGGTTATAGCATGAAACAAGGCTACCGGGACCAGGGAAGAAATCATGGTCCTGAGAATGGTTCCGAAATGGTCGACCACATTAATCAACCAAATGGTCATCCAGTCTGGGTTCGAGTAAAAAAAAGTTGACCTTTAGTTAACCTCAAACTTGCTCATAATTAACCCATTTTCAATGCCATGATGAATCAGCCATCTTGTTTACTGATCATCTCTAATCATTGTAATCAATCTAATCAAGGCTCTCACATAAAATATGTCACATGGTGTGAACATAACCTACAAATAAAAGAGTTCTAGTTTCAGTAAATGGAATTTGAACTTTACTCCTAAAAATTTCAAAACTGAAGTTGACATCTTTCAATTTAGACTGCAAGTCTCGCGGATATTTGAATTGCCGAGACCAAGTTGGCCCAACTATATTGAGTTTTTCTGTGTTCGTGATTCTGTTTCTTCAAATACTTTAGTTTAAAGTCATTTATCATTTTAAAATTATATCATATTTTCGGGAAAGTAAAATTTAGCCATGAAATATATTAAACTAAAATTTAACAAATCAACAAGGAAATCCAGAGAATAAGACTTGTCCTCCATTTCTGGTTACTTTTGTAAACAATTAAACAATTTGCCCAACTGACGTGCATATATCATTAAACTTATGTAATGGTTGCATAAATACAGGTGTGATTGGCAAATGGGGTTTCTAAAAAAGCATCCTCATCCCAAGTTATAATTTTGTTTCAAAGTTAATTTAACAAATTATTTGTATTCTATAAAAATTGAAGTTGTATTTATAACAAATTGCTATGGGTATTTTTATTTTTTAAAGAATTGTGTATTTAAATAGAATTTAAAAAGTTTTGATTTCATAGAAAAAATATATTCTTCATTCGAGTTGGTTTCTCGTTTTTGATACGCACAAGACTTGCACAGTTTATTTAGGATTTTAGGATTTTGTTAGTACAATATCTAGCTGCAATACACACACACAGAAATGCTCATGTAGGGGAAGAGCCAAAGAGTTAAATATTGACAACGCCGAGAGTCATTTTGACAGGAGGGCTTGGCTTTCATTAATCCAGTATGCTGTCATATAATCAGGCGATGGATTAATATGGCTTGGCTTTCACTAATCCAAACAGGCGATGGATTAATGTGGCTTGGCTTTCACTAATCCAGTGTGCTGTAAACAGGCAATGGATTACTGTGGCCAGGGGGGATTATGGGGCTCTTCCACACCCCTGGATCTGTCATCATGATGTTAAGTGTTATTCACACATTTTCAACATGTTCATGACGATACATTTCTGCTACTGTTTGGTGAAATCAGTCCTTAAAGGAATTGTATATGTAATTGGAACCCACTGTTTGTTTCAATCCTATATAGTTGTAGATCATACCATAAAACTAACCCGTGAAAATTTCATTTCAAAAGGTGGTAGCATTTTTCAGATATTGCCGAAAATCTGGAGCGGTTATGTCCATGCAGGAAGAATAATCTGCAATTGGAATACACAATTTGAGTATTGTTAGTATTGCAGTAACGCTTCCCAGATTCAAATTTTTGGTGATAAAAAGTGATATCTTTTTCCATAACCGCAGTACTTCAAAGTGAAAAGTTTCTCAAAATGCCATATACTATCCAAAGCTGCTGTACTTCTTACCAAGTAGGTTTTTATTGCTATTAATTTTCAGAGTCATTACCAAACGTATACAGACCCTTTAGGTTTTATTCACACATGTTCATGATGATACATGTACACTTGTCGGTTATGGACGCACTACGCTGTACTTCTTGTATAGAAAGACGTTAGAACCCTCCTACATAACTCTAATAAGATGCCTCAGAATCTCCCATATGCTATGCACACAATGGTTAATTAATCTATGCCACACTTTCCTGTCACTGTATTTGTATTTAGTGATCAATCACCGACCAGGTGTGAGAACCTTATCTCCACCAAAAGTAGCCCTAATCTACATTGCACTTGCACAGCTGGCGGTTTCTCCGGTTTACTACTCTCAATCATTGAAGCACTTTGGGCAATGGCTCTACTCTCTAAAGCATGTGTGTGCCTCAAAATGCCACTGTTGTGGCATACTGAGGTATGGGTTGGTTGTCTCAAGAAACACACTGAAAGTAGGAGGGGTTTATTGCGTTGGGATAACGTCAGTTGCTGCGCAAAATAAATGTTTTTAATTTTCAAAATAAGTCACAGATTACTGAAGTTTGTTTTGAAAAAATTAACTTATCATTTTTTCTTTAAAGGAAAAACAGAATTCACAATCTTCTTCTTCTTTATGCAGTCCACGCTGGCAGGGGGCCTCGTGGTGGCTTCTGTATGGTGATGGCGTGCAAGATTGGTATATCTGTGGCCAGTCTTGATACATCTGTCAGTCTGGTTATAGATCTAGTTTTGCAGTCTTACAAGATGCAATCCATCCATCTTTTGGGTGGGCGGCCTCTGGGTCTCTCTCCTCTGACCTTGCCTTCAACTGCCATTTTGGGGTATCTTGTGGTTGGCATTCTCTTCACATGTCCAAAATATTTGAGCCTTTTTTATGGTTACTCTTGTTAGCAATTGCATTTCCTTTTCTAGCAATTACATTGTGCAATAGCAAAATCATGCTGTGAAACGGTATTAAAAGTGAAGACATCTGAAATGTCAGCCATGGTTTCAATGTGATGTGATAGTCTCAGTCATTCTATATGTTAAGAAATACTCACCAGCTATAGACAATAAGTTCTTTTGAACGATCTTAAATATTAATCTATCTGATGAACAAATAAACTCGATTTTGAGTTTTGGCTAGACTTGTAAACAAGTCATTAATGTTTGTTGCGGCCGGTGATAGTCGAGTTGCGGTGATATATGCTATACACTCAGCTCTCTGCGACGATCAAAGACTGCTGTTGCGAGACCACTGCTCTCGTGCGAGGCTGCTGGCTCCCGACTACTCCGACCGTAGTTGCAAGAGTAGTAGTCTCGCGGGGGCCAGCAGTCTCGCGGGAACATCGCCCGTGTCGCGAGAATCATGGAGAGAGTCGGAACGCTATCATTGCAACAAACATTTAACGACTTGTCCACAAGTCTACGTTTTGGTAGGAAGTGCCTGGTTTGGGCATAAAACACCACACATGATTTTTCACTTTATCGGTAGGAAAAGAGCAGAATTACGTTTTACTGTCAGTCCTTTATTTCCAGTGTGATAAAATTATACCGCACTGTAGGAAAGTGGTATTTCAACAATGGGTAATGAAATTAAAACCTTTTGTGTGTAGGAGTCGGTCAGGAGATGAAAGGGGGTAATCTAAAACCAACAGTCAGTACGGTTCAGTGCTCACAGTACGCTTGGTGGACTATACATCTGTTGATGCTGGAGGATGCTAGACACGCCGTATTAATTTTAACAACGATAAATTAGAAAGTATCGTTTATTGCCGGCCTGTAGTTTTCAATAAACATGGCAATGGCATGCAATCAACAACATCAGTTCCATTCTAATTTTGTCATATCCTTCAGAAATCCATGTCAAAATATTTTCTGATGCAGATTCACAGATCATAACACGAGTGAAAAGTAATCTCATCATACAGTCAATTAATTATCAGAACTTTTTAAAGCCTGTAACATTTATAAAAAAGACCTCTGCACAACTTAAAAATTCTATACACATACTGATCTATACAGTACATTTAATCATGGTTTAAAGGCACTGTACACATTTGGTAATTACTCAAAATATATATTAGCATAAAATGTTACTTGGTAACGAGCAACGGAGAGCTGTTGATAGTATAAAACATTGTGAGAAACGACTCCCTTTGAAGTAACGTAGTTTTTGAGAAAGAGGTAATTTCTCACTATAATAGTAAAAGACTTTTTATTCCTATCTGAAAGCACACAAATTTGTACAACAAGGGTGTTTTTCTTTCATCATTTTCTTGCAACTTCGATGACCAATTGAGCCCAAATTTTCACAGGCTTGTTATTTTATGCATATGTTGGGATACAAGTGAGAATACTGGTCTTTGACAATTTCCAAACGTGTTCAGTGCCTTTTAAGGTAGGGTCATACTTTGGTAATGACTCCAAATTTGTGTAATTTCTATCGGAAAGCTTACTTGTTATAAAGTTGGTAATGGTACATGTAGTATACATGTAGCATCCTGCGAAATTATTTTGTCTGAAATGCCCCCAATGATTAGAAATCAATAAACAAGTTCGAATCTGAGAGTATGAATCTTTTCTCGGATTTCTGAGGGGTGGTGTCCGTTCACGAATGCTGCGGTCAGAGATGCGGTTGGTACCCGCTGTCACCTCGCTAAAATGTGAATGGATTTGATGTTCTTGTGAAAATACCATGACAGTTTTTTGCTGTTTTCTCAGCAAGTAGACACTGTACTCAGCTGCAAGTTTCACATGTGACTTTTGTTGTATCTTTCTTGATAATTTTGCCAATAAATCAGCTTTACATTGACAAAACCAATTTATGACCCTACCTTTAATTGAATACTTTACAAATGTACATAAAGTGGTTGTAGTTTTCCCATGAAATGAACCAAGGCGTGTGTTTATGAAACCCAATTGAATTGGAAACCAGAAGTGATACTACATTTCCTAATAATTGCCCGCATGTTAATGAGTCCCCAAGTGCACTTTTATGGCTACCCTATATAAAGTTACAAGTTTTTGCTTTCAAATTCAGTTTGTTACAATTTATATTCATTCCCGATTTTTTATTGTTGAAATGTTGATGGGCTTGAAGCAAGAATGGGGGGGGGGGGCATCAAATTTGTCAAATGAAATGTGTCTATTGATTTGCCACTGGATGTGAAGTTCCCTAACCCCCATCAGGGTCCCTCCACATACCCTGCCAAATACAACAGAATGTAACACAGTTGAAATGAGAACCATGCTAAATGCAACAAAATGCAACAAGGGATTTTGTTGCATTGTGCAGGCATGTTGTTTGTGTTAGGACTGAGCAAGGGGGTTTGCCCTGCTAAATAAATGCAACAGTATGCACATAAGTGTAGTGGTGACTACAACAAAATGCAACACCAAGATGAAGTCACTTGACTGCTAAATGCAACAAATTCAGTCAAAGAATGACATCTGAGTTGACTGCCAAATGCAACAGATTACAACAACTTTTACCATTTGGTGCACATTGTTGCATTTAACATGGTTAGGGTTAACAGATTAAATAAATAAAGAAAAAGATTGTAAAAAGCGCTGAGTGTAAATTTTCCCATCTCTTTTCCTCAATTATTGTTTTTGGTTACTTTGGGAAAAAAATTAAAATGTACTGTACAAATACATGTATGATTCACCCAGAAAAGCGTAAGGGTTTCGGAACCTCCAGACCCTAACCTCAACCATGGAGGAAGGACCCTCCACCTTTCCCGTGGACCATGGAGCTATTGCAGCTCCATGCTTGGACTTATGGAATGAGGATCGTATAGCGCCGCAGGCGCAAGATGTGCAACTCTGCTGAAATGCAAAGTATGCACTGGACGCCATTTTAGTAAGCAGATCTTTTGATGCAGCAACAGATCAGGGCCCAATTTCATAGAACTGCTAAGCACAACAATTTGCTTAGCATGAAATTTCTTCCCTGATAAAAACAGGATTACCAACCAAATTTCCACCTGATTTCCAGGATAAGCAAACAACAGCTGAATACCAGTAACAAGCAATATGCAACATATGGAAGTTTGGTTGGTAATCCTGTTTTTATCAAGGAAGAAATTCCATACTAAGCAAATTGTTGTGCTTAGCAGCTCTATGAAATTGGGCCCAGTGCAGACAATGAGCATTGCTACCAATGCTATAACAAAACGTTTGCTTACTGAAATGGCACCCATGCCGTACATCACGTTCTAACAATAGATAGAGCTCCAGTTGCCCATCTTGCGCCTTGCAGCACTATACAATCTTTTCTACGGACCTGCTGTATATAGGCCTACAATTTACATGTATTATACATGCATGAGGGGCACTGAAGTGTTTTTCTCCTTCCCCTGCCTCACTTAAGTTGCAGATACTGCACATCTTGCTGATGCATAGGGTATGGTAACTGTCATCAAGTTATCACAAATCATGTGGTTACATAGATAGGCAAACTATGCACCACCTGAGGCCTGTTGATGTAAGATTGTGCAGTGCTGTGTGGTCCTAGCTGTCAAACCTCCTGGTGCCATTCCAATATAATTACATATCTGTGTATCTGTCTGGTGCAATTTGGAATTGTGACTCTGCAACTACACAGTCATGGTAGATCTGGTACAGCATATCAATTGACTTGTGTACACGGAGATCTCACTACACAATTCCGGACTCATTGCAAATGGCAGGGGATGGCCATCATAATCTTCCATGGTTTGTCATTAGTGCATTACGAGTGTGTTGAAGATATAATTTCAAATTTCTACTCATCAATTTTGTGTTACTATGTCTTAGCAACTGCATACACACATGTTTCTTTTGTAGTACTTTGTCCTGTCCTGTCCTGCGAAGCCTAAGTGTTCTCCCTTGTATAATTTGCTACTTAAAGGGAAGGTATACGATTGGTAATCACTCTTAAAGTTAATGGCAATAAAAACCAACTTGGTTAGAAGTACAGCAGCTTTCGATAGTATTAAAAGCATTTTGAGAATCATTTCACTTCAAAGTAATGTGGTTATGGAAAAAGACTTGAGTTTTTATCCCCCAAAATTTGAATCCGAGAAGCGCTACTGTCAGATAGTTTTCTCAGATTGTGTATTCCAATTACGGATTATTCTTCCTGCGTGGACATAACCGCTCCGGAGTTTCAGCGATATCTGAAAATTGCGACCACCGTTTGAAATGAAATTTTCACAGGTTAGTTTTGTTGTATATCTACTTTTATACATAGGATTCAAACAAATGAAAGGTTCCAAAAACCAAAGGTATACTTCCCCTTTAATGTACCTGTAATGCTGGAAATCAACTTATTACAAACAAAGTGTATGTTTGCTTTTCCAAGGCAAGCATTGAAACAAATGTACTTGAATTGAATTGAATAATTCATCTTTACTTATTGGAGGAATAAATCCATTTCCATCCTCTTCTTTTGTTTATGACTACTCAAATTGGCCTGCCAATTAGTGTATTAATTGACGGTTCTCTATCGAAGAACCCAAACTGCTTCACAATATGCTTTATTCTTGCATTAGTCTGTGTTTCTTTGAAACCTCTAGTTTTCAATAAACATAACATGCAAACAATCTGTGAAAATGTCATCAAATTACACGTTTGTGTCTGTTTATTGATTGGCTTAAGTTTCATAAGGGATTTTTTGTAGGCAAAATTTTATCACTACAATCAATCAAACAGTTATTTTAGGGTCTTTAAATGCTAATGTGTTTTCTAGACTTTGGCAATACTTGAACGGAATTATTTCTGTTGAGGATTGGCACTGGAAAAATTGATAATCAGTGAGCTTTCAGATTGACACTTTGATTATTACTGATCAACGTTTTTTTGTAATCTACATGTACTCTACGGATGTAGAAAAACATGACAAGCTGTAATTTGAACTTGGTAGTCTCCCGATTCCTAATCTACTCTGGTCCATAGCCGGGCGGGTCTTATAAGAACAATCTACACAGCAAAGTGGATACTATCAGTATGGTATTACCACAAATCAAATATAAATTGGACAAATAGCATATAATGGTCTCCTGACGATGACTAGAGCAAGCTAGTTGAAGCGTTGAGACCAATTAAGAACTCACTCCGCAGCAGTGAAGTTAATAACGAGAGGTCCCCTTGATCCACTAAGCGAAAGTAGTAGTCCCGGCCGATTTCCTACCTCCCGCGAATTTAGTAGTTAATAAGCAGGACAGTTCTTTCCAGAATTAAGTTGTCACCTGAATTCTGCGGCAGTAGAATAAATAACTAGACAACTTCTTAAAGAGCGAATCTACACATATACACATGGTGTTACCACAAACTGAATATATACAAATAATAATAACATGGTCTCCTGACGATGATTTAGAGCAAGCTTGTTGACACCAATTAAGAACTCACTCCGCGGCAGTGAAGTTATTAACGAGAAGTCCCCCCGATCCACTAAGCCAAAGTAGTAGTCCTGACCGATTTCCTACTACCGCCCAGGTAGTAGTTAAGAAGCAGGACAGTTCTTTTCAGAATTCGGTAGTTTCCTGAACTACGAAAATCTACTCTGCGGCAGTAGAATAGTCTCCCGAATTCGGAAATCTACTCCGCGGCAGTAGAATACATAGCAAGACAAGTTCTCAAAGAACAAAATCTACACAGCAAAGAAGATCTGTATACACATGGTGTTATCGCAAACCGATTATACATTGATACCTCACCATGCAATGCCTCAAATACCTACAAATGTGAAAAACATACAAATGACATTAATGATATCCTACAATGCAATTCCTCAATACACATAATCTGGTCATCTCCTAAAAGTGGAGCAGAAAATTAATAAAATAAAAAAATAATAAGCTAATGTTTTATAGGCAGATTGAACAGATGTCTATGAACATGATTTTGTTAATTTTGAGTGGCGGCAAAGTTACCAAATCATTACAAACCAACCCCTGCAAACTAGCCCAGCGTGGCAATTGTTTAATTTGTTTGTTCCTGCATGGTTCCTGTGCATCGCAAAGCTGTTGCCCTGACCTCTTGATCAGGGAAGTGGTTTTCGTCTGCGATTGTTACATCTCGTCAACAATAATGGGATTTCCACCTGTGGAATCAACAAAATATGGATAGTAAAGAGAGGGCATACGAAGGTACGTGGTGCTGGGTTTTTTCTTTGTTTGAATCCTTTGAGTTCATTGATAACAGACTGAGATGGTGGGGAGGACTAATGCAGTGTGTTCAGGTTGTATTCAGTCAATTACCGTACTTGCCTGGATTTTCATCTTGGAGCTGGCAGATCATTTTCATTTGACAAAGGGTGCATCTGTGAGAAATTCTTATAGTTTATGAGAATAGTTTCACCCTTAGAGGTCATTCATGTCTGTATAATCATCACCATGCACCCAGACATTGCTAGTCTTGTTGATTTTTTGACTCCCGTTATTTTCAGGAAAAATGTCAGGAAAATTATTTAGAAAGTCTGTGTTAGACTTGTAGATTCTTTATTAACATGGGAAACATTGTTTGAGCATACATAGGTCAAATCTTGAGGCCGTTTGTGGCTGCTTTGGGCTTTTTGGTACAAGCCGCTTGTGGCCGCTATGGTCTCTAAAGGGTTAAAGGAGCACAATGACAAGACTAGGTGAAATTATGTGGGCACAATTTCATAGAGCTGCTTAAGCACAAACAGCAATGTAGCTCAGCACAACCAAATTTTGCTTACCAGATTAAGGTTACCAGCCAAAATAGCATGCCAAAACTATGCTTAGCGAAAAAATGGTATAAGAGCTTGGCCCAATTTCATAGAGCTGCTGAACCTGAAAATATAGCTTAGTAATTTTCTGCAAGCAAAATTAGCGGGAAACCAGTCACAAATAATACATTCGACATGGTATTTGTAACTTTGGCTGGTTAACTTATTCTGTTTAGCAAAATTGTTTTATGTTCAGCTACTTTTTGTACTTAAGCAGATTGGGCCCTTGGCGCTGTTTCATAGAGCTGCATGCTTAAGCACAAATATTAGCTAAGCACAACAATATATGTTTACCAGAATAAGGTTACCAGCTAAAATACTATGTCACATGTACAAGCTATGACTGGTATCCTGCTCATTTTTGCTTAGATCATGACGCAGAAGACTAAGAGGCTTCCATGGAATTCATGACTTGCATGTGGATGCGAGTTTCCATTTGAGCAGATATTCATGCCTCTGGGTACTTTAACCGGCCCCAATTTAATCCATTGCATCTACAGCAATGGTTCCCTTTTCAAATTTCCAATAGAAATGTACTTTCTCCTTGTAGGAGAACCCCTTTCCCCTCAATGGTTTAAAGCTGGCCTCCAAGGTCAAATTCAGTTTTGTGATACACTCATTTTCCAATAGATAGAGTCCTCATGAAAGTGGGGAAAAACTTACAAGTTTCGAACCTCATCTTAAAATAGTGCAAAATGTCTTTTTATTTTGTACACTTTCAGAGAAAAATGTGAAAAATTCCGTCATTGGACAGCAAAAACAAATAGGTCTGTACATCTTAAAGAGGAATTTTTGGGCCAGTCAAGAGGTCAAATTCAATGCTATTTTGATGTAATATCATCGAAAAACAGGAATGAACTGTAAATTTTGTGTAGGATTATGAACATATATTTGAAATGTAATGTCATCAAACAATTTTGGATTTTCAATATTAAATTGGATATTCAATATTAATAACTAATTTTGCACTATATCTGCGTACGTCTCATAGCCCTAATTATTATTTTTAAAGACAGTTTTGAATTGTTTAAATTATAAAACCCATATATGTAGCACATTCAGCAGCCAGTGCCAGAAACACCAGTGGCATTTTAACATTAGAGACTTGTAATTCCCCCCCCCCCCATTTTCATAAAGGCTCTATCTATTTGGAAAATGAGTGCATCACCACACTCAATTTGACCTTTGAGTCCCTCTTTAAATTCAGGGAACGATTTCGTCCATCAATTTTGCCAAGCCAAATATTTAGACTGAACACTGGATGTTAATCATTGAGCAGTAAATAATGACTTTGAGTGAGACCTCTTGCTCAGTAGACTGTGCAAGTCTCGCGCATACCGAAAAACGAGAGAAAAACTCGAACGAAGACTATATTTTTCTATGAAATCAAATTTTCTTTTTAAAATTATATTTATACAAAATGCTTGAAAATAAAAATACCTATAGCTAGTTGTAATAAATAAATTTTAAACTTTTGTATAATACAAATAATTTGTTCAAATTAACATTGAAACCAAATTAGAACTTGGGATGAGGATGCTTATTGTTAGAAACCCCATTTGCCAATCACGCCCGAATGTGTGCGTCTATTACATAGGTTTAATGACAACATGACCGTCAGTTGGGCAGCATTCTTAATTTTTAACACCGGAAGCGGAGGTCAAGTCTTTTTCTCTGGTTTTCTTCGTTATTTTGTTGAATTGGTTTAATTTTCATATTGTTTATCACTTAGTATTACATTCCCAACATCATATTTAATTTTCATGGCCATAAACTACGTTAAACTACAATAATTGACAAAAAAAAATCCACCCCCACATAAAACCCCATATGGTTGGGACCACAATGGTCCTGGAAGTTTGAATATGCGCGAGACTTGCACAGTCTATAGTTAAATGACATGTAAGATTGTCTTCTGTATAGTTTCTTACTTCACACTCTCCAGTATTTGTGTTTCTCAGTTCTTTAAAAATTGAGAGAGGGCAGCGGAAGAAATGTCCCAAATAATCTGAACTTAAGGCACAGACTGATTTATTTTAAGATAAAAGCAGTTTTGTTAAAGTAAATTTAAAAAGCTGCGTCTTTATGTGATTGTATGATTGTTCAATTACAATATTAATAACTAATTTTATGTAGCACTATATCAACATGCGTCTCAAAGTGCTTAAAAAAATTTGTTTTTAAGACAGTTTTGGAGTTTTTAAATTAGGCAAACCCCTTCTCTTAGCGATAAGTGTACCTGGGTTCTTTGGTGGCACAATTGTGTACAGAATGAACTGAAATCACCTACATATAACCCTCCTAACATTTTCCAGCGAGTTGACAAAGTATTTCATATTATAGCATCCCGTACTTAGATTCTGCCTTGTGATTGGTTTAGAGCGTGTCACATGATATGTCTTACTTTTACTAGAAAGCCGCGCGTGCGTGACTCATTACACCTCTAGCAACTAATGTACTCTACCCATAGCAACCAATGTACTATACCCGTAGCAACCGATATAGTACATCGGTTGCTACGGGTCAAGTGCATACCCGAAGCAACCAATGTACTATTACCCGTAGCAACCAGTGTACTATACCTGTAGCAACCAGTGTACTATTACCCGTAGCAACCAATGTACTATTACCCGTAGCAACCAGTGTACTATACCTGTAATAACCAATGTACTATTACCCGTAGCAATGACAGCCTCTTGGTACCTAGACGTCAAGGCAGGGGGTGTTAAAGAACAAATATTGACTGCCTTTACTCGTTAAAATTACGACTCCCTCGGTGATCCCCGCAAAGTTCTATTTTCCCCTAGCTTCGCCTCGGAGAAAATAGAACGCTCTGGGGGATCACCTTGGGAGACGTAGTTTTAACCAAAGCACTCGAAGCAGTCAATATTTGTATACTATTCATATGCACGGATTGTGTATGACGGTACAACTGTGTACAAAATGAAGTGAAAGCAATATGGGTACACCTTGAAGAGGTCTGTATACGTTTGGTAATGATTCTGAAAATTAATGGCAATCAAAACTTACTTGGTAAGAAGTACAGCAGCTTTGGATAGTAGAATGCATTTTGAGAAACTTTTCACATTGAAGTACTGTGGTTATGGAAAAAGATATCACTTTTTATCCCCCAAAATTTGGATCTGAGAAGCATTACTGCAGTAACGTTTCTCAGATAGTGTATTCCAATTGCAGATTATTCTTCCTGCGTGGACTAAAACGCTCCAGATTTTCGGCAATATCTCACCACCTTTTAAAAACGAAATTTTCACAGGTTAGTTTTATGGTATATATTTACAACTACCGGGTATGTAGGATTGAAACAAAAAGTGGGTTCCAACTACCAAATGTGTACAGACCCTTTAAGTCATTGTTAGAAGAAGCAGAGAACATTCCAAGTCGCTCCACTGGCTTGCTCTTCATGAATCTGCTCTCTGATGAAGCAAAGGTCCATGCTCCCTCTCTCATCTTCTCAGGTTGCTAGGTTTTCATTCAACCATACATGAAAGTGTTGCCCTCGTAGAACCTGTGATGAAATTCAGATTGGCAGACGGGACGAAAGAGTCAGGAAGTAAGTTAATTGTAAAGCACAAGTTGTCCCCCTGAGTGCTCAGATGTTGGCTGGGAACCTTGACACTTATGTAATTAAGTTGTCAAAAATGTGACATTTGTAATACTTGTTATAGTAGGTGTAAGGTAACACTGATGGAAATTACAGACTGCTACAGTTTTGATACAAGCCTAAATTGGAAATTTAGAAATGTTTTTTTTTTTAAGTAGGCCTGCACATTTTTGATAGTGACCGACCACTCATGCACGTGTGTAAACACCGGCAATCGTGGACCCTCCTTTGTTCAACTCTTTGTGATAGCAACCATGGACCACAATGCTTTCCTTTGTGATAGCAATTGTGGACCTATTGTCCCTTTTGTTATAGGTCCACGGTTTGAATGTGTCGATACCTTACCCACCACCCCTCAAGAAATCATTTCATTCTTGGACTGTATAGTACAATATAATATGGTCCTTTAAAGTAAAAATTAAAGCATTATTAATTTAAGCAATTGCCTCATTGCCCCTGGTCATTGCCTTGCTGCCCCTTGAAATGTTTGTGCAGAAATTAAAAATTTCCTCATAGAGGTGCCCTTTAGGGGGAAAAATGCCTTGCTCTATAAATAAAAGATTGACAGTTTTAGGTCTGTGTTTGTGTTCACAATCGGCCGTTGTTCACAATTTTCTAAGAACCATTAGTTTTCGAGACAATCGTGACAAAAATCACACTTTGCCTTGAAAAACATATGTATTAAATCTATTATTTGATTTTACCCTTACACCGATGTGTATTAAGCACTCATACTCAGTACTTTCCCGAGTCCTGTGAAAAAAAAATCCACAGGCATATTACTCGGGTGGGATTCGAACCCATGACCTCTGCCATTCTAGAGCGGATGTCTTACCAACTAGACCACCGAGAGTGCCCGGTAGCTAGAGGCAGTTCAAAGCCTATATTTTAGCAGCGGGTAGCGCTAATAAAATCTACATGCTTCACAGCCCAAAAATCTGTGAATGGAGAAAATCGCGGTCGAAGTAAAACTATGTTTCAACTTGCTGTCAGAGGCTTTGTACTATTTTTTATTTTATTTTTTAATACAAAAACTAAAGCTGACTTCTTCATTTTGTCAATATGTTTTCGTTCTTGCAACTCATACGTCACTTCAAGAAAACAAAACAACAAGATTTGCCCACAGAGCGCTGCATACAAATCAATGCATATTGAGATAGGTCACTTTGTGAAAACGCAAAAGTTGTACGACACGTGTTTGGCATCTGATAAAGTGGCAAATCATAATACGTCACTTCGTGAAAACACAAAATGGCAAATCTAGTAATGCGTCGATCATGCTCATTAGTGTAATTACAAAACCATATCGTGTTAGGCTAGGTCCTGAAACTTTCTGAAAATGTCAACCATAATCAGTACATTAATAATTTGAACAAAAACCGATTTGCAAAATTGTGTATTTTTTGACATAGGCCCTATGGATCACTTCGTGGATAAATGTCACCCTTGTTATAATGATGCTTTTTCAAAACGATAAAAGCCACTGTTTTGTTTTGATTTGTTTTTCTAAGAATACACTATAGCATTGCAATTATGCACTACCTTTTGACAACCATCTTTCGCTAATTCAAACTCTTCAAAGTACATTGATAGTGCATGCAACTTTGAACATTATTACATTTCTAGTGTGCTTTCAAACTCTTCAAAGTACAGTGATACAGGCATGATATTTCTCGTACTTTAGTCTGATTTACGATTTTTTTGCCCTTGGGAAAAATCAGAAAAACTGTGATTAAATAAGCCTGAAAAGTCTATTAAAGCCTATATAAAATTTTCCTACTTTTTTCCAAGGACCAAATATCATGCCTGGTGATAGTGCATGCAACTTTAAACATTATTACATTTCTAGGGTACGGAATGTAATAGTCAAGGCTTAAACTTGTTTTAATGGTGAATTCTTCAGGAGCTATGCAATCTAAATGGATTTTGTTAATAATTGTCTTTTCTTGTGAGTTTGGTGGGTACTGAAGCCAGGCAGATGAATTGATGATGATTTAATAATTGAGGGTCAGTTTAGGGGGGAAATGGAGCACTATTTTTATTATTTGTTTTATTATATAGATATATTTTATTGTTGTTCTTATTTCTTATTTTATGGTTTTGGTTGTATAGTTGTGATCTGTAATTTGGTTGAATTCTGAATGTGATATTTTAAGCTCTCTCTATAATTTTACCGCATCTCAGCCTTTGGCAGCCTGTAAATGTCATTTTATTGCAATAAACCATTTCAAGTCAAACCAAATCAAATATAACATAGACAGATGTGCTGAATCATGTATCGTGGAAGAAAATTACAGTTGAAGGGAATGTACACATATTGAAATGAAGTTAAAGGGAGAGTCATAGATTGGTTTTTTTTGTCATCGTAATTCTGATTTATAGGCAGAATTATCAAGAAAGATACAATAAAAGTCACCTGTTAAAGTTTCAGCTGAATACAGTGTCTATTTGTTGAGAAAACAGCAAAAACTGTCGAGGTATTTTCATCAAGAACATTGAATCCCTCTATGTTTAGTGAGGTGACAGCGGGTACCAACAACATTCACAAATGGACACCACAGAAATATGAATCTCAAAAACCCGCCTTGAGGTTGGTTTTGGAGATTTAAATTACCAAAGAACATACTTTTTATTGATTTCTAATCAATGGGGGGCATTTCAGACGAAACAATTTTGCAGGATGCTTACTACCATTACCATCTTTATAACAAGGAGGCTTATGAATAGAAATTAAATTGGGGTGTTGTAACCAAAGTATGACCCTTTCTTTAAAGTACAGATTTACATGCATCTAAAAAAGCGGACTTGAATCTGACAGGGATCAAATTTAGGAGAAAACTCCACAAGACCGCAGGGCTGGTAACTCAGAATGTCTACTGAACCAGGCTTTTTGTACAGGACCAAAATCAGAATGAGAAAAAAATCCTGAGTCCTGACAACAGGAATTTAACTGTTTTTATTTGAAGAAAAAAAATTGCACTTAGACATGTAAGAGAAGATTGACTCATCTGTCTTTTTGGTATGAAGTATACTAATAATTGAATGGTATCAGACTCAAAGTCAACATTTGAACATGATTTGTTTCTGTTAAACACAGTGAGGTTTACATGGTTGAAAACACAAGACCCGTGGACTTGTCCGATCATAAGTTTACTGGCCCGACACTAAAACCACTGGCCTCGGGCCTGCGGTCCAGTGTAAAATTTGAGCCCTGTCTGAAATGTATGAAATCCTTCTTCAGGTTTTGTCTAAGTTTGATAGATTCATCGGTTCCAACACAGGTGCCAGGACTTGCATCACTATTCCACAAGGCAAAGTAATTGTATTCATTGTAGTAGCAAATTTAGACTGGACGTTGCATCAGCTAATTATCGTAACATTCTGCCTCGTATTGTCAATGGTCTTCCTGATCAACTTAGACTTGTTCTGGTTAATTCATCCAAAAAGATCTTTGTTAAACACCTCAAGGAATTCTATTTTGATAAATACAATGATTTTGTTTGCACTAATCTCAACTGCTACTCATGCCTACATTAAGCAGGACATTAATTACCTTTATTTCTTTTCTTTTTACATGTTTATTTTAATATGTACAATGTGCTCACTTTATTTGCGAATTTACTACTTTTACAACCCTATCTGGGAACTCACTGCTTGTATTATTCAAAATTGATTTATTTGACCGCAGTCTCGGGTGTTCCGTTACAGAATGCCAGTCCTTCTCTGGATGTCACCCCCATTCATACAGTCTTTTAATGTATGATACATTTTGTATTGACCATTATTCATTATTTATCTGTATGTATGATTGTATGAATGGAAATAAAACAAACAAACAAACAAACAATCTTATTAGAATACCGAAGTGTAGATGTTGAGTTCCCATTTGATTAAAATATTAAGCTTTCTGCCCAGGATCTTTGCCGAATCCATAAACATACTAAACTGTATGGTACTCAGGGTTCTCCCAATGCACAAGCTAGTTTATCGGGCCGATAACTCATGAAATTTCAGCAGATACAAAAAAAATATTTCAAAACAAAAAGATAAAGAGAAAACCATATAGAATGCTCCAGATTACACAGTAGGGCTTTTAAAATCAAGATAAGAACAAGTAGAAAACATTCTGAAGACCACAGTTATGACAAATTCTGGGGAGAACCCTGGTTCTTATCGCAAAACTCAAATGTTTGGACTCGGATAAGATTGGGCGATTTGGGGGTATTGTACCAATTCCATTCAAGTAAACCATAATATAGATTCTTGTGGATATTAAGATCATTTGGGATTATTCATTATCACACGAGGTACCTTCTTGAAAAATGCTCCGTTTTAAAGGTTCCCATCTTTGTGATAACGTGCACTGATGAATGATCAAATTATCAAAGAGTACCTTTAAATATTTCATTAGGGAGTACGTAGTATCTGATACAATCAAGGTAATGTAGAAGAACAGATGTCTGAAGACCACCTGGGGTAACATTTCTCAGAGTAGATTTGGTTTGCAGTGAATGCATTAATGTTCAATCTGGCTCCCCTTCTTCTGATCCTGATGTAAAGTGTTCTTGCTACCCACCCCCCCCCTCTCAATTAAAGTAATACATGTACACATACCCTGCAAAACTACATTGAATTGTCGTGTTAAAGGCACTGAATACGTTTGGAAATTGTCAAAGACCAGTGTTTTCACTTGGTGTATCCCAACATATGCATAAAATAACAAGCCTGTGAAAATTTGGGCTCAATTGGTCATCGAAGTTGCAAGAAAATGATGAAAGAAAAAACACCCTTGTTGTACAAATTTGTGTGCTTTCAGATAGGAATAAAAACTTCTTGCAAGAAGTTTATATTATTTAGTGAGAAATTACCTCTTTCTCAAAAAAACATTGACTTCAAAAACAGTTTAAACGTGAAAGTTTGACTGCAGTGGCTCAACTGCCTCTTCAGGAAAACGGTGATGATTTACTGTTGCCACAGGGATTTGGAACTTAATCATAATAGGATGAATCAGTTTGTATTATGCAAATGAGATAACATGTCCGCACCCAACTGTGATGTAGGTTTTTGGTGACAAGGAGTGGTGTTACCATGTTGTGGAGATAATGGGTATGTTCACACGTGCAGCTAACTTCACTGCTAACATCGCTGCTAAATTTTCAGAGCAGGGGTTCGCTCGATAAAACGACTTAGCTAAAATGTACCTTGCGGTCACACGGGGCATTGTCGCTGTTAACCAGCACAAAGTGTTTCAGCTTCGGGTAGTTTTCTTTGCCACTGTAGTAGGTTTTGTTGAAGAAATCTAAATGTTGGCTTGAAGAATAGCTTATATAATACACATTATGTAAAGTTTCATATATTTTTGTCTAAAGTCCGCAGTAGTAACTGACATAATGCTTGTTGGGCTATAATTACATCAGAGTTATGTATCACAGGAGGGGAATTGAATTACGAGAGGCATAGGTAGGTTGTGGGATCATTGAGAACCCATCCTGTGGGAATTCAATTACGGCACATTTAGACCTGGCACACACTGAGAACATGATCATGTACATGTAACTGTCTCTTGGTTTGATTGGCACATTGTTTTGCAAACAAGATGATCATGATGACAGCTTCCTTAAGCTTAGGCCACAAACAAAAAATTGTTTGTTTGTCCTCATCCGACAGACCAAAAAAAAAAAGAAGAACGGTAAAAAGAAAAGAAAAAAAAACTTTTTTCTTTTCATTTAAAAAAAAAAAAATCATTAAAATTCTCTTACAAATTATTCAAAATAATGTTGAGACAGAAAGAAACTATATTTTGAATATAAAGCAGTTTACCAAACCCACGGTGTTTATACATTCCTGACTTTTTATTCTGGTGAAATTTCAGTATTGCAGAAGTGCTATGCACTAATCAGCTGGTAGCTCCGGTAAAGCATTCATCTCAACATCAACAACATAAAATCTTGTTAGTTGAACAGTTGTTAGTATTAAAATGCTTTTCAAAGACATAAATTACAAGAGTTCAATACAGTGAAAGTGTTGTGGTTTGTGTTTGGAATTAATATTTTATTACCAAAGAGTTTATTTTCTCAAATACAATATCCATCCATATCTTAAAAAATATATAAAAAATTGACCGAATCGATCCTACCTTTTGAGGACCCTCTATGGACAAACAAACAATTTTCTTTTTTGGCCTAGTAGCTACCCTTTTAAAGCATGGAGATAGATTTCTACCTCCATAGGTATTATACAGGGTTGGTAAGGATGAAAAACATCATTGTTTAATTTTAGTCTCCAGTTTTTCAGTTAAATATTTCCCTCTGATATGAAGTCATTTTTGCAAGAAAACTGTATCTGAAAACCTTTAAAAAAAATGCAAAAGCTGATTTTGGTTGTTACAACCAAAAATAAGAACAATGTGCTGAAAATTGTATTTGGCTATTTTATCCTGACTCACACAACGGATTATAATCCCAGATTTTTACCGGTTTGTTATTTCATGTTTATGGTTCATCACACAAATGAAAAAACACTGTCTGCGACTTTGTTTTAAGTTCTACCAATCCTGTATTAAATACTACCTTTAAAGGAATTTAACTCATCATTGGTTTTTGGAGGAGGAAGTTCATTTCCACCGTCTAGTTTTCAATAAACACACCGCCCAGCACATTTAATTGCAAATCTGACGAACCGACGAATCATCACTGTTTTCACAAAGAGCCACATAATTTATGTTAAAAGGCATGATTGAGATTTACATTTACACTGTGCTTAGCTTAAAACTGCAAATCTGCAATACTAAAGCCACGGTTTACAGTTTAAGACCTCTCATATGATTCTGTAAAAGTTTAACCTCTCTATTGACTAACTAATTTCTTTTAAATATTGGCTTATTCAGTTTGCCCTTCGGTTTGCCCTTATCTTTATCAGTGACTGGCCAGTTGGACCAGTTAGTTACCTATCATTTCAATAGTCCGCCAGCCTTTTCACTGGTAAACATATTTTACGATTTTCTTTCAACACTGTCATTTTGTATGGTACCTCAGTTTGAAACCAGTGCAGTCACTGGTTTACGTGAAGCTTTTGGAAGCAATGAACTAGCCAGCCAGACCGCTTGGACAGAATTTGGACTGGTCCTTAGAAGTTATAACTGGCATTTGGCCAGCGGACCACTGTTAACTCTAACCTCCATCAGGGTCCCTCCACATACCTTGCCAAATACAACAGAATGCAACACAGTTGAAATGAGAACCATGCCAAATGCAACAAAATGCAACAAGGGATTTTGTTGCATTGTGCAGGCATGTTGTTTGTGTTAGGACTGAGCAAGGGGGTTTGCCCTGCTAAATAAATGCAACAGTATGCACATAAGTGTAGTGGTGACTACAACAAAATGCAACACCAATATGAAGTCACTTGACTGCTAAATGCAACAAATTCAGTCAAAGAATGACATCCGAGTTGACTGCCAAATGCAACAGATTACAACAACTTTTACCATTTGGTGCACATTGTTGCATTTAGCATGGTTAGGGTTAAGGGAGAACACTATAATTGCCATTATTAATTAGTCAAAGATATGTTTCTCTTTTTGAAATCTCAAAAGTGATTAGCCTACTTATTATACACTCATCTGAATAACGTGTTTTTAAGGGACGCGCATGCTACGTGATCCTGCAGACACTGACATTAGTGGCTAAACCATTTATCCTACATTTACGCTCTTCTGTTGCTATGTATTACATGTATCTTTGGTGATGTGTCACTCTTTGTGAAAACACAAAATGTATTTATTGAGATGTACGCTCTTTCCTGTATAAATCAATAATAAGAAATATTAAGGTTTGAGGCTCTTCGTGAAAACGGAGACGAAAGAAGCTAACAAATTTGACGAACTGACAAATAAGTCATAGAACTAATAATAATAATAATTAGATTTATTGAGCACCTCACGCTGACCCAACCCGAGGTGCTTTACAACAATAACACTTCTCAAAGAATTACAATGAAACTTAATTAAAATAACTAGCATAGCACAGAAAACACTAAAATATACTAGTGTACTAGTAACAAAACAGAAAAACCAGCCATAGGGTATACGAAGTTAAAAACAGCAAACAGTTTTTAAAAACACCTCAAATACTATTTGTCAGTTTGTCAGATTTGCATAGTAGCTTATTCATCAGTTTGTCAGATTTGCAATTTAGCTAATTATTGGTCAGTTTGTCATATTTGCATCAACTTAGGTGATTCTGTTATAGTGAATACAATGAGAAATGCAGTCTATGTTTTGTCAGGGATTTTGTAATGTTAAGCAATAATAGCGATTTTTTTTTTTTTTTGATTTTTTTTTGGTTTTTTTTTGGGGGGTGGTCTAAATCAAATGCAATTTTTTACAGTTTTTCGAGATGTCAATATTTTAGGTAATGGATTGGTAATGGTATGAGCTTAAGGATTAGCCGTCCCCGAATTGGCAGCTACCTGCAGCTACGACTGTTGCTATGGACATCCTATAAAGCTGTAGATGTAGCCGCCATTTTGGACACGAGCTCCGTCTGTTTTCAGATTTCCGATCATTTTTTTTGAGCTGATTAATACAAATTCTGTACTTTGTTGTTACAAATGAATCACGCCCATTCCTCAATTTCATACATGTCATGCCTCTGTTCAATATTTGGACTGCTGAAATTCACACCAAATCAACCTTTTATTTATTGCCCCTCATTGGCTGAGATTTAATCAAGGGTTCTGCAGTGGGGGGGGGGGGTTGCTGTTGATTCGGTGCTCCCTCTCTCTTGCTGTAACTCAGGCAACCATTTGGGTTGATCAACACGCAACCCCCCGCGTACCGTGCTTATTAAAGAACAGGCTGCTGCAGGGTCCTGGTTGCTATGATCTTTATCAATGCCAATCTAAGACGATGAATAAAACCTGGTCAACTTCCTGGACTGTGCCGTACACATTGCCTTTCTTTTCCTTCTTTCTTTTTTCCCACTGCATTATGCCAATTGAATTGGATCATTATAAACTTCGTGCCAGAGTCCGGGTTTACCCCCCTCGTTTATTACAAACTGCATGAAGATGTGGGTGAAATTCTCTTAATTTTCATCAATTCAAGCGGGTCACGATGAGGGGTTGTTTCAAGGACTGCGATGATAGCTTTGTACTTCAAGTTGATAACTTCAAAGTTGTCACAGGCAATTTCATTCAAAGTAAATTGAGTTGCATGTCATCTCAGAGCATTTCAATTTACCTTTTTATGCTTTTTGTGAAGCGCCTTAGAGCATTTAACAAAAACAGATTTGGCGCTATATAGATGTATAATTATTATTATTATTATTACGTCTCAGAGCTCTTCAGCTGTTTAGTCTTAATGAAGTGGAGAGGTTTTTAAAAATAAATATGAATTTTTGTATGTATTTATTGAATACTTGCAGAAATCCATCGATGATTCCTTGTTCAGGACCCAGAAATGTTAGCTTGTTTTTGGGGGGTTTGGGTTTTGTTTTTTTCATGGTCGGAGGAACAAACAAATAGTGTTTATTGCCTTTAATTAGGTTTGAACGCCTATATTGACACTGGTTTCAGTTTAGAAAAATATCCCCCCCCCTAAAAAAATATATATTTAAATATATATATAAATAAATAAATAAATAAATAAATAAATAAATGAATAAAAAATGTTTTTGTTTTTTTCAAAACAAAATGAAAACATGTGAATTGTGATGAGAGTTCACAAAATCCCTGACACTGAAAACTTTTATCATATTTGTGACAATTGTGCAACTTTTTTTCTACCTTACTCTAACCCTGCAAGGGAAGAGAAATAGGACATTTTTTTAATAACCAGCATTGTACCTTTAAAGGCACTGAACACGTTTGGTAATTGTCAAAGACCAGTGTTCTCACTTGGTGTATCCCAACATATGCATAAAATAACAAGCCTGTGAAAATTTGGGCTCAATTGGTCATCAAAGTTGCAAGAAAGTGATGAAAGAAAAAACACACCCTTGTTGTACAAATTTGTGTGCTTTCAGATAGGAATAAAAACTTCTTGCAAGAAGTTTTTATTATTATTTTAGTGAGAAATTACCTCTTTTTCAAAAACTACGTTACTTCAGAGGGAGTCGTTTCCTACAATGTTTTATACTATCAACAGCTCTCCGTTGCTCGTTACCAAGTAAATTTTTATGCTAATATATATTTTGAGTAATTACCAAACGTGTACAGTGCCTTTAAGCATTGTGTCTAGCTCTAAATAGCAATCGAATGTGACATTGAAATCTCGGACTGTTTTTTAATTCAATAATTCCAATGTTCAGCCGAGATAGTATTGTTATATACCCTCTCTGGATTCTCTGGGGCCAATTTCACAGAGCTGCTTAAGCAGAAATTATTGCTGAACAGTTTCCTGCTTAACAGAAATGAGCAAGATACCAAGGCCCAATTTCATGGCACTGCTTAGCGGAAAATTCTGCGCTTACGGCGCCCTGTAAAGCACACAATTCTATGGACTGTAAGCGCAGATTCCCGTGATAAGCAGAGCCATGTAATTGGGCCCAAATGGTAAATGTGACATGTTATTTTGGCTGGTAACCTTATTCTGGTATGCATGCATAATTTTGTTGTGCTTAGCTTGTTTTTTTTGTGCTTAGCAGTTTAATGAAATTGGGCCCTGGTCTTGTGTGTGGTTTAAACAAGTGCTATCATCGTAGGCTCAGTGGTATAAGGTCATTAATTGCAATTTCATATCCATAATGATAAAAAAATTAACCCAAATCGTCAACAAATGTTTTACTTAGAAAATGACCAGAATTGATATGAGACAAAAACACCTACACAGATTAACATTTGAACTGTTTTAATTTGATTGAGCACTAAAAGAAGATTTATCTCATTTGTATTAAGGGTAAGAATTCTTCAATACTCAACGGATTTGAAAGAGATTTATTAGAATAAAAGTCAACATTTGAACAAAAACAGAGACCATCAAACTTTTCCAGTAGGGCTCAAATTTGGGAGAAAAGTTCATAAGACTGCAGGACTTGTAGCTTAAAATTTGTACTGTACCAATATTTATTTTAGAAGACCGGAATCAAAATGAGTTGAACGAGCGCTAAGAGAAGATCCATCTAAAATACATACACTTCGATTCTAAACAGAATTGAAAGTTTATCAGATTCAAAGTCAACATTTTTTCACAAAGATGTTAAAGTTAAACAATGAGTTAGCGTATTATTATTCAATTGAAAAACACAACACCACCAGGCTTGCCTAGTTGTGAGTTTACTGGCCTGACGCTAAAATCACTGGCCTTGGGCCTGTGGTGTAGTGTTAATTTCGAGCCCTGTCCATTCTTGAGTTCACTGGCCTGATGTCTTGTTCACTGGCTTCGGGCATGCGGTCCAGTGTAACTTACGAGCCCTGATACATGTAGAGTTTGTGTCTAGGGAAGGAATGGTGGGAGGGGATAGTTAGGGGGGCAGCAGCCACCCTTAGCAAATGTAAGCGATATTTTCACCTGTCATCAATTCAAATTCAAACGTTTGTTAACTCCGGTTAGCTTAACAAGTTTTAAATCCATGCACATTATCCAGAATGTTCCGGATTCAGAATTTTGTCGGAATAATCCCCCTTAAAATGAAAAAGGGAACTTCCATATGGAAAATCAGACTTTCTATTGCATCATTTACAAACAGATTTGTACATATCGGCCGGATGTGCAATGTACATGTATCAGTTTGTCCACAGCAGAGGGACAACCCTGGGTGTGTCTGAGATAAAATACTTAATTGAAAAGATGTGCATAATGGAATGGCATGGCTACATACATGTAGACAATCTAAACCCAGTTTCCTGTTTCAGAACAGGTTCTATTCTTTGTCATACCACATAGATACTTTAGGTTTGATTTTACAGGATATCCTCTCTCGCAGTTCCGTTGGGGACAGAGTCACTCTCGGCAACTGTGTTATTGTGTAGCTTTTAAAGTAAGCTGTGAACTGCAGGAATGAGTTAAAGGATCTGTATATGTTTGGTAATGACTCTGAAAACTAATGGCAATCAAAACTTACTTGGTAAGAAGTACAGCAGCTTTTGATAGTATAATGCATTTTGAGAAACTTTTACTTCGAAGTACTGCGGTTATGGAAAAATATATTACTTTTTATCCCCAACAATTTGAATCTGAGAAGCGTTACTGACAGTAATGTTTCTCAGATTGTGTATTCCAATTGCAGATTATTCTTCCTGCGTGGACATAATCGATCCAGATTTTCGGCAATATCTCAAAAACGCTGCCACCTTTTGAAATGAAATGTTCACAGGTTAGTTTTATGGTATACATCTACAACTATATAGGATTGAAACAAACAGTGGGTTCCAATTACCAAACGTACTACAATCCCTTTAAAAATACAATACTTTGTCGGTTTCTAGAAGAGAAGATTCTTCCTCCATCCTCTAGTTCTCAGTAAATAATAACCAGTTCTTATCCAGCACTTTATCTACGGGCATCTCTTGCATTTATTAAGGGAAAAAAACGAGAAGGGGACGAGGTCTTAAATGGCCATTTAAAACCTGCAGGGTCATGGCCGTGCATTAAAGGACTGAGCTGAAGGCAAGGTCGTTTTACACAGCCGACCCTGCAAGGTTTCAAACGGCCATTTAAGACAAGAGTCACTACTCTTTTATTCCCTGTCTTTTTGTTAATTTTTTTTCTTCAATTTTCTGTCCTCGGGCTGTTTCACCAATGGTCAAATTGCATGCTACGCTCACAATAAGTGTCTTTAAGCAAGACACTTAGATTGTCGTGTGCCTGGGATAGGGCATAAGGCATACGCCCTTTTTCCTAGCACACAAGATATTTTGTTACACTGTTAACGGAAGGTCGTAAGCCATTAAATGGCTCCTGACAAAAAACAAAATGGCATAACTGTTACATTTTTGTTGCTAGAATTACCCCCAAAGACATGTTTTTCCATTTCCATGCAGAATTTGACCTTCCTATAATGACTTAAGAATGGCAGAAAACCTATCAAACTTTCACACTCAGTTTTCTTGAAACACGTTTTATTTTGCACATTAATTACTTATGCCCTTTCAATGGTAAAACTTTGTTTTGTCCTTCTGGGCACAAGGCGATACTCGAAATCATACTCTGCTGATCAGAAACACCAAACTTGAGTCTGGTGCCCTAGACCACTCAGCCACGACATGCTACCAAAACCAACCAGTAAAAATTGCATCAAAGTAGGTCATATTTTATGGGATAAAAAAAACAAAACAAAAAAAACAACCCAGGTTATGTCAAGGATTTCTGCTTGTTCGTAATATCCGTATTTTAATTGTTGCAATTAAAATACAGAGTTTATTGATTTTGGGTGGTCATCAAATCCTAATTTATTTTTACTTTGACTGTGTTTCAGAAAGACAAATTTATCTGGGGGATTGATCGACACTTTTATTAGCTGTTTCGTAGCGCAGCGCAGCGAAACAGCTCTTGTTTTCGTTAAAGTTTTTTATTTTTTTATTTTTATTTGTCTGTTTCAGTAAAAAAAGCCATTGAGATAACGCACAATCGTTCGAAGCGGCCTTTTGCATAGTTCCTAAAGAGCAATTGCAATGAAACTTTCAGGGATGAAAGGTATTGGTGCAAGGAAGGTCCTAAAAGAAATTCGTCATGATGACGTCATCACCTGTCACGTGACGTCATCTTAAAGGTTTCTATTTTAAATATTTGAAAATCCGTATCAAATCAGCCACAAGAGACCGTAGGTTTCTGTTTGCGGGATTGGGTAGGGATAAAATAGGTCTTCATTTTATTCAGTGTGCGTGACCTCACATGACCTCTACTTCCGGTCGAAACCGGAAGTGCCTTGTAATTCGAAAGTGGCAAAAGTTATGAACTTGCTTTTAACAATGTTAGTGTCTGGCAAAGGTGAGCAGTTTAAAAAAAATAGTGATGACGTCACGATACACAAGAGCGCCCTCTAGCGGCAAGTTGAAATCTCTTCAAAATGGACTTTTTGAAGATGTGTGTGGTGAAGTTTTGTGCAATCACTTCAAAATTCAAACATATGTTGGTCGTCAGGCAGCCATCATATGTGTGAAGTTTCAGATCAATGACGTCATCGGGGGTCACGTGACGCGGCATTAAAGGTGCACTTTTTGAACTCGTATAACTCCCGAAGTAATGATGCGACGATGTTGAAACTTGGCAAGTCGTAGATAATGGCAAATTTCTGTTAAATTCGTAATGACGTCATGATGACGTCATCACACGATTTTTTATGATTTTTTCATTTTTTGCCCCTTTAAGTCAGAAATTGCTAACGGAAAATGCTTTAATCCAAATTCTTTTTTTAAACAGGCTTGATATGTCATTACTGATTCGAAAAATATTTGACGTCATCATGACGTCATCATTTCTCAGGTGATATTATCGTAAAGGTACAGTTTTACAAGATATATATGTACACAATGAATTCGATCTCACAAGGCATTAAATATTGTATTATTAAGTTGATTATGTACACACTACAACACTTTCATATTCACTTGATTAATTTGAGAAATTATAAACGAAACAGCTCTGCATTTGAGCACAAATGCAATCATGTCTCTTTTTTTATTTTATTTGTCTGTTTCAGACAAAATGCCATTGAGATAATGCACGGTTAGCCATGCGGCCTTTTGCATAGTTCCTAATAAGCAATTACAATGAAACTTTCAGTGATACAAGGTATAGGTGCAAGGAAGGTCCTAAAAGAAATTCGTTATGATGACGTCATCACCTGTCACGTGACGTCATCTTAAAGGTTTCTATTTTAAATATTTGAAAATCCGTATCAAATCAGCCACAAGAGACCGTAGATTTATGTTTGCGGAATTGGGTAGGGATAAAATAGGTCTTCATTTTATTCAGTGTGCGTGACCTCACTTGACCTCTTCTTCCGGTCAAAACCGGAAGTGCCTCGTAATTCAAAAGTGGCAAAAGTTATGAAGTTGCTTTCAACGATGTAAGTGTCTGGCAAGGATGGGCAGTTCAAAAAAAATATCAATGACGTCACAATACGCAAGAGCGCCCTCTAGCGGCAAGTTGAAAACTCTTCAAAATGGACTTTTTGAAGATGTGTGTGGTGAAGTTTTGTGCAATTACTTCAAAATTTACACATATGTTGGTCGTCAGACAGCCATCGTATGTGTGAAGTTTCAGATCAATGACATCATCGGGGGTCACGTGACGCGGCATTAAAGGTGCACTTTTTGAAGTCGTATATCTCCCGAAGTATTAGTGCGATCATGTTGGAACTTGGTAGGTCGTTAGATATTGGTAAGTTCCTGTAAATTTTAAAATGACGCAATGATGACGTCATCACACGATTTGTTATGATTTTTTCATTTTTTACCTCTTTAAAACAGAAATTGCTAACGGAACATGCTTTAATCCAAATTATTTTTTTAAACAGGCTTGATATGTCATAGCAAGTTCCTGGTAAACTTGTAATGACGTCATGATGACGTCATCACATGATTTGTTATGATTTTTTCATTTTTGCCCCTTTAAGTCATAAATTGCTAACGGAGCATGCTATAATCAAAATTCTTTTTTGAACAGGCTTGATACATCATAACTGCTTTGAATACAAAGACACTTTCATATTCACTTCAGTAATTTGAAAATTATATTCGCGAAACAGCTCTGCATTTGTGCACAAATGCAATCGTGTCTAGTTTTATTTTATTTGTCTGTTTCAGACAAAATGCCATTGAGATAATGCACGGTTCTTCCATGCGGCCTTTTGCATAGTTCCTAATAAGCAATTGCAATGAAACTTTCAGGGAAACAAGGTATAGGTGCAAGGAAGGTCCTAAAAGAAATTCGTTATGATGACGTCATCACCTGTCACGTGACGTCATCTTAAAGGTTTCTATTTTAAATATTTGAAAATCCGTATCAAATCAGCCACAAGAGACCGTAGCTTTCTGTTTGCGGAATTGGGTAGGGATAAAATAGGTCTTCATTTTATTCAGCGTGCGTGACCTCACATGACCTCTACTTCCGGTCGAAACCGGAAGTGCCCTCTAATTCAAAAGTGGCAAAAGCTATGTTGTTGCTTTTAAGAATGTTAGTGTCTGGCAAGGGTGGGCAGTTAAAAAAAATAGTGATGACGTCACAAAATGCAACAGCGCCCTCTAGCGACAGTTTGAAAACTCTTAAAAATGGACTTTTTGAAGATGTGTGTGGTGAAGTTTTGTGCAATCACTTCAAATTTTACACACATGTTGATCGTCAGGCAGCCATCATATGTGTGAAGTTTCAGATTAATGGCATCATCGGGGGTCACGTGACGCGGCATTTAAGGTGCACTTTTTGAACTCGTATAACTCCCGAAGTAATGATGCGATCATGTTGCAACTTGGTAGGTTGTTAGATATTGGCAAGTTCACGTGAATTGTGAAATGACGTCATGATGACGTCATCACTTGATTTTTTAAGATTTTATTCATTTTTGCACCTTTAAGTCATAAATTGCTAACTGAACATGGTATAACTTTATTTTTTTTTAATAGGCTGGATTGGTCATAACTGCTTTGAATACAAAAAGAATTTCAAATTCAGTTGAGAAATTTGAAAATGTTATTAACGAAACAGCTCTGCATTTGTGCACAAATGCAATCATGTCTAGTTTTATTTATGATTAGTGAGCTTTAAGATTGAAACTTATTGAATTTTTTTTTGTTAATGATTACCAATGCTGTTTACCTTTGCGTGATTAATTTTGTAGATTTACTTGTGTTTTGCAAAAGTGGTAATTAATAGCCCGACGTTTCGACCCTAGCAGAGTCTTTCTCGGAGGCTAAATGACAACACAACACAACACACATAAACAGGTTATATAAGTGTAACAGAAGCAGTCAGTGGAAATACATGAATAGAGAGAGAGAGGCAGAAAGCACACAGAAAAAGCAAGGGGTAAACAATGTTTATTTTTTTATTTGTGCGTGTGTACTACGCTAGTGTGTACGTCAGTTACTTTTAGAGCTTCTCTCCTTGCCCTCGTTATTATCGTTAATGACACCAGCCTTGCGTTGTAATCCGTAGGCCTGAAGATGCATCTGTGTAGAGAAGATGTTGAAGCGATTTCAGTTTTAGATGTGGGAGGAAAACACCTCACTAGGGGAAAAAAACAACGCAATCAGGTACGGACTGAAAACACACACAACCAGGTAGGGACTGAAAACCCACGCAATCAGGTAGAGACTGAAAATACACGCAATCAGGTAGGGACTGAAAACCCACATAATTAGGTAGGGACTGAAAACCCACGCAATCAGGTAGAGACTGAAAATGCACGCAATCTGGTAGGGACTGAAAACCCACATAATTAGGTAGGAACTGAAATCCCAAACAACCAGGTAGGGACTGAAACCCACGCAATCAGGTAGGGACTGAAAACCCATGCAATCAGGTAGGGACTGAAAACCCACACAACCAGGTAGGGACTGAAAACCCACGCAATCAGGTAGGGACTGAAAACCCACGTAATCAGGTAGGGACTGAAAACCCATGCAATCAGGTAGGGATTGAAAACCCACGCAATCAGGTAGGGACTGAAAACCCACGCAATCAGGTAGGGATTGAAACCCCACACAACCAGGTAGGGACTGAAAACCCACGCAATCAGGTAGGGACTGACCACCCACGCAATCAGGTAGGGACTGAAAACCCATGCAATCGGGTAGGGACTGAAACCCCACACAACCAGGTAGGGACTGAAAACCCATGCAATCGGGTAGGGACTGAAACCCCACACAACCAGGTAGGGACTGAAAACCCACGCAACCAGGTAGGGACTGAAAACCCACGTAATCAGGTAGGGACTGAAAACCCACGTAATCAGGTAGGGACTGAAAACCCACGCAATCAGGTAGGGACTGAAAACCCACGCAATCAGGTAGGGACTGAAAACCCACACAACCAGGTAGGGACTGAAAACCCACACAACCAGGTAGGGACTGAAAACCCACACAATCAGGTAGGGACTGAAACAACACGCAATCAGGTAGGGACTGAAAACCCAACGCAATCAGGTAGGGACTGAAAACCCAACCCAATCAGGTAGGGACTGAAAACCCAACGCAATCAGGTAGGGACTGAAAACCCACCCAATCAGGTAGGGACTGAAAACCCACGCAATCAGGTAGGGACTGAAAACCCACGCAATTGGGTAGGGACTGAAACCCCACACAACCAGGTAGGGACTGAAAACCCACGCAACCAGGTAGGGACTGAAAACCCACATAATCAGGTAGGGACTGAAAACCCACGCAATCAGGTAGGGACTGACTACCCACGCAATCAGGTAGGGACTGAAAACCCACGCAATTGGGTAGGGACTGAAACCCCACACAACCAGGTAGGGACTGAAAACCCACGCAACCAGGTAGGGACTGAAAACCCACGTAATCAGGTAGGGACTGAAAACCCACATAATCAGGTAGGGACTGAAAACCCACGCAATCAGGTAGGGACTGAAAACCCACGCAATCAGGTAGGGATTGAAAACCCACACAACCAGGTAGGGACTGAAAACCCACATAATCAGGTAGGGACTGAAAACCCACGCAATCAGGTTGGGACTGAAAACCCATGCAATCAGGTAGGGATTGAAACCCCACGCAACCAGGTAGGGACTGAAAACCCACGCAATCAGGTAGGGACTGAAACCCCAATCCAAATCAGTGAACGATTTCCTTTGTTCAGCACAAAATGTAAACTTTGCGTTTTACTTGCCCCCAGGAAGTTTTAGTAGCCCAGATTTTAAACATGTACTGTCATAAATGTATGTTTTTGATGTATTAATATTCCCTGGCTACACGGCAGAACGTTTGTATGGCTTCTGACTGGCACTCCTGAACAAAGATATTGACAAATAGGGAGACTGCCAACATTATGGCTAGATAGCTCAGTTGGTAGAGCGCCAGCACATTAATCCGGAGGTCGTTGGTTCAAATCCCGCTCTAGTCAATTTTTCTTTGTTCAACCCCAAAGTATTAATATTCACATGCCTAAAAATGAACACATTAACAATTTTTTTATTATTCACATATAAAAAGGAAGAATTATGAGCATTTTAAACAAGTAGGTTGCAGAGTTTTTAGTAGCCAAAAGGGCACGTTGAGAAGTGGTGCTTACTAGCACAAAGCAGTTTTTACTAGACATTGTACACCGGGCTAGTGTTAAGGGTGAGCCCTACTAAGAATTCTCTTAGTCTCTATTCCCTAACCCTAACCCCTGTCAGAATGGACCTTGCCCATGAAATATGTAAACTAACACTATTGGAAAATTAGGGGAAAATCCCGCCTTTTTGTATGTTTCTTATGGTGGCTTATGTGTACTCTATTGTGCGTCTGCCTAGTGCACAACTCTATGGCGTTTGCCAGCCACTAGTGTCTGTACGCATGCATGAATGTAATTAGCATATTCATGGAAAGGCTAAACTCCATCCTGCATGCCCTGGATCCCAAGTCCCCAGGAAGCTCAAAATCATTGGTCTGACCCATTTTGGATACAGGATTTCTAACCGAATACTTCCTAAAGTTAATGTAACCATCACTACACAGATACACAATCCTCCCTTTTACTGTGAATTTGTTTTATTCTAGACGCTCTGGGGTGCAATCTGAGACAATTCCTGGCCACTTTCCCTTCACTTTTCCGAGCAGAAGATTTGAAAAGTTTTAAGAGAATTCCATTTTATTGGTTTACTCTTACTCTTATAATTAGTTTCTTATGTAATCTAATTATTATATGTACATAATAATAGTGGCTTCTTAAATAGCGCACATATCCGTCACTGAGTGATGCTCAAGGCGCTCCAACATTCATTAATTTTCTGCAAGGTATTGTAGAGCTACGTTTTTGAAGTATGAGACCAATTCCTTTACATAGCACCATGTACAAGGTGCTGTGGCGCAATATGCAGCCAATCAAACCAGGAACACCTGGGCGAACCCCTTCTCTTTACAATAAGTGCACTGGGTTCTTTTACGTGCATTACACAACGCACAGGACCAACGGCTTTACGTGCCATCCGAAGGACGCAGCAATATTGGTTAAGTGTCTTGCTTAGGACACAAGTGTCACGACCGGGACTCGAACCCACACTCTGCTAAACAGAAATACCATAGCTTGAGTCTGGTGCTCTTATCTGCTCGGCCACGACACGCCACTGTACTATTTTCTATTTCATTGATTTTATTATTTTATTTTGCTTACAAATTAAATTTTCACACGCAACCTTTTTTAATGGCCTCACTTTTGAAGCAGAGCCTTTCTCAAAGGCTTAAAGTTTCCTTCGGACAAAAAACATTGCATAATGAAAAAGAAAATGTTGGGGGAAAAAAACCTATTGCCATAGGGCTTCCCCATGGCTTGCTGGATCTGAGAACAACACGTTTGTTTGATGTTTTCCACTCTTTTAACTGATCATTAAATTCCCCATTAGAATTTCTAAAACTTCTTTGTCGCCCACACATTTCATATTCCTGTATGCATTGCAACAGTGTTCTGAAGGCACTTTTGAGCCTCTTCATGGTTTCATTACCACAAATAAATCATAATTACATTGTGTATAAAAATGGATCAAGGTTTTGTTGTTGTTGAATGTTCGGCTTCATGTTGAGATGAACATAGTTTTACAGGATTGTTTTTTTCATACATTTATTTATTCATGGCTGGGTTTTCCATAAACTTCAGCCTACCTTTCTAGGAGGCTGCAAGGATTTTCACAGATCTTTTTCTTCAAATACTTCAGAGCCAATAGGCATACGTCTTACAACTTGAAAAGCAACGTTGGAGCAATTGTTGATAGTCCCCGCCCGACCCTACAAACCCCCCGACTGTCTCTCTTTTTTTCTTTTTTTTAAATTTTTTTTTTAAAGAAGCCTTTTCAAATGATCTTTTCAGTAAAATTCGGCTCCGATCTGCACAGTTACGTCAACCCCGACCCCGGGTTTCCATCTTGCAAAAACAAGAACAATTCTTCAAGGCTACACTGTTTTAGGTTTTTGAAAATGTCATCTAGGAGAAAACAAAACAATTAAAAACATCAAAATCACACAAACCCTAAATGCATATTTACCCTGTGCTTGAACACTGGCACGCACACATTTGGTAAACAGCAATACAGCAATGGGAGTGGTCGGGTTGGTGTAGTGGTATCTTACCTCGCCTTCACCGCAAGGACCCCGGTTCGAATCACGCCGGGGGCACTACGTGGATTGGGTTTTCAGTCCCTACCTGACTGTGTGGGTTTTCCCTGGAATAATTCTCTGGGGTTTTCCTCTCACATCTAAAACTGAAACTTCCTTCCTTGTCTTCTCTCCATTGGGTTCTTGGCTAGTACAGTGATTAAGTTCGCTTTTCTGAGAGTCCTTGGTTTTACAACCAGAATAAATGAAATGAAATACTATCATCTGGCATGTGATGGTGAATGAATCAGTGACATTTGGGCTCCCAACTCTTGACCATGAATTAGTATGAGGTGTGGTAATTAGTATTTAATTAAATAGTATGCATGAAGCCATTACAAATATATTCCCTGAAATTGTGTTGATTATTGTTATACAATATTATGACATCAGGTTCTACTTGGTAATAGGTACCTCTATGAGGAAATTGTAGATTTTTGTTGGATTATTCAAGGGGCAGCGAGGCAATGACCATGGGCAACGGAGGCAATTGCCTCTGTGTCATTTTGTACTTTTTAAAAGTTTTTTTGTTTTTTTATTGTTTTTACTTTCATAAACAAAGATATAGGAATCAAGTGATAAATGTCATTTGCCTCTGTGTCATATTGTACTTTTTTAAAAGTTTTTTTGTTTTTTTGTTTTTTACTTTCATAAACAAAGATATAGGAATCAAGTGATCATTTGCCTCTGTGTCGTATTGTACTTTTTAAAAAGTTTTTTTATTTTTTTATTGTTTTTACTTTCATAAACAAAGATATAGGAATCAAGTGATAAATGTCATTTGCCTCTGTGTCATATTGTACTTTTTTAAAAGTTTTTTTTTTTTTTTTTTTTTACTTTCATAAACAAAGATATAGGAATCAAGTGATAAATGTCATTTGCCTCTGTGTCATGATGTACTTTTTTTTAAGTTTTTTTTTTTTTTTTTTTTTTTTCATAAACAAAGATATTGGAATCAAGTGATAAAATGTCATTTGCCTCTGTGTCATATTGTACTTCTTCAAAAGTTTTTCTATTTTTTTTATTTTTTTTACTTTCATAAACAAAGATATTGGAATCAAGTGATAAATGTCATTTGCCTATGTCATATTGTACTTTTTTAAAAGTTTTTTTTTTACTTTCATAAATAAAGATATAGGAATCAAGTGATAAATGTCATTTGCCTCTGTGTCATATTGTACTTTTTTTAAAGGTTAAGGTTTTTGTTTTGTTTTTACTTTCATAAACAAAGATATTGGAATCAAGTGATAAATGTCATTTTGCCTCTGTGTCATATTGTACTTTTTTAAAGGTTTTTATTTTATTTTATTTTTTTTACTTTACTTTCATAAACAAAGATATAGGAATCAAGTGATAAATGTCATTTTCTAAAAAAACTAATCACTGTCTTCATGCACAGAGACGATCTGTGGTTATATAATGTTCAACGATTTCATTAACCGCTGCAAATTAACCCGCACATGGTTGGTTTTATCAGAAGGCTGCCACTAATTGGGTTCTTATGACCAGACAATGTTGAGCCTCATGGGAGACAGTCACTTTATCAGGCACACAATTTTTTTCCCTTTGTTAGGCTACATGACACAACTCATTGTCAAGCCCAATTAGTGATGCATGGATTTCACGGATGTATACAAACAGACTCATTATCATGTGTATCCAATATGTGTTTTTTAGTACTTTTCTAAACTGGAACATTTTTTTGAAAATAAAGAAGCAAAAGTTACCTTTCTTTTGAAAAAAATTCACTCCAAAACTTTCAAGTTTGTTTAATTTTTGTATTGATCAATGTCAGGTGTGACTATCTTCCTACTTAAATCTGATTTTTTTTCTTTTCTTTTTTTCTCAGAAAAATCAGCAAAATTGTTACTAGAGCAAAGTATACCTTTGGTTTTTGGATCCGTTTGATTGTTGTAATCCTATATAAATGTAGATATATACAAAAAAAAACTAACCTGTGAAAATTTCATTTCAAAAGGTGGTAGCTTTTCTGAGATATTGGCAAAAATCTGGAGCGGTTTTGTCCACGCAGGAAGAATAATCTGTAATTGGAATACACAATCTGAGAAATGTTTCCTGTAGAAACGTTTCTCAGATTGACATGTTTTTGAATTCCTCTCTCTAAAACCACATTCCTGAGAAGGGAATCGTTTCTGAAAACGTTATATATTATGAACAGCTGCAGTGCTTCTTACCAAGTAAGTTTTTATGTTCATTAATCTTTGGAGTAATTATCAAAGGCAGGGTTCGAATTTGGGGTGGAAATCCACAAGTTCACAGGGCTTGTTGCTCAAAATGTTTACTGGACCAGAATTGCTTTTACAAGACCAGCATCAAAATGAGAAAACAAATTCCTGACACGGCTTAGCATAGATTTAACTACTTTTATTTGAACACGTACTGACACATGTAAGAGAAACATTTTCTCATTTGAAAGATAGTTTATCACAGTCTATATTTGAACATGATATAACACAGAGTGAGGTATTATTATTCAATTGAAAAATACAAGACCGCCGGACTTGTCCGGTCATGAGTTAACTGGCCCGGTCATGAGTTAACTGGCCCGACACTAAAACTACTGGCCTCGGGCCTGTGGTCTAGTGTAAAAAGATTTTAAGCCCTGAAGGGTATACCCTCCCTTTAAAGGCACTGAACACGTTTGGAAATTGTCAAAGACCAGTATTCTCACTTGGTGTATCCCAACATATGCATAAAATAACAAGCCTGTGAAAATTTGGGCTCAATTGGTCATCGAAGTTGCAAGAAAATGATGAAAGAAAACACCCTTGTTGTACAAATTTGTGTGCTTTCAGATAGGAATAAAAGGCTTCAGGCCTGTTGAAGTCTTTTATTATTTTAGTGAGAAATTACCTCTTTCTCAAAAACTATGTTACCTCAGAGGGAGTCATTTCTCACAATGTTTTATACTATCAACAGCTCCCCGTTGCTCGTTACCAAGTAAATTTTTATGCTAATATATATTTTGAGTCATTACCAAACGTGTACAGTGCCTTTAAGTATCCTGAACAAAAGTCTATAATAACCTATACATGTACTATGTGTAGGTCAGCCCTTGTACTCAACAGAATTTTCCTATTATTTACCTAGGGCCAAGTATCATGCCTACAATGTACAAATGCAGCGAATAGGATAATCAATTCTCATTTAATATTACAAATTTGAAATTAATCATGCATGACAGTTGGGAGGAGAAACCCATTTTAATTTCCATTTTGACATTTCATTGAATACCGTAAAATGAGGTAACTTTGTCAGGTTTTTGTATGAATGGTGCAGTAATATTTTTCCATGGTTGTAGCGGGATGCTTATTTTAACTTCTATGCGACATTAGGGGCATCCTCTACCCTACTGATTTCATTCATTTCATTAAAGGTTTATTAAAAATCACATTGCAACCAATGGCTGAACTGAGTGATTAAAAGGGAACATACAAAATACAGCGTAAAAACATTACAATCCATCATTATTAAACGGCTACATTCAACATTAAAGGCATCGTACACGTTTGGAAATTGTCAAAGACCAGTGTTCTCACTTGGTGTATCCCAACATATGCATAAAATAACAAGCCTGTGAAAATTTGGGCTCAATTGGTCATCAAAGTTGCAAGAAAATGATGAAAGAAAAAACACCCTTGTTGTACAAATTTGTGTGCTTTCAGATAGAATAATAAAAACTTCTTGCAAGAAGTTTTTATTATTTTAGTGAGAAATTACCTCTTTCTCAAAAACTATGTTACTTCAGAGGGAGATGTTTCTCACAATGTTTTATACTATCAACAGCTCTCTGTTGCTTGTTACTAAGTCAGTTTTTATGCTACTATATATTTTGAGTTATTACCAAATGTGTACGATGCCTTTAAAAGAGGAATGACAAAAACAAACATATATTTAAACATCAAGCATGAATTATTAAAAATTTACAATAACAATATTTTTTCCATTAAACCCCTGGGGGTCAATTAATGTGCTGCCAAAGTTAACCCGGGGTTTGGGGCAACTTTGGCATCATATATGTTTTGTTTTTAACAGAGAAAAACAAAAAGCTTGGTAGAGACGTAAACGGTGTGTTTTCTTTACATTTGATGCCATGCACAGTGATTAAAAAAAGCCAGCTGCCTTCAACATGTTTTGTTAATAAATTATACATATATTTCAAAAACCAATACTTTTTCTTAATGTTTGTTTAAAAAAATACACACATCATTAATATATTATTATTTACACAGAAAATGTCAAGAATAGTTAAAAATATAAGTTTTAATGGTTAGTTGTTTCCCTAAACATAATACCATAGAAGCGATCCTATTCCTGGTTACAACAAAATAATGCAACCCTGCCAAAGTTACCCAGGGTGCCAAAGTTAACCCATTTTACAAAATGTACAGTTTAGGTCCTCATCTTTGAAGAAAACGTATAATGGTTAGGTGTTTTAATATGTCTTTTTCTGGTTCATATTTGACATTTAAGTCTTTCTCTGATTTTGACAATGATGCTGATTGTGGTTGGTTACGGCTTCCCTTAAGATGATTCTTCAAATTCTTTGGGGTTTTTTTCATCTGAATGAATTTTGACACATGATGCTGTTTCAAAACGAAAACTATACAAAAACTTTTGCATATGCCACAAACAGTGACTGCTCTATATTCCGACACCCTTATGTACGGACAATTCTATGTTCTGATACCCCCTTGTGATATACACGCTGGGGTAAGGGTTTTGGTTAGGATTATGTAAATCTGAAAGGGGTGTCAGAACATAGATGTGTAACCCCATGAACAATGCACTTAATACTTGCTGCATGCAGAATTCGTCACCGATGCCAGGAACTGACACACACGTAGATACCAGTAAAAAAAAATAGCAATCGGAGAAAAAAAACGCTTTTCAAAATCGACAATGTCCCATTTCTTGGTATAGATTCACTATTGGATTTTGGAAATTGAAGCCCTTTTCAAAACCCTGGCTCAGGCTTGAGCTTGGGCTAAAGCCTGGTTCATACTTCCTGCGAATGCGAATGCGAAGCGAATTTGCACGGGGCAACTCTTGCGAATTATTCGTTGCGAATTTTGTTGTCAATAGTCGCTTCGCATTCGCATTCGCAGGAAATATGAACCGGTCTTTAGGCTCCGTCAGTTATTTAGAAGACGTTGGGTTTTCTTACGGGGCTTCCAGTAGGAGGACAGATCCAAAGACAAAGCCATGGTTTCAAAAAGGGCCATAAACTCACTCCCATCCCCCGAGGTTTCAATAAACACACAATCCAAACAAACTGTAAACAAAACATCAAATCACGGTCTACGTTCCGTGAAAACACCAAGTAAATAATGAATTGATAGTGTACATTAAATCTCCTTGCTCAGGTGTGCATCAACCCATAGCGTTAGATTTCTGATTGGTTGCTTCTCAATTTCGGAATAACTAAATTATCTCTCAAGTTGATTAACCGGGTAATTTGATTATATTGCAACCTTGGTTTCATTAAGTGTGCAGTTCAACGTGTCTTTTTGACAAAAGGAATTATTGGGGGGTTTTCTGGACATATTGCATTGGTACACAATGTACATAATTGCATGGATCTTGGTGAGATTCTCAGATTCAAATTTTGGGAATAAAAAGTGATATATTTTTCCATAACCGCAGTACTTCGAAGTGAAAAGTTTCTCAAAATGCATTATACTATCCAAAGCTGCTGTACTTCTTACCAAGTAAGTTTTTATCACTGATCATACAGTATATTATTTTAAATATAAAATAATAAACCACGTATATATTTCACTCTTAAAGGGGCACTATTGCCCTGATCAGAGCAGGCCTGTGGCTGTACATGGAATCATGAACTCTTTAATCTAGTTACTGCACACACATACGTTGGCCATCACATCACAAAGGGGGCGCCGTCATTTTTATATTGTGATGTGGCGGCCTGTACGCGCGCGTGAAATAACTGGGTTGGAGTTCAGCCACAGGCATAGGCCCGCAATGGTCATGATGACAGTCCCCCTTTAACTTGAAGGGATGGTGTATAAAGGCCTTTAAAAAACCTCAACCAGGGTTTGCCTTTAACTATTTTAGTGACTGGGCAGAAGGACCAGTTAGCTTGTCATTTCACTAGTCCATCAGCTTTTTCACTAGTCCGTATTTCAAATGAAATAGGGAAGCCTTTCAACACTGAACTACAATCCCAGCCAAAATGCTTGGGGCACCCGTTCCTAACGTTACAATAACCATTCCTTGTCTGACAATAAACATTCTCTCCCCCTTCCCCCGCCCCCCCCCCACAAAAACATCCTTGCTGTTTTGTAACGCCCTACTCAGCGGTAAATGGACATTCAGTGTCTTTGGACATTCAGTGTCTTTTTAAAGCCTTATTTTGTAATAAAAAAAAATTAAAAATCACGCTGAAAAAATTTCAGACAATCCCAGCCAAAATGCTTGGGCCACCCGTTCCTAACGTTACTATAACCATTCCCTGTCTGACAATAAACATTCTCTCCCCCTTCCCCCGTCCCCCCGCTCAATGTTGACTGGAACGCAGAAGACCGTGCAACAATGTGATTCAACATTGAAAGGGGGCAGGGGGGCCCATCGAGATATGGACGGGATTGTAGCCTGCCGGACCACTTGGAGTGAATTTTAACTGGTCCTCAGGTGTTTTAACTGGCATTTGGCCAGCGGACCACTGTTAAGGCAGAACGCTGCTAACAAACAAACCAACAAACAAACAAATCTTCTTTTGTGTGAAGTTTGAATGCAAACCAAGTTGCCACTGAACTGTGCCAGAGGTCTCTTATCCAAGTTCGGACCATGATCAACAATAGTATAGATTATCAGTTTGGCTCTTTCATTTAATTATGTTTTTTTATCTTCTCCCTTAAATCTTTGACCAGGGCTCGAATTTAACACTGGACCACAGGCCTGAGGCCAGTGATAACCGGTCTTTTTCAATTGAATAATAATAAAACCTCACTGCGTAATATCTTTAACAGAAAGAAATGATGTTCAAATGTTGACTTTGAGTCTGGCAAATACAATTCTGTTGAGTATCAAAATAGTTTACCCATAAGACAAATGAGATAAATCTTTGCATATTGCTTGTTCAAATAAAAATAGTTTAGGCCTACATGTTAAATTTTGTAGAAAGCTCTTTCTCATTAAGATTCTGGTCTTGTAAAATAAATTCTGGTCGGGTAAACATTTTGAGCTACGAGCTACAAGCCCTGCGGTCTTGTAGAAATTTATCCCAAATTCGAGCCCTGTTGACCATTGCCTCTCCTCTCCTACCCATGCCACCTAAAAACTGTAGCAAAAGCAGATTTTCTTTTTCTCATTTAATGAATGAGGAATCTTCTCTCCCTGGTTCACATCAATTACCTGCTTTAGTTTCACTGATACTTCACGCAGTACCGACTAAATTGTTATAAATGAATCGTAACGACAGACTCGTCTGAAGGTGTTCCGTAGTCCTCGTATCGGAGGAAAAGGATTCTGGAGTACGTCGTTAAACTCAGCAAGAACCTATTTCTGGTCGATCCTTCAATTTTAATCATAGGTTTTACAGTATCAATCTTCCCCAACTGTCTTCTTTTTATCTGTCACGGGATATTGGAAGAATCCTTGAGTGTTTCTGCAATAAATTCACATGTATGCTGTGTTTGTTTTTCCTACTGGGTTAACGATTAGTATAGCGTCATCAGTCTTATTGAACTCGTTTGGTTTCCGTTGAGGTATTTTTAATTTTTTTTGAAAATTTATCTGTCAAAGTTAAATATATATGACCAGTCTAATGTAAATAAAAATGTATATTTACCAGCCAAGTATTGAAGATCAAAAAAAGGGGGGGGGGTAAGAAAAATGTTTGTGAAAAATAGTTGTGTAGTACAAGTCAAAGAAACGTACATCATTTCTCCGCTATTGCATCTAATTACTGAACCAGATATATATATTCTGTTTGTAATGCCTCATTGAATGTAAACAAAGATTCCAAAGATTCAATGTCCATTCTAATATTTATGAACGCTTGTCATAACTTCTCCAATAAGCTTGCTTTTACAAAGTAGGTTTTGTTACTAACAAGCAGTATTACTCGTTTAAATTTATGACCTTCAAATAATAAACTAGACCTGAATTTGTTACGAACAAGTACTGGGGTTTCGGCTTAAACAAGGTGAACTATTAAGAATTGAATAATGTCTTGGTGACGTTATGTAGTTTGTTAATTAGTCCTGATGATGGCGATCGATTGTCCACCAGACGTGAAAGAGTTAACGAAAATGGAACCTATCGCTTTTATGATGGACCAAAACCAATAACTATCCCTTTGACGCTTCCGTATTTAATTATCTTTACTTATCTTCATAGCCCTTAGATTTAAACGGTTCCATATTTAATAGTTCGCGCAGACCAATATTCTATCTAGCGCCCTCTCTGTGGAGGGCAGAAGAGGTGATCGAACTGGTGACGTCATCATCCTTAGGTTGCGCCATCGTTAGATAAACCATGCATGAATGGAAGGTCCAAAGGTCGGAACGATGCCGTGCGTGTGACACGGCTGTCTGTGTAGGTACGGACGTATCCAGTTTCCAGTGAGTAATACGTGTCATGTACACAGACACGGCGATCGCGATACATTACGGGCGTTTTTAAATCGGTAATATCGTCAAGAAATGAATAAAAATCTCTCAAAGCAACTGCTGCTCCGTCTAAGTTAGAGCACAGGCTTTCATTTGATGTATTGTTTGTGTCTTTTAAACACTGTAATTCCTGAGATCGAACGATAACAAAATTTCACGTGTAAAGGCTATGAGACTTTTCGGAAAGAAGTATAAGAAAAAAAATAAAAATCAGTACGAAAACAAAGGTGGTTTCGGCGGATAGCCGAAACCCCCAAAAATTGATATTTTCTTAGTCTAGCATGCATACAGGAATGTATTGTACACGTATTCATGATGTATATTGTTAAACCCTTTGTATTTGTTCTGCTGAGTTGATACAGGTAAAACAAAATGTTTCCAGAATATGTGGGTCAATGGGAATATGTGGTATTCAAAGAGCAGTGAACACAGTACTTTGTTAAGCATTTGTCGGCACAGTGCACACAAATAAATATCAAATAAATATATATATATTTTTTTTCATTTATTAATTTCACAGGTAAAACATCACAAATACATCATCAAAATATACATTATATACAAAAGGCAAGAGATATAAAAATATAAACAGCAGATTACACAAAACATTCCAAAGACAGGACAATAGCACACATGAAGGATTACAAACAAGTCAACTAAATTACTATCTAGTTGTTTTCCAAATGCCATTATAGACAAAAGAAATCCAAAAGCCACATCACAACAATATGAATATGTATACACCATTGTCTTGCTGCCATCGTCTTGGTCATATCCCTTGTAACCAACAACAATAATGGATGCTAATTATAAATTGTACAAAAAGGAACCCGACTATTTCTCCTTCCAGCCTCGCTTTGGTTACATTGATTTGAATGGGAGAAAAACAAGATGGTCGCACCATGATAAAGGTTTATAGACACTAATTTACCATACGCAATTTACAATGTTTATTATGTTTTTGTTTTGAGTGTTACCATGTGTTTTATGCCTAAGTATTTTTGTCTTTATATTCCCCCCCCCCCCCCCCCGCCACAATAAAATTGATAATCGGTAGTGATGCATGTATAAGAAGCCTGTTTCTTTTACCGGTAAAAATAACCATTAAAAAACGGTTTTAACCTTAGATTTATTTTTGCTCTGCAGCCCACCACTTTACAAGACCCTGCAGTATTTCAACTCTTAAATCTCCCCCCAGTAAAAATAGAATTCGTACGTATAATATTGATTTACGATGTACTTCAACAACATACAAAATGTTTTTGTTGTGGGTTTTTTTTGGTTCACTCCATGTTTACAGGAAGCTAAACACTGACGCGTGTTTCTGATTTTCACATTTCCTCATGTCACTATAAAAACAGACACCACTCCTCAAAATAACCCGTTTTCTAAATCAATCCATTTCCTTTGTAGGAGCAATGTTTACAATTGGGAGACACTTTTTCAGCATTTTTAAAGGTATCGTACACGTTTGGTAATGACTCAAAACAAATATTAGCATAAAAACATACTTGGTAACAAGCTACGGAGAACTGTTGATAGTATAAAACATTGTGAGAAACAACTCCCTCTGAAGTAACGTAGTTTTTGAGAAAGAGGTAATTTCTCACTAAAATAATAAAAACTTCTTGCAAGAAGTTTTTATTCCTATCTGAAAGCACACAAATTTGTACAACAAGGGTGTTTTTTCTTTTATTATTTTCTTGCAACTTCGATGACCAATTGAGCCCAAATTTTCACAGGGTTGTTATTTTATGCATATGTTTGGATACACCAAGTAAGAACACTGGTCTTTGACAATTTCCAAACGTGTTCAGTGCCTTTAAATCAAGAGTAATTTGACCAAAGTTTGTCCAATATTTCTTCCTCTCTGATGATGCATTTTCGATGAAGCTCCCTATTCCCCAGTTGATCGCGGTTGCGACTAATTTATCACGTTGAATACCATGTTGTCATGAATACTCGGACGACGTTTATTTTTGTTTACACTTTGTGGGATTCTTCAGTACCATGATCTGGAAAAAAAAAAATCAAAAAAAGTGGATTGCAAAAAAAGAAAAAATAGATCTAGATAAAAAATTGGAACGTGACTCTGTAGCAGGATGAATGATTTATTCATGAGGGTGAAGAAACATAAATGTCAAATGGGGATGGGTTCCAGTTGAGATCAGAGGCAAAGGTAAACAAAGGATGGTCGCAATAAAAACTGTGCGGCTGTTATATCAGTATGAAGGTCTTTGGATCTGATTCCAGTAGGAATGTTTATTTATTTACTTATTCATTCATTCGTTCGTTCAGGCTTTAAAAACATTGAATACATATGGAAGACTTGGAATTACAATTAGACCAAAATTTTTGAAAACAAAAGGAATATATCGAAATATAAAAAAAACCTGACAACAGCCTAAGAATTGTTCAAAAGCGTAATAAATCACAATCTAAAGGGCAATCCCTGTCATAAAAAAAGGAGGTTTATACTTTGGTATTGACCCTGAACAAAATTGTGTAATTTTTATCTGAAAGCTACTTGTTATAAAGATGGCAGGGCTCAAAATTAACACTGGACTGTAGGCCAGAGGCCAGTACTTAAGCGCTTAATTGTATTGACATTCTGTTTCATCTTTGTTGCATTTTTAAAGGTAGGGTATACCTTTGGTAATTTGCTCTAAAAATTAATGACCATAAAAATTAACTTGGTAAAAAGCACTGCAGCTGTTGATAATGTATTATTTTGAGAAACAATTCCCTTCAAAGGAATGTGGTTTTAGAGAAAGGGAGTCAAAACAATTTCAATCTGAGACTCAGATTGTGTATTCCAATAACGGATTAATCTTCCTCCGTGGACATAACCACTCCAGATATACGGCGATATCTCAAAACCACTGTCGCCTGTTGAAATCAAATTTTTAAAGGTTAGTTTGATTAAATATATCTACATTTATATAGGATTTAAACAATCAAATGGTTCCAAAACCCTTTAAAGAGAATGAAATATCGATACATGCTAGTTGTTTATCAAGAAGCCCTTCCCTATGCAACTGTAGATCTGTCATCAGTATGTGTTTAAACAGGAATCCATGATCCTATTAACCCCAGATGCATTGAAATACTGTGACTTACTGTTCTCTAAGATAATGGGATCATCTGGGGTTACTAATTGTAATTGCTTTAATGACTGTAGGGGTTTGGGGGTACATGAATACTCATAATGTACAGGGGTTGGTTGAACCAAAGGGGGCTGACATGCATAAAGAACATTGTATGTAGAGTTGCAGAAATAAGTGGAGCTGTTTTCATAATCTTTTGGGGGCGCTTTGGGGGGATCGAGGCCAATATTGCAATCTGTGATAATTCAAAGCAGCAACATGTTAGAAAACAAAACTCATAACTTGCGTGACCTTAATTTCTTCAATGTATTCTATTGTGAAACCGAGACACATTTTGGCAAGTGCAGTGTCACGGGTTAGCAGTTGGCAGCCATTATTTTGTTTTATTTACTAGCCCTAAAAAACTGAAATTTCACTGTACGTCTATTCACTGAGGAAAAAAATTGTGTGATAAATTCACAGTTCCTTTGTAATAGAGGAGCCTACACTAAGGCCATGTCCACATTGATTGCTATGGCTACGGCTGTGGCTGTTGCTATGGGCATCTTATGCTTCAGCGCAGGGTCATGTGGCAATCAAGCCAAAGCCGTAGCCACTAATTCTGACACAGCCTTACAACCGGTACAGACAGACTCTTATTGAATTAAGTACATGAAAAAGTCGACGTCTGAAACAGTTAGGAGCGACTGGACGCGCTGAGGCTTAAGAGATCGACTGTTGCAGTCATTCGGAATGACTCTGGAGTGTCTTCGTTTCAGACGTCGATCTTGTCATGAGCCGAACCTAATGTAATGTGTGGCTCGGCGCAACTCTGGAACGCCTGTCTGAACCGGGTGTTAGTTTGGTAACACATTGATCTGGATGGTAAAGAAACAAGATGGCTCCCTGAAGGTCAAAGTTGATTCCTTTTTGTACAATTTGAATAAATTTTCAAGCCTTCTACATTCATGTATTAATTTCCACTTATGATATGCAGAGTGCGCCGCAGCACCTTGTAAACCCTTTTAAGGTACTACATAAGTGGGTCTCATAATTCATGACAAAAAACTGTACCTCGGACCAATCATAACACAGATATGGAAAGCTTACGTCTCTGCCCTTTATCATTGTATGAAATGAAAGCATTGGGCCTGTAAGACCAGTGCCTGTCTTTATCTGCAAGGATAAAGACAGGGGACCAGTCTAATGGTACATCACCCTTTAGCTATTGTCTTGTATATTTATTGTCTTGTATATTGTCAGTGCAGCACAAGGAGGTTGTGAACACATAGTAATTCTGTGTTGAATCAAGTCCAAAAACAAACATGGTAATGGATGTGGATTACATTATTCCCCCAAATCAATCACAAAATATTTGATTTGGTTTGTCATTGTGGTGGTCTTATTAGACTGAGGGATTGTTTACAAACATTAGTAAACTAATTAAATTCCAGCTGCTTTGTGTTATGCATGGAGTCCTGATCGTGCGTACGTTCTCCATTGATTGTAATTTCATCAATCATAACCACAGGCGTGTGATTTGACAGGATTTTTCCTGATTTCAGACTTTGTTTACTGATCTCCCTGCACTTTCAGATTCCCTTGAAGAGGCAAAATTGCCGTCGTCGAGCGAGGTGAAAGACTCTGCCCTGGTTATGACCAAACCTTCAGATATATATAGTAGTGAGTCTGTAAATCTCTAAAATATTAATTTTAATTTAATTTAATTTATTTAATGTATTACACTTCTTCACTGGCACAACAATACAAAGGAAAAATACATGGAAATAAAAAGAACTCACCACTTTACTCCTATTGTTTCTGAAATAGAAACTTTGATTGGCTATAATTTTCCCGCTTCGTTCTGGATCCTTCCCTTAATCCCTTTCCCCTCTCTTTTTCTATAATGGATATGTATTTGTTTGTACTTGTTTTATGCCTCTGAAGAAGGTCCGGTCTGGATCGAAAGCTAAGGCCATCTACCCTACTCATTACAATATATACATTATATACAAATATTTTAAAAAGTTACAACAAATCGCCAGTGAGTGGCAAGATGGAACAGGTGACCAGCACCTATACAGAGCCATCCTACCACAGTTGAAGGGGAAGGGATGGGGTTGGGGGAAGGGGAAAGAGGTTGGGGAGGAGGCAAACACAAAAAAATACCAGCATCTAGCACAACGGCAGTTAGAAACCCAGGAGCAAACGTTGTCAGATTAGCACCTGCAGTTCGATGGGTTTTATCTCCGCACCACAAGGGAACTGTTATCCAATTTTGAGGGTTTTTATTTTGAGAAAATCAAATTAGCTGCTACAAACTGCTTACCAACCAAAAGGACCTATGGTATAAATGCAAAAATTTGTTAGTGGCCCGACGTTTCAACCCTAGCAGAGTCTTTCTCGAAGGCTATTTTCATACAATGTCACCCCTGATGCGATTATTCATGGAGGAGCGATAGTTACCCCTATGCCCCTGGTCATTGCCTTGGTGCCCCATGTTCCTAAGGTTGGCTTAGTACCAGTGTTCGCCCTTAACAGTGGTTCTCTGGCCAAATGCTAGTTAAAACACCTAGCCCGTAGAGCTGCTTGTGCACAAAAAGTAGCTAAGCACAACAAACATTATGTTTACCAGAATAAGGTTACCAGCCAAAATACAATATCACATGCACCTTAAGGGCTGGTATCCTGCTCGTCTCTGCTAAGCAGAAAAGTGTCAAGCAATTTTTGTTTTTTTTGCTTCAGCAGCTCTATGAAATTGGGCCCTGGGGCGAATCAAATTTCTCTCCAAGTGGTCTGGCTGGCTAGTTCATTGTTGAAGAGCATCCATAATAATATAACCTCTGGATTTTGTTCTACTAAAAAATCTTCAAATTAATAAAAACTAATTAGTTTCCATCATAGAGTGCCCCTTTTCTAAAGGAAAAACTACCTTGCCCTAACTTGCCCTCCCTTGCCTTACCTTGCCCTACCTTGCCCTACCTTGCCCTCCCTTGCCCTACCTTGCCCTACCTTGCCCTACCTTGCCCTACCTTGCCCTACCTTGCCCTACCTTGCCCTACCTTGCCCTACCTTGCCCTCCCTTGCCCAACCTTGCCCTACCTTGCCCTACCTTGCCCTACCTTGCCCTACCTTGCCCTACCTTGCCCTCCCTTGCTCTATCCTCCCTTGCCCTCCCTTGCCCTACCTTGCCCTACCTTGCCCTACCTTGCCCTACCTTGCCCTACCTTGCCCTGCCTTGCCCTACCTTGCCCTACCTTGCCCTACCATGCCCTATCTTGCCCTACCTTGCCCTACCTTGCCCTACCTTGCCCTACCTTGCCCTACCTTGCCCTACCATGCCCTACCTTGCCCTACCTTGCCCTCCCTTGCCCTCCCTTGCCCTCCCTTGCCCTACCTTGCCCTACCTTGCCCTACCTTGCCCTACCTTGCCCTACCTTGCCCTACCTTGCCCTACCTTGCCCTACCTTGCCCTACCTTGCCCTAATTGCCCTACCTTGCCCTACCTTGCCCTACCTTGCCCTACCTTGCCCTACCTTGCCCTACCATGCCCTACCATGCCCTACCTTGCCCTACCTTGCCCAACCTTGCCCTACCTTGCCCTACCTTGCCCTACCTTGCCCTACCTTGCCCTCCCTTGCCCTCCCTTGCCCTACCTTGCCCATACAAGAACAAGGTACTTCAGGCCTGGAATAACTTTAAGCGTGGGTGTTCTGCCTCATTAGACACTGTTCCCCTCCCCCTAATGCATGCCAATCAGTTAAAGGCACTGGACATGTTTGGTAATTGTCAAAGACCAGTATTTTCACTTGGTGTATCCCAACATATGCATAAAATAACAAACCTGTGAAAATTTGGGCTTAATTGGTCATCGAAGTTGCAAGAAAATAATGAAAGAAAAAACACCCTTGTTGCACATAATTATTTGTGTGCTTTCTGATGCCTGAAAAAGACTTCTAGCCAGAAGTCTTTTTCAGATTCAATTATTTCAGTGAGAAATTACCTTTTTTCTCAAAAACTACGTAACTTCAGAAGGAGTCGTTTCTCACAATGTTTTATATTATCAACAGCTCTCCGTTGCTCATTACCAAGTAAGTTTTTTATGCTATTTTTTTGGGAGTAATTACGAAACGTGTACAGTGCCTTTAAGGAAGACATAAATAAGTTGTTTTGTATACTCTGAGGTTGTTGGGAAAAACAAGTTATTAATTCTTTGACGTATGTAGATAATTGCCTCAATTTGTCCTTCTTTTCTAAAGGTAAAACTACCTTGCCCTTCGGATATGAACAAATAAAACAGTAGAACATTTTGAAGCCATTTCTACAAATCACTAGAAAACAAAGTATGATTTCTGATTTTTTGGCCCTCAGAAAAATCAGCAAAATTGTTATTGAAAAGCCCGAAAAGTCTATAAAAACCTATACCATATGTACATGTACATGTAGGTCAGCCCTGGTACTCAATAAAATTGTCCTGCTTTTTTCCAAGGGCCAAGTATCGTGCCTACTGGTTACATCTAATTTTCTTTGACGCTGTACAGCAGATCCCCCTCTGACATTTAGAAAAATCAATGTTTCAATCAACATTTCGGTCAAAAGAAATAATTGAAAATTTAAATTCAGTTATGAATTAAAATAATAGTAAACAAATAATTAACAAGTTTGTGTGTTTGGCAATTTCCTCTTCTGTTTCAACTACAAAGTGGCATCCTAGAAGCCAGGAAAAGCCATTGAAAACTCCTTAGCTTGGAAAGCATTGATCTAATTAAAAAATGCTTCATTTGTTTTTAAGTATATAGGATATATTGAATAGTCGGTCATTATTTAAAAATCAAAAATTCATGGGGATGAGTAGGTTAAGACATTTAAAGGCACTGGGCACGTTTGGTAATTGTCGAAGACCAGTGCTCTCACTTGGTGTATCCCAACATATGCATAAAATAACAAGCCTGTGAAAATTTGGGCTCAATTGGTCATCGAAGTTGCAAGAAAATGATGAAAGAAAAAACACCCTTGTTGTACAAATTTGTGTGCTTTCAGATAGGAATAAAAGGCTTCAGGCCTGAAGTCTTTTATTATTTTAGTGAGAAATTACCTCTTTCTCAAAAGTTACGTTACTTCAGAGGGAGTCGTTTCTCACAATGTTTTATACTATCAACAGCTCTCTGTTGCTCGTTACCAAGTCAGTTTTTATGCTAATATATATTTTGAGTAATTACCAAACATGTACAGTGCCTTTAAGAAGAAAGAAAAAACATTAAATTTTAATTGATCATTCAGAATGGTCCCCTAGCTGTATTTATTGTTTGTCTTTTCATGGGTTTCAATTTGTAAAATTTATGATTATTTGGCCACTGTTTTAAACTATATATCCAATCAGTGTCTTAAACAAAAATTGCAGCTGTGTGATAAGTGGTAGATTGTTGTTTATTTCCCAGTGGAACAAAAATAATCTCTGAAAAGATTTCATAACTGAATAATTTGATATAACAGTTCTCTGGCCAGGCAAAGGGCAAAGTCTTGATACAGTATAAAAATAATCTGCCAGAATTAATGGATAACCACCAAAGTCTTCTTGAAGACGTTTCAAGCTGAAATTTAACCAGATTGTTAGGAGCTCTGTCAACTAGCAGATCAAATAATGCAGAAAATCAGTGCCTGGAGGGATCAAATCTCCTTCTGAAATCACTGCTTATTTACAAATCATTGAAACCCAATGGACGTTGGAATCACTCGTAGTGGTCCTGGGGAAAGAGAAGACTTAGGGATTGCCTTAGGGGACATGCTGTACTTCTGTGGAGCTTATATTAGCTCAGGTTGGAAGGAGGAAGGGGGAAGAGGTTGGGGGATGGAGAGGAGTGGTTGAGGGAAAGGGGGTAGACTCAGAAGAAGTGCACTGTGGTTGAAGCTGGTAATATTCTGCTGTGCCCCTGTATATCATAATGCAGATGATGTAGCCAGTCAAGGTTGATTCTTTTCGGATCACACAGTAAAATTAAAACTCAACAAAAATTGTTTGCTCACTACACATGCTGCTAACAAAGACCCCTACGTTCATGTTAAATCAAAAACATTCTCTCTTCTGAGTTCCCACCCCAACCCCCTCCCAGATACAAGATACAGGATGCCCACCTCCTCCCCCTCCCAGATACAAGATACATGATGTACATCAGACACATACAGAACAAAGTATGACGAGCATCACCTACATAATCAGGGATGATTAATTTCAGACTTTTATCTGAATTCTGATTTGTTTATATCTCCTTGGTGACAGAAATAGCTGTTATTTTCTTCCGTTAAAAATAAATCCTGCTCTTTGATCTACTTCTCTAGTGCTGAGGATACTGTTCTCAGAAGCTCCTTGAAATCTTTAACTCCAGGGGTTACCAAAAGGTGGAAATGCCATCATTGTAATGTACCTCCTAAAATTTAGATCGTAGTTTCAGACTTTTTTGTTAGGAATGACTCCCATCCCTGCATACAACAAGTGCTACTTTTATCTGATGAAGGAATGACGCAACAAGCTTTAAAGAGGGGCTCAAAGGTAAAATTCATTTTTGTGATGCTCTCATTTTCCATCAGATTCCCTATGAAGTCTCTAACCTAAGCTTAAAATGGCGTAAAATGTCATTTTATTTGATGCTTTTTCAGAGCTCAATTTGAAACAGTAAATGGGTCTGTACATTCCATAAAGAAATGTTTGTATTTGTCAAAAGTTCAAATTCAAAACCATTTTGATTGAATATCATGGCACTGAGGAATGAACTGAAAACAAATTGCTGTACAAAAATAGTGGAAGTATCATGGAAATTCAGGAATAAACTGAGAATAATTCTAGCACAAAAACAAGTACAAACCCATATATTTTAAATGTGATGTCATTTGATGTTTTGGATATGAACAGATTTTGCATTGGCAAGTTTACAATGGCATTTTGCACCATTTTAATGTGAGGTTAGAGACTTGTAATCTATACAATCTATCTATTGAAAAAATGAGTGCATTGCAAAAACTGAATTTGACCTAAGACCCTCTTTAAATAGCGAGAAAGAGTGCACTCGGTTCAACTGCCTTTGTGTTGTCAATAGCTCTTTTAATGGTTTGCATAATTGTCACACAGATGTTCACACAGATGTGTGATTTTCTGCATTTATCCAGGATACATGGAAACCTAAACCATAGAACAGGAAACTGATTTCACAAAGTCATTTCTGAATGAAATGAATCCAAAATTTGTTTTATGTAACTCACGCCTAGATCCTTGTCATTTGAAATTTGTTCACAAACTCAAAATTGATACACAGAAACTCGTCCACCCCACTCTCTGAAAATTCAAAAAAACCTTCTGAACAAGGTAAGCTTGGGTGATATCCTTTTTTTTCATCCACGATGTATCGTGAAGAATATATCGCGATATTCGATAATATCGCGATTAATTTTTGATGACGTCAATCTTCTACGAATCTCACAGTACAAGTTTTAGTTGTAGAAGCAGCCGTCTTATTCTACTTTTCTCCAATGACCTATTCTTCGGGTTTTACTCTAAACCTATGGGGTGAAAACCTGGGCCTATTACTTACACACATTTAATGTGTCTACTGCACATGACAGACTGTTCTATATGTGTGCATAACTAATTAGATCACCAACCTCGTCCCCAAGGTGTGTCGAGCAGTACGAGGTACTATTGTAAACATGGTTGGAAATATAGTAAAACCATGGGGACGAGGTAGATACAACACGTGATAACACCCGGAAGCGCGATGTCGTAGTTTTTCGGTAGTCTGTGTGAGACCGCCTGTCTCGGTTAGGAAATGCATCGCGATACTTAGTCGAGATCGCGATTTACTGATATCACAATCAAAAAAAAATCTACCCGATATCGTAATCGTTTCAGAACTAGTATCGCAATATTCGATAATATCGTGGTATCGCCCAAGCTTAGAACAAGGTTTGGCCCAATGTAGACACCAACCTTGTCCGCTGTGACTGATCTTGCCTAAATTGGACAAATTGGCGGGGAACGATTATTTTAGGAAGGGGGAACATTGCTGTGTCCAATAATTATCCATATTGGACTCCAATATTAAACTATGGAGTGTCACGGCAGCATACATGGCAAAATAAAAGATGACACGTGTTCCACCAATCAATGAACAAGGATCTGTGTGTGTGGTATATAAAAATGTTATATAAGGAAGGTTCATGTACGTTGTTTGTTTTTAGTAGAGTATATATATTTGTGGTAGAGAATATTTTGTAGCACCCTAGATCAAAATCAGCCAGTTCTCAGAAATAGTGAAAGGACCTTAAAAGTTAAGTGGTTGAAACACCAGCATGATATCAATACAATGTGATGTCGTAAACGTTCTATATGTTGAGAAATACTTACCTTTTCGCCCCTTAGGGCCTTGTCACACGAGGCAACTTTTACAGGCAACTTGCAGGCAACCAACTGCAGTGCATGCTACCACTTTGGTAGCACATGAGTCATTCTTCAAACAATGTCTTACGATCCCCAAGAAAAATATGTGAACATTGAAATGTGAATGGCTTTTCTTCATGGAGATTGCCTGGAACTAGTTGCCTGTAAGACATGGCCCTTGGATGTTATTTGAAAGCTCTTATTCTCGTTTTTGTTTTTGATGAGTAAATAAAACCCAGTTTTTGGTTTTGGCATGGAGGGTTACCTTTGTTCCAATAGACCTTGATCATGGTGCAGCCATCTTGATTTTCTCCCATTCAAATCAATGTAACCAAACCGAGGCTGGAAGGAGAAATAGTCTGGTTCCTTTTTGTACAATTATTATTAGCATTCATTACTGTTATTGGATACAAGGAACCTGACCAAGATGGTAGCAGCATGATACAGGTCTATCCTCCAGCTATCATCATTGCTTCTTGAAAGATCACATTCTTTCCCATCCTCTAGTTTCAACAAACACATGTTGATCCCAATACTGCATAATACCTTTAAAGACACGCTCCATCCGCCCTTTTCTCCACCTCCTTTGAAAGGCTAGACAAGTGCTGACATCACGATGAACGCGATGACATTTACCAACTCTCTTGACATGAAAGGCATACTTCTGGGATGTGCCTTCCTTTTTTGTAGTTCATCATTTTTTCAGTTTGTTAATCCGATATCGCATTGGCCTGAAGCTGGTCACAGTACCTAGGGAGATTGTTGACGCTTTTCAGGTGGCGGCCGGCCGCCAGGTTGGGTGTGTGCGTCATACTCTATTACTGTATTTTGGTCTAAAAATATAGGAAGCTGTGTATGTCCTAAGTCAGCTTTATACCTCTAAAGCCTACGTCATTAAAAATGGACTCCTAATGTAGTGCCACCTTGCATTCTGACAGTATGAAGATTTAAGTTTCTTTACATTGATTATTATTGTTGTTGCCCCAACCACCCCAAATATTTCAGAATCCATTTTGTGTTTGAAAACATTCGTGTGTGTTGATTTGCTATGAACTGGAGGACTTTGATGAATTTGGGACAGTTCCTAGCCAGTGCCCAATATCATGGCATCACTTACCACGGAATTCTGCACTTGCGGTGCCTCATTAAGCGTGTAATTCTGGGGACTGTAAGTGCAGAATTCTGTATTAAGCAGCACCATGGAATTGACACCAAAACACCAGGGCCCAATTTCATAAAGCTGTTAAGCAGATAATTCTGCTTAGCAAATATCTTTGCTAAGCAATAATTGAGTGGGGTACCAGTCGCAGCAATGTAAAATGTATGGTATTGTGGCTGGTAACCTATTTCTGCTAAGCAATATATTTCTGTGCTTAGCAAGTTTTTATGCTTACATGCTTTATGAAATTGGGCCCAGGGAATAATAAGCACAACAAAATCATGCTTACCAGAATAAGGTTACTGGCCAAAGCACCATGTCACATGTACAATCTGTGACTGGTATCCTGCTTATTTTTGCTTAGCTGAAAAATTGTAAGCAATATTTTCTGCCTAAGCAGCTTTATGAAGTGGGGCCCTGATGTCCTTTATTATGGTGCGGCCATCTTGTTTTCCCCATCAAACCCTTTCAAACCAAACCAAGGCTAGAAGAAGAAAGAATAGTCTGGCTCCTTTATGTAAATTGAACATAACAACTATCATCATTATTGGGTACACAGGGAACCTGTCCTGATTATATAACTTAAGCTAGTTAGGGTCAAATAGGAAGAAAAACCTTGCTCCTGCAAAATTGAAATTCAAGATGTCTTCACATAATGCTCTTGTAGTAGACACGGCATGCATTTATTTACCTATAGACCCCATACATATGATGTCACAAGACCGAAACAGCGCCCTCACTGGGGTCAATGGAGACCTATCATTGGGTGAGAGTTGTGCGTGGCGCACACACGCGTGCCCATTTCCATTGTTTGACCTCAGCGATGGCGGCCAATGCACGGGGTCTATACTGATTTGATCTTAATTTCTCTCAATTGTTTTTGTTTTCCTTACAGTGGCTGAGGCAGGGACCCACGTTGACTCCAAAAACCTGGCACTACGCTTTGAGAAGAAGATCGCCAGCAAGATGTCCACCAAGCGTGTGGCCAACTTCTTCATTGACGACACCATGGGGGATGTCTTGGACAACCTGTCCAGCATGGTCAAGCAGTACACGGGCAGCAAGAAAGATGCCGAGAAGGTACTCAAAAACATCATCAAGGTCACCATCAAGATTGGGATCCTTTACCGCAACGATCAATTCGACCAAGAAGAGCTTGCCCTGGCGGAGAACTTCCGGAAGAAATTCCGCACCCTCATCATGACGTTCGTCAGTTTTTACGAGGTGGAGTTTAGTTTCGACAGTAAATATCTGGCAGGACTTCTGGATGGCTGTTCAGACATGTTGACGCGACTCGTGCAGAGACACCTAAGGGATAAGTCAGTTGGTCGTATTGACCACGTCTTTAAGTTCTTCTCGAACAGTGCCTTCATGGAGACCGTCTTTACGTCGGACACACCTCTGAAACCCCACCTGGACAAGATCATGGTGGGTCTCAATAAACTTATTGAAGGGGGCCACATTTAAGAAAAACTTTTGCAAGAATTTGTTTGTTTTTTATCAAAAGGAAACTTGATGCAACTGTTACCTTTAACCATTCCTTTTTTCCCCCACTCAAGAATTTCTCGAAGGTGGTTTTTTATTGTTTAAATCTTCAAACAGACCAGTATTAAGGAACTGTAACAGACATAGTTCCCCTTGTTTGACTGAGGAAATGGCCGAACGTCACAAACAGGTTAAGTCTGGATAAAAACATGAACATCCACCTGTACTTAAATTGATTGGTACGGAAATAACCATTCATAGGATGCAGCATATGGACATTATTTGTTCTCCTCTCGACCTTTAACTTGAGAAACCCATCTTGTTCAAGTAAAAGAGAGCTCACGTCTGGTCGTCGCAACCTCCAGCAATTTATATCTGGAGCCATCATATTCACGAGTGTACAGGTGAAGCAAAGAACAGGTTCTCTTCTTGCAGAGCGATTGTTTGGGCGTGTGAGGTGGTTTAGGAAACTGACCTTTTAAAAAAATTACCACTGCTTACTCCGTACTTCGTGTAGCTCCATGAATCACTGTGTGGCTGATAGAAACTAGACGTTTATTCCCTTTCCGTTCTCAGACAAGTACATAGACGTGTGAATGGGTTTGCCAGATAAAATAGACTAGTACCTCAGGCCTATAGAGCTTTTATTTTTAAAGGGATACAGCAATTTTCCACCGGGGAAAAGACACCTCCGAGGGAAAACGTAAATTTGATTTTGAACTTTTACAAAGGACACCACGGCAAACCACAACATAATCTGAATTGCCATGCCGCGAGTAATTGGAAGCCTGGTGCCTTTTTTTATGCATCGATTATCAGCCTTGTGTTTGTATACGTACATGTAGGGACGCCAACGAAGACAGGTGCAGTATAAGACACCTTCATTTGACCTGCCGTCTACCAGCTATTTGTGAATGTTGTGTTATTACCACACGTACCCAGTACATGTAGAAAAGAAACTATGATAAAGTGCATTTGTGTTGCTTAATTTGCATCCAAGCATGTCTTCCATATATGCAGGAAAACTTACCCGGAGTTTACAAGCCACAGAAAAACTCTAAAACTGTCAGTTGAAATCCCATACCTATAGAAAGGGGTTTTGTTCAAAGCTGTGTGTCTTTAAAAAAAATAAAGATCATGTGAGGAATTGTTCATGCTGAAACTGGACCAGTAATCTGTGGCCGACACGAACCAACCAAAAACTGATTTATGTTAACCATAGACCGTGTGATTTGTGACGCATGTTTACAACAAAGTCACAGAACCTGGACTTCCTATAGGGCACCAAGTACACACAGAGCTGAGGAGAAGAAAGCGTAAAATCTTGCATTTTATGAAGATGGCAATTTAGCATTTGTATCAACTTCTGCTGTGAAGAGATAGGGCATATTTAACCAATTATTCAGCTGTCATTATTATTATTATTATTTTTTACAATAGTTGGTTTTATGTGAAGTTTCTTCCCATCTGAACAACAAAACATCTTGCCTGCCAGAAAATAACCTGGAATGCGCGAAGTTAATCTTGTTGATAACGCAAGGTGACATTTTCTATGTATGAATTGTGTTGAGACTGTAACAATACCCATAGATGTGCACCTATACCTACCGTTACCGTACTATTTAAAGCATTTTGAATCTGGGTATTTTACCCATAATTTGACAATGATTTATTGGTCATATTACTCCCGAAAAGTTTCAATATTTTAGTAAGTCTGTTATAAATACATGAACAGCCTTTCTACACACTGTAAGCTTTTATACGACTTTGCAAAAAGCCATGGAAATAGTTATAGATGTGCATCTATATTTGAACTGTGTGATGGGACCGTGTAATATACATGCATTAGCCTTTTTGAGATATGGTGGACACTATAGAGTGCACTGTAGGATTTGGGTATATACAGACAAATTTACCCAAACCAAATAGTGTTATAGTAATGTGTCCACCATATCTCAAAATGGCTCATGGAGTATCATTGAACTGATTTACAGGGTTGGCCTTTCTGGTAAATAGATTTGATCATGTTACAGCCATCATGGTTTTCATCTATTCAACTGTATGTATAACCATAATGAGGCTAGGAGGACAAAATAATCGGGGCCCAATTTCATAAAGCTGTTAAGCGGAAAATTCTGCTAAGCAAATTTCTTTGCTGAGCACAAAATGAGTGGGGTACCAGTCACAGCAATGGTAACTGTACGGTATTTTGGCTGGTAACCTATTTTTCCTAAGCAAGAGTTCTCTGTGCTTACATGCTTTATGAAATTGGGCCCAGGTCTCTTCTATAATGAATAGAAATTAGATCTTTCATTCATTGTGGATACAAGGAGCTAGACGAAGGTGGCCACAGCAGGCAGGAGACAGTTTCATCAATCAATATTTTATGGGAGGTGCAATTTAGAGAATTGGATGGAAATAGTGACCAGAGTACAATGTTATTGTTGTAAGGACGTGGGAGGCAGTATTTGTACTGGTCTTGATAGATCATCTCAACGTCATCAAAGATCTTAAACGCGGTCTGGAAGAAATGATGTGATGCAAGATGTGGTTGATACCCAGTACACCAACAGTTAATTTTTGTAACTTGCCAGATTTGTGGAAAGGCGCATCTCAGCTACTGGGAAGAAAAGCAGCAATTGAGAAGTTTTCATGCTTATACAAGAGATACATGCTGTTGACACTCAAGGGTTTCCTGATTGGGGACATTGATATCCTCATTGGGAGAAGAAGGTTCCAATCAGGGTAGAAGTATATCCCAATTGGGATAGTTTGGTTGTCGTACATAAAGGTTTCCTGAATGGGGACCATTGATATCCTCATTTGGGAGGAGGGTTCCAATCAGGGTAGAAGTGTATCCCAATCGGGGTATGGTTATCATTCATACAGGTTTCCTGATTGGGGACCATTGATATCCTCATTTGGGAGAGGGTTCCAATCAGGGCAGAAGCATATCCCAATTGGGATGAAGGTAATAGATCGGGATAATTATGCTGAGTGTTCGCACAGGTATATTGTGTGCATTAATTTTACCACAAGACCATTTTGAAACCATCATGAAGCTTTAGACTTGACTGACCAAATTGTGAATCTCTCACAGAAATCACATGGTGTTAAAAGAAAGTGTTGTGTTTTGCACAAAGTTAGGTTGCCAGGTTTCCCATCAGGGCCCAATATCATGGCGCTGCTTATCGCAGAATTCTGTGCCTACCACGCCATGTAAAGCATGTGATTCTGTGGGCCGTCACCGCAGAATACTAAGCGCAGAGCCATGAAATTGGGCCTAGCATGTTAAGTGAATCCTTCCGCCATGATTAGTTAACATGCGTGATAACTTACCACTGCTTGATGTTAAGTTAACAATTTTAAGTCCAACTCTAGTTGCAAACATGCTTACTGTTAGTTTGACCCTAACATGATGGTAACATTTATGAACTTTGATTTAGTGGCAGCTCTAGCTGCTAAGCAATTCAGGTAAAAAATATTGCATTAGCTTTAAAAAACATGTCTTTATTTTCAAGGTTTGAGAGATTGATTGATTGGTTTCTTCATTTATTTTATTTATTTGTCTTTTTTTTTTTACTATGCAATTAAAGTTGATTATTAACTTTCATCTCTACGTGACTGTCCCACATAAAGCAACACTCTCAATTGCTCATTTATTTTACGTCAAATATTTATCTGATAAAAGTTGCTGGTACTTGACTGTGTCGGTAACTCAATTCTATGTACCGGTAAGTAAATCTGACCCTTAACCTTGATTTTCTCAAATCAGAGCTTTTCAAACAGTCTGTTGATATGAATTCAGGTTTGCAGGGAAAAGGGTATTTTATCTTGCTGCTATAGACTTTATGCACATGACGTCAATTTATAGGGCGCCCTCGGGGAGGTCAAAAGGAGGTTGCTCATTGGCCCTTCCCAGGCGCCGCATGTACAAAGATGTGCGTTTCTATTGTTTTATCATCGGCATCCCTCCAAGATGGCTGCATGATGATGTCAATGCAGAAGGTCTATTAGAGATTGTAAAAGTTCATGGCATTAGCACATGTGGTGTAAATACAAAATGTAGTATTGTAAAAAGAATTATTTTGTATTGTTTAATTTTATACAACTATCAGTATCGGGTATAGTTAAAACAAAGGATGGTATTTATAGAAATATAATGATTAATGTAGGGACTAACTATTGTTTTGAACAGTAATTGATTTTGAACAGTAAAGGCGGGTAAATTATACACAAATGTATGCCAGCCTATGTCCTAGGAAAATTCTTTCTCCCGGAGATTCTGTCCCCCATATGGAAAATTAATATGGGCTGGAGGAGGTTGATTCAAAAGAGGGCGCTATCAGAAGAAATTTCTACACATTTCGCCGTATGGGGGACAGAATCTCCTGCCACACCTCGAAGGAGGGCCCGTTTTCATTAAGCTGTTAAGTACACGAACTTGCTAACTCAGGCAAATTTTGCTTAACAAAAGCAGGTTACCGGTCAAAATGTTCAATGTACAATATTTGTGACCAGTATCACTGATATTCTGCAGAATGGCTTAATGAAATTCGGACCCGGAAAGAGGAGAAAGCTTCTATAGTGCATGTGCATATGACATACACGTACCTGTAGTTGTATAGACCTTATTCAAGTAACGTTACCAGAGTAGCGCCCCTTCATGCAGAGGTCAATTGTTTCATCATCATGTTACCTTTAAAGGGTCTGTATACGTTTGGTAATGACTCTGAACATAATTGGCAATAAAAAGTTACTTGGTAAGAAGTACAGCAGCTTTGGATAGTATACTGCATTTTGAGAAACTTTTCACTTCGGAGTACTGCGGTTTTTGAAAAAGATATCACTTTTTATCCCCAAAAATTTGAATCTGAGAAGCGTTACTGCAGTAACACTTCTCAGATTGTGTATTCCAATTGCAGATTATTCTTCCTGTGTGGACAAACCGCTCCAGATTTTCAGCAATATCTCAAAAACGCAACCACCTTTTGAAATGAAATTTTCACAGGTTAGTTTTATGGTATATCTCTACAACTATATAGGATTGAAATAAACAGTGGGCTCCAATTACCAAACGTATACAATCCCTTTAAGATTGCGGCGAGGACGACATGTATGATGACGACAATGAACAATTGGGTCCTTTGGCTCACCACCAGGATCATAGTAGTACTATATTTGTATAAGGTCAAAGCATTCAAAGGTGCTGGTCAAGGTGTCAAGTGATGAGAGTGTTTCATTCAAACAAACAGTTTTGATTCCTAAAGGTCGCAGTTCACACACCTGGGTGAAGGGAAGCCAATTATGGCTGACCTCAGGGACACAACTTCTTACTTTTAGAAATAAATGAAGAAAACTGAACAAAATAATAATAACAATTAGAAAATAAATTCAGGATATTTTCAACTTGTTTCTCTGTTTTGTTTCCAAACAAAAAGGGAATAGCCATCATATTTTTGGCAACTTAATAAAGACATTTATGGAGCACTCTTTGCCAAGGGTATACCCGAGCACTTTACGTAAGAATAAATGCAAATGAAAAAGCACCAACATGGAAAGTACCAGGTAAGCGAATTAAGTTGCTAGTTAGGATTTGTAACCCAAAGTTCTTTAGTCTTCTTGCAAAGTGGTTCTCAACAGTTTATGTTTTTCCTGGCTGTGTAGCCAAATTTAAAATACATGAATTCATATTTGAGGAGTTCATTGGCTTTAGTAAAGATCTGAAGGACCTTGTGGTTGTAAAAAAAAAAAGGGATACCTCAACACTCATGCTGTCCGGTACTAGATGGGAAAACACTTCTCATATTCTGCCGTGGTTTGCTTCGCTTCACATTCAAGTCGACTTTAGGGTCAATGAACAGACGATTGCTTATAAAAGGAAATATTAAATTGTGAATCATTGTGATGCAAACAAATTTCAAAACGTTCTCTGCACTGCTCAACAAAATTGCAATTACTGAGCGCCACCAAGCATTGAACGATTTCTTTCACTATTAGCAAAAGAAAATTATATTTTTATTATTTTAAACATACTCGATCGTGCCTCCCATAACAATTTGTTGCTTCACAGTATTACCTTCAAAGTTTTACTCACTCTGCTTGTTATTAAGTTTTCAGCTAACAGGCATGTTCAGGAGGTGTCATTGTGTCATTGTGCCACTGGCACATTTGGCTCCAAAATGTTGAGCCACAAGCAAGTCAAAGGGAAAATGTGATTGGATAGCATCTTTAAGTTTGTGCTGAAAAAGAAACCATCCAAGGGTAATATTTATGTCTGAAATCTTGTCACCTTGAGAAATGAGATTGATTTTTTTTCTCTTGCCGCGTTAAGCAAGATACAGAATAAGCTCGTTCATTTTTACATGTGTAAAACATTCTACAGAATATGTGTAAAAACATACTACAGAACATTTATATGTTCTACAGAATGTATGTAAAACATTCTACAGAACATAAACAGGACATTCTACAGGAAAAATAATTTGTGTATACACTTCATTCTTTAGTACTTATTTCAACAAAGTTTTGACAGTTTGGTTTTTTGATATGTTTTCAAAGGTATTATACAGGATTGGTAAGGATAAAAAACATAATTGTTGAATTTTAGTCTGAACGCTTACTGATTATGAAGTTGATACTAGAACCATTTTTTCTGTGAAATATTTCCCTTCTGAAATGAAGTCATATTCGAGAAAACTGTATCTGAAAACCTTTAAAAATTCAACAGCTGATTTCTGTTGCTTCAACTAAAATTAAGGACAATGTGTTTACATGCTGAAAATTGTGCATGGTTTTTCACTATTTTCCCCTGACTCATACAATGGATTAAACCAACATTTTCACAGGTTTGTTATTTTATGTGTATGGCTGATCACACAAAACATGAACACTGTCTGCGACTTTTTTTTCCAGCTCTACCAATCCTTTATAATAGCTTGAAATGGTTTGATTGCATGTAGACCTCTGGAAATCAAAGTTAGACCACCATGCATATAGGAAGCTGAAGGAGGAAAAATACCACAATTGGATCTCAGTAGCAACAACAATCTGTCATGATGGACAGAAACTATCCCCCTGGCATAAAGCTTTCTCTACCCTTGAAATCTTAAGCAGTTACAGGTACCATCTTCAGATGATGAACCTGACACAGACAAGATTATCCTAAGAATACTAAATTGCAGCTAGTCCTAAACCAACAAGAAATCACCCTGGAGGGAAAGAGATTTTGTTTTCCTTCTCTTAAAGTGGTAGATAAACACAAAGCTTGAAGATACCAGATTTTAAAAATTAAAGGACTTTATTTTGTATGCTTCTATTAGACCTAGGGGCAAAAGCTGTTCTGTTAGGTTTTCTGTTATTAACCTGTCTTTAGTGAAGAATACTTGCAAGGGAGATGGGGAAACAGAATCGACAAGTTCACTGTCTTTGCATTTGAAGATGCTTCCTTGAAAAGACTGGCAGTTGAGTTTTTAAGTTAGCAACAGTGAAGCCCAGTTCATACTTTATGTGAATGCAAAATCGAAATTAGAAGACATAAATTCGCAACGAGCACTTCGCCCATGTTGAGATGTGCTCAACTCTTAGGGAAACATTCGCTGCAAACATAGAATTGTGACGTCAGAATTTGCTTCGCATTCGCACGTGTCAGATTCCTACCTGGTCATTTTTCTCCCACTGGAACCTTTATTTTGTAGTTATGTAGACTTAATAACAATAACAAATAACAATATCATATCGTGGTGCATCTAAAAAACTCTTACACAATATTACATAGTCTCTTTCAATAGTTTATGTTCCCTTTTAGCTGGTAGAACTAGCTGGATTAGAAACTGTGGTTTTAGAAATTCTTTTGCACCAGTTTTTGCCTATTTGGCAAGATGTAATTATGTTTTAGGTTAAACATGTTTTATTTGAAACAAATGGCTTGGTTCAAGGTGGTAGTGAAAGATGCATAAACCTTCCCTTCCCATAAACGCACGGTATAAGTTTAAAGAGACTTCTCTTTATCATGCTGCAGCCATCTTTTTGGGTTGTGGGTTTTGTGTTTTTTCTTGTCAAATAAGTTCATATAATAAAAGGCCTGGGGTGTGTTCCGAATTGGCTATGGCTAGATTTTTGCGCCATCATGTGTTGATGTGTAGGACGTCCTTAGCAACAATTGTAGCCGTAGCTGCAGCCGCAAATTCAGATATGGCCCAAGTCTCGAAATTAAATGTAGGGAAACTTGGTTGCACACAAGCATTGCTTTTACATGTGAATGAACACAGATCATGCACTTATACATTAGAATGTGTGCTAGACTTGCACAGTCTATTGCCTGTGTTACCCTGGCCTAGACTGTTGGTCTAGACTTTGGTGCCTCTTCAAAAATACCCTTTTCTCACAAAAATAGCACCTTCAGAAGTGTAACTCCAATATTTTCTTTTGTAAATTTGAACTGTTATTAACACTTTTTGATAAATATTTATTTTTTATTGATATTTGGGGATCTTGGTGATGGTTGACCTCATCTTGTATGCTGCTGTTATATAAAAAGAAGTTACATAAAGACATTATTTTTATTTGGAAAAAAAGTTGTTTTTAATTTGATGTACAGTTTGATAACATGTGCAAAGTATACAGTTTTGTAAAGCATTTGTTTAAGTGGAATGGGTGTTTGTGAACTCAGAGTGAGCATTTTCTGTGTTGAGGGTAATTTTAGAGGAAAGTACAGACAATCAGACAAGCTGTTTGTAGATATGGTAAGAGTAACGACCTGTGTTAATGTCACAAGCTTTATCAATACTAAGTTGGTGCATGTACCAATAACCTTAAAGAAGCTCAAAGTGTATCGTGCTGGACCAGGCTAGTCAAAATGTTGATTGCTGCTACGATTCAAATACTGGAGATGGTTGATCTTTTAGCGCCCATCCCCCCAAAAAAAATTAAATAAATTAATAAAAAAATAATACAAATTGAATTAAATATATATAAATATATTATTTTGATATAGTAATATGAAGTTATAAACCACAAGGGAAACTGACTGGGTAAATATGAATTAATATGGTATTAAAGGGTTGAACAAGGAAAAATTTACTAGAGCGAGACTTTAACCTGCGACCTCTGGATTGACGAGCCGGGGGCTTTGATGGCACCCCCGAACATAGATATTGACAAAATAGGGACCGCCAGCATTAGGGCTAGATAGCTCAGTTGATAGAGCGCTATAGCCCGTTAATCCAGAGGTCGCAGGTTCAAGTCCTGCTCTAGTCAAGTTTTCTTTGTTCAACCCTAAATTAATATTTATATGCACAGGGTCCATAAGCATTAGTAAGCATAAACAAATGGATAACAACTTTCTTTTTAAGAAGTGTGAAACTAAATTTTTGCTTTGAGAAAACAATTTTGTTCCTCCCATTAAAAAGAGATGGAAAACCTAACACTCATGGGAGTTTCAATGTGTACCAATCATTCAAACTATTTGATTGAAAACCCATCATTTTTCAAAATATTGATGAATTTCACACACAAAATAAAGCTTCAGTTTGTTAAACACAAATCATGGAAAAACTACTTGAATATTTTTCACCTTACATGTAACTTCCAGAGGTTAGTTTTGAATATAATTTTTGAAACGTAACATGAGAAGAAAATGGTGGCATAATTGTCTAGCTTGCAAACTACTGACAAACTCAAAATCACAATTAAAACAATAATTATGAAGTATGGGACTATCGTATTTTGTGGCTAAAGTAAATGAGTAATGTATGAGGTCTAGTTTGATGGTTTTGTATATAAAAAAAAGCTGGGTGTAAATAGAAAGACAATACTAACAAGGGCTTCCTGTAATAACGACAAAACAACATTCTAAACATTGTATTATTTAGTATAAATGAGGCAATCATTTCTAAGGCCGTTTTGTGTCTTGGAGTAGATGCAGCAGAAAGACTAATTGTGTAAAGTGTTTTTTATACGTGGGAGTAGGTTTTTACTTAACTGCTGTATAACTTGTTAATGTGTCTCCTTTAAAGAGATTGTTTACATTGGTAATTGGGACCCACTGTTTGTTTCAATCCTATATAGTTGTAGATATATACCATAAAACTAAACTGTGAAAATTTCATTTCAAACGGCGGTAGCGTTTTGGGGATATTGCCGAAAATCTGGAGCGGTTATGTCCATGCAGGAAGAATAATCTGCAATTGGAATACACAATCTGAGAAACATTTCTGTCAGTAACGCTTCTCAGATTCAAATTTTTGGGGATAAAAAGTGATATCTTTTTGCATAACCGCAGTACTTTGAAGTGAACAGTTTCTCAAAATGCATTATACTATTCAAAGCTGCTGTACTTCTTACCAAGTAAGTTTTTATTGCCATTAATTTTCAGAGTCATTACCAAACGTATACAGACCCTTTAATCAGTGATCAGAACTCTGGTTACATATACTTCTGATACATACCTGGGGCTTTGTCCAAACCTCAGCTTAGACTCTGTCTCTGATTCTGGGCTCCATTTGATGTTCGGAAAACTGTACAAAATGTACACTTCTCCAAAATTGATGACGGAGCCCAAACTGGAAACAGAGTTCAAACCGAGTTTTGGGAAAAGGCACTTAACTATGTTTATTATTATTATTTAAATCTGGTTCAGCAGTGTTGAGAAAGAAGAAATTTGTTTTCAAGTCTCACCTTGAAATTGCCCCGTTACATACCTCAACACCCTTAAAACAATCGTGCCAATTCTAAATTTGGTCACAAAGGGCATTTGAAGGCTGCAACACAAAACAAATGTTACACATTATGACATTTTCACAGGTAATTTTTTTTTTGAATGGGGGCCTGCATGAATGTTATCTTCAAGAAACCAATGTTGTTTCTTCCCTTTTATTTTTGTAACTAATTTGTTGTTATACACGGGGCCGATTTCACAAAGAGATAAGACTAGTCTTATCTGAAGTTAGGACCAGTAACTGGTCTTAACTTAAGACTAGTCCTATCTCTTAGCATTGCCTAGGACTAGTCCTAAGTTAGGAAGAGTTTTGTGAAATCTACCCTATAGAGCTTGGGTTGAAGATGGCAGTGGTGAGCACAAGACGTTTTCATTTGTGAGAGAATTGTCAATTTATGAAGAATTAGTCTTATTTCTAGTCTGCTAGTTCTGTTTTTTGCCCCCTTGTGCTGCAACTCTTACCTGGTATCCCTAATTTGTTTGTGGTGTGCACTCATAGAATTTGCAGTGCAAGGGTCTGAACAAGTGGTTAACTACCTTCTTGAGTGAAGACTAAGGATGAATATGAAATGGAATATACAAATGCAGATGTGTGTGTTATTAATAAGTACAAAATACCTTGAATGCTGTATTGTTTTCTCATAAATGGCGTCCTAAAAAGCTCTCATGGTTTGAGTTCTGAGATGACACATGATTCTTGCATGTGGAGAAACTGTGTTGAGGAAATGGTCCAATCTTTATTCTCAATCCGCAAACAAATGTTTGACAAATTGCACCAAGCAATAGAACTTCATGGTCCCATAACAAAATACCTTGCCTTACAAAAAGAAATATACCAAAATCTATTTCAAATCTGAGATTACAAACCCAAATTCAGAAATCGACTTAATTTTATTTTAACAAGTTGATTGCTCCGCATGCTTAAAGGCACTGGACACTTTTGGTAATTGTCAAAGACCAGTATTCTCACTTGGTGTATCCAAACATATGCATAAAATAACAAACCTGTGAGAATTTGGGCTCAATTTGTCATCAAAGTCGCAAGAAAATAATGAAAGAAAAAACACCCTTTTTGCACATAATTATTTGTGTGCTTTCAGTTGCCTGAAAAAGACTTCTAGCCAGAAGTCTTTCTCAGATTCAATTATTTCAGCAAGAAACTAATGAAAGAAAAAACACCCTTGTTGCACTACCTACTATCAACAGCTCTCTGTTGCTCGTTACCAAGTAAGTTTTTATGCTATTTTTGTTTTTGAGTAATTACCAAACGTGTACAGTGCCTTTAAGTCTAAAATCTACACTGCTTCTAGTTCTTGTCGGGTGCTTTTGAAAGAAGAAAAAAGATTACTGGTTCAGTAATTTAATTGTTACTGGGGTAATGCAATTTTTTTATCATAGAGGTATAGTTGTAGAGTGCCTTTGATTTCTTCTTTCTCCTCGTGGTGTCTATTCTGTTTTATTTGTATACCATGTATACGGGGTAGATTTGCTTCAAGTCCTCTCTTGCCTTTTAAGTTTTCCCCAGTGAATGTAGAACTGTAATATATATTATATATAATTATATATCTATTAACATTAAAGGTGCAAGGTTTTGTATTTTTTGTATGTAGAATTTTGTGGGGAAAAAAATAATTAATTTTTTGTATTTTGTGCTGTTTGTAAAAAAATTACAGCATTGACCCTAAAGTATTTAGATCTAGAAGTAAAATTAACTTTGGACTATCAAACCTATGTCTAAACCTGGGTGCTAGATTAACACTGCTGTAATTCTGGGATTAACTCAACTATGAAATAACTACCATTTAATAAAAAAGTCATCGGATGTATGAAATGTTTGTTTCCCCGTTAAAGGCACTGAACACGTTTGGAAATCGTCGAAGACCAGTGTTCTCACTTGGTGTATCCCAACATATGCATAAAATAACAAGCCTGTGAAAATTTGGGCTCAATTGGTCATCGAAGTTGCAAGAAAATGATGAAAGAAAAACACCCTTGTACAAATTTGTTTGCTTTCAGATTAGGAATAAAACTTCTTGCAAGAAGTTTATAATTATTTTTGTGAGAAATTACCTCTTACTCAAAAACTATGTTACTTCAGAGGGAGTCATTTCCTACAATGTTTTATACTATCAACAGCTCTCCGTTGCTTGTTACCAAGTAAGTTTTTATGCTAATATTTGTTTTGAGTCATTACCAAACGTGTACGATACCTTTAACGTCCATCCGTTGTTCAGACCCAATTGTTATTTACTATTGACAGTAACCTTGAATTGAAGTGTGTATTGAGAAATTAAGATGACCATTGTCACCAATAATTATATGCAGAACAACAAAAGAAAATTTTCTCACGTAATCCGGTACCTATTACCTGTAAGGTATGAAACGTCATTGGTTTTTTATGAACAAATTCTTTGGAATGATTCTTAAGTTTCAAATTTTGAAAATTTTCTCCAAAAAAGTGGCCACATTTTCAAGGGGAAAAATTAATACATTGTTACATTCAGTTGAAAATGGTTGCTGAATTTTCCTCTAACTGTTTCAAATCCATCACTAATGGTTTATGTCTTCACTTAAGAGAATTTGTTTTTTGGTTTCCTTGATTTGTTTCCATGGGAACGCATGTAATAAAGTCCATTTGGAGTGCGGTTTGAGAGCATTGTGTCAGAGACGTTGGCTTGGCGATATCATAATAAATCAATAATATACGGCAATTTTTAAGCTAAATGCTTCACTTGGTGCTGATTCACGTCACCCATCTCCTTTGAAATGCTTTTATTTTTCATGAAAATTTATCCATGATAATTTTATTTATTTATTGTGCATTTTTCCTGCTTGCCCAAGGCCCAATTTCAAAGAGATGCTTACACAACCACAAAAAAAATTTGCTTACCAGAAATAAATGCTACCAGCCAAAGTACTATATCATATGTACTGTTTTTCACTGGTTCTCTTCTTATTTTTCATTAGCAGAATTTTTGCAAGCTGCTTTTATTCTGCTTGAGCACCGCTGTGAAATTGGACCCAAAGAAAGAAACACCATCTCAAAACTCAAACTCAAACACTCTTCAGTCTCCTGATGATGACTATAGCAGGCTACTCAAACTGTTGAGACCAATTAAGAACTCACTCTGCGGCAGTGAAATAAATAGTCCCCCTCGATCCACTAAGCAAAAGTAGTAGTCCCGGCTGATTTCCTACCTCCCGCCGAGGTAGTAGTTAATAAGCAGGACAGTTCTTTTCAGATCTAAGTGGTCTCCTGAATTCCGAAATCTACTCCGCAGCAGTAGAATAAATAGCAAGACAAGTTCTCTAAGAACAAATCTACACAGCTAAGTAGATATTATACACATAGTGTTACTGCAAACTGAATTATACATAATACAAAACTTGTAATCATTTTGAGCTGATTTTGAAAAATGGGAGAGCTTGTGTGCATAAGATATTTTTCATACATCAAATAATAAACCACAAGGGCAACTGACTGGGTTTTTCTTTGATCAACCCAAAATAAAGATATTTTTCAATAATGTAAGGTTCGGAATAAAATATGTGCTCTTCATATATCATAGTACCATACCCAGGAACAGCAGACCCTGAATTCTTTCTTAAATTTGTTTCAACTCCTCCCTATTTTTTTTTGTAACCTCAAACTATAATCTCCTGTTAATTGTAGAATGTTTTAATTACTGGTAATTGAAAAAGCAACAATCCTTCTTCCATAGTTGGTGTAAGAAGTTGCATTTTTTTAATGAAAGGACCACTTAAAAAGCATTTATGTACTAAAATCGATTTGTTATTGTAAAAAAAATTATTAAAAAAATAAAAAAATAATAATTAACTGTGATTATTAAGCTATTGTTATTATGAAAGAAATAGAACTCCATCAAATAAATTTTATAAAAGTACATGATATCTGTCTGTGGATGTTTTTGTTTTAAATAATTAAATTTCGGGAGTTTGATTTTTGTTTTGAATGAAATTTCTCTTAATTTCTCTATTTAAAAAACTAGGCCTGGAATTTCATTCTTAAAGTGCACGGGCAGTTTTCCAAAGAAAGGTATAATTTTCATGAGAAACACCTTTTTTAAGGGCACTGAATCGAAGAGTACTGGAAGCACGCCCAACCCCGCCCCCCCCCCCCATGAAATTGTATTCATGTAAAAATAAAAATGGAAATACTCAAAATCCAAGGTTATAACATCTTAAAGGCACTGTACACGTTTGGTAATTACTCAAAATATTTATTAACATAAAAACTGACTTGGTAACTAGCAACGGAGAGCTGTTGATAGTTTAAAACATTGTGAGAAACGACTCCCTCTGAAGTAACGTAGTTTTTGAGAAAGAGGTAATTTCTCACTAAAATAACAAAAGACTTCTTGCAAGAAGCCTTTTATTCCTATCTGAAAGCACACAAATTTGTACAACAAGGGTTTTTTTTCTTTCACCATTTTCTTGCAACTTTGATGACCAAATGAGCCCAAATTTACACAGGCTTGTTATTTTATGCAATTGGGATACACCAAGTGAAAACACTGGTCTTTGACAATTACCAAACGTGTTCAGTGCCTTTAACATTACAAGCAAGCAACTTCCAATTTCGACAGTGTCTCCAATGTTTTATCTCAATGTATACTGTATACATGTAGGCCTACATGCTTTTGAGGGGTTTTTTTGGGGGGGGGATAGGTGGACCTATCCATTAAGCCACGCCCCTAAAATAATTGAACCAATCAAATGGCATAGTTGTACTACTGAACCTGTCGGTGACACCTCTGTACGCAGGCAGTGTGGCAGGAATTCTGTCGTCCCCCGCCCCTCCCTTATAGAGTTATGTAATAGAACTAGAGGGTATACAAAACCATTTGACATGGCCCGACAAGAAACTTTTTTTGCCCATCGTATAACACAGGTCACGGCATTTTGTAAGGGGAAATTTGTATGTAATTTACCGATAGGGATTCGAACCCATGGGTGGGCCAGCGCGGTTACGTGTGTGTAATTAGAGTGCTCCCTCTAGTTCTATTCTATATCACTGTGGTCCCCGGGCATTCTGTGGTGGTCCCCCCCCCCACAGCGAACTGTATACAAACTTCTTCTGATAGCGCCCTCATTTGAATCAACCTCCTTCAGCCCACTTTAATTTCCCATGGGGGACAGAACCTCAGGGGGACAACTTTCCTTTATGATACCGGCCTGCATGCCGCACAAAAGGTGGGGCTTAACTGTCACTCTAATTACTGTGGTAACAGCCTGTAACCATGTCCACCATTTTGTCGGAAAAGGAGCACATAATGTTGTTGAAGTTGCAACAAGTTGAAGTGATGACATTTCTAAGACAGCGAGATTCGAACTGAACGACATCTCCCCTATTTAGAGATCCTAAACTCAATAGTCAAAGGACTATGTGAGTTTATGCCGGAGTGGGAGGCTGGAGTAGAAGAATGTTGACTATAGAGGGCGCTATTCCTTGACACACCATGCATGTTTTTGAAACAATTTTTAACCAACTTCGAAGCTTTCATGAGCTTTCGGGAGATTAAGATCTAAGATTACAGAAGAAAACTCTTATCTTATTGTTTTACCGATGACCTAATGACTATTACGTGTAGCTCTGTGCAAAAGTAGTGGCTATTAATTCTTTTAAAATATCGTCAAGTTCATACACTCATTCGGGAAACCTGGAAGGGGAATCCCCGTCTCGTGCAATGTCGTATTGCAATTTAGGGGAAAGCCACACGAGCAGTACGCACTAACTAAACCGTAGTGTTTGTTGCGATATCGTAACCCTCGATCTTCCCGCAGACGGTCGTAACTCCAGAACTTCGTAGTTTGATGGTAAGTATCCGCCGCATGGCTATTCTAGTTTAAATAAAATGTATTCTGATGTTGATGGATCGGCTCAGTTCTGCACTGCACTGCACTGTATGTCACTGTGCTTCCAAACAACAAATCAAGTTACATGCACCACGTCCGATCGTGCCATGTATGCGCTCACAGCATTCTTTCGACTGCCACCTTTTCATTCATTGTCACTCCCAAAATGGCATTTTCTTGGTCAATAATGCTACTTTTTAAATTTGACTATAGTTAGTATTTGTATAGCCCCAGTAATACTCACTGGGGCGCTTTACTCCTGTTTTCGAAATGTTGACATCTGCGGTCGTACTACATGTACTAGCAGTAGCACTGCAGATGTCAACATTTCGAAAAAGGGAGTACAGCACCCCAGTTACAGGTTCTAATCAATGTATGAGATGATTAAATGAGTGACAAAATGGCAGTCGGCTAGATAGAACGTTATTTCATTCATTGAAAATGACTAGACAATTCACACATGGATGGTACATGGCCACTCTACTGTGAAATCGTGTAAGTTTTTATAGAAATTGGGAAATCCCTAATTTTACACAGTACTCAGGGGTTTTCCCAACTGTGAGAAATTTCTCATGAATATGTAATGAGCTGCACCAACAGACAAATCACAAAGTAGATATCTTGTCACATGACTCATAGAGTGCTTAATTATCGCAGTAAATTACAGTATTTCAGTTCCAAGAATTTGTTGAAATGTGCATGAGGTTTACAGATTAGTTGTTAGAAAAAGAATCACTGTTGTTCAGGTTTATACTCGGGTAAGTAAGACCTCTTGTTCTTCTTTGTTAAACTTCAATAATGCCAACTTGTGTTTTTTGTAGGTGTTTTTTTAGTGGATATAGTGCCGTTATTGGATAAGTTTTACCAAACGCTATTAAGCTGGCAAATCTTATAGAGCCATCTTTGATGCATGTGCACAAGTAGCCAACATTATATAATGTATTAAATTTCATGGAAAAATCAAATATGATTTTGCTTTTGAAGAACCATTGACTCCTTTGCCTCCCACTTATTTACTGACACTCTCCGCGTTTGAATCCCCGCTACTGCCGTCTTTTCTTTTCCAACCCCCCAAAAAAGAAGAATATTCTTCTTTTGTTGTTAAAAGTTTTATGCTTTTTATGGATAGTGTAACCTTTTCTTTTTCTGAACTTTGGCTCCTGAGGATTTGTTATAAGGAGTAATAAAGTAGGAAATTTATAAATGTTCCAGTCCAAGTCCCCCGAAACAGTCACTGCGCATGTTCGGTACGGGCACTGCCTCTTGAAGAAAAAAATGTTTATTAACCTTAGAAGCACAATCAAAAATGCCTTTTGGAAGTGTATATTTTCACTAAACATAAAAGCGTAGTTTTCAGTAAAAACACGATGATGACATAGCTGTGAAAATTTCATCAAACTAGATTGTCATGTTTTTAAGTGAAAATGACGAGGAACAGGTCATTGTTTTCAGGGATTCTGCATGTATTCACTCTTTACTTATTTTGATTTTGCTGTAAGTTTAAATAAAGCAACAGTAATTTTTGAGCTCTTCAAAATGCTATTCTCATAACTTTAGGCTTTGAGTTAGCCCCATGCCCAGTATTGTAGTACTCATATTCAGTAGCTTACTCGTACTCCAGTACCGTTTTGATCATACTCATACTGGTACTCATGGCTAGCAAAATACTCGTACTCGAAGGCCATACTCCATATTCTACTGAAAAATAATCGTTCTCGAAGTCATGTACTCGTTACTCAACTAAAAATGCACTCGGCCTCCGATTTTAATTATTTACTCATGACCAAAATACCACTTTACTTTCCGCTTGCCTATCATTGCATTAATGCAGGGAATAGGGGAATAATGCTTTGAAAAAAAAGTGAATTGAATTTGTTTATGATGTATTCATGTTTAAAAGCACAGGCTGTGTATTCCCCAGGGAGCTGAGATGGTTTAAGGAATGAAATAAATGGCTCAGTTACCTGGAGTAATAATGTTCAAAGTGCAAAAAGATAGCATACATAACAAGCCTTCATTGTCGTCTAGAAATTGTTTTTATATTATTATATATTTCTGGTAATGAAACCAAGGATGCCACATAAGTTAAGTTAATCACTGTAGCCTGCAGGCCTGAGGAAACCTGTAAACAAGGGTGCTTGCTATGTGAACCAGAAACACCGGGGTTAACCCTTACTCTTCCACGATAAGTGTTCTGGGTTCTTTTACGTGCACAACCAATCTCGCACGGGACCTACGGCCTAATGTCCCATCCGAAGGACAAAGCAATTATGGTAAAGTATCTTACTCAGAAACACCAGAGCCTGAGTCCGGTGCTCTTAACCGCTCGGCCATAACACGCCACACCGCGCACTTACATGCGCCTTCCTGTCCGCCATTTTGGGAGTCAAAATGTGCGCAAAGGAATTGACTCACAAAGTTGTGAAAATGGTAGACACGCACTGTGTGGGGATAAGTTCCGCATCATGCAAGGGGTTAACAGATGACAATGTTGTTACATGGCCATTTATAAATTTGTTTTCATTCAAGCAACATAGATGACAAGCATTGACAACACCTCTTGTCAGGTTCCCTGTTTTGTAGTAGCAATAATAAATGTAATATTCTTGTTTTATATTCAGGGACCAGACCATTTTCCCTTCCGGTTTCAGTGTGGTTCCTTCAGAATAATAACACAAAGGCGAAACATGGCAGCTGAATGATGTTAATGTACTGATGAGTCATTTTGAATTTTCCTTTTAAATAATCTTTTGGTTCTTTTTCTTATAGTAAGTAAAACTGTATTCATGTCAACTGTAGCAGCATATCAGTGAAAAGTAAAAATGGCATCATCATCGTCAGCGAGCCCGGAACAACTTGCAGTCTTTAAAAGAGAATTGGTAGAGCTTTTACATGCAAACGATTGTTCACTGGACCTTGGTATTCTGCAGGGATGCTACTCTAAAAAGTTCCAGAAAAACATCTCTGTGAAGCAGTATGGCATATCATCGATCAAGCAAATCGAGACATTGTTTGGGGATCTTATGGGAGTCGTCACCGTCGGTAACAGACCATTTCTGAGGCTGCTGAGGCAGCCAACGCCCGAAATGTTTTCAAGTAATGAATCTGTCCATGTCATGGAGCCGAGAGGTTTGTCAGAGAAGGATGCGAAGAGACAGACCTTACTGAGTGAAATCGTGGGACTGCTCAAGAAACATCCGAAGGGAGTTACTATCGGGCAACTTACAAATAAGTACCGGCTGATGTTTGGTAAGGATATTAGGGAGGCCTTGAAACCGTGTGGAATAGCACGGTCCCTTGATGGCCTCGCCAATGCTTTTGGGAGTCTTTCTGTTGCCACACAGGAGAATAAGACAAGAGAACGGCATTGGTTACGGCTGAAACAAGACTCTCCAGGGGCATCTGGAAAGCCATCTCGACAGTATCCAGCAGGTGCTGATAAACAACAGCTAGACACCGTATTTGAGAACCTACAAAAGCTCCTCGAGGGAAAACAGAAGGGCATTCGTTTGGACGGGGTCCCTAAGAAATACAAAAAAAATTTCAACCGCTCTCTGAAAAGTTGCGGGATAAACGACATTGGCCAAGTCACAAACATCTTCCGTGATGAACTTGAGGTTCACGCCATCCCAAAAACAAAAATTAAATGTAAGATTTACCTGAAAGATGCGGAGAGATTTGAGGATTCGGGATCCTCGGATGATGGTGATGACAGTGATGGGTCAGAGAGCTCAGATTTGATGTTCAGTTCACCGCTACCGGTTGGTGTCAAAGCCAACAAGGATGCGGTCCCTAAGAGGTCTTTAATGATCTCCCCAAGTCCCAAGGCGAATGTTCACCCCAAACAAGCTGAACTGAAGAAGAACTTGATCAGCCTATTGCAGACTTCGCCAGAAGGAATCGGCCTGCATTGCCTTCATCGTGCTTACGAACAAATATACCTGACACCTCTTACCCTTGCACAGGTCGGTATTGACAGCGTTGATTCCCTGGCTGTGATGTTCAGTGACGTCTTTGTTGTGGTCAGCCAGTGCAATGAGCTGAAACACAAATTTGTCCGCATCAGACAATCATCAGACGCCGACACTACTGTAAAGAAAGGAAAAGCTGCAAAGAATGAACAGATGAGATGGAAATTCGAAGAGCTGCTCAGGCCGTACCCTGCTGGTATCTCTCTGTCAAATCTGAGCAAGAGATACTCTCAGAAATATCGTCAGAGTGCACCCAAAAATCAAGTCATCATGGACACTTACAAAAATGACTTTGTTTTCTTCAGCAAGTGCAACACAGAAGGGCATCAGTTCTTAAAGCTGAAGCCAAATCGGTCTCCGACTGAAACCTCTTCAAAAGCTAAAGCTCAACCTTACAGTGTTACCCCCAGTACAGGTCCTCTCCAGGCTTCCTCTGCCAGAACTCCACAGAGCTACCCTGGCCAGATACATCAATATGGCCAAGTTTTTGAACAAGTTGCTCAGGTAAATGAAGTAGATTCTGGTGGACCAGGGCTGTTGGGTAGCTATCCAAGGCCTCTGATGGATTTCCCCCTACTCCAAGCACCATGTGGTAACGAGCTGCAGAGAAATCCACACAAAATCAAAGTGGCTCCACAGTATGAGTACAGTGGGAGGACTGTTTCATGGTCAGGTGACCCACATCTTGAAACTGAGCAGCGTTTGCCAATGAGAGCAGCAGCTTCATCTACTGAGAAGCAACTGCAAGGGGCTGCATCAGGCTGGGCTGCATACGGATATGGGAGAACAATTGAAAACAGTAACCAGAATGTTTCCAAGGCATATTCAGGTGGAACTGTGAGTGCAAAGGAAATGTGGGAGCAGGTAACAGAACTTAAACAAAATGTTGCTGCCAAACAGAAAGAGGAACAATCCAAGCAAAAACAACAAGCTGAAAAGCTGCAAAAGATACAGCAAAAACAGCAAGGGCAGCAATCTGCCATACCGAAACAGAGGCAACAACAGCAACAGCCTGTACGTCATCAAATTAAAGCAGCTCCGAGACAAAAGACTGCCAAGCAGCAGGATCCAAACCAAACCAGGGAAGATGCCGCAGCCCAGAATATCATCACTAACCTAGCTGAAGCGAATGAACTTGTGACGGTCAATCGCGTCGTGGAACTTCTAAAGCAGCACTTTCAAGTCACAAGAGTGAAAGACCTTGGAGTGTACAGAGAGACGGACATCCCTACAATTAATCAGTTGGTGAGGCTCCAGGCAAAAGTCAATGCCTTTATTCAGGCGTTTGTAAAAATCCGGGCTATTTGCACTCTCCATGAGCTCAAGGAATGTCTGGCCATGGTGGAGGCCCCAGTTGGCTGCACTGACAAGCTCGACTATTCTTCCCTTGAGCTTGGACCGTTGGTCAAGCAGCCACTCATCTGGGACTTCTTCAAGTTCCCATCAACCAAAGATGATTCTGATATCCCTAAAATCACAACTTTAGACATCCTGGAGAACTTGAGGGACTTTCTGCGCATTAAAAATCTGTGGAGGTCTAAAGTCAAGCTGGAAGACTTCATGGAGTACCTGATCAAAGAGTATAAAGTGGAAGGACCTTGGGACTTGGGAGTCAAGATAAATAGCCTCGGTCTTGGCATTGCGGTGAGTATTCAGTTATTTCATCCATACTTTATGGGCCGTGCCTCGTATAGGCTGTCAATTTGCAGTTCACCATCTCCTTGTCAGACACTCAACTAACCTACATTGCACCATAACCACCCAAAAAACAGTAACCTAAAATAGAACGTAGAAAGTTAAGACTGTTGGTCCAAGAGAAAGGTAATCACATGTCTCTTGAAGACAGACAAATCTGGAGAGGCAAGAAAGCAGACGTTTTTGACTTGTGGCATTTCAGAGAATTTCTTGGCAGGCAAGATACTGATACAATGTCAAATTATAAGCTCAGTAACACCTGGTTCAGACAGGCGCTCTAGAGTCGCGCCGTACCAAATTATTGAATTAAGTACATGAAAAGTTCGAAGTCTGAAACAGTTAGGAACGACTGGACACACTGAAAGTTGAAAGATTGATTGTTGCAGTCGTTCGGAACGACTTTGGAACGTCTTGGTTTCATGAGCCAAACCTAATGTAAATGTTTAGTTCGCCTGTCTGAAACCAAAATTTATTTGGGTCGACCTAGAGTCTCTCCGAATCTATTTGGTTCGGCACAACTCTGGAGCGCCTGTCAGAACCGGGTTTAAGTTGTTTAATTATATCTTCCGTTTTGATATTTTTAAAATTACCAGGCTATTAAGACGGCCCAACGAGACCAGAAGAACGTCATGGATCATGCTCGTGGAGAAATAAAGACGCGCATGACAGACGATGCAAAAGATGCGATGGAAAGAATACGCAAGGCTGTGATGTCACCAGCTGACATCACCGGTCACGAGTTTACCCCCGGGCCGCAGCTTGAGCTACGCCGTCGCTATGTCAACATGTCGGCTGTGGATGCCATCAACACTGTCTTCACCAATGCCATTGATCTGGCGGAGTACGACCGAGATTTACATCAATTCTGTCTCTCACTAAGTAGGGTGGTTACAAAACCGCTGAGCCGCTCTCTGTTGCAGTTGGCGCTATGCAGCGGTGACCTCAAGGAGCCTGATGACCTCCCAAAGGGCTTTCTGGAATCTGAAGAAGAAGAAGAAGAAGAAGAAGATGAAGAGGAAAGAGGACCTGACAGTGACAGGATCACCTCTATAAATCAACCAACTTAAGGTAAATTAGATCTTCTTCATCAGGAAGCCTAGCTGCTTACATTTAAAAATCAAAAGCCTACATCATGCAGCCATCTAGTTTTTCTCCCGTTCAAATCAATGTAACAAACTGAGGCTGGAATGGCAAAATAGTCTGGTACCTTTTTGGTATATTGGGAATTGGCATTCATTATTGCTATTGCAGACAGGGAACATGACAACAATGGCAGCATCTGGAATGACCTTTAAGTTTGTTTTTGAAACAACAGCTTGGGCTGAGGCTCCAGCCTAGGCTCTGTCAATAGTTTTGAAAACATACACTTCTCTGGTAAGGAGTTCAAATGACGGACGGTGCTTAGCCAGAACCCACTCCTAAGCCGTTGTTTTCGAAAACGGCCTAAGACTGTACAAGCAATTTTCTTGATGTTTTTGGAAGAGTTCATCGGTAAAATTTAAAGTCATTTTAAATTGTTTTTCTATTTTAGATCAAGTGAAGCAAGAGCTAGTGTGTTACTTTAATCGCCTCCAGCATGGCATTCCTAACCTCAAGGACCTTGCACGCATAGAGACTAAAGTTTGTCAACATTTTGGCTTCCAAAACTTCCTTATCCTCAGCCGAGCCAAGAGGACATTCCTGGAGTTTCTGTCTGTTGATCACCCTGGGGTAAGAAAATTGCTGAATTTGCAAATTTTTTAATTTGTGTGATGTCGTGGAATATTTCTGTCACGTGAAGCCTTTTTGTGAGTTAACTTTCCTGGTCACAAGTGAATGCTTAATCTTAGGCCGTAGCTGAATTGAGCTAAGGCCAATGGCTGCAAAGACAACGTTAAAGAATAGGACTTAGGCCACATAAAAATAAAACATTGTTGATCGTCCCCGCCCGACCCTACAAGACCCCGACCCCTTTTTTTTTTTCTTTTCTTTTTAATCATAAAAACGGCCTTTTCAAAGATCTTTTCAGTCAAATTTGGCTCCGTTCTGCGCCGCACACACAGTTAGGTTTGAAAATATGTTAGAAGAAAAGTTATTCCTTATAGTTTATTGTTTATATTTTGCCACGTTAACAAAACTCAATAAAAAAAAAATGTAAAAAAAAGCCCTCCAACCCCCAACCCTAAAAAAAAAGGGACGCTCAACAATTTCTATTTTATGTGGCCTTATCAGCATTTCAGCCATAACCACTGCCAAAGCCATTAATTCGGACACAGCCAAACATTCCTAAGATTAAAAAGAATCTTGTGCTACATTTAAATTGTTTAAATTGTTCTCGCCAACGGCTCATTTGAATTTTTCCAAATTTGTTTCCATTGACTAGGTACTTGAAAGTGTAGGTGGTACCCTGATGGGTTTGGCATCAGGGAAGCCCAGCCAGGGCTCTGTCTACCGACCCTCCCGCTTGGACCTGGTAGAATTCATCCGGCAATGCGACCCAAACAAGGTTAGTATTCAAGAAGGCGCATGGGTGACGTTGGTGGAATCTCAGCTTGAGCTGTCCAGTCATGAGTGGAACTAGGTAGCAAAGTTGTTGGCTAACCAGAAGCACAGCGGGGAACCATTTGCAACTAGATGTGTCATATGACATTTTAGTTGGAAACCTGCTTTTACCAAGCCTGATATTTTTGTGTTTTTATGTTAACAGGTTTTACGAAATTGACTGACCGCTAAAGGTCACTTTGTGCTGGTCATGACCTCAATGAGAAAAATATATGTGACTTTTGTGTCCTTTGGCAAGACATTTAACCATATTTGCATCAACCAGGAAGAAATGGCTACATGCAAAGGATATAGATAGTTTTGATATGAATGAGAGCGGACATGTGCAACTTAGTTGGTTGCCGGTGCTGCATACTCCAAAGGAGTTGAGTTGGTGTCTGAAGCTCAATGAAACACGGTAGTAATAATGTACAAGGCACTTAGATACTTGGGTTAAAAGCATCTAATAAATGCCTATTATTATCAGTTTTTAAATGCAACTTGTTGATTTCTCTTGACTTTCAGGAGTCTGAAGACATTTTAGATCGCTGTCTGTGTGCTCATTACCAGGTCAGCACTGTGGAGGAACTTGGTCATGGACCTGTCAAACGCTTGAGTCAACCGCTTATCAAGATGGCTGCTACATTAGGACACTATCAACAAGACTCTAATGCAGTCATCTATGAGACGGCCTTGTGTGCTGCTAATAGGTAAGGTTTATCTCATTTAGCAAAGCCTCCAAGAACTAAAAGCAGCAACATTGGTATACCTCTATGTTATCATTTCTTACTCATCTGTGATGTTTTAGGAGGAATGAAAGCAAGAACAAGGAGGTAGGGTTGTTTGGTTCGCAGCGAGTAGAGGACGCCCTCTTGTGTTTGCAGTCTGCCCCTCTACTGGAGGATCTAGCCGAGTGGTGTCATTGGACGATGGTCTTTGAGCCGGAACATGGAGACCTGAAAGCCTTTCTTGAGAGAAACCCGGGTATGTGATTAATTATGTTTTAGACTTGAGCATTTCTTATTGGTGTATTGTGAAATAGAGATTACCATAAAGATGTACAGTTTCAATTGACAGAGGGCAATACAAGTCCGTCTGCTTGTACTTTTCGCGGGTCGGTGGGTCAAAAAAGTTTACTTTTTCTTCGTTTGTGATTTCTTGCAGGTCTGACTCTGTCTCCACCAATTAAAATCAACGCCTTGGAGGTGAGACCAGGAGTCCTGCTTCGATTGGCCACGGAAACATCCAATGATTTGTTTGCTGCTGCTGCAAAGAGCGGTGACAGTATCAACACAGTCGGCCATCTTGTCTCTCTGGTAGTGAAGGATGGTCCTAGTAATGTACCCTTGGCATTGCTTAGCAACCACATGGAAACGGCTCTGAATATGTTGGGTGTGGCTTCAGATCATGGAGCTGTCGTTGGATTCATCTTGGAATGCCTTGCAGCTGTACCCTTGCAAATTTGTGTGGCTGTTGTAAGACAGGTTGGTCGAAAAAGATTACTTGTTTTTAACAACCATTTCTACATCTGTAAACTCTCTTTCTTGTTGTAAAAGTTTTGATAGTTTTGTATTTCAGTGAAATTGAAGATTTGTATTTCAGTGAAATGAATATGAAGATCAGTTTGACATGAACCTAATTTTGGACTTGAGCTCTCTCCAATATTCATGGGAATGATTTTATTTCTCAAGGTCTTCCTGAATCCCCTTGTGAATGTTCTTGGGTCAGAGGTCAAATCAAGGCAGTTGATTCTTACATCCTGCAAAACCACAAGACAGAAGAGCAGAATCCAGAGTCTGGGGCTCCTGCTGGGTATCAGCCAATGGAAAGACAGCTTCCTAGAGGAGAGAATGCCCCAGAACATGGATAACCAGCAGGATCTCTCAGGAGATGAGGAGGAGGAGTTTGATGTCAGTAGTTTCTTGTCATTAAAGAAAACCCATCAAGCTGAAGAAAGACCTCCAAAGGTGAAATAATTGTTGACAATCTTATTTATTCCAATGGCTCCATGCAAAGACAGATGACTTTGTTTCAATTTCCTTAATTGCAGATTAAAGCAAAATTGAGATGTTTGAAGTAGTTTGTATGGTAACTGCGTTTAAGAAACACAGTTTCACAAGGGCAGATTGCAATTTTTCCAGGAGCTTGTTGGCATACCTAAGAAGCAAGTTACATCAGCTCACAGCACTCTTGATTAGTGGTTTAAACCAGGCTAGCGACTTAACAGAGCCCAGGGGTGTGTTATAGCCTTGGTTGCTACTCTACCCAACAAAATGCCTGACCAAAAGATTATTTATAAGTGCCAATCACAACCTTGTTTTTGACTAATTTCACCTGCCGACAGATGAGCGAGAACAGCTCTGCTTGTGTGGATGATGATGTGGATACAACACTTTCAAGTGATGAGGCAGGGGAGCAAGAGTCCTCCACGGATGTACAAGATGAAGAACTTGAGAAAGGTGTCAAGAAAGATGAAGATGACGAGATGGTGACAGAAAAGGTGGAGGCAGAGATTGAAGAGGAGGACAAGGAGGAGGAAGATGCTGAGATAACGGACGACAACGAAGAGGAAGAAACAACGAGCCCTAGAGAAGAATTGGAAGGTCAACTCAATTTAAAATTTGACTCTTGTTATGTTGAGTTTGTTGAAAGTTAAAAAAAAGGCCTGCACTGATGTATAGAATTGTCCAACGTTAAATCAAGATGCTGATTTTTAACCTCTTCAAGTCTGTAGTCTGAGAACATTTCCGTGCTCATCCGTGGTATTTTTTTCTGGAACTTTTTTTGAGTTCTTGAGTAATTGTTTTTCCTTTGAAAATATCGTTGCCATAATGAAACCCTGGCTTGACAAAGGAAAGACAAACAAATGAGTAGACACCCACCATGACTCGCAGAACCTCAGCCGTGAGCCACGGCCGATAATCCGCCATGGTATGCTGGAATCTTGGAATGCTTGGACTTGCCTCCCATTGAGCCGAATATAATGATAATAAGTAATGATGGTAGTCCATTCTTGTATGTCACATTTGTACACCAACAGGACAAAGGTCTGGATCCTGGCGTTACACAATAACTCCCGGAAAAGGGATATTACAAGGCATGTTTTCCAGGACCTGGTGTCCCTCTTTGTACGGGTGAAATGAAGTGTAGCACGGTAGGTGCATGCCTGTGCACGCTACACAGTGGAATGTCTGAATGGATATTTCTGTCGGCCGTCCGGCTGCCGGCAAAATGATGAGGGCGCTCCGAAATTGTTCCAGTCGTAATAAACTGTCCGCCGTAAGCCAGTCCAGAAAAATTTGGCGGATATACATGTCATCCGTCATGAAGTGGTTAAGAGTGTTTGTGGTTTGACGAAACAATGCATGTTAGTCAGGAAAGGTTGTTCTTAGATTTAATATTATTTCCACTGATTTATTGATCTTGTGAAATTTGTTCTTATAGGTGAGTGTTCTGAAACTTCTTCCACTACCTCTGAGAAAGTCACCTTGGAGTCAGACGACTCGTCGGATACCTCGGAGAGTGAGATGGAGCTTCCTGATGATGTTATTCCTCCCATAGACTTGTCTCCATTCCAAGAATCTGTCGTAGACTGTAAGAAGATTGTCGACAGCATCCGCAAGGAAGAATTTGGCATCGGCATGGAGCTTGATGAAGATGCCCAAAGTCTTATGACCCGTCACCAACAGCGCATCGGTCGCAGCTTGAAACGACTCTCTGAGGAGCTTTACAGCAAAGACACACACTTTGTTCTGGAGCTGATCCAGAATGCCGATGATAACGACTACTCTGAGGGTGTGGAACCATCTTTGGTGTTTGTGGTGGATAGGTCAGAGGTCATGGCCATGAATAATGAGCGCGGGTTCTCGGAGAGTAACATCCGAGCCTTGTGTGATGTTGGGAAGAGCACAAAAGGAAAACACAAGAGTGGATACATTGGTAAGAAACTAACATTTGATCATTACAAAAAAAATTATTGTGCAGTATTTTCCAAAGGGAAGTGATCATTTCTACCCAAATGATGATAGATGGTCCAACAACTCTTCAGTGATACTGTGTTTTAGTCGTTTCCGAAACTTGTTTTATTTTGGCTTGCAGGTCATAAAGGAATCGGGTTCAAGTCTGTGTTCCGAGTGACAGACAAACCAGAGATAATCTCCAAGGGTTACCATGTATGCTTTGACCATAGCAGCGACCCCATGGGTTACATCTTACCAACGTGGGTAGGACCAGGCGATATTGAAGAAATCTCTCAGATGGATGAGCCATCCCAAACGTAAGAGTCTAGTTTTATCTTGTGATTTTCTTGGCGCTCTTCAACCATTTATGGTAATAGTTTGTATCGCTACATGTGTAACTAATTTGTTGAATATTCATGGTATGTTTTGCATATTTACGATATTCTTATGAATAGGTGGACAACCCAGATCAAGCTGCCACTCAAGGGGGATGTGCAGAGAACTACGAGTCTGGTTAATAAGTTTGCAGACATCCAGCCCTCTCTCCTTCTATTTCTCAACCGATTGCGCTCCGTTAAGATTTTGAACAAGGTTAGATTCCACTTTTTATATAAAAACAAAGAAATATCGGACAGAATTTTGTAATTGAATAGATCTTATCGAAGTGTTTGAATAAAAATGTTTTGTTTTGGCTTTAACGTTGCCTTGATTAAACATTGGGATGATTTGTAAAGGTGTTAAGCACAAAAGTTTGCTCAGAACAAAAGTGCAAGACTGGTTGAGCAACCCTTTGGCACAGATACAACCCCAATATAAGAACCTCACCAGCGCATGTAGGCAGGATATTCTTCAGACTTAAGTCTGATTTCCGGGGGTTTTTTGCCCTGGGAAAAATCAGAAAAATTGTAAAATGTCAATTATAGCCTATACCATGTGTACATGTAGGTCAGCCATTGTACTTGATGAGATATCCTTACTTTTTCCAAGAACAAATATCATGCATGTTAAAATAGCCTGTTAAAAATGCATGTTAAAACAACCAAAATCAACTGCTGTGTTTTTAAAGTTTTTCAGATACAATTTTCTCGAATATGACTTTTCAGAGGAAATATTTCACAGAAAAAATGGTTTTAGTATGAACTTCATAATCAATAAGCTTTCAGACCAAAATTAAACAATGACGTTTTTTCCCCTACCAATCCTGTATAATACCTTTAAACTAAAGTACTTGAAGAAACAGAATCTCACACACATGTAAAACTCTTTATTATTGGGACCAACTTGGTCTTTGAAGTTTAAAATGAGCGAGACTTTCACAGTCTATTATTTGTTACACAGGATGATAATAGTTCGAGTCATATGAGCAGAAAGGATATTGGAGACAATGTGATTGAGATTCGTCATTCTAAACGTACTGACAGGTGGCTGCTTACCAAGAAACGTTTGGATGCTACTAAGGTAAGATTGTTTAAAGCTGATACTGATACTTAACCCTTAGAGACTAGCAGCCACAAGTGGCTTGTACCACATTCCCATAGCGGCCACAAGATTTGACCTAGTTTCACTCAACCAAAAAGGTTAAAAAACTAAAGGTCATTTCCTGAATTGATATTTATCCAATGCCAACTATCAACATTTTCAAAGCAAAACCAGATTTATGTTTCCTATGTTGTCAGACATTTTTACTAAAAAGTTTGAGTTGGGAAACAATAGCAGCCATGTCTGACATATTATTATTATTATTATTATTGTTATATATTTCTTTTAATGAAACAAAGGATGCCTCATAAGTAAACTGAATCACTGTAGCTCGCAAGCCTGAGGAAACCTGTAAACAAGGGTGCTTGCTATGTGAACCAGAAACACCGGGGTTAACCCCTACTCTTCCACGATAAGTGTTCTTGGTTCTTTTACGTGCACTTACCAATCCTAGTACATGGGACATACAGTCATATCAACTGATTCATGTCCACCTGAGATATCTTAAAATATTTTAATGTAAATGAAGTGTAAAGTGTCGCTCCTCTCTGATGTACGTTTGCAAGAGCACTTGTTTTCATTGCACAGCAAGTTATTATCGACATTTCGCAAAAGAAAAAGAAAGAAAAAATTGTAGCGAGTCTTGGCCAAACGGTCTGATGAGAGCATCAAGCTCAAGTTCTGATGGATTGAATCCCGGTCGTGACACTTGTGTTCTTCGGCAAAATACTTCACTGTAATTGCTTTTCATCACCCGGGAGTAAATGGGTACCTACGAGGGTAGAGATTGTTTAGCTACCTGTGCTTGGTTGCCGGTGCAGAATACTCCAAAGGAGTTGAGATGGTTTCAGGAATGCTTAAGGCCCAATGAACAGGGGGTAGCAACAGTGTAAGGTGCTTTGATGCAATGTTAAACAATTTCTGATAATAATGCCTGGAATTACTTTTACAGTTTTAAACTTGTTGAATTCAATCAAATAATATGGCTTTATTTACAGCTTCAGCGTACACAGATAGAATCCACAGAGTTGGGTCTTGCCTTCCCGTTATCTGAAGGAATGTCATCTGAGCAGAATGTCTTTGCATTTCTTCCTCTAAGAAGTTATGGCTTCCACTTCATCATCCAAGGTCAAGAAAATAAATCCTACTCTTTTTACAACAAACTTCTTTCCATCGTTTAGCAATTTCTGAAGAAAACAATTTTAAACTCTAGGTAAATGCACTGTGTACATGTAGTGTTATTGATATTTGCGGATCAGTGTGTTTTAAAGCTTTGCAATGAAACATTAAATTGAAATCCCTCTTGTCTTAAAAAAGTTATCAGGATTGGCCAGGGTTCCTTTCCTAAACCGAATTAGGAGAAGCTTAGTCCAAATGGAGCTTCCTCGGAGTTTGTGAAACTTTGCCTCTTTTGAATACATGCCGCACCTACCTACACTTTGCAAGAGTAAATCATTTTCTTTTGTATCACTACCCATGACCTTTGACACAGGTGACTTTGATATCCCATCATCCCGCGAGGATGTTGATGCAGATTCAGCTTGGAATCAGTGGCTTCTTGAGGAGATTCCGCCGCTCTTCACGGAGGCACTTGACAGTTTTAAGGTGAGATATGGGAAAGTCTGTAAATTGTCGCAGTAATTCTTTGAATATATGTCTAAATCAGGCATGATATTATTCCTACTTTAGTTTGATTTCCGATTTGTTTTGCCCTTGGAAAAATCAGAAAAATCTGAAATATCTATTTGGCAGTTTGCTGGTTGTAATTGCGTGTGTAAAATTAAAGATACGACTTGTCAAACTTCGAGGGCGATTGTGGGCGGTTTGAGGAGTAACAGGCAGGGGTGTTTGAGGAGTAACAGGTAGGGCGGTTGTGGGCGGTTTGAGGAGTAATAGGCAGGGTGGTAAGGTTTTTAAATGTTGCGGAGATGTTTACGGTGACAGTGTTAAGCTTCTCTAAGACTAGCTTAGAAACTGCTCAGCTTCTAGTATTATAGAGCCTGACAGACAGAACTTGAAAGTTTCAAGTTGAACGATAATTCTTAACAGAGAGCAGACCTGTACTGATTTGTTTCTTTTCATTCCATTCACCAGACGCACTACCACAGCGACCCGATCAAGGCAATCTGTCAATTCCTCAAGTTTGTTCCACTGGAGGACCAGATCCTGACGGTTTTCTTCAAGAAGGTCGCTTCCGACATCCACCGCAGTCTCAAGGCAACTCCTTGTATGCCAGTTCTGACTGAAAATGAAGGCAAGTTTATTATAAAAATCAATAATGAGTCATTGTGTCTTGAGGTTTAATAGAAAATCTGTCTATAAATGATGTTCCTCCTTAATGTACCCTGCACAACAAAAATACAATATCTTCCTCTGTCACAATTCTTTGGAAACTGAAGTGATTTTACAGTTGAAATTAGTTTCATTTAAAGCAGACATTCATTCTCTAATAATAATACTCAATTTTGATATATTTTTGCGGATGTGATACGTAACACCTTCAGCCTTTGAGAAAGACTCTAGGGTCGAAACCTGAGGCTATTAAAACAAAAATTTGAACCTGAAAAAACTGCTTGTACTTTCATCTCAATGGACCAATCACAGGAGGCTGCCATTGCTAAGACAACTCTTAGTCAGTGATAGGTGTTTCTTTGACCTCAGTAATTGTGCTATTTGAGGCTGTTTGAGGTTGCCTCTTTTAAATGTAATATAAACACCCATCTTTTTAAAGCCGCTTTTTAGTGTGTATTTATTGGTTTTGTTTTTGTGTGTCTTTTGTTTGTCTATCTTCTATGGTCGCCTTGCCAGTTAGATTAGATTTTCTTTACACAGGTAGGGTTAGAGGCGTCTGTCGCCTGAAAAGATCAAAACATTACCGATGCGAGCAGGGATAGGTTTATGAGTAATTGTAATAAGTAACTTTTAGTTCTCTGTTGGCGGGACAGACGTATCCCCATACTGTGGTTTGGGCACTGGCCTGGTGACCAGTCTTTTATCTTTATCTTTTCTTCCATTCTGTGCATTTTAACATGTGTTATGCACTCTTGATCATTTATATGTAAGAGGTGCAATATAAATTTTAAATATTATTTGTATTATTATTGTGACGTCATTCAATCAAAGTATGTTGTTTGTCTCTGTAGATGAGGTGGAATGGCATCTACCTTCAGAGACAATCATGATTTCAGATCGTCTTGTTCTTGAGGTAGTCTCAGGCAGTGCCTTGAAGGCTCATCTCAACTGCTCCTATCTGCATCCTCAAGTGATGAGCTCGATCAACCCGGTCCTCCTGAAGAGTCTTGGAGTGAAGGTCCTGCAGACCTCCGAGCTGTTGGACATCTTGAGTAGTGTTGTGTTAACATCCAGACAGTCAGGTAAGGGACTTGAAGCACTGAAGAAATCAAACAAGATAAATTTACCACACAGTGTAACTTTTTGTATTTCCTAAAACTTTATACTTAAATAATCACCGAAAGGTGCACAGAGTGACTCTATTGCATGGTTGCTCCTAACTGAGCTGCGACAAAAGTGAAACTTTCTTCTAAAACTCTGCATCCTTCGTACATAAACCAGAACAAAAAGGGGGTTTCCTATTTGTCCATTAGCCAAAAATAAAAACAACTTGCAAGACCAATCGCACACCCCGCGTACTTTGGACATAAGCCACCTTGTCTTGCAGAATGACGCAAGCGAAAGCGAATGTGAAGCGAATTGTGTGACGCAAACAATACCTAATGCGCTGTTTTCCAATTGTGACGCAATGACATTTGCTTCTGCTTATTAGAATTTGTTGGGAGGGCCTTTGGGTTAGCAGGCACATTGCTATGGTTTGATGAAGGAAACAGAACTGAGCACTTTAACAGACCTCCAGTGTTGACTGTTTTAATCAGAGTTTACGTAAATGTCGTCACAGTCACAACATCTGCCATTACATTAGACCAAATCTTCCTTCATTCTTGTGCTTCTTTTTTACAGCGAAAATAACTAAATGTGGTATTTACATGTAAAATCATAGAGTTTGTGTTCAAGTGACAATGGTAGACTATGTTTCGTATTTGTGGTGGGCATTTTCTTTTAGTAAAGTTTTACTATCCTTGAATTGATGTTGACAGGAGAAGTGCTTCAGCCCAAGTGCATTGCTCAGTGGCTGACTTGTGTATATTTAATTCGTAAGCGAGTACGACATATCGGAGGAAACGCTCCAACGCCTCCGTGCCATTTCCATGATCCCGTTGTCATGTGGTCAAGTCGTTCCCATGGAGAAGGCCTCCGTGTTCTTCCCAATCAGTGAGGAGGATGACCAATCACAAGGCCAGATTCAGTCAGGTGACTTTCAATTTTTTATTTTTAGAGTCTTAAGCCCGGTTCATACTTCATGTGAAAGCGGATGTGAAGCGAATTGCAATTTGCAATTAGGTAACTGCTTTGAATGTCTGATTCCAGCAGAAGTTACCATGGTATCTAAGTAGAATGTAGGGAAGTAATGAAGGAATGTGCTGATAGCAAAAGTAAATCTCTGTTGATGATTATTTTTATCAAGGTTGGTAGTATATAAAAAACAAGAATTGGCCAGTTTTAATCTGAAGGCCTACTGATTATAAAATCAATACCAGTACCTCTAGAGAAATATTTGTGTCTGATACACTGTCAAAGTTGTGAAGATAGCACTTTAAGACCCTCCAAACCACCATTGCTTATTTAAATTGCAGCAATCAAAATAAGGCAAACAATTTATTGTTTGTCTATTGTTCTTTGCAAAAATGCTACCACCTAATTTGATGTAGTTTTCATGTTGATTGTACTGTGATTGTACTAGGCATAAGGAATTAAATGTACTTTTGTTCTTAAAGCTAGAATTTATTATCCCTTTTACTGAACCTGTTGCTCAACTATTTTCTCAGGTTCCAGCAGGCCCCTGTTGGCATTAGAAGAAGACATGTCGACATTGGATAGTAGACTCCTCAACAGTCTGGATAAAGTTTCCAATTCCCAGATTGTGCAGATATTGGAAGAGCTCGGTGTGCGTCATATCAGCCCTGGGGAGGTGATCCAGCACCATATACTGCCTGTCATCAAGTCAGATCAGTGGAAGGTGAGTACGAACGTCTCAAGTGGGTTTAACAAATCCACATTACTTGAAATTCCCATTAGCCGAAAAACTCTGAATTCTAAACACCAGTTTCATCCTGACTCCTATCAGCACTTGCTTGCACAATAACTTTTGGCACTTTTCCCAATACTTTAGAGTATAAACAAGAACCTGGTAGGATTTTTTGGATATTTTTGTCAGTAAACTAATGAAGGCAGTGGCACAACAAACTGCCTGTTCACAACTCATTAACTCATGATCAGATAAGAGAGATCGGGTTGAAAACTCCTCCATCCCAAACCGTCGTCGAGTACCGACCTTAGTTTGTCAAAGGCAAACTCGGGTTCACTCATAATAGTTGATTCACCTAAAGAGAAGATTTCAAACAGTCAACAGTCAACAACTTAGAAAGAATCTCAAAGTTATAGGAACATTCCTGTTCTATTTGATATAATATTCCAGGAACATTGTTCATTCCTAATTCAGGAACATGGCTTTCGGGGAAAAAAGATGATTTTGCTTCTGAAGAATCATAGTGACTCCTTTTAAGTTGTTTTCCCTTTTGGTGCCTTCTGGCCACTCCTCATGGTCATTCATCATCGCCCTCCACTGGAGGGCCACAGACCAAGGTGGCCAGAAGGACACTTAGCATATGTGTTGTACCTGTAATTTTCTAGACCTACAATTTTCTAGACACTGCTTTGCAAGGATTCTTACCAGGTGGAAGATGTTGGTGCAAGGGAACTGATAATGATTCTAATCACAGCAGCACTTGCACCGGAGGAATTTTCTCGTTTGAGAGCAGAATTACTAATTGCCTGTTAAACACATTCCCAGACCATCATCTCCTAGCAGTTGTGATGAAATTTTACTTCACAAACTTCTAAATAACATCATTGTCCTGTGTTGACTGATTTGCTTGATCTAGGAGAAGTCACGTGATGTGATGGTCGGCTATGCAGTCTTCATCAAAGACCATCTTGAGAAGCAACCTAGTGTTTGTGACATAAATGAGATTGCAGAATGGTTGCACGTTGTAACCAATCATGGATTGATCAAACCTAGAGAGAGACCAGTTCATTTTACTGTCACGTATGGCAACAAGATCGATCTGAACAAACAACTACCAGGTGAGACATGTAATGAGGTATAAAGAGTGTGGGGGGGGGAAAGGCACTGAACACGTTTGGAAATTGTCAAAGACCAGTGTTCTCACTTGGTGTATCCCAACATATGCATAAAATAACAAGCCTGTGAAAATTTGGGCTCAATTGGTCATCGAAGTTGCAAGAAAATGATGAAAGAAAAAACACCCTTGTTGTACAAATTTGTGTGCTTTCAGATAGGAAGAAAAACTTCTTGCAAGAAGTTTTTATTATTTTTGTGAGAAATTACCTCTTTCTCAAAAACTACGTTACTTCAGAGGGAGTCGTTTCCTACAATGTTTTATACTATCACCAGTTCTCCGTTGCTTGTTACCAAGTAAGTTTTTATGCTAATATTTGTTTTGAGTCGTTACCAAACGTGTACGATACCTTTAAAGACCCCACAAGTTATTGGAGGAATAACAGCCCATATGCACAAGGGCCATCTTAGAAAAACACCACAATGCATCTTGGGAAACCGAGTACATTTTTAAAATATTTCAAGTTGCCAAGATGTAGTTTCTATGTAACTATGCCAGGTTGTTTGTATTGTGTACCGCAGCGGCTTCAAAATCAGCCCGCTGTGATGGTTGCCGATGTTTTTGGGACTCGTATTTCACCCAGAATCCTTTGTGCACCGATCATTTCTGGTCTCATTTGTTTTTTGCCCTTACAACTATGTGTATTAAGCACTGTATACTCATTACTTTCCCGAGTCCTGTGAAAAAATCCACAGGCATATAGGATTCGAACCTTAACCTTTGCCATGCTAGAGCAGGTGTCTTACCACTAGTCCACCGAGCTAGCCTGGTGGCTAGAGACAGTTCGAGTCCTGGGCCCTATTTCATGGCTCTGCTGACCGTAAGCGAAGAATTGCATGCTAACTAATGTCAAACGTATTTCACAGGTTAGCAGGGAATTTTTGCTTTTGCTTGTGTGCATGCATACTCCACATTACTAGGCATTCTTTGCTAGCGCAGTGCTTGTCCTGTAAGCAAAGAATGGTGGTATTCGCCGGAGAGCAGAGCCACGAAATTGGGCCCTTGCCATTTCTGATCATGCGCATTGGGACCTGCATTTATGTGGTATTTCTTAGTGTTACTGCAAACCTTATGATATATAATTATTCCCACCATGCATCATTTCAAATCCTGTTTCTGAAACACATTCTGAACAAGCATCACGCAAATATTTTGATAAGTTTTTATTTATTTATTTTAGGTTGTGACTGGGTCTTGTTAGACAGTCGCTACATATTCCATAGTGCTCGGCAAGTGACAACCAATGATATCAAGCAATGGCATTCATTCTTCAGTAAGCTAGGGGTCCTTAACTACCTAGCTATGGAGAAAAAAGTGATCACGGTGAAGGAAGATGAACTGGTGAGTATCGCTCAGGAGTTACAAGTTTTTGAGAAATGCAGGGCCCAATTTCATCGAGCTGTTTAAAATAAGCACCTAAAGCAGCTCAGCACAACAAAATTATGCTTACCAGAATAAGGTTACCAGCCAAGATACCATGTGACATGTACAATCTTTGACTGGGGGGTGGGGTATCCTGCTTTTTTTTGCTCAGCAAAAATTTGTGAGCCATATTTTCTGCTTGGCATCTTTATGAAATTAGGCCCACAATTTTCAAATGTTTGCAGAGTAGTTGTATCACAGGTTTTCATTCTATGTACTATGAACCCAATGGCTTCTCAATGTTGGGCATTATTTGTTCCTGGTTGACATAAATTAGGTATTGTTTCATTCCTGAAGTGCTGGGGGGGGGCTGCTGTATCTCTTGATTATTTGGGCAAGGCAAAGTGTTACTGCTAATGAAGGTTTTTTTGTTCAAATATTGGGAAGAACCAGTGCATTCCAAATTACTTTTTATGCAACAAAAACCTTTTTGTCTCGTGTTGGATGTGTATGATTCCAGAGCATGACGTTGACTAGTGACTGAATTAATATTTGATTTCAGGAAGCGACACCCTGGGCAGACCTTGGCCAATTCTGGTCTAAACCTCCGGGTGGTGTCTACTTGATCCATGACAGTGTCTGCCAAGAGTTAACAGAGTTAATCCAGGCCGATCTTGAAGCATCGGCCAAACAAACCCAGCGGCTGAATCTACTCAGGTTGCTTCAGCAGGAATGGAGCAGTAACTACGCAGGCCGCACAGACGCTGTTGTCTGTGATCAGTCTGGGGTGAAGCTCACTGATACTCAGTCCAGCTTCAGTATCCAACTCCGTACTTCTTCATGGCTTCCTTCGACTCATGTCAGTGGGGAGAAGCCTGGCGTGGTATTCAGACGCCCCGTTGAGGTCTTCCTTCCACAGGATAGTGTAAAGGTACTGCTGAGTAACCATGTGCCGTACATGGTGACTGAGGCACAAGGGGACGCCCAATTGCTGCAGTTCATTGGAGTGAAAACAGCCAGGGCGATTGATCCCAGCTTCATCATGTCGATGCTCAAGACTTGGTGTTACGACGAGTCATCTTCAGACCGGACCTCTTTCTGTACCACTCTGCGGCATATTGCATCGGTGTATCAGTACCTTGAGCAAAACTGCCGTCCCCAAGAGATCAGAGACCTCTTTGATGATCATAGAGTTGTATTTACCTCTGAGGCTAGGTCCAATCAAGAAACTAGAGTCCCTGTCCAAGGCTTGTTTGTCCACAAAAACATGGTTTATTGGAAAGATCCATCTGGACTCCAACAGAAATACAAAGGGTTGAATAATCGTATTGAGCTCGGTGGCTTTTATTCCCATCACCCTGATCTTGAACGATTCTTTTGTGGACTGATCAATGTTGATACTTTACCAACAATAAAAGAGTACGCAGAGCTCTTGGTTCAGTGTGCGAGTGATGTCACCCTACCAGATAATGGAAGAATCAAGGAAGAAATTCTGGTGTTGTATAAAATGCTCGGGCAGAAGTGTTTGGCATCGTCAAGTTCAGATAGAAACAGTCGGCAACATGACATGTTTGCTGGACAGCAGCTTCAGACTAACTCAGCCTCTACTCAGTTCATTAGAAGAGTCTTGGAAGATCAGCCTGTATTTCCTACAACTGGCAACAAGTGGGTGACTTTGGCAGAGAGACCACTTATCTGTGACAGTTCGTCCAGTGACCTTCAGAAGCTCTTTGAAGACCGAAAGGAGGTGCACTTGCTGAATTTTGGCGACAGAGATCGTCTCGGCCATGTTGTTGATGGTGTTTACAAACCTGGCTCAATGAACAGACAGCATGTTCAGGTTTTCTTGGAGGCTTGCGGTGTTGGGAAGCTAGTAGATTGTATTAAAGAAGAGTTTATCACTGAGCTGACCAAACCCTCCATTCCACTGCAACTGTTCCTCTATGAAATCTGTCCCTACGTTCAGCTCTTCATGAGCCAGAGCTCCATAAAAGACGTTCAGCCGGCTTATGAGAAACTGACCTCTGAGGTTAAGATCGCTGCCAAGTTGAAAATTATGCGCTTCCTGGAGGCAAAGAAAATTGAGAAGGTCTACCGCTACCAACACGACCCTAACGTGTTTGCCAAGCAGAATGTCAACTGTGGAATTCAGGATCTGATGGAGTTTTACATCTCCACATCCATCTCAAAAAGTCTTCAGAATAACAGCGATGTCCGCCGTGAAGTGGCCAAGCTCTTCAGCGGTGGAAGTATTGATGTGCAGAGTACGTTGTTTAATTTCCTAGGAAATCTGCGTCTGGAGCTTGGAAGCCAAAAGAAAGCCAACAAGGGAATTGATGAGAGGATCTGTCAGGCCTTAAGCCTGAACTTCCCACTGGATGAGGATGCTGAGCCATGGGAGGTACCCAAACCTATCATTCCTGAAGATCCACCTAAAATGGGTAAGTCAGTAGCTTTTTGATTTCATTTTATTTTCATTTATTTATTCTGGTTGTGAAGCCAAGGACTCTCAGAAAAGTGAACTTAGTCACTGTACTAGCCAAGAACCCCATGGAGTGCAGACAAGGAAGGAAGTTTCAGTTTTAGATGTAGGAGGAAAACCCCAGAGAGTTATTCCAGGGAAACCCACACCATCAGGAAGGGACTGAACAACCAATCCACATAGTGCCCCCTGTGGTATTCAAACTGGGGTCCCAGAGGTGGAAGGCAAGGAAAGATACCATAACGCCAACCTGACCGCCGAAATATCCCAAAGATATTCTGCTTTGATATCTCAAAGATTTTAGAGATATGCAGGACAACAATTCTGCGTTTAGAATTATAAATTAAATATAGAAGAATATGGCATGAGTTTTAAACATAATGAGGGATGATATATACAATTTTTCAAATATAATTTAAGATAAATTATTTATAATTACATATCCAACAGCATTATTAGCGCCAATAACAGGATGAATAGGAAAAGAGAAGAAATGTTAAGTTTTAGATGTGTGAGAAAAAAACCCAATGGGGGAAAACCCAAGTAAACTGAAAACACAATCCACATGCAAGGCTCCAGTCTGAGATGGGATTTGAACCGGGGTCTACAGAGGTCAAAGGTAGGGAAAGAATCCACTGAACCAACCTGATCCTCATGATTATACTCAGACAAATTGTTTTGCAACAGACACACAGTTTTGCGATTTCCGGTCACAGCTTGAAACTGGGTTTATTTGCATGCACAAAATTGCAATTCACGTTAAGTTGGCAAGGAGCCGGATGCCGGACACAGGGCAAACTGACTACACAGACACACAACCAAATGCACAAAACAAAACAACATTAAAATGGACAAACAAAAAGCTGTGCCAAAGTGATGGTAACCAAATCTGTACCAAAACAACCCCCTCAACGAAACTAACTCCCATTGGTTAATAGTTAAACCCCGCCCTAATTGGTTACCACATTCAACCAATCAAAACCCAACCCTAGCATGAGCCTCATGCCGATTGGTTGTCAAAACCACTGGTGGATCCTCCCGATCCATAGAAAATAGCTTCACGGGCAAAACAGCCATTCACATCACCAAACCATGCTCACCCTGTTAACACCGATGAGAGCTACAATTACCAATTCATTCCTTATTCATGAATCCAACCAGACTAGCCCCGAAACCCCCACAATTTGTGCAAGCGAATGTGCACCGGAATCACTTATGCTGGGTATAAAGCATTTGATCATTTAATTGATAAAATGAATTATCTACAACTTTAGGGACTTGTCCTTCTACAAATAGTTCCACTCATTTTCAATAATGATTCATGTTTCAACTGAATATTTCAGTGGTAAAGCCACCTCAAGTTAAGCCAGAGCCAGAGGTGAAGCCAGTAGCCGCTGCTGCACTAGAAGGTGACGAAGATGAGGCAGCCATTTATAGCTGGCCTCCCAAGTCTGGTGTCTTTGGCCCAACTGTTAAAATCACCAAAGGTATGTAGCATTGTACATCACCATATTTATCCAAATTAATTAATAGTCGGGTACCAATTATACAAAGCTGTTTACATGGGCCCAATTTCATAAAGCTGTTAAGCAGAAAATACTGTTTGACATATTTCTTTGCCAAGCAAAAATTGAGTGGGGCACCAGTCACAACAATGCAAACTTGATGTAAGTTTGGCTGGTAACCTGTTTCTGCTAAGCAATACTTTTTTGTGCTTAGCAAGTTTTTGCGCTTACAGGCTTTATGAAATTGGGCCCTGTAACAGATTTTTATGCTTGCAATAGCAGAAAATTGTGTTTAAGCAAATGTGTATTTCATAAGTGTTCAAGAAGATTTGAAGCAAATGAACTTTTGAAATATTTGTTTATTTACAAGGTGCACAACCTGTAAAAGAGGACTCAGTGCTAAATATGTGGCCTCCGCCTAAGCCACCAGTGGACACTTTGCCATCACTCTATCCACAAGTGGCCCATCAGTTCACAGATAAGCAACAGCAATCTGCTGATGGAATGCCTCAAGAGGGCACAGCAGCAAGTGCAACGATGCTCCAACATCAAGGAAGCCAAGAGGGTATGTTGATGCGGTCGGTGTCCAGGGACAGCGGACAGGGAGTTGGACAAGGTAAATTCTATTTTTTTTAAGTCAAAAGAGTCTGGGTTTGCCGTTAACTTTCTCAGTAGTTTGTGAGCCGGATCAGTGAGCTTGTTGTTACACTATTCTGCTGAAGGCCTGTGATTTGTCAGGATTTTTCATTTAAACTCCCTTGGCTTTCAGACTTCTCCAGAAAGATGCAAACTCTCCATCACAGAGACAACAGACACTGCTCTTGTTGTGTTCAAACCTGTAGATTTCTATTAGTGGCTATTAGAGTCATAGTGTGTTATGGCCGCGCGGTCTAGCTCACGTAATTCAGGTTCTGGTGGCTGAGTCATCACACTGTATCTTCGAATCTCAATCTCGGTACTTGTGTCCTTGAGCAAGACACTTAACTATAATTGCTCCTTGGCGTTTATATCCTAACTTATGGATTCTGCTGAGTAATGAAGTAGAAGTAGAAGTAAAGTCTATAAACCTCTAAAATACCAATGTATAACATTATTTTATTTTTTCAGGGAGCTTAATCATCTCCAGACCAAGAGAATTTGTGTCTTTTTTTCATGGGGTTTTCATTTTCCTACAATCTTATCCATACTTGAAAAGCTTGAATTTCACAGGCCTACACTTCAAAATTTTCTTTTCAACAGTCATTTTATTGGATTGGAATTCAGAGCTCAAAAAGAGCATGAAAATAAGAAAAACTCAAGACTCTTTTCCTATCATTACCGATGGGTGTTTTTTTGGGACGGCAGCAGTCATGCGGGATAATTTAGGAGTTTGAGGCCTTCGGAGGAGCACCCTCATGGGGGCCATCTGAGCTCTGTTCCCCACCAGGTGACCTGAGGAGGTTTCCATTGTGATGCACTTCGAAGCATGCACGTACATTCGAATACTTATGATGTATGTATTTGGTCAGTCTGCTGCCACCTAGTGTCCCCAGTAGCTTCCCATTATGTATCGTACTTTTGAAATATGTATATTTGTGTATTTTAAAAGGTGTGGCGAGAGATGGTTTGCCAGCATCCCAGCAACATCAACCATCAGGCAGAGATACTCGACTTCCCCGTGCTCCTGAGCTTAACCAGTTCATCTCTCCTCAAGGACAGAATGTAGACACACTTGGAGTAGTAAAGGATGACGAGGAAAGATACAGCAGTACTTCAAGCGTTTCTGAAGACAACGATGATGAGGATGATAACGAGGAGGAAATTAGTGAAGAAGATAAAGATGAGAGCGGTACCTCAGAATATGAGCAATTTCCATCAGGGAACGGCCAGTTTAACAGTCCTCCACGGATCCAGCACTCCTTCGCAACGCCTCAATCCTCGAGCAGCCCCAGAAAGTTCTTTCTGCCTCAGCTCACAGATTCAGAAGCTGTTACAGTTGAGTTTGAAGATGTTCCTCACGGCACAGCCCTCCAGCACAGTCTCGCAGATGTGGATCTCCACCTCGGAGACGATAAAGACATGAGCGATGTTGGGCAATGGGGAGAGAAGCTTGTGTACAGGTACCTGGTGGAGATGGCAAAAGGCAATCCAGCAGTCACTGTTCACTGGATCAACGAGTATAAAGAGAGTGGAGAGCCCTATGACATCATCATTAACCATGGCAACAGTGTCATCTACATTGAGGTCAAGTCGACCCTAAGGGATCAAAAGGAGCTGTTTGAGATTTCCTCGAAGGAGGTGGCCTTTGCACAAGCGCATCAGAGGGATTTCCATCTTTACAGAGTCTACAATGTGGGGAAAACCTCAGCGGTGAGATTGTGTCGCGTTTGTAATCTGGCTGATAGAATGGACAAGAAAGAGGTCAAATTGTTCATGCTCCTCTGAGATAATACCCAAATAACTCTTACATGTTGAGTTTGTTCTGCTTTTCCTTACATGTACCAAATATTAATTTCCTAAATTGACTATCAATTTTTTTCAAAGCACTTTTTTGCTCACAGTAATTGCTGAGCAATCTTCTTCTGTGTTCCCAGTGAGACACAATGGATCTTTCACGAGAAGCTTTGTACTTTTGAGTAGTTTTTAACTTGAAATATATCTTCCTTTTGCCGTTGAATGTCACAGCAGTGAGAAGCGTCATCAAAACTGGCAAATGGGTGAGAAGTAGTAACAGTGTTTTTGTCTTTCAACTTTTTATGAATATTGTTTGGTTTTACCCATACATCGATGTGTGTATAGCACTGTATACTCAGTACTTTCCCCCCGAGTCTTATGAAAAATAATCCACAGGCATATTACTCGGGTCTGGATTTTTTCAAAGGACTCACAGCGAAAGTACTGAGTATACAGTGCTTTACACACATCGGTCTATGGGTAAAACCAAATAATATTCTTTATCCCTGATGCATTTTTAACATCTATTACAATTTGTATAGATTTTAAGATTATCTGTAGTTGTGGGAAGTCTTAAATAAAATATTACCTGGCTAGAAAAATGTGCAATGGGGGCAGACATTTTGTATGTACACATTTGAGGAATCGTCGTACCACAATTGACCATATTTTTGACCGCATGAGGGCGCTTTCATCAGGAATTGTCTTGCATCACAAATGACAGGTTTCATCTCATTATAATTGCCTGTATGTAGTTTTCTTGCATCAATGACGAAATACATAAACATAATATTAACAACATTGAAAAAAAAAACAGTTTTTTTTGCTTGTTTTGCACCACATGAGTTTGGTTCACATACGCCCTCAAGTGGTCAAAAATACGGCAAATTGGTCAATATAGAAGTAAGATATTAAAGTTGGTTGCAGTTATTGTTGACGACTTGTATCTTTCTTTTCTTTTCGATAATCTGAATTATGAATAAGGATTGTGAATAACATACTAATATGAAGTAGGTCTTTAAAGTGTCAATACTTAAATTACTTATATGTATGGTATGTTCAACTTCACATTGCATTAGGCTTAAAGATACATTTAGCTAAAAATATGTGGATTTCAATGGTTGTCAAAGTGGTGCATGTATGTTCATGTATGTGTATGTACCTATAGTCATTCATAGTTTAATGCATATTTTGTAAGTTATCAATCTTTGTAAATCACGATGAAACTGTTCCAGGCCAAAGTGCACAAACTTGCTTAAGCACAAAAATTAACTAAGCAAAATATAATTATCCTTACTAGATTCCTACTTATTTTAGCTCAGAAGCAGAAATCTGTATAACAATATTTTCTGTATTTCAATACTTTCTGCCCCATAAAATTGAGCCCTGGTTGTGTATAATCAAGCATAGGAATCAGCAATATGGTTCTGAATTATTTTTCTGACTCACATTCAAATTTGTACAACCTTTAATCTGCGTTCATTACTATTTCTATGTGGTTTTTGTGTCAGTGTAGTGACTTGTGTGATTTATCACTTTTGTATATCAAGAATTGACTTCGAACTTTGAAATTTGACCACCAAGGTATGAATTATTGAAGGTATCATTTGCAATATTAGTTAAATGCACATTTTAACAGGTATAACATGCTTCAATCAATTCTTTAAAGTTTATTTTTAATTCTTTAAGATAGTCTCTTTCTTTTTGTAATGTCTTTAAAGTTAAACAATAATTTAGATTAAAAAGGAAACAAAATAATACTTAGATTGGATTCAATAGGCCTACATTAAATGGATTGCTTGTGGGAAGAATTTTCTTTTGTATTGTATACATTTTAAAACAATCTGAGAAGTTTCTGTTTTTATATGTTGTTTTCACACAAGCCTTCAGGATACAAAAGAAAGTGGAGATAACTGTTGTTCTTTGGTGTGTAGGCAACCTTAAAAAAACCTGGTAATTAACTGGTAAATTCTCGGTGCTGTTCACTTGTTAACTATTTATATTATTTTGTTGATTCTGTGCAGTTGACAGTTTAAACCATAATAATTTATATTGCATAATGTATAGCATTTACCAATTTTGTGTTATATTAATTTATTAAGTTTAGTATATATACTTTTTTATTTGAATTAATGGTCTAAGTTGGAAGTGTGTTTGGTAAGATTTTGAACCCCATATCATTGTTGTATTTAGCACAGGTGCTTTTTCATACATTGCTTTAAGAATAAAGATAAGTGTGATACTATATCAAATGTCAGGACTTAATAATTTAGAGAGAGAATCAATGTATGATAAAACATTTTTATTGAAAATTAAATTACCTGTAGATCACATTCCTGTGTTAGTTTATAAATCTTATTTTTGTGTCAAAACCTGAGAATGTAGCAGATGGACCCTATTTAGAATAATCTATTCTAAGTAATTGGATGACTGGTAACCCAAATATAACAAACTGATTTTGTTTTTCCAGATATGAGGATACATTGCCTTAAAAAAAAAATCAATAAATACAAAAAAATAAATAGATAAACAAATAAATAAATAAAAACATTAATCGATACAAGCAACTCGGGCTTCAAATATGGATTCATGTGTGGCAAACATGAAATGTTGTCATCGAACAAGACAGCAAGAGAAAGTATTTGGGAAGTCTCCTGACTTGCAAATGTTAATTAAAACAAATGTCGGGTGTGTCGAGTAGAATTAGAATAATTGTGTCAGATAAACATTTTGTTTCTGTCTGAAATCAGGAAAACACAGAGTGAGAAACAAATTTGCGTTGGCCTATAAAGTTTTTAAGAAACAAACATTTTATAAATGACTGTTTTTTGTAGAATCTCAAAAACTCGAAGAATCCCACATGCGCCTGCGCAATCTCTTTTCTAAACCACAAAATGCAAAATGCACACGTGCACAAGATGTCACCGGCACAATTTTTCAACATGACGGTAAGAATTCCCAATTGACGTTTGTCAATTGTTTTGCATTATTTTCTTGAAAGTAAGGGCCTATAGGCACTGAACAAGTTTGGTAATTGTCAAAGACCAGTGTTCTCACTTGGTGTATCCCAACATATGCATAACATAACAAGCCTGTGAAAATTTGGGCTCAATTGGTCATCGAAGTTGCAAGAAAATTATGACAGAAAAAACACCCTTGTTGTACAAATTTGTGTGCTTTCAGATAGGAATAAAAACTTCTTGCATCAGGAAGTTTTTATTATTTTAGTGAGAAATTACCTCTTTCTCAAAAACTACGTTCAGAGGGAGTCGTTTCTCACAATGTTTTACACTATCAACAGCTCTCCGTTGCTCGTTACCAAGTAAGTTTTTATGCTAATTACTTTGAGTAATTACCAAACGTGTACAGTGCCTTTTGAGCATTCTACCTCCATGCTTTAAGTGTTCAACATTTCTACAGTCTTTATTTGCCTAAAGTGTAGTTTTCAATGAAATTATGTGGTGACTGATAGTTGCCTCCTCAAATGTGATGCTCGTTCCATCCAGTGTCCTTTCTCTATGTTCCATCTAAGATGTCAGAGATCCATCTTTGGCATTCGCTGGTTTGACTTAATCAGCAAACAACGATGTCGCCCACAGAACACAACTCCCCACGACGGCATCTAACCCTGCCGGCGCCGTGCCCTGTTCAGTCATGCCATACACCCAAGCCTATAGAAGGCACTCGACATTGCTGTCAACTCCTGGAAAGGTCAACCCCAGCTTCCCGGCTGGTCGAGGCCAAGAGGACGCCCAATAAGTCCCTGTTGATCAGCTGGTTCGACCAGTGCCTGGAACCACGTTGTAGTGTTAGACGTGGGTATGAGGTCAGCGCGACGGACGGACCAATGCTGTCTTTGCGGATGAGGTGAGTGAGTGTGAGCGTGGAGGGACTTTTCCTTCCTCCAAGGTGTGATGTGATATTTGTTGTACGATGTGGCCTTGCCATTTCGGCTTAAAAACTTACCTTTCCTGTCTGTAATGTATTCATACATATGTTAATGAGCACAGGTTGAGCATGCGTACTGCATAGCTTATAATAAAGCACTCATGATACTGGCAAGTATATGTGTCACACATGTTCGTTCATTCGTCCAGAACATCACAAATTGGCGACGAGGATGCAATCTCAGACTGTATTTTTTCTTGTCGAGATCACCATCAGCTTTAATAGCCTTCGTACAGCTATGTTTTAGGTGGATTTGGTGCACCAAAACAAACATTTCCAGAGTTTTATTGAACGTACTAACTTCTGCTAACTGACGAAAGTTCGCAGCACATGACGTGTACAAACCAGCGTACGTACACGACGCGTAACGACGACGGACTGGAGAACTTTTGTATGATAATCGCAGTGCACGGGTCAAGGTTCACGCAAGCACCGGGACAAAATGGCGGCGTCCACGGGCTATATCGGAAAGCTTGGCACTTATGACAAATCTAAGGAGCCGTTTAGCTCTTACATGGAGAGAGCTGACATGTTCTTCATGGCTAACAACATAACGGAGACCAGCGGTGAAGGAGAGGCAGTGATTGCCGCAAATAAAGCCGTTCGAGAACGCATGAAAGCGATTCTGCTCACGGAGGTCGGTCCGGAAGTGTACGGCACACTTGTAAATCTACTCGCGCCCAAGAAGGCAAAGGATGTGCTTTTCAAGGACATTTTGGAGAAGTTGGAAGACTATTTCAACCCAACACCTCTGGAAATCGCTGAAAGCTACAAATTCGGTACCAGAAACCAGAAACAGAATGAGAAAATCAGTGAGTACATTATTGCCTTGAAAAACTTAACGTTGCACTGTAACTTTGGAACCTTTCTTGATCGGGCATTACGCGACAGATTTGTTTGTGGGTTAGTGGATGAGTGAATTCAATCAAAACTTTTGAATACTACAGATCTCACATTTCAGAAAGCATGTAAGATAGCTACCACAATGGAGATGGCATCAAAGAATGCTCGTGAGTTTCGTCCACCACAAACTTTAGCAGCTGTTCATAGTCACAAAGCAGTGCATGTGGCCAGAGCGAAAGGCGCTAAGCCGAAACCCAAGTCAAGTGGGGAGAACAATTCAGCCAGTTGTTATCGCTGCAACGGTAATCACTCTTCACACTCCTGTCAGTTCAAAACGGCTAAGTGTTATAACTGTCAAAAGAAAGGACACATCGCCTCCGCATGTCGAGCTAAATCTAAAACAGGAAATAGACAACCTGTTGGAAACAAGAGTCAATCCCAACAAAAAGGAGTTCACAACTTGGAGGTGGATCCAGATGGAGATGAACTTGGCTTGTACACGATTTATGCAACCAACATTGATAAGCCTACAACTAGCCAAGGCAAGGACTTTAAAACCCAACTTCTGGTTAACGGTCAGTCAATTGATATGCGCATCGATACTGCAGCAGACTGTTCCGTCATGAGCAAAGACACTTATGAAACCAAGTTTGGACAGATACCATTGTCCGCGAGTAAGGTTCAGCTTAAAACCTACTCGGGTGAAGTCTTGGAGACATGTGGACAAATGGACTGTAAAGTTCAACATAAGGGTCAGTCTGTAACACTGCCCATCATCGTAGCTTGCTATCGCAACAAACCAACTCTCCTTGGAAAGGACTGGCTGCGTAGACTAAAGCTAGACTGGAAAAACATTTTCAGTGTCGATTCATCAGAATCATGCCTCAACAATCTGCTAGACAGGTATGCAGAAATGTTTGCCGACAGTTACATGGGCATCACCGGATACACAGCACACATTCGACTAAGACAAGAAGCAAAACCAGTGTACTGTAAACCGAGACCTGTACCATACGCACTGAAGCAACAAGTAGAGGAAGAACTGGAGAAGTTAGAGAGAAATGGGGTACTAGTTAAGACAACACAGAGCGATTGGGCAACACCAGTAGTAGTTGTGCCCAAGGCTGACAAAACTGTTCGACTCTGCGGTGACTACAAGGTCACTATCAATCAAGCGGTTGACGATGAACAATACCCATTGCCAACCTCGCAAGATCTGTATGCAGAACTTAGCGGATCAAGAGTCTTCACCAAACTGGATTTGTCACACGCGTCGCCCAACTCAACGTTGACAAGGAAAGTCAACCTTACTTGACAATCAACACACATAAGGGCTTGTATTCTTATACAAAGTTGCCCTATGGGGTGAAGTCCTCCCAAAGATCTTCCAGTCTGTCATGGATAAAATGTTGCAAGGCATACCACATCTTGTGTGCAACCAGGATGACTTACTAATATCCACGGTAGGCATGAAGGAACACCTGGAAATCCTTGGACAGGTTTTTGCACGACTCGAGAGTCACAATATCAAACTGCGACAAAGTAAATGTGCATTTGCGCAGTCTGAAGTGGTCTACCTTGGACTCAAAGTAGACGCCAAGGGACTTCGCCCAGTGAAGGAAAAAATCGAGGCCATCGTGAATGCTCCAGAGCCTAAAAATGTGTCAGAGTTACGATCATTTCTCGGAATGGTTCAGTTCTATGCCCGATTCCTTCCAGATCTTGCAACTGTGCTACAGCCTCTACATATCTTGCTACAGAAAGACACGACTTGGATGTGGGGGAAGGAACAACAACGTGCATATGATACCTGCAAAAAGAATTTGACAAGCGATAAACTCCTTGTTCACTATGACACGACACGCGAGTTGAAACTTGCTTGTGATGCTTCAAGCTACGGTGTAGGTGCAGTGATCTGCCACGTCATGGATGACGGACAGGAAAAGCCTATTGCTTTCGCATCTCGCACGCTATCATCGAGTGAACGGATCGAAAAGGAAGCACTCAGCATCATCTTTGGAGTCAAGAAGTTCCATCAATTTCTTTTGGGAAGACCATTCACGCTAGTGACTGATCATAAGCCACTACTAACAATACTTGGTCCCAAGTCAGCGATACCTACCACGGCGGCATCAAGGATGCAACGATGGGCAATTCTGTTGTCCATGTATGACTATAAGGTTGAGTATCGAAGTTCCAAGTGCAACGCAGTAGCAGATGCGTTGTCCCGATTGCCCTATGAGAACTCGGATGTGGGAAGTGAGAACTCAATCTACACTTTGAAAGTTGTAGATGAAGATTTTCCTGTAACTGCAACAGAGATTGCAGCAGAAACACACAAGGACAGTGTACTTAAGATTGTTTATGAACAAACATTGAACGGTTGGACTGAAATAGATAGTGGATTGAGCACAGAGTTTAAGCCTTTCCATAATAGACGCCATGAGCTGTCATGTGAGCAGGGATGCATTAAGTGGGGTTATAGAGTGGTAATACCTGAGTCATTACGAAACAAAATTATGTCTGAACTTCACGCCGAACATCCAGGCATAGTGAGTATGAAGTCAATCGCTAGAGGTTTTGTGTACTGGCCTGGTATTGACAGTGAAATTGAATCACTGGTAAGCAAATGTAGCGTATGCCAAAATTGCCGAAATAAACCACCAAAAACACCTCTGCAACCCTGGTCATGGCCAAGCAGACCCTTTCAGAGAGTCCATGTAGATTTTTGTGAAAAGGGTAATGATCACTTTCTAGTACTGATAGATAGTCATTCCAAATGGATTGAGGTCAAGTACATGGGGTCAAGTACTACTACTGAGCGTACTGTAGATGAGTTGAGATCAATATTTGCATGTCATGGTTTACCTGAAGAACTTGTTTCTGATAATGGGCCTCAGTTTCGTTCAGAATTGTTTAAAGAGTTCATGAACCTGAACGGTGTAAAACACACGCTTGTTCCACCGTACCATCCAGCCTCCAATGGAGCCGCTGAAAGATCAGTTAGAATTGTCAAAGAAGCCCTTAAGAAACAGGTTTTACAGGGTAGTTCAAAGCTCAGCATGAAACATCGTTTGGCTAGTTTCTTGCTGAAATATAGGACTACACCACACACCACAACGGGTTACACACCTGCAGAGTTGTTAATGAAGAGAAGGCTCAGAACACGCCTAAGTCTGGTTCAACCCAATTTGGCATCAAGGGTTGAAAAACAACAGTTACGTCAAAAGAGACAATTTGACTCCAACAAAAAAGAGAGGAGTTTCGAACCAGATGAGCAAGTTCGTGTTCTCAGTCCTCCCAACAAGTCTAGTCAAAACAAATGGGATGTTGGGAAAATAGTTGAAGTGTGTGGAACTAAAAGATACTTAGTTAAACTAGGGGACAAAATCAGAAGTGTTCATGTTGACCAGATGATTTCAGCCAAAGATAAACCAAAGCCTGAACATGAATACCTATCTCCTGAGTTTTTGGGTGAAAGTGAGTTGGAAACGACCACAGTGGTTGAATCACAAAATTCAGCTAGTACAGATAAGGAAGCAGACTCCTCTAGTCAAAGTGAGGGTACTAAAACAGAGTCAAACAAACCTTCAGTGGAGTCAGCATCTAAACCAGTTATGATCAGAAGATCAGAGAGGATCCGAAAACCACCAGTTAAGTTAGACTTGTAGTTAAAACGAAACAAAAAGCCAGTCTAAGCATTTTCTTAAGAAGCAGTTTTATTTCACAAATCATCACCAAAGTAAATAAGGAGTGTGGATTATAGCAAAGTCCAATAAGTTTGATTGATAATTTACTATGACATTCTGCCACATATTATGCCACACAAGAGTATGTTTATCTACTGGATACTTAATAATTGTTTTGTTCAAGTTCATCAAATATAATGTGCAACTAAATCATTGGGTTTAATACTTAAAAGGGGAGAGCAGTGTAATGTATTCATACATATGTTAATGAGCACAGGTTGAGCATGCGTACTGCATAGCTTATAATAAAGCACTCATGATACTGGCAAGTATATGTGTCACACATGTTCGTTCATTCGTCCAGAACATCACACTGTCGTACCCTTCGACCTTTTAAAAAAAGTACTTTTATGAGACGAGACGATAGCGAAACGAACCTCATAGTTCTAGGAGTAATATATAGTCCTGGGTGGTAGTCAACGGAGGAGTCCAACCTGGGCTTAGGGGCCCCACACAACCAGGGAGCATTTCTGGTGGTCTATCGAGGGATATGGGCTTAAGGGGAAATCATTATTGCAAAGCAGCTCTTATCGATATCAGTGTCACAGCTAGGAATGGTGTAGAAAGCACGTTGTCGAAAGAGTGTATAGAAAGAACAATAAAGGAATTAGTTGCTTTTAATTGGACAGGCATAAGGTTGCATGCGTCCTATTAATTGATTATTTAGGATGGGGGATAGGGAGGTTTGGCTTAGAGGATATTTGGCTAACAAAGAATGCAGTTTGAAGCTGACATACCATTGTTGCCACAGTGTTGGCAGCTGATTAATTGAATTACATTGATAGCCAGCAGTATGATTTGATTTTATCTTTGTTTTTGCAGCAATCACTTTAAAGTTGCATGGCCTGATTTTAGAGAATTTTTTCTCTGACCAAATTTTGACAGATGATGCTGTTTCAAAATGGGAAACATACAAAAACTTTCAAATAATGCCACGGACAATATACAAAGTTATTTGTACATGGCTGTCGGGCGTGATTTAGGTAGGGTCATAGATTTTTTTTGTCAATTTAATGCTGGTTTAGGCAAAATTAAAAAGAAAGATACAATAAAAGTCTTGAAAGTTTCAGCTGAACACAGTGTCTACTTGCTGAGAAAACAGCAAAAGACTGTCACGGTATTTTCACAAAAATGTCAAATGTGATCTATGGCTTCTCTGTTGATTGGTACATGGACTTTCAGTAGTGCGAAAAATGTGGACTTGGGAAACAATATTGTTTTGCTGGGACGGGGTACTGTATGTTCACACAAAGAGGAAAGAACATTTCTCCATGGTTCACAAACACAAATTATTGCACACTATCTATTATCACCTACAGAGAAAAAACCCACTAGGATGGTGCAACTATAGGCATACATTGTCACTGCATACCGTAGGGTTTTTAACTTGTTCATTCTCTCTCTGCTTAACAGAGTCTTGAATTGAGAAGACGTGAAGATCATATGAAAACAACAATCTCATCACAGAGGCCTAAGAGATTGCATTCTCCCTGACATAATGCATCTGATGTTACCATCATGCAACTCATGAGCATTAGTCAAAGGTGGTCTAATCAAACACCAGAACCACCAGTGCAGCTGTTGTCACATTCTCCATACTTAGGGAGCTTTCGTTTTGGACGACGGATGGTTCTGCAACGGTGAAAATGACACGTCGAGCTATGTGCGCATGCGTCGACTCTGAGGCTTCGTCGGCCTTCAATTTCTACAACAGTACTTGGGGTGAATCTGCGTTGTGCTGAAAACGACAACGTTTGGGTTCAACCGTTGTAGAACCATCCGTCGTCCAAAACAAAAACTCCCTACTTACTTGCCAATGGGGATTGGTTTGCTCCAGTGGTGAAAATGAAGGTAAATCTTTTAGGGGGGTGCACCATTTTTTTCTAGGGGGTTACTTAATTCTGGCCAATTAAATTGTAGTTTGTGTTTACATCTTTCCAGGCCCCTTTTCAGTGCTCTATGTTATGCTGTTTAGTCTTTTTTAGAAGACCATCAGTGAAGTGGAGGTAAAAATGTTGTCTGCATGTAAATAGAAAAGTAGTTTTACACATCAAGTATATGTAACATTTTATTCTTGTAATATTAAATTTCAGAAGTTCAGATTTCAAATGGGGGTGCACCCCAGAGCAGGCATGGACATCAATTGGGGGGGGGGGGGCACAAATGCACCGTGCCCTCCTGTAGTTACCCAACTGGTTTGCTCTCTGAATATCAACAACCTCTGGCATACCCATGTGACACAGGTAAGAAATCCTCAAATATGTTTAATTTTACAGTTTTTGTCTATCAGTTTTCTGTTGAGAACCATTTTTATATGGTTTTCGTGACAATGAATCTGTCTGAAGCATACCAAAATACGTGTTTTAATCTTTTTTTCAGATGAGACTGTATAAAGTCTTCCAAAAATCCCCACAAAGCTGTGATGATCATGAGGATCAACAGGATTGGTCGAGCAGGTTACAATGTGAGAGTGTTGACATATCCTTTGCTGCTTGAGAGCTGATGCCCATCAGCTCTATCACACTGTAGCCTTCCTTTGTAAACCTTTGGACATCAACTACAACTTAAAGAGGTGAGCTTTAACCAAGCTGGAGGGCTCAAGGCTGGTCTCTGATTTGAGTCCGGACTCGGAGTGCATGACTTGGACTCAGACTCAGACTCGACCCTGAGACTTTGTTCGACATGACTCAAGACCGGCATGAGACCGAGACGAATGGAGAAAGCACACAACTTGAGCTACCTTCATTATAGAGCCTTGACAGAGTGACACTCAAAATGACATGTTGACACGTACAGATTTCAAACAAGTCTGTCAGATTTTTGTTTTGCATGTTTTGGGGTTTGTTTGTTTTTGGGCACGATGTAAGTGTTATAAATTGATTTATGGCTTAAAAAATGTGTATTGACTTAAAGGGTGTGTACAACATTGGTAAGAATGAAAATGTAAATGGTCACAGATTTGCACATAACTCACATGGTATAAAGATGGTCATGGTATAAAACCTCCTTTGAAATAGTTTTGCTTGAAATGCCATAGTTTTTAAGAAATGAGTAAAATAATAGTATTTATCCTGCAGGATAAATCCGATGTTTGAAAAAAAGTTAAAACACATAAGGGGTTTTTTCACTGTTTTCTCATGACTCAGAAAACCGATTTAGCTTAAACTTTCACAGGTTTGTTATTTCATGTATATGTTGGGTCACATCGAGTTTGGATACAGGTCGTTGGCAATTACCAATGTTGTACACACCCTTTAAGAAAAGAAAAAAAACGCTTTTGTTAACAAAACTGGCAAATATGGTCACTAGTCTGACAGAAATGGCTGGAAATCATGCTGAATTTGCAGAAATGCTCCATACGACCATGATGCCAAATAATCCTGTGACCTACTAGGTACTTTCAAATAGTTAGCGAGGTGACTATGATTTGTAATGTGTCTTCTTTATAAATGATTAATGGTGTACCCCCATACCCAAGTCTCCTTTTCAATTTGGAGGTGCATATCAGTTAATGTACACACTGTTAAATATTGAATTTATATTGATGCTAACTGTGGTATGAATGACTGACAAGTCAGATTGCAAAAGATAAACTTGAAGTCAAGCTAGGGCGGTGCCTAAGGTTTATATGCAAAGGAGCTGTCACAACAAGTTAAATTCATTCACAGCCTTCTGTACCCTTTTTGAAAATTTATCAAAGATGCATGAATCTGACCTCCACTTGTTCATTCATTTTGACCCCAAAATTGATTTTCTCTTGGTAGGCCTAATTAAGATTATATTTATCATCATGAGTGAAAAATGGCGGTCACATACAACAATATTCTCCAGTAGATTAGAACATTTATACAAGGAAGTAGAACCTAAATGTCTGGGGTCAATCGATCTATAGTGAAATCATCTATAGAAATGGTTAAAATCTATTTTCACACATCAGGGTTTTCACCAACAGTGAGAAATATCTCATGAATATGTAATACTGCACCAACAGACCAATCATAGTGACGATGACATTCATATGTGAGTGCGTTGGACTTTAAAATAGAGCAATGACATAATCACCAATGCCTATTATAAACTTGGTTCTGAATCATTTACTGACAGTGACACACAGATTTCGAACATTGGACTAGTTGGAATTACTTTGGTTTAGATCAATCATCAATGTCCATTGTGCTTTAAACTTGGGTAAGTCATCTACATTTGATTTTCCTTGTAACTTAGTTTGCTTTTCTTTTAGATTCAACCTTAGCAGCATTAAACATTTTGAGAAAGTGTAAATTGTGTCCCATCCTCTAGTTTTCAATAAAAACATCATATAATGAAGCTGTGAAGGTTTCATCAAATTACAATGTTATTTTTAATGAAGAGGACAAAAAGTTGACTTACTGTGGTGGGAAGCTGGGGTGGGGCAATGGACACAACACAACCAACGTTTGTTATCTAAGGTAAATATATATATTAACCTCACACAAGGGCGAGTGGCTACAGGCTCATGCAACCATTTTGTCAGTTATCAGTTCTCTGAACAAAAGTTTTTAGGACCATTCTCTTTCACCCAAATGCTGTGTATATTTAGTTTTATTTGGCAAATTTTTAATAAGGAAATAAAAGAGTGCGAGTGCTGTGGGACAAAGGTCCGAGCCGAAGGCGTGGTCCTTTATCGCACGACTTTGACCCTGCAAGGTTTTCCGGTTAGGACCGAGCCACTACTCGTTTATTCCCAGTGGTAAATGCCCTTTTTGTTAAAAAGCAAAATAACTTTGGAAATCTGTAAATTTTTAATTTGTGTCACTTCCTCGGGACCCGTTTCGCAAAGAGTCAAATGATTGTATGTGATTGAGTTTCGGTGATTGCGTTACGCATAAATTAGCACCCGCGTAAGCTTGCGCACCGTGCGTATGTTTAAACACTTATCACTGTGTTTATATTGCACTTTTAAACATGACCATGAAATACTATTGACTTTGGGATGTACTAAGGCAGCAGATAGATTTTGTTTGGTGAGAAAGACTTTTTTTTTTTCTTTTTTTTTTACAGATGAATAAAGATGTTAGTTTTTATCATGAGTGAAAAAATGGCAGTCAGATTCAACCCTATTGATCATGATTTCCTGTAGATTAGAACATTTATAAAAGGCAGTTGAACCTAAACGTCTGGGGTCAATTGATCTATTGTGAAACTATCTATAGAAATGGTGAATTTCACACACCAGGGTTTTTCCCAACAGTGAGAAATATCTCATGAATATGTAATACTGCACCAACAGACCAATCATTAATGGGGCTGTTGCTGTTTACTTTGGGGATCAATAGACACAATAGGCGACTCCAGCTAGCGGTGGTCACGTGACAACATATAGTGGGTACAGAATCATAACAAACCATTGCGCTCAGTGTTTAAGCAAGGGGAGCTCAAATTTACTCTTCCCTCTATAAACAAAACTTCCAGGATTGTGTGCCACTGTTTTTCGGAGCTATACCAAACCATTTCGACAACGTTTGGAAATTGAAACTGGGCACACTTCCGTCTTTTTTGGCGGATTTTGGCGCTATATAAGTTTATGTTATTATTATTATTATTATATTACTTCCGATGGATTTAGAAAAGTTAAAATCATGTTGCAACCAACAAATGCAACATGAATCATGACCCTTGTGGCACTCGGATATGATGCCATGTTTTTCCATACACACCGCGCTGTTTGTTTACATTGTATACCCACTATAAGTCACGTGATGCCGTCGCCGATTGTGTCTATTGACACTTGCTAATCAAGTGCATGGGTGACACTAGATATTCCAAAAGCTACAAATGTTTGTCTTCCTCAACCAATAAATATTCCTTTCATTTTAATGGAGCATTGCCATGGATTTTGTGCTTTTCAGAATTTGTACTCAATTATTATCAATCGGTGTGTTTTTATCCTGCTTTTCTTCTTTTGCCCTCTGAACCTCTTTCTTTTTGTTCTTGGATGTGTTGTTCCTTTTTGGCGAGCTGCTTTAGCAGAATGCGAGCCTATGTAATACCGATTTTGTCCGTCCGTGGTCCGTCCGTCCGTCTGTGCTTACAAGAGCTACATTGAGGGGCTACTTGTAAGTAGGATCTGTACTTGTGGGCTTTTCTTACATTGTGGGGTCATGCCCACAATGTTTAAAACAGAAAAGATTAAAGAAAAGGGATCATAGTCACAACCTGTGGAATGCCCACTATGTCACTCTCCTAAACATGTCCGTCCGCATTGAGACTTTTTGTTAAAGTTTTTGCCTTAGATAATTTGTTGTGATATGTAATTGTTTTTGTGTGAATAGATTCACTAGGTGAAAATGGAAATTGTGGTCAAGTTTTTCTATTGTTTAAATATGTTGAAGTTTTCAGGGTTCATTATTACCCTCTGGAAATTAAACAGCTTCTGTCCGGCCATCCGCATTGAGACTTTTTGTTAAAGTTTTTGCCTCATGGTGTTAGATAGTTTGTTGTGAAACAAATAATTGTTTTCACTCTCAATTGCAGTTCATTTGTCTTACAGCCAAAATGTGGTCACAGTGTGCAAATGGAAATTGTTTAAAAATGTTAAAGTTTTCAGGGTACATTAAAACCCTCTGGAAATTAAACAGCTTCTGTCCGGCCATCCGCATTAAGACTTTTTGTTAACACTTTTGCCTCTTTCCCACATGTCAAACCAAGTAGGCAATTGTCAACTACATACTTGTTAATTGTCCCCACCTCTTTGAACATCAGTTGATCAAATTTTTGTTTTTCTATTATTCATTGTTTCTCTATCGGGCGTTCGGCAGCTCGCCTTGGCAGCTTCTGCTGTTCTAGTTTTATTTTTTATTTATGTAACCATTTAAGGTATTGTTTTGTTGTATTTTGTATTTTTTATTTGTATTTTTGTCTTCGTAAATCATGTGTTTCCAGGGCCCTGGGGTAGAACAGGTTTTTGATAACTGATGGAGCTACCCTGGTAGGTCAAGACAAAATAAAATAAATATAGTGAAGATGACATTTCGTTACTTATGAGTGCATACATGCTTATATCACAGCTGTTGCCTCTATTTTTCATGGCAAGCTGCCAAGGAATCTGAGCTTAGTAAATTGTTGTTGGGCAAGCTGCCCTTGAACATCCTTCCCTTTATTCTGTTCTTTTTTCAGGCACTTTCTGTTTTTTGCCAAACTATAATTGACGAATGTGTCTTGTTGGTAATTTAACAGTTGGAGCTGTCCCAAAGGTCAATAAATTTTGGGGTCTTCTGAAAATAGTCATGGTGTACAGAACAAAGTTTACAAATTTTGATAATAATATTATATTTGTTTCTATTAATACAACTGTCAAAATGTAACCAGTACTTCTTCTTTAAGTTTTGTGCAGTTGCAGTCACACTTGTGAAAGTCCATTATGTCAAAAAATATGCCTATTATAGCAGTACTAATTTTTTTACCAACAAAGACCAAGAGCTTTTTCTATTAATTGTTTCTTATCAAAGATCAGTAATTTATTTGTTTGTCTGATTATTTGGCATGCACTCCAATTGCTCCCAGAGCCTATAATAGCTGCAACAGGGTCAAGGTTTGGGTTTGTTATACTAAAAATAATATGCAATTATATGGAAACAGTTGGAAGGCCCATTGGGTTACACATAATGCAGAGTTCGTAGTAATTTTTTTATAAAATTATGTAACATACTCAAGTGAAAGAGTATTTTCACTTATCTCAATGTAAACCACCCAACTTTTATCTTCCACATTTAGTTAAGATTTTTAATATATCATTTCATGGCAATGAAACGAATAATGCATGGAGCCTGATTCTGTTTATAAATTTAAGTAAACTTGAAAAAGATTTCAGATAGGAACATATAAAAAAACTTAATTTGTAAAAAGAACAGCAGCTTTGGGTAGTATAATGCATTTTGAGAAACTTTACTGAGAAACTTTAGAAGTACTGCGGTTATGGAAAAAGATATCACTTTTTATCCCCCAAAATTTGAATCTGAGAAGTGTTACTGACAGTAACGTTTCGCAGCAGATTATTCTTCCTTATCGACATAACCGCTCCCGATTTTCAGAAATATCTCAAAAATGCTACCACCTTTTGAAATGAAATTTTTACAGGTTAGTTTTATGATATATATCTACAACATAGGATTGAAACAGTGGGTTCCAATTACTAAAAGTATACAATCCCTTTAAGTGCTGAAGCTTCAAACAGTTTAAATCAAACTTATAAAATTACTGACATGACCTGCTAATTATAACCCCTTTTTCACGATTCTTAATGAAATCAAAATGACTTCCCATGCTAGCAGAAATTGCATGATAAAGTTTGAATTTCCCAAGAAAGATTTAACCATTAATATTTTACTAACAACATACAGTCTGTAAACTGAGGCATGATCCATCCAGTTCTGCTAAGCAACTTGTATTGCAATCACCTTTCAAATGAGGGTATACCATTGGTAGGTAGGCCTATAGCCAAAACAAAACCTGATAGTTATTCGCACATAATTCACATTAAGTAAAACCTGTGCATTTCAGTCAGAGTTCCATCAGAGTACGACAGAAATTACTACTTAAAGTACTATGACAACAGTCAATTTGAATTTATTCTTTTTCAAAATCATATTTCGGTTCTATTTCTGTACAGTTAATGCATGTAAAAAGGGACAGATGAAGAAACAAAAGTGAAAATGGCAACTTCGTTGCATCCGAACTTTAGACAAAACAGGAGAGGTGCTTTAGATGCTGCAGCTCAGAACATCATCACCAACCTTGCTGAAGCAAATGAACTTGTAACGGTCAATCGTGTTGTGGAACTTCTTAAGCAGCACTTCCAAGCCCAAAGAATAACTGAGCTTGGAATTCGACGTGAGATAGACATCCCTTCAGTTAACAAGTTGGTGAGGCTCCAGGCAAAAGTCAATGCCTTTATTCAGGCGTTTGTAAAAGTCCGGGCTATTTGCACTCTCTATGAGCTCAGGGAATGTCTGGCCATGGTGGAGGCCCCAGTTGGCTGTACTGACAAGCTCGACTATTCTTCCCTTGAGCTTGGACCGTTGGTCAAGCAGCCGCTCATCTGGGACTTCTTCAAGTTCCCATCAACTAAAGATGATTCTGATATCCCTAAAATCACAACTGTAGACATCCTGGAGAACTTGAGGGTTTTCCTGGGCATTAAAAATCTGTGGAGGTCTAAAGTTAAGCTGGAAGACTTCATGGAGTACCTGATCAAAGAGTATAAAGTGGAAGGACCTTGGGACTTGGGAGTCAAGATAAATAGCCTCGGTCTTGGCATTGCGGTGAGTATTCAGTTATTTCACCCATACTTTATGGGCCGTGCCTCGTATAGGCTGTCAATTTGCAGTTCACCATCTCCTTGTCAGACACTCAACTAACCTACATTGCACCATAACCACCCAAAAAACAGTAACCTAAAATAGAACGTAGAAAGTTAAGACTGTTGGTCCAAGAGAAAGGTAATCACATGTCTCTTGAAGACAGACAAATCTGGAGAGGCAAGAAAGCAGACGTTTTTGACTTGTGGCATTTCAGAGAATTTCTTGGCAGGCAAGATACTGATACAATGTCAAATTATAAGCTCAGTAACACCTGGTTCAGACAGGCGCTCTAGAGTCGCGCCGTACCAAATTATTGAATTAAGTACATGAAAAGTTCGAAGTCTGAAACAGTTAGGAACGACTGGACACACTGAAAGTTGAAAGATTGATTGTTGCAGTCGTTCGGAACGACTTTGGAACGTCTTGGTTTCATGAGCCAAACCTAATGTAAATGTTTAGTTCGCCTGTCTGAAACCAAAATTTATTTGGGTCGACCTAGAGTCTCTCCGAATCTATTTGGTTCGGCACAACTCTGGAGCGCCTGTCAGAACCGGGTTTAAGTTGTTTAATTATATCTTCCGTTTTGATATTTTTAAAATTACCAGGCTATTAAGACGGCCCAACGAGACCAGAAGAACGTCATGGATCATGCTCGTGGAGAAATAAAGACGCGCATGACAGACGATGCAAAAGATGCGATGGAAAGAATACGCAAGGCTGTGATGTCACCAGCTGACATCACCGGTCACGAGTTTACCCCCGGGCCGCAGCTTGAGCTACGCCGTCGCTACGTCAACATGTCGGCTGTGGATGCCATCAACACTGTCTTCACCAATGCCATTGATCTGGCGGAGTACGACCGAGATTTACATCAATTCTGTCTCTCACTAAGTAGGGTGGTTACAAAACCGCTGAGCCGCTCTCTGTTGCAGTTGGCGCTATGCAGCGGTGACCTCAAGGAGCCTGATGACCTCCCAAAGGGCTTTCTGGAATCTGAAGAAGAAGAAGAAGAAGAAGAAGATGAAGAGGAAAGAGGACCTGACAGTGACAGGATCACCTCAAAAACTCAACCAACTGAAGGTAAATTAGATCTTCTTCATCAGGGAAGCCTAGCTGCTTACATTTAAAAATCAAAAGCCTACATCATGCAGCCATCTAGTTTTTCTCCCGTTCAAATCAATGTAACAAACTGAGGCTGGAATGGCAAAATAGTCTGGTACCTTTTTGGTATATTGGGAATTGGCATTCATTATTGCTATTGCAGACAGGGAACATGACAACAATGGCAGCATCTGGAATGACCTTTAAGTTTGTTTTTGAAACAACAGCTTGGGCTGAGGCTCCAGCCTAGGCTCTGTCAATAGTTTTGAAAACATACACTTCTCTGGTAAGGGAGTTCAAATGACGGACGGTGCTTAGCCAGAACCCACTCCTAAGCCGTTGTTTTCGAAAACGGCCTAAGACTGTACAAGCAATTTTCTTGATGTTTTTGGAAGAGTTCATCGGTAAAATTTAAAGTCATTTTAAATTGTTTTTCTATTTTAGATCAAGTGAAGCAAGAGCTAGTGTGTTACTTTAATCGCCTCCAGCATGGCATTCCTAACCTCAAGGACCTTGCACGCATAGAGACTAAAGTTTGTCAACATTTTGGCTTCCAAAACTTCCTTATCCTCAGCCGAGCCAAGAGGACATTCCTGGAGTTTCTGTCTGTTGATCACCCTGGGGTAAGAAAATTGCTGAATTTGCAAATTTTTTAATTTGTGTGATGTCGTGGAATATTTCTGTCACGTGAAGCCTTTTTGTGAGTTAACTTTCCTGGTCACAAGTGAATGCTTAATCTTAGGCCGTAGCTGAATTGAGCTAAGGCCAATGGCTGCAAAGACAACGTTAAAGAATAGGACTTAGGCCACATAAAAATAAAACATTGTTGATCGTCCCCGCCCGACCCTACAAGACCCCGACCCCTTTTTTTTTTCTTTTCTTTTTAATCATAAAAACGGCCTTTTCAAAGATCTTTTCAGTCAAATTTGGCTCCGTTCTGCGCCGCACACACAGTTAGGTTTGAAAATATGTTAGAAGAAAAGTTATTCCTTATAGTTTATTGTTTATATTTTGCCACGTTAACAAAACTCAATAAAAAAAAAATGTAAAAAAAAGCCCTCCAACCCCCAACCCTAAAAAAAAAGGGACGCTCAACAATTTCTATTTTATGTGGCCTTATCAGCATTTCAGCCATAACCACTGCCAAAGCCATTAATTCGGACACAGCCAAACATTCCTAAGATTAAAAAGAATCTTGTGCTACATTTAAATTGTTTAAATTGTTCTCGCCAACGGCTCATTTGAATTTTTCCAAATTTGTTTCCATTGACTAGGTACTTGAAAGTGTAGGTGGTACCCTGATGGGTTTGGCATCAGGGAAGCCCAGCCAGGGCTCTGTCTACCGACCCTCCCGCTTGGACCTGGTAGAATTCATCCGGCAATGCGACCCAAACAAGGTTAGTATTCAAGAAGGCGCATGGGTGACGTTGGTGGAATCTCAGCTTGAGCTGTCCAGTCATGAGTGGAACTAGGTAGCAAAGTTGTTGGCTAACCAGAAGCACAGCGGGGAACCATTTGCAACTAGATGTGTCATATGACATTTTAGTTGGAAACCTGCTTTTACCAAGCCTGATATTTTTGTGTTTTTATGTTAACAGGTTTTACGAAATTGACTGACCGCTAAAGGTCACTTTGTGCTGGTCATGACCTCAATGAGAAAAATATATGTGACTTTTGTGTCCTTTGGCAAGACATTTAACCATATTTGCATCAACCAGGAAGAAATGGCTACATGCAAAGGATATAGATAGTTTTGATATGAATGAGAGCGGACATGTGCAACTTAGTTGGTTGCCGGTGCTGCATACTCCAAAGGAGTTGAGTTGGTGTCTGAAGCTCAATGAAACACGGTAGTAATAATGTACAAGGCACTTAGATACTTGGGTTAAAAGCATCTAATAAATGCCTATTATTATCAGTTTTTAAATGCAACTTGTTGATTTCTCTTGACTTTCAGGAGTCTGAAGACATTTTAGATCGCTGTCTGTGTGCTCATTACCAGGTCAGCACTGTGGAGGAACTTGGTCATGGACCTGTCAAACGCTTGAGTCAACCGCTTATCAAGATGGCTGCTACATTAGGACACTATCAACAAGACTCTAATGCAGTCATCTATGAGACGGCCTTGTGTGCTGCTAATAGGTAAGGTTTATCTCATTTAGCAAAGCCTCCAAGAACTAAAAGCAGCAACATTGGTATACCTCTATGTTATCATTTCTTACTCATCTGTGATGTTTTAGGAGGAATGAAAGCAAGAACAAGGAGGTAGGGTTGTTTGGTTCGCAGCGAGTAGAGGACGCCCTCTTGTGTTTGCAGTCTGCCCCTCTACTGGAGGATCTAGCCGAGTGGTGTCATTGGACGATGGTCTTTGAGCCGGAACATGGAGACCTGAAAGCCTTTCTTGAGAGAAACCCGGGTATGTGATTAATTATGTTTTAGACTTGAGCATTTCTTATTGGTGTATTGTGAAATAGAGATTACCATAAAGATGTACAGTTTCAATTGACAGAGGGCAATACAAGTCCGTCTGCTTGTACTTTTCGCGGGTCGGTGGGTCAAAAAAGTTTACTTTTTCTTCGTTTGTGATTTCTTGCAGGTCTGACTCTGTCTCCACCAATTAAAATCAACGCCTTGGAGGTGAGACCAGGAGTCCTGCTTCGATTGGCCACGGAAACATCCAATGATTTGTTTGCTGCTGCTGCAAAGAGCGGTGACAGTATCAACACAGTCGGCCATCTTGTCTCTCTGGTAGTGAAGGATGGTCCTAGTAATGTACCCTTGGCATTGCTTAGCAACCACATGGAAACGGCTCTGAATATGTTGGGTGTGGCTTCAGATCATGGAGCTGTCGTTGGATTCATCTTGGAATGCCTTGCAGCTGTACCCTTGCAAATTTGTGTGGCTGTTGTAAGACAGGTTGGTCGAAAAAGATTACTTGTTTTTAACAACCATTTCTACATCTGTAAACTCTCTTTCTTGTTGTAAAAGTTTTGATAGTTTTGTATTTCAGTGAAATTGAAGATTTGTATTTCAGTGAAATGAATATGAAGATCAGTTTGACATGAACCTAATTTTGGACTTGAGCTCTCTCCAATATTCATGGGAATGATTTTATTTCTCAAGGTCTTCCTGAATCCCCTTGTGAATGTTCTTGGGTCAGAGGTCAAATCAAGGCAGTTGATTCTTACATCCTGCAAAACCACAAGACAGAAGAGCAGAATCCAGAGTCTGGGGCTCCTGCTGGGTATCAGCCAATGGAAAGACAGCTTCCTAGAGGAGAGAATGCCCCAGAACATGGATAACCAGCAGGATCTCTCAGGAGATGAGGAGGAGGAGTTTGATGTCAGTAGTTTCTTGTCATTAAAGAAAACCCATCAAGCTGAAGAAAGACCTCCAAAGGTGAAATAATTGTTGACAATCTTATTTATTCCAATGGCTCCATGCAAAGACAGATGACTTTGTTTCAATTTCCTTAATTGCAGATTAAAGCAAAATTGAGATGTTTGAAGTAGTTTGTATGGTAACTGCGTTTAAGAAACACAGTTTCACAAGGGCAGATTGCAATTTTTCCAGGAGCTTGTTGGCATACCTAAGAAGCAAGTTACATCAGCTCACAGCACTCTTGATTAGTGGTTTAAACCAGGCTAGCGACTTAACAGAGCCCAGGGGTGTGTTATAGCCTTGGTTGCTACTCTACCCAACAAAATGCCTGACCAAAAGATTATTTATAAGTGCCAATCACAACCTTGTTTTTGACTAATTTCACCTGCCGACAGATGAGCGAGAACAGCTCTGCTTGTGTGGATGATGATGTGGATACAACACTTTCAAGTGATGAGGCAGGGGAGCAAGAGTCCTCCACGGATGTACAAGATGAAGAACTTGAGAAAGGTGTCAAGAAAGATGAAGATGACGAGATGGTGACAGAAAAGGTGGAGGCAGAGATTGAAGAGGAGGACAAGGAGGAGGAAGATGCTGAGATAACGGACGACAACGAAGAGGAAGAAACAACGAGCCCTAGAGAAGAATTGGAAGGTCAACTCAATTTAAAATTTGACTCTTGTTATGTTGAGTTTGTTGAAAGTTAAAAAAAAGGCCTGCACTGATGTATAGAATTGTCCAACGTTAAATCAAGATGCTGATTTTTAACCTCTTCAAGTCTGTAGTCTGAGAACATTTCCGTGCTCATCCGTGGTATTTTTTCTGGAACTTTTTTTGAGTTCTTGAGTAATTGTTTTTCCTTTGAAAATATCGTTGCCATAATGAAACCCTGGCTTGACAAAGGAAAGACAAACAAATGAGTAGACACCCACCATGACTCGCAGAACCTCAGCCGTGAGCCACGGCCGATAATCCGCCATGGTATGCTGGAATCTTGGAATGCTTGGACTTGCCTCCCATTGAGCCGAATATAATGATAATAAGTAATGATGGTAGTCCATTCTTGTATGTCACATTTGTACACCAACAGGACAAAGGTCTGGATCCTGGCGTTACACAATAACTCCCGGAAAAGGGATATTACAAGGCATGTTTTCCAGGACCTGGTGTCCCTCTTTGTACGGGTGAAATGAAGTGTAGCACGGTAGGTGCATGCCTGTGCACGCTACACAGTGGAATGTCTGAATGGATATTTCTGTCGGCCGTCCGGCTGCCGGCAAAATGATGAGGGCGCTCCGAAATTGTTCCAGTCGTAATAAACTGTCCGCCGTAAGCCAGTCCAGAAAAATTTGGCGGATATACATGTCATCCGTCATGAAGTGGTTAAGAGTGTTTGTGGTTTGACGAAACAATGCATGTTAGTCAGGAAAGGTTGTTCTTAGATTTAATATTATTTCCACTGATTTATTGATCTTGTGAAATTTGTTCTTATAGGTGAGTGTTCTGAAACTTCTTCCACTACCTCTGAGAAAGTCACCTTGGAGTCAGACGACTCGTCGGATACCTCGGAGAGTGAGATGGAGCTTCCTGATGATGTTATTCCTCCCATAGACTTGTCTCCATTCCAAGAATCTGTCGTAGACTGTAAGAAGATTGTCGACAGCATCCGCAAGGAAGAATTTGGCATCGGCATGGAGCTTGATGAAGATGCCCAAAGTCTTATGACCCGTCACCAACAGCGCATCGGTCGCAGCTTGAAACGACTCTCTGAGGAGCTTTACAGCAAAGACACACACTTTGTTCTGGAGCTGATCCAGAATGCCGATGATAACGACTACTCTGAGGGTGTGGAACCATCTTTGGTGTTTGTGGTGGATAGGTCAGAGGTCATGGCCATGAATAATGAGCGCGGGTTCTCGGAGAGTAACATCCGAGCCTTGTGTGATGTTGGGAAGAGCACAAAAGGAAAACACAAGAGTGGATACATTGGTAAGAAACTAACATTTGATCATTACAAAAAAAATTATTGTGCAGTATTTTCCAAAGGGAAGTGATCATTTCTACCCAAATGATGATAGATGGTCCAACAACTCTTCAGTGATACTGTGTTTTAGTCGTTTCCGAAACTTGTTTTATTTTGGCTTGCAGGTCATAAAGGAATCGGGTTCAAGTCTGTGTTCCGAGTGACAGACAAACCAGAGATAATCTCCAAGGGTTACCATGTATGCTTTGACCATAGCAGCGACCCCATGGGTTACATCTTACCAACGTGGGTAGGACCAGGCGATATTGAAGAAATCTCTCAGATGGATGAGCCATCCCAAACGTAAGAGTCTAGTTTTATCTTGTGATTTTCTTGGCGCTCTTCAACCATTTATGGTAATAGTTTGTATCGCTACATGTGTAACTAATTTGTTGAATATTCATGGTATGTTTTGCATATTTACGATATTCTTATGAATAGGTGGACAACCCAGATCAAGCTGCCACTCAAGGGGGATGTGCAGAGAACTACGAGTCTGGTTAATAAGTTTGCAGACATCCAGCCCTCTCTCCTTCTATTTCTCAACCGATTGCGCTCCGTTAAGATTTTGAACAAGGTTAGATTCCACTTTTTATATAAAAACAAAGAAATATCGGACAGAATTTTGTAATTGAATAGATCTTATCGAAGTGTTTGAATAAAAATGTTTTGTTTTGGCTTTAACGTTGCCTTGATTAAACATTGGGATGATTTGTAAAGGTGTTAAGCACAAAAGTTTGCTCAGAACAAAAGTGCAAGACTGGTTGAGCAACCCTTTGGCACAGATACAACCCCAATATAAGAACCTCACCAGCGCATGTAGGCAGGATATTCTTCAGACTTAAGTCTGATTTCCGGGGGTTTTTTGCCCTGGGAAAAATCAGAAAAATTGTAAAATGTCAATTATAGCCTATACCATGTGTACATGTAGGTCAGCCATTGTACTTGATGAGATATCCTTACTTTTTTCCAAGAACAAATATCATGCATGTTAAAATAGCCTGTTAAAAATGCATGTTAAAACAACCAAAATCAACTGCTGTGTTTTTAAAGTTTTTCAGATACAATTTTCTCGAATATGACTTTTCAGAGGGAAATATTTCACAGAAAAAATGGTTTTAGTATGAACTTCATAATCAATAAGCTTTCAGACCAAAATTAAACAATGACGTTTTTTCCCCTACCAATCCTGTATAATACCTTTAAACTAAAGTACTTGAAGAAACAGAATCTCACACACATGTAAAACTCTTTATTATTGGGACCAACTTGGTCTTTGAAGTTTAAAATGAGCGAGACTTTCACAGTCTATTATTTGTTACACAGGATGATAATAGTTCGAGTCATATGAGCAGAAAGGATATTGGAGACAATGTGATTGAGATTCGTCATTCTAAACGTACTGACAGGTGGCTGCTTACCAAGAAACGTTTGGATGCTACTAAGGTAAGATTGTTTAAAGCTGATACTGATACTTAACCCTTAGAGACTAGCAGCCACAAGTGGCTTGTACCACATTCCCATAGCGGCCACAAGATTTGACCTAGTTTCACTCAACCAAAAAGGTTAAAAACTAAAGGTCATTTCCTGAATTGATATTTATCCAATGCCAACTATCAACATTTTCAAAGCAAAACCAGATTTATGTTTCCTATGTTGTCAGACATTTTTACTAAAAAGTTTGAGTTGGGAAACAATAGCAGCCATGTCTGACATATTATTATTATTATTATTATTGTTATATATTTCTTTTAATGAAACAAAGGATGCCTCATAAGTAAACTGAATCACTGTAGCTCGCAAGCCTGAGGAAACCTGTAAACAAGGGTGCTTGCTATGTGAACCAGAAACACCGGGGTTAACCCCTACTCTTCCACGATAAGTGTTCTTGGTTCTTTTACGTGCACTTACCAATCCTAGTACATGGGACATACAGTCATATCAACTGATTCATGTCCACCTGAGATATCTTAAAATATTTTAATGTAAATGAAGTGTAAAGTGTCGCTCCTCTCTGATGTACGTTTGCAAGAGCACTTGTTTTCATTGCACAGCAAGTTATTATCGACATTTCGCAAAAGAAAAAGAAAGAAAAAATTGTAGCGAGTCTTGGCCAAACGGTCTGATGAGAGCATCAAGCTCAAGTTCTGATGGATTGAATCCCGGTCGTGACACTTGTGTTCTTCGGCAAAATACTTCACTGTAATTGCTTTTCATCACCCGGGAGTAAATGGGTACCTACGAGGGTAGAGATTGTTTAGCTACCTGTGCTTGGTTGCCGGTGCAGAATACTCCAAAGGAGTTGAGATGGTTTCAGGAATGCTTAAGGCCCAATGAACAGGGGGTAGCAACAGTGTAAGGTGCTTTGATGCAATGTTAAACAATTTCTGATAATAATGCCTGGAATTACTTTTACAGTTTTAAACTTGTTGAATTCAATCAAATAATATGGCTTTATTTACAGCTTCAGCGTACACAGATAGAATCCACAGAGTTGGGTCTTGCCTTCCCGTTATCTGAAGGAATGTCATCTGAGCAGAATGTCTTTGCATTTCTTCCTCTAAGAAGTTATGGCTTCCACTTCATCATCCAAGGTCAAGAAAATAAATCCTACTCTTTTTACAACAAACTTCTTTCCATCGTTTAGCAATTTCTGAAGAAAACAATTTTAAACTCTAGGTAAATGCACTGTGTACATGTAGTGTTATTGATATTTGCGGATCAGTGTGTTTTAAAGCTTTGCAATGAAACATTAAATTGAAATCCCTCTTGTCTTAAAAAAGTTATCAGGATTGGCCAGGGTTCCTTTCCTAAACCGAATTAGGAGAAGCTTAGTCCAAATGGAGCTTCCTCGGAGTTTGTGAAACTTTGCCTCTTTTTGAATACATGCCGCACCTACCTACACTTTGCAAGAGTAAATCATTTTCTTTTGTATCACTACCCATGACCTTTGACACAGGTGACTTTGATATCCCATCATCCCGCGAGGATGTTGATGCAGATTCAGCTTGGAATCAGTGGCTTCTTGAGGAGATTCCGCCGCTCTTCACGGAGGCACTTGACAGTTTTAAGGTGAGATATGGGAAAGTCTGTAAATTGTCGCAGTAATTCTTTGAATATATGTCTAAATCAGGCATGATATTATTCCTACTTTAGTTTGATTTCCGATTTGTTTTGCCCTTGGAAAAATCAGAAAAATCTGAAATATCTATTTGGCAGTTTGCTGGTTGTAATTGCGTGTGTAAAATTAAAGATACGACTTGTCAAACTTCGAGGGCGATTGTGGGCGGTTTGAGGAGTAACAGGCAGGGGTGTTTGAGGAGTAACAGGTAGGGCGGTTGTGGGCGGTTTGAGGAGTAATAGGCAGGGTGGTAAGGTTTTTAAATGTTGCGGAGATGTTTACGGTGACAGTGTTAAGCTTCTCTAAGACTAGCTTAGAAACTGCTCAGCTTCTAGTATTATAGAGCCTGACAGACAGAACTTGAAAGTTTCAAGTTGAACGATAATTCTTAACAGAGAGCAGACCTGTACTGATTTGTTTCTTTTCATTCCATTCACCAGACGCACTACCACAGCGACCCGATCAAGGCAATCTGTCAATTCCTCAAGTTTGTTCCACTGGAGGACCAGATCCTGACGGTTTTCTTCAAGAAGGTCGCTTCCGACATCCACCGCAGTCTCAAGGCAACTCCTTGTATGCCAGTTCTGACTGAAAATGAAGGCAAGTTTATTATAAAAATCAATAATGAGTCATTGTGTCTTGAGGTTTAATAGAAAATCTGTCTATAAATGATGTTCCTCCTTAATGTACCCTGCACAACAAAAATACAATATCTTCCTCTGTCACAATTCTTTGGAAACTGAAGTGATTTTACAGTTGAAATTAGTTTCATTTAAAGCAGACATTCATTCTCTAATAATAATACTCAATTTTGATATATTTTTGCGGATGTGATACGTAACACCTTCAGCCTTTGAGAAAGACTCTAGGGTCGAAACCTGAGGCTATTAAAACAAAAATTTGAACCTGAAAAACTGCTTGTACTTTCATCTCAATGGACCAATCACAGGAGGCTGCCATTGCTAAGACAACTCTTAGTCAGTGATAGGTGTTTCTTTGACCTCAGTAATTGTGCTATTTGAGGCTGTTTGAGGTTGCCTCTTTTAAATGTAATATAAACACCCATCTTTTTAAAGCCGCTTTTTAGTGTGTATTTATTGGTTTTGTTTTTGTGTGTCTTTTGTTTGTCTATCTTCTATGGTCGCCTTGCCAGTTAGATTAGATTTTCTTTACACAGGTAGGGTTAGAGGCGTCTGTCGCCTGAAAAGATCAAAACATTACCGATGCGAGCAGGGATAGGTTTATGAGTAATTGTAATAAGTAACTTTTAGTTCTCTGTTGGCGGGACAGACGTATCCCCATACTGTGGTTTGGGCACTGGCCTGGTGACCAGTCTTTTATCTTTATCTTTTCTTCCATTCTGTGCATTTTAACATGTGTTATGCACTCTTGATCATTTATATGTAAGAGGTGCAATATAAATTTTAAATATTATTTGTATTATTATTGTGACGTCATTCAATCAAAGTATGTTGTTTGTCTCTGTAGATGAGGTGGAATGGCATCTACCTTCAGAGACAATCATGATTTCAGATCGTCTTGTTCTTGAGGTAGTCTCAGGCAGTGCCTTGAAGGCTCATCTCAACTGCTCCTATCTGCATCCTCAAGTGATGAGCTCGATCAACCCGGTCCTCCTGAAGAGTCTTGGAGTGAAGGTCCTGCAGACCTCCGAGCTGTTGGACATCTTGAGTAGTGTTGTGTTAACATCCAGACAGTCAGGTAAGGGACTTGAAGCACTGAAGAAATCAAACAAGATAAATTTACCACACAGTGTAACTTTTTGTATTTCCTAAAAAACTTTATACTTAAATAATCACCGAAAGGTGCACAGAGTGACTCTATTGCATGGTTGCTCCTAACTGAGCTGCGACAAAAGTGAAACTTTCTTCTAAAACTCTGCATCCTTCGTACATAAACCAGAACAAAAAGGGGGTTTCCTATTTGTCCATTAGCCAAAAATAAAAACAACTTGCAAGACCAATCGCACACCCCGCGTACTTTGGACATAAGCCACCTTGTCTTGCAGAATGACGCAAGCGAAAGCGAATGTGAAGCGAATTGTGTGACGCAAACAATACCTAATGCGCTGTTTTCCAATTGTGACGCAATGACATTTGCTTCTGCTTATTAGAATTTGTTGGGAGGGCCTTTGGGTTAGCAGGCACATTGCTATGGTTTGATGAAGGAAACAGAACTGAGCACTTTAACAGACCTCCAGTGTTGACTGTTTTAATCAGAGTTTACGTAAATGTCGTCACAGTCACAACATCTGCCATTACATTAGACCAAATCTTCCTTCATTCTTGTGCTTCTTTTTTACAGCGAAAATAACTAAATGTGGTATTTACATGTAAAATCATAGAGTTTGTGTTCAAGTGACAATGGTAGACTATGTTTCGTATTTGTGGTGGGCATTTTCTTTTAGTAAAGTTTTACTATCCTTGAATTGATGTTGACAGGAGAAGTGCTTCAGCCCAAGTGCATTGCTCAGTGGCTGACTTGTGTATATTTAATTCGTAAGCGAGAGTACGACATATCGGAGGAAACGCTCCAACGCCTCCGTGCCATTTCCATGATCCCGTTGTCATGTGGTCAAGTCGTTCCCATGGAGAAGGCCTCCGTGTTCTTCCCAATCAGTGAGGAGGATGACCAATCACAAGGCCAGATTCAGTCAGGTGACTTTCAATTTTTTATTTTTAGAGTCTTAAGCCCGGTTCATACTTCATGTGAAAGCGGATGTGAAGCGAATTGCAATTTGCAATTAGGTAACTGCTTTGAATGTCTGATTCCAGCAGAAGTTACCATGGTATCTAAGTAGAATGTAGGGAAGTAATGAAGGAATGTGCTGATAGCAAAAGTAAATCTCTGTTGATGATTATTTTTATCAAGGTTGGTAGTATATAAAAAACAAGAATTGGCCAGTTTTAATCTGAAGGCCTACTGATTATAAAATCAATACCAGTACCTCTAGAGAAATATTTGTGTCTGATACACTGTCAAAGTTGTGAAGATAGCACTTTAAGACCCTCCAAACCACCATTGCTTATTTAAATTGCAGCAATCAAAATAAGGCAAACAATTTATTGTTTGTCTATTGTTCTTTGCAAAAATGCTACCACCTAATTTGATGTAGTTTTCATGTTGATTGTACTGTGATTGTACTAGGCATAAGGAATTAAATGTACTTTTGTTCTTAAAGCTAGAATTTATTATCCCTTTTACTGAACCTGTTGCTCAACTATTTTCTCAGGTTCCAGCAGGCCCCTGTTGGCATTAGAAGAAGACATGTCGACATTGGATAGTAGACTCCTCAACAGTCTGGATAAAGTTTCCAATTCCCAGATTGTGCAGATATTGGAAGAGCTCGGTGTGCGTCATATCAGCCCTGGGGAGGTGATCCAGCACCATATACTGCCTGTCATCAAGTCAGATCAGTGGAAGGTGAGTACGAACGTCTCAAGTGGGTTTAACAAATCCACATTACTTGAAATTCCCATTAGCCGAAAAACTCTGAATTCTAAACACCAGTTTCATCCTGACTCCTATCAGCACTTGCTTGCACAATAACTTTTGGCACTTTTCCCAATACTTTAGAGTATAAACAAGAACCTGGTAGGATTTTTTGGATATTTTTGTCAGTAAACTAATGAAGGCAGTGGCACAACAAACTGCCTGTTCACAACTCATTAACTCATGATCAGATAAGAGAGATCGGGTTGAAAACTCCTCCATCCCAAACCGTCGTCGAGTACCGACCTTAGTTTGTCAAAGGCAAACTCGGGTTCACTCATAATAGTTGATTCACCTAAAGAGAAGATTTCAAACAGTCAACAGTCAACAACTTAGAAAGAATCTCAAAGTTATAGGAACATTCCTGTTCTATTTGATATAATATTCCAGGAACATTGTTCATTCCTAATTCAGGAACATGGCTTTCGGGGAAAAAAAATGATTTTGCTTCTGAAGAATCATAGTGACTCCTTTTAAGTTATTTTCCCTTTTGGTGCCTTCTGGCCACTCCTCATGGTCATTCATCATCGCCCTCCACTGGAGGGCCACAGACCAAGGTGGCCAGAAGGACACTTAGCATATGTGTTGTACCTGTAATTTTCTAGACCTACAATTTTCTAGACACTGCTTTGCAAGGATTCTTACCAGGTGGAAGATGTTGGTGCAAGGGAACTGATAATGATTCTAATCACAGCAGCACTTGCACCGGAGGAATTTTCTCGTTTGAGAGCAGAATTACTAATTGCCTGTTAAACACATTCCCAGACCATCATCTCCTAGCAGTTGTGATGAAATTTTACTTCACAAACTTCTAAATAACATCATTGTCCTGTGTTGACTGATTTGCTTGATCTAGGAGAAGTCACGTGATGTGATGGTCGGCTATGCAGTCTTCATCAAAGACCATCTTGAGAAGCAACCTAGTGTTTGTGACATAAATGAGATTGCAGAATGGTTGCACGTTGTAACCAATCATGGATTGATCAAACCTAGAGAGAGACCAGTTCATTTTACTGTCACGTATGGCAACAAGATCGATCTGAACAAACAACTACCAGGTGAGACATGTAATGAGGTATAAAGAGTGTGGGGGGGGGAAAGGCACTGAACACGTTTGGAAATTGTCAAAGACCAGTGTTCTCACTTGGTGTATCCCAACATATGCATAAAATAACAAGCCTGTGAAAATTTGGGCTCAATTGGTCATCGAAGTTGCAAGAAAATGATGAAAGAAAAAACACCCTTGTTGTACAAATTTGTGTGCTTTCAGATAGGAAGAAAAACTTCTTGCAAGAAGTTTTTATTATTTTTGTGAGAAATTACCTCTTTCTCAAAAACTACGTTACTTCAGAGGGAGTCGTTTCCTACAATGTTTTATACTATCACCAGTTCTCCGTTGCTTGTTACCAAGTAAGTTTTTATGCTAATATTTGTTTTGAGTCGTTACCAAACGTGTACGATACCTTTAAAGACCCCACAAGTTATTGGAGGAATAACAGCCCATATGCACAAGGGCCATCTTAGAAAAACACCACAATGCATCTTGGGAAACCGAGTACATTTTTAAAATATTTCAAGTTGCCAAGATGTAGTTTCTATGTAACTATGCCAGGTTGTTTGTATTGTGTACCGCAGCGGCTTCAAAATCAGCCCGCTGTGATGGTTGCCGATGTTTTTGGGACTCGTATTTCACCCAGAATCCTTTGTGCACCGATCATTTCTGGTCTCATTATTTGTTTTTTGCCCTTACAACTATGTGTATTAAGCACTGTATACTCATTACTTTCCCGAGTCCTGTGAAAAAATCCACAGGCATATAGGATTCGAACCTTAACCTTTGCCATGCTAGAGCAGGTGTCTTACCACTAGTCCACCGAGCTAGCCTGGTGGCTAGAGACAGTTCGAGTCCTGGGCCCTATTTCATGGCTCTGCTGACCGTAAGCGAAGAATTGCATGCTAACTAACGTCAAACGTATTTCACAGGTTAGCAGGGAATTTTTGCTTTTGCTTGTGTGCATGCATACTCCACATTACTAGGCATTCTTTGCTAGCGCAGTGCTTGTCCTGTAAGCAAAGAATGGTGGTATTCGCCGGAGAGCAGAGCCACGAAATTGGGCCCTTGCCATTTCTGATCATGCGCATTGGGACCTGCATTTATGTGGTATTTCTTAGTGTTACTGCAAACCTTATGATATATAATTATTCCCACCATGCATCATTTCAAATCCTGTTTCTGAAACACATTCTGAACAAGCATCACGCAAATATTTTGATAAGTTTTTATTTATTTATTTTAGGTTGTGACTGGGTCTTGTTAGACAGTCGCTACATATTCCATAGTGCTCGGCAAGTGACAATTAATGATATCAAGCAATGGCATTCATTCTTCAGTAAGCTAGGGGTCCTTAACTACCTAGCTATGGAGAAAAGGGTGATCACGGTGAAGGAAGATGAACTGGTGGGTGTCGCTCAGGAGTTACAAGTTTTTGAGAAATGCAGGGCCCAATTTCATCGAGCTGCTTAAAATAAGCACCTAAAGCAGCTCAGCACAACAAAATTATGCTTACCAGAATAAGGTTACCAGCCAAGATACCATGTGACATGTACAATCTTTGACTGGGGGTGGGGTATCCTGCTTTTTTTTGCTCAGCAAAAATTTGTGAGCCATATTTTCTGCTTGGCATCTTTATGAAATTAGGCCCACAACTTTCAATGTTTGCAGAGTAGTTGTATCACAGGTTTTCATTCTATGTACTATGAACCCAATGGCTTCTCAATGTTGGGCATTATTTGTTCCTGTTTGACATAAATTAGGTTTTGTTTCATTCCTGAAGTGCTGGGGGGGGGGGCTGCTGTATCTCTTGATTATTTGGGCAAGGCAAAGTGTTACTGCTAATGAAGGTTTTTTTGTTCAAATATTGGGAAGAACCAGTGCATTCCAAATTACTTTTTATGTAACAAAAACCTTTTTGTCTAGTGTTGGATGTGTATGATTCCAGAGCATGACGTTGACTAGTGACTGAATTAATATTTGATTTCAGGAAGCGACACCCTGGGCAGACCTTGGTCAATTCTGGTCTAAACCTCCGGGTGGTGTCTACTTGATCCATGACAGTGTCTGCCAAGAGTTAACAGAGTTAATCCAGGCCGATCTTGAAGCATCGGCCAAACAAACCCAGCGGCTGAATCTACTCAGGTTGCTTCAGCAGGAATGGAGCAGTAACTACGCAGGCCGCACAGACGCTGTTGTCTGTGATCAGTCTGGGGTGAAGCTCACTGATACTCAGTCCAGCTTCAGTATCCAACTCCGTACTTCTTCATGGCTTCCTTCGACTCATGTCAGTGGGGAGAAGCCTGGCGTGGTATTCAGACGCCCCGTTGAGGTCTTCCTTCCACGGGATAGTGTAAAGGTACTGCTGAGTAACCATGTGCCGTACATGGTGACTGAGGCACAAGGGGACGCCCAATTGCTGCAGTTCATTGGAGTGAAAACAGCCAGGGCGATTGATCCCAGCTTCATCATGTCGATGCTCAAGACTTGGTGTTACGACGAGTCATCTTCAGACCGGACCTCTTTCTGTACCACTCTGCGGCATATTGCATCGGTGTATCAGTACCTTGAGCAAAACTGCTGTCCCCGAGAGATCAGAGACCTCTTTGATGATCATAGAGTTGTATTTACCTCTGAGGCTAGGTCCAATCAAGAAACTAGAGCCCCTGTCCAAGGCTTGTTTGTCCACAAAAACATGGTTTATTGGAAAGATCCATCTGGACTCCAACAGAAATACAAAGGGTTGAATAATCGTATTGAGCTCGGTGGCTTTTATTCCCATCACCCTGATCTTGAACGATTCTTTTGTGGACTGATCAATGTTGATACTTTACCAACAATAAAAGAGTACGCAGAGCTCTTGGTTCAGTGTGCGAGTGATGTCACCCTACCAGATAATGGAAGAATCAAGGAAGAAATTCTGGTGTTGTATAAAATGCTCGGGCAGAAGTGTTTGGCATCGTCAAGTTCAGATAGAAACAGTCGGCAACATGACATGTTTGCTGGACAGCAGCTTCAGACTAACTCAGCCTCTACTCAGTTCATTAGAAGAGTCTTGGAAGATCAGCCTGTATTTCCTACAACTGGCAACAAGTGGGTGACTTTGGCAGAGAGACCACTTATCTGTGACAGTTCGTCCAGTGACCTTCAGAAGCTCTTTGAAGACCGAAAGGAGGTGCACTTGCTGAATTTTGGCGACAGAGATCGTCTCGGCCGTGTTGTTGATGGTGTTTACAAACCTGGCTCAATGAACAGACAGCATGTTCAGGTTTTCTTGGAGGCTTGTGGTGTTGGGAAGCTAGTAGATTGTATTAAAGAAGAGTTTATCACTGAGCTGACCAAACCCTCCATTCCACTGCAACTGTTCCTCTATGAAATCTGTCCCTACGTTCAGCTCTTCATGAGCCAGAGCTCCATAAAAGACGTTCAGTCGGCTTATGAGAAACTGACCTCTGAGGTTAAGATCGCTGCCAAGTTGAAAATTATGCGCTTCCTGGAGGCAAAGAAAATTGAGAAGGTCTACCGCTACCAACACGACCCTAACGTGTTTGCCAAGCAGAATGTCAACTGTGGAATTCAGGATCTGATGGAGTTTTACATCTCCACATCCATCTCAAAAAGTCTTCAGAATAACAGCGATGTCCGCCGTGAAGTGGCCAAGCTCTTCAGCGGTGGAAGTATTGATGTGCAGAGTACGTTGTTTAATTTCCTAGGAAATCTGCGTCTGGAGCTTGGAAGCCAAAAGAAAGCCAACAAGGGAATTGATGAGAGGATCTGTCAGGCCTTAAGCCTGAAATTCCCACTGGATGAGGATGCTGAGCCATGGGTGGTACCCAAACCTATCATTCCTGAAGATCCACCTAAAATGGGTAAGTCAGTAGCTTTTTGATTTCATTTTATTTTCATTTATTTATTCTGGTTGTGAAGCCAAGGACTCTCAGAAAAGTGAACTTAATCACTGTACTAGCCAAGAACCCCATGGAGTGCAGACAAGGAAGGAAGTTTCAGTTTTAGATGTAGGAGGAAAACCCCAGAGAGTTATTCCAGGGAAACCCACGCCATCAGGAAGGGACTGAACAACCAATCCACATAGTGCCCCCTGTGGTATTCAAACTGGGGTCCCAGAGGTGGAAGGCAAGGAAAGATACCATAACGCCAACCTGACCGCCGAAATATCCCAAAGATATTCTGCTTTGATATCTCAAAGATTTTAGAGATATGCAGGACAACAATTCTGCGTTTAGAATTATAAATTAAATATAGAAGAATATGGCATGAGTTTTAAACATAATGAGGGATGATATATACAATTTTTCAAATATAATTTAAGATAAATTATTTATAATTACATATCCAACAGCATTATTAGCGCCAATAACAGGATGAATAGGAAAAGAGAAGAAATGTTAAGTTTTAGATGTGTGAGAAAAAAACCCAATGGGGGAAAACCCAAGTAATCATGTAGGAACTGAAAACACAATCCACATGCAAGGCTCCAGTCTGAGATGGGATTTGAACCGGGGTCTACAGAGGTCAAAGGTAGGGAAAGAATCCACTGAACCAACCTAATCCTCATGATTATACTCAGACAAATTGTTTTGCAACAGACACACAGTTTTGCGATTTCCAGTCACAGCTTGAAACTGGGTTTATTTGCATGCATGAAATTGCAATTCACGTTAAGTTGGCAAGGAGCCGGATGCCGGACACAGGGCAAACTGACTAAACAGACACTCAACCAATTGCACAAAACAAAACAACGTTAAAATGGACAAACAAAAAGCTGTGCCAAAGTAATGGTAACCAAATCTGTACCAAAACAACCCCCTCAACGAAACTAACTCCCATTGGTTAATAGTTAAACCCCGCCCTAATTGGTTACCACATTCAACCAATCAAAACCCAACCCTAGCATGAGCCTCATGCCGATTGGTTGTCAAAACCACTGGTGGATCCTCCCGATCCATAGAAAATAGCTTCACGGGCAAAACAGCCATTCACATCACCAAACCATGCTCACCCTGTTAACACCGATGAGAGCTACAATTACCAATTCATTCCTTATTCATGAATCCAACCAGACTAGCCCCGAAACCCCCACAATTTGTGCAAGCGAATGTGCACCGGAATCACTTATGCTGGGTATAAAGCATTTGATCATTTAATTGATAAAATGAATTATCTACAACTTTAGGGACTTGTCCTTCTACAAATAGTTCCACTCATTTTCAATAATGATTCATGTTTCAACTGAATATTTCAGTGGTAAAGCCACCTCAAGTTAAGCCAGAGCCAGAGGTGAAGCCAGTAGCCGCTGCTGCACTAGAAGGTGACGAAGATGAGGCAGCCATTTATAGCTGGCCTCCCAAGTCTGGTGCCTTTGGCCCAACTGTTAAAATCACCAAAGGTATGTAGCATTGTACATCACCATATTTATCCAAATTAATTAATAGTCGGGTACCAATTATACAAAGCTGTTTACATGGGCCCAATTTCATAAAGCTGTTAAGCAGAAAATACTGTTTGACATATTTCTTTGCCAAGCAAAAATTGAGTGGGGCACCAGTCACAACAATGCAAACTTGATGTAAGTTTGGCTGGTAACCTGTTTCTGCTAAGCAATACTTTTTTGTGCTTAGCAAGTTTTTGCGCTTACAGGCTTTATGAAATTGGGCCCTGTAATAGATTTTTATGCTTGCAATAGCAGAAAATTGTGTTTAAGCAAATGTGTATTTCATAAGTGTTCAAGAAGATTTGAAGCAAATGAACTTTTGAAATATTTGTTTATTTACAAGGTGCACAACCTGTAAAAGAGGACTCAGTGCTAAATATGTGGCCTCCGCCTAAGCCACCAGTGGACACTTTGCCATCACTCTATCCACAAATGGCCCATCAGTTCACAGATAAGCAACAGCAATCTGCTGATGGAATGCCTCAAGAGGGCACAGCAGCAAGTGCAACGATGCTCCAACATCAAGGAAGCCAAGAGGGTATGTTGATGCTGTCGGTGTCCAGGGACAGCGGACAGGGAGTTGGACAAGGTAAGTTCTATTTTTTTTAAGTCAAAAGAGTCTGGGTTTGCCGTTAACTTTCTCAGTAGTTTGTGAGCCGGATCAGTGAGCTTGTTGTTACACTATTCTGCTGAAGGCCTGTGATTTGTCAGGATTTTTCATTTAAACTCCCTTGGCTTTCAGACTTCTCCAGAAAGATGCAAACTCTCCATCACAGAGACAACAGACACTGCTCTTGTTGTGTTCAAACCTGTAGATTTCTATTAGTGGCTAAGAGTCATAGTGTGTTATGGCCGCGCGGTCTAGCTCACATAATTCAGGTTCTGGTGGCTGAGTCATCACACTGTATCTTCGAATCTCAATCTCGGTACTTGTGTCCTTGAGCAAGACACTTAACTATAATTGCTCCTTGGCGTTTATATCCTAACTTATGGATTCTGCTGAGTTACGAAGTAGAAGTAGAAGTAGAGTCTATAAACCTCTAAAATACCAATGTATAACATTATATATTTTTTTCAGGGAGCTTAATCATCTCCAGACCAAGAGAATTTGTGTCTTCTTTTCAGGGGGTTTTCATTTTCCTACAATCTTATCCATACTTGGAAAGCTTGAATTTCACAGGCCTACACTTCAAAATTTTCTTTTCAACAGTCATTTTATTGGATTGGAATTCAGAGCTCAAAAAGAGCATGAAAATAAGAAAAACTCATGACTCTTTTCCTATCATTACCAATGGGTGTTTTTTTGGGACGGCAGCAGTCATGCGGGATAATTTAGGAGTTTGAGGCCTTCGGAGGAGCACCCTCATGGGGGCCATCTGAGCTCCGTTCCCCACCAGGTGACCTGAGGAGGTTTCCATTGTGATGCACTTCGAAGCATGCACGTACATTCGAATACTTATGATGTATGTATTTGGTCAGTCTGCTGCCACCTAGTGTCCCCAGTAGCTTCCCATTATGTATCGTACTTTTGAAATATGTATATTTGTGTATTTTAAAAGGTGTGGCGAGAGATGGTTTGCCAGCATCCCAGCAACATCAACCATCAGACAGAGATACTCGACTTCCCTGTGCTCCTGAGCTTAACCAGTTCATCTCCCCTCAAGGACAGAATGTAGACACACTTGGAGTAGTAAAGGATGACGAGGAAAGATACAGCAGTACTTCAAGCGTTTCTGAAGACAACGATGATGAGGATGATAATGAGGAGGAAATTAGTGAAGAAGATGAAGATGAGAACGGTACCTCAGAAGATGAGCAATCTCCATCAAGGAACGGCCAGTTTAACAGTCCTCCACGGATCCAGCACTCCTTCGCAACGCCTCAATCCTCGAGCAGCCCCAAAAAGTTCTTTCTGCCTCAGCTCACGGATTCAGAAGCTGTTACAGTTGAGTTTGAAGATGTTCCTTACGGCACAGCCCTCCAGCACAGTCTCGCAGATGTGGATCTTCACCTCGGAGACGATAAAGACATGAGTGATGTTGGGCGATGGGGAGAGAAGCTTGTGTACAGGTACCTGGTGGAGATGGCAAAAGGCAATCCATCAGTCACTGTTCACTGGATCAACGAGCATAAAGAGAGTGGAGAGCCCTATGACATCATCATTAACCATGGTAACAGTGTCATCTACATTGAGGTCAAGTCGACCCTAAGGGACCAAAAGGAGCTGTTTGAGATTTCCTCGAAGGAGGTGGCCTTTGCACAAGCGCATCAGAGGGATTTCCATCTATACAGAGTCTACAACGTGGGGAAAACCTCAGCGGTGAGGTTGTGTCGGGTTTGTAATCTGGCTGATAGAATGGATAAGAAAGAGGTGAAATTGTTCATGCTCCTCTGAGAAAACCAGAGAGGACATTATCGTCATAAGCACTTTGCTGAAGAACCTTCTTCTGTGCTCCCAGTCAGTTGTAATGGATTTTTCAAAAGACCCTTGTACTTTCCTAATGCTTATTTCAGGAGTTTTTAACTTGAAATATATCTTCTTTTTGCCGTTGAATGTCACATCAGTGAAAAGTGTCATAAAAACTGGCAAATTGGTAAGAAGTAGTGACAGTGTGTACATTCGTGACAGTTAAACATAAAGAAATGTTATTTGTCTTTCAACTTTTTATGAAATATTATTTGGTTTTAACCATACACCAATGGGTGTAAGGCACTGTATACTCGGTACTTTTCCCTGAACCTTGTGAAAAATAATCCACAGGCAAATTACTCGGGTCTGGATTTTTTTCACAGGACTCTCGGGGAAAGTACCGAGTACACAGTGCTTTACACACATCGGTCTATGGGTAAAACCAAATAATATTCTTTATCCCTGATGCATTTTTAACATCTATTACAATTTGTATTGATTTTAAGATTATCTGTAGTTGTGGAAAGTCTTAAATAAAATATTACCTGGCTAGAAAAATGTGCAATGGGGGCAGACATTTTATACGTACACATTTGAGGAATCGTTGTACCACAATTGGTCAATATAGAAGTAAGATGTGAAAGTTGGTTGCAGGTATTGTTGACAAATTGTATCTTTCTTTTCTTTTCGATAATCTGAATTATGAATAAGGATTGTGAATAAAATACTAATATGAAGTAGGTCTTTAAAATGTTTATACTTAAATTACTTATATATGGTATGTTCAACTTCACATTGCATTAGGCTTAAAGATACATTTAGCTAAAAATATGTGGATTTCAATTGTTGTCAAAGTTGTGCGTGTATGTTCATGTAATGTGTATGTACCTAAAGTCATTCATAGTTTAATGCATATTTTGTAAGTTATCAATCTTTGTAAATTCACGATAAAACTGATCTGGGCCAAATTGCATAAATTTGCTAAAAGGCACTATTGGTCAGATCGAAAAACACAATGTTCACAGATTCACACATAACTTACATGATTTAAAGTAAGTAATGGTAGAAAGGGTTCCTTAAAATATTTCTTAAAATGTTATCGTTTCTGAGAAATGAGTAAAACAATAGTTTTTATCACGCGCGATAATTTGAAAAAAAAACAGAAAAAACATAAGGTCTCTTTTCAGTATTTTCTCGTGACCTCGATGACCAATTAAGCTCAAACTTTAACAGGTTGGTTTGTTCATGCATATGTTGAATCACACAAAATGTGGACACTGATTTTGAGCTGTTACCAAAAGTGTACAATACCTTTAAGCACAAAAAGTAATTAAGCAAAACATAATTATTCTTATCAGATTCCTAATTATTTTAGCTTAGAAGCAGAAATCTGTATAACAATATTTTCTGTATTTCAATATTTTCTGCCCCATGATATTGAGCCCTGGTTGTGTATAATCAAGCATAGGAACCAGCAATGATGTTCCTGACTTCATACATTCAAATTTGTACAACCTTTAATTTGTGTTCATCTATTTCCTGTAATGTGGTTTTTGAGTCTTTGTGTGTCGACTTGTGTGATTGATCGCTTTTGTATATCAATAATTGACTTCGATCTTTGAAATTTGACCAGCAAGGTATGACTTATTGAAGTCATCATTTGCAATGTTAGTTAAATGTACATTTATTAGGTATAACATGCTTGAATAAATCTTGAAAGGTTATTGTTTCGTTAAATTAGTAATTTTGTATTTCTTTTAAGTAAAGAAGAAGAAGAAGAGTTAGATAGGCCTAAGATTGAATACATAAACAGATGTCTTCTGGGAAGAAGTGGGGTTTTTGGGATGTTTTTTATACATTTTTAACAATCTAAACAAAAATTCTATAAATATTTTGCCAAAATAGAGAGTTTAATATTTATTTTATTAGAGTTTTGACAAATTTCAATTTTAAACACACAAGTCCTCAGTGATACAAAATGTAGTGGAGAGAATCGGTTCTTTGGCGTGTGGGCAACCTCCAAAAACAAACACATAATTAATTTTAGTTGTGCAAATTCCCTCTGCTTTTCATTTTATTAATCATTCATTATTTTTCTGGTTCTGTGCAGCTGACAGTTTCTTCTTCTAATTCTATTTTTTCCATCACACATACCCCAACAAATGACTAATAATGCACTATACAAGTGAAAGTGTGTGGATGTAATTCTCAAAAAAGTTTAACTTGTCAATTGGAGACCCCTCTTGATACAAGAACATAAAATTTACCAATAAAAACGAAACAACACTTATGTAAAACAGTAATAATTTAATATTTTATATTTGGCATTTACCAATTTTGTTGATTAATTTATTAAGTTTAGCACTGGTATGTATACTTTTTTAAAAATTATTATATTTGTAAGTGGAAAATGTGTGTAGTGGGAGTTGGATACCAAATTGGAGTTTACATAAATTGAGAAGGAAATAAACCATAATGTGCATATATATAGCCTTTCAAAAACTTCCACCAGCTGTAGTCTGAAAACATGATACTAAATGAACCAAGAGAACATTGTTGATAAAATAAGGGACTGGGGAATTGTAACTATCTATATACGCATTTCTTTCCCCAGTTAGAATTTGTGCTAATTTTACGAGAGAAATGTAGTATGTTTGTTGTATTTTTATACCTTGCTTTTGGGATAAAGAAAGATAAGTCTTGTAGTGAATTAAATGCCACAGAGAAGAGTTAATCAATGTATGGTAAAATTTTAAATATTGAAATTAAACTTCCTGTAAACCACGTTATTTGTTGGTCTCTAATGCGTATTTGTGAGTCAAAACCTGAGTTTGTTGTAGATGGACCATGTTTGAAATACTATCTTCTAATAAGAAGGCTGAAAACCAATTTATAACAAATTGTTTTTCAAGATAGCTGGATTATTTCCCTTTAAGGAAAAAAAGGTTTTATTCAATTTTCTAGTTCCACAAAATGGAAAGTTCCCTATCACCCTTGGGGAGGATTTCAAACAAATAACAATAAATTGTAACAATAGTTGTTCCATCTAGACAGAAGAGTTGGCAAAGGCCTAGTAGAATTAGTTAAATAGTTGACAAGAAGTGTAGGCTACCTCGAATCTTCTACGTAGTTGTTGATTTGCTGTCTAGTGTTTCGGCTGTTTCGGCTGTTTAGTGGATGAGCTGTCGGCAGTCCAAGGCTGAATATACATACTTTTCCTCTCTAGTATAGAACAAGGCATAATTTGAGAATTTTTGTAGAAACTTTTTTTCAGAATTTAAAATCTCATGAAATTTTTGCGATTTCTTTAAAAAAGTTATTTATTCATATGTGTTCTCATTCCCTTAGAAATTCCTTTTTAATTTAAAAAAGGATTGTATACGTTTGGTAATTGGAACCCACTGTTTGTTTCAATCCTATACAGTTGTAGTATATAGTTGTACCATAAAACTAACCTGTCGAAATTTCATTTCAAAAGGTGGAGGCGTTTTTGAGATATTGCTGATAATCTGGAGCGGATGTCCACGCAGGAAGATCTGCAATGAATACACAATCTGAGAGCGTTACTGCAGTAACGCTTCTCAGATTCAGATTTTGGGGGATATAAATTTTTACCATACAGCATTACTTCGAAGTGAAAAGTTTCTCAAAATGCATTATACTATCCAAGCTACTGTACTTCTTACCAAGTAAGTTTATATTGCCATTAATTTTCAGAGTCATTACCAAACGTATACAAAATCTTTAATAAATAAAAAAAAATCCTTAAAATTAAGAGAATTCCTTGAAAGTGGAAGCATGGTGGAAGGCACACTCACTCGTGCGCTCATCAAATCTCAAACAACGGCGGGGTGCAACAATCTTTGGTTAGAACATTCACTTGAGGGCGCTATACATGTAAACACACACATGCCATCTGGCATAAAGGCAAACTGGGGAATTGCTCATCCGTAAGAATTCCCTAGGACCTCCATGCCAAAACGAAGTCCCTGTTGATTTATTGCTGAATTAGAACAGATCTGTTTTGTACACACTTATGAATTGTTGTTTTCTATATTTTTGATTTGGTGAAGATTGACGCATCCAAATGCAAATGACGTTTTGATGTTCTTGTGCGGGGTGTGATTGTAAAGGTTTTACTAAAGCTCTCTGGTTAGTTTAAACATTATTGAAATGAAAAGTGGTGCCATGTCGTCACAACATGAAGACAGCGAGCACACATTGCCACAGTAAGTTTCTTATTCAGTCATTATCCAGCAGCATAGGGATTGTGTGCATGTACTCCTAGAACTATGACTGAGTGTAGACCCAGTAACTGGGGCGCTGTACTCTTTCTTTTTAAAACAATTTTGATATCAGAAAACTTATAATAACAAAAACAATTCAAGGTGGAGGCCTACAGGGTTCGCCCCAGTTACTGGGGTCTAGACTGAGTGAGGTTCGTTTCGCTATCGTCATGATCGTCTCCACGAACCTCACAGTTCTAGGAGTATGGGTTGTGGCTCTTTCAAACTTGTGAACGAATCTTGATCCCTATCTCTTATTTGGCCAAATACTTTTACATTGGATATTGACAAGTAACTTAGACTTGTGTTGTTATCAACTCATAATTAGGCAACAGAGTGGGGAGCCGGTGTGGCAGGAGATTCTGTCCCCCCGGAGATTCTTTCCCCCCATACGGCGAACTGTGCACAAACTTCTTTTGATAGCACCCCCTTTTGAATCATCCTCCTCCAGCCCATGTTAATTTCCCGTATGGGGACAGAATCTCTGGGGGGACAGATTTCCCTGGGACACCGGTCTTCACTACGTGGTAATGACCGAGACTGGGTTGGCGGTTGGCCGATGATTGTTAGTGTTAATGGACAGGGCCGATGGCCAGCTAGCTAAACCCAGTGGCTGGGGTGCTGTACTCCTTTTTTGAAATTTTTATGACCGTCGAAGTCAAAATTTCAAAAAGAGGAGTACAGCGCCTTAGTTACTTCCGAGGTCTAGTGTGGTCAACCACCAACGAAGATCAACCATGCAGTGAAGCCCAGGTCCTCGCACTTTTATTGCCATTAATTGAATTTTTTTGTTCGCTGATAATTTTAGACTTGTTCTATATTCATATTTAAAAGCCATTCTGTAGGCTGTTAATTTTTTGCATGGCACCTAGTGACCTAGTCACTTACACATAATTAAGCATTTATAAACTATTTTATGCATTTTCCAAAAACCAGACTATGAGCTTTGAAAAATTAACAGCACCATAAATGGAAATTAGTTGGTGTTCGGCTTTCTGCTTTGCATTATGTTGGTTTCATGCACGCGTACCAGCAACCTTATTATTGATACACTTTGCCCATTCATGCATGCGCCTAGCGCATGCAAGCAGCACCATCCTTGCAAAATTAAAACCCCCAAAATACGCACAAAGAAAACACTGATAGTTCCCCCACAGCATGCACAGTGCATATAGGCCTACACAATATTTACAAACAATAACAAAATGATTTACAAACAATAACAAAATGCTTGTTTATTGAGCCATTTATTCACAAGTTCACAGAGCCGGTCTTTATATCACATGTTAATACTCAAGCCTCACATGACCACTCTTCGGCTAATCAGAGTGCATTTCTCTGAGGTATTTATTAATCATGTAGGCTATAATCTAGAACTTATCTGGATCCAAAACTGTTGTTATTATCACCAGAAAATTCAATGTTGTTTTCATTGTCTCCCAATAGAATTATGAAGTTCAGTCCTCCAGTATCTAAACAGCGGTATCAGGCAATGCTCGATTTAGTCCAGAAATACCAATCGAAAAAGGTACGGCTAATATTGTGTCAACCCGTTCTAAAGCCCCTTTTTCGTCCATTCCACTCTGAATCCCTCAATATAAAGGAATCTGGAGGATAACGTCTAACATTGTGTCACAGGGCTCGAATTTGGGGAGAAAATCTGCAAGACTACAGGTCTTGTAGCTCAAAATGTTTACTGGACAAGATGTGTTTTTCACAAGACCAGTCATGGGAAAAAACTGTTTAATTTGAACAAGCACTGAGAAAAGATTTATCACATTTGTAATATGGGCAATTATTCTTTAATACTCAACAGAATTGAAACATTTTTATCAGACTGAAAGTCAACATTTGGTCTGGTCGTATGGTGATGATTATATAGATATGAATGGTCTCTAAAGGTTTGAACTTCCTCTTTTTCCTTGTTTTTGGTTTGGTCCAATCTTGAGCCGGTGATTCTGACCTCTTTAGTGATTTCTCATCAGGTGCTTGATATGGGATGTGGAGAATGCAGTCTACTTAGATCACTGAAACGTAGAGAGTACATTGAACAACTGACTGGAGTGGATCAAGATGGCGACTTATTGCAGTCAGTCAGGTATCAGGTTTTCCCCGACATAAAAGTTTGCTTTGACCATGGGCTTGTTCCAAACCTTGTCTTAATAATAATAATGAGTTCTTATTTGCACTTTATCAAACCCGATAGGCGTATCAAAGCGCTCAGTAGTTTTTCCTGCAAGGACCTATTTCTTTATATAGCACCATGTAATGGTTTTCAAGGTGCTGTGGCGCAATATGCTGCCAATCAAACTAAGGAACACCGGGGCGAACCCCTTCTCTTTACGATAAGTGCACTGGGTTCTTTTACGCGCATTACACAACACACAGGACCTATGGCTTTGCGTCCCATCCGAAAGACGAAGCAATAATGGTTAAAGGCACTTGAGCCTGAAGCCTTTCTCAGGCATCTGAAAGCACAAAAATTTGTACAATTAGGGGTTTTTGTTTCTTCATCATTTTCTTGCAACTTAGATGACCAATTGAGCCCAATTTTTTCACAGGTTTGTTATTTTATGCATAAAATTGGGATACACCAAGTGAGAATACTGGTCTTTGACAATTACCAAACGTGTACAGTGCCTTTAGTGTCTTGCTTAAGGACACAAGTGTCACGACCGGGACTCGAACCCACACTCTGCCTTTAGTGTCTTGCTTAAGGACACAAGTGTCACAACCGGGACTCGAACCCACACTCTGCTGAACAGAAACACCAGAGCTTGAGTCTGGTGTTCTTATCTGCTCGGCCACGACAAGTGGCTCGGGATCCGGCTATGGCTCTAGGCTCCATTATAAGAAGCACTGAGCAAAATGCACACTGCTCCAAGATTGAAGCCGGAGCTGGAGCCGGAGCTGGAGCCGGAGCCTCAGTTTGGAAAAGGCCTCAAAGTAAGGTTTGAAGTCTGGCCTTTCTAGGCATGCGCCATGTTTTCTGGAGTTGTGTTATAATATTAAAAGTTCTTGTTCAAGTTACACTCCGTTCTCATCGTGTTTATCTTTACAAACACTACAAAACTGACACAACGTGATTATTGATTTTTGTGATACAGATATGTAGCTAAGCCACTCTTCTTTGAGTGTCTGTGTCCTCGCTCAAAGCCACTCACAGTGAGTCTATATGAAGGATCAATCGGCGAAAAGGATGCAAGGATGCTGGGATATGACTTAGTGCTCTGCGTAGAAATGTAAGTTCCAGGCAAGTAGTAGTCAAGACTTTGAAGTAATTTGGCTACGAATGAAAGTTATTATTATATATTTTTGCAATAAAATCAAGGATGCCTCATAAGTGAACTTAATCACTGTAACTCGAAAGTCTGTGGAAACCTGTTAACAAAGGTGCTTGCTATGTGAACCAGAAACCCCTACTCTTCCACGATAAGTGTTCTGGGTTCTTTTACGTGCACTACCAATCCTATTACACGGGACCTAAGGCTTACTGTCCCATCCGAAGGACAAAGCAATAATGGTATCTTGCTCAAGGGCACAAGTGCCATGACTGGGACTTGAACCAACACCAGAGCTGGAGTCCAGTGCTCTTAACCGCCCGGCCATGACAGCAAATGGAAAGTGACCGGGTATGTCTGGTGTCATGTAATTTGCTCTCCCATTAACAATGTAAAGGACAATACAGAACCTACTTGAACTTAAGGCAGTAATTGTTGTCACTCTCAGTTCTTGATTCTTGGGTTTGTTTCCCTGCTGCTTGCTCCGCCCGAATTCATTCACTCCATTTCTGGCCCTAGTTGCCCTCTACTCTTGGTTTAATTTGTTTTCAATATATATTTAATTTTCCATTTGAATATTTTAATTTTTAATGGCCTGCTGTTTTGACCCTAGCAGAGTCTCTCTCAGGCTGTTTTTAGCCTTCGAGAAAGACTCTGCTAGGGTCAAAACATCAGGCCATTAACAGTTTGTTTGCATTTATACCATGGGTCCTTTTGGTTGGTAAGCAATTTGCAACAGCTCATAATTCTATTTATTCACTGAATATTTATTAAATTTTGGGTTAACCATTTTTTTTTACTGGAGCAGGATTTGAACGTACCCCCACCAGATTATTGTGCCAGCACTCTACCAACTGAGCTATCTACCCCGAAAGTTGGCGGTCTCCCTATTTTGTCAATATCTTTGTTCGTGATGCTAAGGTGATCCCTCTGCTGCCACTTCCCAGGCTGTATTTTAAACTTGGGTGTCATCCCTGGCTATGCAGTTACAGGTGGTATGGCTTCTGACTGGCACCCGCGAACAAAGATATTGACAGAATAGGGATACCGCCAACTTTCGGGATAGATGGCTCAGTTGGTAGAGTGATGGCACATTAATCCGGAGGTTGCAGGTTCAAGACCGGCTCTCGTAAATGTTTCTTTGTTCAACAGGACAACCCAAAATTATGTATAATAATATCAGTTTCCATTGTGGTGTGTTTTGAATATTTATTTATCTACTTATATCGTTGTTTACTTATTTACTTCTTCTGGTATACTTCTTCTTTCGTGTTCATGTACTTGTTTCGTTGTTTTATTTGTGTGAGTTGTCTTGTTCAAATAAATAATAATAACAATAAATAAGTACTTGCAAAAAATAGTTAATTGCCTGAAGTTTCGACCCTAGCAGAGCCTTTCTCGAAGGCTAAATGACAAGACAACACACATGAACAGGTGTGTGACAAAAGCATTCAAGTGGAAATACATGAATAGAGGCAGAGAGCAAACAGACAAGGCAAGGGATAAACAATGAATAGGGAGGGGGGGGGGTTGGAGGGAGGGGGCTGGTCTGACCACATGCAGTTGGAAACACAAAGAACAGGATCAAGGTGGGAAGAGGGAGAACAAGTAATTAATTAGTACATGAGGTAGGCTAAAAAAGGGGGATATATGACCTTGGAGCCCCTCTTATAAGTACTTCTTGACCTTTGGCCTTCTCAGCATCGAGCATCTGTATCCAGACACTCTTGCAGCGGTCCCAGACGTTGTCTTTGGGTACATGCAGCCCAGGGTGGTTGTCTTCACCACACCCAATGCAGACTTCAATGTCTTGTTTCCAAACTTCACCGGATTCCGACATTGGGACCATAAGTTTGAGTGGAGCAGGGAAGAGTTTCAATGCTGGTAAGGAGACTTTTGAAATTGCTAAGTGGCACCAGACTTGATCTTTTGGCTTTTGCTTATAAGGCCGTGTACAAATTGATGGCTATGGCTGTGGCTTGATTGCAATGTTAACATGCGTTAAAGGTATCGTACATGTTTGGTAATGACTCGAAACAAATATTAGCATAAAAACTTACTTGGTAACAAGCAATGGAGAGCTGTTGATAGTATAAAAAATTGTAGGAAACGACTCCCTCTGAAGTAACGTAGTTTTTGAGAAAGAGGTAATTTCTTACTAAAATAATAAAAACTTCTTGCAAGAAGTTTTTATTCCTATCTGAAAGCACACAATTGTACAACAAGGGTGTTTTTTCTTTCATCATTTTCTTGCAACTTTGATGACCAATTGAGCCCAAATTTTCACAGGCTTGTTATTTTATGCATATGTTGGGATACACCAAGTGAGAATACTGGTCTTTGACAATTTCCAAACGTGTTCAGTGCCTTTAAAGCAGGGCTCGAAAAATATATTTAACAAATCAACAAAGGAAACCCAAGACTAAGACTTGACCGCCGTTTCTGGTTACTTGTAAACAATTAATAATTTTGCCCAACTGACGTTCATGTCACCATGAAACCTTTGTAATGGTTGCACAAATTCAGGCGAGATTGGCAAATGGAGTTTCTAAAAAATAAGCATCCATGTCCCAAGTTTTGATTTTATGTCAATGTTAGTTTTAACAAATTTTTTGTACTATATAAAAAATTGCTATGGAATTTTTTATTTTCAAATAGTCTTTGTTTGAGTTTTATTTTTTTGCGTTTGATACATGCGAAACTTGTTTAGTCTATTTTATTTTTATTAACTAGGTGTGATAAAGTAGCCAAGGACTTTAGCTACAGTGTGACCTACGAAGGTATAGGACCTGGACCCCCTGGCACTGAGCACCTAGGATGCTGCACACAAATGGCTGTATTCACTTGCTTACTTCCACCACACGAGGGCAGCACAAACAGTGATGACAGAAAACCGTATAACCTTGTGAGTTTTATAAAGAGAAAGTGAAAGATCAAGTGGATGTTGGATTTTTTGTTTACTGAAATACTTGTTAGGTGTTCGGGCAATCCGCCCGGAACACCTCTTGTTTTTGTTCCGTTTTTTTTCTTTTCTTAATACTTCTTCTTCTTCTTCTTCTTCTTCTCCCCGTCGCTTTTCCGCTAACAAAAGCACACTTCCCAAGCACATATAAACTTGAAACTTCACATATAGTTAGATATCTATTAGGAAAAGAAACCGCTTCAGTTACGTCATGATGACGTCATCAGGTGTCGAATTACGTTAAATCAAAGTTTAATATTTGAAAAAATCGTAACTCATGAACCACACAGTGGATTTTCACAATCTATACATCATCGGAAAGGCCTTTGCAAACTCAAAAAACGCTACACAAAGTGTGACCCCATTTGACCTTGACTTCCGATTCAAACCGGAAGTTGAAAATTTAAAAAAATCATATCTCAAGAACTACTTATACTTTAGTCACAATTTTTACATCAGGTTATATGTTGTTCTTCCTCCGCAAACTTTTCCACAGAAATGTTACCTTTTTGACCTTCACTTATGGTTGAAATCGGGTATACATTGACCCACTGTCAAACCGCGGGAATAAAACTGCATTGAAAACACACACAATACGCGATCTAAACCAGTTAGAGGGTGAGCGGCTGCTTCCTTCATTCAATCAACCGCAAGGTTCAAAGTCCTTCAAACATGCTTGTAAGTCTAGTCTCTTTTCAAGGTTCGCGCAACCTGATTTTGACATTACGCTTTGTTAGTCTCTAAAACAGCCGTCCGTGCAAACCTCGCTAACAATCAAATGTCAGATTTTTAAAAAATTCATAATTCAAGGACAACACAACCGATTTTCAAACTTTTTTCAGTTATAAAATCCTTGGGCATTGGAGATTAGCCTTGGGTAACCTTGACCCCATGTTGACCTTTACTTCCGGGTCAACCGGAAATGGGACCATATCTCAAGAACTACACAACCGATTTTCAAACTGTTTTCAGTTATAGACTTCTTGGGCATTGAAGATTAGCTTTGGTTAACAGTGACCCCATGTTGACCTTTACTTCCGGGTAAACCGGAAGTGAGACCATATCTCAAAAACTACACAACCGATTTCAAACTTTTTTTCAGTTATAGACTCCTTGGGCATTGGAGATTAGCCTTGGATAACCGTGACCCACTGTTGACCTTTACTTCCGGGTCAACCGGAAGAGGGACCATATATCAAGAACTACACAACCGATTTTCAAACTTTTTTCAGTTATAGACTCCTTGGGCATTGGAGATTAGCCTTGGATACCGTGACCCCATGTTGACCTTTACTTCCGGGTCAAACGGAAGTGACACCATATCTCAAGAACTACTCAACCGATTTTCAAAATTGTTTTCAGGTATAGACACCTTGTGCATTGGAGATTAGCCTTGGGTAACCGTGACCCCATGTTGACCTTTACTTCCGGATCAACCGGAAGTGACACCATATCTCAAGAACTGCAACCGATTTTCAAACTTTGTTCAGTTATAAAATCCTAAAAGCGCTACACAGAGTGTGGCCCCATTTGAACTGGACTTCCGGTTCAAACCGAAAGATGAACTTTTACATTTCATTTTGTTTTCTTTTTTTCTTAATACTTCTTCTTCTTCTTCTCCCCATTGCTTTTCCGCTAACAAAAGCACACTTCTCAAGCACATATAAACTTGAAACTTCACAAACTTCACATATAGGTTTTCGGGATGGTGACGTCATCGATGATGTTATAACATTAAATCAATGTTTAATATTTAGAAAAATCATATCTGGAGAACCATAATTGCTAAACACAAGATCTTTTGATCATGTGAAAGACCCTGAAGTATTTTTAAAATCTTACACAAAGTTTGACCCCCTGTGATCTTTACTTCCGTTTAATTGTTTTTAATTTATGGAGGGTTTTTTAAGTGTTTTTTTTACAAAACTCGCAAAAGTACTGAGTATACAGTGCTTCAAACAGATCGGGAAAGGGTTAAAACCAAATTATAAAAACAAACCGAACACCGTTTGTTTGTAATTTACAAACAAGATAAGTCTAGTTTATTGTTTAATTGAGTTCCTGTATAGAGAGGTCTGACCTTGCCAAAATTCTAGTCTATTTTTTTATAGATGATTGCATTTTGTATTCCATGGTTTGGGCACTTTTACTGATGTGGCTTTAGAATACAAAAGGTTTTAAAAAAATCCAAAACAAGCGTTTACATAAGTTTTGTGATCGGAGGTGAGCAAAATTCTTAATTTTTTGCAGCAACCGGAAGCTGAGGTCAAGTTTAATTCTCGGGTTTTCTTCGTTATATTGTTGAATTGATTTTAATTTCACATTTTTTATCACTAAGTATTATATTCCCAACAACATATGTATTTTTCACGGTCATAAACCACGTTAAACTAAAATAATTGACAAAACAAAATCTTGCCCACGTAAATCTCCATATGGTTGGGACCACAATGGTCCCGGAATTTCAAATGTGCGTGAGACTTGCACAGTCTATTGCTGTTCTATTCCAGGTTTGTGAAGTTAGTCACCCACATCGGACAGTAACTATGACAACAGAGGAGCAGATCTTAACTGAAGCTACCTACTACTTGCAGAGGTGGTCACGTAGTAGTCTGAGGCAGAGTGAGGCAGAAGAAGAGGATGCACCGACAGAAGACGGTTGTGACGTCTTAGAATCTGATAAAGATGCTGATAAAAAGAAAGAATATTCCACCTCATTGGAAACAATGATGAAGTTTTCCTGTTTGAGGAGAGTGTGCCCAAGTGTGGAGAAACTCAGGTACATCTCTAGGCTGAGCTTAAAGTAATATTACTTCTGTGGCCCACTTGAAATTTTATTCCTAATTGGGCAAGGCTATGGAGAAAGGGCACTTCGTAGTAGAAAATCAATAAGTCTATTGGAATATTTTTGACAGTGCACTAAAGCCAAGACCAAGTCATGAAGGTAAGTTCAGTGTTGTAGGAGAGACCACAAAGTCCGCGACTGAGACCGAAACTTGGACCTCCCCTTTGAGACTGAGACCGAGACCTCAATGTCCAAGATTGAGACCTCAATGTCCGAGATTGAAACCTCAATGTCTGAGACCGAGACCAAGACCTCCCACTGAGACCGAGACCGAGACCTCGGACAAATCTTGGCTGTAAACAATAAAATTTTAATAGCCAACTTTCTTTATTTTCAATGGTTTTTTAATGCTGAACCACAGCATATTCCCCAAATGACGGCTTTTCTCAGCCTTCACTATGGGATTGTAGGTGTCACATAGCCACTATGTGGTACGGAAAAATAGTGAGACCATGCTGCACCACCCTCTAAGAAAACCCCTCAGGGTGCGCTTGAAAATTACTCTTTTCGACGATTAGTCATTTTGGGAGGTTCCTTTTTCTGTTTTTATATGCTTTTGGATGACTATGAAACTAAGGTGTCGTAAGTTCTTGACACTAGACCCTGTGACTTTTGCTCCAAGACCGAGTCTTAAAAATTGCGAACTGGAAACAGCCAAGACCTCAACTAATTGGGTCTCAAGAACGGTCTCGATTTTGAGACCGGTCTTGAAACCTACAACACTGTCAATATTCCATTCATGGAAAAACCCAAACCAAGTCCCAGATTTCATTAATACTTGCTGTATTATTTGTGGCGATCACGTCAACAACAAAAATCCCTGACTTTTTTCATAGAGGAAGTCCTTGGAATCCTTTTCCTGCAAAGAACTTTTTGTTTGGACCATCAGTGCCTGTTGTGTTTGGACCATCAGTGCCCGTTGTGTTTGGACCATCAGTGCCTGTTGTGTTTGGACCATCAGTGCCTATTGTGTAACAACAAACTTAATTTAGCTATAATACTTCCTGTGTGTAGAGATATGACCTTTGGTGTTGACAGCAACTCAATAAATAAAAAGGGGTAAGCCTTATGGGCCATAAATCAAATAAAGTCACAAGGGGTAAGCCTTGCATTTTTATTGAAATTGGGCTGAAATCGGATAAAATCACAAGGGGTAAGCCTTACATTTTTGTTGAAATTGGTCTGAAATCGGATAAAATTTCAAGGGGTAGCATTGCATCTTTGTTGAAATTGGGCTGAAAATTTGAAAAAACAAAAGGGGAAAAACTTGCATTTTTGTTTTTGTTTAAATCAAATAAATCAAATTTTGAAATTGGGTCGAAATTTGATAAAATCACAAGGGGTAAGTAAGGCTTGTATTTTTGTTTAAATTGGGCTGAAATCGAATAAAATCACAAGGGGTAAGCCTAGCATTTTTGTTGAAATTGGGCTGAAATTGAACAAAATCACAAGGGGTAGTAAGCGTATCATTTTTCTTGCAATTGGGCTGATATTTGATAAAATTTCAAGGGGTAAGCCTTGCATTTTGTTTAAATTGGACCAAAATTTGATAAAATCACAAGGGGTAAGTCTTGCATTTTTGTTGAAATTGGGCTGAAATTGAAAGAAATCACAAGGGGTATGCCTATCATTTTTCTTGCAATTGGGCTGATATTTGATAAAATTTCAAGGGGTAAGCCTTGTATTTTTGTTTAAATTGGGCTGGAATCGAATAAAAATCACAAGGGGTAATGCCTTACATTTTTGTTGAAATTAGGCCGAAATTTGATAAAATCACAAGGGGTAAGCCTTAATTTTTGTTAAAAATTGGGCCGAAATTTGATAAAATCACAAGGGGTAAGTGTTGCATGTTTGTTGAAATTTGGCTGAAATCGAATAAAATCACAAGGGGTAAGCCTTGCATTTTTGTTGAAATTGGGCCGAAATTTGATAAAATCACAAGGGGCAAGCCTTGCATTTTTGTTGAAATTGGGCCGAAATTTGATAAAATCACAAGGGGCTTGCATTTTTGTTGAAATTTGGCTGAAATCGAATAAAATCACAAGGGGTAAGCCTTGCATTTTTGTTGAAATTGGGCCGAAATTTGATAAAATCACAAGGGGCTTGCATTTTTGTTGAAATTTGCCTGAAATCGAATAAAATCACAAGGGGTAAGCCTTGCATTTTTGTTGAAACTTGGCTGAAATCGAATAAAATCACAAGGGGTAAGCCTTGCATTTTTGTTGAAATTTGGCTGAAATCTAATAAAATCACAAGGGGTAAGCCTTGCATTTTTTTTGAAATTGGGCTGATAAAATCACAAGGGGCAAGCTTTGCTTTTTTTAAAATGGGCTTAAATTCTGGTGTTTCTCCGGGTGGCACTTGTGTCCTTGAGCAAGAATTTACCATAATTGCTTTGTTCTTCGGGTGGGACATTAAGCCGTAGCTCCTGTGTTATAGGATTGGTAGTGCACGTAAAAGAACCAAGAACACTTATCGTGGAAGAGTAGGGGTTTCTGGTTTACATAGCAAGCACCCTTGTTTACAGGTTTTCTCAGGCTTTCGAGCCACAGTGATTCAGTTCACTTATGAGGCATCCTTGGTTTCATTACCAGAAATGTATAATGATAATAATGATAATCGTAGCAAAATTACTAATCAAACTTCCTCTGAAGAATTCTACTGGTTTTCTATTTTCCCAGGGAAGTTCTTTCTACCTTGGAGGCTGTGACTTTAAGTCCAGATGGGTCGTCAGTGATTTACTCCATACAAGAAGAGGTCAGCTCAGACAGCAATATCAGTGCAGACGAGAGCGATTTTGATGAACCTCAGACTGTTGAAGAGACTGCCTTACATGAAGATGTCGCGGTGTCATGGCAACAGGAAGAATTATGGGCCTGAGGCCATGTCCGAAATGGCGGCTCCAGCTAGATTTCCGCGTCATCACGCATTGAAGTACAGTATGTCCTGAGCAACATTTGTAGTCGTAGCTGTTGTCGCCAATTCGGATACGGCCCCGACTAGTGGTGTACAGAGACGAAACATATGAGCTACCTGAGCAAGTAGTTGGTACTCTGCAACTGTACCAACCGAAATTGACAATGGTTGCTAACCTCCAAAGTTCCAGAGAGTAAAAACTGAAGACCTCTCAGGATAACTTAAGCCATGTCTGAATTATCGGCTGTGATTATGGATACGGCTGTTGCTAAGGGTGTTGCTAAGAACATCCTACACTTTAACACATGATGACGTAGCGATAAAGCCCTAGACGAAGCCCTAGCCGCCAATCAGGACACGGCCTTACATGACTGGCCATCAACATTGTTCACTGATGCAGGGGTTATTTTGTGATAAAAGAAACAGCGCCCTCAAGCGCCTCTGCCCATCATTGATGGCACATCTTGCATTTCTTGTAATGATAAGATCTATCTGTTGAAGAAAACTGTTATGATGATTGTTTGGCTCATCATTTTAAAATCCAAGTTCCGTTATTGAAGCTTATGCAATCTTCTTTTTTCTGTAACTGAAAATATTCATTGGTAAAAAATCACTTCTATTTCCATAAAACCAAATCTTAACTTTGTTCATATAACAATTGTTTTTATTCAATAATTTCATGTAATTGTATTTACAGTCTAAACTGGCCAAGTACCACTAATATAACCCATGTACATAACTCTGTACCGGAGCTGGCCCGAGTACTTCATATATCACAAAAATAATTACACAAAGCATCAAAATCAAAACCAATGAAACAGTTTTTTTTCTCATACAAATCTGACCTATAACTGAGTTGGTTTATAACAGAGTATAACTGAGTATAAAGTACACATGTACAAAGAATAGCTACATTTGAAACTAACAATCACACAGCGAGGACAACAAATATATACCAAGAAAGAAAAACCTTTTTTAAGCCAAGTTTAAAAGTTAGGAATTAAGAAAATACATCAATTGAAAAAGCAACAATCAGTTTATGGCAACATTCAGTGAAGTAGCATGGGTGAGACAAATGAATCCTGAACAACGTCCTCTTAGGCTGTTGTGCGTATTGCCAGGGTAAAAGTGAAATTTGGGGTAAAATTCCACAAGACCGCAGGGCTTGTAGCTCAAAATGTTTACCAGACCAGAATTTATTTCACAAGAGCAGAATCTTCATGAGAAAGAGCTTTCTACAGAGTTTTAACATTTTTAAATTGTTTTTATTTGGACAAGCACTAAGAGAAGATCTGTCTCATTTGTCTTATGGGTTAGAATATTTTGATACTCAATGGAATACTCAAAGTCAACATTTGAACATCATTTCGTTCTGTTAACAGAATCACAGTGACTAATATTCAATTGAAAAACACCAGACTTGTCCGGTCTTGAGTTTACTGGCCCGAGGCTAAAATCACTGGCCTCGGGCCAGCGGTCCAATGTCAAATTCAAGACCTGATTCCATAGTGCGCAATCCTTAAAAATTAAAATACACGCTGAGCAATGGACATAGTTTTGACAGATAACGCAGTACGCAAACTGGATACGTGGAAGTATGTGCGTTGCTTGGAGTGTACTTTAATTTTTACGCATTGCGCACTACGCAAAACACATGATGGACACATGGATTTCCGGCCTTAGTCTGGAGATGAGGCTCCTTGAAGAAATAGAACGTTATATTTCAGGGGTTTAGACTCTTTTCATTACCACTAATAGAAATCTACAGGTTTGATTTTAACAAGAGCCGAGTCTTTCATCTCTGTGATGGCGAGTTCACCTCTTTCAAGAGAAGGTCAAGGGAGGTCAAAGAAAGACACTGATAAATCATGGGCCTGAATAATTCTTCACTCCTAACTCCTTTTGTGTCATTCATGACAGGTATCTTAATTTGACTATTTATTGATAGTTTGCCCAATTAAAGTTAAAAACAACTTACTGTAGGATTCGTATGGGCTTTGCTGTGGAATATCTGCTCCACATTTTGTCCATTTGTCCTAAAATATGTTATTGTCCATTTTTAATTACTAATTTCCTTTTTTCGCCAAATTTTTGTCATTGTTAGTATTTTATCTTTGATGTATTTTTTTATAATGGAGGGCCCCAAACGATCAGCTGTGCTGGATGGGCCACTCTTGTGAAATATGGTTTTAAATAAAAAATACAATAAAAAAATCGGAACTTTCATTGGGTACAAAAAATGGCCATGTCTTAATTAAAGGCATCATACACGTTTGGTAATTGTCAAAGACCAGTGTTCTCACTTGATGTATCCCAACGTATGCATAAAATAACAAGCCTGTGAAAATTTGGGCTCAATTGGTCATCGAAATTGCAAGAAAATGATGAAAGAAAAAACACCCTTGTTGTACAAATTTGTGTGCTTTCAGATAGGAATAAAAACTTCTTGCAAGAAGTTTTTATTATTTTAGTGAGAAATTACCTCTTTCTCAAAACTACGTTACTTCAGAGGGAGTCGTTTCCTACAATGTGTTATACTATCAACAGCTCTCCGTTGCTCGTTACCAAGTCAGTTTTTATGTTAAGATATATTTTGAGTAATTACCAAATGTGTACGATGCCTTTAAGGTCTTTACGGTCGAGATCATGTAGAACTTGTGATATTAAAGGGACAAGTTGCCTTGGATTGGGCGCTTTGGGCTATAAAAAGTGTTTGTTATGAAATTAATATGGTTGGAAAGATGTTTTAAAAGTATAATATAATGATCCACACAAATATGCCTTGAAATTGTGTGATTTTCCTTTTACTTTGTGAACCGCCATTTTCTGGAGTCAAAATTATAAAACATCTTTCCAACCATATTCATTTAATAGCAAACGCTTTTTATAGCCCAAATTGCCCATCTAAGGCAACAACCCTTTAAGTCAAATACTTTGACATTCACACCTATTGACTCTCGAGAAGTAATTCACGTCCAGCCTTGACCCCTGAGTTAAAAAGAAACCAGAAGCAGAGATAAGAATTCCGTCGCTTGCTTAGAAACCTTGGTGGCTAGGCAAATCAGTTGAACAACTCCATGTATCCTTACATGTACCTCATACTTCACTTTTAATTAAAACTTTTTTCATACAACCAAACTGGGTTGTCCTAAAGTTGTCGATATTTCTTGAAAAGTTTTGAAAGCGATAATCAATTTCTTCTTCATTGTCATGTGGCGACTAAACCTTCTGTTTCCCTGAACAGTAAATAATGAAACTAAACAACCAGTCTGTTTGCCCACAACATTTAACACCCTACAAATGAAAACTTGCACTTGAAGAGGAAGGGAAATGACCAATGCAATTTTGTGATGTACTCATTTTCCAAATGTAGATACCCATTTTTCTCAGAATGATGTCATCAGATGTTTTGGATGTTGACAAATTTTGCACTGGAAGGATATCGAATACAATGACAATTTACACCATTTTAGCGTGAGGTTAGAGGACTCTATCTATTGGAAAATGAGTACATCACAAAATTGAATTGGTAATTTCCCTTCCTCTTTAATTTCAAACACAACTGGGCCCAATTTCATACGCTTGCAGCCCACAGAATCACGCGCTTTACAGAGCGCCGTAAGCGTAGAATTCTGTGGTAAGCAGAGCTATGAAATTGCACAAAGAGCAACAACATCACATTTAAAAGTTTACCTTTGCATTAAACAAATACCGCAGAAAAATCATAAACAAGGTTTCCAAATCCACTCTTGTTCACTTCTTTCTATTAAATACAGCAATTCTAAAATGTTTATTCACCAATTTCAGAGCAAATTTTAAGTACCACTCCAGTGCCTAAATGATGCATTATCAATGATTTCAGACTGCTAAATGTCAAGTACGAATTTAATATCAATTAAAAGTTAAAACTGATAAACTTACGGAAACCAGACAAAATAAACAAGCTGTTTGGTTTCCACTGAGCTGTGTCAATTTAACCAGGAGTTTAATAATATTTATTTTATTGTGTTTTTACCGAGAAGCACTTTTTCCTGATCGTGTTATTTTAGTAGTAACTTTTGTCCTCATCCATTACATGTACCTTAAATTAAACTAGATTGTGTCACACTAGCCTCGTCCAAGATACTAATAATAATCGGTTCTCATATAGCGCACATATCCTTTTATCCCTGTTCATAGGGTATACTTTCTCAACTCCCTTGGGAGCATACAACGCCAAGCTGTTTAGATTAGCGCTCAGGGGTTAATCCAACACAGTACCGTCTTAGCCCTCTCAGGTTCCCATTTATACACCTGGGTTAAGAGAAGCAATTACAGTTAAGTGCCTTGCTCACGGACAAAAGTGTCATGACCGAGATTCGAACCCACACTCCAATGATTCAACCATCAGAACTTGATTCCGATGCAGTAGACCGCTCGGCCACGACACACCACAAGGCAGTTACATCGTTCATGGGAAATGTCCAGACCAACCAATCATGTTTATTTGCCTTGGATAAGTCTAGTGTCACACAGTTTCTTGCGATGGCCACCTCTCCATTTTTTTTGGGGGGCCACCACTTTAATATGGGGTTTCAAATTAAATCAACTTTTCAGTTAAAAAACAAATCCCCCAGAAAACAATTTCGCTATGCAACCGTGTACCTTACATTTTTGCTAAGGATATCAAACGTTACTTCAGCATAAATTACTTACAGATTAGAAAATAGCTTCTCAACTTTTCTTTAAAGCACTTTGGAATTTCATGCAAGAAAAAATACAAGTCAAACCATGGCTTCTTAATATTGGTTGCTAATATTTTAAGCACAATGTTTTTGCTGTTAAAAATCATCCAGCTGTTTCTTCAACCCCTTTTAAAAAATTTACCACAATCAGCCAAAGTGTTACATGTAATCTATAAAACACTTTTTGTTATAATTCTTACAAATATATTGCATATGATAGAAATATTGCATAATAGAGTAGAAAATATCGTGACAAAGTGTTTCCAGATGCAGATATTCTCGTTGTTTACTCTACAGACAGGCACAGGTAACAAACATCCTCTATGCAGTGATAAAACCTCCAGCGTTTGTTTCCAACGACCGTTGGTGAACATGCGACAGAAGCAGTTTTTAGAAGTAAGCAAAAATATTAAAGCTTTCCAATATATGTACATAATATACAATAAAGACGGAGTAGACAGACAAACACAAGAGGTGCTTTGCTCGGGTAGTACAAAAATCCTTAGGAAGCACATTTATCATGGAGTTTTCTGACTAAATCTGTATCATGCTGGCTGCCATCTTTGTCTAGTCCCCTGTGGGTGGAAGCATACCGATTCTCATCATACTATAAAACAGGGACCAGACTAAATCTTTATCATGCTGGCTGCCATCTTTGTCTAGTCCCCTGTGGATGATAGCATACTGATTCTCATCATACTAAAACAGGGACCAGACTAAATCTTTTTCATGCTGGCTGCCATCTTTGTCTAGTCCCCTGCGGGTGATAGCATTATGATTCTCATCATACTAAAACAGGTACCAGTCTATTTTTCATTCAAGCCTCCATTTAGATACGTTGATCTGAAGGCAAGAAACTATACCAGATGGCTGCCCCATGATAAAGTTCTACAGCCGTCAAAACATTTTGTTTGTTTCTTTGTATACCTTTTAAAGGGCAGGAGGGGAATTGTTGTGGTTGAAATTGCCACTATTGTTGACATGTTTGTGTGTAATAATTACCCCGAAATTGCTAGCAGAGTGATTTATCTGCTATGGACAAAACAAAAACACAGTACACAAAATGTTTACACCATTTGAAAAGGTGCATGGATGCAATGAGGTGCAAGCCTAAAAAAAATTGCACAATTTTCTAGAATGATTATAGACCATGTGACCTGCGACATCACATGTTCACAAAAGAGCCACAGAGCCTGGACTTCCTGCAGGCACGATTTGTAGAAATCTCAATGGCAGAAAACATTCAGTGTTACATGTCAAAGAGATTGTACTTTCTGGTTTGTATCAACTTTTGATACGAAGAAAAGGGGGTACACCCGCCTCAAAACTTGCTCATAACACTTAAATTTATGTGGAAATTATGACAGAAAATGTAAAAGTTTCACGTTTGACCAGCGTAGTATCTTGCCTACCAGAAAGGCCCTGGAATGTACAAGGTCACTCTTTATTACAAACAAAGGTCACATGGTCTATAACTTGGGTATATCTCTCCACTGCAAGACTTTATCCTATGTGGTTGAGTGGTTGAATAATTCACGAAAGGGGGGGGGGATTCTACTTGAATGTGACACTGGGTTAACCTCTGGTCGGCACCAGTCAACGTTACACTACTATGTAACAGAGACTGACATACCACCTGGGCTACGGTTGACCATCATGGCATCATCTATCGGGATCCATGAACGGCAACGCCACATCAAAACCTGCGGTCCTCTGGTTGGTTTGCCCACCCCCAATGCCAGGTATGGTTGGTTTGACTATGCAGTACTGAGCCTGTACAGTCAATATTTCCCTTGAAGTTGAATGAGTTGTGGGGTGGTTGGTGGCAGGGGAAAAGGAGAAACAAACAAGGCAAGGTTTTTTTTTTTGAGACCCTATTGTTCTTCGATCATTAACAAAATATAAATAAGTAGCGCTCCAAATATCTATCCTGCCAAAACACAACCACGTAATAAGTGACGTCACAATCCAGTAGTATGATTCAATGTGCTTTGAGACACCCTCTTGTCCTGAGCCATTTCATCATCATCATCATCATAGCATGACGACTGCATCAGCTGAATCGGCCCTCTTCCGTCTCTCCTTCGACCCCTCTCGCTGTTTCTTCTCCTTCTTGGAACCCTTCCTAATGCTCCTCTTGTGTTTCTTGGAGACCGGTGGAGGTGTTTGCGTCAACCCGTCCGATCCCGGGGTCTTGTGTCCTTTCCTTGGTTTCCGTTTCTCTTGTTTGGGGGCTCTGTTCTTGTTCAAATGTCTGAGTTTGGACGGGGAGGGGTGCCCGTCAAAGGACACGCTTTCTCCGTCTAGTTCATCACAGCTGCTAAGGTCCAGACCGTCTGTGCTGTAGTTCTCGTCTTCACTTGCTGACGGTTCAAGGTCAAGGTTCACTAGATTAACCGTCAGGTCTTGCCTATGAAGAGAAATCAAACAAAGTACAGAATTGGTATATATACCATGTAGTTCCAATCTGAAAGCTTTATGGAGTTCATACCAGTACCAATCCTCCAGAGAAAATATTTCCGTATGAACAAATCACTGTAGCCTGTTTTGATTGCCACAATTGAAATGAACCTACACAAACTTTTTGTGAGAAAATAAGTTGTTTTTCATTGGATTCACAATTACTTGACAACCAAATTTAATGACATTCTTACCGAATGACTGCATATTTTTGTGTAAATTGGAGACTAGAAGAATAGTATGGATCAGACTAATGATATATCCTTTTAAAAATGGTGTCGTTTCACTGCCACAATATATCTCAGTTTTAGCAATACAAATGTGTGTATTAAACCAAATTGATCCTTTCGCCAGGCATGATATTTGAACCTTGGAAAAAAAATTGAACAATTTTATTGAGGGCAAGAAAATTTGAAATCAGGTTAGAGTAGGAAGAATATCATGCCTGTTTTGCGTGCATAGCAGTTGGTTATCTAAAAGTTTTATGTGTAAATTAATAATCATAGTGTACATTTATAACGCGCCATGTCTGTCATAAATGACACTCCTGGTGCCGAATGATCAAATAAGTAGAGATTGTTAAGAATGATTTTATGAAAGGGATACAAGGTGAGGTGGTGCATGTTACTGCCCGACCATGCTAGAAAACACTGGGACAACCCCCTTCGCTCTACGATAAGTGCACTGGGTTCTTTTACAGGCATTACACAACACACGGGACCTACGACTTTACGTCCCATACGAAGGACGAAGCAATAAATGGTCAAGTGTCTTGCTTAACGACACAAGTGTCAAGACCGGGACTCAAACCCAACCTTTGCTGGGTGTTCTAATCAGCACAAGTGTGGGTTTCGAGTCCCAGTCTTGACACATGTGCTTCTAGAGGCCGATTCTAGAGACCCACAAGTTTCTTCTTGAAGCGATTAACTTACCTCTCTCTCTCCAGAGTCTTTATCCTGTTCTTCAGCACCTTCTCAAGCTCACTCTGTCCGTTGGTCACCGTGGTGGCATCTTCCTCTGCCTCTCCCTTGCCTGCCGCCGCCGCCCCAGCGTCCTTTCTCTCATCCAACTCATGCTCCTCCTTTACCTGTTTGATCTTTCTCAGGTCTTGCTGACTCGCCGTGTCCTTCTGTTTGGGATGAGACGGGCAGAAACAAGAGCTCAGGTTAACCCCCATGGTTCAATGTCCACAACTATCACACCTACTTTTCAAAATAGTGTATCGTTGATCCAAACTTATTCCCAGTTAAGTTCAAACTACAGATTTCGACTGTTTTAAGACGACATCACAGATGCATTGCTGGTCTTCTCAAAACTGATCTTATTCCAGGTTTCTGGGTCAGAACAAACATCACTATTATTCCTTAATTTCTTTCACACAGGCTTCTATCCATGCAATGTCAATACTTGAATAGAAAAAGAATTTCTCCAAATCACAGAGGAGTGAAACCAAAACTCTATCTGGTAACCAACCAACACGGTAGATAAACTGCAGAGACAATTCAAAAGCTGGGCAAGCTTGTTGAAACCAAACCGCTCTAGTCACGTCGCCAACCACTACTGACCACCCAGCCAAATTACCACGTCACAAGACTCTCAGGCTTCACACAAACATGTCACACACACAAACATCGCACATGTCCCTCTGTGAACATGAAATTCAATTTCAGAATGGTGATGTCAAAACCAAACTGAAAAATTTCATCCGTCGTGATTTCCCTTGGATATTCTAAATGGGATAAACTACAGCATTGATGATATGACACTGCGCACACACATATGGCACATTTCCTTCCTCTCTATGTTTGTTTCCTGGTACACACAGAGACAAGGATGTGATAGAGATAACAGCCCAAGTCAAACTGATACAAACTATCTAACGATTGTTATTTTTGAATTTTGTGGCTGTGATTCCCCGACCGGGGCCTTTGGTCAATGACAAAGTGCTGTGATGTAGTGAGGTAGATGGCATTGTCACCCCCCTAAGGGGTTTCTCAACTGGTGACCACAGTCCACCGATATGGAATCTGATCCAGGGATTTTGAGTGACAATGACCCTGTGACATTACTGTCACACAAGGTGAATTTTCACCCAAGGGTTTTGAGATAAGAGAGACCATGAGTACCTTCATTGGAATGAGAGGGTCTTCATCAGGGTAGAAGTTAGGACCTAGTTGGGGTAGTTTATAAAACACTCAATTGGAATATAGATAATACAATAATGGAAAAGTGAAATGACTTTGTGGATTGTTAGTTAAATTGTTGCGGTACCCACTGCTAAAATATAGGATTCGAACTGCCTCTGGCTGCCGGGCAATCTCGGTGGTCTAGTTGGTAAAACATCTGCTCTAGAATGGCAAAGGTCATGGGTTCGAATCCTACCCGAGTAATATGCCTGTGGTCTCGAGAAAGTACTGAGTTTACAGTGCTTTACACACGACGGCGGGTAACCTTATTCTGGTAAGCAACATTTTTTTGCGCTTGGTAATTCTATAACCATATAAGTCATTGTTGTGTTTGAACAAGAGAATCTACAGTATTCACTGTTCATAAATCCAATCTCTGAAATAACATAAAACCTTGGTTTCGATATATTGAATTTTGGTAATTTGAAATTTATTGCGTAATTGAAAACCATGCTAAAAAATATTAATAAATATTGTGCTTGAAAAAAAGAGAGAAAATTTCAATTGGTGCAATTTGATAAAAAACCCATTAATTTATTCAATGTTTTAGACAAGCAACTTCATATTTGTAAAAATAAACACTAAAAAGGCATAGCAGACAAACTTTAATAAAGCATATTTTATTTTCGATTAAACTAAAAAAACGAAAGAAGTCAGCCGATCAGTTACAAATATATTTATGCTTGATGTTTTTTCCTTCTTGTAATATGTGGTTTCCTAGTCTGCGTGTAAAACGTGGTCGCTCGCCACTGTCTAAATTTGTTGTCACCTTCCCACAAGTCGGACCCTCACAAGAACATTCAACTCCAAACCACCTCTACTTCAATTTTTCAACACCACAGAAACAAAAGGAGCCGACCATGGACAGCCAGAGGCGACCAGAGGTTACCAGGGAAAACCAGGGAAAAAACCAGAGACAACAGGATATGCATCAAATAAAGACAAACAGGAAGCTACCTGTGCAGTGCATGACAAATCCTCTGTAATAAAACACCTAATTTCCTAGGTCATTGTTTAATGCCAACTACGCCAACAAAAACTCATTTTGGTCATTCATCACTTCATTCATAGAAATTCATCCATTTATAGTCTTCCCAAAACCACCCAATGATTTAGCAAACTTGACAATGATAATTCAACAGACTGTGCCTGTGTCACACACATATTCAAACTTCCGGGATTCTGTTTTTTATTTAAATACTTTAGTTTAACGTTTTACGAAAATTACATAATATTGTTGGGAATATAGGATTTGAGGCACTGCATGGTATTGTATCAATATATATTCGGTTTGCGGTAACACCATGTGTATAATCTACTTGCTAGGTAGATTTTGTTCTTGAGAACTTGTCTTGCTTTTTGTATTCTACTGCCGCAGAGTAGAATTCTGTTTCTTCAAATACTTTAGTTTAACGTAGGTTACGGCTACGAAAATTACATAATATTGTTGGGAATATAGGATTTGAGGCATTGCATGGAGAGGTATCAATATATATTTGGTTTGAGAACTTGTCTCGCAGAGTAGAATATTCGGAATTCGGAATAAGACTTGACCTCTGTTTCCGGTTACTTGAAAACAATTAAGAATTTTACCCAGCTCACATTCATGTTATTGTTAAACCTGTGTATTAAATGATCGCACAAATTCGAGTGTGATTGGCAGATGGGGTTTCTAAAAAATAAGCATCCTCATCCCAAGTTTTAATTTTGTTTCAATGTTAATTTTCACAAATTGTTTGTATTTTATAAAAATTGAATTGTTTAGTATAACAAATTGCTTTGATTATTTTTATTTCAAAGAATTTTGTATAAATATAAATTAAAAACATTTGATTTCATACACAAAAAATCTTTGTATTGTTTTCTTGTTTTGGGTACGTGCGAGACTTGCACAGTCTTTATCAATTACATGAATAAATGACAAATCTTTTCAGGAAAAGTATATTCATTTCAATACTTCCGTTTAGAAACACGTCATGACTCTTCAAAAATGTGCATTTTTGGGGGTCTCGACGAGAAAAGTATGTTAATAAAATAATTTTTTATTTTCCAGTTTTATAAAACTTAAAAACCTTATAAGATATAACAAACTGCTTTTATGATATGGTGAACTTATACTTTTTATTTTATTTGATGGCTCATGTCTTAAAAGTCTCATTTTTTGTTTGTACTCAAATTTCAGCCTTCATAAGAGACTAGTGAATCCTTTAAAAAAACTTGTTCACCTAAAAAAATATTCCCGCTCTGATTACACATCATTTCACCTTGATCTAAAAATACTTTTGACCAAAGAAAATAAAAGTATTTCAAAATGTCATATGACAGTAAACCAAAGCCACGTATAGGAATAATGTAACCTGAAGACCACTAGTCAGTCAGCAGGATGGGAGACAATATAACAAGCAAGCATTGTTTCACCGTCACCATGATTATGAGTCAAACTACCTCAATAGACTGTGGTCCCAACCATACAGAGATTTACGTGGGCAAGATTTTGTTTTGTCAATTATTTTAGTTTAATGTGGTTTATGACCATGAAAAATACATATGTTGTTGGGAATGTAACACTTAGTGCTACAAAATATGAAAGTAAAATCAATTCAACAATATAACGAAGAAAACCCGAGAATTAAACTTGACCTCAGCTTCCGGTTGCTGCAAAAAATGACAAAACTTATGTAAACGCTTGTTTTGGATGCGCGATGATAATCGCTAAGTGCTTTAATTGCAACGCGAAGCCTTTTCATTGCAGTCTATGGTTGTTGAGGCGTCAGCGTCCTCTATAAACTGCGTCAAGCGTTAATTTACCGCCCGTGTGACCATTGCGAATCCACGAAGTGGTTACTGAAAAGTTAAGATCAAATAAGCATCCTTGTCCCAGAGTTTTAATTTTGCTTCAATATTAATTAACACATTGTTTGTGTATTTATAATATGTATAAACATGTAATGGGTATTTTTGTTGTTCAGATTTTGTCATTAGATATAATTTAAAACAAAGATTTGATTTCAGAGAAAAAAATGTTCCTCGTTTGACGTGTTTCCTCGTTCCGATATGCGCGAGACTTGCACAGTCTATTGGGATACATTTCTATCCTGATTAGAACCCTCTTCCCAAAATGGAAATATCAATGGTCTACAAATCAGGAACCTTTATGTATAACAACCAAAATACCCCAATTGTGATATATTTCTACCCTGATTGGAGCCTTCTACTCCCGATGAGGATATCAATGGTCCTGATCAAGAACACGTACTGAAACGCGGAAATTGGTGTTGATCACGGAATCGATCCAATAAAACAGAAATTCAAGTATATAAAAAAAAATCCCCAAATCAGAATTCAACAGGAATCGAAATACTGGATTCAAATAATAACTAAAATAAAATCAAGAGCAAACAAATACAACATTCTACAAACTCGAAATCCTTCAAATTCTGGCAAAAAGTCCATCATCACCAATCGATCCCCAGTGTGCTATGTATTTCCAGCACGGGTCGGCATCTAAAGGGAAACCACTCGCGGGCTAGCAGCGGCCTCCATTGACTGACGAGGTCAGATGCATTATTCATTTTAACAATTAGCACACGGGATGTACATGACATCAATAATAATAAAGGTCATTGAGTTCGCGGCTAGTGGTTTTCCTATGGGAGTCTACCTCACCCCGGGCTACATGTATTTCAGTCTGTGTGTTCTTTCCAGCAATCCCTTAGTACACGTTTAGCTATGCAACGCATAGGGATCCAGACAACATTGCCATGAACCGTGCTGGTATCCGGCCATCTAAGCACAAGTTAATAGAATCTAATAATATGGCTAATAATATAGGCATCTTATAGCGCACACCGTTATCCAGTGAGCAGTGACGCTCAAGGCGCTTTTTTCTCATTATATTTTGTGGAGCTACGTTTTGAAGTGCTTTACCAAGCTTTACATAGCAAGCATACATGCAATGGTTGGTTGATGCTGTGGCACAATATGCTGTCGATCAAACCAGGGGAAAAGGGAACACCCCTTCTCTTTTTTCGATAAGTGCACTGTTTTTAACAACACCACACACACACGGACCTACGCGACGCGTCCCATCCGAAGGACGAGAATGGTTAAATATCTAAGTATCTTAAGGACACAAGTGTCACGACTGGGATTCGAACCCACACTCTGCTGATCAGAAACACCAGAGCTTGAGTTCGGTGTTCTTATCCGCTCGGCCACGACACGCCACAATCTGGGTACCGTACCCGCGCACACTTCATCGGTTCCAGTGTGTCACAATGGCGACCAAACGGAAAGCTTTGCCGTCCAGAAAACTTTGAATTGAGCTGTGGGTAGTTGTGTCACATTTATTGTGTTTTTAACACCATGAATTAACACCGTTGTTATCACCGACATGGTTAAAAAATAACACCGGTAAAAAACGGAATTCAGAGTTTTAGAAAACGGAATTCATTAAATTACGTCACGGAAAATTCTGTCTGCCAATCAGGAAACCTTTATGTATGACAACCAAACTTTTCCAAAATGAACATTGCTGAAAACAGAGAAAATTGTGTTTTTTGTTTTGTTTTAATAATTTCTCCTTGAAATCGGAGCGCTTCTGATCAGATCCCGAGACAGTGCCTTTGTGGATTATAACAAGGGTGTTGTGTCCGTCTATAAACCAGCATTTATGTTGGTTACACAAATGACATACACATCTTCACAAGAACCACCACAAAGCAGAACATCATGAATAATCCAAACAGCGCCATCTTTTTTACATTTTGAATCATAATATTAACACATTTCCCTTGTGGTTTAAAACATGATATAATATTTAAATGTGAGAATGTTTGGCATACACTTGTAGCTGTGTTTGATCAATGCATAAAGAGAAAGATTGTTGACTAAGAGCAGGGATGAGTTTTGACAAAATGTGGAAATTCCTGAAAAATGGCTTGTGGTCCTGGGTTCCCCTTATTTGACACCTTTAGAACCTTACAGATAATTGAAATTCAGGAGTTTGAAATTAAGACTCTGCAACACCAGAAATACAAAACCATAGGTTTGGACACAATGTGGACTATTTAAAGGGTCTGTATACGTTTGGTAATGACTCTGAAAATTAATGGCAATAAAAACTTACTTGCTAAGAAGTAGAGCAGCTTTGGATAGAATAATTCGAAGTACTGCAGTTATGGAAAAAGATATCGCTTTTTATCCCCAAAACTTTGAATCTGAGAAGCATTACTGCAGTAACGTTTCTCAGATTGTGTGTTCTAATTGCAGATTATTCTTCATGCGTGGACATAACCCCTCCAGATTTTTGGCAATATCTCAAAAACGCTACCGCCGTTTGAAATGAAATTTTCACAAGTTAGTTTGATGGTATATCTACAACTGTATAGGATTGAAACAAACATTGGGTTCACCTACCAAACGTATACAGACCCTTTAAATGTTTCTCCCTTTGGTGATTGCATTACTTCTTTCAAGAAAACTTAAGGGCTAAAGGAGATTTTGAGAAAAACTCGGAAATCAGAAAAAATCCTGAGAAACCACACGCCTGTAAGAAAGATCAGTCTCTAGAAAAGTATTCATTCTTGAATTGTCAAAGAGGGGGCAGCCCACCAGCCGCAGACTTACCCTCTTGCGTAGATCAGACAGTTTGAGCGATGCCGACTTGCTGGCTCGTTCCAGTGTGTCAATGTCTCGAAGTGTGCTCTTCAACTTCAGCAGTTTCTCCTTGATAATCACTTCAAGACATCTGGTTAGAAAATAAAAAATAAAAAACCCATTAAAAACAAATACTTCCAATGGTACATCCAAAATTCTGCTCAGAGCTAAATATTCTTCACTGGCAGGATGTATGAAAAACAAATTCAACTACAACTTCAAATTTACTAGAGTGGACTTAGAGTGGAATTTGAGCCTAACATTAGGGCCAGATAGCTAAATTTGTAGAGCGTCGGCACGTTCATCCGGAAAGATTTGTATCTGTGTCATACTGCACAAACACCTATGGTTGGGCTATCCCGTGCTGGGCCCAATTTCATTGAGCTGCTTAAGCACAAAAAGTAGCTAAGCGCAACAAAATGTTGCTTACCAGAATAAGGTTGCCAGCCAAGCTACCATGTCACGTGTACAATTTGTGACTGGTATCCTGCTCAATTCTGCTCAGCAGAAAATTATTAAGCAATATTTTCTGCTTAAGCAGCGCTATGAAGTTGGGCCTAGGTGACGCTGTCATGAAAACTTGCTTTAGATTCTGAAATGTGCATGGGAAAAAATTTGACCGATATTAATGGTATCTAGGTCGGCCTTGAAAGCGTTTAATGTAAGCTGGCATTTAATGGAGTCAGGTAGAAGATTCTACTCGGGGATTGTCCAAGGATAGAGGGAATGAAGATATGAAGATGGTGTTTTTATTAGCTTGAATACGTTGGTAGTTTAGTGTGCTGTTGAGCTGTCTAGGTTTCAGCCTGGCAGAAAGTCTGTTGTTAGGTGGTTGATGTTTTAAGTGACTGATATTGCTTGGTGCTATGCCGTAAGATTCTTTAAAGATGGAGCATAGACTAGCTTTAGTGCGTCTTGTTTTGGAAGACTCCCCGGCTAAGATCCTTGAGCATTGTAAAGACACTTGATGATCGACTGTAATCCCTCAGGACAAGGAGATTATGGGTTCAAATTCCACTCTGGGAAGCGGCAGGAGAGGAATCACCTTAAGGGGATGCGACCAAAATAAATTCAGGCACAGAAAGGAAAAAAACAACCCAAAAAGCTGACTTACTGAGCTTGTTTGGAGACGTCTTGAAGAGACTCCCACGGTGACATCTGTTTGGGACTCTTCAGCAGACACGGTGCATACACGATGGATAAGCTATTGGGGGACATCCGATTGTAGTTCTCATGCAGTGATACCCTGTACAAAAATGAAATGAAGTCGTGTTCCAAATATTAAAAAGTGGAAACAACAATCAATTAGAAGACATTTGTTTTGACACAAGTTAAAGGTATCGTACATGTTTGGTAATGACTCAAAACAAATAAGTAAAGTAGTTTTTGAGAAAGAGGTCATTTCTCACTAAAATAATAAAAACTTCTTGCAAGAATTTTTTATTCCTACATCTGAAAGCACACAAATTCGTACAACAAGGGTGGTTTTTCTTTCATCATTTTCTTGCAACTTCGATGACCAATTGAGCCCAAATTTTCAGAGGCTTGTTATCTTGAAACCTTCCAAGGTTCTCTATTCAAAGCTGGTTTTTCATATCACAAAAATGCTCAGCATCCGATCTGAAGATTATATTTTTATTTAATTTGGGGTTGAACAAAGGAGTTAACAACTACCTAGCCCTATAGTTGTCGGTCTCCCTATTTTGTCAAAATCTTTGTTCAGCGGTGCCAGTCAGAAGCCATTCAATTTGTAACCGCTGTATAGCCAGGGATCACACCAAAGTTTAGGATACAACCTGCCTTAAGGGGATACAACTTTTTATTTCAAATATCAAGTAATAAACCTTTATTCTTATTTTGGCACTGTTTACTATGATTTAAAGGCACTGAACAAGTTTGGTAATTGTCAAAGACCAGTATTCTTACTTTGTGTGTCCCAACATATGCATAAAATAACAAGCCTGTGAAAATTTGAGCTCAATTGGTTAATCAAAGTTGCAAGAAAATAATGAAAGAAAAAACACCCTTGTTGCACAAATTTGTGAGCTTTCAGATGCCTGAAAAACACTTCTGGCCAGAAGTCTTTTTCAGATTTGAATATTTCATTGAGAAATTACCTCTTTCTCAAAAACTACGTAACTTCAGAAGGAGTCGTTTCTCACAGTGTTTCATACTATCAACGTTGCTCGTTACCAAGTAACTTTTATGCCATTTCTTTTTTGAGTAATTACCAAACGTGTACAGTGCCTTTAAATGATGTGAATTTAAAGAATGTGTGGCCTAAACTTCCCGCCCTCATATTGTCATATATAACCCACCTGGCTAAATGAAACACAAGTCTCTCAAACAGATCAAAGTTTGGGGAAGGGAGCTTATTCAGCGAGTCCTGAAGTGACACCATGCGATCTCGATGATCTGGCATCTCCACGGCACGCAGGAACTCCTCGTACAGTTCAAAGGTCAGGAGTGGCTCGGGCATCTCCCGGAAGAACGACTTGATGACTTGGGCTATGACTAACATGTTGTAGGTGTCCAACTCAATCTGGTCAAAATCTAAAAAATGAAGCGAGATGCAAGAAATGATTTAATATAGAGCCCTTGCAGACACATCCTGCAAACCCTCATACTGACAACATAACAGAACTTGGGTCCAGTCAAATTGTTATCATTTTTATTATGGTTCATGGTTCATTCAAATCTTGTGGTTAAACTAGCCACTTCCCTCTACCCCCCCTGTCTCCGTCTTCATTGTTCATCCTTGCTTTTTCTGTGTGCTTTCTGCCTCTCTCTCTCTTTTCATCTTTTTCCACTTGACTGCTCCTGTTCAGCAGTATACTTGTTTATGTGTGTTGTGTTGTCATTTAGCCTTTGAGAAAGACCCTGAAATAGTTAATGGCCTGACGTTTTGACCCTAGCAGAGTCAGCATTTGAGAAAGACTCTGCTAGGGTCAAAATGTCAGGCCATTAACTATTTTGTTGCATGGTTCATAAAACAAACACATGGTTGGCAGCCACCAGTGGCTGAAATAACCAGTTTACAATATCATTTAAAATCATTACAAAAATACACAAGAAAAACAAAAACACATCAAAAAGAAAAGAAAATAACACTTATGTAAAATTAAGACCGCCATCATAAACACTAAGTAGGACTAACTATAAAATTCTAGGTTTATATCTCTGGTTTTGCAATGTGGGATTATTGAACCACAAATGTACTGTTCCTATCATCATTCTGCTTTTTAATTTCCTTCTTTTCTGAACTCCTTTTTCATCATCATTGTTTAGCGATCTTCTTAAATAGCTACTTGAGAGAAAAGATTGTTAATGGGAATGCTATTCAAAATCATTTATAATGTGTTTTTTATCATTTAATTGTAATTTTGATACTAATACACTTCTGAAATTTTCGTGATTATCGTTCAAAAAATTAGGCCCCAACCTCAATGTTTAAAAAAAATAGCTACACTTCTGCCGTTGACGGCGTGCGTCAAAATGACAATTCTTTGACGTCATTTGTGGGATGTTTGCTTTGTTATACCTCCATGTTGCAACAAAGCGGCTATACAAAACGAAGCTACCACATATGACGTAACATGAGTGATGACGTAACAGGGCTTTTCGCAAATCTTTCTGAAATGCATGATAGAAGGGTATTCAAAGCGATTGGTGTTTTTTTTACAATTAAAACTTGTTTAATCCAATGTGAACTCAATTTCCTTATTGATTTAAAACATTTTAAGTGAATTTCAGCAAAGATCACTTCTTACTTTTTTCGTTCAAACTAGTCTTTAAAGGGTCTGTATACGTTTGGTAATTACTCATAAAATTAATGGCAATAAAAACTTACTTTTGGTAAGAAGTACAGCAGCTTCTGATAGTATAAAGCATTTTGAGAATCATTTTCTTTTTGAAGTAATGTGGTTATGGAGAGATATCACTTTTTATCCCCAAAAAATTGCATCTGAGAAGTGTTTCTCTCAGAAACGTTTCTCAAATTGTGTATTCCAATTGGCTTGCAGATTATTCTTCCTGCATGGACATAACCGCTCCAAATTTTCGATAATATCTCAAAAACGCTACCACCTTTTGAAATTAAATTTGTACAGGTTAGTTTTATGGTATATATCTACAACTATATAGGATTGAAACAAACAGTGGGTTCCAATAACCAAACGTATACGATCCCTTTAAGTGGCTACTTTTAGGGCCTCGTGACTGGTGACCTTAGATTGAACTTATAGAAGTGTTTCCTTACCTGGTTCTGTGTTGATAAGATGTTTGAGTTCCTTCACTTTAGCCTCAGGTCCAGGTCTACGATAGATGCCCTCGGTGAATAGACCATTCAGCTCAACTAAACCTAGACAGCGCTCTATAACCTATCATCAAGAAAACATCAAAAGGGGAAAATGAACTTAGACAACGTTCTTTAACCTATCATCAAGAAAACATCACAAGGGAATACATAATTCACATACATATTAACAACTTGTTTGTTTGTTTGTTTGTTTTCACTTGACAATCTTCACGGATATCTTAAAAGAATAATAAATAAAATACATACAAGAGCCCAAAAAAGATATTGTGAATCAATCCGAGACAATGTCGAGGATAACACAATAAAGCTAAAAACAATTTATTTTCAAAATACACTCAAGAATACAAAACATAACATAACTTAAGGACAGATGACAAGTATACACGATCCATTTTTCATGGGCACAGAAACGAAGGCCTGTTGAAGACCTTTTCAAAATGTCCTTTTGGTGTGGCCGGTTGATGTGATATTACCACCAGAATGCTGTGTGGTATGAAGTCAACAGCATCATTGTGCAGCGTGCACTAATGCCTTCAATCCTGCATTACATCTTTTTTATTAATCCAGGTCACATTTAGGCTTCAATTTTGTTTTTTATGTAACATTTTGGCTTGTTGTTTTTGTGTTTGTGCATTTGTAAATGTTTATAATATTATCTTTTTGTAAATTATGATGTATTTATATACTTTTAGTCTCTTCCCATCATTGGCAGGTTTACTGCTGTTGGTTGGTGATAATAAAATATTTAAAGGGTCTGTATACGTTTGGTAATGACTCTGAAAATGAATGGCAATAAAAACTTACTTGGGAAGGAGTACAGCAGCTTTGGATAGTATAATGCATTTTGAGAAACTTTTCACTGCAAAGTACTGCAGTTATGGAAAAAGATATCACTTTGTATCCCAACAAATTTGAATCTGAGAAGCGTTACGCGGCAACGCTTCTCAGAGTGTGTATTCCAATGCAGACTATTCTTCCCGCGTAGACATAACTGTTCCAGATTTTCAAAGGTTAGTCTTAAGGTACATATATACAACTATATTATATAGGATTGAAACAAACAGTGGGTTCCAATTACCAAACGTATACAATCCCTTTCAAGTAAGTGCCTCTGACAAAATTGTCACATAAATGTAACAAGGTCCAACAAGAAGATCTAACCCTTTTTTGTATTGGCTGGTGACATATTTCTGCAGAGCAACACATTTCTGTGCATAGGAAGTTTGTACACTTAAGGCAGGTCAGCGAAATTAAGAAAGTTTCAAGGAGTTTGTCTAAGATTTGCTTACCTTTGGTATGTTACTGTCAGGTGATATGAGCGAGAGTAGACTTGCCCCAATCACCTTCCCTGTTACACGAGCTTGTGGTTTACCCTTGCATATGTTACTAGTCTTGGTGCAGCATTTCTTGTGGCAAGTAAACTTGCAAGCTGCACGGGAAATAAATAAAAAACAGAAATGTACAAAGAGGAAATAGTTGAGCGTACAAAAGGTTGTGAAGTATTGGCAGGCAACACAACAATAAAATGATGGTTCAGAAACTTCCATCTTTGGTTGAGTCCGTTGTTTATTTGTACAAAATACCAGCGGAAAGTAATTATTTACAAAACTATCAAAATTATCTCAAAGCTGTCTTGAAAATATCAGTTTACGAGAAAACAGAGAGAGAGACAAACACTGACAATTTTAAATTTCTTTTAAGAAATTGGTTGGAAGGTAAATAGAGCACCTTCATGATAAATAAAATACCAAAAAAATAAAATAAACATTTTCTTTAAAGTAAAATTTTGTGCAAATCGTTGGCCCCAATCATCTCTCGATTCCCCGCAGACTTTGTACACACACTCGTGTGTTGTTTAACAATCTTTTCCCCAAACTTACTTCCCACGCAATGCACAGCAATGCGCGACTCCAATAATTCTTAAAGGCATCGTACACGTTTGGTAATTGAGCAGAAAATTTGTTTCAAACCTATTTAGTTGTAGATATATACCATAAAACTAACCTGTGAAAATTTCATTTCATAAGGTGGTAGCGTTTCTGAGATATTGCCAAAAATCTAGGGCGGTTATGTCCACGCCGGAAGAATAATCTGCATTGGAATACACACTCTGAGAAGCGTTACGCGTAACGCTTCTCAGATTCAAATGTTTTGGGAGATAACAAGTGATTTTTTTTTTTCCATAACCGCAGTGTTTCGAAGTGAAAAGTTTCTCAAAATGCATTATACTATCCAAAGCTGTTGTACTTCTTACCAAGTAAGTTTTTATTGCCATTAATTATCAGAGTCATTACCAAACGTGTACTATGCCTTTAATAGATATGAATCCACCCACAGCTACGAGGCTGCCTAAGACCTACTTTGACACACTTGTCCTTTCTCCATCAGCCATAAGAACGCTGAGCACACCTCACAGGCTGTAGGAATGCTAAACTGGACGGCAATAAATCGATGACCGAGATACTCAAAGACTTCCTCTTTCTCCTTGTCCTTTTTCTTTTTCCTCTGCTCTTTGGACTGAATCAAACAAAATTATTTCATATTAATTTGTTTTATGTACCACACACACAGATCCTTGTCATATGATTGGTGGAACAAGTGTCACATGCCATCTATTATTTTGCCATGTATTTGTTACCGTGATGCTTCAAAATTCAACACTTTTGTCACATTTGGGCCAGAGATTCTGCCCGTCATTCATCTTTATAAGATAGAGTGCAGAAGCGTATTGTTAGTCTTGTTGGTGAAGGGTTTGGGATCAACACCTGGCTTTTCCATTTCACTCAGTTTCACCCCGTGAAAATGGAGTAGTCCAGATTTCACCTTGTGATTATATTCTGCGACAATGCACTCTTAGAAATTAAACGCAGAGTTTAGGAGAGCTGAGGCTAAACTGTCAGATTTGTTCTAAACTTTTACAGAGTGTTTGGACGTTTTCGGCGGGAAAGGTATTTACGAATGGGAAACAAAGTGTGAATCAGTTTAAACTAGAGGCTTAAACACGGTAAAGCCTGGTTCTTGACAATTTTGTCAAGAAAAAATTATGAAGAACCAGGCCTCACCATGCTTAAACAAGTAGTTTAAATTCTCTTCACCGCACTTTGATTCCCTTAATGGTGTAAGGATAAAAAATAACAACAACATCATAATATCTTTTAATTCTTTGAGTAACTTTTTACGTTATTTCTCAACTCACCTTCTTGTCTGGTTTGTACTGTTGTGTAAACTCATCCAAGAATCCCCTGAAGGCGTTGATGCCCATTGTGATTGGAAATTGTGTTTTACTGTTTGAGGTCTTCACATGATTGGCCAGCGACGTCTCAAAGTTAGACATAAGGTCCTTGTACATTAGAGTTGTGCTGCCCTCCTGTGATGAAAAATGTCAAGGCACGCTTTAGAGTGTTATTTAATGATGGCATATAAAGGATTAAGTTTAACTAGTTTTGGGTTGAACAAAGAAAAACTGACTAGAGCAGGACTTGAACCTGTGACCTCCGGATTCCTGTGCCGGCGCTCTACCAACTGAGCTATCTAGCCATAATGTTGGCGGTCTCCCCATTTTGTCAATATCTTTGTTCGGGGGTGCCAATCAAAAGCCATTCAACCTGTAACTGCTGTGTAGCCAGGGATCACACCCAAGTCTAAAATACAACCTGGGAAGCGGCAGCAGAGGGATTAATCTTTATGAGAAAAAAAAGGCTTTTTTTTAAAGTATTGTATTTTACGTTATAGCTGAGAGTATTTGGTGATGAATTGAGCATACCTGCTGCATGGCCACTGAGTATGTGGTCATGAGACTGACTCGGAAGTCATTGAGTGACTTCTTGAAGACAAGATCAACAGCCGTGTCACTCCCTCCGGCTTTCTTCATCTCATGGATCTAAACGAGAATAGAAAATTTGAGATCATTATTGAGCCGCGTCTTAATCAAGCAACTCTAGCCGTTGCTGCAATGACAACATTGAAGAATAGGACTATCCAGCATTCTGAACAAAATCCCTGTCTACAAATAGACTGTCATTCCGCATTTTCTATACAAAAAAATTTGATGAAATTTTTAAATGTTGATTGTTTGATGTGTTCATTGAAAGCTAGGTGATTTTAATGAATTTACTCTTTAAAAAAACAAACTATCAGGAATTAATTTCCACATAGCACAGACACAAAGACTTATTTGAGACTAAAACCAGAACAAGAATTAGACAAAGCTCAGAGTGCCAAAAAAGACCAAAAAAGTGCTTCGACAAAATGTAATAACACAATAATTTTTGTTCTGCCATTATCAGCTTTTGATCGGCTATAGTTATAGCGAATGTCAATGAGTCGTAACATGCACTTAACAGAACAAATGTCAAAACAAGGTTCTACAAAAAAGTTGTTATTGTCTGTGAAAGTTATACACATGCACTCAATGACATGATGAACATGCTTGTCGTGTATTGTGAATTTCGTAATAGAAACATTCTGCACGTAGTGTACCACGTTTGTAGAGTGAGTTTGTGGTCAAGTTCTCGCTAATCGTGGCACTGTTATTTTCAGGATTGCTGAATGTGCATGTGCACTTCAATTTGATTACAGCATTTGCTTTGGTTTGGACAAACAGGGGAAGTGGTTGGAAAGTGTCCGATGTCCGATTGTAATTTCATGCCCTGAAGCTTACCTTAGAATACAAGAATGTATCCATTTGCTGCAACTCTCTAGCACCAGACACCACCTTATTTGGAGGGTACCTCCACTGGGACATCCCATGGATGCTCATGTTGCTTGAACCCCCGCGGTTCTTCTTGGCAGCTGCGGTGGAAGCAGAAGCAGCAGCGGCAGCAGGGTCCTCTTGGAACCTTCTCTCCGTCTTGATGGAGTTGACTTTAGGCTGAAGGGAAACCACCTTGGAGGGTTTCTCTTGACCGAGAGTTTCGGCCGCTTGGGGATCGGAAGGTTTGCGCATGAAGCGGCGCTTGAAGTGTTTCTTGGCTTTCTTGAGGGCGCTGTCCTTGGAGACTGGTGACTCGGGTGTGGAGGGAAACGCATCGGACTCCGAGGGAAATGGGGAACGTGGAGAGGGGGTTTGGCTGATGAAGGCGTCATCTTCAAGGGGAGAATCAAGCTGTATAGCACTCACAGGACGCATGTCAGTCTTGGAAAGAAAAAAATAAATAAATAATCTGTAAATATCTATCCCCCTTGCTCTGTATAAATGTACAAGGAAAAAAGTTGTTTTGTCAGCATATCATACGAACAGCTATCATGGATGAACACACAAACAATATGGCACTGAGATTGTGTGAGATGCAATGTTATCTCAACATCTAGGGCTAAAAAATCAAGGTTTTCTCAAACTAACACCATTTTCAAATCAGCAGCTGTGGCTGCATTGAAGCACAGGATGCCCAGAGGGACAGCCACAGCAACAGCCGCAGCCACAGCTGCAGCCGCAGCCACAGACACAGCCACAGCCGCAGCCACAGCCACAGCCACAGCCGCAGCCACAGCCACAGCCACAGCCATCAATTCAGACACAACCTACCTTGATTCTCAGGGTTGGCACCATGTCTTCTGAACTCTGGCTTTCCGTGACCGATGTCACCTGACCATCAGCATCCGTTAACCTCTGACCTTCAGCGTCTGTTAACCTCTGACCTTCAACCACATCACCTTCCTCTAGCGGATAGAGGATGTCTTGGGAATCCCTACCGGAGTCATCTCCAGAATGGTGGTGTTCTCTGTGGACGGCGTTCCTCCGGTGGTGCTCTTGGTAGGCAAAAGCAAGATCCTTAACCCTGATACAGTTTGAAAGAAAATGGATGATTTAAAAAAATTATGCGACTTATGATTCATAATTGACTTATGATATATTTTTAAACTATGAGACCAATTTATGTAGCACCTTAAGGGTTTAAAAGGTACTGCGGCGCATTCAGCAGCCACTGCCAGAAACACCGGGGCACACCCCTTCTGTTAGCGATAAGTGTAAGTGGGTTCTTTTACGTGTATTACACAACACACGAGACCTACGGCTTCACGCCCCATCCGAAGGACGAAGCAATAATGATTAAGTGTCTTGCTCGATGACACAAGTGTCATGACCGGAACTCGAACCCACACTCTGCTGGTCAGAAACAACAGAGCTTGAGTCCAGGGGTCGATTTCACAAAACTCTTCCTAACTTAGGACTAGTCCTAGGCAGTGCTAAGAGAAAGGACTGGTCTTATGTTAAGACCAGTTACTGGTCCTAACTTCAGATAAGACTAGTCTTATCTCTTTGTGAAATCGGCCCCAGTGCTCTTAACCATAACACACCGCGAACTTTTTTATGAATTGTCCACTGATCTTACCTTGATCCGGAGCGCTCTACTCCAGTCAACATCGGTGGTGTCTCAGGATGCTCCTCATCCTCCTTCTCATCTTGGTGGTCTGGTATAACGTGAGGAGTCTTGTGAGGTGCTTCATCATCTAAGAGGAGTTCATCGGAGCCAACAGACCCATCCAAGATACCACTGCTCCTAAGACCAACAGATACTCTCATTAGGCATCATATCAAAACACAATTTGTATTAGTATTATTTTATTATTAAAATGTTTATCTTGCAATAGTCTGGCGCCCTTTAGATGTGCTAAGAATCAGTACTTATCATTGCTAATGCACACAGGGAACAAAACAAGGTCTGCAACATAGGCCCTTTTCAAAACCACGGCTTGGGATCCGTCTGCCTGATTGAAGCCCCGTAAGGAAAGCGCACATCTTCTAAATAACTGATGGAGCCTAAGCCTAAGCCCAAGCTCAAGCCGTTGTTTCGAAAATGGCCATAACTACTCACTCCTTAGACAAAATAGTCTGGCGCCCCTCAGATGTGATAAGAACCAGTACTCATCATTGCTAACGCACACAGGGAACAAAACAAGGTATGCAACTCAACTACTCACTCCACAGACAAAATAGTCTGGCGCCCTTTAGATGTGATACGAATCAGTACCTATCATTGCTAAAGCACACGGGGAACATGACAATACTCACTCCTCAGACTCCATCGTCCGCGTCCTCTTCCTCTCCATCTCATACTCCTCAAGATAATCTGGAGTCAGGATTCCCTCGTCACTCATGGAGGAGTGTGCCTCGTCTCGAGGTGTGGTGGTAGACGCCGCTCGTAGTAGCTGTTCCTGTAACTTCATCTGCTCTTCATGCTCACGCCGCTGCCTCTCTTCCTCCTCAAGCATGAGGCGCTCTTGCTCCTGCCTCTCATCCAATAACTTCTCAAATCTGTTGAGAAGGAATATTTATCTTCACTAGATTTCTTGGTGATATCCAAGTGCTCCAATTTTCAAGAAAACTGAGCAATCCATGATACGTATTTTGTTATGTTTCTATACAGCAGGCATGAGAATGGGCGATGATGGAAAAAACCGGAAATCCATTTCTATGCATGTCTGGATTTTGGGCAAGGTCCGGAATTTGGGCAAGGTGACCCAGGCGTCAGCGCCGCACTCAGTGAAATGTTTACAGTAGACTTTTTAAAGTCTCCACAAATGTTTCTTTGCTGCAGCAGTAAACATATTACGGTAAAACAATTAATAACCGCACCGTCATTGAAGCGATGAATGAGAGTCTACACATATTCATTGATCTCGGTGCATAATGCCAGGGAAGTGCGCCGGCGGAAATTGTTAATGTGCTGTTTTTTCCCGAACGGTGTAAACGATTACAAAGGTAAACTTACAATTTCTGATTAGAGAAGAGGGATTAGCGAAATCCAAATGTATACCCCCTCACAACTCACCCCCAAAGTTTTTATCAAATTTACACTGAACTCGAAGACCACAAATTTAAAAGGGAAAAAAACAGAATTATGGTTTAAACTGGAAGATTCTTATGCCTGATACATTCATCTACTGATACATTCATCTACATGTCTTCAATCTATAATAATACAGGGGTGAGAGTCATTGCTGACAAGAAAGTCTGAAACTATGCTCCAAATTTTAGGAGGTATTTTGAAATGGTGGCATTTCCACCTTTTGGTAACCCCTAGGGTTTAGACTTCACAGAGCTTTTAAGAACAGTGTCCTCAGCACTAGAGAAGTAGATCAAAGAGCAGGATTTCTAAATATTTTGAAAAATAACGGTTGATTTTCTTCACCAGGCTGACATAAAAAGTTTGTTTTCAGATAAAGGTCTGAAATTTTTCATCCCTGATAATAATAATACAAATTAATATAAATATCGATCATAATTATTATTATTATTATTAATCTACATGTCTTCCATACATGTCATCTACTTATTCCCTGTGCCTTGCACGGCTAGAGAAAAATCATTAAGCAAACATTTTCAAATTTAAGGGGCACTTTGGTTTTGAGATACATAAAGCGTTGTGTTCAAAATGAGGCTTGGTGTGCAAAATAGACTGGAGCCTTTCGGATAATAAATGCCCAAGTGATTTTGAATGAAAGCATACAGGGCATCAGACAACTCACAGTCTTCGAGCTGCATTTCCCCTGATGTAGCACTGGAGCCACAGTGTACCACGGTGAAGTTTCTCCAGTAGACTCCGTTGATGGTAACCACGCCAACAGCTCTGAATAAAGATGGCCGCCAGCTTGCGTTCTCTCTCATTCTGCAGTTTCCGGAGTAGCCTTCTGCTGAACATCCCTCGGACACCAGACTAAAACAAAAATATAAACCAACTTCAATTTAATAGGGCCATGTCAAACAGGGCAGTTTATACCATGTCCGATATGTGGCAGAGGGTGTCCCCCCTAAATGTTCCCATACATTAACAAACTCATTTCGTCTTGTACAGAAGTACCCCCCCCCCTAAAATCCTCTGAAGAATTCCTAAGATTCCCAGAACACAATGAAGACACAATAGAAGGGGGTACACCATGCCACATATCGAGCACCAAATGAGGCAATTTACAGACAACCAGTTCTAGGCAATCTCCAAGAAGAAAAAACATTCAGTAAATTTCCACAATTTCCAACAATTTCATTCGCTCTATCCTCGTCCACCCAAAGGATGAGACAAATGTGGGGTAATCTACACATACAGCTGTCCAAAGGAGACAGATACGTACGTGGGTGAAACAAGTAGGCCACTCAGCACCAGAATCAAAGAACATTCCAAACAGAAAGGGCCCCCTTACCGCAATTGGTGAACACCACCATCACACCATCAAGATGGATTAAGTTCAAGTTATTGCGAGGGAGGACCAGTTTTGGAAAATGTAAGATCAGGGAAGCCATTGAGATATGCACCCAGAAACCAACTCTCAACAGGGATGCAGGCTACGACTGCCCCCCATCTACGATGATCTGCAAACGGGAGATCATGTGACTAGGAGGGATTAACCATAACGCTGAATGAAGAGGTCGTGACGACCACGCAAGCTACGTTTTTTTGCAACACTAGACTCTGAAAAGGTATCTAACCAATTAATTTATACATATTGGTGAACACAGAATTTTTTCTTCCAGCGTTCTCACATTCCTACCTGTATTATAATAGTAGAGTATTTCATTTGCAAGAATCTCTGCCTCTGGAGGATTCCTCTCATCCATCTCTGTACAGTCACGATCCTCTTTAAGACATGATTGTGTAACGCTTCCTGTAGCTTAAGACGTTCGCTCTCTCTCAAAAACACCTGTAGATATAACAGTTTATTTATTTCCCCCCATTAAAATTAAACTTGTTTAAAGTTGCATGGCCCGATTTTTGTCAAAAGAAATTGTTTTAAAGAACTTTTTCTTTGAACGAATTTGACATATAATGATGTTACAAAATTGAAAAACATACAAAGACTTTTGCATTTGCCACGACCAATGCACAAAATACATGTAACATGCAAAATTGTTTGTGCATGGTTGAGACGTGATTAAATGTCGGGATCCCGACAAAACTTCAGTTTTTGTTTTTAATTTACTATCACTTATCATTGGCGGATTTCTTCGTGCATACCTTAAATGAAAGCTGATAATTTTCTAAAGCCTATGAAAATAGCTATTTCAAATTTAAATCTGAATTTCCAGTCAATTCGGCCAAAAATTAGTCCCAGCATCTCTACTAAAGGTCATTATACAAAATTGATCTTAATAGAAAATATAAATAGGCCTAAGAATACAAGAAGAAACTTAAAAATCCCAGAAGAAAACAGCCAACATATCACATTGTGGGTTGAAAGTTAATAGAATTAACAGAATATGGTTCAAACACCACACGGCCAAAAACAGGATCAAATTATACAAAAAGTTGAAAAGTAAAAATAATAATAATGAATAAGTAAGATACAAAATATGTCATTAGCAAAGTATAAGGTACTGTAAGTATAACGCAACAGACCCCTTGCATTGGCCGACATCGCTAAGGTCAAATTAGGGAAACGTGTACGCGTGTACGTGCAGCACACAACTCTCAGCCAATGAGTGGTCTTCATTGACCTCAGTGAGGGCGCTGTTTGGGTATTGTGACGTCATATGCAAGGGGTCTTTTAAAGAACTGTAAGGAAATGTGTGGAAATGCTTGAATACAAAGTCACTTCTTTACTGAGCGTGGTCCATTTTCATGGCTCTCTGCTTACCGCAGAGTTCTGCACTTATGGCGCCCTGTAAAGCACATACTTCTATGGGCCGTAAGCGCAGAATTCCGCGGTAAGCAAAGCCATGAAATTGGGTCCAGGTTGATTGACCTCTCTAGAGTCAACAGCTCACCTTGCTTTTGCCGAGTTGATAGTGTTTAGGATCCAACTCCATGTTCTTCAGGAATTGTTGGATACTTTCAAGGTTTGACGCTCTGCCATTGGGTAGCAGCAAATGAAACCGATGACAAAACTCCTACAAGAACAATGCAAAAAACAAACGTTGCCAAAATTGTACAAAAAATTGTTTTACATATAGAATAAAAATGGGACTTAGAATACAAATAGTAATCAGCAAGACATTTTATAAGACTTTCAATGTAGACTCCCAGCTGTTGCACAAGATCTTAGGTGAGTAATTAAAATAGACGTAGTATTTCTATTGAAAAGTTTATTACTACTGCTGTTTTAGTCAGAAGTTATTATTATTATTATTATTACACAAGCGTGGATACAGAAAAATATAGCGCTTCTATGTCCCATATCCAACAAAGCTGAAGGCCAAGTTGAATATGGGCCGCAGACGCGCTATACTCTTCCGCATTCTAAGAGCGCACATGTGATATCAGATTTATCTTCAAGCAAACTTGACGCATAGTTTGAACAGCTCAATAGAACAGGGTTTGATATGGGCGTTGCAATTTAGGTTAATATCACACTCTTGTTGCTATGGATCGACCAATCAGATTTGAGGATTCAAGTTTGCTTGAAGATAAATTTGAATAATATAACTTTGTTATTTATTTTTAAAGTTTTAACTATGATATTTTATGTGTGGGACAACATGCTTCCGAGCAACAGTGATTTAGTTTTTTTTTGTTGTTTGTTGACCGTGTAGTGTTGTTGTTTTTGTTTTTTTTTTTTTTTGTTTTTGTTTTTTTGTTTTCTCCCCAGATTACTTTCATTGCCCCCTCCTCTCATCATCATCATTTTTGTATATTGCTGTTCCGTCTGTTTTAGGGCTGGGCCTGTAATTATTTGTTGCTGTGTTGTTTCTGTTTTGGTTTTGTAGTTCTTTGATATGCCTTGTATTGTATTTTTTGTTCTTGTATTGTTGAGGTCGAATAAATAATAATAATAATAATAATAATAGTATCTTACTCTATTCTTCTCTAAATAATTTGTTGTTTGTCACAATCATGTCACAGTCTTACTTCATTCATAACTTTTGTCTACGATAAGAAGTGAAAAGAGAGAGAGGCTGAAGGCACAAATTCTTCATTCTTCATTCTTACCCCTCCGTCTCCTTAATTGTTCATCCCTTACTTTATCTGTGTGCTTTCTGCCTCTCTCTCTCTTTTCAATTCTTTTCACTGCTTCTGTTACACCAGTGTTTCTGTTTATGTGTGTTGTGATGTCAATTAGCCCTCCGAAAAAGACTCTGCTAGGGTCAAAACGTCAGGCCACTAACTATTTTTTTGATATAAAACTTTTAAAACAAAGTCACCGTTCCCCGAGATTCTTACCTCAAATGTGAGCCGTACATTGTACCCAGACTGTCTTATCCTGACAGTTTCCAGCATACCGGTGTAGTGTAATTGCCTCATCATTAACGCCTCGTCAAGACGGCACGGTTCCTTATTGGAATTAGATTTGATGCAGCGTACGAAGAAAGGGTTGGCTTGGTTTAGTGTCTCCATCAACTTACTCAAGGACAACTGAAAAAGACAGGGAAAGATTCCACAAACTTAAATTGACCACCAGGAGACAACCTAAAACCATTATTCTATGGCACTTTTTAAAGGCTGCTGCCCACTTTGGTAATTGTCAAAAACTAGAATCCGCACTATATGTGACCCAAAATATACAAGAAATAACAAACCTGAGAACGTTTCAGCTCAATCGGTCATCGGAGTCACAAGAAAATAGTGAAAAACCCTGTGATATGTTTTCACTGTTTTCAAACATCAGGTTTTTGACTCGCATGATCAAAACTTGGTTAACTCATTTCTCAAAAACAGTAGCAATTCAGGAAAAAATATTCCAAGGGAGGTTTTCCACCATAACCATCTTTATACCATATGCGATTTGTGAACATTTATATTTTTAACCTTCACAATTTTGTGCACACCCTTCAAGTACTAAACTAAGTGATATTTGAAGCTTTGTATGGTGTGGATCGTAAGAAAAACTATAACAAGTAAACTTGCGGGTACAACCATGAATAAATCTCTTTAGAGCCGGTGTGGTCTCCACATTTTGAACAGTATACTCTGCTCATCTTCAGGAGAAACCTGATGACCTGAAGACGAAACCTGAAGACGAAACGTTGAGACCACATCTTCCCAGAGCCATCACTTCTCCCAAAAGAGTTTTACACATGGTTGTACCCGCAAGCTTACTATTTATAGTTTTTCTTAAAAGGTTTGTTGATGAAACTACAATGCTAGACACACTCACCTGGAACTGTGCACTGACAGTTGGTGGAAGTTTCTTGGTTGACGACCGACGGAAACCAACCATCTTCCTGCTCATTAACTTCTTCATAGATTTCAAATCTCTCAAACCCTGGGAATAAAATAAATGCAGTTTGATTAATTTCTGTAGCATACAAATTGATTAAGGGTTTGATTGTCCGAAATTCAAAAATGCTGAAAAACTCCTATTCTCTTGATCTGGAGATGAAACCACCTGAATTTACAGGACGTTACCGTTGATGATATAACTAGAGGGCGTACAAAATCATGTGACACGGCCCGCATTGAGAAAACGGCGCTGACCAATCATATAACACAGGTCACGCACACAGCTCTGTGGATATTCCCTTGTTCCATGCACTTAAAAAAACCCATATTCTTTAACAAGCATTATTTGAAGCTTTGCATGGTGTGGAAAATAAGAAGTAACTATAAATAGTAAACTTGCAGGTACAACCATGTGTAAAATCTCTTTTGTGAGGAGTGTTGGCTCTAGAAAGAGCCAGTGTGGTCTCAACGTTTCGACAAGCAGAGTATTCTGTTCGAAACGTCGAGACAACACCGGCTCTCTTCAAAGTCAACACTCCTCCCGAAAGAGATTTTACACATGGTTGTATCCGCATGTTTACTAGTTATATTGACTTCTTATATTCTTCAACACTATAAAAACTTACACACGTCCACACAGTGTTTTTTACAGTGTTGAAGAATATGATTTTCCCTAAGTGTACAGAACAAAGCAAATGTCCACAGAGTGATACAACACAGAGCTACTGTGTGTGGACGTTTGTAAGTCCACATAGTGTTTCAAGTCCCTACATTGTGTGGACCTCTTATTCTCAGGTCCACACTTTGTAATGTAATGCTTTAACAACAGTTCACCAACCCAACATTTTGTAAAAAGATATCTGTATTTAATTTACACTTAGGGATTCGTGCCCATGTTGGGCCAGCGCAGTTACGTGTGTGTAATAACTCCAGCTCCCTCTAGTTCTATTTATATAACTCTATGTCAGCTCGGTTTACAGACCACCACAAATTATAAATCGAGAGTTTTGATCGTAAGAAGGACTTCATCTTTCCTCTCTGTGATGGCAATTTCCAGGTAAATCTTGATGGGGTAGCGAGATGAATGAAACAAGTCTGAAATCAGGACAATTCCTGACAAAGCAACGTCTGAAATCACGGTGCAAAAAGCAATTTACTTTTCTTTTTTGAATACCAGGGATGAGATTGTATGAAAATAAAATATCCTGAATTTACAATTTCCTCTTGGTGTGGAAATGAAGCTCCCTGAATGTACAGAATGTTACATGTTAGAGGTTTACAGGCTCTCTACATTATTTGAAATAGATATCTGAAGGTCTGGTTTTAACAAGGGCCAAGTCTTTTCATCTCTGTGAGAGCAAGTTTGCCTCTTTCAAGAAAATCTTAAGGCCCAAAGACATCAGTGAAAAAAACTCAAATCAGAAAAAATCCTGACAAATCACATTCCTGGAATACACATGTGTAATCTTTGTTTCCACTTCTACCTTTGGGGGTGAGAATTAAAAAAAAAAAAAAAAATCAATTAACAAAAAGTACAACATGATCTTTTACCATTTGTATATATTTTTCAAAGACAACTACAGTGTGTGTGGAAAATTTGATGAGAGGAACCTTTGGAACATTCCTTGTTTGAACTTTCTATGACACAGAATCATACAGAAATCATGTTCCCAAAAAAGTTTCCTCAAAATTCTGAAAGCTGTGCCACCATAAAAAGAAATTGAACTACATTTAAACGAAAAAAGATATGTCATACCCTCACAACAACAAAAATATAAAAAATAATTACATTATAACAAACTGTAGCAAATAATATTCCATCCAGAGACTAAATACAGAAATGCCAAAGGTTACTGCACAATCTTGTTTACAGCGACCTCAAAGATCAGAGAATTTAATCTGATTAGAGTGCAACGCTGCACGGTTGCAGGTGTTTTCAAAGGTAACAAGGCAATTACTCCCAGTAAAAATGAATTATAGATTCTTGTTACACTCTGGCTGAGATTACATTACCTTGACTGGTGCAGCCTGTGCCCCTCGGAAAGACTTGTTCTTCCTTTAGAATCAAAAAATAAAAATTTGTTTTAGTGAGATCAACTCAGAACTTTGGGATAAATAGGGACTAAAATTACCATTTGTTAAGTTGATCAAATTTTAGCATGGATGTCTGAAACATGTAGATGTTGAACTGCTTATTTCTGCTCCTGTTTTTATCAAACAATTTTTTCTTGCAAGTGCACCATTAAAAGACATCCACAGAGGAACTTTTTTTAGAGCAGTTATGGATTAGAAGCACTGCAGCTGATTATCTTGGTAAGGAAGTTAAAAGCAAAGTGATACCTTGGCTTTTGGAACTGTTTAATTGTTTCAATCCTATATAAGTGTACATATTTTCAATAAAACTAACCTGTGAAAATTTAATTTCAAAAGGTGGTAGCATTTTTGAGATATCGCCAAAAATCTGGAGTGGTTATGTCCACACAGAAAGAATAATCCATAATTTTGGATACCGGCGCTATACAAGACGTCCTCATCTGCAAATTTTCCTTGATATATAAAACTTTGACTTTCACACAAAACGTTCAATTTATCGGACTGATTTGTGTTTTTCTCACTGTCGTAAAGGCAGCTCCAGGATCATTTGAGTATAGGTATAAACACAATTTTGCATTCCTAAATTATTTTTTAGATTTGAGATGTCGGTACTAGCACCAAAGGTATACCCCCCATTTATAGATTCTGTATAAGTTTAGTAACGACTCTGAAAATTAATGGCAATAAAAACTTACTTGAAGTACAGCAGCTTTGGATAGATAATGCATTTTGAGAAACTTTTCACTTCGAAGTACTGCGGTTATTGAAAAAGATATCACTTTTTAACCCCAACTATTTGAATCTAAGAAGTGTTACTGACAGTATTGTTTCTCAGATTGTGTATTCCAATTGCAGTTTATTCTTCCTGCGTGGACATAACCAGATTTTCAGCAATATCTCAAAAATGCTACCAACTTTTAAAATGAAATTTTCACAGGTTAGTTTTATGGTATACATCAACAACTATATATTATTGAAACAAACAGTGGGTTCCAATTACTAAACGTATACAGACCCTTTTAGCCACATTGTAACTTTAATATTCACAATGTTATGCAAACCACACCTAAATTACTGATAAACTTGTTAACTTCCACAAGCAAAACCACATAAAGGCTAGCATTTCAGGGGATTCTTTTTTATATTATGTAAAATAAAGTTTCACTTCCTAAATGAAATACTTCCGTAAAAGAAGAGTGTTTGTCTTCACAGCAAACAGATAATGCTAGATACTGTGTTTCAATCAAAACTAAATATACGCAAAACAAATGCTAGTTTCTATAATACAATAGATAGATTATTACAGGCCGCTATTGTTGAGGTCAAATGATGGAATCATGCGTGCAACATGCACAACTCTCAGCCAATGATACTGTAGGTCTTGCTTGACCTCATTGAGGGCACTATTTGAGTTTGGGACCTTATATTTAAGGGGTCTATTATGTGACACACAAGTTTTGCTTATCGAAATCTGGCAGGCAGCTCCTAGCTTAAATTATATGAATTGTGTATTATTTGTGGCTGGCTACATAAAAAGTTGTGCTTAGGCCATATCCGAGTTGATGGCTACACTACAACTGTTTCTAAGGGTGTTGAAAAGACGTCCTTTACTTCAACGCATGATGACGCAGCGATCTAGCCATAGCCCTAGCTGTAGCTGCCATTTTGGACACAGCCTTAAATGAGGAAGTCACATATTGTCCACCTTAATAACCCTATATGTACACCCATCCCCAACCCATCAAAATCCAACAGCTTTTTTTGATACTTCTTCTTTTGAGTTGTTGCTCATATGTCAGGGCAGCCATTTGTCAGCTGTCATGTTTTGTTTGATGCCATCGGACTAAGTACTGCACTAGTAGACTGATTATGCTTTACATGGGATCAGGCATACCATCATAATCAGAGTCCAACCGTTTGGGTGTTGAGTTCTTGTATGTTGTTGGATTTTGTTGGAGTGAGGAATGATCCTTGTAATTCACTCAAGGGAGTTAGTACTTCATAAAATTTGCAAATTATCACCAGAGAGCAGACAAACAGTACAATAAGATCCCAGGCTGTTAAGTAAAAAATACCACTAAGCAAAAAGTTTTTCACTGAGCGAAAAAGAGTGGGGTACCAGTTGCAACAATGTAAACTTCACTGCATTTTGGCTTGTAACCTGCTTATGCTAAGCATTATTTTTTTCTGAGCTTAGCAAGTTTTTAAGCTTACAGGCTTTATGTAATTGGGCCCAAGTAAGGAAAGCAATATATCTATGGTGATGTACCATTTTATTATGGTTGCTCTCTGAAAGAAAGCAGGCTTCTCAACTAGAGCTTTTTAATCACATCCAAAAATAAATAAACAAACTCTTTCTGGTAGGTTCTTCTATATTTTCCTTACAATAAGAAGAAGAAAAAAAATAAGAAAAGCGTGGAACGTTCGACTGAAACTGCAAAGATGGTTGTCACTCACTGGAAAGTGAAATCATTTTTTTCAGTTGGATCGATTCCCCTCAGTAAAGATTGTTGTAAATAAAAAAATAAAAAAATGATAGTGAGGGAAAACTGTAATCAAACTCCAGGAAGATTTCGTATTCCATGCATTGGTACGCGCTAATGAATACACTTTTAATCTCTGATGTTTTAAAGGTGAGGCTCTATTTATACAAACTATTTAACCCTTTAGAGACCACCATGGCCGCAAACGGCTCGTACCAAAATGCCCATAGCGGCCGCAAAAGGCTGCAAGATCTGACCTACTTTCACTCAACAATGGTCAAAGTAAAGGTCATGACCTGGAGTGACATTTTCTAATGTTTCTCATGTCAACATAGTATTTGTGTTTTTATAAACAAAACCAAATTAATGTGATTTATATTGATTTTTTCAGACACTTTTACCAGAAAATTTGTTTAAAAAAAATCAACATTAAAACCAAGTCTGGGCGTAAGATGATGATTATACAGAAATGAATGGTCTCTAAAGGGATAAAGACCATAGTGGCTGCTAATGGCTTTAACGAAAAACGAAAATTGCTACAAACGGCTGCAGCTTAAAACCTGTAAAATACAACCCAAAATGGAAAAAGCAGCAACCTAAACTGACAGTGTTCAATTATTTTACCATGTTAGTGTGCCGTCTACTATTTCTATAAAAACAAATATTAAATTTTTGTCCACACTTTTGCTGGAAAGCTTATGTTACAAAGTCAGTGAAATTTGGTGTAATGACTCTACACAAAAAAGAATGGTGTATTTTAATGAATGAAACCTGTACAATACCACACAAAATGAACATTCAAATTTGAGAGTTTTGAGAATCAAGCATTATTCATGTTATTTGTGAATTTAATGTTACGAACACGGACTAGTAGGTTAAAGCAAGCACGTAAACAAACATGTTGGTCAACTAATCAGACAAAATTTTTGGCGAGTGTTAGTAGCATGATGCGTGGCTAAAATAAAATCAACATGCTGCAATGAAATACATACTTCATAACACGAGTAGCTTTCCAATACGAGTCATCATACAACAGGCTGGGTTTGAGCATATTGCCGGGGCTGAGTAAAGGTTGCCCATCAGTTAGTAAGGGGGATAGCTGGTCATCCTCGTTCCCGTCCCTGTCGGTTGCCGCAGCAGGGTCCCCCTGGGGGTTATGCTTCCGACCATGCATAGCTCGGCGGTTTTGGTGCCTGGTACGGAGCAAAACAAACACATGCAAAGTATAACAAGCTTTTCATGCAGTCAATGTTAATGTTATGGGGATGCTGTTGTTATGAATGGGGTATCTCAATGAGAGTACCTCAATGAGGGTACCTCCATGAGGGTACCTCCATGAGGGTACCTCCATGAGGGTACCTCCATGAGGGTACCTCCATGAGGGTACCTCCATGAGGGTACCTCCATGAGGGTACCTCCATGAGGGTACATCAAAGAGGGTACCTCAATGAGGGTACATCAAAGAGGGTATAATGAGGTTGGTTTGTTTTGACAGTCACAGTGTCATTCTCATCCAAATTATCCCTATTGGGAAAATTTTACCCCAATTGGAACCATTTTCTTCAAATGAGGAGACACTAATAAGGATCTCTAAGGTGGGAAGATGAATGATAATGATTTAACATGTATACAAGACAGATTTTAAGATTTTCGGTAGGCCTGAATACACTTATAGCAATTTCCAAAGACAAAACACTCTACATTTGCTGACATTTACAAATTCGTTTTGAATTTTTCTGAACTAGTTTTAGACCATTTAGCTAATGTCAAACAGATCTAAAGTTTCAAATATGTATTAATTGTTCTTAAAAATGCCAGAATTGATTCTAGATTTCCCTCTAAATTGCCTGTAAATTGCCTGTAAAATAGTTTTCTATTCCTTAATTGTGCCACTGTAAATGTCAATGAGACAAAAACTATTGCATTTCAAGCAAATATATTTCAAGAGAAGTTTTCCACCAGGACCATCTTTTATACCATGTAAGTTATGTGCAAATCTGTGAACATTTATATTTTTACTCTTAACAATGTTACGCACACTCTTTAATAGGTGTGAACGTTGTTGAAATTTAATTAATGTGCATCAATTTTGAAAGACAAATTATGATAAGTACTACTTTTTGGGGGGGGGGTCCTCAAAAGCAGTACTCTCTGTACCATCTGAAAAATGTTGAAATGATTGGATGGTCCTTTGCTTAATAAATACTTGACAAATATGTCAAAGAAAAGCACAATTAGTTCAATTAACAAAAACATTAATTAATTAGCAATAATACAAGTTGGTAGTCCTCCAGCTGCATCAACAACAAAATGTTTTACTCGATGTAGACAAATTGCTGTTGAATGCATTTAGTTATTATTCCCACAAACTCAATAAAATACATGTATCTAACTAAAGGCAAGAACTCTGCTTCCCCAAAACATCAGGGCCCAATTTCATAGAGCTGCTTTTAACTTCGATACTCAACGGAATTTAAAGATATTTATCAGACTCATATAGTCAATGTTTGAACATAATTTTGGTTCATTATTAAAGCTGTTACAAAGAAAGGTATTGTTATTCAACTGAAAAACACAAGACCGCCGGATTTGTCCGGTCTTGTGTGTAACAGCCTACTGTTTAAAAACATTAGTTTAAGATTTTGTTCCCAACTTTAAATTTTATGTTAAGAAAACAACCCATGTTATGTATCAGTAATGTCAATTGTTACTAATTATTCTGAGTTTTGGCCAAACACAGGACTACGAAAAAACCCAAAAGTCTCGGATGGAATTATAAATTCTAAGATGGATTCAAATTCTAAGACACTCTTACAAAACTCTAAACAGCATAACATCCCAAACAAAACCATCATCACAGATGCTGAAATAAATATCTCATGCAGTCTAAAGTTCATACAAAACAAAAACTATGTAAACCTGCGGAGATTTATCCACATCAACTATAGCAGGGTTCTCCCCAGATTTTTTTCAAAACTGTGGGGCATTCTGGACCCAAATATTTGGATGTTTGGCTGAAGCACGCTGAATTGAAACAAGGCATTCAGAATGTTTTCTACTTGGTGTTTATCTTGGTTTTAAAAGCCCTACTGTGCAATCTGGAGCATTCTACAAATATATGGTTTTTCTCTTGATTTTTTGTGAGAAACTATTTTAATTTTTTAAAATTATTTAGTTTTTCGTATCGGCACGCAAATCGCGCGATCGGCCCAATACGCTAGCTTGTGCATGGGGAGAACCGTGTGTAGGAAAACAGCAGAGCTTTAATTTGCTTCCTATTTGACTTGATGTAGATCATAAACTGTGATTTATAATCAACACTTCAAACAATCTCTCCCATTCATCTTCACTGTTTGTTTATTGTTACTTTACACTGTAAACTAAGCTATAAAACATAACTCATAGTGTCTGCTCATGTTATGTTAATTCAAGTCACTAAATGCGCAGGATACAAATGTTGTATTTCCTTAAAGGTATTATATAGGATTGGTAAGGATAAAATACATCATTGTTTAATTTTAGTCTGAAAGCTTACTGATTGTGAAGTTCATACTAGAACTATTTTTTTCTGTGAAATATTTCCTTATGAAATGAAGTCCTATTCAAGAAATCTGTATCTGAAAAGCTATAAAAAAAAACACTAGCTGATTTCGGTTGTTAAAATCCAAATTAGGGGCAATGTGTTCACATGCTGAAAATTATGAATTTTGTTATACTATTTTTCTCCTGACTCACAGAACGGATTGAATCCAAATTTTCACAGGTTTGTTATTTCATGTATGTGTTCGATCACACAAAACATGCACTATTTTGTCAGCTCTACAAATCCTGTATTTAAAACCTTTAAACCAACATGTGATAATATCATCACAATGGGTGCTCTTGCTATTGAGGAAAAACTTGTTTATTGTCTGATGCCGGGCGTGGCAATGTTTTTGAAGAAAGAGCATTAAAATTTTCTCATTTTGTAATAGTTTGGTTATATTAAGTTTTGTTATTTCTGACGCTAATGTTGTACTGTCATACAAAACTGACTACAAAATTATTTCTTCAGTTGAAGTTATTTGTAAGATACATTTTGGATTTTAGTTAGTGCAGCTAAAAAAAATTCCCTGGATGTAACGTATAGACAAGCAATTGGTGAAACTGAAGTATCACATGAGGCCTTGTAAGAATATGTGTCACTGCAATAAAACCATCCAACTGTAATTAAGAACAATAAACCCTCAAAAGGTTTTACTTCTATAATCATGCACAATTAAATGCAGAAAAAATACCTCAAATAATAAAAAAACCAAAACCAAAAACCTGTCCAATCTCATAGCTCCGGATGCAAACAACACAAACGTTGTGGGGGGGGGGGGTGGTTTCCAAAACTTGACAAGCCAATTGATAGGGAACTTACTTTATCTGGCGCATGAGCCGGTACGTTTTGGCTGCGTAATACATATTTCTAAGACAAGATAGACACATGGGCTGGGACAGTCAGCAACATGGATACAAACAACTGGGGGGAAGAAAATGCACGGCCGCAAAGACTCATACGGTTTCTGTAAGAACCGTAATCATTAAAACACACTTTAGGATAGTACTGTTACTCACATGGTAACTGCAAACCAGTGAGTTTTTACATGTACTCATCATGTACTCATACTTACCTGGTACTCACATTCACAAAAATGTCTAGAACTTGACTTTTGCTCATGAACAAAATTGGCTGGTACTCACTCTTTAACTCACAGACAAATTATCATACTCCTGGAAAGTACTCAACAACTCTGCTACAAATCAAAAGCTGTATCGGTCTTTTAATTGAACCTGCCGTAGTTCAGGAACATCCCAACTTTGGTTTTTATAATGTTTTATTTATTTATTAATTCTGATTGTGAAGTGAACTTAATCACTGTACTAGCCAAGAACCCCATGGAGAGAAGACAAGGAAGTTTAAGTTTTAGATGTGGGAGGAAAACCATAGACAATAATTCAAGGAAAAACCCACACAATCAGGGAGGGCTGAAACACCCAATCCACATAGTGCCCCCGGCGGGATTCGAACCGGGGTCCTAGAAGTGGAAGACGAGGACACCAACCTGATCGCCCCTAGGTTGAGCATAGCAGTACAGATTCCATGATGTGGTAACAATAGTTTCTTTTTTATGAGCTGTGGTGGTCCTGAGAAGAACTGGAGGTTTAACAACTCTTTGAGTTTAACAACCTTAAGTTGTTAAAGTACATGTGTAACATTGGTAATTGTCAAAGACCAGTATCCACACTCGATGTGACCCAACATATACATGAAATAACACACCTGTGAAAGTTTAAGCTCAATCGGTCATTGGAGTACGAGAAAAAAGTGAGGAAAAAAACTTAAATGTTTTTACTGTTTTCAAACATTGAGTTTTCGACTAGCAAGATCAAAACTAATTGTTGTACTCATTTCTCAAAAACTAAAGCATTTCAAGCAGAAATATATTTCAAAGGAAGTTCCCACCATGACCATCTTTATACCATGTACGTTGTGTGCAAATGTTACTCTTACCAATGTTATGCACACCCTTTAAACTACTTGTTCTTCTCAGATCCACCACAGCTCATGAAGAGATTTATTTACATGGTGTCTCCGCAAACCTCACTTGATTGTATCTTCACCATGTAAAGTTTCAAATCCTACTTAACAATAGTTCTACGTAATAAACAACTGGAAATACAAAAACATTTTAAAGATTGACATACCTGAACAGATCTTCCTCTGGAGGTTGTATATTGATGGTCAGCTGTTCAGGTTTCTTGGATATTTTCTTCGCTCGCTCACCTACAGAAATGAAATTTGTCGACGTTAAAGGTATCGTACACGTTTGGTAATGACTCAAAACAAATATTAGCATAAAAACTTACTTGGTAACAAGCAACGGAAAGCTGTTGATAGTATAAAACATTGTAGGAAACGACTCCCTCTGAAGTAATGTAGTTTTTGAGAAAGAGGTAATTTCTCACTAAAATAATAAAAACTTCTTGCAAGAAGTTTTTATTTCTATCTGAAAGCACACAAATTTGTACAACAAGGGTGTTTTTTCTGTCATCATTTTCTTGCAACTTCGATGACCAATTGAGTCCAAATTTTCACAGGCTTGTTATTTTATGCATATGTTGGGATGCACCAAGTGAGAATGCTGGTCTTTGACAATTTCCAAACGTGTTCAGTGCCTTTTAAATCAAAAACAACAGCAGGGAAATTCCACTGGCAACAGGAAGCAGAAATCAAATTTTCCCAGTAATTTTCCTGCAGTCCGACGAGCCCCTGTTCTTTCTGCCTCACGATTTTCTTCTAAGGAAAAGCATCTCACCTCCATTCTTATGTCTCCTCCCGGCAGCCAAGAAGCCATTTACTCCTCTGAAGAAGGCCCTGACAATGGCCCAACGGAACACAGCTAGTGGATCGATACCAACAAGCTCACGGACGAAGGACAGACTGCTGTTCTTCAGCACTGACGTGATCTCTGGTCTCAGGAGATCGGTGTTCTTCTCCCGGAATTCCTGAAACATTTGGTTAGAAAAAAAATGAAGATTTTAGCTGCAGAAAAATGTTGATTTTTAGCTTTAGCTGCTCACTGATGTATTGAAGCGATGTATTATAGTGATATATACCACACACAGGGTTCTCCCAATGCACAAGCTAGCGTATCAGGCCAATACGCAAATTTCGGCCGATTCGCAAAACAATTTATTTTAATAATATATACTTGTTTTTCCCCACAAAAAACATAAAGAGAAAACCATATAGAATGCTCCAGATTGCACAGTAGGGCTTTTAAAACCAAGATATACACCAAGTAGAAAACATTCCAAAGACCTTGTTTCAATTCAGCGTGCATTGGCCAAACATCCACAAATTTGGGTCAGGAATGCCCCACACTTTTAAAAAAAAACCTAGGGAGAACCCTGAACACACATAGGTCCTTGGCATTTGACTGGTGGAACACGCATCAAGTGTCATACCTTATTTTGTCATGTATTAACTGCCACGACGTGTGACGCTCCAAAATTTAATATAGGAGTCCTATAGTGATAAATATAGGTTGCTTGGGACACTTCGCAGCGACGCTTCGCATCGTCATTTCCAAAATAATCATTCCTGCCTGTTCGTCTCAACGAAACAAGGTCGTGTTTTGGCGAACAAGGTTAGTGTCTACATGGAGTCTTCCATGTTGCTTAGAAGGAGGGTTTCAAGAATTTTTGGGGCCTATTTGCCCGGTCTGTTACCTTGACTTTGTAGCTGACTTTGCCAGCATAGTGCACAATGACAAATGAGGCCTGCTCAAACTGCACAGTCTGGTAGTAGTTGCTGTTCTTGTGTTGAGAGGTAAACTTCTGCAGTAGATTCTCACCGTTGGTGTCTTTGGCCGGAAAGCTGGGAAGACCCAAAACAAAACGCAAAAACTTTTTAAAATACCAAACAGAACAATGAAAGAGAGAGATTAAAAAGGTGAGGGGATTCATATTGGCTCAGTGGTTTCTTCCCTGCCTTTCAACTCTGTGGACCCAGGTTCAAATCCCACCTCAGACCAGATCCTTCTAGGACCGGGTTTCCACTCTCTACCTGATTGTGTGGGCTTTTCCTAGTTTGGGGTTTTCCTCCAACATCTAAAACAAACTGATCATTTCTTCAGCGCCATCTCTACACAGGTATCTTCAGGCCGACGGGTCGCAGTGCCAGTTGCTTTTGAGAGTCCCTTGGTTTCATTACAAGAAAGATATCATAATAATAAAAAACAATACCGCTGCCAGCAAGATGGAATTGGGGAGGGGGAGGGGTGTCTTAGAGAAAACATTTCGTGTGACTTTCTCTTTTGTAATAAACATTATTTCCTCAATAAAGTGTTTTTGTTAGTGCTTTTGACAGACATGTAACTTTGCAATTGCAAAAAAAAACCCAGAGGAAAACGGCCAAGCACACACACTGATCAACTGAAAAGTTGCATGCCTGTTTTTAAAAAAAAGAGGGTCTATGGGGTAGGGGTGTTGGTGGCAGTTGACTGACTCTACGCAATGGGACAATAAGCCGTAGGTTCCATGTACTAGATTGGTAGTGCATGTAAAATAACTCAGAACACTTGTCCTAGAAGAGTAGGGGTTAACCCCAGTGTTTCTGGTTCACATAGCAAGCACCCTTGTTTACAGGTTTCCTCAGGCTTGCGAGCTACAGTAATTAAGTTCACTTATGAGGCATCATTGGTTTCATTACCAGAAATATATAATAATAATGTTAAAGTGTCTGTATACGTTTGGTAATGACTCTAAAAATTAATGGCAATAAAAACCTACTTAATAAGAAGTACAGCAGCTTTGGATAGTATAATGCATTTTAAGAAACTTTTCACTTCGAGGTACTGCGGTTATGGAGAAAGATATCATTTGTTATCCCAACAATTTTTAATCTGAGAAGCATTACTGACAGTAACGTTTCTCAGATTGTGTATTCCTATTGCAGATTATTCTTCCTGAGTGGACATAACCGCTCCAGATTTTTGGCAGTATCTCAAAAACGCTACCACCTTTTGAAACAAAATTTTCACAGGTTAGTTTTATGGTATGTATCTACATAGGATTGAAACAAACAATGGGTTCCATTTACCAAGCGTACACAATCCCTTTAATAAGAACAATACTCAATCTTACTTGCAATCATCGTTGAGTATATGAAGTAACCCTGTAGGTCTCTTCTCAATGAGTAATAAACAACCAGTGTTATCAATAAACTCAATATTCTTCCACATTATCCCTTCTCTTCTATACTCCTCCTGCAAACAGAAAAAACCAAACATTTTAAATTACATATGATAAATTTACAACTCTCTATTTTAAAGGCCCTGTACACTATTGGTAAGATCGAAAAACACCAATGTTCACAGATTCACACACAACTTACATGATTTAAAGTAAGTAATAGTTGAAAGGGTTCCTTAATATATTTCTTCCTAAAATGCTATCGTTTCTGAGAAATGAGTAAAACAATAGTTTTCATCACGCGCAATATTTTGAAAAAACAGAAAACACATAAGGTCTCTTTTCACTATTTTCTCGTGATCTCGATGTCCAAATGAGCTCAAACTTTCACAGGTTTGTTTGTTCATGCATATGTTGAATCACACAAAATGTGGACACTGATTTTGAGCTTTTACCAAAAGTGTACAGACCTTTAAAGCAAATGAACAACATTGGTAATTGTCAAAGACCAGTATCCACACTTGATGTGACCCAACATACATGAAATAACAAACCTGTGAAAGTTTAAGCTACATCGGTCTTCGGAGTCATAAGAAAACAGTGAAAAAAACTTATATGTTTTCACTGTTTTCAAACATTGGGTTTTATCACCAGTGATAAAGACTAATTGTTTTACTCATTTCCTAAAAACTATAGCATTTCAAGCAAAACTATTTCAAGGGAAGTTTTCCACCATGACCATCTTTTATACCATGAAAGATATGTGTAAATCTGTGAACATTTATATTTTCAACCTTACCAATGCTGTACACACCCTTTAAAGGGAAGGTATACTTTTGGTAATTACTCTAAAAAAAATTGACCATAACAACTTACTTGGTAAGAAGCACTGGAGAGCTTTTGGTATTATAAAACAATTGTTAGAAACGACCCCCTTTGAAGGAATGTAGTTTTAGAGAAAGAGGTAATTTTTCACCCCAAAATTTGAATCTGCGAAAGGCTTCAGGCATGAAGACTTTCTCAGACATCTGAAAGCACACAATTCTGTGCAACATTCTTTCATTATTTTTTTGCAACTTTGATGACCAATTGAGCCCAAATTTTCACAGGTTTGTTATTTTATGCATATGTTGGGATACACCGTACCAAGTGAGGATACTTGTCTTTGAAAATTACCAAAATTATATCCTACCTTTAAAAGAAAAGTGGGCTAAATATTATGTTTCTCAATTGACTCCTTGCAGATGAGGGACACACCTCCACAAAATGAACGTCTACCATTTCCACAATTTGGGCAGTCAATTCTTTGTGTACATTTTGACTCCCACAAATGGGTGACATGATAGGCGTGTGTAAGTGTGCGATCAGCAGAGCGTGGGTTCATGACAGTTGTATCCTTGCGCACGATACTTTACCATAATGGTTTATCCTTCAGAAGAGACATTAAGCCGTAGGTCCCGTGTACTAGAATTGGTAGAGCACGTAAAAGAACCTAGAACAATTATCCTGGAAGAGTAGGGGTTAACCCCGGTGTTTCTGGTTCACATGGTAAGCACCCTTGTTTACAGGTTTCCTCAGGCTTGCGAGCTACATTGATTAAGTTCACTTATGAGGCATCCTTGGTTTCATTACCAGAAATATATAATAATACATTTCCATTACAATTCTTTCACAGACAGAAGAAAATTTTACCTGTTCAAGTTTGAAGACATGCTGGTTGAAGTAATACTGAAGGTGTTCATTTGCGTAGTTGATGCAAAACTGCTCAAAGCTGTTCAGAACAAAATCTTCAAATCCGAAAATGTCTAGCACACCAATGGAGTTGCCCTGTGTAGAAAAATAAGCAATTAAACAAAATCAAAATCGGGAAAGTACTGAGTATACAGTGCTTTACACACATCGGTGTACGGGTAAAACCAAATATAATATTCTTTATCCCCGATGCAAATTTAACATCTACTAATAAAAATCATTACTTGTTTGGTTAGCTATAAAACCGAATTTCAAATTTGTGATAATCAAAATTTATTATTTATAACAAACAGAAGGGACATTATTTTAATCCTATTAAATATAAATGGTTGCGTTTTGGGGATATCGCCGAAAATCCGGAGTGAATATGTCCACGCAGGAAGAATAATCCGTAATTGAAATACACAATCTGAGAAACATATCTGACAGTAACATTTCTCAGATTCAAATTTGGGGGGATAACAACTGATATCTTTGTCCATAACCACATTACTTCAAAGTGAAATGTTTCTAGAAATGCTTTATACTATCGAAAGCTAGTAATAGTTTTATTGTATCTACATATATAGGATTAAAACAATGGAACGGTTAAAAAAAACAAAGGTATACTTTCCCTTTTACATGGACTATAAAATCTATTAATATTCTATTAGAACGGAGTGCTATTCAAAGCAGCCAGTACAAAACGAACACTCCTCTTCCTCGTGAACTAGATAAATAATTTAACAGACTCTTCAAACAGACTGTTGACTATTTACTCAATTCACCCGATGTCATCTAAGGTGTGCCATTTTGGAAGTCCCTGTGTATTGTTGTGCAGTGCGCATTGTAGGCGAGGTGACATATTTTTACATGCAATTTGAATTCCAAAATGGCAAAAACATAGGCCGACAGTTGCAGCGTGTGAGGCCAGTGCAAGGGATGTTTTCTTGTTTCTCTCATTCAAAAACAATGTAACCAAAGTGAGGTTGGAAGGGCAAATAACCTGGTCCCTTGCTTTGTAAAGGAAATCCCTATTTGTTATTGCTAATGCACGCAGGCATCATGACCAAAATGGCAGCAGCGACATTAAGGTCTACATGTCTTTTCTGCAACCAAATTTCCTGCGAATAAATTCACAAGTTTATTATTCTATTTTAGTCTTGATACTAGTTACTACATTAGTTTGGCAGTTAGTATTTCAATTATGGAAATCTTGGGAAATTCCCTAAGATCCTCAAATTGCCTTTACAGGATGTGTCAAAAAATTGATCATTGCTGAGCTTGAGTTCATCATCCAATTGTTCTTATCAAAGATGAACTAAGTGTATTCACAGGTTAGTGCTGAATATTTGAATGTGTGTGTACTTCATGTAACTAAATGGTGGCGTAAACCAGACATTTTCATAGGGCGGGGGGCGCCAAGCGGGGGCAAAGACATAATTAGGAAGAGCTATCTCACGTATCGAACCAATCATTTGAGCATTTTAAAAAATCTCATGGAAAGTGGGGAGGGGCAAGGGTTTTGGTTGGGGAGGGCTACCGCAGCCTCCATGCCCCCCCCACCTCTGGGCCCAATTTCATAGAGCTGCTTAACGGCCGATTTTGTGCTTACTGAGCGAGTTTCCATTTCATAGTGCTGCTAACCGTAAGCACACGAAAAGGCATGCAAACCTTCCGGTGCTTACTGTATGAAAATGAATGACGCAACAATGCAAATCCATTGTGAACGCACAAGATGGCCGCCTAATTTTCTTGCTAACCTGTGAAATACGCTTATGAACAAGCAAATTTTTCTGCTACAGTTAGCACGAAAATTTGCTTACCGTTAAGCAGCTCTATGAAATTGGGCCCTGGTTACGCCACTGTAGCTTAAACATTCCTTGCTTACAGAAAAATTTTGGTCCAATTTCATAGAGCTGCTTAACTAAGCACTAAACAATGTTGCTCACCAATAAGGTTACCAACATGTCACATATAGTAATTGTGACTGGTTTTCCAGCAAATTTTTTACTTAGCAGAAATTTGATAAGCAATATTTTCATCCTGAGCAGATCTATGAAATTGGGCCCTGACTCTAACTCTGCAGAAAGTAGTGGGAAACCCCCCCAGTATTGTTGACACCATCACTTTGACTTTGTATTGACTGCAGCATCAGGACAAAAAACATACCAACTCAGGCATGATATTTGGTCCTTGGAAAAAAGTAGGAACATTTTATTGAGTACAAGGGCTGACCTACATGTACATGTAGTATAGGCTTTAAAGGTATCGTACACGTTTGGTAATAACTCAAAACAAATATTAGCATAAAAACTTACTTGGTAACAAGCAACAGAGAGCTGTTGATAGTATAAAACATTGTAGGAAACGACTCCCTCTGAAGTAATGTAGTTTTTGAGAAAGAGGTAATTTCTCACTAAAATAATAAAAACTTCTTGCAAGAAGTTTTTATTCCTATCTGAAAGCACACAAATTTGTATAACAAGGGTGTTTTTTCTTTCATCATTTTCTTGCAACTTCGATGACCAATTGAGCCCAAATTTTCACAGGCTTGTTATTTTATGCATATGTTGGGATACACCAAGTGAGAACAATGGTCTTTGACAATTATTACCAAACGTAAACAGTGCCTTTAATAGACTTTTCAGGCTATTTAATCACAGTTTTTCAGATTTTTCCAAGGAATGCTCCGCTGAATTTTACAGAATGAAAAAAAAAAAAAATTACTTAAGAGTCTAACTGCACATAATCATAGGACAACAGTATAATACAAAAGTAAAGGAGTACTGTTATAAAACTGAACTTCAAGTGAACTAGCCTCGTACAGGAAACCGGTGTGACTTCAAAAATCAGTTTGGTTTGCTTTGAGTCAGCTGAACACACACAAGACTACAGCGAGTGTGTTTGAACTCAACAATAAATCCACTCCTACAATTTGTTCATACGGGGCTACATGTATATGCCTGCTGAGAGATGTGTCCTTATTTACACTTTCCCAGTGTGCAGTGACATTGGCGTTTCATTTTAGCCAAACCCAAACCTGGCCCTCACTAATAATCGCCAACTAGCCTCAGACAAAAAAATACTGTTTTCAGTTTTATCACTGGAATCTATAAACAGGACATTTCCAAGTCAACAAAATAATTGATTTTTAGAATATACAGGCATGATATTTGGTCCTTGGAAAAAAGGAAGATCAATTTATCAGGTACAGGGGCTGACGCACATACGTACACGTGGCGTAAACCGTAATAGACTTTTCAGGCTAGTTAATCAAAAAAATTCAGATTTTTCCCCAAGGAGAAAAAAAAATCAAAAATCAGACTAAAGTAGGAAGAATATCATGCCTGAATATTAAACCTGCAACCTTTCCAAACGGAAAGTTGTTTAATCTTAAGAATTTATCCAGTGACATCAAAACAGCCATAGAAACAGAAACACATTCTTCAAATGTCGCCAATACAGCACAGTTGCAGTTTTGGTTGCATATTCACAACGTAGTTTTAGTCCTTCATGTGGGAGTATGTGTGTACATAATCCCATCGGCTTGTTTTCAATAACCTTCAAGGCTATGAAAAGTGCATTGAAATGGTGATCATTGTTTCAAGAACATAGCATAAACATTCAATGTTTTAATTGCCTTGTACGTACATTACAACATTTATTTCCATTAGTTGGAGCTAATTTTATGGAGTTGCTGCTTAAGCACAAACAAGTCGCTACGCACAAAACAATTCTGCTTACCAGGATAAGGTTACCAGCCAAAATACATGTACTGTCTGTGATTGAATTTCTGCTAACTTTTGCTTAGCAGAAAGTGTTTAAGCACAATTATTAAGCACAATTTTCTGCTTAAGCAACTCTATGAAGGTGGGCCCTGACCAGGGCCCAATTTCATAGAGCTGCTTAAGCAGCAAATATTGCTTAACAATTTTCTGCTTAGTCAAAATGAGCAGGATGAACATGTGACTTGATATTTTGACTGGTAGCCTTATTCTGGTAAGCATACTTTTGTTTTGCTTAGCTACTTTTTGTGCTTAAGCAGCTCTATGAAATTGGGCCCAGGGCCTAATTCATTGTGCTTTAGCACACAAAATTTAGCTTTCTAGAACAAGGTTACCAGCTAAAATACCATTTCACAAGTACCATCTGTGACTGGTATCCTGCTCATTTTTGCTTCGCAGAAAATAATTAAGTGGTGTTCTACGCTGAAGCAGCTCTATGAAATTGGGCCCCTGGTGTTACAACTAACTTTAGTTTATATTTCTAAGGGTTTTCTTGTACTGTTTTAAATGCTGGTGTTTTGTTTCAAACCTTCTGTTGTGAATCATAATATACTATTGCTACATAGGGCCTTTTAGAAACCAGGCTGTTGCTTAGGCTCTGGCTTAAAGCTCTGTCCAACTGTTTAAAGTTCTCTACCGAAAGCACACATTTTTTAAAGGAACCGACAGAGCCTAAGCCGGAGCCCAAGAACGAGCCGTGGTTTCGAAAAGGGCCATACTCTACATGCAAAGTATCTAACTGAACTACAAGTCATTTTGGGTTGAACACACTTGAGTGTGATCCCTTGCTACACAGCAGTCACAGGTTGAATGGCTTCTGACTGGCACCCCCGAACAAAGATATTGACAGGGAGACTGCAAACATTAGGGCAAGATATCTCAGTTGGCAGAGCGCCGGCACGTTAATACGGAGGTCGCAGGTTCAACTCCCGCTCTGGTCAATTTTTCTTTGTTCAACCCCAATTTATTTAAACAAATTACTCAGTCAGTTTCCCTTGTGGTTTATTACTTGAACTACAAGTAATCCACATTGAAGCTTCTAGTAAACATAACAAGAGGAGAGTGGGGGGGGGGTGCTAACATGTGGCAGGTGTCTCATCTATCTGGATTATTGTATGAGTTTATTGGGATTATCAAATCAAGGTCCTTGTCTCATAGCAGGTGCTTGCTTCAGTCAAACACTTACATGTACATGAGACTGTACTTGGCTGTTGGTAATAGTACAGTCTTATGTAATTGATAGACAAGGCATACTGTACATTGAACGACCTACTTTCAGCAGACCTTTCATGTTTTTGGATGACTGTGCAATTCTTTGATTTAGTCTTTAGAACTGCATTAATTTCTGAAATGGTTTTATGGCTGGACCAATATACACCAGAGATACAACACACTCATTAAGATTTAAGTTGCAGGGAAAAGTTTCTTCTATTCAAATCTCGTCATAAGGCAAATGTACAAAGTAATGTCATATATAGGATTTGAGGCATTGCATGGTGAGGTATCAATATATATTTGGTTTGCGGTAACACCATGTGTATATTTACTTGCTAGTAGATTTTGTTCTTTGAGAACTTGTCTTGCTTTCTATTCTACTGCCGCAGAGTAGAATATTCGGTATTCGGGAGACTTCTTAGTTCTGAAAAGAACTGTCCTGCTTATTAACTACTACCTGGGCGGGAGGTAGGAAATCGGCCGGGACTACTACTTTGGCTTAGTGGATCGGGGGGACTTCTCGTTAATAACTACGCTGCCGCGGAGTGAGTCTAAATAGGTCTCAACGTTTCGACTAGCTTGCTCTAGTCATCGTCAGGAGACTGAAGAGTGTAATACATGTTTGTCCATTTATCGGGGTTCAGAGGTTTCAGTGTAGAGTCAGTCACTGCTCTGATTGGTTCTTCTCAAAGGGTTCATCAATTGATATCTCTCACCAATTTCTGAAATGGTTTTATGGCAGGACCAATACATACCAGAGTTGTAACAAATTCATTTTTTTCTGATGTAAAATCACAGGGAAACTTTCTATTCAAATCTGGTCATGAGGCCAACTTAGAGAGTACATCAATCGATACCCTCTCAAGTTAATTCTTGATCACAAGTCAGTTTCTGTTATTAAAGGGACACGTTGCCTTGGATCAGGCAATTTGGTCTATGATAAGCGTTTGTTATGAAATGCATTATGGTTAGAATAATGTTTTAAAAGTAGAATATAATGATCCACACAAACATGCCTCGAAATTGCGTGGTTTTCCTTTTACATCGTGAACTAACACGGCATGCCATTTCGTAGAGTCAAATTTTTGACTCTGCAAAATGGCGAACCATTAGTTTGCAAAGTAAACAAGGAAAACCACGCAATTTTGAGGCATACTTGTGCGGATCATTGTATTCTACTTTTAAAACTTCTTTCTAACCATATGCATTATAAAACAAACGGTTACAAAAGCTTTTCATAGACCAACTCGCCCGATCCAAGGCAACGTGTCCATGAAAGCAATGTCCAAAGCCACATTTTCCAAAGGAAACCCAATTCACAAGGGCCCTTAAATAATTTAATAGACTCACATAACTTTCACCATCAAACAAGGTTTAATATCAGGGTAATATTGCCCTTGCTTGATGTACATGAACATGCTGGGTTAATATAAAATTAACATGCAAGTCAAACCATCAAATGCGGACAATGAAATTATTTTTCGAAATACTTTTACTTCAGTACACTTTATCACAATGCTGGGCCTGGATTTACTATTACTACTACTACTAATACATTTTTATATAGCACTTTACACACTGAAGGGCGTGTCAAAGCGCTTCCAACATCATTACCCCTGGTCACTGGGCCATTTATTTCATTCCTTAAACCATCTCAGCTCCCTGGGGAGTACACAGCCTGTGCAACAAATATGTGCTACTAAGCTAAATCAATCACAAGAACCATCTCTGCCCTCACAGGTACCCATTTTACCCCTGGGTGGAGAGAAGCAATTATAATTAAGTGTCTTGCTCAGGGACACAAGTGTCACGACCGGGACTCGAACCCACACTCTGCTGAACAGAAACACCAGAGCTTGAGTTCGAGTGTTCTTATCATCTCGGCAACGAGACCCCAAGCGGAGGCCACAGCCGCCTTAGAGCTCTTCAAAATGTTCACATATACTTTAAGAATTTCCAAGTGAAGCGCAAAGTGGGGCAGATAGGGGAAATATTTTGGGGGAATTGTGCCTTTATAATTTAATGATACATGCATGGAATTTGGCGCACAGTCGGAGAATGTCACGAGAAAGATATTTGGCCATAGGGCCATGGCAGATTGGAATTTTGAAAAAATGTGGGTAGAATAACATGCAATTTTCAAAATTAAAAAAATTGCTGCAATTGCTTGTATACTACTTATATATTTTTTCAAAGGACAAATCTGCGATGGCCTTATAGCCAAATATCTTTCTCATGACATACTCTGACCATGGAGATAGAATTCTACCTCCATATTCTACCTCCATACTCTGTCCCTGTGCCTAAGTCGATGATTGTATCATCAAAGACACAATCTCATCACCTGCTTGCAATATCATAAAAACCTCAAATTGTCACAAGTGGTAGTACATACCACTATGGTCTTTGTGGTATACCAACAAAACTAAAATTGGTCATTATTTATGGGTCTATGACCAACACAGGAACCAATTACAACCCAATCAGTGATTATGAGATGTGATTACATCACCCTGCTATCTGCACATCATTACCCACGAGGAAACCTGGTGGGAAAAGCCCACAGATGTGCACACTAGGTCACCCAATCAAGTACATATATAACCATAGAGTTCCTTGCTCTATGATGTAACATTAGAGAGAGGTTTCAATTTCATCTTTTTGTATCTTGCCAGATGTTGATCGTTTATGTTGATGTCACTTACCAAAGTAACACTTTCTAGTGACTGATTTGTAGAACCTATAGACCCATTGCACAACGCGCAGCATACTCACATGCACCTATCCTGGGTGTCATTTTGGGTGTCAAAATCGTATACAAACATGGACAAAAGAGAGTTTTGACACCAAAAATAACGCGCATTGTTCAGAGACGCGTTCCGGGGTCTATATAAATCAATAGATCCCCCTTGCATAGCGCGAAACGCTACAGATATGCTGAGGTCACGCGCACGTTCTTACGCACAGAGAACAGCTATCGTCCAATGATCTGCCTCCTTTTTGAGAGTGTGACGTCATATGCAATGGGTCTATAGACCATGTAACGTTTGTTTACAAAAAGAGTGACCTTGTACATTCCAGGGCCTTTCTGGCAGGCAAGATGCTGCACTATGGTAAATTTTACATTTTGTGTCATAAATTTCTACATAAATTCAAGAGTTACAAAAGTACGCAGCTGAAAAAGTTTTGAGACGCGAATCGGACCCCTGTAAGTTTGAATGACCTTTTCACACTACAACATTTCAATCTGGCGGCTGATGGTGGCGTGACACATACGCATTGGTGCGTCTGTCTAGTGCATAACTCAATGGCGTTTGCCAACCAATAGTCTGTACACTAGAATGTAATTGCCATATTTCATGAAAAGAAACTATTAAAACACATGATTGGTTAACATTTTTACATCAGAGTTAAGCATTCTCCTCAAGACGATCAGAGCATACTGATCAAAACGTTGTACTGATCAAAACGTCCAGTTGTTAAACCACCTGTTATTTTCAGAACCACCACAACTCATAAGAGAGATTTCAGACACATGGTGTTGCAGCAAACCTCACTATATTAGATTGCATTCTTATAGTGTTCTTTCCAAGCTTATTTTACGGGTAGCAATTGTTTTAATAAATACCTCTGTCTGAAATACTGCTCTGGGTAAGAACATTGTCACCAAACACAAAATTGAGGACGGTGATAAAGAATCCTCCATGAATTATGTTTGACTTAAGTGTTGTTTGAAGCTTTGCATGGTGTGGACAATAAGAGGTAACTAAAATAATGAATAGTAAACTTGCGGGTACAACCATGTGTAAAAACTCTTTTGAGGGAGTGTTGGCTCTAAAAAGAGCCGTTGGGGTCTCGACGTTTCGAACAGAATACTCTGCTCGTCTTCTCCTTGTCTCCTGAAGACGAGCAGAGTATTCTGTTTGAAACGTCGAGACCCCACCAGCTCTTTTTAGAGCCAACACTCCCACAAAAGAGTTTTTACACATGGTTGTACCCGCAAGTTTACTATTTATTTTAGTTACCTCTCATATTTGACGTCTTCCTTTCATTCTCTCTGATTACCTACCTGATGTTCACCCGTCTTCTCATAGCGCGATAGTAGAGCATGATTTACTTGAAGCACGATCCACTCAAAGAGCCCACTGTACAAACCCTTGGCCAATGCGTCCCTCGTTGCTAAAGCCTGAAACAACACAGAAAAGACGAAGAAGAAGAATCAGTTTTTATATGAAACTTTATCTTCAAACACCTCAAAGCACTTGATATGTTTCTAATAATAATAATAAAAATAATAATAATAAACCATTTTTATATAGTGCACATCACCGTGAGGTCCCTATGCGCTGTAAAGGGAAATCAACAATTGTACAAAGTAAACAGATATGTTTTCACCCGGGTTTTGAATTGTTCTGTTGTCTCAGCCTTTTTAACAACCTCTGGAAGACTGATCCATAACTAAACTGCTGCATACTGGAAAGAGCAGGAACCATACGACTCGGTTTTGATAACTGGGGGAGTCAGAAGGGATTTATGTGAAGATCGCAGATTTCTAGCTGTTTTATGCTCCTGAACCATGAACCTTAAACATAAACAGGGGCAATGCCATGGATACACTGATAAGTGAGAACCAACTTTTTAAAATCTATTCTAGCCCAAATTGGTTGCCAATGTTAGTCATTTAGAATGGGTGTAATGGATTCCTGTGTGCGAGTTCTGGTGACAAGTCTAGCAGCGGAATTTTGTATACGCTGCAATTTGAATGTCTGGTAGTCCGTAAAGAGACTGTTGCAAGCAGCACATGACCAAGGAATGAACCAATTTTTCAGTAGATTTCTAAGGGAGGTTTGCTAAGTACTTATCAGACCCATTTATACAGCACCTTGTAAGGGTTTGCAAGGTGCTGCAGCGCAATCTGCAGCCAGCACAGAACTGCCAACATTTGCATCTTGCAATCAGGGAGATTTCGTACAACAATTAGGAAGATATTTAGAATCACATTCGACATAATAGGGAAAACATTTCCATAATCAGGGAGATTGTCAAATTTGTTTTCCTGTCATTTCCTTTTCATTTATTCTGGTTGTGAAGCCAGGGACTCTTAGAAAAGCAAACTCAATCATTGTTCTAGCCAATAACCCCATGGAGAGAAGGCAAAGAAGGAAGTTTCAGTTTTTAGATCAGGGAGAAAAACCCAAGAAAATTATTCCAGTTAGGTATCTGCAATTTGCTCTCTGGAAAGTGCTTTTCTCTAAATAAGCCGTGAAGTTGTTGTGCATCATGACATCACTTGTTTACCTAACAATGCCCTTGATGGGCGGACAGACCAGCCTTACAGTCAATGGCAACACACATCAGGAAATCCTCTCTTCTGATGACATTTCCTGCTGCCATGTTTTGGTATCGAGCATATTCAATACCAAAGGAAGTGGACCCCAAGATCAAAATCACTGTGAATTTTAAAGCTATCGTTATTACTTATTGAAAGAGTCAACTTATTCCCGCCCTCTAGTATGAAGTTGGGCGGTGGGGTTGGCGTTGCAGTATCTTGCCTTGCCTTCCACCTCTAGGACCCCGGTTCAAATCCCACCGGGGACACTGTGTGGATTGGGTTTTCAGTGCCTGCCTGATTGCGTTGGTTTTCCCTAGAATAATTCTCTGGGGTTTTCCCCCCGCTTCTAAAACTGAAACTTCCTTCGTTGTCTTCTCTCCATTTGGGTTCTTGGCTAGTGTAGTGATTAAGTTCGCTTTTCTGAGAGTCCTTGGCTTCACAACCAGAATTAATAAATGAAATGAATGAAATGAAGAAAACACAACATACAACCGTCTATTTCGGTGGTTGTGCTGAAATAATAATAACAATAATATTTGGTTCTTATATATAGCACACATTCTAGAAGCTCGATGAAGGAGCTTTACAGCAATATCAGACATCAGGCAGACTTACACCATTCATCAAACTTTCGCAACTCCCTGGGGAGCATACAACCCCAAGCTGCTTAAATTAATGCTAAGGGGTTAATCCAACATACTACGGTCACAGCCCTCTCAGGTTCCCATTTTTACACCTGGGTTAAGAGAAGCAACTATGGTTAAATGCCTTAAGGACACAAGTGTCATGAACAGGAATCAAACCCATACTCCGTTCAATCAGCCATCAGAACTTAAGTCTGATAGACTAGACTGTTCGGATACAACACGCCACGTTTTAGTGAAAACAACACAACAGTTTATGTCTTTTCGGACACTTTGTGAGCATTCTTCTCAGGCTAATTTTAAGAGACATTTCTGTGAACTGTCTCCAGTGTAATTGCACTAAACAAAACCACCGATTGGGTACGACAAAGGGCAATCTTTAACCAGTCTAAGTACCAGGGTTTAGCCCAACAGGAAATTCCCTTTCAATGGCCTTTCGAGTACTAACCTCCGACATCCTGTATTGCACTACAAATTGATCACCACTGGCCATCGACTTCCGCTTGGTCAACACCGAGACCAGAGTTTCCTGTTTGACCTTCAGCAGGTCAGACACCACCTTGACGGTGGCGATGTTCTTGATGGTCACATACTCTTCGTGTTCGTGGCGTTTGCGGAATGTGATGTTGCCGATGTGCAGGACAGCGGAGAGCACAGAGAATATCCTGTAAAAAGAATCATTGTAAACAAGTAAACAACAGTTCATGTGCCCTTTAAGTGTTGTTTGAGGGCTTTGCATGGTGTGGACAAATAAGAAGTAACTAAAAATAAACAGTAAACTTGCGGGTACAACCATGTGTAAAAACTCTTTTGAGGGAGTGTTGGCTCTGAAAAGAGCCGGTGGGGTCTCGACGTTTCGAACAGTATACTCTGCTCGTCTTCATGTGCCCTTTGTTTACATCTAAAACGCCCTCTATTGGAATCCGCTTGCAGAATTCGGATATGTGATGTCTCTTCTAATGCAAAACACATGCGAGTACACCAGCAGGCAGAAACCTAATGTTTTGGTTTTGCTGTGACATCAGAGGGCATAGTCTACGTGAATTCTACTAAATAAAGTGTGCAAGTTTTTCCTACGATACTCTATTTAAGGCCCGTGTCCAAATTGGCGGCTACAGCTACGGCTACGGCTAGATTTCCGCGTCATCATGTGTTGAAGTATTCGCAATTGGCGTGTAGAGCCTCGAATTGGGGACAGTAGTGAATAGAAGCATTGTATAACTCTGTATTGTCACGGTAATGTAAAGACACTTTCATCCAAACAGATACATAAATACAATACAAATGAAGCATGACGTCGATGCTCTACACGCACATGGCGGATCCGTACAAAGAGCGAATAGTACGTAGCTGTAGCCGCCAGTTCGAATACGGCCTAAGCTGTTTGTAATCAGCCTTGTGTACTCGTACTTCTCATCAACACCCCCCCCATACCCATCCCCCCGCCTCATCCCAGGTCATCCTATATGCGTCACCTCTCCATTGTCTCCCTGGAGAACCCAACCATCTCCATGGAATGCTTGAGCCTTGTGTACTCAAACTTCTCATCAACACCCCCCTCCCCATTCCCATCCCCTTCCCCCCGCCTCATCCCAGGTCATCCTATATGCGTCACCTCTTCATTGTCTCCCTGGAGAAGCCCACCATCTCCATGGACTGCTTGAGCCTTGTGTACTCGTACTTCTCATCAACACCAGCCAGTGTGTAGCAGTTACTCTGTCAACAAGAAAAGAAGCGAGTGACAGTTATAATGACATGGGTGTCATCATCAGTCAGGGATTCACCAAGAAACGACGGGTCATCGGGGGATACACTGAGACTGATGTTTCAGTCACAGATGTGAAAATTCAATCATCCATATCAAGAAATTTATGGTTCTTTCCTTGTCCGCTGTAATTTGATCTTAACGCTGGTTTTTTTTTTTAAAGGAGCTGGAGTCAAGGATGCAAGAGTCTTAGGGCCATGTCAGACAGGGCATTATTTTCAGGCAACCAACTTCACGGCATGCACAAGGAACACTTCAGCAGCACAAGAGACGTTCTTCTAGCTGTAACTCACTATCCCCCAGGAAAATAATGAGAAAACTGAAATGTGAATGGATTTTCTTATTGGAGATTGCCTGGAACTGGTTGCCTGTAAATTGCCTCGTTTAACGTGGCCTTTAAAGGCACCGGGCACGTTTGGTAATCGACAAAGACCAGTATTCTCACTTGGTGTATCCCAACATATGCATAAAATAACAAGCCTGTGAAAATTTGGGCTCAATTGGTCATCGAAGTTGCAAGAAAATAATGAAAGCAAAAAACACCCTTGTTGCACAAATTTGTGTGCTTTCAGATGCCTGAGAAAGGCTTCAGGCCTGAAGTCTTTCTCAGATTCAAATATTTTAGTGGGAAATTACTTCTTTCTCAAAAACTATGCTGCTTCAGAGGGAGTCGTTTCTCACAATGTTTTATACTATCAACAGCTCTCCGTTGCTTGTTACCAAGTAAATTTTTAAGCTAATATATGTTTTGAGTAATTACCAAACGTGTCCAGTGCCTTTAAGGTCAGTGGGAACTTATGAGAGATTTATTTTCAGTCCAGATGTGGGATTTAAGTCATCCATGTCAACAAAAGCCTATGTTTTATTAAAGTAAAATAATCAAAACTTTGGATTTAAAATTACTCATTATCATTCAGAGATTTGCAAGAAGTTCGTGGTGATCACTGTGTGGGATACAGAATGGAATTCCAGAACAGATGCGACCACGCGTTCATCCATGTCAAGAAGTCTTCCATGAATAACATGAACACTGGTTCTCTCATTAATCGTATGAGAGCCTTCAATAACAAAGGCCATTAGTCTGAAGAGGGTTGCAGCGGAAATTAGCATACAAATCTGTCCATGCTTAGCAGAATTTGTGTGCTTAGGGCTTCAGGAAATTAGGCTCATATTTTAGAATGCAGAGCCGCCAACATTTGCATCTTGCAATCAATGCTAGGCTAGAAGGTATGGTACTCTGCAGCTGTCTGTGGTACCAGTGTACAGGAGGGTTTTAATCCACAGTAGATGATATTGAATTGTCAGAAGACGGTTTAAAAGGGAAGTTTCTGCTGCCCTTTTGCTGTGTTTTTACCTGATTCAAATAGAAGTAGTCTTTAGAGTGCTCCAGCCACAGATTTCCTCTCTCATTGTCCTCTGCACCTTGTAGCAAGTAATAGAATACATGGTAGTTGCGCTCATTGGGGGCCTGTGAAACGATGCGAGACTTCTCCAGTAAGTACTGCTCCACAATGGCACTGAGGATTGGGAAGAGAGACAAAAACATCAAATAAATAAACAGGTACATCAAAATGATATATTAGGGCTTGAATTTTACACTGGGCCACCGGCCCGAGGCCAGTGATTTCAAAGTCGGGCCAGTAAACTCAAGACAGGACAAGTCCGGTGGTCTTGGTTTTTTTTTCAATTCAACATCTTTGTTTAAAAAGAATGATGTTCAAATGTTGAGCATTAGTCTCACAAATATCTTTCAATCCTGCTGAGTATCACCCATAAAATAGAAGAGATAAATCTTCTCTTAGTGTTTGTTCAAATAAAACAGTTTAGATGATAAAACTGTGAACTCATTTTGATTCTAGTCTCTTCTCATTTTGATTCTGGTATTGTAAATAAAATTCCGATCCAGTAAAGATTCTGAGGTACAAGTCCTGCGGTCTTGTGGATTTCCCCCTCCCCCAAATTCGAGCCCAGCCTATCCAGTTTTCCCCTCCCCAAATTACAACACTATTTGATCTGAGCACACATGTGAAATTGTTTCCAATGATGAGTTGAGGTCATGTACAATGCACACAAATAATCTTTCTCGACTCAAACTTACATCTCATCAAGTTATTGTTAAATTAAGCCCATAAATGCTTCATCATTGTTGAGACAAGAGGCCACACATCTTGTAGTTTTCAACTTAATAACATCAGAAACCCTGTTCAACGCCATTTCGCCAAATAAAAATTGTGAAATTACAAATAAGGACCTTTCACAGCACTGAGCAGACCATACATTAAATTTAATTCGGAAAACAATTTTTATGGTGTTTGATTATATTCTCCACTCCCCCCTCCCCCCCCCTGATTTTTTCGGCCATTTTATATTTTATATTCGAGGCCCTATGGATGATTCCAAATTAGGATATAACAAATAAGAAGCTTTCATGCACCGAGCAGACAACGTAAGAAAATGATTATGACTATCAGTCAACGCTGAAGAGCATAATGCGGAGCTTAATGACATAATCAGATAATGATCACCCAGACAGCTCTGGTTCACTGCTGCACTGTTTCCCCCCCCCCCACTCCTTGGCTCGTTCTCAGTGATTGATGGTATGGATGAGAGAAAACACGCAGCGTGACTCTAGAAACGCTTCTATTCTCTCGCATTTAAAATTCTTTTAACAGGATTACCGTTCTACAAAACACCAGAGTCTAATCATCGGCCATTTAATGGCATAATCAGCAATGCTCTTTGATCTTGCACAAAGGGATAATCTCAAAAAATTGAACTTTGTCAGAAAAAGGGGAAAATAAATGATAAGAACATTTATTTTCACCACAGGACTCAAAAAGCGTTGGTTCTTATCAGACATCAATATCAGGGTCAACAAAAATATAGATGAATTGGCCTCATACTTCAAACGTAGCTCCACAAACCTTGCAGGAAAGAAATTTGTAGTCAGACAATGGTGCGCTAAGAAACATTCGTATTAAGCGCCTAATAAATGTTGTGCATTATTATTATTATTATAGATACATCGCTGATGCAACTATATTTAAATACACTGTCATCCAACTAGGAATTGAACTGTTGGTAATGTGGTCCTCTCCACACCCTAGAACAGAAAGTGGAAGAAGATCTTTTAACGTCAGGGTTGCCCAGTCTTGGAAGACATTACCACAACATTTGAAATATCTATACAGCCAAATAATTTTAATCACTTTGTCAAACAACTCAAACAGCACACTTAACTGAGTAGGCCTATACAGTGCTTTACACACATCGGTGTACTGGTAAAAAAACAAGTATAATATTCTTTATCCCCGATGCAAATTTAACATCGATTAAATTGTCACGGTCCCCGCTGCTAAAATATAGGTTTTGAACTGCCTCTAGCTACCGGGCAATCTCGGTGGTCTAGTTGGTAAGACATCTGCTCTAGTGTGGCAAAGGTCGTGGGTTCGAATCCCACCCGAGTAATATGCCTGTGATTTTTTTCACAGGACTTGGGAAAGTACTATACAGTGCTTTACACACATCGGTGTACGGGTAAAAAACAAATATAATAGCACAGTTAATGCCATTTTCTACTGGTATTTTATATTGTACTGTATTGTTGTTTTTCTTCAGTGTTTTTTGTTGTTGTCTTGTTTGAAATGTCTTTTAATGAATGTATAATATTTTATCTTTTGTAACCTTGTATTCTTAATATTTTAATTGCATTTTTTTGTAGTTTTTATGTGAGCTGGGATCCATGGGAGATCAGTGAGTTTTTCTTACTGATTGGAAGACCCAGATAAATAATAAATAAATGAATACAAAAATTAATATTGATCAGATACTACCAAGAATTAAGCTTTCATGTATTATACATGGTCAAGTAAAAACTGCCGCAGGCTAAAAAAACAACTTCTATACTTGTCCCGGCGGATACTAAAAAAAGTGCAACCTACCTTGTATGCAAGTCGTTTCAGCAGCTTTAGACTGGTGGAAAATCTTTGCATGAAAATGTCACGTTAACGGTTTGTGTCATGTTTAGAATGCAATGCGTGGGCAGTGATGGGAACTGTGTTAAACATGTATGTTCACAAACTGTCTGAAACATTAATGCCACCTACATTTTTAAGGTGTATGTACAGACATTGTGCCTAGTTTGTTTTTTAAGTAGCCCATCGGGCTAGGAACCTGTTGATCTTACCTGCCCCTGGGAGTTTTAGTAACCCAGATTTTAAACACAAATTGTCATTAATGTATCTTTCTGATGTATTAATGGTAGCGATCACAACCAGTTTAACGGTCAAATGAAGTTACAATCATTCACACACATTTCAAAAAATATATTAACTCATTTTTAAAAGTTATTATTCACATCTGAAAAGGAAGAAATATTAGCATTTTAAACAATTAGGTTGCAGAGTTTTAGCAGCCCACAGGGCAAGTTGAGAAGTGGTGTTTACTGGCCCGTAGCAGTTTTTACAAGACATTGTACGCAGGGAAGTTTAATAGTGAGGCCTGAATTTAGATCTCCATGTACAACGCAGACTTGCCTTTAACATGTTTCATTTTCAAGAGACAAGGCAAAATATTTAATACATTGAAGAATCTGTAATTGCTCATGAAACACTAACCACAGGAAGTGGGTTTTCTTTATGAAGTTTTTTATGATTGTTTGTAATCTATCTTTATGGTAATGAAACCTAGAGACCCTCAAGAGTGACCAGCACTGTGACCCGTAGAACTAAAGATACCAGTGTAGAGAGGACGATGATGAAATGTTCAGTTTGTGGCGTGTCGTGACCGAGCGGATAAGAACACCGAACTCAAGCTCTGGTGTTTCTGATCAGCAGAGTGTGGGTGACACTTGTGTCCTTAAGCAAGACACTTAACCACATGCTTCGTCCTTCGGATGGGACGTTAAGCCGTAGGTCCCGTGTGTTGTGTAATGCACGTAAAAGATCCCAGTGCACTTTTCGTAAAGAGAAGGGGTTCGCTCCGGTGTTCCTGGTTTGATTGGCTGCATATTGCGCCACAGCACCTTGTAAACCATTACATGGTGCTATGCAAAGGAATAGGTCTCATACTTCAACACGTAACTCCACTTACCTTGTAGGAAAAATACTGAGTGCTTTGAGACACCCATCGGGAGTATAAAGCGCTATATAAGAAATGCGTATTATTATTATTATTTAGATGTGGGAGGAAAAAAAACCAAGCTAGGGAAAGCCCACACAATCAGGTAGGGACTGCAAACCTGATCCTGGAGCCTGGAGTCTGAGCCCGAGCTGAGGTTTGCAAGGATGTAATTGCCTGATATATTGAGAGAACTTTTGCTTTCCATGATAACAAATCACAACTCATCAAGGCATGAAATTCATACAGAAGACCATATTGCAACATGAAAAACCAAGCTATTGCCCAACTGGGCAAAAATAACATTCAGCAGTGGCTTCCGAAGTGCGCCGCAGCACCTTGTAAACCCTTAAAAGGTGCTACATAAATCGGTCTCATAATTCATAAACTTTATGTGCGCTATACAAGACTCCAATATTATTAGTATACTAATAATAAATAGGGGTGTATATTTGTCATACTTATGCCAAATATACACCCCCAAACCCCCCCCCCCACAACAACAACACACCAAACAAACAAAAATCCCTAACAATCCCTTTAATATGCTTTACTAAAGAACAATAAATATTACATACAAATTAAACAGGTTGGATCTACAGGGGGCACTTAAAACCAGCAAAAAGTCAGTGTCACACACATGTACAGTATAGTATGTACAAGATGACTGATCTTCAGATGGAGTCCAGCCAAAAATGACAGCTGCAGTTCGTGTCTTTTCATCAGAAAGTTGTGAATCATATCCATGACAACAGATGACTTACAAACATCACAAACCTCGGCCAAAAATAAAATAATAACCCGCTACAAAAGATGGAGGACACTGCATTCAAAAGAAAAGGGCAATGCACTTCGGAGAGGTCTATATGAACATGGTGGATGACTGGCCTCAAATTAATTTTTAAACATCTCTGTGAGACCACAGATCTCAGCTCAGACCTTTTGACGGACCTACATGTACATGTAGGCCCAATTTCAAAGAGCTTATTGAGATTTCGTGCTAAGCATAAATGAGCAGGATACCAGTCACAGATGGTACATTTTGACATGGCATTTTGGTTGGTAACCTTATTCTGGTAAACATAATATTGTGTTGTGCTTAGCTCATTGTACTTTTTGCGTTTAAGCAGCTCTATGAAATTGGGCCCAGACTTGTTTAAAATTTCTTTCAAATAGGGAGACCTCCAACATTGGGTTAGATAGCTCAGTTGGTAGAGTGCCGGCATGTTAATCCAGCGGTCACAGGTTCAAGTTCCGCTCAAGTCAAATTGTTACAATTTCTGTCTCTCTTTTGCATAAATCTGTCTCTCCATTAGTTTTTGGAGAGCGGTTTGAAAAACTACCTGTAGATCTGGATCAGGGACTAATTTCATGGCACTGCTCACCAAATCATTCTGCACTTAAAGGGAGGGTATAGACCATGTGAACTTTGTTTACAATAAGTGTGACCTTGTGCATTCTTTGGGTATTCTGGCAGGCAAGATACTACACAGGTCCTATGGGAAAGTTGACATTTTGTGTCATAATTTCCACATAAATCCAAGAATTATGAAAGTAAAAGCTGGACAAGTTTTGAGATGTGTCCCCTTTCATCATATCAAAAGTTGATAGGAATTAGACAGTGCAATCTCCATAAAATATAAGATTTTATGTTTTATTCCATTAGTCTGTGTACAAATCATGCCTGCAGGAAGTCCAGGCTCTGTGGCTCTTTTGTAAACATGTGATGTCACAGGTCACATCGTCTATACCTTTCGTAATTACTTAAAAAAATTAATGACCATAACAACTTACTGGGTAAGAAGCAGTGCAGCTGTTGATAATGTTTAACGTTTTGACAAACAATTCCCTTCAATGGTTTTACAGAGAAGGATTCTAAAACATTTCAATCTGAGAAACGTTTCTACAGGAAAAGTTTCTCCGATTGTGTATTCCAATTACGGATTATTTTTCCTACCACTCCAGATTTTCAGCAATATCTCAAAAACGCTACCACCTTTTGAAATGAAATTTTCACAGGTTAGCTTGATTGTATATATTTACATTTATATATAGGATTAAAACAATCGAACGGTTCCAAAAACCAAAGGTATACTTAGCCTTTAAGGCACCCTGTATGATAAGTGCGTATTTATTTGGGCCACAGCTGGGCATAAGAGCAGAATTTAATGGTAATTAAACACACAGGCCCTTGTAACGGGAGCATACTGCATGCATGGAGGTAAAAAAAAAAATGGTACACAAGCGATTATGTAGCTGTACGATTCCTTCCGCCATGACTGTACAAAACAAAATGAGCCCTCTGCTTAAAATGTTGATTTTACCTACAAAGAAACACTTTTTATATTTCAAAGACAAATATGTTCTGCTCAGAAGAATTAAATGTATCATCAACGGATTCTACGCCTTTATTAACCCAGTGTAGTGGTGTACTACGTGAATAATTGCCACCACGAACAAGAAGCTCTCCAGTAAATAACACAAGGTCCGTGCCAATTAAAATCTCCAACGAGGGATTTTAACTCGGGTGTCAGAGCTCCCAGCGAGTTGTTTACTTCCAGCATTAACTACATTTACAGACACCTCCTATGAATTCAGCCAAAACTTAATCAGTGAACAGTAAGACAATCCTGTTAAACCATGTAATATTGTTTGGTCAATATTTTTCCGTGGTGCTGTCGCTTGAACATAATTCATGGCCACGGCGGCGTATTAGACATGCTTGAGTGGTTATTATTACGCTGATCTTATTAAAAGGATAAAGGCTACGATTAAAATATACAGTGTGCATAACTATAGCAGGGTTCTCCCCAGGTTTTTCCAAAACTGTGGGGCATTCTGGACCCGAATGCTTGGATGTTTGGCTGAAGCATGCTGAAGTGAAACAAGGTCTTTGGAATGTTTTTCTACTTGGTGTTTATCTTGGTTTTTAAAAGCCCTACTGTGCAATATGGAGCATTCTATATGGTTTTCTCCTACTGTTTTTTTGTGAGATTAAAAAAATTAAAAATAAATATATTATATATAATATTTATTATTATTATTATTTTAATTTTCTTATTTTTTAAAATTTGTTTTAAAGTAATTTATTTATTGATTGATTGATTTATTCTTATTAATATTATTCTTATTAATATTATTATTATCTTTTTTTTTTTTTTTTTTTTGGGGGGGGGTTATTAGCCGAAATGTGCGCGTATCGGCGTGCAATTCGCTTGTATTGGCCCAATATACTAGCTTGTGCATGGGAGAACCCTGCATAGCGTCCTGATGAAATATGTTTTTAAAATGTGATAGATGTAGCCTACATGACAGGGTGCATGTAATATGGCAAAAGGATTCCATGGTGTAGTATGAACATATGGATTTATTGAACATTTTGCAATGTCTTTAATTTGATTAATTGTAACGATGCTTGTTGTTTTCTTTCCTTTCATTTTCCTTTCTTCTTTCACATGATGTATTAATGAGGCTTTCAACTACAAAAAGACCATCATGACGATCACAAAACTGTAAAAGTAAATGTATTCTTTTATTCTCATGTCCAAACATGGAGGTAAGACTGATAGCTCCACCTCCATGACTTTCTGTCGCTATATGTAATTCACTTCCTTTTTCACTATTTATACTGCAATGAACAGTGAAATAAATGTGGTATCGAGTTGAATTAACACTTTGTTGTTCAGTCTTAGTGCTTCGTCAAAATATCAGATTTTAAGATTCTTAAAAGCACCCTCTTCTAAATTGAAACAAGCCTTGCCCCTTTAAAGGCACTGTATATGTTGGTAATTACTCAAAATATATATCAGCATAAAAACTGACTTGGTAACAAGCAACGGAGAGCTGTTGATAGTATAAAACATTGTGAGAAACGACTCCCTCCGAAGTAACGTAGTTTTTGAGAAAGAGGTAATTTCTCACTAAAATAATAAAAGACTTCTTGCAAGAAGCCTTTTATTCCTATCTGAAAGCACACAAATTTGTACAACAAGGGTGTTTTTTCTTTCATCATTTTCTTGCAACTTCGTTGACCAATTGAGCCCAAATTATCACAGGCTTGTTATTTTATGCATATGTTGGGATACACCAAGTGAGAATACTGGTCTTTGACAATTACCAAACATGTTCAGTGCCTTTAAAGGGGAAAATCCAGGCCTGTTTTGCCTTTGTCTTGACCTTTGTGACCCTTCAAAATATCCCCATATGACATTGTAAAAAAGTATATTATTGGAAGTAAAGTTTGTAAAATGAAAATGGCCTTGCCCCTTCAGCTGGTACACAAATATTTTGGCAGTGTACCTTTGGCAATGAACTTGAACACTTGGTGGGAAAATTGTGCGAATTACTAGATAAGAATAGAACAAAACCACGTGATCCCTCCCTCCCCTCTTTAGTCAACCAAACCACCACCTCTGCAAATTTGCTCAATGACTCAGAAAATTGCAAAGTTTAAAGGGATTGTATACGTTTGGTAATTGGAACCCACTGTCTGTTTCAATCCTATACAGTTGTACTGTAGATATATACCATAAAACTAACCAGTGGAAATTTCATTTCAATAGGTGGTAGCGTTTTTGGAGATATTGCCGAAAATCTGGAGCGGTTATGTCCACGCAGGAAGAATAATCTGCATTGGAATACACGCCCTGAGAAGCATTGCGGCCGTTACACTTCTCAGAATCAAATTTTTGGGGATACAAAGTGATATCTTTTTCCATAACCGCAGTACTTCAAAGTGAAAAGTTTCTCAAAATTCATTATACCATAGAGAAAGGACCACATATCTTTTCTCTATGATTATAGCCTACTATCCAAAGCTGCTGTACTTCTAACCAAGTAAGTTTTTATTGCCATTCGTTTTCAGAGTGATTACCAAATGTGTTTGATACCTTTAAAAAGGATAAACAAACTGTACACGAGGATCAATACACAACATGTGGTCTGCGTTTCTTTGCACAAAAAAAGAGAGAAAAAGAACCTCAGTGGGGTAAACAGACAGTGGCAAGAATTTGGTTAATATTTGAGAGGCTTGTTGAACAAATTGCCAATGCAGAGAAAACCACAATCTACACTGCACATGTGAATGAAAGTTGTCCACTTTCTGGATGTGTACAATTCATTCGCTGTAAGACTAAGAGCACTTTTCATGGCTTGCTGATTTTGTAGCCAAATTCCTTCTTATGAATAATACAAAAAGATTAGACAATAATGAGAGTTCAAAGAGCAGCTAGTAACCTAAAAGTGCAATAAATAATCCATGTACATGAGAAACAGTCTGCACATTAACATGGTGTACGTTAAAACGGAAATTGTCAAATCCCTAAAAAAAGACCTTGTGATTATCACAAAACTGTAAAAGTAAATTTATTTGATTATTCTCATGTCCAAACATGTAAAAACCATGGAGGGAGATCTATCGCAATGATGTAGCCTAACGACATTCACTTCCTTTTTTAGATATTTATACTGCATTGTTGAACAGTGAAAAAAACCTACTTTGTGTACAATGGAATTGAACACTGTGCTGTTCAATTCTGTGCCAGCACACCTATCCTTCCATGCATAGTAAATGTACTAACTGTAAAAGGTCATCAAGCCATAATGCAGTACTGTTGACCAAACACTGGTATCATTTTGTAAAAAAAAAACACACTTGTTTCCGTATCCCCATCTTACTGTTATGCCTGTCTGTGGCTGTTTGCTTTGCTACATATCTGCCCTACAAGCCGCCATTGTCATCTTGTTTTCCTATATATCTGTCAATATTTATTTATCATGCATAATTTGTCTTCTATGGAAAGCACCACAAAGTAGTACAGTGTATTACTTGTCTATGGACCACAGTCACACAGGTCATACCAAGTAGAGTAACTGAACCATACCAAGTAGAGTAACTGAACCAGACAAATAGTGGAGCTATGTTGGATCAGTGATAGGGATCTTGCTATGGAGTTTGACTTGACCAAGGTCAGCTGCCAGTTGACCACCTAAGGTGACCTCTGGGTCAAAATGGGCATTGCTGTTTGACCTGGGCCAAATTTCATTGAGCTTCTAAAGCAGAGACTGTTGCTTAACATTATTCTTCTAAGCAAAAACAAGTGGGAAACAATTATGGTACCGACGACATAAGCCGTGTTCGCATTGGATTAATGTTTTACCGAGACCGTGGTTAACATTCCAAAAGGTAAAACTTACCGGCGTCCGCACTTGGATGAACGACGTGGGTAAACTAACTGACACGACCGGTGAAACTAACCGACTTACCTAGGCAGACACAAGAGGGCGCTACGCAGTGACCTTTGACTAGATGCATGACACAGAGAGTGCAACGGAGCTTCTGTCCGTGTAAATTACATGTGCGTTTCTATGGACTTAATTTACAATAATTCAAAAGCAAAGTATGGTGAAAACACACAGGTAGAAAAGAACAAACGTCGCACTGTTTTGGTTTGGTTGTCATGGCACGATAACCTGTGTACGTGTCACCTCACGATCACGACGCGGTGGGCGGGTCAGGGGACCGGATGTGGCTTTTTACCGGGACGGCTTTTACCCAGATTGTGTTCGCACTGGACTTTTCGGCTCGGTTAAACTGACCTGGTCAATTTAACCGGGCAGTCGTGGGTTGGTTAAACTACCCATTCGGGTCGGGTAAGTTACCTGGGAGGGAAACTTCCTGGGCTGTTCGCATTGGACTTAAAATGGTTAAGTTACCCATTTGCTCGGTTAGTTTACCCAAATTAAGTCCAATGCGAACAGGGCTATAGTAATTTGGCTGGTAACTTTTTAGTGGTGAGCAAAATTGTTTTGAGCTTAAATTGGGCACTATGGCCATAGAACTGCTTTTAAAGCAGAAAATATTGCTTAAAGATCAACATCCTTGTTTATTTTGTGTTTAGTTACAATTTGATCATAGGTGTGAAGTTTTCCTCTCTGTATTTTTGTTGAAATTTGATCAGAAAAACTAGCTCCTCTTTCTTTGATTTTTGAACTAGTGTTTTATCCTGCCGTTGGCGGCGCCCTGTATGGTGGTTCCCGATAAAGACCCATAAAAACACAACCTGAAACCAACACCGAAGTACCAGTGCCACAGTAAACCAGTGTAAATCATTATGTCACACCATGGACTGGTCGAAGGTTGTTTATCTTCGTCGCTATGCGTTGTCAATTTTCTTGTTTGGATCCAGTTCGTGGTGTGACTGTGCTTTTTTGATTCCTAGGCGCTCATGGGCTTTTGGTGAAACTCTTCATTTTTGCCCAGCGCGACACTGATAAAAAATGTGGTGGTTTATGAAACAATTTTTTTATAAATTTTACTCATATGTTATCATTACGCACTTGTTTACCTTTCTAGGACAAAAAGTTTAATTTCGTTAAAGTTGATCTTTAACAATTTACTGCAAAGCAAAAATAACCAGGATACCAGTCACAGATGGTACATCTGACATGGTATTTTGGCTGGTTACATGTACCTTATTCTGGTGAGTGCGATTTTTTTAAGCTTGACTACATGTAGGGCTATTTTTGTTAATTTCGTTCAAGTTGATCTTTAACAATTTACTGTAGAGCAAAAATAACCAGGATAACAGTCACAGATAGTAGGCCTACATGTGGCATGGTATTTTGGCTGGTAACCTTATTCTGGTGAGTGCGATTTTGTTATGCTAAGCTACATGTAGGCCTACTTTTCCGCTTAACAACTCTGAGAAATTAATCCCAAGCCTGTGGTTGTATGGTACATAACAAAAAAAGAGATTTACTTGGATGGGAATGTAGGCCCTACTACATGTATGTTAAAGGAATAATGCATCTTTGGTTTTCAGAAGAGTAAATTTGTTCCCATCCAGCCTATAGTTTTTAACAGTTGTATGCATATACACCAGAAACTGTTTCATATTTTTCATAAATTCGGGAAGTTGTTTTAACGTTTGCTGTGGCTGTTCTCCAATTTCCTGTGCATGCAATCCATGTATACCAGACCTTCCATATACCGATAATTTGTAAAATGAGTACATGTTTGTTATAAACATATCATTTACATTTACCACGTCAACGTGATATTGCTATTGAAATGACAAAGCATGACTGCCTTTGACAATAAAGAACACCTCCCACACTCTGGCAATCTCGCATTCAGGGCTGGTGACCAGGCTTTTTCCTGTCTCTGCTCCTTGACTTTGGAACAAACTTTCCTACTCACTGTTTAGAAATTCAAATTGGTCTCACTCCTTTTAAAAAGACCCCCAAGACCCATCTTTTCTCTGTTGGCATTTAATCTGGATTTCTCCTGTCTGCTTACCCCTTTTTTCTGTTTTTCTCTTCTTTAATAAAGGCACTTTATAAATATCCTGGGGTGGATTTCACAGAACCCTTCCTTACTTAGGATTGATCCTAGGACTTAGGACGAGTCCCAGCCCTAAGATCGATCCTAGCCAAGAACGATCCCAGGATCGATTTCACAAAACCCGTCTTAGGCAGGACGAGTCATAAATAATTTAAAACCAAAAACAAGTTTTCGGATGAGGCTAAATTCGCTAGTGCAATGGCTATTTGGCGCCTCTATCGCTTCGTTAATGAAACGGCCGTCTGAACCTTCAAATTGCACATCACAAGAAAAAACAAAACGTCAGCCATTTTGTTGACAGTTTACGGTTGATTTTAGGCCTTTATGAGTGAACAATCAATGTGTGTGTTTATATAGAGCTGAGGTAAGCTGGTTTGTGTATATCTGTTGATTAAAAGGAGGGAGAAAATGTAACTTGGGTGAAAAAAACTATAAAGAAGGTGCCGTGATGTGATGATTTTGTCCTCCGTCTAGTCTGCTGACCGAATTAACAACATCTTTTTACAGTCTGATTTCTGATGTTTTCTAATAAATAAAAAAAGCTTAATAATAATTCTTTGTTTAATTCGCTTGCCTGTTCGATTTTGTAATTTCTTTTTCAATAGGTTTGGCTTTAATAAAAAGAAAAAGCAACGGAGTGTTTGTCAATTTTCTGCGATCGCGGAAAATTATTGGCCCTACCCACCCCTGTTTCATGCTGTATTTGGGCATGTTCACACGAGTAGCTAACTTCACTGCTAACTTAGCTGCTAAAAATTCGTAGCGGGGGATGCATCGAGAAACGGACTTAGCTAAAAAGTACCTTGCGTTCACACGAGGCTTCGCTGTTAGCCAGTACAGCAGAGTGTGTCGGCTTCCGGTAGTTTTCTTGCCACTCTATTATGCTGTCACTAGTGTCAGTAGTTTGTTGAATAAATTTACATGGTGGCTTGAAGAATATCTTATAAACATAATACTTATGTAAAGTTTCATTTTTCTGTTATAAGTTCACAGCGACTCTACTTTTTAAATTCGCAGCGATTCGGAATAAGAAACGATTTTGTTTTAGTCTGTTCTTGTCACTAAATACACTGCGTCATCAGCTAAGTTGAGCGCTACAACTTCGTCCCCAATTGTGTGCGATGTCAACGTGCCACAGCACGTTGCTTGCTTGTGGGAAGGAGGTTGACTACTTCACACGTGTGTGGCCAACTATAGCTGGCCGTAGAAATGTTTTTGGACCGTTCGGATAATATGTTTACAAAAATGATCCCAACAATCGCCGATTTTTCTTTGTTACGACTGGCCTGTTATACGGAATATAGATGATGTCAACTTATAGCTGTAAAACTTAAAGAATTTCGGCGGAAACTGACGAGAAAAATGTATAGGCCTACGTGCAACTCCAGCAGGAGAACAAAGACACGGCGTCGTACATCAAATTGAAACCATCATGTTAACTACGCAGCTAAGGTCAGTTACGTTCACACGAGAAAAAAACACTGCTAAAATTCCTTTATCTGCGGTAAAAGTATCAAGTTTCACTGCTAAGTCGTAAAACTGAAGTTAGCAGCGGAAATTTTCGCTGCTAACTTTTGGAGTTAGCAGCGAAGTTAGCAGCGAAGTTAGCAGCGAAGTTGACTATTTTTGCGTTCACACGGTCACAAATTTTTCGCTGTTAGCTAGCAGCGAAGTTAGCAGCGAAGTTAGCTACTCGTGTGAACGTACCCTTTGTCAACCAACCCTATCTGGCAGTATCCCCTGCCTCGTAAATCTGTATCTACGGATGATTTCCTCGTCAAGTTCAGACTTTCTTACGGATTCCGTCTGCTACAGAGAAGACGTGTTCTCTTCGTAGTGCCCGTCTCCCTTCCATCGTGGTCAGCCAACAGTAGCACGCGCCATTATTGTATCAAGCAACATACATCGTTTACGTACAAATATAACGCAAAATCATCCGCTAGGACGACCCTCGTACCGATCCTAAGTTAGGACGGGTTCGGGGCCGTTTCCAAAGTAATTAGGACACGTTAAACCCTTCCTATCTTTCGTGAAATCGTTCCTAGGACGCGTCTCGAGTTTACTCGTCCTAACCTTGAGATAAGACGAGTCCTAACTCTTTGTGAAATCGACCCCAGGCCCTTTATAAATGTCCTGTTTACAACAGAGAGATCACAACTTGAGGGTAAGCACCCAACGTACCCATGAACGGTCCCATTCTCCCTGTAGTTGATCTGAATGAACTTGCCGAAGCGACTGCTGTTGTTGTTCACAACCGTCTTGGCGTTCCCAAAAGCCTGAAAGAAAACACATAAGAAGAGACAAATATTACAAAATGCTGTCATTTGTTAATACCCATACTGTCCATTCTTTGTAAGTCTGTATACAGCAGGCCTGATTCGTTTTGGAGGCAACATGGAGGCACTTGCCTCAATGCCCCCATTTATTGCTTGATATGTGGCATGGTGTACCCCCAAGGCTCGAATTTGGGGGAGAAATCCACAAGACTGCAGGTCCTGTAGCTCAGATTCTTAACTGTCAACTCAAAATTATTTAAATTTTACCCAGTCAGTTTCCTTGATGGCTTATTACTTAATATAAAAAGTATAGTGGGCGGCCTTCTTTTATCCAATCTTTAAAGGCCCTGTACACTATTGGTAAGATCGAAAAACACAAATGTTCACAGATTCACACACAACTTGCATGATTTAAAGTAAGTAATGGTTGAAAGGGTTCCTTAAAATATTTCTGCCTAAAATGCTATCGTTTCTGAGAAATGAGTAAAACAATAGTTTTTATCACGCGCGATATTTTGAAAAAACAGAAAACACATGAGGTCTCTTTTCACTATTTTCTCGTGATCTCGATGACCAATTGAGCTCAAACTTTCACAGGTTTGTTTGTTCATGCATATGTTGAATCACACAAAATGTGGACACTGATTTTGAGCTGTTACCAAAAGTGTACAATACCTTTAATAACCGAGGCAAGATACAGAAATAGATTCATGAACAGACACCTAGAATGTATGCAGGTCAGGGAGGTATCAAGGCCAGAGTTACCCTGGTCCTGGCCTTGGTTTAAAAACAAGTAAAGAGTATTCAAGAAGAAACCCACAAAGGTCCAATTAAAAAAAGGGTCAATTAAAAGTAGATGGGCTAGGGGTGGCCAAGAGGATCTGCTGGCAGACCTTGCCTTAAAAGCTTTTTGAAAAGTAGCCCACCGGGCTCGTAAACTATGCGATTTACTTCAATGTATCTTTCTGATGTAGTAGCTAGTATCACATCCAATTTAATGGTCAAATGAAGTTACTTTCACACACTCAGAAATAAATTAACACATTTTTAAAAGTTATTATTCACATCTGAAGAGGAAGAAATATGAACATTATGAACAAGTAGGTTGGATAGTTTTCAATAGCCAATAGGGCAAGTTGAGAAGTGGTGTTTACTATCCCACAGCAGTTTTTACTAGACAATGTCCGCTGGGCTTAGAGTTAAGGGTGAGCCCCGGTTGGACTCGTAAGAAACAATGCAAGTACACTGTAGTACAGAGGCAATTATTTGATTTCCCCAAACCTACACAGTATACAATGCAGATTCATTTTAAGATGAGCTGGCAAAGTGTACGTTGATTGGAAATGTAATTCTTTTTTAAGTACCGTAGCCCTTAGTGAAATTGGAAGTTCACAATGGCATTTCTTCTGTTGCCATGGTCTTGAATGTGGTGGTACCTGGTAAAAATGTAGCCATTCTGATTAGCTAGAATATTAGAGCAATGTTCTCACAGAAAGTGGCTTCAAGATACATGTAATAAACTTTCTGATCTGAACATAAAATAACATTCATCAATGGATATCCTTTCGAATTTGAACATTTTCTGTGCTCAATAATGTTGCATATTGGCAAGCAGTGTCTTACCAAACACATGAACTGGATCCAATTTCATAAAGCTGCTTTCATAAGCACAAAAAGTAGCTACGCAACAACATTTTGCTTACCAGAATAAGGTTACCAGCCAAACTACCATGTCACATGTACAATTTGTGACTGGTGTCCTGCTCATTTCTGCTTAGCAGACAATTGTTAGGCAATATTTTCTGGTTAAGCAGCTTTATGAAATTGGGCCCTGTACTTAACTTGTGTTGCTGTTCATGTTTTTGAACGATTCCTTTGAAATTATTTATTTGAGAAAAGAAGAAAAACAGAGCCGCCCTAAAAATTTGTAACTCGACATGACAAGTACACAAGGAGGAGCGACTAAGTGTTCATACATGAATTTTGCAGTACATGACTCAGGCGTAGAAAGGAGTAAGAAGTTATATTCGGTAGAAGACCCAATGTCTGGAAAATGAGGCGTGTGAGTTCACTTTTGAAACTAAGTCCCACACTAGTGATAATCATGTTTTATTCTAGCAGCACATATCAAATCTTTCAGAAAAATAAATATTGAGAAAAAAACAGTTTGTGATTTCGACTTTCATGGTATTATCGCTTGAATGTCAAAATTCGCCGTTCTGTGAAACATAAGTAGGCATCTTGTATCATTCACCGGCGAAGCATCGCGATATAATACCCTGGAGGCGTATTAATGGCGTAATCGTGGACTGGTGCCCACTTCTGAATAACAATCCACATTCATCCGAATCCAAAATCCCATCCGTAAGGAGAGAAAGTCGTGGATGAGCGTATTTTTTTACCGATGATGATGAAAACATATTAAGCTCTGCCTAGCAGCTCAAGCATGCAACGTGATTGGCTTTTGTACCAGACACTGGACGGAAAATAACGGATCCGGGAGAGCTCGCTGATATTAAACTGGATAAACCCTAAGGGTACGTCTACGTCTCTGCATGTATGGCATGACGCATATGTCGGGGAGACTCTGCACATTCGGACCAAAAAAATTGCAAAAGTTTCTCCTGGTATCTTAGGATACGATACAATTAAAGACTGAATGAGTTCTCTGTAGACGAGAATCTTATCTATTTTGTATTATTGTTGGATAGTCATCACCCCCACAGTAAATGGAGAATGCCTGGAGGGGGATGGTGCATGTTCAATGTATGACTCATGTTACCTAAGCATCCGAGAATGACAGATGTAAACAATGTTAATACATCACTTCTCTTCTGCTACCCTGGTAATTAATTTCTGGGGAAAAAAAAGAAATTGTGGGCGATTGCCAACTGGGTTGTTTTCAAAACATTGTTTTCGGTCGATGTACACACTTGTGTCTGTTGTACCATTGAAAAAGGACTCTGTGGTTCTTTCTCTATGGTTGTAGTGCACTCAATCTTTCCTCCATGACTCAAAGTACAATTTTTCATTTTTAAAATTTTCATGCTATTACACGTACAGTTCCAAACGAAAGAACCTAGACTCCGCGCCTTAACGGAGAGTGTGGAGATATTGGTGTTTTTTTTACATTATGGGGAGTCCTGCCTGTGCGTGGAGAATGTGGAAAATGCATACATTAATGCACACACATTGTGTACTGTAATAATGTGTACAAACTGCCAGCCCCATACACGAAGAGTGTGCTCAGCCAATCACCGCACGTCGGTGGTTTCCGCGCATTAATGTAAGCTTTTTCCACATCCTCCACGCACAGGCAGGACTCCACATAATGTCAAAAAAACAATATCTCCACACTCTCCGTGCGCAAATTCTAGGTTCTTTCATTTTGAAACGGTAGCGCTAAATTTCCATAAATCTATAAAATTTCCTATAAAACAGGATTAAACTTTCTCTATACATGCTGGGTTTTTTGTTTTTGTTTGTTTGCTTAATGTTGTTGTTTTGGGGGGTTTATATTTTTTAATGTCATTTTTTACCCATAGATAATATGTAGTATTTTTACCTGTGCTTTTGTTGCTTGTTGTGTTTCCTCTTTTTGTTTTAATATGTCTCTTGTGATTAAATAAAATAAAATAAGGTCCTCAATTGATAAGCTTACTGGATTGGTTACCTTCAATTACTCACCTTCAATAAAGATGGTTATAAATAAATAACAGGCCTGGAATTTCATCTTTGAGAGGGCAAGGCCATTTTCATTTTGCAAAGGGTACTTCCATTGGGAAATCTCAAAGTCTATAGGAATATTTTTGAAGGGGCACCATGGCAATTGCAACAGAATACATAAATACATAACTAAACAAATAATTTTGCAGTTAAAAACCAAATTCTTATTAATATATATTTGGTTTGTGGTAACACCATGTGTATATCTACTTGCTAGGTAGATTTTGTTCTAAGAGAACTTGTCTTGCCTTTTATTCTACTGCCGCAGAGTGGAATATTCGGAATTCGGGAGACTTCTCAGTTCTGAAAAGAACTGTCCTGCTTATTAACTACTACCTGGGCGGGAGGTAGGAAATCGGGCGGGACTACTACTTTCGCTATGTGGATCGGGGGGACTTCTCGTTAATAACTACACTGCCGTGGAGTGAGTCTAAATAGGTCTCAACGTTTCGATTAGCTTGCTCTAGTCATCGTCACTAGCTTGCTCTAGTCATCGTCAGGAGACCGACAAATTCTTATTCATGTACACCACACTGACCACAACAGGGTTTTTAGTGACTGTCCAGCAGGACCAGTTAGCTTGCCATTTCACTAGACCACCAGTTTTGTCACAAGTCAATCTTTCAAATGAAATGGGGATGCTTTTCAACACTGAACTAGCCAGCCGGACCACTTGGAGTGAATTTTGACTGGTCCCCCAATTGGCCAGCATACCACTCTTAACGGAGAATGCTACACAATCATTATATAAGGCATGATATTTGGCCCTTAAAAAAATAGCACAATTTGTTTAATTACATGGGCTGACCTACATATTATTATTATGGTTTGGCTTGAACAATTTTGTTCAGCCTATTTTCAAAAAGAATTGAAAACAGATCAAAGAAGAACAAAATGTTCTGCCTGCATACAGCAATGTTCTACACCACAGGTGACATGAACTGTATGTAGGAAATTTAACATTAGAGCAGACCACACGCTTTCCCAGTTCAGTATTGATCAATCGATCTAAACAAATAATAATACCAGCTATTTAGCACACATACATAATTTTTGTGAAGATATTTCTTTTTTAAACATTCAAAATTAATCATTTACGTTTGGTTCTTACAAATGTACAATGAATGCTTTTTATCATTGAGTAATTACAAAGTTGCCTGAAAATTCCAGGAACAGAGGAAGTTAACAACAGTTAGCACGACAAGTTAGCACCAAAAAAGGTAAACACTTTGGTGTGCTGTGCACAGATAAACCCAAACCACTTCACAACCTACAGTGTATACCACAAGATCTTATCTTAAAGGCAAAATATACATTTTTGGAATCGCTCGATCCTATATAAATGTAAATGTAGATACACTACAAAATTTCAGTTCAAAAGGTGATAGCGTTTTTGAGATTTCTCCGAAAATCTGGAGCGGATATATATCCACGCAGGAAGAATACATCCGTAATTGAATTACACAATCTGAGAAATGTTATAAACTTTTATGCAGAAACGTTTCTCAGATTGACAATCTTTTGAATCCCTTTCTCTAAAACCAAATTCCTTAGGAGGGAATCGTTTCTCAACATGTTACACATTATCAACAGCGGCAGTGCTACTTACCAAGCAGGTTTTTTATGGTAATTCATTTTTGGAGTAATTACCAAAGGTATGACCCTCCCTTTAACTTTTATAGTCAGTAGCAGCCAGTGGCTAGTGGCTAGTGGCTAGTGGCTAGCAGCTAACCACAACTACCTGTAAAGCTGTTGGTAATCCCTTTACAATATTAATTTCTTTGGTTGGTTTATTTCCCCCAGTGGCATCCACACCTTTATATACTGTACATACTGACTCAAGAATAACAATAGACTGTAGAAAGCTTCATTAAAGGCATGCGTTAACATTGTAGGGCTGCAGTACAGGTGAATGCAAGCATTCCAATGAAAACACAAAGTCTCCTAGTATTATGTGGTTCAGGCTGTTGTAAAAGTAGAACTTTTGGCTTCTGACCTGAACAAAGATATTGACAAAATAGGGAGACCACCAACATAGGGCAATTGGTAGAGTGCCGGCACGTTAATCCTGAGGATGTTGGTTCAAATCTCCCGCTCTAGTCAAATTTTTCTTTGTTAAACCCCAAATCGTCACCGTTTTCACGAAGAGCCACTTATGCCAAACGCTTGATTTAGATTTACATTTTTCACTGTGCTTGGCTTATAACTGCAAAATCTGCAATACTAAAGCCACGGTTTTCAATGAAAGACTTCTCATATGATTCTGTATAAGTTTAACCTCTCCATTGACTAACTAATTTCTTAAAATATAGTTGCTAATTGCCATAGTAATTAGTTATAGATACCTGTCTCTTCGTGAAACCTACAAAGTGAGTTGACCTACTTAAACACCCAACTGGTTTAAACGTGTTTTTACATAGGAAAGGGGCGCATATGTCACGTGATCACGCGCACACTGACATGAGTGGCTCTTCGTGAAAACGGAAAACGATTTGACCTACATTTGTTGCAATGTATTACAATGCATTTTTGGGCCGATGGCTCTTCGTGAAAACGCAAAAAATGCATTCATTGAGATAAAGGCCCCTTTTTGTAATAATCAATATTTGTCATGTGGCTCTTCGTGAAAACGGTGACGAAATGTATACAGGTCTCCCCTCAACAAATGATATCACATCTTCTTTTGCACAATTTACTAGCCATCCTGACGCGCACTGTAGCGTGTGTATTTCTATGGGATGCAGCCGGGCGTAAGCGCAGAATTACACGGTAAGCAGTGCCATGAAATTGGGCCCATTAAGCTTGCTGTTCAGCCTCTTGGAAATTGTTTACTTTCAACAATTTTAGAACAGTCGGTCTTTTACCTTGTCAGCTGGACCACTAGGCTTGCCTTTTAAATTGTCACTGTTCAGGGGCCATTCAGTATCATCAATGTTTAACAATTAGATTGTTTTGTTAAATTGTTTTGACCAACCCACCCACCACAAACTTTGATTTTTCTAAATATTCATGTTCAGCTTGCCCTAATAACACTGATAAACAAAGTAGAGCTAATGCTCAAGTGAAGCTGATATATTTTAGATCAATGTTCTCCCAGCTCAGGAGTTTTCAATGGCTTTTCCTGGTTTCCAGTATGCAACTTTGTAGCTGAAACAGAAGAGGAAATTGCCCAAAACACAAAACTGTCATTATTTGTTTTCTATTAATTTAATTGAAAACTGAGTTTTGAATATCAGTTATTTATATCGACCCACCCACAACTCAAACGTTTTAAACATATTCAGAATATCCCAAGCTTCATAAATTTTCTTTTGATATACCCTATTTATAACAATTTGTCTTTAACAATGTTTATCACTAACCAGTCAAACCATAACCAGTACACTTGCCTTTCAAATTCTAGCTCATTATCATAAAAAAGTTTTCGCTTGACATTTACAAATTTTGTTTAGACTGTGAACATTATTACTTTAAGCTGCAATTTGTGCATACAGTTATTTTTTTTAATGGAATATGGCTCTGCAACAAGTATTTTTGAAAAGCAATTAACTACGGACCACTTGGAGAGAGATTTGATCGGTTCCCAGCTGTTTTCATTGGCAGTTGGCCATTGGACCAGCTGGTCTAATGGAGAATATTACATCAGAGATTTGGATGTCGGTTTTATTTCCCCGGCTGAAAGCCTTGCTCTTTTCAAAGCCACTGTAACTTCCAATAATGGATCATTGCTGGGTTTACCCATGAGTAAAATTGGTTTGCAATTTCCATTTTCTTTTTTATTGTACATCAACTTTCAACAAATTTAACCTTTACAAATACACAGGTATTATACATCAATTTATTGCCATCAATTAGTGAGGACTTCCCTTTGTCCCATTAAAGTAAACAAATTCCTGGGGAGAACTCTGACAAAATGTATCTTCTCACTTCATCTACTGGACTTAGTTTTGCTTTTAACTCGCACACCACAAACAAAAACCTGACATTTTTTTCCCAGGCACTTTGAGTGATGCAGCGGACATACTCAAAACCTCTTCCACACTTTCACTCTATACCATCAGAATATTGGGTTATGACCACCAATGTTTCATCAGCTGTCAGTGGCATCATTACAACATTCCCAGCAGCACAACCAGAATATTTTGAAACTAGTTAGATCAAGACCCCTGATTCTTGCATTATCATTATCAACCCATGGGAGAGCTCTGAAGCGGGTTGTTGAAGGGTTAATGACCATTGCGGCTGACAAGCTTGTGAATTCTTCTGGTCTAGATTAGGCGGCTAGCTTCTGAATAATAATTCACAAGAATTCTTAAAAACAACCCTAACCCTGGTAAATGCAACAAAATACATCAGTTGCTAAAAGTTGTAATTTGTTGCACTTGGCAGTCTGGCCGAAGCACGCTGAATTGAAACAAGGTCTTCGGAATGTTTTCTACTTGGTGTTTATTTTGGTTTTAAAAGCCCTACTGTTCAATCTGGAGCATTCTTTAGGATTTTTTCTTGATGTTTTTTGTGAAAAAAATAAATAATACAAATCACTTCTCTACACAATGCAACAAAATCACATGCTGCATTTTGCTGCATTTAAACGCTGCATTTATAAGGGTTTTCATTTTAACTGTGTTGTGTTTTGTTGCATTTGGCAGGGTGCCTAGAGAAAATTGAGGGTAGCAATATCTTCACACACAAAAAATACATTACAAGCTTGTAACTTCTAATATTTCAAGACACATCATATGGAACATGCAGGTATACAGAAAGTGTATATTGTATGTAAATTCAAAGACTTACAGTTTGTCATTTTGAGAATTTGTTGATTTATTGCAGCTTTATTTAAAAAAAAATCACCTTAAAAGTTGGTTGATACTTCATGACGTACCTATTGCCGCAATGCCCTTCAAAAATCCCACTTTTCACGGCAATTTTTGCCGTGCCCTTTTCTTGTCATTGCCATCGTGCCCTTTCTCCTGAAAAAAAATATATATTTAACGATATCCCAAGTTCGACATTCATCTCTAAAAATGCCCTAAATTTTTACAAAAAGTCACGGCAAAACCGCCTTGCCCCTTCAGAGCCGAGGTATCAGGGCTGGCAAACCTGATGCATTTTTAACACTATAATACTTTAAGTTTTTTCTTGCACGTGTTTGACACACAATGTGTATACTATACCCTTATATGGTCATACACTATGTTTCTACATAAATACACATTGACAAAAGGAACGAGTGCACATTTTATTGTATTGATCAGCCACTGAATGTGGGCATTTAAATAGAACATACAACAACATGTGCCTAAAAATTGCTGAGATAAGTACAATGTACTGTTGTCAAGTGCATGCATGAATGGTTTCATTTTTCTCTGGAAAGGTACAGCCTATTCTGAAAGGACATTACTCGGTATTTTGATATTTCTCAAAAAAATGGATAGTACGGTCAACTCTCGTTAAAACAAGATCGCTGGGACTGGTCAAGTTACCTCTTTGTAACAGGAATGTTGAGCAAGTGGACAGCAAAACAAAGACGCACAAAGCAAAAATGAGAATCTGGTTTTCAGAATGTACTCTTTGTAAGCGGAACCTCTTTATAACAGTGCTCTTTGTAATGAGGGTTGACTGTATATTGTAACAGTGTGATTTATCAGCCAGCATTGAGCTGACCAAGGTGTACTATTGGCAAAGTAATTGGATATTTTTTCAAAACGTTTTATTTGATTACGCTGTGTAGCAGCATTTACCAACAATTTGGGTGTTCCACCTCCGAAGGATGTCACCCCCATTTGTTCCCAGGTCTGTGTTATTATTTTGTTTCTTTGATTAATTGTCCTTAATCTTTATATTATTTATTGTTGTACAAATGCAAATAAAACAAACAAACAAACAATGTACATAATAATAGGGTTCCAACTGGCCTCTGGCTCAAATTGGTCTAGTGGTTTGATATCTGTTCTAAAATGACAAAGGTTGTGGGTTCGAATCCCACCCAAGTAATATGTCTGTAGGTTTTTTTCACAGGAATCAGGAATGTACTGAGCGAATGGTGCTTTACACACATCAGTGTACATGGGGAAAAACACAAATATTAAACAAAGTATGACAAGGAAACCGACAGAAGGTTTTGCCATGCTCTTAGTCTTGGCCATTGTGGCCTTTTAAAATATAAATGAGCCTTTAGTCATTCCAGGTTTTTATATTTTCATTTTTATTGTTTGAAGTACCCTTCGCTCATGGATGGTGGCCTCGCTCTTAATCATGTAGGAATGCAAATCCAGGTCCGAGACATGTGTCTTGCACATTATAATGTATTGAATAATAATATTAATCATCAGCAGAATTTCTTGTTACTACACATGTCTACTGTGTTAAAGGTATTATACAGAATTTGTAGAGCTGACAAAATAGTCGCAGACAGTGTTCATGTTTTATACATGAAATTAAAAACCTGTGAAAATTTTGTTTCAATCCATTGTGTGAGTCAGAATAAAATAGTGAAAAACCATGCACAATTTTCAGCATACATATATATGTAAACACATTGTCCTTAATTTTGGTTGTAACAACCGAAATCAGATGTTGCGTTTTTTAATGTGTTCAGATACAGTTTTCTCGATTATGACTTAATTTCAGAGGGAAATACTTCACAGAAAAAAATGGTTCTAGTATGAACTTCATAATCAGTAAGCTTTCAGACTTAAATTAAACAATGATGTATTTTATCCTTACCTTTAATCCTATACAATACCTTTAAACCGTACGTGGGAGTATCAATTTTGTAAAAATATTTTAATATCAATAACAAAATCTCAGCAGTGCAACATTGATGCGATAAAACCCCAAGACAAACATTTGTTTGCAAAAAGAGTGACATTAAACATTCCAGGGCATTTCCTGGCAGGCAAGATACTAACCTGCTCATATGAGGAACTTTACATTTTGAGTCATAATTTCCACATAATTTCATGAGTTATAAAAAACCAGCTAAACAAGGTTTGAAATGTGCCCCCTTTCTTCATTTCTTCATGAAAATCGGACAGTGCAATCTACATAAAACTTATTACAATTTGACGTGATTAATTATAACACTTTGCTTCAACCAATCTGATTTGTTTTAAAGGTAAGATTCAGTTCACATTAGTCTTAGAATATTCATTGTCCGTTGTTACTGCTTTAGCACTTTTTTCCACCATAATTTTTTATTTGGCGAACATAGCTAACACCTCCCCAGAGCGTTGGTCGAATTTCGCTAACGTTTGCAAATGCCTTTTGCACTTGACGCGTTTCACTTTGAAAACGTTCGCGTACATGTAGTTCGCAAACGTAAGCCTGAGTGGAACGAACCCCAGGCTTTGTGGCTCTTTTGTAAACATGTGATGTCACAGGTTACATAGTCTATAAACATTGCTGTTCACTTTTTAAACAAAGTTTGAGCTCGTACTTTGCAATAGTTTATTTCAGGCCTGATACTTTGTTCTTATAAGGGCAAGGCAGTAATCCTTTTGTAAAGGGCACTTCTATCATGAGAGAATTTGTAAATTTATACTGGAACCTTTCAAAGGGCACCAAGGCAATGACCAGTGGGGCATGGAGGCGATTTGCCTCCGTGAAGTATCAGGCCTGATTTTGTATCCCTCCACAAAGGTGAAAACATAGTCTTGGTTCAAGACGTTGTTGTTGCTTCCAGAGAGCCCCCCCTATCAATAGAATATTCCTGACGTGTATATGTAGTAATGAGTGTGCATAGTTTTACTATTACAGTATAACAATGTATCTTGGACCAAGACTAAGGTGAACACTGTACTAATGTGATATGAGTACCAAGTACACGCAGAAGTGCCCGAGGCCATTTATTTCAAAGTCGGTCCAGTAAACTCAAGACAGGACAAGTCCGGTGGTCTTGCTTTTTTCAATTCAACATCTTTGTCTCAAAAGATATGATGTTCAAATGTTGAGTTTGAGTATCACAAATATCTTTCAATCCTACTGAGTATCACCCATACAACAGATAAATCTTCTCTAATAGTACTTGTTCAAATAAAACAGTTGAGATGCTAAAGCTGTGTTTTCATTTTGATTCTAGTCTCTTCTCATTTTGATTCTGGTCCTTATAAATAAAATCCCGGTCCAGTAAAGATTCGGAGGTACAAGTCCTGCGGTCTTGTGGATTCCTACCCCCCCCCCCCCAAATTGGAGCCCTGCACAGACTGTAGTATAAATGGAAAGCAATTGTTCTTCTGTGCAACTCCAGTTTCCATCAGGTCTGCTATATAGTATACTGCATTCTAGTGCATGAGTCACAAGTGAACTGCTGAGAGCACAAACCACAAACTGGGGTTGTATCCAAGGGCCAGACAGTAATGTATTAATAATGGGTCTTGTCTGTGGTTGATGCACACTGGTAGGGGGATCAAGTATCTAAAATGAGTAGCCCTGTGAAACGAAACTCTAAATATTCATCTCTAATGCAAAGACCAAAAACTACGGCAAGACTACCAATTTGTAATACCGACAGGTATTAATTTACAAGACTAAAATCCATCCACTAGACTGTTTTTTTTTCTTAGTAAAGCTATCCATGTACAAATACTGATTCAGTTAAAGGTAGGATCATCGTTTGGGTTTTTGTCATTGTATACAAAATATGCTGATTTATCTAGGCAAAATTATCAAGAAAGATACAATGAAAGTCACCTGTGAAAGTTTAAAGTCAGATAAGCTGTTTCTTATACGCAGGAAGACGGTATACATTAAATGCTCGTATACCAGCATATCTTCCATACATTTATACAAGTAATGCTATAGAGACCGTGGTCTTGGTTGAATAAACCTTTATAATTAATTGCAGTTCCATTTTACTGGTAGGCCTACTCAATCACATTAACAAATCCTTTCCAATTAATTGTAAAAGTTTTAAAGATCCACTTTGGAATACATGGTTCTTTAATTTCGTTATAATAACTAGGGCAAGTCTAAAAGGACTGTTTCAAGTTCGACGTACATGCTGTCACACAACACCCCCATTCATTAGACCAGATAGTTGGGATTCATCTCGTCTGGGCCGAGACGAGGATCTCTTCCTTGGTCATCAAGACTTAAGACGAACAGCTCAGCGTGTTGTCTTGGGGTTGATTCTACAGTACCATCAGGGATTAACCCTCGAGATTTCTCATTGTGGCAGACAGCCGCCTGTCGTTTGGATGATTGGCAACAAGCTGGCGGATAAGACTCGTGCTTTCATCAAGGAGTAGGGGGTCTTGGGGGGCGGGAGGAATGCTGGGACCATGGAGAGTGATTTGCATGATTTCAATCAATGATAAAACACTGCTTATTAATTGGGCGTGTAGCAAACACAAATTAAAGGCACTGAACACGATTGGAAATTGTCGAAGACCAGTGTTCTCACTTGGTGTATCCCAACATATGCATAAAATAACAAGCCTGTGAAAATTTGGGCTCAATTAGTCATCGAAGTTGCAAGAAAATGATGAAAGCAAAATCACCCTTGTTGTACAAATTTGTGTGCTTTCAGATAGGAACAAAAACTTCTTGCAACCTTCTTGCAAGAAGTTTTTATTAGTTTAGTGAGAAATTACCTCTTTCTCAAAAACTACGTTACTTTAGAGGGAGTCGTTTCCTACAATGTTTTATACTATCAACAGCTCTCTGTTGCTTGTTACCAAGTAAGTTTTTATGCTAATATTTGTTTTGAGTCATTACCAAACGTGTACGATTTAAACACGCAACTCTACTATAGCCTTGAAAGGGGTTTTTTCACAGCAAAAGGTTGCATAATCTTTTACGGCCATCAATTTAGTCTTGCTTTTGAGAAAGAACCCAGAATTACAAGTTTATGTTTTATCAAGGCTTTTGTAATAACAAATAAAAATAAATTAATGTATTTCCAAAGATAGTTGGGGAGAGACTTGAGATGAATCTCATACCGAACTGAAAAAGTGTCTGGTCAAAGATTGTCGGAATTTCTCGGGCCTCTTGATCCCCACGATAGTCTCAGGGAGAGAATTCCACTTGTACTGAATACTAAGATTTGAAACTTTGCATGGTATGGGTGGAGAAGAATACAACCTAGCAAGTTTTGCGTTTGACATTTTTACATGAAATCTCTCTTGTGAGTTGTGGTGGTTATGAAAAGAACCGTGGTGTAAGAACTTAAACCTTTCGATCAGTATGCTCTGATGGTCTTCAGGAGAAGACATAGGCCTACATTGTACACTAGTACTTGCTTAAATTAATTTTCATGTGACAAATCAAAATAACAACCGAGTACTGGGAAATGACTGTCTCGGAATTATAGTATTTCATATTGGAAGTTTTCAATATCAATGTAAAAAGTGCCCTCCCCCCCCCCAAAGAAAAAAAGAAAAAAAGTGGGGTTTGTTTTGTTACGATCGTCACAAGTTACCACCTAAATTTTATTTCCTCAGACTTAAAGAGACAGTTGCTATATCACATGATTCGGGGCAAGCTTTTTGCATAGTTACATAAGAGACGGCGAACACCCATCCATACACAATTTTGAATGAATGTGTACAGCACAATGGTACCAGGCTTTGCCCATCTAGAGGTTGCTATACAAAAGCTTGCCCGAACCAATTGACACTTCAAATTTAAGCATTAACTTGCGACTAAGCTATTCATTGTACCAGACATTATTCAAATCTAACTCGCAAAAGGATTATTGAATTGAATACCAGTTGCCTCTACATGTTGTACAGAGCTACAATACACATTATCTCACATTATATAATGAACCACCAAGACTTTTGATTAACAAGTGCATAAATAAAAGTCAACAGTTTTGAAGCAGTTTGGTTCATCCATTCAAATAAAAACCAACAGCCTCATACAATACAGTAAGTAAAAACATCAGTCCATTCCAAACTCCACTCTATTTATTTTTGAACAAGCAAGATTGATAGCTCAGTTGTGTTGTACTTGTTCCCCTACACATGCTCCAGATATACTCCAGCTATGATAGGACACCTCAACAGTACACGGTAACCTTCCAAAAGATAAACAATGTCATTGGGACAACTTGACATTGCCAATGTATTGATTTACAAAGGGCAAATGCCTACACTGGATTATTTTCATGGAAGGAGATAATTCAGTGAGTGGATTGATTTCAAACGTTGCTAAAGAACGGGACCGTATAAAAACTGGTTGGGTTGAAATTTCTGTTTTTAACTGTTAACTGGAATAATAATTGCACTCAGAAGTGAAGAGGCAAACTTTGGAAAGAAAGGTGTAAAACAATATGAAACAGAAGTAGTGTTTTGTTTTACAAATGTTTATAGTATGCAGGGTTCTCCCCAGGTTTTATTCGAAACTGTGGTGGATTCTGGACTAAAATTTTGGAAGTTTGGCTGAAGCATGCTGATTTGAAACAAGGTCTTCTGAATGTTTTCTACTTTGTATTTATCTTGGTTTTAAAAGCCCTACTGTGCTATCTGGATCATTCTATATGGTTTTTCTCTCGATGTTTTTTTGTGGGGGGGGGGGAAATTAATAAATAAAAATACTTTTTGTTTTCTAGATGTTTTTGGTGGGAAAAAAATAAAACAAATAAAAATATTTGTTTGTGTTTTGGGTTTTTTGCGAAGCAGCCGAAATTTGCACGTATCAGCCCGATACGTTAGCTTGTGCATGGGGAGAACTCTGGCAAGGGAAGCGGTAGTCTCAGGCATTGCAAAGACTGCTTCCATGTGAGTTGGTTGTCTTTGTAGCTCAGATGTTTTTACCTCCTGATGCTACTCTCAATCTGTATACATGTGCATCCGGTAATGGAGTACTGTTGTCACATTTCGAAGCTACTGCCTGTCATTTATCTATATAGATATGTCTGCTTTTCACAATTATTTCCTGACTTGTTTCGTGTTGCATTCAAGTAAAGCATGACTAAGGCTTTATTGTAAATGAACAGTGTACTTTATACTAACTGACCTTGTATATTCGGTTTATAAATCTTGGATTTTCTCCGCTCAAAGCAAAACCAAATTAATTCTGGGGAATAGTGAAATAGTCTGGTCTCTTTTTGTTTTAAATAAGGAAGAGCCACATTCCTAAATGCATGCAGGAAACATGACAACCGGGGCATCAGAATGATGAAGATTTTTTTAAACAGTCGTCTGCCACGCAGCGATGAGATTTATTTGAGAATGCGGACAAGAACACTACATTTTGCAAAATATAATCGAGTCATCATTGGTGTCATTGAAACACTATATTACAGATACCAACGCTGTTACCTATCTCTATCTTCCACCTTTGTCCCATGCTCCCACAGATTCATCAACTGAGAGAGCTCTCAACACAAAGACCCATTGAAAACAGCCCACTACAAAGAAACAGTGAGACTTTGCACAACACTAGTCTAAAAACAGCATTGATTGTTTCGGCTGGCTTCATGCTTGATTTGATGGGCCACAAAGGGAGATTTCGCCCAACAGGGCCTGGGAGCTCATGATTGGGATGTTATCATGAAAGTACTCCATGACCACTGCTAACACGGTGTGTATTTTATTGCTGTATCAGACAATAACTTCCTTTAAGATTGAAACCCTGTTGGGGTCAAGGTCAGACGTTGGTCAGGTTTCATTAAATTGAGGCTGGTGGAACTAGGTCCTGTGGGAGAGCCGCATGTAGGCACAGTGTAGAGAGCGTGAATTACTATTTCATGTTAAGTATGGAGCACTTACTCAGTATGAATTTTAAATTAATAATAGTAACAAATACTGTGTACCAGCATGGGAGAAGGAGACTTTTATGGTACCAGTAAAACCCAAATAGGCTTGACCATTATTTAATAGCACATTTTAATATCTTAATGAGCAATATTGTCAACAAGAACGAGAATCATGTAGGCCTACTGTACATACGGGTCTAATAAATGTGCAAACATTGTGCAACGCAGGGCTCGAAATTAACACTGGACCACAGGCCCGAGGCCAGTGATTATAGTGTCGGGCCCGTAAACTCATGACTGGGCAAGTCCTGTGGTCTTGTGTTTTCCAATTGAATAATAAGAAGCTACCTCTTTGTGTAATATCTTTGTGAAAAAATAGTTGCCTATAGATGAATCTGATAAATATCTGTCTATTCTGTTGAGTACCGAAGTACACTAATTACACATAAGACAAACTATGAGATGGATTTTCTCCTAGTGCTTGCTCAACTCATTTTGATTCTGGTCTTGTGAAATAAATTCTGGTGTAGTAAAACATTTGAGCTACTACAAGCCCTGCAGTCTTGTGGATATTCCCCCCATATTCAATCCCTGTAATGAGGTTGTTTTGAGTGTACAGTGCACGTAGTACCAATTTCAATCGTAATGTCAATAACAGACAAGGGTCCAACAACAAAATTTGACTCCGAGCAGGGAATTTATTTCTTTAAAAAACCTGGGCTCGATTTAACAAAGAGCTTAGATTGATCCTAAGCTTTGCATCACTCTTAACTGCTAAGCAAAGTGTGGTGTCAAAATACAAATCACTATGGTTATATTGACAACTCATCTTAAGGGCAATTCCACAGAAAGTGGGACATGACCCCCAAAAATGTAAACACCCATATATCATAATTTGAGGTTTTTATTGCATAGACGACACATTGAGGGTAAAAAAACCCATTAAGTTTCAAATAAATTTTGCCTCTTTTGGGGGGTAATACCATTATTTGAGTGATAAGTTTATTTTCCCATTTTTGACATATATATATTTATCTAACATTATGATATTGAAAAGATAGATGTTTACCTTTCATGAACAATTTTCTTCATGTTTCTTTTTACCAAATTTTCATAAAAGCTTGAGATATTTTATTGTAAAAGGCATGTAATGTGAGTGACAAAAACATATTGTTTTTAATTTTTTTTCCGAATGCACCACTGCTTAAATGCAATATTATTTTATTGTAAGAAAATAAATTGAGCTGTAAATGCTTCAGTTTTTTAAATAAAATTAGCTAAAGTTGGTAATGTGAGTGACAAGTAATGTGAGTGACAGTGTGTAATGTGAGTGACAAAATAATTTGATAGGAAATTGCACTGAGAATGCTATTTTTAACGGGGCGGATATCGTACACATGTTCAGTATTGTATAGCATGGCATACGCATACAACCCAGAAATATTACCCATAATTCCTTTCACCTTAGTTTACCCACAATGCTTAGCTCTTGATTAATCGTCCATTGTTTCTGCCCAAAAAGAATGTGCAATGGTCGCGTGCATTTTTAATCAACTGTCATCTTGGTTTCTACTACCAGCAAATCATCTCACCTGAAAGGTTAGTTTTGTTCTTTACTTGTTTCTGGTAAATTTGAGATACATTTTATCACTAGATCTGATAAATACCTAATATAAATAACAATAATGTAAATAACAACAATTTATACATGTGTTTTTCCATGTCATTGACACAAATGCGTTTATATGAATTTTAAGAAAAAAGTTATAGAGGGATAACAACTTAAAACTGCTACCGCAAGCATACAAATTTAAACATGGAATTAAGGGCAATGTACAGCAACCTGTTCCACTCCCAATTGACTTATTAAACATTAAAGATCTCTTCAAATGTACATGTATGTACACTGTGTATAACATGCACATTTTAGATCTATGTATTTTGCATTCACACGTACATATTTGTGTACTTTACACACTTATAGTGTATGTTAACAAGTGAGACAACCCTGATAAACAGCTCATTTCAATCTATTTTGTTTTAAAAAAATAGTTTACTTTATTGTATTTCAGTACTCTGTGTGGTACAATCTGGCACTGTGCAGTGCTCAAGTGTGTAAGCATGATTAAAAACATGTTGTTTTCTTGGTCTTCAGAATGCCAGTGACTGGTGCTGAAAGGCAGAGATTGAAAAAAAAAAAAAAAAAAAAAAGAAAAAGTATAAAATGCACACAGCAAATCGTGCCCAGCAAGTTAAGACTTGGCGATAAGAAGCAGAGAAATGAAGAGCTACTGCCAAGATCTGCAAAAAAAAGCTTCAGAAAAAGCGACGAGAAGCCAATCGTAAACAGGTAGCCAAACATCGTCTCCATAAATCAGCATCCTGTTCCTTAAATTTCAACAGTGCATCTGCCTATGCGAAGCCACTGCAAGAGCCAAAACGCATGATGATGAAGGCTTTACCAACTACCTGCGCCGTAGAAAGTTGATTTGTCGTAAGCTATACGCTGCTGAGTGGTGAGGTGTGCTCCAACACCATCGCCAAACATCCCCAGAATGCAGCATATTTTAGATGAAGTACTCAAGTAGTAATTGAGTACTTTATATGCATGCACATAAAAAGAAATTACATTTGTGGTTGACTTTATTGAAAGTTTTAAATACATGTACCACACAAAAATCCTGAGGAGGGGCGTGCATGCCCCCACCTGGATCCCCTGAAAGGATATATATGTAGTAATATGAAATTACACAAACGGTTGCTTTTAAATGAAATCTTTGGTATCATAATGTAAATTATTGTTGTTATAAACCTTGCTGCTCTAAAAATTTGTAAGTTTTGTATCGTGTACAAAAGTGTAAGAGGGAAGTACGTGAGTGACGAATGTGAGTGACGGTACCCATCTCTGGTTTTATTGCCCTAACATGAAGAATATGCTTTAATTTGATATAAGTAATGTGAGTGGGCCAATAAAACGCATGTTTCTGAAAAGTGAAGCAATAGTTAGAAATTTTCTTTTCATAAATGAGTGGCTCTTAGCTCCAAGTTGTTGTATGATTGTTATGAATCAGATTAATCAATTACTTATGAAGTAGTGAGAGGCTAAAGCAGCCTTACAGTGGATAAATGTAATGTGAGTGACGGTGGAATTACCCTTAAGAGGAATCTACATGTAAGTATTTTGTTAAATTGAGCCCTGGGGCCGATTTCACAAAAAAAGTTAAGATTGATATTACCTGTGTATCCATCGTAACTGCTACAATAAAGTAAAGTGCGATGTCACAATACAAATCACTGTAGCAACATTAACAACTCGTCTTTAAAGATGAATCTTAGTGTAAAATTGAGAACTGATCCTTTATATGTGATGTAGGTAACATACCTATTTTGCAAATTATTTGTAAATTCCCCCCCCCCCACACTTGAATGATCATAGCATACAATTCATTACATTATCTTTTCATGTATGAATTTACAATGAACACGTTCCACGGATTCAGCTTAAAACATACACAGTTAAAGTGCTCAAAACATTGTACGTACTTGCACGACAGAGAACTTACAATAATTGTTCAAATTACTGGCACATGTAGGACGGCCCTAGGGAATGATTTCCCTTGTATAGCGTAGCAAAATACTACACAAAATGTATCAGTTGCTACTCGAACATCATCATTTGCTGCTCAATATTGGCATTCAGTGTGCATAAAACAAGTGCAGTCAAAATGTTTTGCTATGCAAAATTGCTGGACGAAATTGTTTCCTGGGCCCTAATACATTATAAGCCATTTTGAGAAACGTGCTCTATCAAATCTAGGTTTCTATAAGAAAATATAAACGTATTGTGCCTCGGTCCATTTCCTAAAGCGCATATTCTATACAAAACTTTGTGTAACATTAAGGGGCACCACGGCAATAGATTTTGCAAATCTCGCGTTCGGTAAATTGAGGGTCTTGTTCCCATTATTGCTTTTAATAAGTAAAGGAAACAAAGTTGCTCACACCCCAACTGGCAACCCCAACGTTGGAATACTCTTGCTGTCTATAAAAAGGACATTGAGAGCCATAGCTTTGATTTCCCTCACGAAATTCCATATCTGTATCCCGATTGAAAATATATTACAAACAAGATCACTTTCCTGTAACCCTTTCAGATATCAAATCTTACCTCCAGTACTGGTCCAGCTCCCAGCAGCGTCTGTTCCACCCCGCTAGCATGTCCCTTACGACTCAGAGCCGTCAGATGATGTATTAACAAGTTGGTGCTTTCCGTCTTCCCAGACCCGCTCTCACCCGATATAACAATACACTGGTTTCGCTTCTCCTGCAGCATGGTATGGAATGCCGAATCCGCGATGGCAAAGATGTGAGGGGGAAGCTCCCCGAGACTGTGGTTCTGATAAAGGTTGACATACTTTGGATTGTATATCGGGAAGAACTTAAAAGGGTTCACTGCTATAAGTATTGATCCAACATACGTGTAGATCTTCCCCTGCCGGAAGCGAGCGGCAAGGTTACCGAGTAGCGTCTTTTCGTTGAGGTCTGGAAGGTTGCACAAGTCATGGTATTCCTTGTCGGACGAGGGATGCGGAAAGAAGTTACTCACAAAGGAGTCGATGGTGTTGTAGTCCGCGGAGTTCGAAACCCGACTTGAGAGGTTGTCGTACATGCTTCTCAAGAAGAAGCGATAGTTTGTGTAGAAGTACGGCGACTCTGACTCGTCGTCCGAGAGCACCTTCGGCCACAGCAGCTGCAGCTTCACTGGGCACTCTTCGGGGTCGAGCTGACGCTCCTTGCAACTTTGACCGGACTCCTCACAGACTTCGGCGAGGTTGTACCTGTCCAGATGGTTGAGGTCGAGCTTGGTCAAAACAGTCTGAAGGATCTCAGCTGATGTGGTCTGCTTGGTAGCCTCCACGGAGACCCAGCCACGTTCAGGGACCACTGATCCTGGGTGTACACGCACTCGGTACACTGTGTTGTCTATGTCACAGTCCAGACTCATTTTAACAGACAGCTACTATACCTGAGTAAACGAAAAAGAAAACATCTCAACCAGATTAGTCTATGGAGAAAGGAACTGGATTAACACAGGGGTGTTTGTATTATAGAACGAGTTTCAGAAATACAGTTACCAAATAATGTTCCTCAAACACTTTTGTTAAAACCACAGGGTAGGGCTTGTGGTTGTGGCTACCAAGCCTATTGTGCCTTCTTTATTGTTTCCTTAAACCAAAAGACAGTGACAATGAAGTCACAGTAAAATGAGCAGACTAGACCTGTTAATGACACCTTAATAGCAAGACCTCCTAGACTGGACCTTGCAGGTAGATTACTCAGGCACACTTAACGTCATTAACACATCACCCATTGAGTGTGTCCCTTGAAGCACAATGGGCCAAGTTCTTGAACAATAAACCACGCATTAAGACCTTGATGAGACATAAATAACTCGGAGCCCTGGACAGTAATACTGCATGACAACAAAATAAACCACCACTTTGTAGTCCACAGGAAATTGCCACTAAATCCACCAAGGTGTTCAAGGAGTGTTGTCAGGAAATTCACCATCTGCGACTCCCACTTCACACAGCACGCTATATTAGGTGTTTTACAAACCACAACTTCATCAGGGCTCGAATTTAGGGGGAAAATTCCACAAGACTGCAGGGATTGTAGCTTACAATGTTTACTGGACCAGCATTTAATTTACAAGACCAGAATGTAATGAGAGAGAGAGAGGGAACTTTCTACACAGTTTAAAATGTACTATGTAAACTGTTTTTATTTGAACAAGCACTAAGAGAATCTCATAAATTTTGTCTTATGGTATTAAGCATGCTTCCATACTCAACACAATTGAAAGATATTTACCAATTGAAAGATATTTACTAATTGAAAAGATATTTAAAGATATCATTACACAGTGAGGTACTTTTAGTCACTTGAAAAACACCAGACCACCCGACTTGTCCGGTCCCGAGTTTACAGGCCCGAGGCTAAAATCTCTGGCCTCAGGCCTGCTGTCCAGTGTTAATTTCGAGCCCTGTTTCTGAACGCTGATCGTGACTGTGTCTGGTAAAAGTATCTATTCTGAACAGTTTGCAAGAAATGTTGACTGGATTACCAATGCTAAGAGGAAATCTGGTAATCATACAGTGAGAGTTTATAAATTCAAATAGATAAGGTACATGTACATGTACGGTGCCACTGCCACCTGAAAACCTATTACAACAACAAAATGTTGTATTAAATCCAATGCTATGCATTTGGAGTAAAACAAGTTCAATTTATTCATGTAGTACATTGATATCCAGGAAAACAGTTCTACATGTCTGATCAATGTGTCAAATAAAATTTGACATATGTGTGGCATTTCAAGTACATGTAGAGTAAGGTAGCTGCAATGTGCAAATTTACATCATCGGTGGTGAGTGGTGACACATCATGTGTGATGTGTTGTTTACTTACTAGTTGTCAAACATACTAAGAGTGTCCACATGTAGTTTCCTAAAAGATTATTGATTGAAATATACACTCTCCCCAAAACAAATATCATATCTTCCCTTTAAAGTCATACTCACACTAATGGCAACTTCATGATGAATTCCACATAGTTAAATTTGACCTCGCTTCCTCGAATAATTTATCATAGACAAATGGCCTAATTTTTCTTCTATTTTTTGTCTCGCTTCCAAGAATCCATGGACATGAATCTAATTGGATCATGACCTGCAGTACATGTACATCTAGTCTGTACACTGTATCAACTTTCAGGAAATGCAAATGATTTTAACTTTGTGTACCAGATTGGATTTTATACATTGTATAATGCTCATAATAGCATACATGTAGTAAGCTACAAATAAATATATATTTTTTTGAAGTATTGAAATTTTGACTGACAGTACAAAGTGTGTAAACTTGCAATAAACTGACCACGATGAAGTATTTTGGTTAATAAACCAACCTTATCAATGTGTTTATTACTTCTTTCTTAGAAACTAAAAATGCATTCAGAATGTTTAAATATCTTGGAAGTACCATCAAGGTTGTGTCAGCAATGCCACAAAGCAGTGAATTGTTCCGTATGTTATGTACTGTAACACAAAGAGGTCCTCAACAGTCTGGTCCTTGCTCTATGGATAAGGTTATCAGTCGGCTGTGGTGGTTTGACAGCTCACAAAGATAAGCTTAGAAACCATGAGTTAGGATGAATCATCACAGCTAGCTGACTGTGAAGTGATAACTGGACTTACTACTTACTAATTGCTTATCTTATTTTCTTTGTCTTATACATGAAGGTGTTCTCATTTTAAAAAACAAAGTGAACCTCAGTCTTAATGACTAATGATTACTTATTAAGCCCCAAAAACCATGTCACGCTAAAACCAACGTTACAGGCGCTGTGATTAAAGAGTAATTTCAAACACTAACACCAAGTCAGGTCTCTTTTGCCAGAATCAGCTAAACCTCAACACCCCCCCAACCCCGACTCCTCCCCCCAAAACCCCAAAACAAAACAAAACAGGGAAATAAAGTCCAAAATCATAAAGTATTATACAAATTGTTTAGTGTTTACATTGAATCTGACATTTTTTTCTGCGTAAACTAAAGGTGTCCTACTTTAGCTTAGGTATCAGGGAGTGATTTCATCCCGCAACCTTGCCTCGCAAAATATTCAGACTGAGCATGTTTTGTGCACACTGAATGCTAATATTGAGGGCAAATGATATTAGAGTTGCAAATGAGACATTCTGAATGGCACTTTGCTATGGTAGTATACAAGGGAAATCATTTACAGGGTATTATAAATTATATAGTTAACTTACAATAACAGAAACTCCGAGACCTAAGCAAATGGACGGTAAAATTTCCGTATCTGACTGCCACTTTATCATTCATTATGAAATAAAATAGTATCTTATTCACTCAAATGAGATATTGCTTTTGGTAACAATGAGTGAAAAAGTGGCAGTCAGATACGGAAATTTGTCCTTTGTTTTTATTAGGGATTTTGTGCACGTTCCTGATGTGAAACTGACCAGAGAGTCAACACTGTTATTGGACACAAGCAGGGAAAAATTTCTGTATCTGGCCACCTTTTTCTAAGGAATTTATTATATTTGTTAATGAATGTCAGACTTTATATCCCTTTTTGTAATATTCCTCTTGATGAATTGGTAGCTAAAACGCTAATTTTTTTCCTTTAAAAGGAAAATTTAAGCACACATTTCATCGCGAGGACGGAACTCTCGCGCACTCATGCCCCCAAAGAAACTAAAATGGGTTGTAGCAAGGCAGCGTTGTCAAGACCAACATAGACCCAAAATGGCTTATTTTTCATGATTTTGACAAAGTTTTAATGTAACTAATAGTTCAAAGTGCCTCTCTATATGCATTCTGTCAACCCTTCTGGACAGGTAAGGATATAATTTGACCTAAATTAAGGGAGATAAAGGGGTGGCCGGATACGAAATTTTTGCCAAAAGGAGTATTTGATTTTGAAAACATAAATATTTCTCGGGACAATTTGCAACCAAGTTTATAATACAATTACAAACAACATACAATGTACATGATGTACATGTATGTACTTGATTTGATTTTAAATGATTTTATTTTTTTGGTAAAGCAAAGGAGAATACAATCAACAAGAATTGCAAAAATGCATAGTACAGTTACAAAAAGTAAGCTTTAATTTTATGATAGAATGAAAATTATGCACACATTTTGTTCAGATTATTCCTCCAGTAATACAACAACTAACAATTGAAAAAGTAACATGTTAACACGACAGCATGCACAACTCCACACAGGCACACGGTCATTAAATACGACTAGCACTGCACCTATCTTACCACAAACCACACCGTCCGCACAACCCCAGAACAATTCTTACCGGTCCAAACGGGAGTGAAAAACAAGCAGTCCATAGTCATTTGGCATCGGTCGTCGAACGCCTCCTTCTTGGAAAATAAGTCCCGTAGTCCTGGAGAAGAAGTAACAGCTACACAGATAAACCTTAACCATGTACACCTATTATATCCAACATCAAACCAGCATTTTCACAGACGAAGTAACATTAAAACTTTCCAGTAATTCATGTGTTGTTTTCCTATGTTTTCCAAAGTGAAGCAGTCCGGAAGTGAACATAAAGCGCATTGCCAGCGTACAACAGAACGGCAATGCAGTGAACAAGGGGAGTTTTCATTGGTTCCTCTCTTTAATTAAATGCAATAAAAGTTGGCAAACTACCAGGGATGAACATTTCTCGTTCTCTCGCCGGTGGTGGTGCGGTGACAATTTACGCCCTCAAGCGTCTTGATTGTTTGTTTGTTATCATTGATCAAAGACAAATGAAATGGGAAATTTGGCAGGCAGCTTCAACATGTATATGCACAAAAATCTGTACAAATTGCTATAAATATGCAAAGCAAACACCAGTGCTGAAATAAACATATTTTAGTCTGATGATAAAATTTCCACATTTTCCCCAAAATATTATGAAGAGCACCCAGCCAGGGCCCCATTTAATACAGCTGTAAAAAAAAAAAAAGCTAAGCAAAGAAAAATCTTGCTTAGCAGAAACAGGTTACCAGCCAAAATGCCCTACAATGTAGTGTTTTTGACTGGTTCTCTGCTAAAATTTGCTTTGCAGAAAAAATTGCTAGGCACAACTTTCTGCTGAATGCCTTTACGAAATTGGGCCAGATCTCTTAAAGTTTTGTTTATTGATTAGAAGAAAATTTTGGGTTGAACATGTTGAACAAAGACAAATTGATTTGAGCAGGATTTGAACCTGTGACCCGGCGCTCTATCAACTGAACCATCTAGCCCTTATCTTAGCGGTCTCTCTATTTTGTCAATTTATATCTGGTTGACAAGATTTTTTAAAAGAGAGAAATCGCCAACATTAGGGCTAGATGGCTCGTTTGTAGAGCGCCAGCCAGCACGTTAATCCGGAGGTTGCAGGTTAAAATCCCACTCCAGTAATAATAACAATAATAATTTGTTACATTTCTTGTGCACCCTCTCCATCGGAGCATGTTCGAAGGCGCAAATTACAATAAATTCCATTAAAAATTACAGCAAATTACAAACAATAGAAATCACATCCAAAAACAAAGGAGCTAAAAAGTGTATGCATTTAAAAACAAGCAATACATTTTTAAAATGAATGCAAAACAAAATTGGCAACCAAATCAATTCCTTCAGGAAAGGAGTAAAATGACAAACCGAAAACTCCAAACAGCCTGCAGCAACAAAATGTTTTTGTCTTTAACCCCAATTAAATCAAAATTTTACCCAGTCAGTTTCCCTTGTGGTTTATTACTTGATAGAAGAACATTTTGTTACATCTCCGTTTTGTTGTACAGTATAATCATAAACAATTTGAGCCAGCTCCAACTAAATCTTGCTTATCTTGCCAAAGCAAAATTCCCTTAAATCTCATCCCTAAAGACCATTTATATTTCAGTTTCGTATTTTTGCAAGACTAAATAGATTGAAACAAAAGTTGTTTCCTAGATGACGACTTGGCTGGCAGGAAACTCTAGGTGATCCAGGCAGTGCCCAGAGAGTTGATGCCGTCTTCCTGCCATCTTGTTGGACAACTTTGGGGGGTTGGGGTTGTCATAGGAGGATAAAAATCACTGATTGGTCGCTCCTGGGTCACTTTCTGCATCCAGCTGATATTGAAGGCAGTCTGGAGCATCCAAGTGTTGCATCCATTCCGGGACTCGGCAATGGACTTCTTTTTTGGGGGTGGGGGAGGGTGGTGGAATGGACTTAGTGAAGGTACAAAACTGTAATAATCGACCATTGACAGAGACTTTGATTTTGATGCAAATTTTGAATTATTTAATAGAAAAGTAAACATCATCATTGTACAAAAACTTTAAACAAAAATTTTTAACAATTTAAATATTATAATGACTTTTTTTATTCACATAATTGCACTTTTTGGGTGACATAATTGTATAAAAAATGTTCTTGCAGAAGATTGAATATGATTTAGTGGAAATACTATTATCTCCGAGTATAAGAGAGTAAAAACTTCATTATGGCTGCTCCCACAGAAACCCCTCCCCCCAAGAAAAACCCAATAAAACTGAACTAGCAGGTAGTTTTACGATTTTACAACTGTCCTGACAATTAGTTACCTTTCCAATCTGATATCCCCCCAATGTGAAATCTTAAAGATAAAAACCTGTTATATGTGGCCACCATTTCGGACACGGTCTCTGTTTGAATTGAACTGAATTGAATTTCAAACCCCAATTTGTAATTATCAAAAATAAGGCTGTATCTGATTGAGTGGCTATGGCTACAGCTACGGCTTTGACTGTTGCTATACTTCAGTGCATGATGATTTATGATGAAACGACGACCTAGCTGTAGCCGTAGCTAACAATTCGGACGCGGCATAAGCCTTTGGCACTCAGAAATGATACACCATCTACTTAAAAACTATAATAACTTGCAATTTGGCGCATTCATAGTGAATACCAAAGGGTACTTTCTCACATTGTAGTATACCTCTAAAACATTGGTTGATTGACCAATATTGTTTTGAAGTTTCAGCTCATTGAAAAAACAAAATTTGCAGATAAAATTTGTCTAGGATTCGGTGCATATTTATACGTAACTATAATATTTTGTTTCTCAAAAATGTATTTAATTTACCATGAAGATACTTAATGAGTCCTGAAAACTGATCACAGAAGAGCTAATAATTTTATGAAGAATTACAGAAATAGTTTAAAGGGTCTGTATACGTTTTGAAATGACTCTGAAAATTAATGGCAATAAAAACTTACTAGGTACAAAGTACAGCAGCTTTGGATAGTATAATGCATTTTGAGAAACTTTCCACTTCGAAGTACTGCGGTTATGGAAAAAGATATCACTTTTTATCCCCCAAAAATTTGAATCTGAGAAGTGTTACTGCAGTAACGCTTCTCAGATTGTGTATTCCAATTGCAGATTATTCTTCCTGTGTGGACATAACCGCTCCAGATTTTCAGCAATATCTCAAAAACGCTACCACCTTTTGAAATGAAATTTTCACAGGTTAGTTTAATGGTACATATCTACAACTATATAGCATTGAAACAAACAATTGGTTCCAATAGACTGTGCAAGTCTCGTGCGTATTCGAACATTGGGACCAGTTAAAGCGCGTGAGTTTGTTTCCTTTACACGTTAAAGCATCGTACGTGGGACCAAAGTGGTCCCAAAAATGTTCGAATACGCGCGAGACTTGCACGGTCTATTACCAAACAAATACAATCCCTTTAATATTAACTTCCAATAAATTTATGCTTAGAATGCACATTTGACAACCTGGGTCCAATTTCATAGAGCAGACAATTTTGCTTACAAATGTTGTGCTTGGCAAAAAGCAAAAACAGCAGAATACCAATCAGAAATTGAGCATGGGACATGGCATTTTAGCTGGTAACCATATTCTGGTAAGCCTAATTTTGTTTTGCTTAGCTACATTTTGTGCTTAGGCAGCTCTATGGAATTGGGACCTGGGTGTAACTTTGTCGAGTAGCAAGGGTTGCTTAGGTGACGTCCTTCAGTCAAGTTCTGTTGATCACAAAATTAGAAAAAGGCACACTATAAAAACACATTGAGATCAAAATATGTTTATAGTTGTGTTGAGGGGAAGTTTTGTTTTTTCCACAAGACTTTATCTTTTGGTGTTATTCAGCTTGTTTTGGTCATGGAAGTGAGAATACCTCACTTGTTATTAACTAAGATCTTAGATCTTTAGTTGTTTGTGTTGAAACAGAACATTTATTTTTCAATTTTTAATGTAAATTTATTCATTCCTTACCTATTAAAGGTAGGGTTATAATTTGGTAATGACCCCGAAAAAACATTTGTGTAATTTCTATCTGAAAGCATATAGGATTTGAGGCATTGCATGTTGAGGTATCAATATATATTTGGTTTGCGGTAACACCATGTGTATATCTACTTGCTAGGTAGATTTTGTACTTTGAGAACTTGTCTTGCTTATTTTTCTACTGCCGCAGAGTAGAATATTCGGAATTCGGGAGACTTCTCAGTTCTGAAATCTACTTGCTGTGTAGATTTTGTTCTTTGAGAACTTGTCTTGCTTATTATTCTACTGCCACAGAGTAGAATATTCGGAATTTGGGAGACTTCTCAGTTCTGAAAAGAACTGTCCTTCTTATTAAATACTACCTGGGCGGGAGGTAGAAAATCGGGCGGGACTACTACTTTCGCTACGTGGATCGGGGGGACTTCTCGTTAATAACTACACTGCCGCGGTGTGAGTCTAAATAGGTCTCAACGTTTCAACTAGCTTGCTCTAGTCATCGTCAGGAGACAGTAGTAAGCATTCTGCGAAAATCTTTTGTCTAGAATGCTCCATGTTGATTAGAAATCCAAAAAAGAAATTTGAATCTGGGAAACGATTCATGCTTGAATCGTTTCTCAGATTTCTGATGGTTGGTGTCCGTTTGCGAATGCTGCGGCCAGAGATGTGGTTGGACCCGTTGTCACTTGCTATATGTGGATGGATTCAACGCTTTTGTGAAATTACCGTGACATTTTTTTTCTGTTTTCTCAGCAAGTAGACACTGTATTCAGCTGAAACTTTCACAGGTGACTTTTATGGTATCTTTATTGATAATTTTGCCAATACATCTGGGGTGCGTTTTTGTGGCTGTAACCAATAACTGTCTCGGTTGAATTGGCCATTGGTTTATCACTGGCCAATGACCGAAACAGTTATTGGTTACAGCCGCGAAAACGTACCCCAGTATTACGTTAACAAATAACCAAACGATGACCGTACCTTGAAGGTTCCATCATCAGATCAAGCGACATCCTTGAGGTATGACCCAGCTTCACCCTCCAGTAGACTCACAGCCAGATCCTGAAAGCCCAGCTCAGTGGCGATCTTGTAGGCGGTCAACACTTCACTACAGTAACTCAAAAACTTCTTCATGTTGGTTGACGCCTGAAACAGTCGGCTGCCTTCAAGACGATACCTAGAAAGTTTTGAAAGTTTTGCAAATGTTTGTTATTCTACCTACATTTTTTCCTTCTCTACATTCTCATTTTATTGTTGTTCATTTTGTATTTGTTTTGACTGTGGCGGTTTTACTTGTGTGTTTTTTACTCTGTACCTTTTACCATAAATTGTTGAGAGAAATAAACAGGGATGAAATTGGAAGAATGTAAACATTCCTGAAAAATGGCTTGCGGGTCAGTGACCCCTAATTCTAGACCTGGAACCACTTAGATGTAACAATTCAGGGCCCAATTTCATAGAGCTGCTTAAGCAGAAAATATTGCTTAACAGATTTATGCTAAGCAAATACAAGCGGATTACCAGTCACAGATTGTGTATGTGAGATGGGATTTAGGCTGGTAATCCTATTCTGCTAAGCAGAAATGTTTTGTGCTTAGCTACTTTTCGTGCTTAAGCAGCTCTGTGAAATTGGGCCCAGGAAGTTTACAGACTGTGTGCATCACTAGAAATACAAAAAAAAAACAGGTTTGGATGCAATGTGGACTATTTCTTTCTCCATTTGGTGAATGCTTTACTTCTTTCAAGAAAATTTGAAAGCTCAAGGAGGTTTTCAGAAAGTCCTGAAAAAAGGAAAAATCCTAAGAAATCACAGGTCTGTGTTGTTCATTTTGTATTGATTTTGACTGTGACGATTTTACTTGTGTGTTTTTTACTCCGTACCTTTAACTGTAAACTGTGGCGAGATATAAAATAATAAAAATAACTGATAGTAGTATTGTATACATCAGCAGAAGGAAAGCATATTTATTTCTTCTTTTCTTACTTTTGAGCGACGTCACTGAAGAGCGATCCATCAAGAGGTCTACAGACACTGTAGTCCTCCAGGTACTGGAAATCTCCTTGCATGACTACAACATGATAGATAGCATCTGACCATAGAGAATGCATCATCCCATAGGCATCAGCTACGATCAGTGCCTAGAAAACAAAATCAACATTGCTTTAAAAACAAGGTAAAGTTAAAGGGAGGCAGTGCCGTAACTAGGGTAAAATTTTAGGGGGGCACAAGGGGGTGCACCATTTTTTCTAGAGGGCACTTCTGGCCAAGTTTCCGCTTGCCTTTTTCTTAAAAAAGCCCCTTTTCAGCGCCTTTTTAATGTAATATATTATTTTGTTGTAAGATAATCTGGAGTTAGTGTAAAAACAAATAGATTGTCTGCGTGTAAATGAAAAAAATAGTTTTAAAAACATTGAAATTATCTCATTAAAACTCAGGGAATTTTCAATCCCAAAAGTCCAGATTTCAAATGGGGGGAGGCACCCAGACATCAAATCGGGGGCACGTGCCCCCTCCCCCCTTAGTTACGCCACTGAAGGGAGGGTATACCTTTGGTAATTACTCCAAAAATGAATGGCCATAAAACCTTACAAGCACTGCAGCTGTTGATAATGTACAACATGTTGCATGTTGAGAAACGATTCCCTTCTAAGGAATGCGGTTTAAGAGAGTAGGGATTCAAAAAACATTTCAATATGAGAAACGTTTCTGTACGATACGTTTCTCATATTGTGCATTCCAATTACAGATTATTCTTCCTGCGTGAACATAACCGCTCCAGATATTCGGCGATATTTCAAAAAGGCTACCAACTTTTGGAATGAAATTTTCTCAGTTTAGTTTGATTGTATAAGTCTACATTTATATAGGATTAAAACAATAGAACGGTTCCTTAAAACAGAAGGTATACTTTGTCTTTAAGTCATCTGCTCTAGAATGGCAGGGGGTCATGGATTCCAATCACACCTGAGTAGTATGCCTGTGGATTTTTCCCCGCAGAACTCAAGTAGCTAAGCACATCAAAATTATGCTTACCAGAATAAGGTTACCAGCCAAAGTACCATGTCACACATACAATCTGTGACTACTATCCTGCTTGTTTTTGCTTAGCAGAAAGTTGCTAGGCATAATTCTCTGCTTAAGCAGCTATATGAAATTGGGCTCTAAGCAGGATACCAGTCACAGTATAGACCTTGTGCGCATGACGTCATCGACCAGTGCAGTATTTATGGTGATCACCAGTGCCTATTTGAGTGGTGTGAAACTGTCAACATTTAGCCGGTGTGAGGTGTAAGACGCAATATTGAGCCAATCACTACAATTGTTTTTAAAATTTGTATTTTCAATTTCTACCAAATGTAGCTATTTACAGCTTGAAATGCATGGCAGTGCTAGGTTTTATAGCAATACAAAGAAAAAACCCGTTATGCAAACTTCTAACAAACAAAGCTAAAAGCTAAAAAAGAAAATATCAGGTAAAACAACTCAGGGAAGCTGAAGATAGGAATTTATATTCCTCTTAAAACAGTCTAGATTGTAGAATTGAGGGAGACATGCACCATGCACGGAGTTCCAGTACATGGGAAAATACTATTAGAATAGTTCTTTTTTCTACAATAAGGGTTCCAGCATACCTCATGGAACTTTGTGTGTTTATTCATGAAAGACGTCAGAGCTTTGGAGTCTAGATTGATAACATGTTGCTTAGTCGGTAGTAGATGAAGCTGTAATGCCACTAAGCGGGCCTGCTTCACGCACTGCTCAGCATGTCTCAAACAGTTGTCCTGTTAAAGAATAAGAAGATTTATCTTTATTATTATTATTTATTATTATATATTTCTGGTAATGAAACCAAGGATGCCTCACAAGTGAATCACTGTAGCTCGCAAGCCTGAGGAAACCTGTAAACAAGGGTGCTTGCAATGTGAACCAGAAACACCGGGGTTAAACCCCTACTCTTCCACGATAAAAGGGAAGGCAAAAACAAACCAGATCACACACTCTATTTGAGACGACGTCTTTTGTTCTTTTCTTTGTCCCTGTACTTAACATCCTCCCATAGACTTTGTCACTAAGTGTCCTTGTGGAGCACCCAAGTCTTTAGAATTCCCCTAATGGAGACCTTTTGTTTTCCCATTTTTGTTTTGTTCTCGATCTCCATAAGGTAGTGAATATTAAAACACTAAAACTGATTACAGTGTAAAAAAGTTTAACTCGGTCTTTAAAGGAAAATTTTTCAACTGATCCACTGAACAAATTGCTTCACAATTCTGTTGGTAAGTCATTACATCTCATGTGCCCGAATCTACTGCGTGCCTTCTACTTCCAGCTCCAAAGCTGGCATATGCTTGTGTGTAATTTTACCCCAAATCACCCATTTCATTGATCAAAAGCATTTCTTACGACAAAAACTTATAATTCTGAGAAGACCCAAAGTCTTTAAAGAATGTATGTAAAAGCCAAGTTCAATTATTAGACTTTTCTTACATAAAATCCTCACATAAAAAAATAGCTCAATACAACTCCTATGGGCTTCTGGTAACCATTGAAACCAGTTTGTATGAAGTGGGCGTGGCTTACAGTGGGATAACGTCACACTTACAGGATAGATCGAGCAAGTCTTGCGCATATTTGAACATTAAAGTGCACAATTTTGTTTCCTTCCCTTCTCTGCAATGTACGTGGGAAATGTTGTAATACTTACAACACTCGCACGGGCTCTTACTTTGACGTGAATATGTACAAGATTCTAGGAAATTTTGCTCTTTTTGAAGAAATTTGTATCTACTTAAAAATGCAATGAAGTTGTGTCTGACCTTTGCGTAGCTCTGTGCAGCTTTTGTAAAATCCTGTAAGACAACTTGAAGACTGTTCTGCAATTCCATATTTGCACCTATGGAAAACAACACAAACATTAAAATAGTACATACTAATAAATTAAAATCATTAGTTCTTAAATTTATACAATATAACATTTCAATGTTTTAAACAAATATGGCGTTTGATCTTGCAGTAGCAATTATTCAACAAACAGTCCACTAGAAATTATAAAATTTGAACTGTCCTCTCGTCATTGAGAAAGCTTGGTGGTCTAGCAGTTGAGATGTGTGCTCTAGCGTACAAAAGGTGGTGGGTTTGAATCCCACCTGAGGGTTTTTTCCCACAGTACTTAGAAAGCACTGAGTTAACTGTGCTTAATACGTTCCTGTAGGGTAAAATTAAATCTCAAATACCAAGTTATAAACCACAAGGGAAACTGACTGGGTAAATTTGAAATAATTTAGGGTTGAACAAAGACAAATTGACTAGAGCGGGATTTGAACCAACGACCTCCGGTTTAACGTGCACAGGCGCTCTACCAACTGAGCTACCTAGCCCTTGTTGGCGGTCTCCTTAGTCAATTTTTCTTTGATTTAACCCCAAATTGTAAAATTAAATCATAACATTTTAACCACTCACCCCTAGCACCAACGGTGCTAAACTTCATTTCAATTGTACAAAAAGGGACAAGGAGACTGGAATTCATGCTCGAAATCTCCTTTTTTCAAAGGTTAGTGTGTAAATTTGTCTCTGTCATTTTCAGCAAAAAGCAGCCTATCACCTCTTTCACTTTCATGCATTGGTAGTAAAACGATTTTTCCTCTTCAGTTGACCCCGTCATTTATTTCACTTAGTGTCATTGTGAATTTTAAAAGCATCATATTCAATTAAACTCATAATGTGTTCTTTTTAGCCATGCGAAATCAGCATTCAATTTTAGCCGAGTAGGCGCAACTAGAGATTTCTGCAAAAAAAGCTGCCGCAAATTTGAATGCTGTTCGATTGGATTGTTTAACTAAATGTTTATCTTTTTTAATCGCATGATGCAAAAGAATATTTTCCCACACATTAGGTGAAACTGAATTACTGTTTTCAGGAGCTTTCAAGTTCTCACAAAATAGAATAACAATGGTTAACTCTTTCAGTGCCGCTTTTTTTTGCGTTTTGAACCTAAAATGCCCAGCTTTTTTAGGTCTTTCGAAATTCTGTAAAAAAATAAATAAAATGAGTCTTTCTCACCATACAAAATGTATCTTGCTGATTTGTGTTGCATTGGTACATCCCAAAGTCAATAGTATTTCTTGAGTGATAATGCCCTCTCGTGATAACATTAATGTTATCGTACATGTACGACTGATGACACTGTTTGAGTACATAAAATAGATCGTACTTGTACGACCTCGGCACTGAAAGAGTTAAATTAGCTGCTTATTTCCAAAGAAGTGACCGGGAAAAACTGATATTATCTACCCATAGCCTTCTTATTAAAGGTCTGCAGCTGCTCCTGGGCATCTCTCTCAAGCAACTCAGCAATCTCCCGATTCATCTCAAACTTGACGGCTACAAAGTTATAGGCCTCAGTGTCTGGTGGATCACAGCGTTTCAGGTAGTCCAGTAACGCAACCTTCAGCTTTGTGTCCTGGTGATTTTCAAGTACAACAAGATTTTATCATTACGTTGGCTCAGTGCTATATTAAAGTCATTATTGTGGTTTCATACCCGTAATAAACAAAAGGGTGTTAAAGGTATCGTACACGTTTGGTAATGACTCAAAACAAATATTAGCATAAAAACTTACTTGGTAACAAGCAACGGAGAGCTGTTGATAGTATAAAACATTGTAGGAAGCGACTCCCTCTGAAGTAACGTAGTTTTTGAGAAAGAGGTAATTTCTCACTAAAATAATAAAAACTTCTTGCAAGAAGTTTTTATTCCTATCTGAAAGCACACAAATTTGTACAACAAGGGTGTTTTTTCTTTCATCATTTTCTTGCAACTTCGATGACCAATTGAGCCCAAATTTTCACAGGCTTGTTATTTTATGCATTTGTTGGGATACACCAAGTGAGAACACTGGTCTTTGACAATTTCCAAACGTGTTCAGTGCCTTTAAGTGAAAAATGCGTATAAATTTGAACAAATAAATCAAAATCCACAAGTTATTGTTTATCTTAGAACAATTACTTTAGAGACCACTCTTGAACAATAAACTCCATTTACCAGGAGCTCCAAAATATGCAAAACCATTTTATGAAATCCATACAAACTGCACTAACCTTATTGTCCTGAGCCGACGATTATATAGACCAAGGACTACTTCTCAAATACATTTTACCAGCAAAATGAGGTGCATGCTGGTCTAGATAATGAAAAATTTACGGCTAACGCGTGCATAAAATGTATTTGCGAAGTAGTCTATGCGCCCTTTGTTTACATCTAAACCGCCCTCTATTGACATATGCCAGCCGGTGTGAGTACGCACCTTCTTTTGCATAAATTTGGTTAAGGAGTGATGTCAAAGTTCACATAATTCAAAAGAGATCAGACCTGTGACGTCACTCCCATCTTAATTTATGCAAAACCTGATCGAGCCCACACTGGCAGGCAGCAACACAATGTGTTGATTTTCTCATGATGTCAGAGGACACATTGACTCCATATTGTCAAGCCCAGTTCATACCGCCCGGTTCAGCAAATTTCCTCCCATCACATTCGGAAAACAGCATGTACCTTATTGTTAGCATCGCACAATTTGCTTTCACGTTAAGTAGAACCGGGCTTCAGTTTGCCTCTTAAATTTTTCAGTGCATAAATTATTTTGAACAAATCATCTTTTTATTTACTAGTCACAAGGGATGGCTGTGTAAATCTAAAGATTTAAGGAACAAAACCTTGTTTTTCTTTGAAAAGTACAAGCAATCCATATTTCAAGGTTTAGAATCACTACATAACACAACCTGGGAGAGTTCAATGAGATTGGTGCTAAGATTTCCCCACTCCCCAAAAAATGATTCTCATGAAAAGTCTGGCTTTGAAAAAGAAAGGTGGCTAAACCAATGAAAAAAGTGTAGTCTCGTAAGACGCCTTGAGGACAATCTTACCTTCCCTCCTCGCTTAAAGAGAAGCTCAAACTGCTGGTTAGCTCTGAGTACATCAAAGACATAAGACATCTCACAGTATCTCCCGACACCTGTTAATAAACGCACCTGTTGGTTGCAAGAGTATTTATTTACTTATTCAATCTCAGAAAAGCAAACTTAAACACTATACTAGCCAAGTACCCCATGGAGAGAAGACAAGGAAGGAAGTTTCAGTTTTGGGAAGGAAAACCCCAGAGAAGTATTCCAGGGAAAACCCACACAATCATGTAGCAACTGTGACAACCCAATCTACATAGTGCCCCCCGGCGGAAATTGAATTGAAGTCCTAGAATTGGAAGGCAAGGAAAGGTACTGCTATGCCAACCCGACCACCCAAAGAAAAAACCTCTGGAAAAACATCATAAAAAACTCTGGAAGTTCAGTGATTAGGAAGTCCCCTCCAGGTAATTGTTACTATCTAAAAACACTCCCAGAGTCAAGAAAATAGCGAAGGCCTGGAGGTGGAAGGCTAGGAAAGAAACCCACTGCATCAACCCGACCATCCTTTCATTTCATTTCATTTATTCCATTTATTAATTCTGGTTGTGAAAGGTTTCTCAGAAAGGTAAACTTAATCACTATACTAGCCAAGAACCCAATGGAGAGAAGACAAAGAAGGAAGTTTCAGTTTTAGACGTGGGAGGAAAACCTCAGAGATTTATTCCAGGGGAAAACCCACGCAGGATAAGCCAAGGCTTGTAGCGGCTTGCCTTAGAAATACAATAAATACACAAAAACGGAACTACCAATTGGACAGACAAAAACAACAACACAGAACAAGCAGTAGGTCAAACTCCAGACCAAAAACAGAGGGACGAACAGACCATTACTGGATTTTTTTTTAGCATGATGATGGTAAAGACGAAGAGCTGAAAAGAAGATTACAACAAAGGAACATAATGGAGGAAGCTTTGAAGGGTCTGTATACGTTTGGTAATGACTCTGAAAATTAATGGCAATAAAAACTTACTTGGTAAGAAGTACAGCAGCTTTGGATAGTATAATGCATTTTGAGAAACTTTTCACTTCGAAGTACTGCAGTTATGGAAAAAGATATCACTTTTTATCCCCCAAAATGTGAATCTGAGAAGCGTTACTGCAGTAACGCTTCTCAGATAGTGTATTCCAATTACAGATTAATCTTCATGCGTGAACATAACCGCTCCAGATTTTCGGCAATATCTCAAAAACGCTACCACCTTCTGAAATGAATTTTTCACAGGTTAGTTTTATGGTATAAATCTACAACTATATAGGATTGAAACAAACAGTGGGTTCCAATTACCAAACGTATACAATCCCTTTAAGTTTAAACTTGTCGTACTCACCAACAGGGTGAACTCTTCTGACTGAGTGAGGGCATCACTACACTCTCGACACTTCCTGAGTACGTTGGAGATTCCTTCCATATTGCAGCAAACAGTGTGACAATCATGGGCCCTGATGATCAGCTCAACCTCCATGGTAAGAACTATCAAATCAATCCAATGTTCAAATCATGGAATAATTCATTCAAGTTAAACGCGCCTCAAACTTTGATTTCCCTTTTGCAGAATTAAGAATTGGTTTCAAACACCTCTGTCGTTGATGATGTCGTTGTTGCTATGAAAGCTCGAGCAGGTTTTTAGAATTAGTAAGTCTTTAAGTGCCACTACTACCTTTTGTTTTTATCTTTTAGGATAACACGGCTATCTCTATCATTGATTTGAAAGCACTGATTATTGTCATATTGGTGCAACAAGAGGTCGTAACTCCATTGTGCAACAAAGTCCTATCTTGGGTGAAAGCATTCCGTACAACGTTGTATCTCGGCGAGTATCGACTGTGTGTGTACATTCAGGTTATTTAAAAAGTACAGTCTGTCCGGAGCCAATATGGCTCATCAGGCCGGTGTTTATACCCGGTTTCCTTGGCATTAAACGACTGAGAATACAGCCAGTAAAGGTGTGGCATGAGAGTGCTTTGGCCTCTGGTGAACCAGGTTTTTTGTTCACAAGTAGTGTCATACATCCACAAGATACAAAACAATAGACCACTTGCATATGAGGTCGCACTCTCAAACAGCCCACTCACTGAGGCAAAAGGAGGCAGATCATTGGACAGCTGCTCTTGGTGCATAAAAACATGTGCGTGACCTCAGCGTACCAGCAGCGTTGCGCGTTATGCAAGGGGTCTATCATCAAAGTTATTTCCATTTATAACTATTAACAAATTTCCATTTCTGGCTTTTTCAAAAAACAACCAACTGACCGACAACCAATGACTGACCTGATTTGCTGTTACCAGCATCTGAGCTGACCAATGACGTTGCTTCTTGTAGTAGTCTATTCCCAAGGATAGCTGGGTTTCTACACAGCTGTATCAACTGACTGAACTCTTCCTTCTCACTCAGATCTTGGCTGATGTAGGAGCTTAGCGATGATGACGATGGGAACCTTGCCCCAGTACCTATCCCTGTCAGTCAAAGAAAAAAATGAAAATTGTGAATGACATTACGGGAAAGCTCCGTTAAAGAATTTCCGAGTTTGGCCACCAAAACTCAGAAACTATAGATCCTTTTGAGTGAGTGAGTGTGTTTACATTGTCATTACTTGGGTCATTAAACTAATGGACATGATGGATGAGCAGTTAATCTACCTGGGGCAGTCAGCAACACTACTGGCTTGTTCAAGATCCAATAAAAATATTAGGGTACACTGTTTGGAAAAGGAATTACATTGAGATAACAGGTGTGAGTTGGTAAAGACGAAAAGGATGTACTATTTTGGCCTCTTTCTTTAATGGAGCTTTCCTGTAATGGAAAACAAGCTCATCTGGAAGTATAGTTTTGTATTGTTGTGTTGTTTTGTATTGTTGTGATGGCTGAATAAATAATTTGGGGTTGAACAAAGAAAAATTGACAAGAGTGGGGCTTGACTTGCGACCTCCGGATTAACATGCCGGCGCTCCACCAACTGAGCTATCTAGCCCAATGTTGTCGGTCTCCCTATTTAGTCAATATCTTTGTTCGGGGTTGCCAGTCAGAAGCCATGCAACTGTTAGCTTTCATGTAGCCAGGGATCACACCCAAGTTTACGATACAACCTGGGAAGCGGCAGCAGAGAAATGAATATACTCATACAAAAACCAGTGAAGTGCCAACCTTTTAAAGGTATTGTACACGTTTGGTAATGACTCAAAACAAATATTAGCATAAAAACTTACTTGGTAACAAGCAACGGAGAGCTGTTGATAGTATAAAACATTGTAGGAAACGACTCCCTTTGAAGTAACGTAGTTTTTGAGAAAGAGGTAATTTCTCACTAAAATAATGAAAAACTTCTTGCAAGAAGTTTTTATTCCTATCTGAAAGCACACAAGTGTGTACACCAAGGGTGTTTCTTTCATCATTTTCTTGCAACTTCGATGACCAATTGAGCCCAAATTTTCACAGGCTTGTTATTTTATGCATATGTTGGGATACACCAAGTGAGAACACTGGTCTTTGACAATTTCCAAACGTGTTCAGTGCCTTTAAAGTGTGTTCAAATAGATATGTAGACAAGCTTACCTTCTCTGCGTCTTGGATTGCGAGCCTTCAAACTTGTGACAACTACTTCACACAAAAACCCTGCCACCTGAGGTAAAACCAAGCAAAAGAATGTATATCCAATGAATTTTGTATTGGCTGTATGAAACAATGGCCTTTGTTAGGCCATTTATGCCTGCGTCTTAAAGGGATTGTATACATTTGGTAATTAGAACCCACTGTTTCAATCCTATATAGTTGTAGATATATTCCATAAAACTAACCTGTGAAAATTTCATTTCAAAAGGTGATAGCGTTTTTGAGATATTGCCGAAAATCTGGAGCGGTTATGTCCACGCAGGAAGAATAATCTGCAATTGGAATACACTATCTGAGAAATGTTACTGCAGTTACGCTTCTCAGATTCAAGTTTTGGGGGATAAAAAGTGATATATTTTTCCATAACCGCAGTACTTCAAAGTGAAAAGTTTTTCAACATGCATTATACTATCCAAAGCTGCCGACTTCTTACCAAGTAAGTTTTTATTGCCATTCGTTTTCAGAGTCATTACCAAACGTAAACAGACCCTTTAAAAAAAGACAGTGCTCAATGTTCTTCATGCACTTTTTCAATAAATAATTGGCTGCTTGTTCGGGAATCTGACCCAATTCCATGGCACTGCTTTTCACAGAATTATGTGTAGTGTGTGATTCTGTGGCCATTAAAAAAAAAACACGGCTGTGGCTTGGGAAAACGTGTGCTGTACTTATGGGCAACCCCCCACCCAAGTTGAAAGTCCAATGTCAGTTGTAATTGGAGTTATGCTCCAGGAACCATTCACCTGTAACTTAACACAGTGACCTCGACCTTTGACCTTTTTACCCCCAAAACAGTCTCCACTTTCAACTCCCAAAGGGCAACCCCTACCAAAGTTATAGGTACAAATGTCACTTGATACTGGAGTTACGGTATGAAAACAAAAGTACTCAGCCGGACGGACATCCGGACGTCAATGTCCAGATGTTCGGACGCCATAGGCAATGACAATACCCCTTTCAGCCTATGGGGCTAGGGGCAAAGATTACATTATTCATATAAACAAAAATGCCCGGATTTGCCTTGCCTGTATGTCAGTCATTTCATTGGCCAGGATGAATGTTTTGGAGATAGCAAAGCGTTGTGGGTGACTGCATCGAAGTATGGATCTCAGGCTATCAAACGGAGCTTGAATCACAACCGACTTGTAACTACTGCCAAGAATCTACACACAAAATAAACAAGAAATAAAATTACCTTAGAATCAGGGCCGAATTTCATAAAGCTGTTTAGCAGAAAATTTTGCTCAGCAAATTTCTTTGCTAAGCAAGAAATGAGTGGGGGTACCAGTCACAGCAATGATACCTGTATGGTATTTTGGCTGGTAATCTATTTTTCTTAAGCAATAGTTTTCTGTACTTAGCAAGTTTTTGTGCATACATGCTTTATGAAATTGGGCCCTGGTCTAGCAATGGACCTTATGCATTGACGTAATCACACCGCCATCTTAGAGGTAAAACGATGACAAAACAATGGAAAACGCACATCTACATTGTATGTGCACATGGCAGGATAGGCCAATTAACAACTTTCTTTTGACCTCCAGCCGAGGGCACCCAACTCAAATGACGTCACGTACATAAGGTCTGTACAAAAATGTTGCTCACTTTAAACAGCTTTTGTAAAACCTTAGAGCTGTTGTCAGGTTGTACTGTCCCAGGCAAGCTATAAATCTGTCCTTCGGATGGGACGTTAAGCCGTAGGTCCCGTGTGTTGTGTAATGCACGTTAAAGAACCCAGTGCACTTATCGTAAAGAGAAGGGGTTCGCCCCGGTGTTCCTGGTTTGATTGGCTGCATATTGCGCCACAGCACCTTGTAAACCATTACATGGTGCTATGCAAAGGAATAGGTCTCATACTTCAACACGTAACTCCACTTACCCTGTAGGTAAAATATTGAGCGCTTTGAGACACCCATCGGGAGTATAAAGCGCTATATAAGAACTGCGTATTATTATTATTTTATCAAATCTGCCCAATTTATAACGCATTTGCATTGGTAACAACACACCACGTGACCTTAAAATGGAAGTTGAAGTTCTTACCAAATCAAGTTCTAGATTTGTGTATATGCAATTTACAAAAACCCCAGCATCATCAGTCAAATTCATTCAGAGAAAAACAAAATTTTAAAACTAATATTTTCTGAGAAAATCTGGCCAATCTGGCCATTCAACTTTAACAGTTGGAATGGTTTCAAGCAGTGATAATCTTTTATACCTGGGCTATTCTGTATGCATTGATGACTCTATTACAGCACTGCCTAGCCTGGGATGAACAGTTAGCTGAGAGTGATTCCATAGTGTTCAGTGTTTCATCTAACTCCTCCTCATACTGGTCCAGGCTAACCATGCTGTTCATACTAGCAGCTGTAAAAGACATAAACAAGGGAAACTATTAGTTTCTGTTTGATATTCTCATATATTTATCAGCTTTATTCAGAGTCAATCTTTATTTCGATTTGATGCATTTGACTTGTTACCAGGGCTCAATTTCATAGAGCTGTTCATGCACAAAAAGTAGCTAAGCGCAACAAAAGCATGCTTACCAGAATATGGTCACCAGCTACCAAACCATTTCTCATATACAATTTGTGACTGGTATCCTGCTCATTTTTGCTTAGCAGAAAATTGTCAAGCAATATTTTCTGCTCTATGAAATTGGGCCCTGATGGCTTCTTTAATTTCTCAAGACAAATTTCTTAAACCAAGCATCCTCACTTCTTTATACCCTTAATGAAGAGAACTTACTACTTGAGTCAAGCTTTATTCAGAGTTGATGCATTTGATTTGTCATGGCTACTGTAATTTCCAAGATACATTTCTTAAAACCAAGTGTCTTCACTTCTTCATACCCTTAAAGGCATCGTACACGTTTGGTAATTACTCAAAATATATTTTAACATAAAAACCGACTTGGTAACGAGCAACAGGGAGCTGTTGATAGTATAAAGCATTGTGAGAAACGACTCCCTCTGAAGTAACGTAGTTTTTGAGAACGAGGTAAATTCTCACTAAAATAATAAAAACTTCTTGCAAGAAGTTTTTATTCCTATCTGAAAGCACACAAATTTGTACAACAAGGGTGTTTTTTCTTTCATCATTTTCTTGCAACTTCAATGACCAATTGAGCCCAAATTTTCACAGGCTTGTTATTTTATGCATATGTTGGGATACACCAAGTGAGAACACTGGTCTTTGACAATTACCAAACGTGTAGCATGCCTTTAACAAAGAGAACTTACTACCTAAGTCAAGCTTTATTCAGAATTGATGCAATTGACTTGTCACGGCTATTCTAATCACCAAGATAAATTTCTTAAACCAAGCGTCTTCACTTCTCTAACCCCTCAATGAAAAGAACTTACTACTTGCAGATCGTGTGAGCATCCCTCTGGACATCATACCCTTCCAAGCATCGCTCATCTTTCTACTTCGCCTTCCTCCACCACCTCCTAGACTTGTGGATCCCACTGCTGCCACCATTCTCTTCATGTCTGGCTTCATCTGCTCGGCTGCAATGAGGCCCATAGCTAGCTGGATGCTGGTAAGTATGATGGAGAGGTCCTCATGGGGGTGGTTGAACTGTTTGGTGAGTTGGTAGGCTTTCTTGATGCAGCACTTGTCAAGAAGCTTGCCCAAGATTAAATTCAGAGCTGCTACCTCCTGTTATTAATATTATTATTTCTGGTTTATTAAAACAAAGCATTTGTAGCCCAGGGGCTAAATTGCTACAAAGTTTACATTTTAAAAACAATACAATGTACATTAAATTACTTCTTTAAAAATAGTTACGGATTTACACATGAAACTAAAATACATCCAGCTTGGATGGTATGAAGAAATTGGTTAAAACACACGGATTAAAACTGGAAACTGAGAGAACAATGCTGGCAGCTAGATGAACAGCGCCCTCTGCTTTGGGAATTAGATGACGATGCAATAGATTCAGAATTGCCCCCAAACAAAGATATTGACAAAAATAGGGACACCGTAAACATAGGGCTACTTAACTAAATAGAGCACCAGCAAGTAAATCCAGAGGTTGCAGGTTCAAATCCTGCTCAAGTCAATTTGACTTTGTTAACCCAAAATTCAGACATTTCTTTCTACAACAATTTTTGTTGAGTTACTTTAGATGTACTATTTGAGTCTTTGCACATTGAAAAGAGAACTATATCAATTCTTGAGGCTTTTTCAATGGAAAACACATTTTGTACCAAACACTGCTAAAAATTGTATTCTTAAAAAAATATCTTATTTCAAGAAAAACAAATCTTGTGTCACTCCCTAAAAATAACTTCTATTATGATTTTTGGGAGTGACACAAGAACAATTTTCTTGAGATAAGTTGTTTTTCTTTTTTCAAGAATACAATTTTTAGCAGTGAATCTTTGTACAATAATCTTCACAATAACTTGTGTTTTCTGCTTACAAGATTAAAGAAACTGAAGCTTTCAATTAAAAAGGAAGTCTACACAAATATGTTTGCTGAGTAAAAGTCTACATTAATTCAGTCACAAATAATGTAATATTTCTTCAAGGCAAGTTTTTTGGCTCAGCTAATTTTGCATCATTTTTACCTTTTCATCTTTAAGGATTGGAGGGGTGTATGGATCCACCTTGACATCAGCAACGTAGAGCAACTCCTCTGATATGAGACACTTACAGTCCATATCACCAAACCTATCATCAGGGCCAGTACTGAAAGCGCCCTCTAGCAGCGACGGAGGGACAGAGCTGGTTTCCATCTGAGAATTAAAACACAGCATAAGATGGATCTGGATGTCAATGATGCAGGGTCTGGTGAGGCATATAAGTGTCAGAGGAAAGAGGAAAGAGGAAAGAGGGTGGCGATATGTTTGTTTTTACCAAGGCCCAATTTCATAGAGCTGCTTAAAGGGTCTGTATACGTTTGGTAATGACTCTGCAAATTTATGGCAAAAAAAAGTTACTTGGTAAGAAGTACAGCAGCTTTGGATAGTATAATTTTGAGAAACTTTTAACTTCGGAGTACTGCGGTTATGGAAAAAGATACCACTTTTTATCCCCCAAAATTTTAATCTGGGTTGCAAAGCTTTTCTCAATGAGACAGATTTTTCCCATCCAAATTTTCCTCCGACAACCCCATTTACAATTTCAGGTTTCCTTTGACGTACAGGACTCAATTCTTTAGACACTTTACAAGATTTTTAATTATTTTTTTTTAATTGAGGAAATCAGGAAGAATTCTCACCTTTTCCACCTCAGCTCTTAGTCTCCATCGCCATGCCTCTTGCTGTAGCCTCTCTGCAGCCGCTTTTTTAGGTGAAGTTGCATTAGTCTCTTTAGATAACCATCTTTGAGCAAGACTAAGCAAAGTGGCTTTCTCTCTGGCTTGTAAGTCTCTCTGCTCATTAACCTGATTCTACAAAGGGCAAGCAAAACAAATTTTCACTCCATAAAGACTACAGATGAGGTCTACATATAGACTATGCAAGTCTCGCGCATGTTCAAACTTTTTATCTCCACAAATTTTAATCTGGGTTGCCAAGCTTTTCTCAATGAGACAGACTTTTCCCACCAAATTTTCAGGTTTCCTTTGACCTACAAGGATTCAACTCTATAGACACTTTGCAGGATTTTTGATAATTTTTTTTTAATTGAGGAAATACAGGATGAATTCTCACGAATTGTTCACTCGAAAAAAGAGTACAGATGAGGTCTACATATAGAATATGCAAGTCTCGCGCATATTCGAACTTCCATTGTGGTCCAAAACATATGGAGTTTTATGTGGGCAGGATTTTGTTTTGTCAAATATTTTAGTTTGACGTAGTTTATGGCCATAAAATTTATATATGATGTTAGAAATGTAATACTAAGTGATAAACAATATGAAAGTAAAACCAATTCAACAAAATAACGAAGAAAACCTGAGAATAAGACTTGATCTCCATTTCCGGTTACTTGTAAAAAATTAAGAATGCTTGCCCAACTGATGGGCATGTTGTCATTAAACCTGTGTGATAGAGGCACACATTTGGGCGTGATTGGCAAATGGGGTTTCTAACAATAAGCATCCTCGTGCCAAGTTTTAACTTTAATGTTAATTTGAATGAATTATTTGAATTATACAAAAAATTGAACATTTATTTATATCAACTTGCTATGGGTATTTTTATTTTTAAGAATTTTGTATAAATATAATTTTTAAAAGAAGATTTGATTTCATAGAAAAATATAGTCTTCGTTCTAGTTTGTTTTCCGTTTTCAATATGCGCGAGACCTGCACAGTCTTGACCCCATTGGCAACAAGCAGCACACTTACACACACCTATCCTGTCTGCAACTTTGGAAGTCAAAATGTTAACAAAGGAATTGACTCCCAAAATGGTTGAAATGGTAGAACACGCATTGTGCGGAAGTGATTTCTGCGTTGTGCAAGGGGTAAATATTTATTTGATTACACATTTTTATTTATTTATTTGGTTACACATCAAACAGCATTATGGCTAAGATGTTGTAGTGTATGTTTGGTGTAGTCACTTCATTTGCATAAAGGTGGTGCTCAATTGGTGTACACCACATGTGCACCAAAACTGCACCAAATAAGTGTACACCCCAATTCGGTGAGGGAAATTTAGTTGTCTTTACCTTGTTTAGCCAGAATTTCACTTTGATGATATTCTCAAAAAAAATTATTCCTCAAATTCTGAAATGTTCCTAAAAATTAATATTGCGCAGAGGCACGATAAATTTTAAATAATACCGTTGTGAAGCGGTTCATTTTTAACTTTCAAAGCTCAAACATGTCAGTCTCCTGCTTATTTATCTGAACTTGTTCACCATTATTCCCCTACTCGGACTTTACGTTCATCTCAACAGTCATTGCTTACCACAACTACAAGAGCTTCTTCCATTTTTTATGGTCAAAGATCATTTTCTTACGCTGCACTCCATTTCTTTGGAATAGTCTTCCTGTGCACATTCACCACGCCAGTTCTTTACACTGTTTTAAGTCTCTGTTAAAAACTCATTTGTTTGAAGCTGCTTACTTGTAATGTATCTTTCACTTATTGTATATTTTCTTGTTCTCTTTATGCGCTTAGAGGCTTTTGCATTAGGCGCTTTACAAATGTCTTTATTATTATTATTATTATTATTTATTAATCAGCCCAGGGCACCACTAGAGTTAAGTAACTTTAGCCTTTATCCAATTCCTCTTAAAGGCAGGGTATACTTTTGGTAATTGCCAAAGACCAGTTTCCTCACTTGGTGTATCCCATCATATGCATAAATTAACAAACCTGTGAAAATTTGAGCTCAATCTAATAATAACAAAAACACCCTTGTTGCATAGAATCGTGTACTTTGAGATGCCTGAGAAAGGCTTCATGCCCGAAGCCTTTCTCAGATTCAAATGTTTGGGTGAAAAACTACCTCTTTCTCTAAAACTACATTACTTCAAAGGGGGTTGTTTCTAACAAGGTTTTATAATATCAACAGCTCTCAAGTGCTCTTTGCCAAGTAAGTTTTACAGTCATTAACTTGTGGAGTAATTACCAAAAGTACACCCTGCCTTTGACATCCACAGCATTTTATTTGAATAGTTTTGATGGATTTGAAACTACAATTAAGCTAATCCTGCTGTTGGATTTTGATGGGTTTTCAGCAGATAGAATCCAGAACTTACTTGGAAAAATGTTGATGCTGTACTCCCGATAACACGGTTCGCCTTGAATGTATTGTGACACGTTTTCCAAAAAATCATCCTGCCTGATTCAGCATTCCAGACCTTTGACCTCTGGAGGTCATTCAGGTCAAAAAGCAACTGTGGTAAAAATGGTAATGAAGATATTCACATTTATCACCCTGCAGCCATATTGATTTCTCCATAAAATTCACACAATATAACTGATTTTGTTATGGGAAATATCTGTTCCTTAATTATTTATGACAATCAGCACTTAAAATTTCAACTGCCAGTTTAATAAGAAAGAGGAAAGTGCCAGACACAGCAAGACTTTGTACTGTTTTTTTTTCTTCTTCAATTTTCAAGGGGGTGGCTGAGAAAGCCAAAACAAGGAAATCAGTGCAGCTTATCAGCTGAAAAGTTGTGTGCCTCGTATATACATGAAACCATAACTTGGAGCAATGCAAAGGTCGTGGGTTTGAGTCCCACTGGAGTGATTTGCCTGTGGATTTTTTTCACAGAACTCGGGAAAGTACTGAGTAGAAGTCAGCCCGAGCCAATACGGCTCATCAGGCCGGTGTTTATACCCAGTTTCCTTGGCAGGAAATGACTGAGAATATTTCTAATCCCCCTGGACAGGATGCCACTCCATCACAGGTTACTCCCCAGCTCTCGCCGGTACCCATTTGTACTCCTGGGTGGAGAGAAGCAGTTATGATAAAGTGCCTTGCTCAACAACACAGGTGTCATGACCGGGACTCGAACCCACACTCTGCTGATCAGAAACACCAGAGCTTGAGTCCGGTGCTCTGAATACACATCGGTGTAAGAGTAAAACAAATTATATTGGATCAGGGAGTAACACAAAGTTTTCCCAATCTAAGTTAGGCTCTGGTTTCTCATTGAAAATTGTAACACCAGTACAAAAAAAGACTGCGCAATGTTTCAAAAAAAATAAAATTAATTTTCAATACCTGCTCAACGATGATTTGATCTACGGGAAGTCCAGCCACACTTGCAAACTCCTTGGCCTTCTTGAAGGACTTTGTCTCCTTCAAGCATTTTAAAATTCTGTTACACTCTGCTGTGTACTCCAGCTCATTGACACCGACAAGACGATTTATCTGGGCTTGTATCGGGGTGTCTGTCAGGGCTTGCGTCACCTTGTGTAGCTTGTTGAAGTCAGGGGCTGGGAAACAAAGTAAACATAGATTTGAAGCGATTATTCAAATGTAGATTTTGTTCTTTGAGAACTTGTCTTGCTAATTATTCTACTGCCGCAGTGTAGATTAAGGAATCCGGGAGACTACTGAGTTCTGAAAAGAACTGTCTTGCTTCTTAACTACTACCTCGGCGGAAGGTAGGAAATCGGCCGGTACTACTACTTTCGCTTAGTGGATCGGGGGGACCGAATATACATTGATACCTCACCAGGCAACGCCTACAAAAAACATATATTTGAATGTGGTCTTTGGGTATGAGAAATTTGCATATCCCAGGAAATCTGTTGCACAGGTCTTGTACATGAAGGTGTAGCATATTAAATTTTCTATATTTATATTTATTTTATTTCACAGGCAATTATAAAAAAAAGTGCAGTTAAAATAGCCCCCCAAAACAACATAAAATGAAACTACAATCTTTTTTTGTCAGTTGAAAGAAAAGTTAAAAAACATCAAACCTTACAATCGAAGCAAACATATTTAAGAGGATTACAGACCTCACTGTCTACTTGACTAAACATGCCCTCTCTATTGTCACACTGCTAAAAATGATATTCTTGAAATAAGATAAAAAATGTGATTTGAAGAAAACTTTTCTTGTGTCACTCCCAAAAATCTGAATAGCGAAATTTTCTGGGGAGTGAAACAAGGATTGTGTTCTTGAAATGAGATATTTTTCTCATTTCAAGAATACCACTTTTAGCAGTGCATGTATCCGAACTCACACCCTTGGCAAGAAACAATCCTGGAGATGTATGCATGAATAAGAACCTCTAGCAAACACAAAATTACCTACAAGGTGGAGCTAGAAACAATCTTGAAGAAGACTAAAGAGCCCCTTGTTCCACAATGAACTCCTTCTCTGAACCTAACCCCTCTATACCTTACTGTGTCTTATTATTATTAATAATATTTCTGGTAATACAGAACAAGGAAGCCTCATAAGTGAACTTAATCACTGCAGCTAATAAGCCTAAATAAACCTGTTAACCAGAAATACCGAGGTCAACCCAACTATAAGAGTTATAGGTCGTATTATGTGCACAACCAATCAGTGTACATGGGACCACGGCTTTACATCCCATCTGAAGGGCAAAGCCATTATGGTAAAGTATCTTACTCAAGGACACAAGTATAAAGACCAGGACTCGAACCCACACTCTGCTGGTCAAAAACACCAGAGCTTGAGTCCGGTGCTCTTAACCAGTCAGCCACGACATGTCACTAAGGGACCATGGATAAAGTATGTCACCGCACGGCCGCAATCTGACGCGTTCCTATGAGCGCAAGCTTAAACAATAAAAAACCCACCCAGTGTCACGCATAGGAACGTATTCTTCTGCAATGGTCCGGTCTTGAGGGAGACTCACTGTATAACAAAGGAACAATGCTGTTGGCCAGCTTCAGCCAAATGTTACTTTGTAGTTACAATCGGCTTACTAGATAAACCATTATCTGGTATACCTACCTAAGCTAGACCTACTAATCATTCACTCATTTGTGGGCTACTTTCCAGCTGCCTTGTCCGTGTAATCCGACCGACAAAATAGTTTGATAATAATCACTGGAGCGCAAATCCAATGGTTGCACGGGGCCGTGACAATTTTGGGACGACTCCGTGCAGCCACGCGTGCGAACGCATTCTTAATTTCTCCATGGTCCCTAACATACCTTGTCTGGACACAATCCTGGAGAAGTTTGCATGAGCCAAGACCTCAAGAAGACAGCAGGTATCCCAGTAGGTGGAACTAGTCACCACCATGGATAGAACCACAGAGCTTGCTGTCTCCTCGTACCACTTCAGATTTCCAATCTTGAAATCCAGTGAGGTTCGTGGACTTTGAGATCCTGATCCTGAGATACCCTTTCTGCGACACTGAACAATCCAACAAGAAAACAGAAAAGCATCATCATAATCCTGTAAGTCTGTCAATCAATATGACACACAAGTGTCATCTGTTACACATGTGTAAATCTGCTTTTAATAAAAAAGGTATATGCCCCCAGTGATGTGTAAACAAAAGCATTGGGGCGAAACATTCAAACAGTTGAAAAGGCCGAACCAAGTTTCTCAGACAAGTGAAATTTGTCATGTTTGTTAATTGAAAAAAAAAAAAAAAAATATTTGATTACAAAATTAATTAGTTATTAACTATTTAGTGATTTTGTGCTATCAGCTACAGTACAGGATGGTTTAAAAAAAGTCTACCCATATTTGATAGCCATATTTACCTACTTACTTATAAGTTTTTACAATTATTTTTGGATTATATGGAAGTGGTGACTGTTAGGCATTAGTGGTGAAAAAATCTAAGAAATCTGATTATTTTTGTTCAAAATATGGTAGTGTAAAGGTATCATGTGCAAAACTGATTTGTCCATGAATGCTCTTTCAACTCCATCCACTTTGAGGCTAACCTGGCCAACAGTAATTGATCGTGGACTTTCAAATCCATGAAGTAAAGTGTATCACTTTAAAATCACCTGTCCAGAGAAGGCTTGTTTATGTTCATCGATGTGTAACATTATTCAACGCATTCAATTATATAAACATTATTAATTGCATTAGCAAAAGAGAAGATGCTATCCTTGATGTGTTATTGTAAAATGAGCTATATAAGAAATGGTTATTATTATTATTATTATTATTATTATTCAGAAGTATTAGTCAAGCGGATATAAGAAATCAATTTCCTATGATATCTTTAAACTACCATATTTTGAAAACAAAACAACTGATTTCTTTGTTATTTTCACCAATAAAAGCTTATAAGAAAGTGGGTGAAAATGGCTGTCAAAGGTGGGTACACTTTTTTTTAACCACCCTGTAGAGGTGTCATTGCGCAGGGAACCAACGTTGACTACTAACCTTAAGAGTAGCAGCCTTGAAGTCCTGCAGGCAGATCTTAGCTTGAGATGTATCAAATTTCACCAACATTGCCTCGCAGAAACTCAGAAAAGGATTCAAGGCGCAGTCCTGAAAACAATTCATGAAATGAATATGACAAACATTAGCTGGTGTTTGCAAGAATGACAAGTCTCTTCTTCATCTTAGAGGGAAGGTATAAAACTTTGGTAACAAGAGGATTTCAAAATTGTTTATTATCAGTGTAACTTTGGGATTAAATATATGGAGAAACCTCTAAATAACATGCAAACAATTATAAATGTGCCAACACGAAACTTTTTGTCACACCAGTAATCATTATTATAATTATATACTTCTGGTAATAAAACCAAGGAGGCCTCATAAGTGAACTTAATCACTGTAGCTCACAAGCCTGAGAAAACTTGTAAACAAGGGTGCTTGCTATGTGAACCAGAAACACCTTCATTTTTTGTTGTACGACTACTTTTTTTTAAGGAATTTAAACCGGTCGCTAGTGACCGGTCAGCGCATAAAAGAGTTAACTATACATTTCTTCCCTAAATTAATTTGTGTAAATGGAACCTGCGAGGGATGACGTGGCCGAGTGGATAAGAACACCGAACTCAAGCTCTGGTGTTTCTGATCAGCAGAGTGTGGGTTCGAATCCCAGTCGTGACACTTGTGTCCTTAAGCAAGACACTTAACCACATGCTTCGGATGGGACGTACAGCTGTTGGTCCCGTGTGTTGTGTAATGCATGTAAAAGAACCCAGTGCACTTATCGTAAAAAGAAGGGGTTCGCCCCGGTGTTCCTTGTCTGATCGGCAGCATATATTGCACCACAGCACCTTGTAAACCATTGCATGGTGCTATAAATGAATAGGCCCTATACTTCAAACGTAGCTCCACATACCTTGCTGGAAAAATAATTTTGTAGTCAGACAATGGTGCGCCTAATAAATGCTGTGCATTATTATTTATTATGACACAGTATTATCATCGACTCAGTAAAACATTGTATCTCGATTTTGCAACAACGTCAGATCTGGCACGAAAACGCTCCGTGAAAAAACGTTGTGTATCGACACCTATTGTTTTTTTTGTGTACATCCAGGTTATTCTAAGCAAGATACATCGTTTTGACACTTTGCACTGACCCAACGTTATGTTGGATTAACCCCTTAGCGCTAATTTAAGCAGCTTGAGGTTGTATGCTCCCCAAGGAGTTGAGAAAGTTTAAGGAATGGTCTAATTTCGTCCGATGAACAAGGATAATGTCGTAAAGCGCCTTGATCTAGCTACTAGATGTGTGCTATATAAGAACCCAGTATTATTACTACCTAGCAACAAACACCACAATTTACTTTCTAACATTACAACCTAACAAGACTTTTTTTCTTTTTTCGGACTACGCATTCACCTTATCAAATATGTAGAACCCTTTGGCCAAGAGTGTCACCTGACCGGTTGTCATGGCAACCTCAACAATCAACGTCAGCTCTTCCAGCGTCCAGCTGTGCCACTGGACTGAGGTCATTGACTCGGTGACCTTATTGGTAGAGGTCGGGTCATCAAGAGAGGTCAACAACCACGTGCAGAGACAGTCTAAAGGAGCACAGTCCTATGATGAATAAGAATGACAACAAATTCAAAGACATTACGAATTGTATTAGCAATATAGGGTTATTCGCATTACAGATTTTGATTTTCAGAGATTTCCTTTAACCCACCCACCCACATAAACAAACAAAAACATAAACAAAAAAAATTGATAATTCTCAGTGAATTTCCCCTAGCAAAGACAAATCTTGCTTAGTAGAAACATGTTACCAGCCAAGATGCCCTGCTAGTAGCCTGCTTAATAAGTTAATTTGGACACCAGTTCTTTCTGCTTATGATTTGGTGTAAATTGTAACCACAGAAAATACTTTTGCAAGAACTCTACGGAAATATTTAATCTGATATAATTTGATTTCCATTACTTTGGAGGGAAAGTTGTGGCAAAGGATAAATTAAACATCAATCTCTAAACACACCTTATAGCATGATGCTATGATGGCAAGCACTGGTTCCCCGAGTATCACTGCATGGGCTAGTAGAGACTTCCATGGCACCGGTGAAGTATTACATTCAAATAGGACACTGAAGAGATCCTCGGGAACTCTGCTGATGTTTAGCTCTGAAAATAATCATCATGGTAGCGGGAGAAAGAATCAAGGACAAGAAGAATACATTGATCAGGTTTTATTTCAAACTCTGAATTGATCATAAGATGTTTTTAAAGTTATTACAGTATGAGCCATCTTGTTTTTCACCCGTTCAAATCAATGTCACCAAACCGAGGCTGGAAGGAAAATAGTCGGGTACCTTTTTTTGCATGGTGCAAATCAGTAGTCATGATTGATATGGTTGACAGGGGACAAGACAAAGATATAACAACAAGAGCATGGCCTATGTTAAGCAAATTCACTCTCTGCACTCTATAGACCCCTTGCATTAGCTGCCATTGCTGAGGTCAAACAATGGAAACGTGCAAAGGTGTACGCGCTGCGCACAACTCTCAGCCAATGATAGGTCTTCATTGACCTCAGTGAGGGCGCTGTTTGGGTCTTGTGACATCATATACAAGGGTCTATTTGTATAAACACCATGCAAACAGACATACCTAGTGGAGCAGTAGGTTGCGTAATACTATCATCCGTTGATAAAGCCTCATCACTTCCACATGTTGTATCATCCTCAGAACTCATATCAGCAGCTGTGTTAACAATGAAAACCAGAATTTCAGTAAAATTATATATTTATTTATTTATTTATTTCAAACAGCATCCACCAAAAATTGATGGAATTTTTTTTCAGTAATTAACAATAAAATACCATAAAAAAGATACAATATACATACAACAAGCACAAACATAAAATTGGACGATTTTTTTTTTTTTTTTTTAAATTCAAGGCTTTGTATGTTGGAGGATTGATATGGGTTTCAGTATTAAGTGGTACATGATGTATGCTGTATTGCAATCTCATTGTATCCAGGTGTGATTTATCGGACTGTTTTTTTACAGGAACTGTTTTTGTTTATACAATTCTCTTCTCAATGTTTAGACTAGCCTGCTCAAGTTTTCTCCCATTCGCTGTCTCCTAGTGTCAAAAACAACTCTTGAGAACCAAATTTGGAGCGTAATTGATTAGACTGTATCTTTACAAGAACTGCTTTTGTTTACGGTTCTTATAAGAACCCTACTAATCTCCTTAACATATCAACTAGCCTAACCTAATCTTTCTCATCTGCTGCCCCCTAGTGTCAGAAAGACTTCCTAAAACAACCCTAAACATTGCCTGAACATCTGACGTCATACTACGAGGCTCGTGAATAACGCCAGATACCAGCCTGACCGGATGCTGCCAGATGTACCATTGACCTCGCATTCATTTCACACGGAGATTCGCAGTCAATTCATACAGACACGTACATGGTTGGTAAGCAGTTTGCAACAGCTAATTCTATTTTCTCATGAATAAAACAACATTACATGCATGTACAAACATTATGCACACGCTGCATGCAGACGATCGAAAGTGCAAGTGACAAATTACATCACCTCGAACCAATCATAACACAGCTATGGAAAGCTTACACCACTGCACGGTTATCCAATGAAATCATTGTATCAAATGCAATCATTGGGCCTGTAAGACCAGTGCCTGTCTTTATAGACAGGAGACCAGTCTACCCTAAACAAAACAACAACAAACATTTGATATTTTTCATGCAATATTTCTAGACTCACTTCTCCTTCGGTGGAATCCAACTCGATGATAGTAGTGCGCCTTAACATCGCGTACTCGTTGGGATGATGGAGGGCGCTGTCTTGTCCCCTGCGGGTCGTCTCTGATGAGGGCTGGGCCAAAGTGCAGGTTACGGAATGCATCATGGAGGTGCTCCCTCACTGTGGTGGAGCTGAATTTCTTCAGAAGATCCAAGACCTGTGTGAAAGATTGCATAAACTAATTTACATATTCACCAGTCAGTAACACCGCAGTAACACCATAGTAACACCACAATAAAACTACATTAACATTTATTTATTTATTTATTTAATTTTAATCTATTTATTTAGATAATCTCCCATCAAGGGAACTCGGCAAAACTCCCACAAGGGGATATGAACACCATGTTGGCAACAGCCAATCTCTCTCATACAAACATTGGTTTAACATCTATGGGCCCTGTCACACGAGGCAACTTTTACAGGCAACTTGGAGGCAACCAACTGCAGTGCATGCTGCAGGACCACTTTGGTAGTAATTTAGTAAAATTTAGTAATTTTTAAAACAGTGTCTTACGATCCCCAAGAAAAATATTTTAACATTCAAATGTGAATGTCTTTTCTTCATGGAGATTGCCTGGAACTAGTTGCCTGTAAATTGCCTCGTGTGACATGGGCCTATGATTACAATTGCACAAATCAAGAAATTGTGAATCAGTACTAGACGACAGTACTAACTCTAGTCATTGTGAAATCAGTGGTTAGCATGGTAGGATTCGAACCCCACAACCTTGCGATTGCAAGTCCTGCAGTCTAACCACTGGACCACGTTGACTGTACTAAGCCCTGACCTGTTCTTTAGGGTACTGGTGTGTCTGTACAAAGCAGGTGAAGTGTAGCCATTGGTTGTCTGAAGCACACTGTATCGGGTAGACCTCACTAAGAGGTAGCTGATGACGACGACAGAAGAGGACTACTACTGTCCATTCCTCTGAAGCCTCCCATGAGGTCCTGTGTAAAAGCAAATCATACGACACAACCTTAACTTGTTAGGGGCCACTCAAAATAGTCAATGTTAAAAAAACTCCACTTTTGTTTTATAAAAAAAACACCCCAAAAAACCCAGCTGGCCAAGATTGTCAATTTCATTCCTGATTAAACTACAAATATGTTTGTTTAAACCAGGAAAAGCCATTGAAAACTACTGATGTTGGAGACCTTTGATCTCAAAAATCTGGTTCATTTGAGGCATTACTTTATTCTTCAGTGTATAGATTATATTATGAAGCCAGTCAAATTTGTTTAACATTGACTATTCTGAATGTGTAGCTTTGCTTGGGGGAGGATCAACACCAGGTTTAGACTGCAAGTAGTGCTTAAATTTGCGCAAAAGCGGGTAAATTTGCGCTTAAGTTTTGCACTAATTTTTGAACTGTTAAAGTCCGGAATTTTGTTTCCTTCACATGTTAACTTGCCACAAACAAAGTTTTTTAAATTATTTATTTACAAGAATGTGTGCAAGCCTTACATTTTGACCTTTGCAGGGTCTTTCACTTTAGCCTTGCTGAGGTTGAAATATGAGGCAATTTTTTGCATTGATACCACTGGTCATTTTGGTTGGTAGATAGTTTGCAACAGCAATATTTTTTTATTTTGTATATTTATCTAATTAATACATCCCTTTACCAGGGTATGTCCAAACAGTTAAACATCTGCCATGTCTGCTCTAAAATGGCGGGGATCATGGGTTCGAATCTCACCCGAGTAATATTCCTGTGGATATGTTTTTTCTGCAGGACTCGAAGAGCACTCAGTATACAGTGTTTGTCAAACTACAAATAACAATTTGTTTTTTTGTAATAAAATCCATTTATGTAGACTTACAGTTTAGTTTTGGCAAGGTTGAGTTTGTATGTGATGGCATCCTCTAACAACTGCAATATTTCTTTGGCGTTTCCGTTTCCTTGAAGACATGCAAGAAGCATCCTCACTGAAAGTGAAACAAACGTTTTCACAAGTAAAGTATGTATTCACCTAACCTATGTGACATGTTCTTACAAAATCAAACAGAACTAGGCAGAGTATCAGTCATTGGTATGAGTTGTTGGTAGGGTCTGAAAGAATTGTGACATGTCGTGATTGAGCAGTCAAGCGCTCTGGTGTTTCTGATCAGCAGAGTGTGGATTCAAGTCCCGGTCTTGACACTTGTGTCCTTAAGCAAGATACTTAACCATTATTGCTTCATCCTTTGGATTGGACGTAAAGCCGTTGGTCCTGTGGGTTGCGAAATGCACGTAAAACAACCCAGTCCACTTATCGTTAAGAGTAGGGGTTTGCCCCGGTGTTTTCTGGCATGGTTGGCAGCAGATTGTCAGGCATGATATTAGGTCCTTGGAAAAAAGTAGAAATAAATTTGTCGAGTACAAGGGCTGACCTATATGTACACATGGTGTAGACTTTTCAGGCTATTTGATCACAGTTTTTTTCTGATTTTCCCAGGGGCAAACAAATTAAAAACCAGACTAAAGTAGAAAGAACATCATGCCTGGATTTTGCCTTTCACCTTGTGACCCTTGCAAGGTGCTATACAAATGGTTTTCATAATTCAAATAGTTCCAATAGTTCCTCTAATCAAGCTCCAACTTATCTATGCAACCTTCTCCACACCCGCCAGTCATTGTATAATTTAAGATCCACTTCAGCTGTTGTATTGAATGCCCCACGATCACGTACCAATGTAGGATCTAAAGCTTTTGCTGCAACTGGGCCAAAATGCTGGAACCGTCTTCCTCAATCTGTTCGTTTAACCAATTCCCTGAGTTCCTTCAAATCCCAATTGAAAACCCACCTCTATCCTAAGTTACTTTAGTTTGTATCATTGTTAATTGCATTGTTTTGTCTGTAAAACATGTAGTTTCTCTTTTTGTTTGGTTGCTTTTGTATTTCGTAAGCGCTTTGTATCGCTTTTGTAAAAAGCGCTCTATAAGTAAGGTTATTATTATTATTATTAAATAGTTAGCAAACCTGTCTCAGAATCAATTCAATAATCGCTTTAAGACGTCTGTGGATAAAGCACTACCAAGAACTGATTATTATTATCCCTTTATAATTTCATTTGTTTACTGAAAATTTGTATTTTATGAGATACCATACAGCATGCAAATGACATTTTAAAATAATTTAACAGATGGAAAGCAAACTTCATATGACTTCACACAATGAATAAACAGATTTAATGATATTGAATTAATTTTACATTCCACATAACTTTAAATAAAACAAACAAAAACCCCCAAAACAATTGGAGACTTTTGAGACGATAGTGGGCGTCCTACTCACCAGTCCTTTTCTCATCGCTGAGAACAATGGAAAAGGACCAGGGAGACGCCCTCTATCGTCTCAAAAAACTCGCATTTAAATTCGCATTTTTCTTAGAAGTCCCATAACCTGACTTTTCAGGTCAAATTTTCTTTAAAATTCCTCAGCTTTAGTTGTTTTCCAACTTATCTTTTTTTTTTTAAGCATTTAAATTTAAAATGATTTAAAAATTCTACCTAGATTTTGTTCCAGATCTTGATCTTTTCTGGTCTTTCCTCCACCATTCCCGTGGGAAGATTTCTTCTCTAGGATGGCCGAGGCAGCTTGGAGGTCAATCCGTACGGACATACTGTCCTGGCCGAGCATCTCAACGAATGCGACGCAAGCAGAGGCGATGGTTCGGTTTGACAAGTGCCTGATGGCAATACTGTAAGCCTTGAGATAGGCCTGCAGGACCCTGGATATATGAAGAGTGAGTGTTAATCACATATGGATCGCAATTTTTATATTTTAAATGGTTTTCTGCTTTATTTGTAAAAGGATTACAAATTGACAAGGCACCACAGGGGCTTCCAAACTTATAAACAGTAAAAAGGCTGAACATTTAAAAGGACAGATATTGGGTTAGTAAGACTGTTGATAAAAGGTAATAAGCCACAAGGGAAACTGACTACGTAAATCAAAAAAAATTAATAATAATAATTGTAGGGTTGAACGAAGACAAAATGACTGGAGCGGGACTTGAACCTGCGACCTCCAGATTAATGTGATAGTGCTCTACAAACTAAGCATCTAGCCCTAATATTGGTGGTCCATTTTTCTGTCTTCAACCCCAAATAAAAAAAATCAAAGACCCAAAGAATCCTGCAAAGTGTCTTAAGAACTAAACCCTTGTATGTAAAAAAAAAAATGGAAAGTGGGAAGTGGAATCAACAGAGATCAACTTAAGGAGATACAACTTTTTGTTTCAAATATCAAGTATTAAACCACAAAGGAACATGACTGGGTAAATTTCATTCAATTTCAGAAGTTACAATCCATAAAAGTCTTTCAAAATGATCTTACCTCTTCTTCGTCAGAGTGCCTCCATCCTGCAGTTGACTTGTAAGGAAGGCCAAGTAGGCAAAGGAGGGTCTGCCTTGGTAGAGGTAGTAGGTGAATCGGAAGGCCTCGGTGTAAGCATACTGACTGACAAGATGAGCCTGTGAGAAATGAGGCATCTCAGTACCGTCTGAAATGAGGTCAAGAGAATAATAATAATAATATTGACTCTTAAATTGCAAATCCCAAAGAATGATCATTGCGCTTCAAACATTATTACCCCTGGTCACTGGGCCATATATGACATTCCTTAAACCATCTCAGCTCCCTGGGGAGTATACAGCCTGTGCTGCCAAGTATGTAGCGCACTAAGCTAAATCAATCACAAGAACCATCTCTGCCCTCACTGGTACCCATTTACCCCTGGGTGATGAGAAGCAATTATAGTTAAGTGTATTGCTCATTGACACCAGTGTCATGACCGGGATTCAAACCCACACCATGATGACTCAGCAACCAGAACTTGAGTCCGATGTACTGAACCACTCCACCATGTCACCAGTCACAGAAACTGGTTTGAGTTATGAGATAAATTGAGAATTGGTTTACAATGATTAGTGGCTGAGTCATCAGAATGTGGGCTCCAGGAATTGCGCCCATGAGCAAGACATGTACGTGTAAACATAATTGCTTCTCACACAGGAGTTGAGATGGATTCGGGGATGGAAATGCCTAAACATAGGAATGTTAATGGACTAGTTATGTTTTTAGGAACATTAATTCTTGGTTTACAAGCACCTGATGAAAGAATTTATGTCAGAGAATGATTTCGTTCAGCAGTTTTGCAAAATATTTGGACTGAACAGATGTTTTGTGCTCACTGAATGCTAATAATATTGAGGAGCAAATGATGATTTTTGGGTAGCAACTGATACATTTTGTGTAGCATTTTGCTACGCTGCTAATGGGAAATGGTTCAAAAAACCTATTTGGAAATCCAAATAAGTTAAACAAAATTAATTTGCTTGGGTCAGAAACCAGATCTTTTCATAAAACTGACTGGCCACAAGACTTAAGTCAATCTAGAAGCCTCAACTCAAGCCTTCATCCCTCAATCTTCTGCATTAACCTCCCCCTCCTCCACGGACTTGTTCGTATGGTGGTAGAGTATTCAGCGTTGGAGCTCCTTCACTTTGGAACAGCCTGCCACCGATCATCAGGGAGTCGTCGACCATCAGGTGGTTCAAGTCTCGCCTTAAGACTCATCTTTTCAAACAGTATTTTTGTAACATTGTAACTTACTGAAAGGTTTGTATCTTTTATTCATTTTCTACAACTGTTTTTAACTAGTTCATATTTTTTTACCTACCTGTGTATTTTTGCTGGTCCAGATGTAATTGTTTGTAAAATTGTTTAAATATCGTTGTTTTTAATTTTTTTGTTTAGTTTAATCCACTTTGCTTGTATTCAGCGCCTTAAGGCGGAACAGATCTGCAACTGTTTGCGCTTTATAAATCTCTCTTTACTATTATTATTATTAACTCACTTTGCTTGTTGCCCATTGGGTTAGTCGTCTGCCATTTGAAGAGTTTAGCTGGATCATACGGACTGTTTCCCTGGAACAGGCCACAAGAATACTTAATCAATTTCAAATTATTTATACAGGCCTGTAATTCTGACTACAATCTCAACTCTTGAATTTTCAGCAATGATAAACTGGAATATTTTGTGACATGTCATGGTTGAGCGGTCAAGCACACCAGACACAAGCTGCGGAGTTTCTGATCAGCAGAGTGTGGGATTGAGTCCAGGTCATGACACTAGTGTCAAGATAATCAACCGTTATTGCTTCGTGCATCAGATGGGACATAAAGTTGTTGGTCCTGTGTGATGTTCAAAGCATTCATGTGCTTGGTTTAATCCAACTGCAAAACGCAACAAGGAGTGTTGAGCAATACTATAGCAGTTTTCTTACTTTAAGGTATTTTTTTCCAGTGGTTAGCAAAAATTGTCCTTGTGCTTAAAAACAATAGCATCGCAGCATCAGTTATGTAGGTCATAAAATGTTTGATAAATGAAAAAAATACTTGTTGCATTTTAAATAATGATACAATTTTATGAGAGCAGAGTCCAATTTCATGGCTCTGCTTACAGTGGAAAATCTGGGCTTGAGGTGCCCTGTAAAGCTCATCATTCTATCAGCCACAAGGGCAGAATTCCGCAGTAAGAAGTGCCATGAAATTGAGCCCAGGTGACTTAACAAATCTTGTAGCTCATCTAGAAGATTCCATAAATATTATTACTACTCAGTTAATAATCTTGTTCATATATTTTAGATTTGGCTGAGCTAATTCTTACCTAGTTTAGGGTCGAACAAAGAAAACTTGACTAGAGCAGAACTTGAACCTTTGACTGGTGCTCTACCAACTGAGCTATCTAGCCCTTATGTTGGCGGTCTCCCTATTTTGTCAATACCTTTGTTCGGGGGTGCCAGTCAGAAGCCATTCAACATGTATCTGCCGTATAGCCAGGAATAACACCCATGTTTATGGCCAATGTTTGCTTTCCTTACGGGGCTTCAAATACGTAGATGGAGACCAAGCCCAAGCGCAAGTCATGGTTTTGAAAAGGGCTTTTGATACAGCCTGGGAAGTGGCAGCCATTGGATCACCTTAAGGGGGATGCGACCTTTTTATTTTAAATATCAAGTAATAAACCACAAGGGAAACTGACTGGGTAAATTTTAAAAATAATTTAATAATAATAATAATAATAATAATACAAGGTATTTATTAAGCGCTCTAACTAACAGGGGAAAGTACCACAGCGCTGTACACACAAAAAACCAAAAAGCAAAGAAAAAACAAAAGGCAAACAAATCAGTTGAACAAGTGGGTTTTGAGAGATTTCTTGAAGACTGCTAGTGAGCTAGAGTGGCGGATGCTGTAAGGTAAATTATTCCAGAGTTTGGGGGCAGCAGCGTGGAAGCTTTTTTCCCCAGTAGTGGTGCGTGTTCTCCGGGGGATGGCAAGTAGTCTGGTGTCGGTAGATGACCGGAGGTATCTGTTAGGTTTGTACAACTGGATGAGATCCGTTAGGTATGAAGGCGCAGAGGCGGTATTGAGACATTTAGAGTTGAACAAAGAAAAATTGAGCTAATTCATACCTGTAACAGTTGGTAGACTGTGATATCCTGTTTACTGACGCCATCTACGTCTATGGGAGGAAACACGGCTGCTTGTAGCTTAGGGTGCTGCTTGAGGGCCTCCTCCATGACCTCACCATCAACCTTCCAAATTTTCTCTTCTAATGTCAATGCTGGACTCATTGCCTGATACAAACAGTGAAAGATGGTATTGAACACTTTGCGTTGATATTTTTCTAATAGGACTAAGTGGTTCACTGACCAATCATGCACGGAATTTGATAGAACTCCAGCGTTCCGTAAGTGGAATTTCTGCTTAACGCATAGTTATGTGTTTCAAAATTAACTATCATTGCCAGAAAAGATGGCCAACTTTACACTTTTTGACGTCAAGTGGAAATTATCTATTGATACCTCTGAGAATGTTCCTGGTGCATAGATGAGCGTCGCCAAGGCAACTACTGGATGTCCTGCCTCAAAGAGTTGAGAAATGGTCGGTTGGACGTCTCCGAGCAGTAGATGAGAGTTGGATAGACTAGCCTGGAACATCAAAGATGGATCTTGAAGAAAAATAACAGGAAAAATACATCATCAACACGGGTAAAATAAGAAATGGAATTACAGCTGCTGATCAAGAGAGAGCAAAGGGGGTGCAATCCAACAGTTGCATATTGACAGCCCACTCGATCAATGTCCTTCATATTCCCCTCTAGACCAGCGCCTGAACCAACAATTCTCAAGGTCAGTATATTTTATGCTACTACTACTACTACTACCATGGGCTGTCGTGGCCAAGCAGTTAAATGTACTGGACTTAAGCTATGGTGTTTCTGATCAGCGGGGTGTGGTTTGAGTCCCGGTCTTGACACTTGTGTCCTCAAGCAAGACGCTTAACCATTATTGCTCCATTCTTCAGATGGGACGTAAAGCTGTCGGTCCCGTGTGTTGTGTAATGCACGTAAAAGAACCCAGTACACTTATCGTTAAGAGAAGGGGTTTGCCCCGTTGTTACTTGCATAGTACGCTGCAGATTGCGTCACATCACCTTGTAAACCCTTACAAGATGCTTTATAAATGAGTCCCATAATTCAAAAACTGTCTTAAAAAGCATAACAAGCGCTTTGAGAAGCCCGCAGATAAAGCGCTATATAAAAAGTAGTTATTTTTACTGTAATTACTACTGCACAAATCCTACTTAACAATTTCTAAGATGAACACAAGTCTAAAGTTTCCTTTGAAATAGTACAAAACTACAATTTACCAGTGGTTTGTCTTCCAACCCATCTGAAGTGTAGAAGCATCTCCAGCCATCTGTTGTCACTCACTTGTGATACAACCTCATTCTCTGACAAGTACAATCTATAAATAAGAAAGTAAAGAAAAATGCCATTTTATTTGAGAGCGAAGTTTTATACACGACGTCATCAGACATAACAAACAATGGGTCTGTACATCCCAAATAGGAAATTTTGCGCCAGTCAAACGGTCAAATTCAATGCCGTCTTGATTGAATATCATCAAAATTTAGGAATGAAATAAAAATTATCTGTACAAGAATATACAGCCCATATATGAAATGTGACGTCATCGAACCTTTTTGAATTTTGACAAAAATTGCACTTGCAGGGTATCAAACACAGTGGCATTTTACAACATTTTAACCCGAGGTAAGATTCTTGTAACTTTTTCCCCCCATTTTTATGAGGACTCTATCTAAGTGTTGTTTGAAGCTTTGCATGGTGTGGAGAAATAAGAAATAACTATAAATAAATAGTAAACTTGCGGGTACAACCATGTGTAAATCTCTTTGTGGGAGACGAGCAGAGTATACTGTTCAAAACGTCGAGACCACATCGGCTCAGAGCCAACACTCGCACGAAGAGATTTACACATGGTTGTACCTGCAAGTTTACTATTCATTTATAGTTATTTCTTAGGACTCTATCTATTGGAAAATGAGTGAATCACAAAACTGAATTTGACATTGGGGTCCTTCTTTAAAGGCATCGTACACGTTTGGTAATGACTCAAAACAAATATTAGCATAAAAACTTACTTGGTAACAAGCAACGAAGAGCTGTTGATAGTATAAAACATTGTAGGTAACAACTCCCTCTGAAGTAACGTAGTTTTTGAGAAAGAGGTCATTTCTCACTAAAATAATAAAAACTTCTTGCAAGAAGTTTTTATTCCTATCTGAAAGCACACAAATTTGTACAACAAGGGTGTTTTTTCTTTCATCATTTTCTTGCAACTTCGATGACCAATTGAGCCCAAATTTTCACAGGCTTGTTTTTTTATGCATATGTTGGGATACACCAAGTGAGAACACTGGTCTTTGACAATTTCCAAACGTGTTCAGTGCCTTTAAGCCTTTACCTGTAGAAGTCCAGAAAGAGATACAGGACACCGCTCAGCTGCTCCTTAAGACACAGATTGATGAACCATTGACTGAATTTCTCTCTAAGGTCTCTGTTGTCTTGGAACGGAGTGTCTGAAAATAGCTGCAGGGTACGGCCGAGTCTCGTCAGGAGTAGATTCAACTTTTCCAACTCCAACGATGAGAAGATGTCACGACTGGAATAGAAAAAGAACGCAGTAGACTTTGTCAGGTGTGAGAAGAAGAAATAGCTTAATTTAATTATAGATATACCATTTTGTAATATCTGCATGTACCTTTTTTGTTTTATTGTTAATTAGAATATTGCAATTTCCCTTTTTCAATGTTTGCCTAATATTTGTCACTTTTATATTTGTTATTTCCCGGAACGTTTTTATTGTCAATGTTATTTAAATTTTTTGAACCAAATAGTTTTTAGTTCTTGGATTTTTTGTTTGGTAAATAAAACCCCAAATGAATTAAACTGAAATGATACAGTAATAATAATAATAGATTGTTCATCGTTTTGAGTAACAAATACTGAGGAATACCAATTAACCGTACCTTGCCAATGCATCCAGTATTTTCTCTCTCAGATAGCCTGGGCAAGCCTCTAGTTCATCAGCACCATGTGCATATAATGCCTGAGTCAATACCGGATGGAGATGTTCGGGCTTACTATGGCTTCCAGGGTGTGGGGCGCTAGCTGCTATCCAATCAGACAGGTGATTCCAGTCACAATGGCTTGTCAAGTAACTCCAAATGGACTTAGCGCTGAGAGAAGGTCTTAATGATGTATCTGAAGGGGGCGGGAGATATTCTCTATGAAATTTATGTTTAATCAGTTAAAACAAAGAGCAAAATTTAACTACATGTAATATTTGCATCTAGAATACAGAATATTATTGGTTTTTTTTACCCTACACAGATGTTTGACACCGATGTTTGACACCGTTGTTTGACACCGACGTTTGACACCGATCTTTGACACCAATGTTTGACACCGTTGTTTGACACCGATGTTTGACACCGTTGTTTGACACCGTTGTTTGACACCGTTGTTTGACACTGTTGTTTGACACCGATGTTTGACACCGATGTTTGACACCGTTGTTTGACACCGTTGTTTGACACCGATGTTTGACAGCGTTGTTTGACACCGATGTTTGACACCGATGTTTGACACCGATGTTTGACACCGATGTTTGACACCGTTGTTTGACACCGATGTTTGACACCGATGTTTGACACCGATGTTTGACACCGTTGTTTGACACCGTTGTTTGACACCGATGTTTGAACCGATGTTTTACACTAATGTTTGACACCGAGATAAAGGGGGTGATCATATGCCTCAATAACTGGCGCTAAGTGTAGCCAACTCTTACCCTTGGTTTTCATAAGCACATCTAGTAACACCCTCTCTCTGATCTCCTGGTCCCAGATTCGAACCCACTCCAGGGGAATGTGAGCATAGTGGAAGTTCTCACAGTTTGGCGTCTCACACATGACCAGTTCCCCTCGCTGTAGTCTTGTCTCAAGGAGGTTTTGCGCCCATGCATTTAGGGAGTGCTTTGGAGTGACCATACTGGCCCATTTCCTGAGTGGGTGTAAGGTGTCAATGAGATATTAATACACAAACGGACAGGGCTGTGAGGATGGATGTTTTCCTTTTTTTTAGGAAAGAACTGTTGGACTCAATACAATTTAGAGTTGTCGGGTCAGGGCAACATAATGATACGACAATAGACTGGAATAAGTTTCTTGATCTGAGGGCAGTATAGCACTTGTGCAAATGGGGGGAGGGGTCTATTGGAAAGTAGGTATAGACCCCTTACACCAACGTCACATGCAGCTACTGTCTTCCCACGGTCTGCCATTTTGGGATTCAAACTGTATTAATGATATGGCAAGTGTGTAAATGTTAATGTTTCGCCAAAACTTCTAACTACACAGTAACAACACACTCTGTGTTGCATTCACTCTGTGGACATCCCTTTGTTCTGTACACTTAAGGAAAATCCTATTCTTCAACACTGTGTGGATGTGTGTAAGTCCTCATTGTGTTTGAAGTCCTCACATTATGTGGACCTCTTTTGTTCCAAGGTCCACATTCGTATGTGGTGTTAAAACACTGACTCCCAAAATAGCGCCACCAATGCGATCAGTAATTTGGCTCAATAGGTGCGCAAGTACCTTCTTTTCCGATACCTCAAATATGAGGTAGGGGCTTCTTTAGGTTATAAGTTAAGGAAGCATCTTTCATCCCTTCCACCCCCAAACCCACCACCCCGATCTGGGCCCAATTTCTTAAAGCTGCTTAAGCATAAAAAGTTGCTAAGCACAACAAAATTATGCTTACCAGAATAAGGTTACCAGCTAAAATACAATTTCTCATGTACAAAATGTAACTGGTATCCTGCTCACTTGTGCTTAGCAGAAAAATGTGAAGCAATATTTTCTGCTTAAGCAGCTCTATGAAATTGGGCCCTCTCTTTGTCTATAGTGCTCTAAAAACACAACAAATATTACCTTTTCCCACTCTCCAGAGCCAATGCTTTGGCTTTATCAAATGATTGACAGGTGTACAAGCGTTCCAATTGGTGGATAAAGGTAATCATACCCTCCTCCTCAGCAGTAAATGATCCTGATTGGCGGAGATGGTCAATCTGTCATGAATATTCATAAATTAATCAATCATCCGCTGTATTTATCAAATAGCAGCTTTTAAGAATTTGTTAAGAGATCATCAAATGTTTTTTAGCCTTCGAGAATGACTCTGCTAGGGTCGAAACGTCAGGCCATTAACTATTTTTTGCATTTATACCATAGGTCCTTTTGGTTGGTAAGCAGGTTGCAATAGCTAGTTCTATTTTCACAAAATCTCAACTATTCGAAAATAACCAAACAAAAAAGTTTTTAATTTAATTTTTTTTCTTCTTTTCATTTTGATAAAAAAACTTGCATTACTGTCTGAAATTTATTCAGTAACCTTACCAAAAGTTGAAAATAAAGTGCAGTACAAAGAAAATGAAATAGAGAATTTAAAGGTAAATCTCTATTAGAAATTTTCATTTATTAATTCTGGTTGTGAAGCCAAGGATTCTCAGAAAAGTGAACTTAATCACCATACCAGCCAAGACCCCTATGGAAAGAAGACAAGGAAGGAAGTTTCAGTTCTCGATGTGGTAGGAAAACCCCAGAGAACCATTCCCATGCATTCAGGTAGGGACTGAAAACCCAATCCACATAGTGCCCCCGGCAGGATTCGAACCGAGGTCCTAGAGGTGGAAGGTGAGGAAAGATACCACCTGCTAATCCGACCGCCCAATTCGAGAGTGCCCACTGCCCACTTTGAAAGCATCTTAAAACAAGATTCTAGATGTATGGATATATATATATATATATATATTTTTTAAAATAGAGTTAGCTGTTACAGACTGCCCACCAACTAAAAGGACCTGTGGTATAAATGCAAAAAATAATTAGTGGCCAGACGTTTCGACCCAAGCAGAGTCTTCTCGAAGGCCGGTGACAACACAACATACATAAACAGGTATACAAGTGTAACATAAGCAGTCAAGTGGAAGGAGATGAAAAGAGAGAAAGAGGCAGAAAGCACACAGAAAAAGCAAGGAATGAACAATGAAGGCAACGGGGGGTAAGATAATTTTGTTGGTCTTGACTAATACTTACAAGAAAATCCCTGAGGTTGCTGTTGACAGTATACAAGCACATTTTCTTGAGCTGCGTCTGTACATTATATCCCTGAAACAAATGAAGAGGAGTGTAAACTGGCTAGTCATCCTACATGAATATTGTCTCATTACAGTGGTTCTTGACATCAAAGAAATGCCTAACAAGTTATCAAATATTTGTGTCTACTTATAAAACATTTAGAGGATCACAGGTAAAAAAAACACCCTTAGGAAATCAAGCCAGGAATTACATGGAGGCCACCGAGGCCATGGTTTCTGTTGCCCTAGTCTTGGCCTTGTGCCCTTTAAAACATTTGCCATAGACTTTATGATTTTCCAATGTAAGTACTCCTTGTAAAACGAAAATGGCCTCGATAAAATTCCAAGCCTGGGAAATTGTGCAAACAAAATTTTATGAATGAGCGAAAAACTCACATTTTTTTAATTTCATACTCTCTGTGTTATCCTGTAGTTAACAAGATATCTTTATTTTTAAAATTGTTCACACCCAAATTCATATTCAATAATGTTTTGAGAGCTGATTTTTTGCTCCAGTTGATCCCCTCAATAATCTAATTTATAGGAATGCATGACGTGTGTCGTGGCCGAGTGCTCAAGAGCATCGAACTCAAGTTTTGATGGCTGGGTAACGGAATGTGGGGTCAAGTCCCGGTTGTGACACTTGTGTTCTTGGGCAAGACAGAGAACTATAATTCCTTCTCATCACCCAGGAGTAAATGGGTACCTACAAGGGTAGAGATTGTTGATGTGAATGATTAGCAACCTGTGTGCCCATTTGGCTGCTGGTGCTGCATACTCCAAAGGAGTTGAGATGGTTTCAGGAATGCTTAAGGCCCAATGAACATGAGTAGTAATAGTGTAAGGCGCTTTGAACAGCGTTTAAAAGTGCCAAATAAATGCCTATAATAATAATACTGAGTTCTTATATAGCGCTTTATCACACCCGATGGGCGTATCAAAGCGCTTACTTTTTTTTCCTGCAAGGTATGCGGAGCTACGTTTTTGAAGTATGAGACCTATTCCTTTACATAGCACCATGTAATGGTTTACAAGGTGCTGTGGCGCAATACGCTGCCGATCAAACCAGGAACACCAGGGCGAACCCATTCTCTTTACGATAAGTGCACTTTGGCCTATTAACATTATTATTACCCAAGAATACAAAAACACTTCTTGGGCCGTTCATGGAAGTCTGAAGAACATCTGCTGCATTGTGTGGACAACTTTTGTTCTCAGGTCCATACTTTTTACATAACACAAACTCAAGAACATTCTTACCATGTTTTGGAGCAATTTTGTTGCAGTTGGAAGGTCACTTTGTAGCAGTGAACCCAACATGAGGTGGAGTCCCTTGTCGGTCAGGTCTGATATCTGAACTTTAACCTCTGACCCACCGTAGGAACTGCGCAGATGGGCTTGGGCCAGAGGTAGGCAGCGTCCGAGGATGGCATCTTTAATTACTTCCTGAAATGGGGTGGAGGGTGGGGAGGCAATAAATCCCAGATGTAACAGATTTAATACTCAGGACATGTCATATAATTGAAAAAAAGTGAATAGAACTATTTCTTACCTCTTGTGACATTTTCTTCCACTTCCTGGTGTATTTCTGTGCTGTTTTCTCATCAGGCACAAAGTAGTTTGGTGAAACTGAATCTACTTCGTCTGTAAACCAAAAAGGGGACATTTTAATTTCAATGTAAATGTTTAGATTTCAACAGTTCCCATTGTACATGGGTCTTTCAATGCTTAAAGTTATGACACTAAATTAGTCTTGAAAATTAACATTCACTAAAAATTACAGTGTATTTAATATTGTGTTTGTCAAGTGAATTTTCTTTATCAAGTGACAAACCACAAGGGAAACCGACTGGCCAGAATTGCTTACCAGAATAAGGATACCAGCCAAAATACCATGTCGCATGTAGCATCTTTGACTGGTATCCCGCTTGTTTTTGCTTAGCAGACAATTTTAAAGCTTTATTTCATGCTAAAGCAGCTCTATGAAATTGGGCCAAGAATTTGAGTCCAGTAAGATTTGAAACTTTGCATGGTGGGAATACGATATGGAAAGGTTTGCGGTGACACCATGTACATGTAATAATCAGATTATAATTTGAGTCCAGTGAACTAGACCGCTACAAAACTACAACTTGATTTCATTACCTTCACTCTTGGCATCGTCCTTAGCCTTCGCCCCAATCCATTTTGGACACCCCTTGAGGTACACCCATAGCTCCTTCACATACCCCATCAGCTTAACCAACGCCGTCTCAAGAACAGTCCCGGTCAGATTGAACCCCTCCAAGACCTCAAGCCCCTCCCCCTGCTGAACCACCTTAAGCGTCTCCGTAGCATTCTCGATCAGCTTGTTGACATAGGCCAGGGTTAGGTTCAACAGCTGCATGGCGTACTGGCGAGACTGGTGCGCCTGGACGTGGTCACGGATTGAGGTGATCAGGAGGTCGATGGCTGACCAGAGCTGGGTCTGGTCGGCAGTCAGTGGGGAGGGTGAGCGTGGAACCCCCCCGGTGGGAGAGCTGGGTGTTGGACTATACTTGAACACTGTGCAGAAGACAAATACAGCGTCAGAATATAAGTGGCTAATTCTATAGACCATGTGACCTGTGACATCACATGTTTACAAAAAAGCCACAAAGCCTGCATTTGGGGCTCCATATGGGCATGGTGTACCCCCTATTGTGTCTTCATTGCGTGCTTGAAATCTTAGGAATTCTTAAGAGGATTTTAAGGGGGGGGGGTACTTCTGTAAGAGGAAAATAGTGTGTTAAAGTATGGGAACATTTGGGGGGGACACCCTCTGCCCCATATCGGGCATGGTATTAAAGCCTGGACTTACTGCAAGCAAGATTTGTACACAGCTCCATGGTTCAAAACTTAAAATCTTACATGTTATGGAAATTGCACCATTTGTTCAGCTTGATTTTATGTAGCCATTATTATAGAAAATATTTAAAATTTTTGTGTCCCTTCTAGGCTATTTGATGAAGTCACAGACATGAAATTTGAAGTCAAGTTTCGCGAATTAGGGAAAAGTCATGAAAAGTTTCATGAAATTTTGCATCAACATTTAGGTTTTGTGTTCCTCCACGGCCACCATACAAATCCATCAAAATTCAAGCAAAACTTACAAGACAGATTATGAAGGACTTGGGTTGTAATGGTTTAAATGAATACAATATAAGTTTTCAAAATTGTCCTTTTTTGTTCAAAAACTTGATTTAACCTTACCGTTTTCTCTACTCTTGAGGAAGAATGCCACCGTATCCAGCTGGCGTTGTTTCAAACCGACCTCCAGAGCATGTATAGGTATAGAATAATGATCCCAGTGGTTTAAATGACAAACAGTCTCAGCTAGACTTGCACTGCTGTAAATCATCAACTGCAACACAAAGACACATGCAAGAAAATTCAGGTGATGAAGGAAGCTTCAAAGCAAGGGAGAAATGCAAAGTTAAATAAGCAGTAACTCAGAGTTGGACGTGTGTGCAAACTGTATACTTAATTTTGAGTTGAACAAAGAAAAATTTACTAAAGCGGAACTTGAACCTGCGACCTCCGGATTACAAGCCGGTGCTCTGCCAACTGAGTTATCTAGCCCTATTGTTGTCGGTCTCCCTATTTTGTCAATATCTTTGTTCGGGGATGCCACTCAGAAGCCATTTAACCTGTAACTGACGAGTAGCCAGGGATCACACCCAAGTTTACGATACAACATGGGAAGCGGCAGCAGAGCGATCACCTTTAAGGGGATGCGATTTTTTATTTACACGGCGGTTACAGGTTAAATAGCTTCTGACTGGCAACCCGAACAAAGTTTTGACAAAATAGGGAGACCGCCAACATTAGGGCTAAATGGCTCAGTCGGAAGGTTGCAGGTTCAAATCCCGCTCTAGTCAATTTGTATTTGTTCAACCCAAAATTATTAAGAATTTACCCAGTCAAATTCTCTTGTGGTTTAATTCTTCAAACTTTATACTTCTCTACAGTTTTGAATGAGTCTTGAATGAGTCTTGTGGAAAAATTTGTATGCTATTCTAGGTGGGGCTTAACAACGCATGGTCTTAATCTCGCCATAAAACTTTTGGGGTCTCAAACTTTAAAGGTAGTGCATTCTGCTCTACCAGCCAGGCTCTTAGTGGACGATACCCATGCCTAAATCCTTACAAACTGTGAAGGGGGTAACCCTGTTTCAGCCCCAGGAGTAGGTGGCAACGCGCCCCTGGTTGATTTGGGTCGATAGCCCAAATCAGTTAAGAGTAGCCCTCACCTTGAAGTGGCCGTCCGGCCTTGTGATGATAGGCGATATCTCATAAAAAAACACTAGAAAAATTGTCATCTTTTGGTTGATTTTTTCAGAGATTTTGTGCACTTTTATTTTCATATGGTATATCAAAATAAGAACAAAACATTAGGGAAAAATTTTCTTGCACTTGGAAAATTTATTAACTTGCAAAATATTTGTTAATGGCCTCATGTTTTGACCGCAGCAGAGTCTTTCTCAAAAGCTAAAGCCTTTAAGAAAGACTCTGCTAGGGTCAAAAGACTCTGCCAGGGTCAAAAGACTCTGCCAGGGTCGAAATGTGAGGCCATCAACCAATATTTTGCAAATTAATAAAAAGTACGTTTGAGCACAAAGCCAGGACTTGATGGTTTGAGAATGTGAGTATTCTTTAAAGTTTCTCAAACCTTATTGACGAGAGTTTCCTGATCTACTCCATAAGCGAGAGCTTCAATACCAGTTCTAGACAGTATGAGATATTGATGGCTGAAATCTCGAGAGAAGGTAACTACGACTGGCTCTGTAAAGCTGCAAGAAAATGAAGTTACATTTTCACAAAAACAAATTAATACATTTTTATTTACATCTCAAAAGGAAGAAATGAGCATTTTAAGCAAGTAGGTTGCACAGTTTTTAGTAGCCCACAAGTAGCATTCTTTACTTGACAAAATATGCCGGACTAGAGTTAAAGGTGCTGTATACTTTTGGTAATTGGAACGCACTGTTTGTTTCAATCCTATATAGTTGAAGATATATACCATAAAACTAACCTGTGAAAATTTCATTTCAAAAGGTGGTAGCCTTTTTGAGATATTGCCAAAAATCTGAAGCGGTTATGTCCACGCAGGAAGAATAATCCGCACACAATGCTTCTCAGATTCAAATTTTTTCTGGATAAAAAGTGATATCTTTTTCCATAACCGCAGCACTTCGAAGTGAAAAGTTTCTCAAATTTCATTATACTATCCAAAGCTGCTGTACTTCTTACCAAGTAAGTTTGTATTGCCATTAATTTTCAGAGTCATTACCAATGTGTACGATACCTTTAAGGGTGAACCCTGATTGTGTTGAGCATATTTGTGAAATTTAAAAGCACACACTGAATTAATGTTCCAGATAAATGAAACAGTAACAATAAAATATCTCACCTATGGTAATCAAGGTCATTGGTTGCCAGATCCAGCAGGCATACTCCGCCGTACCGTCCTCTACTAACATCAAGCTTCGTATTACCGCGATACCACAAAGCGGCGGAGTTCTTTGTGACAAACATTCCGGTCACCTTCAGGTCCCTGAAGGCCTTGGAAGCCCTGACTGCTGCCGAGGGCCTGCAGGACTCAACGTCCTGGTCTGTCTTGATGTAGATCTTGGGTCGGTAGGATGACAGGGAGTCGTGTCTGGTTTGCGGCTTCTGGAAGCCTGAGATCCCCCCAGAACGCTTCTTAGCAGTCACGACACCCGAGGTGAGATTGAACTTTGAGTGAGTCAACTCAGTCACACCAATCCTCTCAAGCCAATTGACCTCTGCATGACCTCCATCTGACCCCTGATCTCTGGATAACTTCTTGGAAGCTGTCGACAACATACTCAACCAGCTTCGATTCCCAGGCGTTCCAACCTTCTGAACTTTGACCCTCCCATGCATATACACCATCTCATCCTCATCCATGTCTGCAACCTCTCTCCCGCCGTGTGAAGAGGTGAACTGAGATGACCTCTGAACTTTGACATGGTAAGGGTATGCATTGAAGTACTCAGTGAGGTTCAGCTTGTAGATGTTGTACTTGGCTTGCTGTTGAGTCAGGATGAGGTACTGTAAGTCAGGGCTGACGTCTAGACTATCTGGATGGAGAGGTTTCAGGGTCTCCAGACTAGCACTTGGGTATAAATGATGGAGGAACTTCTGGAAGTGAACAGTGGCGACCAACAACCTCCTACTCAGGGAATGTACAGCTGTGATATTAGTCAAGAAAAATAATGCAATTTCCTTTGGTTTTTTCATGTTTACCTCCCCAAAACTGTCACTGCTTAGAGAACTCAAACTAATTAACTACAGCAGGGCCAACTTTGGAGATCTGCTGCCGCATCAAGTTGCTGAGTGGAGAAAAAATCTGCTTATCAAAAATGGTCAGGGTTCTAACCATGCACAAGTTCGCGTATCGGGTCGATACGCGCACGTTTCGGCAGATAGGGAAACAACAACTAATAATAATAATTTTGTTTTTAAAATAATATCACAAAAAACATCAAGAGAAAACCATATAAAATGCTGCAGATTGCACAGTAGGGCTTTCAAAACCAAGATAAACACCCAGTAGAAAACACTCCGAAGACCTTGTTTCAATTCAGCGTGCATCCCAACAAACATCCCAACATTTGGGTCCAGAATGCCCCACAGTTTTGGAAAACCTTGGGAGAACCCCGATGGTAATCGGTTAAACAGCTCAGGAGATGTACAGTAAGTTATACTCGGCAGGAAAATTTGCTTAAGCAGAACTTTCTGATCTTAAAATGATCATATCAAAATGACTTTATATCATCTGAGATCACTTCACAAATATGCAAGGGTCCAAATATTCTGTTCCATTATAATAATAATCATCATAATTTGAGATGCTAATCATCCTTACTCACTGCTGAGAAGCTGAATTGCGAAGGACGGGGCTACAACATTTTCAAGGCGCAGGCATATAAAGGCGCCTTTTGGCAGCCAGCCACATAGAACTATGACCATGGAGCAGAGCAAGAGATCAAAAGTGTTTGATTTTTCCTCCAGGAGAAAAACCCTTGTGGCATAGGAGAGAACCAATGCATATTGGCCTTAGCCGGGAATCGAACCAGGGCCACAGTGGTGAGAGGCGAGCACCCTTATGCACTAGCCATCCATGCTATTCGTCAATGACCCGCCTATTTGTAGTTATTTAGCAACACAGCCTCTTACCTCATTCTTGTAAGGACAAGACAGTTTTTCCTTAGTTAATCTTTGACGGAGCTATCTACTGGAATATTTCAAAGGGCAACAAGGCAATCCCCAGAGATCTTTGCCTTTCATAAATTACGAGACCTATTGGAATAACACATGAGGGTATGTTCAACATTTCCACACACCACAGTAAGTAACAGTGGCTGTGATTGGTCAATAGTTTAAGGGTGGCTGCTTCATGGATCAGATGATTATCCAATAGAATGAAAGGATACAGATATTACCAGACTGGTGCAATAGAAACACCAGTCCATGCAGCAGTTTGCTATCGATTACACTGCCTTCTTTCGGGTCCCAGACCAACTCGATACGATCCTTGAGCTCGGGTCTTATACCCTGGATGAAGGATAATTTCAAGATGGAGTGATCAAAGAGAAGAGTTGTAGACGAGGATTCAAAGGCCAAGACATGGATACAGGATGGATCCGGGAGACCTGAGAACCAAAAATAAATGAAAAACAATAAACTTACTACAAGAGGGCAATTCTAGTCACAGTACCAGTGTTCTCCCCATGCACAAGCTAGCGTATCGGGCCGATACGCATGTTTTTCGTACCGATACGCACAAATTTTGGCCAGTTTTGCAAACAAAAACCACAACATTTTTTAATTATTTATTTTTTACATAAAGAGAAAACCATATAATATGCTCCAGATTGCAGAGTGGGGCTTTTAAAACCAAGATAAACACCAAGCAGAAAATATTCCGAGGACCTTGTTTCAATTCAGCGTGCTTAGGCCAAACATCCACAAATTTGGGCCCAGAATGCCCCACAGTTTTGAAAAAAACCTTGGGAGAACCCTGAATACATTGACCATTATCTCGGAAATATGGTTTTCTTAATGTTTTATAGAATTTGATTTATTAAGATATGGTTGTGATATGACAATTTGTTTTTGACGATGACAAATTTCAACATATATTTCAGTTTGCAGTAACATCAAGTGATAATATTTACTTCGCTGTGTAGAACTGTTCTTATAAGAAAAAGTTGTACCACTACATGTATTTTTCTACTGCCGCTGAGAGATTTGGAAAACTTCATGAAATTTGCAAATTTAGAGTACTAACAATGAAGATTTAAAGGCCCTGTACACGTTTTGGTAATTGTCAAAGACCAGTGTTCTCACTTGGTGTATCCCAACATATGCATAAAATAACAAGCCTGTGAAAATTTGGGCTCAATTGGTCATCGAAGTTGCAAGAAAATTATGAAAGAAAAAACACCCTTGTTGTACAAATTTGTGTGCTTTCAGATAGGAATAAAACTTCTTGCAAGAAGTTTTTATTATGTTAGTGAGAAATGACCTCTTTCTCAAAAACTACGTTACTTCAGAGGGAGTCGCTTCCTACAATGTTTTATACTATCAACAGCTCTCCGTTGCTTGTTACCGAGTAAGTTTAAGTATTTGAGAAACAATTTGAAAAGCTCTTAGAAAGTGATCGCACACTTGCCTTCCTTTGAGTCGTTGCATAGAATCTGTTGTAATTCTTGTTTGGTGCATTTTACTGAGTGAGACACAGTCACTTTGAGTTGGTCAGAGTTGATGGATAAATGATGTACACTTAGACTGTAGTCAATACTGAGGACAAGGAGAGAAGCTTCCCAGGATTTAGACTTTACAATTTCCTCACTGCGGTGAATTCTGTAGGTTGCAAGTAAAAGACAAAAGTCCATGTAAATTAAGTGTTGTTTGAAGCTTTGCATGGTGTTGAGAAATAAGAAATAACTATAAATAAATAGTAAACTTGCGGGTACAACCATGTAAATCTCTTTGTGGGAGTGTTGGCTCTGAAAAGAGCCAGTGCGGTCTCGACGTTTCGAACAGTATACTCTGCTCGTCCTCGACGTCAGAGCCAACACTCCCACAAAGAGATTTACACATGGTTGTACCCGAAAGTTTACTATTTATTTATAGTTATTTCTTATCCATGTAAATTGTTGAACACAGAGTGAAAGATTTTTTATTTATTTTATAAAAATGCATCCAGACACATAAATGGAGTTTAACAACAATGGTTGTGATTGATGTCTTATTGCAGTCGTTCCTAAACCTCACACACTCATTCCGAACTCTCATAATTCCCAATCCCATCCTCTCACACTCAATTCTCCCTAGCAATCAACCCTAAACTTGAACCCAATCCCTACCCTCACACTCACAGACACAGTATACACCATAGAGAGTCCTTTCTCAGGCTAAAATTCTGTACCCGGCAGCCACTTCATCTCCCTTAATTTAGGTCAAATTATATCCCTACATATCCAGAAGGGTTGACAGAATGTATATACTATAGAGGCACAGGCACTTTGAAACATTACAAAGTGTCAAAATCATAAAAAATAAGCCATTTTCGGGTCTATGGCGGTCTTGACAACGATGCTTGCTACACTCAATTTTATTTTATTTGGGCATGAGTGTGCGAGAGTTCCGTATGCGCAAAAAAAAATGTGCGATTGAACTTTCTGTTTTATTAAAAGGTCAAAATTTAGCGCTTTTATTTAGTTACTAATAAGCTGATTCACTATTGCAAATGCGCATGTCCGTTACTGCTGACAACGCACTTGTTTATCTCCCGTGACCTTTTAGACAATACATGCACGTATTGTCTAAAAGGTCACGGGAGATAAACTAGTGCGTTGTCAGCAGTAACGGACATGCGCATTTGCAATAGTGAATCAGCTTATTCCTCAAGAGGAATATTAAAATATGGCCGGATACGGACAATTTTATCTTTTTCTATCTCAATCTCACACCCAACCCTGGCCAGCCCTACCCTTCCTTGCTTATTCTACCTCCACCATGCTTGACCCTACCCTTTTCATGGCTGTGGCTGGGTTCATATTAATATTATTAATAATGTACTCAGTCAAATGTAGTGTTAATTAAAATACAAACCACATATTCAACTGTGCATGGATGTTGTGAACAGTGGTTGAGCTTCATATTATCAGTTTGGTTATAAATATCATCATAGAGTAGGTTAAGTATCTCAAGACAATGTAAACATGATTAACTTTGTTAGAGAGTTAACTGTCACTGTCAGGGGGATCCACCAGTGACCGGTCATACTAATTAGCGTCAACAGGCCCATTTCACGACAACTCAAGACAACTCCACGACAACAAGTTTAAAATACCATCAAATGTAATGGTTGTAATCAGAGTGTATCTGGAAACACGTTTAAAGCTGACTGGAACCATCGTGATTCGTGGATAGGCCTACATATTTTTCACGTGAAAAAATGTTTTTTTCGTAAAAAAAAGTCAAATTTCTCCGTCCGTAGAACTGGCCGACGTGATGCTATTGCGCCTGCGCAATGACATTGGACCGCACCATTACACTACAGGTAAGTGCAAGATGGAGAAAGTTGACTATTTTTTACGAAAAAAACATTTTTTCCCGTGAAAAATATGTATGCACGATAGTTCCAGTCAATTTTAAACGTGTTTCCAGATACACTCTGATTACAACCATTGTATTTGATGGTATTTAAAACTTGTTGTCTTGAGTTGTCTTGAGTTGTCGTGGAGTTGTCTTGAGTTGTCGTGTGGGCCTGTTGACGCTAATTAGTACGACCCCCAGTGACCAATGTCCACTGTCACATTAAATAACTTACCGAATTTGTAGAATGTTTTGATCAATCACAGTGCTGTTTTCTCCTCCACCTTCGACAATCAGGACTTCAACATTCCCATTTGTATAATGTACGATTAATGCACTCCCATATGCAATGTAGTGTAAGCTCAGAATTTCTTCTGGATCGACGGAATTCGTCAATTTGTGCAGCGAAACAGAAAAGCTGTGGGCGGAAACGGCCATCTTTGGGGTAGTAACGTATGTAGTGAGGGACCAGTCGAAAGCGCACGGCTTGAGAACTGGGAAAGTGAACTGTTACCCTGACGTCTTACCACTGTATTGTTTCAATGCACTAGATACCCCATGCGCGCGCGCGTTTCACTGCGGAAATGTATGTTTACGTTTCAAGAACCGCACATGTGAGAAACGTTTCATGAACTGCACATGTGAGAACGAGGTTTAGACGCTATTTGCAGCATCTTCAAGGTCAGAACTTGGTTATAATTAGTCCCTTTATTTGCAGTGGCAACAAAAAGATTGTATTGTGTTTTACACTGTATCGAAAACTCTGATGTATAAGTCGATAAAAAAAAAGTGTTCCACTGCATGATGCACTGGCAGCATGGGCAGCCTACCATACCAGGGCTAGGGCAGTGGCACTTTCGAGTCACTGTACTGTCACTGTCACTGTCAGTGTCATGGGCAGTGCAAGCTGTGCAGTGTCATCATAAACAAATTTGCACTGCAGCAGTCTTCTTGAATCTTGTTTTTAATCTATGACTAAGGTACGGTAATTAGTTAGCCCAGGTTGGACTCCTCCGTTGCATACAACGCGACGGGGTCCAGGGTATAAAGGTCCTCAGGCATTGCAACCAAATTTATAACCATTTTTTATCATATTTTTACCTTTTTGAGGAAGCTGAAACGTGACTCACGATGTTTCTTGTGTCCTGAACCTTACGCCTGCTCTATTCAGAATTGCCAATTTTATCCTTGGATGACATTATTGTGAAAATAAAATGGAAATTGACGCATTCGTTGCGACAACTTCAACTGACATGGAACCAAGTCCACAAAAGAGGGCGCTGTCTAACCCGTAACACTGAACGCTTTTTCTTCGGGGCGGCAACACGACGGAGTCGCAGCGCCAGTGCACAACTTGAACTTATTTTCGGAAATAATGTCATTCATGGATGTATTTGATAGGTTTTGAACTCAGCAAAAGTGTAATTAAAGGCACCAAGAATAAGTGAATGGAGTTTCAGCTTCTCAAATTAGGTAAAAATATTTTAAAATGTTACTCAAAATTTTGTTCGCATTGTAAAGGATCTTTATACCCAGGACGTCAGTGCAGTGGCACTGACTGACGTCCAGGGCTAGGTAATTAGTGTGATTATGTGAGAGCATAGCAGGGAATTTAGTTACCCTGCCATTTTGACGATTCATCTGTTATTATTAAATTTAAATAACAATTATTTACACTGAAAAGAAGTACAAAATTTACAAAGTTTTACTTGTTGTAGTTGTTGGATCATGGAGCAATATTGGATCTTTAGTTGATAAAGAAGGGACTGCAGTGGGAATCACGCTCACAGAGTTTTGCGCAATCAGTTTTGGAGTGGAGGAGGGGTCTAGTAGGGAAGTGGAGGAGATTCAGAGTCTTGGGGCAGACTATGACACTGCACTAACTACAAACAGTGTTTACATCCAGTTGGTTTACAATAGCCAGATGGGGGGTTAGTTGTGATAATCGTCTTCTAACCCTCATTCTTTCTGACGGTCGTAACCAACCCTTGGTCCTCTTGACAGAGACATTCGTAGACTGTCGGGAGGATCGAGGGTTACGATTATCGCAACTAGATGGAGGTAAGCTTATCCAATAGTAATAAATTTAATTTGGTTGTTATGATTATTTGATCAATATTCTTTTTGAGTGAAAAGTACAGAACTTCTATACTGGACTAAATATCAAGTCATAATTTTTAATAATTTGTTGCTCCATGTCTCTACCCTTTCTTTGCAGTAAAGAAAATTTGTCTTTTTAGAGGGTACTGATGGCTCCACTGTAACATCACAAGATGAATGAGGACTTGACACCATCATCAAGCTGTCATCGAGATGGCTACAGCTTTGTGTTGTCTCCAATGATGCATGTGGGAAGTTTCTTAGGACAGTGTGAGAAAGTCCTTAAAAGGGAGGAAGAGAGACTGCCTGCCAAGATGATCAAATCACCCCAGGAGCTGGCCGAGGCGATGGGGACATCGCTGGAAATTGTACAGGAGCTAGGGAAAGTCTGTGGGTTAGTTAACATTTGGCAGGAGGTTATTCTCTGGGCATGCACTGAGGGTGTTGGTAAAAGTTGGAAGTCGGAGCTACCCAGAGGTTACGCTTAATACTTGATAAATCATACACTCAGTATGCATGTCGTGGCTCGGTCATTCCAAGTAGCTGCAGCTGAACTGTGGAATGGCATACCCTAGTTTGTTAAGGAGGCATGTCACGGTTGAGTAATTCAAAAATCGCCTTAAAAGTCATCTATTCACAGTTTATCAGTAATTGTTCTTCCGTTGGTATTTGATTTGAATCTTGTTGTTTCTTTATTCCTATAAGTGTATAAGGACTAAGCAGTGATATCCGCTATACAAATACCGTTTCATCTCTGTAGTTGATGTGATCTCTGTTGTTGATGTGATCTCTGTAGTTGATATAATTTGTCTGTAGTTGATATATCTCTTTAGTTGATGTGATCTCTGCAGTTGACGTGATCTCTATAGTTGACGTGATCTCTGTTGTTGATGTGATCTCTGTTGTTGATGTGATCTCTGTTGTTGATGTGAACTCTGTTGCTGATGTGATCTCTGTTGTTGATGTGATCTCTGTTGTTGATGTGATCTCTGTAGTTGATATAATTTGTCTCTAGTTGATATGACATCTCTGTAGTTATTGATATTTCTTTGTGTTTGGTTCCGACAGTCCAGAATCGTTGAGGTGTCCAGCAGAAGACGTAACTCCACTTGATGAAGGTTGTCTAGGCACTGAAAAAGGCATCCCAGCAGGAGCAGAAAAACTCCATACAGTACAGTAAGACATAACTTATCATAAAGCACAAGGAGAAAATCCTTGTATGTTTACTTATAAATTTATGAAGAGATTTTTTGAAGACAAAGAATATCTGTAAAAAACAGTGTTGCTGTACACAAGTCTTATTCAGTATCGTTTTGATGGTATTCGTACACATACGCGGCTAGAAAAATGCTTGTACTCGAAGTCCATACTCGATACTCAACTGAAAAATAACCTGTACTCAAAATCATGTACTCCATACTCACTGAAAATGTACTTTTTTTTAGTGAATTTCCACGACTATGATTGAAAACAAAAATGTACTAAGGTAAGGGTCGTGGGTTCGAATTCCACCCGAGTAATATGCCTGTGATTTTTTTCACAGGACTCGGGAAAGTACTGAGTATACAGTGCTTTACACACATCGGTGTACAGGTAAAACCAAATATAATATAAAAATGTACTAGTTTTCGTTGATTTACTTGAATGCAATTTGAGTCTTGTTGATTGTTGTTTACCAGGCATGTGACTGCTGTCTGTCAAAAAAAGGGGGAAAGTGCCAGGCACAGCAAGACTTTGTGCTTTTCAGTTTTCAGTGCACAGCTGTGAAACCACAGACGAGGGAATCGGCTGATCAGGGGGAGTTGCATGCTTGGTTCACTCACAGGTCTCATTGCCCTAAAATACATTTCATTGTCCTTCTCACTTTCCTGTATTTAACTTGCGTCTTTAAACTAATTTTCCTTTAAAGATTGCGACACAGGAAGTACTCCAGATATGACAGAAAATACAGAAAATCTGAAGAACACATGGTGAGAACATAATCTAGCATGGGCACTTTTTCCTAACATTTTCCATTTACAAATTTAAAGATAATTAAACCACCTTTGAAATTCTGGGCGTACAAAATACCTGGCAGTTTTGTATTATCTTAACACATTTGTGTAATTTCCTCAACATTCCTAGGAAAACAAAATATATGGGTAGGTTTTGTTATGTACAATGGTAAAGGTTTATTTCTTTTTCTTCTAAGAAAAAAACATGATTTTTTTTTTCTAATGGGAAGGAATTTAGAATTATTTGCAATAAATATGCAATGTAGAATATGAAAAATTCAAGCTTAGCTGAACCTGAAAAATGCAAAGAAAATGTCTCGTCAAGCACGTCAATGAATGCAAATAACTTATCATTTTTCTAGGATTGCTTTGCCACATATGCAGATGATGAAGAAGACAATTGTGTACAGAAAGCAACTGCCATCTTAGATGTCACATTCTTCAGACCATCAGGAGCTATTTCAGTAAGTAATGGCGGCTGTCGGGTAGAGTCTCGTGGCCAAGCAGTCTTGAGGAGCCAAAATGCGCATTTGAATCCTAGCCTAAAGGCCAAAAAAATAAAATAAAAAATTGTTTGTCCTCGTCCGACCGACCGACCGTCATTTTCGTCGCGACCGATTATTGTTATTATTTTTTCATTTTTATTTGTATTTATTTTTTCAAAAATTTTCATTAAAATTCTCAAAAAATTTATTCAAAAAATGTTGAAACAGGACGAGACTATGTATATAATATAAAGCAGTTTACCAACCCACGGTGTTTATACATTCCTGACTTTTTATTCTGGTGAAATTTTAGTATTGCAGAAGTGCTATGCACTCATCAGCTGGTAGCTCCAGAAAAGCAATCACCTCGACATCAACAACATAAAATCTTGTTAGTTGAACAGTTGTTGGTATTAAAATACTATTCAAAGACATTTAATAAAAGAGTTCAATACAGTGAAAGTGTTGTGGTTTTTTTTTTGACTTAATATTTTAATACCAAAGAGTTTATATTCCCAAATACAATATCCATACACAAATTTTGTTTTTTAAATTACCAAATACAATATCCATAATAAAAGAAATAAAAAAATCAAAAAAAATCGACCGACCGACCCTACCTGTGGTGTAAAAAATTTGGTTATACAAAATGGCGGACCGTGTTAATTCATGAAGTAAAAGGAAAACTACACAATTTCGAGGCATATTTGTGGGAATCACTAATACTACTTTTAAAACATCTTTCCAACCATATTAAATGTCATAACGAACACTTTCAAATCCTTTTTATAGCCCAAATCACCCGATCCAACGCAACGTGTCCCTTTAAAAGAAGCCACTGTTATTAATTATTATTATTTTTCATCTCCAGAAAAAGAACGTGTACCGATCTTTCTACGTAGACAGGGAGCTTCTGATCCTAGCAGACCAGAAGTTGACGGACCTACGAGATAAGATCATCTGTGCTGCGGACCTGTCTATCCCACATGGGGAGTACAGCGAGTGTCCAGACGCTCCACAAGAAAAAGCACAGGACATTTATAAATCCTCCTACTTTCTGATCGAAGACGTTTTCTATAATGACTTCAGGGATCCTTTCAGCAAAGATTTGAGCAAGTACGCTTCATGTTTTAAAAAAACCACAACAACCGGGGGACAGTTTCATAGAGCTGCTTAAGCACAAAAAGTAGCCAAGCACAACAAAATGCTGCTTACCAGGTTAAGGTTACCAGCCAAAATACCATGTCACATGTACAATCTGTGACTGGTGCCCTGTTTAGTTTTACTCAGCAGAAATTTTTTAAGCAATTTTTGCTGCTTACGCATCTCTATGAAATTGGGGCTAGGTTGTGATTAATCGTCTGCTCATGCAAACCCAACTATACTTGGAGTTTGAAAAGATACATTTGTTGATTCCTTGCACTGACGTCACTTGCGGCTTCTGTCTGTAGATGGGCTTTCATTTTGAAAGTCAAAATACGTGTAAATATGGTGCACATCGAACCGTAGACCTGTCGCCTAAAATGTGCCCTGCTCAGAGACACAAAGGGAATCTAACTCCCAAAATGGTGCTAACAAGATTTATCATGGGTGAGGACGTCGGGTGAATTAAAGGTATCGTACACGTTTGGTAATGACTCAAAACAAATATTAGCATAAAAACTTACTTGGTAACAAGCAATGGAGAGCTGTTGATAGTATAAAACATTGTAGGAAACGACTCCCTCTGAAGTAACGTAGTTTTTTAGACAGAGGTAATTTCTCACTAAAACAATAAAAACTTCTTGCAAGAAGTTTTTATTCCTATCTGAAAGCACACAAATTTGTACAACAAGGGTGTTTTTTCTTTTATCATTTTCTTGCAACTTCAATGACCAATTGATCCCAAATTTTCACAGGCTTGTTATTTTATGCATATGTTGGGATACACCAAGTGAGCACACTGGTCTTTGACAATTTCAGTGCCTTTAAGTTAATACCTTTTTATATCAGAGCCCAAAAGTTTGGTTACAGAATTGTTATAGACTGTGCAAGTCTCGCGCTTATTCTAACATTTGGACCTGTTTCATTATTTTCTTGCAACTTCGATGACCAATTGAGCCCAAGGGGCACTTTTGCAAAGGGCACTTCCATTGGAAAATCTTAAAGACTATGTGAAACTTTTGAAGGGGCACCAAGGCCAAGACCAGGGGCAACAGAGGCCATGGCCTCTATGCCTCCATGTAATTCCCCGTATTTTTGACTGTGTGAGGGCGTTTGTGGACCAATTTTTACGTGATGAAAAACAAGTAAACAAATAGAGTTTTTTCATTTTTGTTATTATTATGTTTAAGTGTTTCGTCAGTGATGCAAGAAAACTACATACAGGCAATTAAAATAAGATGAAACTGTAATTGTGATGCAAGACACTCCCTGAAGAAAGCGCCCTCATGCGGTCAAAAATATGGTCAATTAAAGGCCTGCCATTATGTGTGAGACTTGCATGGTCTATATACTACTGAATTCTGTAACATTAAAATAATACATCTTTGGTTAAACCAATTGCAAAGGCATTTATACATTTGTAAATTTTGTTACATTTTTCTGTGTACTGTAACAAAACTGAAAATATGCCAAGACCTTTGTCCTCTAATATTGGAGTAGACCAGTGGCTCTAAACCTATTTCATAATTTTCCATACACAAATTTTATGCTGTCTTAATTTTCAAATATTTGTTTTTTAAATGAGAATTTGTCCAACACAAGGCCAAAGGGTCGCTCATGGTGAAGGCTACAAGAAGATATAAAGTACCTACAACAATTATTTGCCGAGGAATAAGATTTACATTTTACCTTACCTTAGAAAGTCTTGAATCTCTGAGCAGTATTAGCACTCTACACCCTAATGATGTCATTTTTGCTCAAAATACCTGGCTGTCAGACAGTAGTTCAGAGTGCTATTGGTCATTGTGGTATTGTCTATTTCACTGAGGAATAAATAAATGGTCTTCACTTGTTTTCCAGGGTTGTTGTTGACTGGATGAAGCCTCGCAAGGCTATGACTTCCAAATCCATGGACGACGTAACATTCAATGATCTTAACATCCGACTTGGCTATCCGTACTTATACTGCCATCTTGGAAACTGTCAACATGTTATGGTGTTTACTGATCTCAGGTAAGGCTTGGTCTGAAAACTCTGGCTGGTGAAGTCAAAGCCACTGCCATAGTCACACAAAACCACTCATGAGGTGGGCATCCTTTGTCTGGCTCCCTGTATGCCATATTAAATGTAGCACTGATTTTCATTCAGACCTTTAAGAAGCCAGACTATTATGTGCTTTCAAAGTCATAGTCTATAGCATTGGTGACACATGTCAGAATAGATGGCTACTGCTATGGCTATGGCTTGATCACCATGCCAACGTGTGTTGAAGCATATACTTCCCTTAGCAACAGCCGTAGTAGCCACCAATTTAGCCACTTCTTTCAGGTAGCCATTTTCATCTGGTTTCCTGTATGCCGTATTGAACAACATTATGATCATAGCCAGGCTATTTATGCTTCCGTCCTTAGCTCGGTTGAATAAACTGGTGCAAGTATAATGACATAATTTGTGTCTACAATACATGATGGAAAACCAACTTAATTTTGTCGAAAACTTAAAACAAATTTTCTTCAACAAATAGTGTGTTTTTTGGGTGTTTTTTGTGTATGTACAAGTATTTATAAGTAAAATTTTTATCTCAGATCTTTTTTTTACAGACTAGCTTTGCTTTTCACATTTTAACAATATTTTAAATAATTTAAATATTTGAAATATTATATTGTTCTTCAGATTGCTTACAAACACTGATTGCCAAGATGTCAGCCGGTATCCAGTCCTAACACACAAGCCCTATTGGAGACGCACCATCTGCTTATGCTGTGGCATCTACACTGCCAGGTATGTACAACTAGAATGTAATCTTTACTCTTAATTTTCAGTATTATTATTTGACCCCAAACTCCTTTCGTAGTGCATAGCTGCCAACATTTGCAACCTGCAATCAGGGAGATTTTGTACAACAAGCAGGGAGATATTTAAAATTACATTCACCATGATAGGGACAAAATTTCCATAATCAGGGAGATTTACAAATTTGTTCATCAGAACATGGAAAGATTGATTTATTTTCAGGGAACTTTCTACAGAATCTGGGAGAGATAGCAGCTCTGGCTAGTGCAAAGGGCCATGAATTGTTTGTTAGGACCACTCCAATTTTTGCAATTTGCGTCATTCTATTCAGGAGTGTGATTGTCAGGATTTTCCACTCGCCTCCCTTGGCCTTCAGATTTTCTTGAAAGAGGCAAACTCACCATCACAGAGATGAAAGACTTGGCTCTCAGGTTTCTCCCAAGGTTTTTTTCAAAATGGTGTGGTATTCTGGACCGGACTCGAGCTCTGGTGTTTCTAATTTAGCAGAGTGTGAGTTCGAATCCCGGTCTTGACACTTGGGTCCTTAACCCTTTAGAGACCACAGCGACCACAAACGGCTCGTACCAAAATGCCCATAACGGCTGCAAACGACTGTAAGATCTGGTCTACTTCCACTCAACTAAAAAGTTCAAAGTAAAGGTCATGACCTGAATTGACATTTTCTCATGTTAACATAGTATCTATGTTTCTAAAAACAAAACAAAATTCTGATTTATAGTATTTTTTTCAGACACTTTTACAAGAAAAAATAGTTCAAAAAAATCAACAACAAAATGATGTCTGGGCGTATGTTGATGATTATACATAAATGAATGGTCTCTAAAGGGTTAAGCAAAACACTTAACCATTATTGCTTCGCCTTTCGATGGGACGTAAAGCGTAAGGTCCCGTGTGTTGTAAAATGCCCTACAAGAACCAATTTACACTTATCGTTAACAGAAGGGGTTTGCCCCATTATTTATGGCATGGCTGGCTGCATAGATTGTTTGTACTTCAACCAGTGTGCCAGTATATTGTGGATGAGGTTTCTGCACATTATAGGAAGATGATGTTATACAAAATGTTATACAAAAATAGGAAAATGCATTCTTGCCTTTAACCAACCTCTTGTACTTCATTTTTGTTGTCCATCTCTTCTTGATTGACTAGATGGTTGACCAAAGAAGACAGTTTCTCAACGACAGATCCGAGTTTCTTCTGCGAGAGTTGTTTCAGAATGCTACATTATGATAAGGATGGGAATAAGTTGGGCTCATTCCAAGCGTACCCCTACGTCGACCCTGGAATCTTCAGCTAACAGGCAGTACAACATTGAACTCAGTGGCAGCTTCTAGTGTGTAATAGTTTTTGGGGTGTTTTGTGGGTTTTTTTTTGGGGGGGGGTGGGCAGGGGTGTTTGACCCATTGGGAGAAGCACTTGTGACTTTTCAAGTTTGGCGGTTATTTAAGTTTGACAAAGCACATTTGACCTACTCCAACAAAACTAAGGCAAAGTCGCCAAAAGCGCATTTTCTGTAAGGAACATTAAAATTGAACTTATTAATGTGTTTCAGTTAAAAGGGTATGCACAACATTGGTAAGGTTAGAAATTTAAATGTTCACAGATTTCGCTTTAAATGCCCTAATGTGCATTTTTGAGCATTACAAAATGTTTTTTTCTTTATGATTTTTGTGAAATTAGTATAAAAAAAAATAATGATAATAATAAAAACATTTTATTTTTTATATATCAATATTTTTGCGTATCAGCTTGCAATTCACGCGTATCGGCCTGATACGTTAGCTTGTGCATGGGGAGAATCTTGATGTGGTATCTTTGCTTTATTGGGCTGATTGGTGCAAACCTATCATTAGGAAGCTTCCGAACAGACAAAATGTGCGTAATTGATATTTTCTTACTTTGTCTTTGTTTGGAGGAACCGGTCTCTTTGTGTGTTATCCTAGAAAGGTTCACCTCGTGTACCAGACTTTAAGAAGAATCTTGTTTTTCTTTAACACATTTCAAAACTTCACATGGAATAACTCTGTAAGAGTCGGTGTCCATCTGAGAGGTCTTGAATTTAAAGTCTTGGCAACGCCTTGAAAGGGGATAAAAGGGAATGAACTTGTGAACAAATTATTGAAAGTGATGGTTCCTTTTGTAACAAAAGCAAATCAACTGTTGCAAGTTTTTTGTTGCGTTTTAAAATAAAGAATTTATATGGTTGAACAAATCTTGTCGAGTTAACAGCAAATGTTGTGTAATTCTTATGTTGCCCGTAGTAATGTTTTGGGTTTTTTCTTTGGGGGGGGGGGGGGTCAAACTCTCGAAGTAAAGTTTGTCAAATGAAATCACGTGCATATGTAAGGTCTAAAATGTGTTCTTAAACGACAGACATTTATTGGTTATTTATATATACAGTAGAAATGACATTTAGGTTCAAAATATGGCTCAGTTGGGATTTTAGGCCAATAACAAATAATATGCAAAATGATGTAAATTCTTGATTATTAAAACACAAAATCGTCGGCTCAGGACTATAAGGTCGTCAGTGCAGTTTGTATGGATTTCATAAAATTGCTTTTGCATATTTTGGAGCTCCTGGTAAATGAAGTTTATTGATCAAGAGTGGTCTTCAAAGTAATTGTTTGGCAAAAAGAAAACATGTATTTTCTAAGAAAAACATTTATTAGTGGTTTTGATTATTTGTTCAAATTAAAACGTATTTTTCACTTAATGCCCTTTTGATCATTACGGATATGAAATTGCAATTAACGACCTTATAGCACTGAGCCGACAAAATGGACCTGTTGCAAGGGCATACAATAACGTATGTAAATTCTAGGTAACATGTTTAAATGTATGGTACATCATTGGTTTTGAAAAAGAACGGAAAATTACTTCCAATCCTCTTGCTTTCACTGAATACACAATACAATCAATCGGTGAAAATGCTTACAAAATTAGTCACATGTTGTCAAGAAAAAAAAATTGTTTTCTGATGTGAGATTTTACTCATTTATGTTCATGATTATTTCGATATGGCAATCGACTATTGGGGAGCATTTTCTCACACAAGGCTATATTTCAGACAGAATCTTTCGCAATACAGTGCGCCCTCTACAGTTTGCCCAGGAGAGGCTGTTTTTTTGCAGTGCATCATGGGAAAAGGTTGACAGGTTTTTAGTTGTCTTGCAGCGCCCACCACCTGACCCCGATTGTTCAAGTTTGTTCATGATTTGCAAAGCAGCACGGTTGAATTCTGTGTTTACGGCATAAGATGGAATTTTTTTTCGAGGCTGGTGAATGTTTTTTCCCATTCATGACAGCCATTGTAAGGTCCCAAACTGCCAACGCGGTGCTGAGTTGCGAGTGTGATTGTTTTCTAGTCGACTTCTAGTTGGTAAAACGGCCTCTCAGTGGTAGACTGTAGAGGGCGCACTGTACTGTTAATCGCCCGTATTGGTCAGACATGCAGCTGAAGTTTGTCAATAAAGAGGAAAATGTCAAGCACAGCAAGCCTTTGGTCCAACAGAATCAAACAAAACATGCAGTTGGATTTTGATGGGTTGGGAGTGCTGACAGATAAATAAAAGTAAGTGTGTAAAAGGTACAATTTTGGATTTAAAGTCTTCAATAGCACCCTGCACTAATGCTTAAAATAGAAGCTCTCAGTACTTGCACCTCGGACAACGTGTTGAAATTCACTAACATACGCGCGCATACATCAAGCTTAACTGTGGTCTGGCGCAGTGATTACATGAAAGCTATGTGTTGGAAGGTTTGTCTGACATACCGGTGTTTTTAGCAAAAATTACATCATTAGTGCGAAGTTTATGCTTTTGCTCACTACCATTCATGTATCATACATTTACACCACTCACCTAGAACGTAGTGCACACTGAACATGTATGTGCAAAATTCCTATTCTAGGCCAACACCAAAAAATGCAATTTTAGTTTATTGATTCCCTTGTGTTTCAAACAAGTTCCTCTGAGTTTTTGAAATTTAAATTTGGCTCAAAAAGAGCGACAAATTCACCAAGCATTCCATGTTTTTGTTTGTTTCTGGTTTACAAAATACAGTTAGTGCACAAAAAATGCTGAAAATACATTGACAGAATACATGATCTGGTTTTGTGCATAGCAAAATAAAGAGTAAAAGTTGTTCAATTTTCCTTAAGTGCAAATTTTTCATGTCTGATAAAAAGCACACATTACACATGTTACAGTGGATTGCACTTTCTACGTATGTATGTAGATTGCTATAAAACATTTCCAAGGACCAATGGTTTGCCAGTACCAACTTTATAGCGAGTAAGCTTTTGAGATTGAAAACTTTATTTTGCTGAAAACAAAACTACAAAAATGAAAACTTGACAACCACATGAAGAAGAATCCTGTTGGTATTGAAGTCATTGCATCATTTTGTTACTTCCAGTGTTACAGGAGATTTTGCCCCCTGGGCCCAATTTCATAGAGCTGCTTAAGCAGCTATTTGCTTAGAAATCTTTTGCTTAGCAAAAATAAGCAGAATACCAGCCAAAAATGGTAATTGTGGATAAGCTTGGGCGATATCGCTTTTTTTCATCCACGATGTATCGTCAAGAATATATCGCGATATTCGATAATATCGCGATTAATTTTTGATGGCGTCAATCTTCTACACTAAACTCACCGTGCAAGTTTTAGTTGTAGAAAAGAGCCAGCCGTTTAATATGTACTTTTCTCCAATGAGCTATTCTTCGGGTTTTACTCTAACCTATGGGGTGAAAACCTGGGCCTATAACTTACACGCATTTAATGTGTCTACTCCGCATGACAGACTGTTCTATATGTGTGCATAACTAATTAGATCGCCAACCTCGTCCCCAAGGTGTGTCGAGCAGTATGAGGTACTATTGTAAACATGGTTGGAAATAAAGTAAACCATGGGGACGAGGTTGATACAACACGTGATAACACCCGGAAGCGTGATGTCGTAGTTTTTCGGTAAGTCTGTGTGAGACCGCCTGATCGCTAATATTAATAAGGCTTTGATGTTGGTTTTTTCGAAGAAAACCGGTTGGGTCGGATCTGTTGGGGAATCTTGCGGTTGCGGTCTGTGACTTGCGGCTCTTTGTTGTTGCAAGATCGTATCCACTAGGAGATTTTTTGTTACAAGATCGTCTTGGTTAGGAAATGCATCGCGATACTTAGACGATATCGTGATTTACCGATATCACGATCAAAACAAATCTACCCAATATCGTAATCGTTTCAGAACTAGTATCGCGATATTCGATAATATCGTGGTATCGCCCAAGCTTAATTGTGGAATGGTATTTTGGCTGGTAACCTTATTCTAGTAAGAATGGTTTTATTGTGCTTAGCTCCTTTTTGTGCTTAAGCAACTCTCCACTTTCCCTCTTTTTTACGAAGACTCTGCCCGAAGCGGCAATTGAAGAACATCCGCAAGCATCCAAAATCTCGGATCCCCAACTCCTTCAATGAAAAAAAAAAAAAAAAAAATAATAAAATAGCCTCAAGCCCCTCCGCTCCGCCGGTCCGTGTGTATATATATAGTAGATCGTTTGCATATTTAATTGCATAGATACAAAGAAAGTTTGCAAAGTCAGTAGTTTCATGGCGCTATAGTAGATCGATTTTTTTTTTTTGTATTTTTTTCATCCTGACTACATTTTTAGTCAATCTCTTACGGCATTACGGCATTCACTGTTTTTTTTTTTTCTGTGCATGACTATCCACTTTACATTTTTATGTTATATTGTATCATTGCATACCAAGACTCAAATTGAGAGTCGACCGCGCTATCATGAGATATGTTATTATTGTACATTGTCCATCAGGGGCCGAGGTTGACAATTCTATGGATGTTGAAACACACAGCGTGATTATAGGACAATCAGAGAGTTCAAAAAAACCGAATGCAAATCTGAAGCTCGCATTCCAAGCAGAAGCTATCGGGCAATCGTGCACACAGTGGATGGATTTTTTTTCAGGAGATCAGGTTTTTTGTGCTGCTGAATGATTTTTTTTAAAATGTTTGCACAATCAGTCGATCTTGCAGGAATAGTTTTGATTGCTGATTGTTGTGCATTTTTTTTTTTTTGCAATCTGCTTCTATAGCGCAGGAATAGAAGTTTATTTTTGCCAATAATGCAAAAAAAATAGTGCACATGCCGATAGATAGTGATAAAATGCGCAATTTGGCGATCGTGCATGAAAAGTATTTGCGCAATTTGACGATCGTGAAAATAAAATCTTCCGGATTTTCAAAAACCAATGTTGGCAGCTCTGAACTCTATAAAATTGGCCCCTGCTGTGTGTGTCCCCCATACGGTAAATTAACATGGGCTGAAGGAAGTTAGTCAAAAGAGGCCGCTATCAGACGAAATTTCCCCATATGGGGGACAGAATCTCCGGGGGACAGAATCACCTGCCACACTGGCTCCAAAACTTGCATACAGCATCTGTAATTTAGCCTAAATTCCCTTGTTTTATCACTCAAAGACAAGTTGTTAAGACAGAAATTTACCAACTGTGAGGCCTTTGCAAAATATATCAAATTGTCTAACACAGCTCTACAGCTTCTTCTTGCGTTAATCCTGAACAAAAATCAAGCTCAACACATTTCCTATGGGCCTCTGATAGTTATTGGAGGCAGCCTGTGTGATGCGGGCGTGGTTTATGACGGATTTTCATCACACTTTTCTAAACAGGAAAACCCATGCTCCTAATAGTACACTGCCTGGCTGCGGATTGCTTTTTGGCTATATTATGAATCATAACGACACTCGCCTCCCTGCAGTCTTCTTCAGACTGCCTTGCGGTGGTACTCCGGCGGTGCCGTCTCGTAGTCGCTGGTGCTGAACAGCGTGGAGGAGTTCTTGTGTAGGTATTTCATGAAGTCTTGGAGGTGGGTCAAGAGGAGCTGTACACTCTTCTCATCCAGTGGGGTGTAGGCCAACAGACTGCCTAGCTTCACTGAAACAAAATAATCATAATCAGGGAGGCTGAGAAGCTGAATTGCAAAGGACGTGGCTACAATAATAATAATAATAACTAGTTCTTATATAGTGCATTTTACAATAACGTATCAATGCGCTTTACAATAGTGCCCTGGTCATCTTTCTCAGCTCCCTGGGGAGTATACAGCCCCAAGCTGCCGTAGCGCTCCGAAGCCTTTTTCAAACACAATATTAACCATTTATACCCTGGGTGTAATGTGTTTGAGCCGCAGTCATGTAAAGGCGCCTTTGGCAGCCAGCCACATCCACCCATACATGACCACAGAGCACAGCCAGAGATCAAAAGCATTTGATTTTTTCGGAAGGAACAATAAAAAATAAGAAAAATTACAAGCTACAAAGGACATCCTTCTTGACTCTCCCACTGACCCCCTTGCACCGACGTCACATTATGGCTACCATCTGCCAATTGTCTGCCATTTTAGAAGTCAAATTGCATGTAAAGATATGGTGCATGTCTAACCACATGCATGTCGCCTAAAATGCACCCTGCACAATAACACACAGAGAGTATGACTTTAAAAAAAAGTATTTTTCTTAATGCAAGTTTGCCCCAAACGAGGTTAATAGCCACACTAGGTAAGGGGATACAAGAAAAAACCCATTTAAGATGAAAATAACTCAGGGGAGCTGAAGGTAGGAATTGATATTGCTCTTAAAACAGTCTAGATTGTAGGATGGAGGGAAACATGCACCAGGCAAGGAGTTCCAAAGAGATGCAGTACGTGGAATAAAGCTGATGGAATGACTCTTTGTTCTAAATCTCAAGTGGGAACAAGCAGACGGTTTGGTTTCAATCTCTAACACCCTAATTTTTTATTTTTTAAATTTTTTTTAATGAGAGATCGCCTAACATCACAAGGCTGGTCTGCCATTTCAGGGTGAGGGCTACACTTAATTGATTATCGACCCAAATCAACTGTCACCAGGGGCACGTTGCCACCTACTCCAGGGGCTGAAACAGGGTTACCCCCCTTCACAGTCCGTAAGGATGTACATGTAGGCATGGGTATCATCCACTAGGAGCCTGGCTGGTAGAGCAGAATGCACTACCTTCCCAACTAAGGGGGAGCGAAGTCAGACACACTGGAGGTACATTTACTATGAAAATATATATAGAAAAGATAGAGGCTGTAACGTTGATCCCAACTTTTCACCAACAAGATTAACAATACGCTTCTGGCTCTCAAAATAGTGCAACCAAGATTTATTGTGGAATGACGTCACATGAAACGAGTCACCAGTTACTTTCATGGAATCAAAACGAGGCTGGAAGGAAAAATTAGTCTGGCCCCTGTTTGTATTATGAGAATCAGTGTTCACGATTACTTTATGCATTCAGGGGACATGACCATTCTGTTAAAAATCTTACCAAAGAGTCTCAGGAGATGATGAGCGCCGTAGATTCTAGACAACGGTTCGTCAGGATTACTCACAAGGATCTGAAAAAATGGTGAAGATTTTCAATCATTTAAACAAAATTGCTTCACCTGATCAGTGGTCTCACCTAACCACTGTTAGTCAAAAAGAATGGTTGACAGCACAAAATGGATATATTAATGACAATTTGTATTCTCAAAGTCAAATTTGAAAATTCTTCATACGATAAAACAGCAGTATTCAATATTACATTGGCACCCAATTTCATAGAGCTGCTTAAGCACAAAAAGTAGCTAAGCACAACAAAATGATGCTTACCAGAGTAAGCTTACCAGCCAACAGATCTTGTCTCATGTACTGTCTGTAACTGGTATCCTGCTCACTCTTGCTTATCAGAAATTAATAAGCAATATTTTCTGCTTAAGCAGCTCCATGAAATTGAGCCCAGGCCCGATACTTCATGGAGGCGACGGAGGCGATCACCTCCATGCCCCTGGTCGTTGCCTTGGTGCCCCTTGAAATGTCCCAGTAGAAATTGGAATTTTCCTCATAGAGGTGAAACTGCCCTTACAACGCTGAAGTATCATCTCATTTCATTTATTAATTCTGGTTGTGAAGCCAAGGACTCTCAGAAAAGCAAACTTAATCACTATACATAGCCAAGAACCCCATGGAGAGAAGACAAGGAAGGAAGTTTCAGTTTTAGATGTGGGAGGAAAACCCAAGAGAATTATTCCATGGGAAAAACCCACGCAATCAAGAAAGGACTAAAAACACAATCCACATAGTGACCCCGGCAGGATTCGAACCGGGTCCTAGAGGGGCAAGGCGAGGAAAGATACCACTACACCAACCCAACCGCCCTGTATCAGGCCTGTTACCGTATTTACATACTTACATCGGCATACTGTGGTCTCTCAAACTTGTAAAGAAGTTGCGTTCCAAGCATGACGTTGAAATACTCCTTCAGCCCCTGTGTAACCTCAACAATAGCACTCTCTCTGTAATAACAAAATCAAGAAAATTCAATAATAACTAAATAAAGACGCTGATTGTTTACCTGGTAAGACACTAAAAAGGAATGTTCATAAGTCCCCGGTCGTCTTACATCTTCCTCTTAAATTCTACGTTTTATTAAGGGAATAGAAGAGTGGGCGATGAGGTCTTAAATGGCCTTTTAAATCTTAAACAGCCATGTGACCACCTTTTCAACCAATAGGAATGCCTAAACTAACTGGAGGATTTATGAAATGTCATTTAATTTTGTTATCAAGTTTTTCTCATTATCATTTACAGTTAGTTAGTTATTAAATATGTTCTTATTAAAATTGTAGAAATAAAAATAAACCAAATCAAATCAAACTGAAACACTGCTGCCTAGCTAAGAGATTCCTTTCCTAGAAAAAACTAATAACTAAAAACAAAAGAAACCAACATTGTTTTCCTAAATGATTTCTTTATATTAACCTAGGTAGAAAAAAATTCAATTTTGTTTCTTCTTCTTCTGATAGTTTACGTATTCCCTTAATTAACCAACAACATTAAAATAGTGATTTTTTTTAACTTGTAGTTAACAATTTGTTATAGTTGTGAAAATCGAATCAGCTGTTGCAATCTGCTTACCAACCAAAACGACCTATGGTATAAATGCAAAAAATAGTTAATGGTTTGACGTTTCGACCATGGCAGAGTCTTTCTCGAAGGCTCTGCTAGGGTCAAAACGTCAGGCCATTGACCATTTTCTTTTCAACTGTAATTATTGTAGTACATTCGTACTTACTTTGCTGGAGTGATGTCTTTCTTTAACTTCTTGTGTTTCACATAATCACCGAGGATGGAGTCCACTGTATTCTTGGCCGGTAAATGCAACAACTATCCACAAGAAGGTAGAACAATTAGAAGAACATGAAACTTTACTTTAAAAAAAAGTAAATATTGTATATATATTGTGTCTTTGAAAGATTTGCTTGTGTACACCTCTCCCGGTTTTATCTGGTCAAGATAAAAATAATAATAACTAGTTCTTATGTAGCGCATTTTACAATAACGTATCAATGAGCTTTAGATTAGTGCCCTGGTCATTGGGCCAATAACATTCCTGTAATCTTTCTCAGCTCCCTGGGGAGTATACAGCCCCAAGCTGCCGTGGCGTTCCGAAGGCTTTTTCAATCACAATATCAACCTCTACCCTGTACCCATTTATACCCCTGGGTGAAGAGAAGCAATTATAGTAAAGCATCTTGCTCAAGGATACAAGTGTCATGACCGGGATTCGAACCCACACCCTGATGACTTAACCACCAGAACTTGAATTTGATGCTCTAAACCGCTGGGCCACATGACACCCCGATAAGATAGGAGCATAATATGAGCAAAATATTCATAAGGAAATACAAATTCACTGAAATCATTGTTAGGAATTTCTCACCATCTTCTGTCTTGTAATGAGGTCCCAGTCATCCACCAAGATTGGCTTGAGCTCATCATGAACTCTGACCTTAATCTCAACCTTGTTCACGAAAGATTCCTCCTAGAAACAAAACAAAACACAGAACCTTCAAGTATTTTCTTCTCACAGAACCTAAAATGGCTAAACAAATTTGAAAATACTTGGGAAGTTTTAAACATCTTAAAATATCTTCTTCTTTTTTAGAAACACACAATAGACTGTGAAAGTCTCGCGCATATCAAAAAAGAAGAAAATACTTGAACGAAGACTATTTTTCTATGAAATCAAATCTTCTTTTAAAATTATATTTATACAACATTTTTGAAAACAAAAATACCCATCTCAAGTTGTTATAAATAAATTTACATTTTTTGTATAATACAAGTAATTTGTTCAAATTAACATTGAAACAAAATTAAAACTTGGCACGTGGATGCTTATTGTTAGAAACCTTATTTGCCAATCACGCCTGAATGTGTGCGTCTATTACATAGGTTTAATGACAACATGAACATCAGTTGGGCAGCATTCTTAAATTTTTACAAGTAACCGGAAACAGAGGTCAAGTCTTATTCTCGGGTTTTCTTTGTTATTTTGTTGATTTGGTTTTACTTTCATATTATTGTTTATCACTTAGTATTACATTTGCAACATCATGTATAATTTTCATGCACTTTAAACTAAAATAATACTGCAGTAACGCTTCTCAGTTTATGTATTCCAATTGCAGATTATTCTTTCTGTGGGGCAAACTGCTCCAGATTTTCACCAATATCTCAAAAATGCTACCACCTTTTGAAAAGAAATTATCACAGGTTAGTTTTATGGTATATATCTACAACTATATAGGATTGAAACAAACAGTGGGTTCCAATTACCAAATGTATACAGACCCTTTAACCCATCCAATTAGAACGTTTCTACCACTCAAGATTTTTTGAGATGCTCCCTTAGTAGAGACACTTTGTTTTCTCACAGCTTAGGGATCGCTCGGAATTTCCTTTAGATACATTCTTCTCAGAATATTTGTGAAGTGAATATTGGACCCTTGAGAGTGAATATTGGACTCCGGAGAGTGAATATTGGACCCTTGAGAGTGAATATTGGACCCTTGAGAGTGAATATTGGACCCTTGAGAGTGAATATTGGACCCTTGAGAGTGAATATTGGACCCTTGAGAGTGAATATTGGACCCTTGAGAGTGAATATTGGACCCTTGAGAGTGAATATTGGACCCCGGAGAGTGAATATTGGACCCCGGAGAGTGAATATTGGACCCTTGAGAGTGAATATTGGACCCTTGAGAGTGAATATTGGACCCTTGAGAGTGAATATTGGACCCTTGAGAGTGAATATTGGACCCTTGAGAGTGAATATCTTACATTTTCCACAGTAGCATCAGCGCGTGCCCTCTTTTTCCTCGGTGGCTCTACTGGTGTTGGTGTGCTGACAGGCTCTACCGGAGCAACGTCTGAAAGTGTATTGAAGAGTCAATAAACGCCAAGGTTAACATTTATCCCTTAGCAGTTTCTATGGCCCTTTTATAAACAATGGCTACAGCTACGGCTTCGTCAGCCTTTTTGAAGCCCAGTGTCAAAGGTGCACATTTTCAAAATAATCGACAGAGCTTAAAGCTGGAACCAAAACTGATACCATGGTTTTAAATAGGGCCTATGAACAATTTTGCAGAACGGAAATAATTTACCATCTAACATGTCGAAAGATACAATGCAAATGTACATGCTGCTTGCGACTCTAGTACCCTGCCAATCTTAGCAAACAAACTTAAGCCATCTTGCTAATCAGTTTTATAAAATTGGGCCTACTGACCGAATTCACCTGACATTATCATCCACGATAAACCTCGGTTATGCCATTTTGGAGTCAGATTTCCTGTGTTGCTATGCAGTCTGCATTTGAGGTGGGGCAAGTGTGGTGAGACCCCCGCTATTGACTCCCAAAATGGCAGTTCAAGGGCAGTCTATAGCCGTGTTTGACGTCAGTGCAAAGGATTTATGGAAACATTGGCTCAAAGTTGCAACGCATGGCCCAATTTTTGCCAAATGAAACTGTATAAAATAATATTTTTCTCTGAACGCATTTTGACAGATTATGCTGTTTCAAAATGAAAAACATACAAAAATCTTTGCATAATGCCACAAAAATACAATGCACAAAAATACATGTAAAGTGCAAAATTGTTTGTACGTGGCTGAAGGGCGTGAGATAATGTCGGGATCCCGACAGCAATTAATTTTAAGTTTTTAATCAACAGCCCAGATCATTGGCAGATTTTTTTCGTGCAATACCTTAAATGAAAGCTTATAACTTTCTCTAATCTAAATTTTTGGATCATATCGGCCAAAAATCGGACCTAGAATCTTTCAGGCTGAAAAATGAAATACAACTTCATAGGACTACATGGACTGCACTTAAATAAATGTGTCAAATTCTGGAGAGGGGGGAAACATAAAATGATTTATTTACGTGGTTCTGCTTTTGTCTTTTTGGTGGTGTTTTTCTCGACTGACGGTGTCGGCGCTCTTTCTCTTTCCTTCTCCTTTTCTCCTTCCTTTATTTTGTCAAGTTTCTGTTTCTGAGCCCGGGCTCGTTTGGCGTTACTGAAACAAAACACAACAGTCCCGGGAATATCAACTCTCTTCCTCTTATAAATGGGCTCAATTTCATATTGCTAGCTTATGCAAAAAAATATTGCTTACAAATTTTATGCTAAGCAAAAATAAGCAGGATACCAGTCAGAGATGGTACATATGACATGGTATTTTTTACTGGTAACCTGATTTTGGTGAGCATATTTTGTGTGCTTATTTACTTTTTGGGCTTAAGCAGCTGTATGAAATTGGGCCATGGGAAGATTGTACAAAACTGAAAAATCCAGATAGATGTGTAGTGATGGACCCAATTTCATAGAGCTGCCTAAGCACAAACAAATTAGCTAAGCACAACCCGACCACCCTATTATACAGATCAGTATTTTTAAAGATATAAATGTTAAAAAAAAAAAAAAAAAAAAAAAAAAAAAAAAATGTTTGTGATGATGACATAATGCAAAAGAAAATCTGAAGGTAAAGTGAGATCAAAGAAAAAGAGAATAATCACAGGCTAATACAATACAAATCACAAATTTTCAATGATGTTAATCAAGTCAAAGATAATTCAAACTGTACATCTATAACATTAATTTGAATGATACTACATGGCAAGTAAATAATAACATCAGACAAAATGAGACCAAACCTACAGGTCCAAGACCAGCACCAAGTCCATAAATTAAGATATAATTAACACATTGTATGTTTGTCAGAGATGCCACTGTGTTAACGGGAAAAAAAAAGGATTTTTTAATTTTATTAGTTTATTAGGACAAAAGCAGAAAGCCACTGAATGAATGTTGCGAGTGGTAACCATTGTGACAAATTATCACAGAGCAATAATCACAGAGATGCCAACATTGAATTCCCAAAAAGAGTAGCACCGCCAAGCACTTAAGTTCAAGTCAACCATACAACTCACCGAGCCGTAAAAAGAGGAAAATTACAACATTTCCGATATAAACTAACATTTTCAGCGAAAATTGCTTATTGCAAAGCGGACTTGCTTAAGAGGCCAAACAATTATAACTTTATTCAGGCTTGATTAAAAAAAATATATATAATACATATAAAATTTTAAAAAAGGAAATCCGGGTAAATCCGGAAAAGTGGCGACTCTGGTTTGTGAATTTTTTCTGAAGTGAAGTTTTTCTTCAATGTACTCACACTTGTTGAGCCTTGAAAAGTTCCTTCTGTTTCTGCAGATTGGCTTCGTTGAATTTCAAAGCTCTGCTCTCCGGCACCCACTCATCCCAACTGCAGAACGGAAAAAAGGAAAACAAATGTTTTAGTTTTGGACTGTAATTACCCCTCAGGCCTGGAACTCCATCTTAGAGAGGGCAAGGCCATTTTCATTTTGCAAAGAGCACTTACTGTGGAAAAATCTATGGGAAACTTTTGAAGGGGCACCAAGGCCAAAACCAGGGGCAGCAGAGGCCATGGCCTCCTTAGAAATCGGATTATGGTAGGAAAAATATCTTGCCTGGTTAAAATAATGGAAACAAATGTACAGAGACTGGGGCCTTTTCGAAATCACGGCTTGGTCTTGGGCTTAGGCTTAGGCTCTGTCAGTCATTTTGATAATGCATGCTTTCGGTACAGAGCTTCAAACAGTTGGGCAGAGCCTTAGCCGGAGCCCAAGCGCGAACCGTGGTTTAGAAAAGGCCCTATGTGTTATTGGTGATTCGTTCCTGAAAAGGCAGGGGTTGCCCTTAACTTTTTGTTCAACTAGCCAGCAGGACCAGTTGGCTTGATTTGTAACTGGTCCGCAAGGTTTTTGACTGATCCGTCAGTTTTTTAATAACATTTTTCATACTGATATGATTGAAACAATGTCCTGATTTTCGATCATCGCTATTTCAATTCAATGAATTGCAAGGTCAAGTTAACTATACATTGATAGCCATACTTTATTATGTTAACACAGTTATTGTGTTCGTTAGGAGTACGTTTACTTGTTGATGGCGTAACAATTTTGTTGTCATTATTATTAAATGAAAAATAATATTAATAACTTAACTTAACACAGGTGAGATTTTTCAGAAGCAAATTGGAAATGATTTTTGGATAGTTTCAGTTCATAGATGATGGTTTCAGTATCCAAAGACAGCAAGTAATTCCATGGGACAAGTACTTTTTTTATGAAAGAAAATGCTTGTGGTTAATTAAAAACAAATAACTTTAAAACCGACTTGATAAAAAAACCCATGAACTTGTTATTGATGATTGTCATTGATCTACGGTACCGAAGGAGGGTTAGTGTTACGCACGATCGCTGTTGACAATAGCAGTCCTTCAATCACCCCACAAAATAAACCCCCCAAAACAACAAAACAAAATCAAGAAGAGAAAATCTTACATTATACCATAAAATACTCTTTTTGTTCATCCAGAGTATCCTTAATTGGTCATTTATTGAAAGCCTATACAGATGTTCTGTAGTTTTTCGTAAATATGTGTTGAGCGTTTCGCGGCACTTATATTTTTGACTGGCCAGCCGGACCACTTGGCAAGGTGTTTCAGCTGGTCCACCGCCGTTTCAACTGGCATTTGGCCAGCGGACCACCGCTAAGGTCGAACCCAGAAAGGGAATAACAACATTTTCAACAATACTCACTTTTTGTTCCAACCATTGTAGTGAATGAAGTACTTGACTGCCTTATCTTTAATAACTGCCGTTACACACTGAAAAATAAATAAATAAATAAATTAGTCAATAGTGATAACTAATACATCCTAAGCATACTTAATTGCCTTTCAAATACACTTTTACCACACTATGTCCCCCCAGCCAAATACGTCAGTCTTTTGTTCTGACTACAGGATGGAATCTGTCTTGGAAAAAGATGCAAAATAAAAATGCCACTATTTAACTCATTATGAAAAAAACGCACTATACCTGGTTTCTGACATAATGAGTGCAAAAAGCGGTGGTCGGATTTGGCGTCTTACCCTATGTTTTGATAGTATTTTTAAAGAAAAAGTATGACAATTAAAAGCAGCTGTCAACTTTTATCATAATCTCCCTAAATGCTTCACTTAAATACTCATACTCAAAAAGTTATCATTTTGGCCTACACTGTTCGTGTGGAAAAACCATCAATACAAACATTGGAATAAATTAATATGTTAGTCAGCCCCACTACCATGGGCAGCGCGCTGTATTGATACCTCTCGTCACTAACCCCTGGTAGAGAAGTGCTGAAAAACAACGCTGACTGCAGACTGGCAACCAAAAGTGACTTCTCTGCCCGCATGCTTGGTAAGACTTTCGAGCACTTGTAGGTCCCCAAGTACTCGTGTGTCAAAATGCAATCACTTTGACGCAATCCACTTCAAACGAATCATGTTATTCTTATTGTTTTTTGTATGCCAAAGTTTGTATGCCAAAGTTCACCCCAAACAAGGCTAAAAGCCACTCTTGGTAAGGGGCTATAAAAAGAAAAATTATTAAATGTGAAAATAACTCTGAAGCTGAAGGTAGCTGAAGGTAGGAATTGATATTCCTCTTAAAATAGTCTAGATGGAGTTCCAAAGAGAAGCAGAACGTGGAATAAAGCTGTTGGAATGGCTCTTTGTTCTACATCTCAACAAATCAAGAGTGTATGGGTGAGAAGAAGCAGAAAGTCTAGTTTCACGCTCAAACATTCTGATTGATAGGAGGAACTAGGTCGGACACGCTGGTGACACATTTATCATGAAAATATCATGTGTTTCACTTGGTCAACCTAAACTGCACAGTAATAAATGTCAAAACTTCAAAGAAGAATGACAGGGGACCAGTTGCTCTATGACTTGATACCTCTTTTGCAGGCTACCGTTTTGAGCGAGTGCATAGAGTGGATCGGCCACAGCATGACTTATTAAAATATCCCATATATTCGGATATTTCAAGGTCACTCTTCCAGGGGTTATGATCCAGCAAGGCATTCTGGGGAAAAACGGCACATCAAGATCGCACGCTACTGCCCTGGGAACATTATTAAAATAAAGTATTCAGACAATAACTACGAATGATGTTAACCATTGCACTTACTTTAGCTTCATACAATAGAGGGCCATGGAAGCAAAGAACTCTTTCACCTGAAATACAAACATTTGAAGACTCATGAGTCATGTACTTTGAAGTAAAACAAGAAAGAATAGTACACAGTGACTGGTGTATGTCGTGATGAGGTTGTTTATTGGTTAAAATAGCCCCATGATAATTTAAATAAAATAGTGCCAATAAATCATAAATGCTCTGTAGGCCTACTCCCTCCGATTCTTGGCCCTACAACAAGGACACTCTGAGTGGGTCGTACTAAAAGCCGACAACTGCCAAGGCCTGACGACAACTGCCGACAACAAATTTTAAATGCACTCTAACACAAGGTTTGAACAAAACAAAAAAAACGTTAAATTTATGTGTAAGAGTCATATGTATCCAAATCACCTTCAATCTGTTGAAAAAGTTTTTTTTTTAATTGTAAAAAGTTTTTTTTTAAACAAAAATTAGTAACGACAAGTACTGTCCCCCGTGTTGTCTTTGGACCGTACGTAGAAGATATACCATTATACTACAGGGGGTGCTGAAAACGGCAAGTTAAGTTGATTTTATTTTAATGGTATCACTTGAAAAAACCAACATGATACTAGATTAGTAAAATGAAAGCCAGTTAATATTTCTATCTATGTCTTAAAAAAGGAAAGAACAAAATATAACAAGAACAAAATAAGCGGTAAAAAAAAATAAAAAATAAAAAAACCAAGCCCTTAGCCTAGAACTCATTGCATAACGGTATCGCAAGAGCGTTCCAGATGCATCATGGCGGACACTTCTTTTTGTTACTAAATCGTGGTAATAAAACCCTTTTTTACAGTTAAAATTTAAACTTTTTCAACAGATTGAAGGTGATTTGGATACATTTGACTCTAGTCTTTACACACATATTTAATGGTTTATTTTTGTTGAAACATTGTTTGAAAGTGCATTTAAAATTTGTTGTCGGCAGTTGTCGTCAGTTGTCGGCTTTTAGTGTGACCGCTCTGAGTTACTGGACCCAACAATGCTTTTTTTAAATTTGTGACACTTCTACTTCTACTTCGTTACTCGGCAGGATGAAAAAATCTCAGTATCATGCCACCAATTTCTAAGGGATTTAATTGATTTTGTAATGGATGTTGGACTTCATTTCCCTTTTTGAAATATTCCTCTTGAGGAATTGGTAGCTGAAAACCCAAAATTTTGACCTTTAAAAATGAAAATTTAAGCACACATTTCAACGCGCTGACGGATCTCTCGCGCGTGCACTGTAAATGACTAAAACGGAGTGTAAACAAGCAGCGTTGTGAAGACCACCGTAGACCCGAAAATTGCTAATTTTTCATGATTTTGAAACTTTGTAGCCGTTTAATTTTCAAAGTGCCTGTGCCTCTCTGTAGTGTATACACTATGATTCTGTCAACCCTCTGGACTAGTACTGATTGGTTCACTAATTCATAATTGGACTGGCCTAGTAAAACCTCTTGGTGGCACTAAGAAAAAAGTCTCCTTGTAAAACCTGTGAGGTAAGAATATAATTAAACCTAAATTAAGTGAGATAAATTGGTGGCATGTAGCGGAAAATTTACCGAAATTTACACTACAGAAATCTTCAAAATGTCAATAAAGGTCTGTGGAGTGTCGAAATTAGACGTACGACTACCGGTCTTTCGCATGACTTGTCAACATGACATTGTCCGCTGTCCTAACGAAGTCACGTGTACGTTAACGTTAATTCACCTTAAGCAGAGTTTCCGTACAATAAAACCCCCACTAAATACACAAAATGCATTTATCTTAATGGTGCTACTTCTGTTGGCAAAATGTAACTATTTAAAAGCATAACAAACAACGAAAAGCCAGTGTAAAAAGCCAAACCAACCTTCACTGAATTTTGTCTTGGGAGGCGCCATGTTGGAAATATTGGTCTCACTCAAAATAAATAAAATACGTCAAACAAAAAGTGACATTTAAAAATAGTTTGATTTTTGTTTAAACATCAAAAGTATTTGTATTACACTGTAAAAAATATAATATTTTCTCAGCCAAAAATTTACTTTATTATACTTTATAAATTTATTGTACTAAGAAAAAGTTATTGACGTTTATCAGGGTACCCGAGTACAAAGTCGAGTATTTGACTTGAGTGTGCAGCACAGAACTGTCATTGCATGAGAGAACATTGTTAACAAAGGAAATCGGACAAGGTGAAATGTTATTCATTGTTGTCCTCTAGCAGTGGCACTGCGGTCAAAATTGACCTCCAGTACCATGGTGACACTATCCTCAATAATGGCATATTTAAAGAACATCATTGAACAATTTTATGATCATAAAATAAGTAAACTGACCAATTTAGGAATTTTTTTAATTGGCAGTCAGATCATGGTGGAACAAATTGTTAAAAGATTTTTTTAATGGATGTTGGATTTGGAGCTTGTTGGAGGAGTTGGTAGCTAAAGTGCCAATTTATTGACCTTTAAAAAGAAAATCCAAGCTACCTGCGCGCACTCTGGAGCTCAACCTTTGTGGGAACGTGAAATACTCAATTAATGGGCGCCATTTCATTCAACAAGCAAATGTATTGTTATTCATTGAATGATAGCAATGGTCAGTGTCTGCACTGATCTATTGTAATTGCATCAAAAGAGTTGCTTGCTGAAATGGCGACCAGTGCACTTTTCACATTTCAGCCGGAGTTCCCCATCTCGTGCCTTCAGCGCTCTATAAATCTAGTTGTGATAATCACTGTCGGGAGGATGTTACGATTATCACAACTATATAATCTTTGCTTTAGAACCAGTTGGTGGGGCGCTGTACTCTTCTTTTTGAAATTTGGACTTTAACAGTCATCTAGCTCCCCAGGCAAATACAACAATAACTTTGGGGATTTGCTATGATTTTCCACACATTCCAAAAATTGCCAAAATGATGAAAAGACAAAAAATGTTGAAATAGATTGAAAATCGCATACTGGCTTCTCAATATGTCAAAGATGAAATAGCCTACCAGGCAAAGGCATGCATTTAATTGTACTCCAGATCATTTTCTGTGCTCCAAACTGATGTTTTTAATGCGTAAATTTCAGATGCCATCCATAATGAGTGTACTGTTATATGATTTAGTCCTAAAATTTTTAGTTGAGCACAGAAAATGGAGCGCTAGAACGGTATGGTGTAAACAACCTCGTAGATCTAGGAGTATCAATGCCCTATCCATCTCCACACAAGCCACTTTTTTTGCAAAATTGACTTGTCTATTTTTGCGTTTTTGCAGATTTCACAACTGAATCGTCAGCAATGGCGTTAGCTGGGATTAGGGTCCTAGAACTGGGTGGGCTAGCCCCCGCCCCATTTGCTGGAATGATCCTGGCCGATTTTGGGGCAAAGGTCATCCGTATTGACCGACTAGGTCAAGTTGTTGCTGACCAACTCTCAAGAGGAAAGCAGTCCATGTGTCTGAATTTGAAGTCCGCAGAAGGAGTCAAAGTGTTTAAGAAAATGAGTCTAGCAGCTGATGTTTTGATTGAGCCATTCAGGCCAGGTAGTGAGAGAAAGAAAGTGCCGAGGGTGGGGGGGGGGGGGTTTGATGAGGGAAAATTGGTTATCCCTTTGGGAGTTATCAAAGAATGGGCTATATTTGGTTTTGAGGGGACACAATGGAAGAAGGAACAGGGCCCAATTATTTTCCTGGCTCTGCTTACTGCCGAACTCTGCGCTTGTGATCACCATACTTTGCTTACAGAGCAAGTGCCGAATTTCTGCGCTAACTTTGTAAGTGAAGAATGACTAGTAATGTGGAGTGGAGTACGCTTCTGGGAAGCGCAGAATTCCCTGCTTCCGTAAGCGCCGATTCTTTAAGCAGAGCCATGAAATTGGGCCCAGGTGACATCGAGTGCAGAGGTGGATCTGGGGGTCCGATGCAGAGAGTGGGGGGGGGGGTGTTGGCTGAGTGGCCAGCTGATCCAGTGTGCCATCTCAATAATAGCATTTGAATAATCAAGCTGGGGTGGGGAGGGGGGGTAGGGGGTGTCCTCATGTAATTCCCCTTGATCCACCAATAAAATGAAACTAACAGCTAATTAGAAAATGAGTGTTGCTGATGAGCAACAGTACGACAATCCTAGGGAGCATCTAGCTTCTAAGAGGCTTGTACATGTACTCACCGGATGATGATGATGGCGTGTCATGGCCGAGTGGTTAAGAGCACTGGACTCAAGTTCTGGTGTTTCTGATCAGCAGAGTGTAGGTTCAAGCCCCGGTCATGACACTTGTATCCTTGAGCAAGATACTTTACCATAATTGCTTTGTCCTTTGGATGGGACATTAAGCCGTATGTCCCATGCACTAGGATTGGTAGTGCACGTAAAAGAACCCAGAACACTTATGGTGGAAGAGTAGGGGTTAACCCCAGTGTTTCTGATTCAGAAAACAAGCACCCTTGTTTACAGGTTTCCGCAGGCTTGAGAGCTACAGTCATTAAATTCACTTATGATGCATCCTTGGTTTCATTACCAGAAATATATAATGATAACAATAATAATGATGAGCTACCCCACCCCACATTGGTTGACCAATATTGAAGATCATATTTGGATCAGAACCTACCCCACAAGATACCATTAACCAAACGTTTCTAAATTGGGGACCATCGATATACATCCTATTTGGCCTTCACCCACAAATAGATACCAAATCTATTCAACAATTATAAATTCTCTCTCTTTATTTTCATTATTTGTTACAGGTGTTATGGAGAGAATAGGTCTGGGACCAGAGATACTACTCAAAGAAAACCCAAAATTAATTTATGCAAGAATGACTGGGTTTGGCCAATCAGGGCCCTTTATGAAGAGGGCTGGTCATGACATCAATTACATCGGCCTATCAGGTACCTTTATGAAGTTGACATGTATGCATTATGCATTATCCTAAATTAATTTATGCAAGTATGACTGGGTTTGGCCAATCAGGGCCCTTCATGAAGAGGGCTGGTCGTGACATCAATTAGCCTTTCCGATGAAATTGCTAAATACATTCACGCATATTGGTTGGCAAACGCCATGGAGTTTTGCACTAGGCATACATACAAACGCGTATGCGTCACGCCGCCGTCAGCCCAATACAAAAAGGTGCAATGTTCCCTCATTTTGCCAACCAGTAGTATTGGTGCACATGCACGATGTGCAATTTACATATTTCATGGGAAGGGTCTAATACATCGGCCTATCAGGTACCATTGTCAAGTCTATGCATTATGCATGATCCAAAAATAAATTATGCAAATTTTTAAAGGTTTTCTAGCAATATCCTGATTGGAAGAAGAGAGTTCCAAATGGGGTGAGAGTATGAAATATTTTGGGGTGACAAAAAACTCCATTAGGGCCCAACTTCATAAAGCTGTTAAGCACAAACAAATTGCTTGGTACAGAAATATCTTGGTTAGCAGAATCAGGTTACCAGCCAAATGTAATGTATATTGTTTGTGACTGGCTCCCTGCTAATTTTTGCTTAGCAGAATTTATTTGCTAAGTAGCCTGATGAAATTGGGCCAAGCACAGCAGCATGTTAAAACCTGTTGTCACCCCAAGGGTTTTAATTGAGAACGGGACGACAAAGAATTCATGCACATGTGTGAAGGACACACTTCCTCATCTCACTTTCAGAACACCTTTAATTTTAATTTGCTCAGGTGTTCTGTCGTTCTTTGGAAGAAAAGGCGAGAGTCCAGTACCACCCGTTAACATCGTGGGGGACTTTGCTGGGGGTGGCATGCCTTGTGCCCTGGGCATTCTGATTGCTTTGTTGGAGAGAACTAGATCGGGCAAAGGTCAAGTTATAGATGCTAATATGGTAAGTATTGTGTCAGTGGGTGGGGGGGGGATAGGGAGGGGTTGGGGGAGAGGCTTTTGATGAAATTTATTTGGCAGCAGACTTACCATGTAAAACCCCTCGCACAATGCGCAGCGCACTAACACACCCCAATCCTGTCCACAATGTCGGGAGTCAAAATGTAGATAAAGGAAAATGACTCCCAAAATGGTAGAAATGGTAGATGCGCATTGTGCGAAGGTTTCGTTCCACATTGTGCAGGGGGACAGTAAGGACTTATAAAAACCACAGCTTTGGTTCATGCTTAGGTTCTGGCTTAGGTTCCGGCTTAGATTGAGGCTTAGGCTCCACCCACCTGTTTGAAGCCACATACTTAAAGCGCCCGTTTTCACAACAACTGACAGAGCCTAAGCCGAGCACAAGCCGTGGTTTCGAAAAAGGCCTTTGTACTACCTAAACAATGGAATAGTGAATGCTTAAAGGCACTGGACATGCTTGTTGATTGTCAAAGACCAGTATTCTCACTTGGTGTATCCCAACATATGCATAAAATAACAAACCTGTGCAAAATTTGGGCTCAATTGGTCATCGAAGTTGCAAGAAAATAATGAAAGAAAAAACACCCTTGTCGCACAAATTTGTGTGCTTTGAGATGCTGAAAAAGGCTTCAGGCCTGAAGTCTTTTTCAGATTATAATAATATTTTAGTGAGAAATTACCTCTTTCTCAAAAACTACGCTACGTCAGAGGGAGTCGTTTCTCACTATGTTTTATACTATCAACAGCTTTCCATTGCTCGTTACCAAGTAATTACCAAACGTGTCCAGTGCCTTTAACAATTTGTTGCTATGCACAAATGAGCAGGGAACCAGTCACAAGTTTTACTTGCAACATGGTATTTTGGGTTGGTAACCTTGTTCTGGTAAGCAAAATTGTTTTGTGCTTAAGCAGCTCTATGAAATAGGGCCCAGGTGTGTCTGCTGCCATCTTGTGACTGAAGGTCTCTGAATTTTCAGTGAAAAGCATGATGGGATAGCTTTTGTAATGATCAGAGGTCAAAGGGTCAATATTTGAACCAACACCCTGACACTAAACTCACTTGATGTAGTGGACAGTTAATTCACATGCTGCGCTACACTGCATGCTTGATGTGTTTGTGTGTTCAGTGAAAGCAATTAACTTTCACTTGAGTTGATCTTCTGAAATGTCATTATGCATTAGTGGGACTTAGATGTCTCCCAGTCACAAATCCTTTAATTGGCCGAACGGCTGAATTTATGATCCATGCAAGAGGCAAATCTAGCGTTCAGAGATCTCTCCTCAATTTTGGCCGGATCTTCTACTTCAGAGTGCAGATTTGAATACAAATTTATGTATGAGAGCAGTTCATTAACATTTCATAATGACAGTGTATTGCATTGGGAAGTAGTCATCTTTGTTTACAGGCCTGGAAGATCTTTGAGAGGTCGAGGCTGTTTTCATTTTGCTAAGGGCACTTAAAGGGATTGTATACGTTTGGTAATTGGAACCAACTGTTTGTTTTAATCTTATATAGTTGTAGATATATACCATAAAAGTAACCTGTGAAAATTTCATTTCAAAAGGTGGTAGTGTTTTTGAGATATTGCCGAAAATCTGGAGCGGTTTGTCCACGCAGGAAGAATAATCTGCAATTGGAATACGATTCAAATTTTGGGGGATAAAAAGTGATATTGTTTTCCCTAACCGCAGTACTTTGAAGTGAAAAGTTTCTCAAAATGCATTATAATATCCAAAGCTGCTGTACTTCTTACCAATTAAGTTTTTATTGCCATTAATTTTCAGAATCATTACCAAACGTATACAGACCCTTTAACAAGGAAAATCTTAAAGTCTATGGGAAACTTTTGAAGGAACACCCAAGGCCAAGACCAGGGCATGGCCTCCGTGTAATTCAAGGCCTGTGTTTATTAATTTTAAATGATTCAAAACCCAAGACGTATCAAGGTACATGGATGATGCATCTTTTTTACCCAGTGCTATTCATTTTTTTAAGTCACTTTTTATAAGGTAACTTAGTTTTTGCTCTTTTTAACCAGTGATGGTAAGTTTGAAAAATTAAGAAAGAAAAAAAATACCTGGGCCAAATTTCATGGCTTTGCTTACCCTATGCAAATTAGTGCTAAAGGAAACGGAAAAATTCATGCTAAACATTTTTATAAGCGTATTTTTTTAAACAAGTTTGTGCCGAGAAACATTGTTTTTGCACAAACATTTTCGTGCGAGATACAATGTTTTTGCAAAATTGAGATACGTTTTTGCACTGACATGATAAAATAGTACAAGTTTTAAGTCTATACAAAAAAAAGATTTCAGAGTGAAAATTGTTTACTTGTTTTTCAAATCATAACTTCAGCTATAGAATATGTTTTTAAGGCACTGGACATGTTTGGTAATTACTCAAAATATATATTAGCATAAAACCTACTTGGTAACGAGCAACGAAGAGCTGTTGACAGTATAAAACATTGTGAAGTAACGTAGTTTTTGAGAAAGAGGCAATGTCTCACTAAAATATTTGAATCTGAAAAAGACTTCAGGCCTGAAGCCTTTTTCAGGCATCTGAAAGCACACAAATTTGTGCAACAAGGGTGTTTTTTCTTTCATTATTTTCTTGCAACTTCGATGACCAATTGAGCCCAAATTTTCACAGGCTTGTTATTTTATGCATGTTGGGATACACCGAGTGAGAATACTGGTCTTTGACAATTACTAAACGTGTTCAGTGCCTTTAACCCTCACCCCCTAAGCATTTCTACCAGAAAGCATTTCCAACCCATCATACCCCAACAGTTTACTTATTGGAACAGTACACAACCCATCATACTCCAACAGTTTATGTACTGGAACAGTACACAATCCATCATACTCCAACAGGTCCTGTGCTTCTGGACAGTGATTCAGTGCGTACTTTTCACAGTACTAAACCATCCAAATTTCAACAAAACCATGTTTGATTTTGGCAGGCCTGGGGTGGTTATGGTTTTTTAAGGGACTCAATATTTGTGTTCTAAATGTTAGTTTTGTAGGAAGATTCTCGTAATGTGAAGAATGAACTGACAAAGTTTTTGTTGTACACAGGTCCAAGGTTCTGCTTATGCTAGTTCGTTTCTATGGGCAACACATAACTTGGGTTTAGCCGGTAAGGAGCGGGGTACCAACATGCTGGATACTGGGGCACATTTCTACGAAACGTACAAGACATTGGATGGGAAGTACATGGCAGTAGGGGCCCTTGAACCTCAGTTTTATCTTCAGTTACTAGAAGGTAATCCAACTGTTTTTATCTTCAACGCAACTACCAGATTTTCATGAAAAAAAGGTCCATTTACATGGAGCTGTTTAGCAGAAAATGCTGGTAACTTTGGCCCAAGTTCATGTCATCATTCTCTGCTTATATGATAAGTGTCTCCCATTACAGGATAAGCACCGAATTTCTGCACTAACTGTGTAAGCAGATTGCTCGTAATAATGTAAAGTACGTATGCAAAACAATAAAACATTCCTTGCTAACCTGTAATATACGCTGATGGATGTTTCTGCTTTAGCAACTTGTAAAATTGCACTCCTTTCATAGAATGGCTTAAAGGCAAGGTGTACTTTTGGTTATTACTCCACAAGTTAATGACCAAAAAAACCTACTTGGTGAAGAGCACTGGAGAGCTGTTGATATTATAAAACATTTTTAGAAACGACCCCCTGTGAAGTAACGCAGTTTTAGAGAAAGAGGTAACTTGTCACCCCAAAATTTGAGTCTGAGAATGGCTTCTGGCATGAAGCCTTTCTCAGGCATCTAAAAGCACACATTTCTATGCAACAAGTGTTTTTTTTCTTTCATCATTTTCTTGCAACTTCGATGACCAATTGAGCCTAAATTTTCACAGGCTTGTTATTTTATGCATATGTTGGGAGACACCAAGTGAGGATACTGGTCTTTGACAATTACCAAAAGTATACCCTGCCTTTAACACACAATTTTGCTGATTACCAAAGATATAGATAGTTCCTGATAGATGATATCTTTTTATGGGCAACTTGGGTTTCGGCTTTGAATGAAGTCAAGCATTCTGATTTTTGTATGCAGCCAAGTGGTTCCAGACCAATCAAGCAAGACATTTAACAAAACTCCCATGTGCTGCGTTCAATTCAATTCAATTTATTTGATCATCATGTGAAAAACACATGAAATTTGTTATCCATTGTACAGCATTAAAAACATTATTTTTACATGCCATTATTTTTGCATGCCATGTTTACGCAAAATGCCTAATTGTGCTGTCAAAGATGTTGTATCATTGCCAGTAAAGAAGGCTGACTTTTTTTCTCTGGTGTTGTCAAGTGGGAACTATCGATATTACTTACTTAACATAAATATACTATGTTTCTGTAACAGACCACACAACCAGAATCGACAAGCTGAGTGCACTGTTTGAAACGTTTAGAAAAAACCAACGGCTCACATGTTTGTCCCATCAAGAATTTAAAAAAAAATTACTTCTAATTATTTAAATGTAAATCAAAGCCTTTATATTTTAAATGTTGTCCAGTTTGAAGTTCACTGTGATTTCAGTGACTTTACATTGTTAATTTGAGTTGTTTCTTATTATTTATTCACAGGTTTGGGATTATCAGATTCTGATCTCCCACCACAAATGAATCGCGAGAACTGGTCTTCTTCAAAGAAAATCTTTGCCGAAATATTCGCCGGTAAAACTCAAGAAGAGTGGTGCCGTGTGTTTGATGATGTCGATGCGTGTGTGACACCCGTTCTAGCTTCAGAGGATGCTGCGCAACATCCACACAACAAGAAGGTTGGGACATTCTTTGAGGCCGATGATGGAAGTATGCAACCCAACCCGGCGCCTGTACTCTCAAGAACACCTGCTACTCTACGGACCACCAAACAGACAGACGTTGGGAATGACACAACAACTGTGTTGCTTGAAGCTGGTTTCAGCCGAAAAGAAATTGAAGTCCTCAAGGAAAAGGGTGTCGTGGAGGACAATAATCAGACCTCAAAGCTGTAGGGCTTTTTACAGGCAAGGGCAAGATTTTCATACAAGAAACAAAGGCAGGACAGGGCTTGCCCGGCGTACATTGTCTTGTAAAAACTGCTGTGGGCTAGTAAGCACCATTTCTCAACTTGCCCTGTGGGCTATGAAAAACTGTGCAACCTACTCGTTTATAATGCTCATGTTTCTTCCTTTTAAGATGTGAATAATAAACTTGTAAAATATGTGAATTTATTTTTGATTGTGTGAATATAACTCCATTTGACCATTAAAGTGGTTGTGAATGTTGGCTACCATTAATACATCAGAAAGATATGACAATACATGCTTTTGGGCTACTAAAACTTCCGGGGTGGGGGGGGAAGGGGCAGGAAAACGCAGTTTACTAGCCCAGTGGGCTACTTGCAAGGGCTGTAAGGATTTACATATGAATACTTTATGATGTAAATAATGAATATGATGTTAAATAAGTATGGAGATCTATAAATAACTTGAGCACTACAAAACACATCTTTTCCATGAAAAGGCATCAGTGGTTTTATTTCCATTCAAAAATCCCAGTTTAAAAAAAATCAATCATGGGTGAAACATTCTAGCAATTCTCTCAAACCATTTACACATTTCCCTATCATTCATTTGCCTTTAGATTTCACCGATAAAAGAATAGAAGCAACTACAAAAAGGGGTAGATTTTACAAGTTGGACTTCATAGTGGTGGTATTAATATACAAGAAGGAATTTTTGTTTTTGTTTTAAGATTTACATTTGTCCTCCGATTTCGCCTCAACAAACCGGACACTACCCAACTAATTGTTCTTAGAGTTTCGCAAGCGTCCAAAACACAAATGATAGCATAAAATTTGGTTCATAAAACATGAGAGTACTAGACTGTGACTTATTCACTTAAAAACCTTATGATTATAGCAAATTGAATGACTTTGGCTATGGCTGACGATGGTTGCAATGGCAACATTAAAGTACGGCAGAATCAGGGATATAGCCAGAGCCAAAGCCTTCAACCGATAGCCAAATTAAACTGATTAAATTGAATACAACTTTAAGAAAAGTAACACGAGTACTTACTTCTACATTGTAGGTTCCAATTTCATAAAAGCTGTTGAGCACACAGTATCGCTTAACCAATTGTTTTGCTGAGCATAAATTAGCAGGACACCAGTCAGAAGTAATGAACATGAAATGGTTTCCTCACTGGTAACCCACGTCTGCTAAGCAAGATTTTATCCAGACTCGGCAAAGTGTGCAAGCTCGCCAGCTTTTAAGAAATTTGGCCCTGTTTCAAAAATAAACTTTAACTACAGTGTGGGCTAATTCCTTAAAGTTTTCGAAAGACGTAATCTTAATCGAGTAATTTCACTACATTGATTAAGTGACCACAAGCTTGTATTACGTAGCAGCAATTTCTCTGTTTTAAGGAAAAGTATCAAAACAAGATTTAATCAAAACTCTGAACAAAATAAACTAAGGTGAGAATTAAATTGTTTAAAAGCTAACAAAATTCCTATAAAATAAAGATTTTAAAAAGTCAATTGTATTTTCTCCTTTGTCTGCTTTAAATTGGTAGAAACTGGGCTTTTAATTGGCCGAAGACCAAATTCCATTTTTTTAATCCTGGAATCTTAACCATGGAAGGACAAGAAAGCCAAAATGGTAGTTTCTTATTATTTTGCAATTTTTAATTCATTCAATTTAATCCAATAAAAAGCAGACTGCCAATCGAGGAGTGGAAAACAAATAATACGATTCAAAATTTACGTCTAGAAATTTCACACATCTCAGAATTATTTGCCATGTAGACACGGTAAACTGAAAACTCTACACTAAAAAAGTTTCAACTTGTTTTTTTCGAGATCAACTGCGTTCATAAAATGGTGATGTGCAATCTTGGATATATTTAGAAAAAATGTACAGACAGACTTTACGGGTGCTTTTGTTTTTGAATTGTAACTATTCACTGCGGCTTTGTTGAACGCTTCCACTTGGTAAAGTTTGATAACTACAAGTCTGTTTTAGGGGAACAGAGTCACGGCTTCCGATGTCAAAAGCTGGGTGGATTGTAGCCGAAACTCTTAAAACAACTGCCCGGAATACTGCCTTACACTGTACAGAAAAACAGATGAGAAGAAACAAAATGCATTAATAATGAATACAGTCGTGTTTAAACAATTTTTGTTCTTCAAATTTTACATCCAAGTACATTCTTGTCATGAAGGATTGTAGGTCACGCATCTTTCATTTAATCAAACCATAACATGGCCTATGTTATAAACCGTGCATTTTGGTACTTTCAACGATGCATTTTCGTCCAATCCTATTTGATTATTGCACGCTAGACCCCATGCACAGCGATACAAAACGCCCTCATAGTGACTGCCAGAATACAATCTTGTATATTTTGGTGATTCTTTTCTTTCTTCCTCTAAGTTACAAAGATCTGCTTGGACGTTATATAAAATTAAAAAAAATGAATGTTTGGCATTTCTGCAATGGAGAGAATATTTTCCTTCATTGAAAGGTGACATGTTCCACTCAGCCGGCTTCTACCTCGTTGAATGGAACATTCCATCTTTCAACCCATGAAACTATTCTCACCACTGCACTCGTAAACATTCATGATTTGTTTATTAGTCAATTTTATTTGAAAAGGCTGTCATGATAGTAGATACCGACTGACATCTTCTAATCAGACTTTAGCCTTCGAGAAAGACTCTGCTAGGGTCGAAACGTCAAGCCATTAACTATTTTTTGCATTTTCTAATCACCTTAGGGAACCTCTAACTAGTGAAGTAAATAAAGAATTGTCCTTTTTAAGGAGAACAAGCTGGCAAGCCATGATAACAATCGGTTTGTTGAGGTAAAAGCAAGCATTTTTTCTTGTACATGATGTCCTTTCCCAAGTATCTGATTCTCTTAAAGGCCCCGTACACTATTGGTTCACAGATTGACACACAACTTACATGATTTAAAGTAAGTAATAGTTGAAAGGGTTCCTTAAAATGCTATCGTTTCTGAGAAATGAGTAAAACAATAGTTTTTATCACGCACGATATTTTGAAAAAACAGAAAACACATAATGTCTCTTTTGACTATTTTCTCGTGATCTCGATGACCAATTGAGCTCAAACTTTCACAGGTTTGTTTGTTTGTTCATGCATATGTTGAATCACACAAAATGTGGACACTGATTTTGAGCTGTTACCAAAAGTGTACAATACCTTTAAAGAGTGTATGTATTGTGGGGGTGAGAGTGTCTGAAACCATGCTCAATATTTGAGAAGGTACAGTGAAATAATTACATTTACATAGATTTCAAGGAACTATTGGGAACAGTATCCTCAGCACTAGAGAAGTAGATCAAAAGAGCAGGATTCTTTCATACACAGAGAAAATAAAGATTTTTCCACCAGGCAGACATAGATAAACAAAAAGGTCTAAATTAAGAAGAAAAAACTGAAATTTCTCATGCATGGAATTGAATTTTTTTAATTTTTATGTAGGCCTAACCCTTCAGAGACCATTCAGTTTGTGTAATTGTCTCTATTCACCCCAAAGGGTTGATTTTGATCATTAAACAGTTCTATTTCCAGTACAAATGTCTGAAAAATAATAAATATGGAACAAAAAAGTTGTCTCTGTACAGAAATGTAGATAGTGTTAACATGGAAACAAGGGAAACAGTATATTTAGAAATGACCTTTACTTTGACAATTTTTTGGTCGAGTGACATTTTTGGTACAAGCCACTTGCGGCCGTTATGGTCTCTAAAGTGTTAACACAGCAATTATAAAATCAGGCGTGGAATAACATGGAGGCCAAGGAGGCCATGGCCTCTGTTGCCCCAGGTCTTAGCCTTTGTGACCCTTCAAAAGTTTCCAATGGAAGTGTCCTTTGCAAAATGAAAATGGCCTTGCCCTCTCAAAGATGAAATTCCAGGCCTGTAAAATGGAACCCCCAAAATGGACAGCAATGTCAAACTGGTATTTTGAAACTCTGCAACCACTATTAATCTCCAAAGGGTTACAAATATACCAGGTATGAGATTTCATGAATGTGAAAACTCCTTTATGTTTAGTTTGCGGTAACACAAGTTGAGAACTTGTCTTGCTATTTATTCTACTGCCGCGAAAGAACTGTCCTGCTTATTAACTACTACCTGAACAAAAAAATGGCTGGTGTGCCGATGTTCCCCCGTTATCCTAGACGCGAAACTTCCCAATGTTACAACTCAGGAGGTGTACAGACTCTCTGCATTACCAGAAATGCAGACCTACAAGGCCCAATTTCATAAAGCTGTTTAGCAGAAAATTCTGCTCAGCAAATTTCTTTGCTAAGCAAGAAATGAGTGGGGTACCAGTCACAGCAATGGTAACTGTATAGTATTTTGGCTGGTAACCTATTTTTCTTAAGCAAGAGTTTTCTGTGCTTAGCAAGTTTTTGTGCTTACATGCTTTATGAAATTGGGCCTAGGACAGGACACTACATATATGTGGACTATTTCTTTCTCTCTTTGGTGACTTTTCTTCCATCAAGAATAGTTGAAGGCTTCAAGAGATTTTTTGAGACAATCCTGAAATCAGGAAAAATATCCTGAGACATCCCATGTCTGATTAATACTTCATCCATTGCAGCTCTGGAAGAGTCAGTCCAGTTGTTAGAACGTTGTGAGTGCCCAGTCACCCCAATGGCAGACAGTGATTTTATGTTTCCTTTCGTTACAACAACAAAATCACTAGTCTTCCATGGGGTGGCGAGCAGTAGCAGCTTCAGAGAGATCCACGACGAGACGAATGGGAGAACCCTAGGTGGCAGCAGACACACCAGGTCAATTATCGAAGACCGTGTCCGAATTGGCTCTGGCTACAGCCGGATTGTTGAAAGTCCTATTCTTCGACATTGTCGCTGCTGCTGACAGACATAGCCGTATCCAAAGCCGCAGCCAAAGCCGTATCCAAAGCCACTTGATTTGGACACACCCTGAGCCCAATTTCATAGAGCTGCTTAAGCAGAAAATATTGCTTAACAATTTTCTGCTAAGCAAAAATTTGCAGGATACCAGTCGGCTGGTGACCGTATTCTGGTAAGGATAATTTTGTTGTGCTTAGCTACTTTTTGTGCTTAAGCAGCTCTAGTTCCGAGCATGCATACAGTTTGGAACAAAAATCTCCTGTACTATTCCAATACTCAACAAGTGCCCAATTTCTTAGAGCTGCAGAAAATATTGCTTGACAAATTTCTGCTTAGCAAAAATAAGCAGGGAACCAGTCACAAACTGTGCACATACAAGATATTTTGGCTGGTGAACCTTTTCCATTAAGAAAAATTGTTTGGTGCTTAGACAATGTTTGTGCTTCAGCAGCTCTGTGAAATTGGCCCAGGACCTGGAGGCAAATTTGGGGGATATATATTTTGTGTTGACCTACCTGTTTTGAAGCATGAACTGGGCGTTCTCGATCTGCTCATAGGTGCCGGTGATGGTGATGATACGATCTTTGCTCCCTTCCACTTCCTCCTCAATTTTGATCTTTGCCTCGGAGTTATTGCGGATGGTGCGGATTCTCTCCCCACCAGTGCCGATGATGGAACCAGCCAGCTGAAGAAAGAGAGTCAAATGAGATGGACAAAGGTGAAAATCAAACATTTCACAACTTCAGAGCTTATGAAATCGTTCACTCTGGCTTTTTGGACTCTCACCTAAGCCAGGATCAAACTCCTCAAGTGGCAAACATAATTGCAAATGGAAGTATCAAAGTTTGATTAAAGATCCTATACTAAGGTATTAGCATGAATTTGTCCCCGATATGACAAAAAAATTCCCAGTGTTTGGATCAAAATGTGAAGCAGCCTAGACTCTGACAATATTAGTGGCAGACTTGTTCTTTACCTGCAATATTTCAGCCCTGTTAAAAGTGCTTCATTTTGTTTCTTCTCTACATTAGTTTAAATCTCAATAACAAGTTAATTCTACCAAGGTATTTTACATGAACATATGGTATGTTAAAAAAAGCAGCAGTATTATGAAAACTTCTTGCAAAAAAAAACAAAAAACGCCCACTTGTCCAGTGGGCTACTTTTAGGATAAGAAGAAAAAAAAGCTGAAGTGCAAGGTCTGCACAGACATATCAATTAAGAGGTAACATTAAAAAAAAAAGCAGACGGTAATAAATTTAAAAGTATCAAGACATCAACAATGTCACACTTGTCAGTGATGTACTATAAGATCGCCTTCTATCAACAGAACAGATTTACAGTTCAATTAGTTGAACTAGATAATGCCCAGTAAAGAGGCAATCATGTCTCCGATCAGGAAATGATTTACATCCGAATACAATCAAACCGAATCAGTGCAAGTTAACAGGTAAACAGACAACCTCCGATACTAATAAGCCTGTTATCATTTTTGTTTTATTCTATTCGATCAAGAACTGCGAGAGTAACAGAGAGAGAGTTACAACTCTGCCTTATTCTCTCCCTACACGTAAATTACATTCGGTGCCGCGTTACATGAAGAGCCCTGGCAGGCAAATTGGAAAAACGCATTCAAAGCACATCGGCGGGCAAGTCGGATATTAGTTACGACGTTTTTTTATATATATTTTTTATCTCTTGACAAACACTGGCTCTGTTGAAGCACCTGGTCTTTGAGAGAGACAGGTGGACAGCGATTACCGGTTCCTTGTTGGATAACAAAAACAGGGGGGCTCAGACGACAGATATTTTTCTGTAGAATCTACTTATCTAGTATTCATTTAGCGAGTGAATTGCCCGACGATATCACTAAATATAGAAGAAAAGTCAACCAATGATGGATGAGGTACACTGACAAAGACATGGGGGGAAAAAAACCCACATCAAAAACTTGACTGTAGCCATAAGCTAAATCGGATAAATGGAACGTTAAATTAGTCCGAGTCCTATATCTGAATTGTCAGAGGGGAGCTTGGACATATTATTGTCGTGAGTGGCATACGTACATCTTTTGGAATAGTCACTTGGCTTGTAGTGATTTCACCAGAATCGTGACCTGGCCCTGAAAGTAAACAAAAATAAATTCATATAAATCTCTATTTGAAAATTTTACATTTTCCTATTCAAAATTATGTTCACACAGGAGCTTACAAAACTGTGGCCAGTAAAATCTTCACCATGTAAAAAAAAATGACAACGGATTGTATCAACTCTTCACATTGTAACAAATAATTTACAAAAGGACTTGTAATTTTTAATATTTGTTTGTAAAATAAGGTTTGACAGTTATTTACTTAAAAAAATAACCCTTACTTACCATCGAAATGACCCCCTTGGTGGCTGTTGGGCTGTGAATATGAAGACAAGAAATTGTTTTATTAATTTGAAATCAGCCCATCTTAGCATGGAGCCTGCAGTCGATTTAACCAAGCCCCAGGAGCAGTCTGTTCCGACTTAGATAGAGTACTTCTTCATTACATTGTGCACGAGTTTAAGATGTGTCTTAAAGGCACTGAACACGTTTGGTAATTGTCAAAGACCAGTGTTCTCACTTGGTGTATCCCAACATATGCATAAAATAACAAGCCTGTGAAAATTTGGGCTCAATTGGTCATCGAAGTTGCAAGAAAATGATGATAGAAAAAACACCCTTGTTGTACAAATTTGTGTGCTTTCAGATAGGAATAAAAGTCTTTTATTATTTTAGTGAGAAATTACCTCTTTCTCAAAAACTACATTACTTCAGAGGGAGTCGTTTCTCACAATGTTTTATACTATCAACAGCTCTCTGTTGCTCGTTAGCAAGTCAGTTTTTATGCTAATATATATTTTTAGTACAGTGCCTTTAAAGACAAGACGAGTTTGGTTTCACAAAGCAATACGATTCATCTTTTAAGATGAGTTGTCAATATCACCCATAGTGATTTGTATCGTGACATCACAGTTTGCTTAGCAATAAAGATTGAAAAACAAATTTACAAGCAATCTTGGCTCTTCGTGAAATCGAGCCCAAGCTAGTGGATTTAGAAAGGGTCACATGTTTATTTGCACGCTGGCAGGATAAAGAACAAGAAGAACAAGAACAAATCAAAATGGAGAAAAGCTGTGCCTGCCATTTTTACAAAGCTCCGTAAACACTTCATCAAGCAACTCCAATCATCATCTTCATAATCAAACTCATTAAAGTTTCACTAAAATAGTTATAGTTATTTTCCTCCCATGTTGGTGCCTTGATCTTGTTTATCTTTTTTTTCTTTTTCAGAAGCGTGTATTGTAAATAAATACTACAATTCTTTAATTGTATTCATTATACAGAACTTTAGGGTTTCATGGCAGTTCCATTCCATGAAACATGTAGCTTAGGAGTTTGAGTCAAGAAACCCCAAATAAGATTGTGGTTTATAACAAGACCTTAAAGGCATCGTACACGTTTGGTAATTGTCAAAGACCAGTGTTCTCATTTGGTGTATCCCAACATATGCATAAAATAACAAGCCTGTGAAACTTTGGGCTCAATTGGTCATCGAAGTTGCAAGAAAATGATGATAGAAAAACACCCTTGTTGTACAAATTTGTGTGCTTTCAGATAGGAATGAAAACTTCTTGCAAGAAGTTTTTATTATTTTAGTGAGAAATACCTCTTTCTCAAAAACTACGTTACTTCAGAGGGAGTCGTTTCCTACAATGTTTTATACTATCAACAGCTCTCTGTTGCTCGTTACCAAGTCAGTTTTTATGCTAATATATATTTTGAGTAATTACCAAACATGTACAGTGCCTTTTAAGCATCCCATGTGGAATGAATTGTTTACTTACCTCAACTTGCTGGGACTGGGAGAATCCCCCAGTAAAACCAAAGCTGTCGTCACTGAAATAAAAAAATCACCAAATGAAATAATCACGTTACTTTGGTAGTCATTATTGTTGAAGTGATCAAATTATTTCAAGTAAATTCCAAGGTTCACAAGATCAGGGGCCGATTTCACAAAGAGCTAAAGATTGATCTTAAGTGCGAATCAATCTTAATTGCTCAACAAAGTGTGATGTCACAATACAAATCACTATGGTAATACTGACAACTCATCTTAAGATGAATCTTAGTGCTTTGTGAAATTGAACCCTGGTGTACTCATGTAAGAAAAGAGTCATGAGAACATGCTTGAAGATCTTCTGGAAATAAAAGGTGAGCTAAGCTGGGGGTATTTGCTTAGCAGTAACAGCTTAGCAGTAACAATTAACCAGTAACATTTAATAAGCCAAGTGATAACTATTTAAGAGGTCACTCTTGCTGAGAAAAATTTATCTGCTTAGCAGGTCTATGACTTTGGGTCTACTACTTTGGACAGTGCGCTGGACCATGGGCTATCGGGGAGAAAGATAAAAGTGTGGACTCTCACCCGAAACCACGACGTGCACCGCCACCACCTCGGCCTCCTCCCAATCTGTTTCCTCTGTCCCCGCCTCTACCTCTGTTACCTCCGAAGCCACCTCCACCACCACCTCGCCTGCTGCCGAAGCCTCCCTCTTCCTGGAAGAAGCCACCGCCGCCGCCGCCACCACCACCACCGCCACCACGACCAAATTCTCTGTTGCCTCTCTGTCCGAAATTCTCCCTCATTCCGCCACTCCCTCCGCCGCCTCCGCCTCCTCCTCTGCCGCCGCCGCCTTGACGGAATCCGCCTCCACCACCGCCTCCACGGCGATTACCTCCCCGGTTGCCTTCCCATCTATTCTCGAAGGTGAAGCCCCCGTACATATGGCTGCCAAACTCATCGAAACAGAAGGGGTCGTATTTCTGGGAGAGGCCTTTTATGGGTACCTGCAGGAGCACATATTTGGAGGAACTTAATTTGTTAAATCGTACTTGATTGTGGAATGCGTACTGGAGATTTTTATTGTAAGTAGAAGTTTGGAACTTCACAAATATCCCAGAAAGGTTAGGGGCTCATATTTTCTTTCATCTTTCTTCTTCTTTGTTGGCTAATTCTTCTTTTCTACCTAGTATGAAGAATCAGGACTTTCCACAAATGCAAAACTGGAAAGTGAATTTACAATTTATAGAGGACAGAAGTCAAGAATTTACTAATGAGTTTTACAGAATAAAAATTAAGTTAAATTTTTTTTAAATCTAGAGATCCTTTTGTTGCGAGGGTTTTAGAATTGGGAAAAAGGGGAAAATATTCCTGAATGTCAGTCTAGAGCCAATAGATTCTGGAGATCTATTAGTTGCGAGGGTTTTAGAATTGGGAAAAAGGGAAAAATATTCCTGAATGTCAGTCTAGAGCCAATAGAATCTAGAGATCTATCCGTTGGAAGGGTTTTAGAATTGGGGGAAAAGGGAAAAATATTTCTGAATGTCAGTCTAGAGTCAATAGAATCTATAGATCTATTAATAAAGAGGGTTTTAGAATTGGGAAAAAGGGAAAAATATTCCTAAATGTCAGTCTAGAGCCAATAGTATCTCTAGATCTAGGTTGAGATGACTACTAACTAACCTCATCAATCAGCTCTAGGATGGATCTGACAGCATTGGAGATTACATCGGGGCTCCCGTTGACCTGTACGATACGCTCGCTGGAGTTGGGACAAAGCTCTGTGTACACCTTGATGTTGGCTGTGGTTTTCTGCAGGTAGAGGGGGTAAGATCGACACGATATTTTGAAATACCAAAATAAATAAATGCTGTTGGTTGAAATACAGACATGAGTCCTCCACAGGTCGCCATCTTGATTTTCTCCTGAGTAACCTCATGTAAACCAAACTGAGGCAGCAGGGTCAACAAAAATAGTCCGGTGCTGCTACCCTTTACATGACAAGAGAATGAGAATTCTGACAATGGTGAATACACCATGATACAAGTCTACTGTTCTTAGTAAATGGTTAGTAGTAGCTCTCATTACAAAACCTGCATGGCCAATATCTCTGAACCGACGAGCTGGCAGGGGCCTTCAGAGTCTCCTGAAGGTCTCTGCTTGTTCGTGTAACATCTACATTGATTTGCAAAGACAACATTGTCCGTCGGCCTTCACTTACATCTCATGCTGTCTTTACAGGCTTAACACCCACCCCCCCAAACTGTAATTTTCCCCCCGGCATAATCAATAATTTTCATATCATTACAAGTTAACACCTGGGTACCTCCCAACGCAGGTGTCCATCTCAGATACAATTACAAGCAAGCATTGACGGAGGGTTAGGGTGGAGAGGGGTGACAAGACAAGAGGAATCAATGCCGGCACGGCAACATTCCTCACCCAACTCCGCATCCGGTAAAAAAATGATGAGACCCTTTACAGTCAATACCAGCTGTTTTCCCGATAGACAGGTGCCTGTCACCAAAATTCAACACACACACACGCACACACACACAAAAAACCAAGAACAGAAGTAAACCCTTTATGCTTAAAGGCACTGAACACGTTTGGAAAATGTCAAAGACCAGTGTTCTCACTTGGTGTATCCCAACATATGCATAAAATAACAAGCCTGTGAAAATTTGGGCTCAATTGGTCATAGTTGCAAGAAAATGATGAAAGAAAAAACACCCTTGTTTAAGTTGTTGTACAAATTTGTGTGCTTTCAGATAGGAATAAAAACTTCTTGCAAGAAGTTTTTATTATTTTAGTGAGAAATTACCTCTTTCTCAAAAACTACGTTACTTCAGAGGGAGTCGTTTCCTACAAAGTTTTATACTATCAACAGCTCTCCGTTGCTTGTTACCAAGTAAGTTTTTATGCTAATATTTGTTTCGAGTCATTACCAAACGTGTACGATACCTTAACAAAAAAAAAAAAATCATTCTAGAGCAACTGCTTTGCTTCTTGCTTCCCTTCTTTATATTGGGGAATAAAAAACCCAGGAAGTCCGATCGGATTACGTTCGGGCGATATCAAATACGAAGAGCATTATCAAATGATAGATATGTCGCCTGCAGGTATTGTGAATGTCATGCCCCATTTATGAAAGACACTGAGAGATTAGAAAAAGTCTGATTTATTATCGGTGTGAATCGGAAGCCACACTCAATACACAGCCGACTTCATTAAGAGGAAAACAACATTTTGACAGCTTTTTTTGTGGTTTCCCCTCGTTTCTCTCTTCATTTTCATTTTGTTTGATTGCCGGCGGGGTCAAATTCTGACCGGATAGCTCGCTGCGGTACGTGTACGCCCTTATTAAGAAACCTTATCCACAGTGGTAACCCGACTTTCCCACACTGCACTATGCACGATATACCAGCCATTTTTCTTTCGCCTCAAATATGAAATTAATCTTAGATGTTTTAGTCTGTCTCACAATGCGTATTAATATTTGAAATTCAAGTTTTCCTTTTTACATAAGCTGTATAATAACCATTCTGATATATTTACTTTTGGGTTTCGTTTTAAATAAAGACAAAATGTTAACATCAATTTTCAGAGATTTAATAAGAAATTCTCATGAACAAAAGCAAGGGATGAACTCTTAAGGCCATATCACACGAGGCAATTTACAGGCAACCAATTCCAGGCAATCTCACAGAAGGAAATTCATTCACATTTCAGTGTTCTCATGATTTTCCTGAGGGATAGCGAGTCCCCGCTAGAAAAATGTCTCTTGTTCTGCCTAAGTGTCCCTTGTGCATGCAGTGCAATTGGTTGCCTCCAAGTTGCCGGAAAAAGTTGCACTGTGTGACATGGCCTGGGCAAATTTTATTGGAACAAAAGTATCACAATAAAAATGATGAAAGGAACCTTTGAGGCCACTTCTGACCACAGTATCTGAACTACACACACTTAAAGGCCCTGTACACTATTGGTAAGATCGAAAAACACAAATGTTCACAGATTCACACAAAACTTACATGATTTAAAGTAAGTAATGGTAGAACGGGTTCCTTAAAATATTTCTGCCTAAAATGCTATTGTTTCTGAGAAACGCGCGATATTTTGAAAAAACAGAAAACACATAAGGTCTCTTTTCACTATTTTCTCGTGATCTCGATGACCAATTGAGCTCAAATTTTCACAGGTTTGTTTGTTCATGCATAAGTTGAATCACACAAAATGTGGACACTGATTTTGAGCTGTTACCAAAAGTGTACAATACCTTTAAATACATGTAACGGAGAGTAGAATGACTTTAGAAATTCATATTGTACAGAAATTTTTTAATGCTAAAGGGGAAATCTGAAAAGAATTTTACCTGGCGAAGGTCTTTGATCTTGTAGCCAGCGCGTCCAATGATGGCTCCAGCATGGCTCTGATGAACTAGAAGGCGAACCCCAGAGTTAGGATCATCAGCCTTCAAACACAAACATAGACATGGCATCAAGTAAATTCAAAGATGGCAACATTCTTACTACATGGCCCAATGTCATAGAGCTGCTCAAGCACAAAAAGTAGCTAAGCACAACAAAATTATGCTTACCAGAATAAGGTTACCAGCCAAAATAACATGTCCTATGTACAATCTGTGACTGGTATCCTGCTTACTTTTGTTTAGCAGATACTGTTTGAGCAATACATATTCTGCTTAAGCACCTCTATGAAATTGCACCCTGGTCAGTATGAAAGTGGAAAACAACTTATTGATATGGATTGAAGCAAAGGGAGATTCGGCAACAATGCATTCCTGGGCTCAATATCACAAAGCACCTAGATTCATCTTAAGATGAGTTGTCAATGTCGCCATGGTGATTTGTGTTGTGACATCAAACTTTGCGTAGCAACTAAGATAAATATAAACCTTATGATCAATCTTAGCGTTAGAGCCATGATGGTCTCATAGTTGTTGCCCTATTTTTGGTTTTATACATGTCCAACACCAGCATACACAAGAATATGTACAGAGCTGCCAACGTTTGTATCTTCTAATCAGGGAGATTTTGTACAACAATCAGGGAGATATTAAGACTTACATTCAACATAACAGGAACAAAATTTCCATAATCAGGGAGATTTTCAAATATGTTCATCAGAATATAAAAAGATTGGTTTATTTACACCTGAAGAAACCTGTAAAGAGAAGACGACGAAGACGCTGTTCAGTTATACTTCCTTACCTCAGAGATCAGAGGGATACACTCCATCAAGCATGCGATGACGTTGTTCATATCTGCCTTGATGGTCAAAATGCTACATGCACCAAGGGGGAAAACAACAAAGAAAAGCATACGTAAGTCCCTAGTATTATTATTATGTAACAGTCACAACACCCTGCCCTAGTTTTGTTCTTCTTTCTTCTTCCCAATTTTTTTTTTCTTTCTGTAAATAGCAATTTGAAAAGTAGTTCTACAAATGTGGACTTTACATGATCGGGCAAAATAAGTTTGAGCTGATACTAGAAGAGAAAACCGCATTAAAAAAAAACCTGTTTAAGTATATCAATTTGTTCTGTACATGTGATGCCATTCTTGCATCAGTTAAAGGCTAACTGAAATCAACTGCTTTTCCGTGTTAATAAAACAAAGACAAATAAAGAGCAGTGGAAAGTTTAAGAAATACAGCACAGGCAACCGTCTTGGCCAAAAAGATATGCCCCTATCTAAAGAAGAAGGCTTGAGCCTCTACCTAGTCTCATCTACGTGTGTTTGCTCTAGTTTTGATGAAGGTACTCTCTTTTAACAAGAAGCGGGACAGGAAGAATGAAAAAATGGACCGAGATACACAAATCTGAAATTGATTTATTATTAATGGTGAAGTTAGAGACAGACACCCAGATTAAACAGTACAAAATGTCCCTGCAGGTGCTGATAAGGCAACACTGTCGTTCAAGGTTTTTACATTCAGTAATGGTTTGTGCGAAATCAAGAAACAAGAAACAAACACAAAGAAAATGAATAAAACAGGAAGAAATGAAAGGCTTAAGATTTGAGGAGCTGAACTAAAACTGTTGTTTCTTTTTATAAATTTTACTCTGAAATTAGTCGTTTGTTTTAAATTTGCTTCAGGTAAGAAAGAATAAACAGCATTTTTGCACTGAAACTTTTGTCTCGCAAATCAAAGAAATAAACTAGCAACAAGCAATTTTTAAAAATCTAATTTGTAGGGAAAAACATTCACTTTACTAACCTGAATTGTTTTGGGGTTTTTTCTTTTTTCCCTCTTTAAAAAAAAAAGTTCTTCTGACATAATTTCATTGAAGTTTTTGTTGGTTTAATTTTTGGACACGGACCATACAGGTTGGCAAAACGCACAATACAGAGACAAGAACTTCCATTTACATGTGTAGGTATGTAAAAAAACATTTACAGAAACCACAAAACAATACAAATAAACACTTCAGAAAACAACAACAAATTCTGTCACTTAAATCATACTGAATGCATTATGAATTCAGTTGTTTTTGGTCAACAGATTTTTTGAGCCATTGATTTTTGTTTTCCCCTTCTTTTTGTCCCCCTCCCCCCCCCCCCTGAATCAGAGAACTGGGAAATATTTCTTAACAATTTCCTGCTTAGCAGAAATGGGCAGGATACCAGTCACAAATGGTACATGCTACATGGTATTTTGGCTGGTAACCTTAGTCAAGTATGCATAAATTTGTGCTTAGCTTACTGTGGGCAGCTCTATGAAATTAGGCGCAGATGATTACACATCTGCAAAGTTTTATCAATAATTTGTTCAGAGATGGATTGAGTAAAAATGATGAACAGCCAGATGGGTTTTGCAATATTGGAAATGGTTCTGTGAAATGGGCAGGGACCTCTCTTGTAAAAGCCACCACAAGCACAACATTAACTAAGCACAACAAAATCTGGCTTAGCAGATTCAGACCACTAGCCAAAATGTGTGCTAGTGTCTCTGTTACCCACTTACACATTGTGCTTAAGAAATCAAGGCTTATTTTCTGATTACTAGCTTTATGAACTAGGAACCTGAAAGGAGAAAGATCGAACCCCAAACTCAAAGAAAATTGTATCCCCCCCCCCGAAAAAAAAGAGAAAACAAAAAAACATGTAAGAAAAGAAAGCACCAGTGCCCAACTTATTTGTAATAAGGTGTAATATATTTCTTAGTAATGCCCATATGAGTGCAAAACATGTTATTGTAAAAATTAAAATAAAAAAAAAGCATGAAATGATGGAAGCCCCCTCCAGTCAAACTGAAAAGCCCTCCAAACCAAATGAAGAAAGTAAAAAAAAGCTTCTACAAACACACGACACGCACACACACACAACATATGAAATAACATCCTTCCGTCAAACAGATAGAAAAACACAGTGAGAGGGAAATAGCTGCATCTATTTCAGTCTCACATCACCAGCTTCACAGCAAGTACTTCAACCGTCTTGCTGTTTTGCTTTTTTACATCACCATCCTTGAAGTACAGATGTGCTCAAATTTGGCTCACTGTTTTGTGCCCCCTTTCCCCCCCTTACATCATTTAAATCTCAAATTCTCACGCACTCATCAAATGGAAATCAAACACAAGTTATCGTATTTCTTCCAGTCTTTCTTTTTTCCAGAACATAAACAAGGCCTAATGCAATTTATTTTTATTTTTTAGATTTGATTATTTAAAAACAAATAGCAAAAAAACACCACGTATACATTATGGTGAAGAATTGGGGAGAGCACTGAGAAGTACTCCGGGTTGGACATACCGCTCGGGCCCGTTACAATCGGGCACGCCTACATTGGCACTGTACTGGAACAGTGGAAGTTGGACCACGTGGTGGATACGGACAACATGGGGTTCAGGCGGGCCGTGGTGTTGGTTGGTTGGTGGTTGAAGAAGTCGGGATATCCATGTGATTCGAGGGGCCGGACCGGGGACAAAGTGGGCAGATATCGGACGTAGCGATCGCAACAACCCAGGGAGAGGCCATCGATCAAATTCAGGGTCGGAGAACGGGGCAGTCATGGCAGTCGTGTGGCCAGCGTGAGGGGGGAGAAGAGAGAAGGGCATCATGGGAAATGGGCATGGGAACCCGTTAATCAAAGAAGCACATACAAGAGTAGATTTTTTGTAAAAAATCATTAAAAAAAAAATTGCTTTGTTTTTTTTATTCATCTCCTTTTGAAAATCATTTGTAATATATCAGGTAACTCACAAAAATTGTCAACTACTTTGCAAGGTACAAATGTGAATTAACTTTTAATGTGTATAACTACAGATTATCCATCTTTCCTATGCATGCTAGTATTCCTTGTTACGCAATCAAAGATCTGTCTCCTGATTGGACAGTTAAGTTGGACAGTCAAGTACAATACAATCATACCATGATGCACTTCGGAGCTTAGGGCAATTCCATTCCTGTGAAAATATTTCATATTCTGCTCCTGGAAGGCTCTCTATTTTAGTCTGTTAACTGCTGACAAAATGCTTACAGGTTTTCCAAGAGGGTACAAGGACCTTTCCCATTGGCTAAAGGCTATTGTGGGTCGGAACAAATGAACAAAGGTTTTACGGCAATTTCCTTTCATCAGAAAATGGGACTGTCCTTCAGCCATTGGAACTAACCCCCTCCCCCAACCCACAAAAAAAAGACAACTCTGAAATCACCGTGTACTAACCTCAACACGAAGCCTCTTTATGGTGTCACCACCCTTGCCGATGATGCCCCCAGCATGCTGTATAAACAAAACAAAACAAAAACCTCAAATGAATAACTCTCATTTAAAAACACCATTTCAGAGATCTGGAAAGCAACTTCAGGGGATAAAATATGAGCAAAGGGAAAAAAAGTCTGTTTAGATTATGACTGATTAGAAAATCGACTTCATGTAGAGGTGGTGACAAGGCTTGAAGAGTAAAAGCAATTGAACATGATGACTTTCCAGTCACCCTGTGTAATATCGTTGAGGATCTTGTCTTTGATTATTTATTAAGTTGTAAAATACATCCATAAATGGGATTCTTCTATAAATATGCACCCAGCTGTTTTATTATTAAATTTCGGGGATAATATCCTGGAAATTTAGCTTCCAAATAATTGATTTACACAGGATGATTTAGCTTTGTTTCATCAACGTTGATGATGTCCATGTTTATTTAGATGAAACAAGAAAGCTGTGGTGGGAAAGTGACCCCACACAAAGATCAAAATATTATTTTTTTAAACAGCATGTGGTTCAATGCAGACCACAGGCATCAGCACTTAACAGTGAAGAGATCTGAACACAAACAATGCCCGTCTCGCTAGAGGCTTCTAAAAAGGCAAGATGCCGTTGGCTTTGTGATTCCACACAAAGGCCGACGCTGCGCAAGCACACACACACATACAGCGTGTGACTGTCTGACTGTGTGTTGGATAGATACAATGTCAAAAGCCCAGCCGTTTTTGTTGTTCAGGCAGGCCTCTCCTCTTTTTTTTTCGCTGACGATTTCTTAATAATTTCCTGGGAGAGGCTGGCTCTGTCTCCGTGTGTCTCGTTTAACCTTTAGGCAGGAACGACGACGTCTGATCACTATATAGGTTCATGCATGCAGAAACGGCTCGCCACAGTTGATGCATAACGCACGTATTGTGTTTGTCGTTTTGCTTTCCTTTTCGCCTCTGATCTTATCTTGGATTCTCCACGCCCCGACAGACGTTTCCAAAAGAAAACAGAACCGAGACTAAGGTTTCTTTATTGGTTTCTCAGAAAAACTAGGGAGGGAGAAAAAAAGTTGTTGTTTCTCTAGGGTAAAGAGGGAAATCTGAACCAGTACATGTACAGTACATGTACACTGTGTATTTTTTTAGTGCATGTTTAACTTAACATTGCATCCGCTGACTTCCCCTTTGCCAAGATCCTCAATTTTATTTTCAGGTACATGTAGATGGAATGAAGCTGTTTTCAATACAATTAGGCTTTGATATTTGTTTTCATGGTGTACATGATTTCTGAAATACTGCTGCCGAAGCATACAAACTTCACTTGCCAGAAACTAATATTCTTCTACTAAGCAGAAGCATGTTACCAACTTGAATGCCGTACAAAGTAAAGGGGTTTTGGCCTGGTTCCCTGTTACATGAATGTTATGCTCAGCAATAAGTTGACTAAACATTGCCCAATTAGAATTATAAACAATTTGATTAGTAAACAAAATGTGAGCAGAGTGAAAAACAAAACAAGTTTCCCCTATTCAATCAATTTCCCCTTTTCCCCCATAAAGATTCTTCTGCCACGTTTAACAGGAAATTTCCTTAACCTGGTTCCCATGGCGATTAGCATTAGCCATTACCACATCGTCATCGAGTGTCTCGTCGCAACAAGCACTCATGCCCTGTGGTGAAATTATCACAGCTAATGCTAAGAACTTCTGACTGAAGACCAGAGACTTCTTCATCCAAATAATACTGGTTTTCTGTCTGGCTGTATAGCATACATGTACACTCCTTTTCATAGATCAGCTGCTCGTTATATTGACATCAACATACCCCTCAATATCCTTGCCTCATGATTGTGACAAACACAATTCAATTAATCTCTCATAATTATTCCAGCTCATTGGATTTGTCTAGTTTTACTAAGTCGTCCCCCCCCAAAAAAAACCCTTAAGCCCAACATCCTTATTCTTTCTCTACCCTGAAGCTATTACAACAGACATGACCATTGCAGATTTACACTCTTTACTGACACTCTACAACTTGTTTACTTATTTACAGAATCGGTTTGGAAAATCAAAAAATTGACTTTATATTTCGTCCATATAGACACTTTGGCAAATGATGTGCAAAACTAATCTCAAATTCATCAAAGAAAATACTTGAAAATACACTGTCCGATCATGAAGAAAAGCAACATGCGATTCAAGTTTGAGCTTCAGAAATTTCTGAAGGGAAAAAAAAACAACTAAAAAAATAGGGGGAAGTAGTGAAAAGAAAAGTACTTTCTATTCCAAAAAACACACACACATTAATTTTTTTGTTTTTAGCCATCCATAATGCATTTATTCGTTCCACCTTTGATTCTTCCATGACTTATTTTATTTTATTAAGGGGGAATATAATCTTTAGTGAGTGGCATTCAAAACAAGTCTTAAAATTCACGCTTGACGTTTGTTTTCCCAGCCCTGGCTCATCAAGCACCTATGAAAGTCAAAATCGTAGTTGGTATTCATTTATAACGCAGCCCCACTCTTAATGGAAGAACCGCAGCACATGACAGACAGGTATCAGATCTCCAAACACAATTACCACCTTATGCGCATGGGGGAATTGTGGGACAAAAACAATAACCACATTATGCGAACGCTGAAAGCAAAAACACTGATATCATTTTTTATCCAAAACTGTTGATTCACTGCAGTTTCAAAATGTCGCACGGTCTCTCTTTAAGCCGTAATTATTCTGGGGGGTTAAGTGGAGGGTCCATCTTGCGCAGAGTTATCGTCAAACAGGAAGACGATTCTAACCCGACAACATCCTCAACTCCCAAGACGAGACCGTCCTCAAGAAAACGCGCCAACACAGCGAGTGAGTAACGGAAGAGAGAAGGAATGGGTATAAGTTCGGCAGAGAGTGCCCCCAAGCTTCTGTGCGTGTATCGACAGTTAACGACTAATGGTCTTCTCTAGGTAGAGCCACCATGGGAAATCATCCCTGCATGTTATTGTCATGCTAACAAGGCTTGGGACAACTTGCAACATCTTTACTACCAGCCCCCCCCCCCCCCTCACGAAATTTCCATCTAGTGAGTCACGTCTTGTTTGTTTAATTGTTGAACAAGAGTGCTATTGTTGCTATTCCGTGGCTTAGCCTGCCTTTGCCGTTTTTAATTATTATGATTTTTTATTATTTAAAGATATGAGCCAAATTTCATAGAACTTCTTTTAAAGCAGAAAATATTGCTTAAGCAATTCTACTGAACAAAAATAAGCAGGATGCCAGTCACAAATGGTACATGTGAAATATTATTTTAAGCCAGTCACTTTATTCTGGTAAGCAGATTTGTGTTGTTCTTAGGCCTAACTTGAGTGCTTACAGGAAGAAAAGTTATTAATTTTAATCTCGAATGTTACTTCGTTTTTAGATATCATTGAACCCTATTTTCTATATTTCCATATTTGTGCTGACTTTAAAGGGAAAAGTGAATGAATGTAACCACTTCTCTTTTGGTGGAAAGTGCATGTCATGATAACAATCTTATAAAAACTATTTAAAAATATCACTGATCAACCATTTTCCTGACAATGATACCAACCAATTCAACTACACTTAGCATTAAAGGGGGTATACTTTTTGTAATTGTCAAAGACCAGTATCCTCACTTGGTGTATCCCAAAATATGCATAAAATAACAAACCTGTGAAAATTTGGGCTCAATTGGTCATCGAAGTTGCAAGAAAATAATGGGGAAAAACCCCACCCTTGTTGCATAGAATTGTGTGTTTTCACATGCCTTGGTGTAAAATTACCTCTTTCTCTAAAACTAAAATGTACATTACTTCAAAGGGGGGGGGGGGGGTTGTTTCTCACAATGTTTTACAGTATCAACAGCTCTCCAGCGCTCTTTACTAAGTAAGTTTTTATGGTCATTAATTTTTGGAGTCATTACCAAAGGTATACCTTCCATTTAAGATGCATACTTAAAAAAACTAGACAATTTGAACGAATGTTTTGTTGCATCACTCACTTCCTCTGGTGGAACAAAGCATTAAACATGGTTTTCATAATTAGTCAAAGTCAACATGCCCGAGTTTTGTCTCCACGCTTCTTTGTTACAGCTCATGGCATGGTTGAAGTCATGTCATGCACAGGGACCAATTTAACGACTGCCCGATGTTAATACCATGCTATTGTGGGTTTACTAGACATGCTATAATTAAACCTCATTATCTGGGTGGGCGAGCAAACAAAAGGGACTGCGTGGAAATACAGTGTAGGGGTAGACAAATAGCCGAGGGCTGAGAGAAAAAGCTCCCTTGTAAAAAGTACGCTGGGCAATTACCATTCTCAGTGATTACCTATCATAATTGTTATACATGCTGTGTACAAACAGTCTGTTTTAAAAACCATATAATCCCTTTACATGTAGAAAGATTCCCCCCTCTCATCTCATGGAAATGTGCAGCGATCATGGAAATAGTTTTACCGCGTTTCATGTGGGAACAATTTTCATGACAATTTTAAACCAATTCTGCTTCAAATTGAAAGTGGTTACATGTACTTCTATTTTTAGGATAACTACCCGACTAAACTGACTAAACCGTGACTGGATGAAACTGTTCAACCCCAAGGGCCTTTCTCAAACCTTGGCTTGGACTCGGGCTCCAGGCTCAGTCTGATGTCTGAACCACCATGTGCGAAATACACGCTGCTCCAAAGAATTTATAACGGAACCCAAGCCGGAAAGGGAGTCAAGCCGAGGTTTGGGAAAAGGCCCAGGCAACCCACAAAGACAGCAGACTTAAAAAAAAAAAATTATCCATTCTTTTTTCAGCTGTTAAAAAAGGACAAAATTGGGATTGGAAATGTTCTATGTTCTTGAATCTCAGGGACTTTGTATGTACTTTAATTTTAAATGTTTATTTGTAAGATCAAAACAATTTAAGTGTTGTTCAATTTCCAATATTGAAATGTTCTATGTTCTTGAATCTCAGGGACTTTGTATGTACTTTAATTTTAAATGTTTCTTTGTATGATCAAAACAATTTGAGTATTGTTCAATTTCCAATTTTGAAAAGACGGATTGTCAATCGAACAGGAAATTGCACTGAACATGTATGATCACTTTAAAAAACCAGAGTTGATTCAAAAGGACACGCACAAACATGTTTTACAAAAGAGTTCTTGCATTCTTGTTGTACATTTACATAATTGTTTACTTTCATCCCAAAATAACCAAGGCTTGTATACATGTACTTGAACATTGTAATTTAAAAGAAGAAAAAAAGAGAGAGAGAAAAAAAAAGTACTTTGTTTCGTGAGCCTCCAAAGTGCATGAACTTTTTTTCCCCTGTACAATTCCTCACGGCTGCAATTTCATCGGATAGTCAATTAAAAACCATTAAAATAGAGCTTTGGGCTGAAAGGTAACTCCATGTACTCCAGTGACATCCCAAGCTTCCACATCAAATCTACTCCTAGAGTAGAATCTTCTTGCGTTTCAAGTATGCACACCAGCTTCTTTATATGTTTAAAGCAATTTCTTGCCGATCTTTTTTTCTTTTTGCAGGCAAGAGAATAGCCTGTGGGGGGATGATTTTGTCTGAGTTATGTTTGATAATGTACTTAGTGCGCACAGAACAACAGATTTATCATTCCAAAACTCTGACATTTATCTTCTTTTAAAGGGAAAGTATACCTTTGGTTTTTGGAACCGTTTGATTGTTTTAATCCTATATATATAAATGTAGATATACATTAAAACTAACCCGTGAAATTTTCATTTCAAAAGGTGGTCGCGTTTTTGAGATATCGCCAAAATTCCGGAGCGGTTATGTCCAGCGTTTCTCAGATTCAAATTTTGGGGGATAAAAACTGATATCTTTTTCCATAACCACATTACTTCGAAGTGAAATGATTCTCAAAATGCTTCATACTATCGAAAGCTGCTGTACTTCTAACCAAGTAGGTTTTTATTGCCATTATTTTTAAGAGTGATTTCCAAACGTATACCTTCCCTTTAAAGGACTGTAGGCATTATGTTGTATCTTTGTTTTTGTTTACATGGTGGAAATGCTTTGGCAGAAGTCTATTCTTTCAAGTTGTCAGGGAATGTACATAATGTACATCACAAATCTTACCAGATCAAATTTAATCACAGTTAACATAGAAAACAGCTCGAGTATTATTGTTCCCTTTAAAATGCTGGGGGAAAAAATAGTGATTAGGCAGGTAACAGGAAACAAAAGTATTTTGCTGTTATGCCATACAAAAGTAACTTTTGTTTGATTCATTACAAATTATGTAAATTTCTTAATGATTATAACTGGAATTATATTTTTAAAAAAATTGAGAAGAACCTTTTACTAATGGAAATATTTCCACTGACAATTGGTATCAGAAATATATTTCAATTCAAATTAACCCTTAGTTTAGAAAATTATTAATCTATAAATACTCCGACAATCACACAACCATTTCAAAAATCCACTTTCCTTTTTTTCCTGTTTTCTTTGTAAGGGAATACTGCCCTATCTCATCCAGGCACGTAAATAATTCAAACCCATCTACTGAAATTGCTTTTTTCTTAACAATCCTACTATTTTTGATATCTTCCAATTGATTGTCAATTGTCTACTACTATAATTCTTAGCAAGATTAGTCACTCAAAGGAATTTCAAAAAATAAGACTTTGTATTATGACAAAGCTTTTTGTATCGTTTTCCCGCAGTAATATGAAGAGGTTGTAGCCCAGAGCACTAGTAAAATTCCAACAATGTTTTCTCAGGGGGGCCCACAATCAAACAATACAATTCAATTTAAACTTGATCACATTTGTTGGCCAACTCGGGGGAAAAAAACAGCTCCAGGATATTTTCCTCTCGCGGCAATTTGAGAGTCAGCGGGAACGATCCCCGACGATATAATAATTTAACCCAGAATTCCAAGCCTTTTTAAAGACCAAACCCTGATTCAACACACAGTTAAACAGGTTTCAAAATTTTAGATGATGGGCCAAGTAACAAGCAACAAACATTTACAGATCCCATAATTCAAATATAGCTTAAAAATCCCCCCCCCACCCCGACAAAACCGTTGACTTGGGCAATTTGCAAATACGAAACAAACAAATTCTGAAATGAGAAGATTTTTTGAGAAATATAAAGCATAAGCCCTATATCTTTGTTGGTTTCAAAGTGCAGTTAAAAGTGTCTGTCTGCTGTAATTCCAACAGGAGTGATTGTTTGTCTTTTCAAGAGGGTTTTTACAGTCAGTAATCCGGCACAGCGCTTGGCCAGAGTGGTCTCAACTTGCCATCTTAAGGAGACGGGAAGTCAACGTTAGAGCACCCCTTGGGAGTCTAACACTCCTGCCTAAGACAAGGATTGCAAGAATTATCCCCCAACCCCCTCTGGGCTTTCAAAAAGAAAGTCAACGGATCCTCTCCAAAACCATCCAAGTGGCATCTCCCCTTTATGGCCCCTGGTCGTTTGAGAACTCAAGCCAACAGGGGACCCCCCCCACAAGACCCTCCATCGTTGTTGCAGAGGACCTTTCTGAAGGGTTCTCACCGGTGCTAGAGGTGGACGAGCATGTCCAAGAGCAAGATGAGAGAGAGAGAGATAGAGGCTATCCAACAAGATAAATTGTTGACAGCTTAAAAGATTCACTGTCATCACGGAGACGGGGAATGGCAATGAATGGTTTGTCTAACTTTACATGGCATCATCACCCTAACGAACGCGATTGCACGTAACGGGACTCTCTTTTCGATTTGTTCTCTCTCCTTTGGGCAAGATAACTTCCTAAGTAAATTTTTTCCTGAGGCAGAGAGAGCTTTATACAATGGTATCTATACGTAACTCTTTAATTTGCCCATCACCGCATTAACCAATAATTTGAGAATAATAACAGCAAAAGTTGTGGTGCAAAATTCTGCTCACAAAGATGTTCCATGGCATTATGATTTGTAGAGTATTTAATCTTAATTTAATTATTTAATTTAATTTATTTCATTACACACACATAAGCGCAGCACCAATAACAGGATGGTGAATAGGAAATGAGAAGAAATGTTCAGTTTGAGAGGTTGGAGGAAAACCCCAAAAGGGAAAAACAACGCAATCAGGTAGGGTCAGGTAGGGTCTGTAAACCGAATCCACATGCAAGGCTCTGGGTCTGAGGTGGGATTCAAACCGGGGTCCACCCGAGGTGAAAGGCAGGGAAAGAAACCACTGAGCCAACCTGATGCCCTGATGAAGTAATGTATACATTGTATATTTTCCAAAGCTTCCATGAAAAACAAATTGGCCAGGAATCAAACTGCATTCTGTCTTCTCAGGCATTTCAAATATATTCTAAATGCAAAACAGATTGATTGAAAGTGGAGGGAAAATTTAGGTGAATCCTTTTGCAAATGGTTAATGGGTAATTATGCAACCCCCCCAGTACTGTATTGAAAACAGTTACTCATTCTACAGCATTGATCTGGTAACCTGACTCCACCATGCCTGGTGGTGTTACAAAAAGACACTGGATGCGACTACTGACCTTGCTCTGGATCAAGACGCGGAGTTCAATGCGGCCGGCATCGGAGCCCGAGCCACCGCGGGCTCGCTTGTAATGCTGACTTCCACCGTCCTCAGCGGAGCGCTTGGGTGCTGAGAACAAAAACAAAAACAACAACTTCAAATTTAGTACAAAATGAAAACAAGTTGACTTTGAAATCTTCCATGGTTTTACCATTTCAATAGAGGTTTGCCATGGCATCATCTATACAATTTCATTTCCTCGGATCGTCTTCAGGAGAAAAAAAAATCTTAATGGCACAAACAACTGAAGTATCTTTAGTTTAATTCACAAGGAAAAAATGTCTTCAGAATTTCTGCCAATTCCCAAAATGATCAGTTGATTTGGAATTTGTTTCCAGTTAGCTGACTCACTATTGAAAAGTGCACAGTATTGGGATTTGACGAAGATATAATCTGAAACATTCCTCCTGAAATTGCCCACGATGCCTTGTACGACTACTGCATGTTGACTGTTTCAAGCGTTGCGTATCACCAATGTGAGAGTACACTTTCGGAGAGGGTTACAGCTATTTACCATTCCCGAACTTCTACTGTACTGTGCGCGTACTTCACATGAACCGTGCACAAGTGGCGTACACTTACAAGGGATAGAACTGTTTTGGCATGAAGGGAAAGGCAGCGAGGTGCAAGGAATGTAGCAACATTACCATGATTCAAATCAAACCCCCATCTTAAGAATACCCGATTGCTTTTTTTCCTTTTAATCTCCTCGCTTCCTATATACAATTTCCACTTCCGGATGGCTGATCACATGGCCAGTTTTTTCACAGAACAGAGAAGAAGGGGGGGGGGAGATAAATGTACACGTGCCTAAATTGTTGGGACACTCCTGGACTCGAGGGCAAATTGCCAGGCATTGAATTTTAATGTGTCGGCGAGGCTCCTTCCTGCTTTTCAATTTGGGCGCAGCGCGGCAGCAATGTGAGAGTTTGCACCCTGTGAAAATGCAATAAAGGCTGACACGATCAGCCGGCCATTCCAAGTGGGGATGCATGTGAATCACCTGCTACAGGTGATTTGGGGGGGGGGGGAGATTAGGGAGTGGAGGGGGAGAGATGGTGAATATGCTCCCACACATGTCCACTGCTGGTGTCAGGACCTGGCTTGGTTCTGGGCAATAGTGGCAAATTTATCGCAGGTGGTATTGTGGGGGCCATTGCTCATCGTGTAATAACAACACAATCACGTACAAATCGGCTATTTTCCTAGCACCTCTAAATGCGTTCGTCTTTCTCCATCCATCTTTTCTGTCCAACAAGGCATTTTTTTTTCTTCCCTCGAATTATTCCTGCCAAAGTGCACACCAGGAGGAGAGTGAATGAACTAGCATGGAATGATCAATCACAGGACGGTCGGGTGAATACAGATTCAATATACAACGTCAAATCTGATTTAAGTAGTTAAAATTCTCCATAGAAACCACAGAATATACATGTGTAAGTTGCACAATGAGGGAACTACAGACTTGGGGGGGGGGGATGACTCAGGGTCCACAATTCAGTATCGTCAGAATAGGCTGGGGGAAATAAGCCACCAGTTCATTCTAGACAAAGTATAAAGACAAGGGTAACTTCAGCTAACCTTTTTGTCATGTGCTCATCAAACGGGTCAATTAAAAATCAACTCTTCAATTTTGTATTCTTTCAAAGTCTTCAATGCACAATTGGATCACAAATGTACAAATGTACACCGGGCACAATGTGCACCATACATTAGTTTTTAACCCTTTCAATGCACCATTTATTGTAGTTATAAATTGTTCATATGGACACATTAATTGTTTACTCTTTTTTTTTGCAAAAGGTAACCCCCCCCCCCCCAAACAGGTCACAATAGCACCCTCAAGAGTCCTCTTTCACATTCTGAAAACTGTGTGGCCGTGCGATTTGTATTTTTCATGTTACAACTATTTTTTTGAAGGGATTTAAGCCGGTCGCTAGCGATCGGTCGGCGGGTGAAAGAGCTAAAATGTAGTCTTGCAAACACGTATTAATGTCTACTCGTGCATGTTACATGTATTGATCGTAAATGCACACGATATTTTAAAAGTGTTCCTTCCTTTACGAACGCCTTTTCAAATGTTTCCACCCCTAGTCACTATAAAAAATAGTATTCTATAAATAACCGCCATTATTATGAAGGATTTTTGTTATTTTGTTTGTATGTCAAAGCGGAGAATCTTCTTTTTCAGAGTGGATAAAATTAAATAATGGAAAGATCTTTTGAATCTGAGTTCTCTCTTCATAAACAAGTCGGTTATAAATCATTGAATGGCTGCTACACTGCCAGTAGATATCCAAGCAGGGGTCTGTTGTATTAGATCTCCTCCTCCACACCACACAGTACTAGGCCAGCTAATTATTAATGATTTTAAAGGACTATGACACCGACTCCTAAGGAAGGGTGTGTAATATAATCTCACTGCGTTGAGATCAGGTGCACAGGGGCTATCTAATGCAGCCGTGGCTACCCCCCCCCCTAACAACGCTGCCAGAACACTAGGCAAAGCCTAGCATTAATATTGATAGGTATCAGGTTTTAAGCTAGATGCCATGCTGTGATATGGGGGTCCTTGCGGGTGCCGGGGCACACTGATTGAGCAAATAACAGTTTCTTTTTCACCAGAGAATACAAGAAAGCCGAGTATGAGTACGAGTGTATGAATCATACATTGTATATAAAGATACAGCTACGCAATATAATGACTTCAGAAAGTTTACGGTTCAGAGCTACTTCTTTAAGAAGTCTTTCAGAAGAAGTTTCTGTTTCGAGGTACTGATTTAACTTTGGGTTTTTTAAGAAAAGGTCTAAAAAGCACAGTCCACTTTTTGAGACATTGACTTAAAGTCTAATCAATGGTTTTAATGGTTCTTAAAACTTGCTTATGCTTTGACCACCTTTGTCATGCTCCCCAATTGTAATAGCTTTGACGCATATCAATTCTCCAATACTAAAAGAGAGCAGACTATTTGGCCCCTCCAGCCAGTGTTTGGTTGGTTGGAGTACCCGTACAGCACATGAATGCATAACACCACGGTTCAACCCTACTTAACGATGATTGCATGATTGTAAAGCCTGTTTCTGTTCACTGATACAGACCTTTATCATTCTGTGGTCATCCGTGTCAGGTACCCTGCATGCAACAGTGACAGTTACAGTTCTAAATTCTCATATCATGAAAGGACCAGACTGACTTTCCCTTCCAGCCTCGGTTTGGTTACATTGGGTCGATTAGAAGAAAAGCAAGATGGCGCCACCGTGATAGAGGTCAATCACATCTTCTGTATTCCTGGATGCTGTCCTCCCACAGCCTCCTCAACCAGCCCCAACGATTGTCAACAACACCTCAGATCTTTTTCCCATCCTAAGACTTCTGGACACGCAATCCTGAAAAAATCCACCCCCGCAAGATTTCTCCATATTTATCGCTATCAGTTCTACAGTGTTGGAGTACCAATAACTCTGTAACAAGAAGCCATAAATCACAGTTGTGCACGACTCGGCCATTTACATGAAGATGGCATGGGTACCATGTCAAGGGGCCCATCAATGACCAGCAACGACCAATAAATGATATCTTGCTGGGGGGAAGGAAATAGCCTGCTGGAAATCTGTCTCAAGTGGGGAAAGCATCTTTGCGGACATCTCTTGCCAACAATAAGCAACTTTTTAATGATACTTGGGGTAGTAAGATCAAGAAATTCTTTGCATATGAAATATTGATAATGTGCATTGCTAGTTTCTTCCGGAAAAAAAAGTCTGTTCAATCATAAGGTTTTCCAGAAAGGTACTGGGGATGAAATCGTAGCCTCTCAAATTGCAATTCCCTGTCTGCTGCCGAAGCACGCCTTGTCAAAATATCTCTCTTAAATTTTGTCTTCTTGTCTTCTTCCGAACCCAGGACTCCTTTTCTTTGCATCTCTTCCTTTCATATTTTGATTTGAATCATCAATTAGGAAGTATGTCATGCATGACGAAGAAACAAATTTTTTTCATTTTTTTTATTTATTAAAAAAATAAAAGTTAATCAGAAGAAGAAAAACCCCCCACACAAAACCAAACTGAAGGTAGTCTTTAAATAAAAAAATCTTTTAAAATTTAACAAAAATAATAAGATGGGGGGAAAAAAGCAGAAAATCTAAATGTAATTTCCTCCGTCAGCAATAAATTCTCCACGGGAGTCCTTGGATGCAGTTTGGAAGTTGAAATTGAAAGAAAACAAGAAGTCATGTCTCCCATGGGACGAGTCAATATGCAAATTCCAGGCAGACTGAATGGAGGCCCCCCAAGAACACAAAGGACTCATTACGCAGCCAGGGACCTAGGGTTGGTTCTCAAGCTATGGCCATTGTCAAACCCTATCGGTAATGGAGGAAAATAAATACAGAAAAACAAGAAGTATAGATACAAGAGAACATACATAATGAGCCATGGGACTTTTGTCTTTTGTGCCGGCAAAGGGCAAAGAAAAAAAATACCCTCTGAGTGTCCCACGGCTTAGTCATACATGCAAACAAAAGACTGTGCAACCAAATTGCTTTTCCATGGCAAACATGAAATTCTTATGACACGAGGCACCAATGACAATCCAATAATGTACAAAAATAAAAATGCCAACATGATGGGTGTCTAAATTCAATACCTAGGAAGATAGGCATATTTACAGCACTGAGGCTATACACATCATACCATATAATTTTATAAGCGATCTAATTTAAACCCCTACATTGTTTCTTGTATCTGATTGATACCTTGTTATATTATGCAGAGCTGCCAACATTTGCATCTTGCAACAGGGAGATTTTGTACACCAATCAGAGAGATATTTAGAATTACATTCAACATAATAGGGGAAAAGATTGGTTAATTTTCAGGGAACTTTCTGCAGAATCAGGGAGAGTTGGCAGCTCTATTGAATGTTAGAATGTGCCTTTAAATGTAAGGAGCTGTACATTGTACTTGTACATGTATGTACACAAAGCTATTTACAATGAATCGGGTTTACCCTTAACTTTTTTAGTGACTGGTCAGCAGGACCAGTTAACTTGTTATTTCGCTCGTCTTTCACTTTGTCCGTATTGCATCAGAACATGGAAAGATTGGGGTTTTTTCAGGGAACTTTCTGCAGAATCAGGGAGAGTTGGCAGCTCTGCATTTCTACATGACAGTAGTGTGTATTACCACAGATCATGACAGTACCCAGATGAATAGAGAAATACTTGGTTGCAATCTAGTCTTGAGACATCATTCCAAGTAAATATCAAATCAAATCAAATCTATTCTACATTTTCCTTGTTAGAGGCACAAGTATGTACAGCATAGCCTCATTTGTATACTGCATGTACCTTCTCATACTGGTTCTTGTACTACAAACAATCTTCTCCCTGCAGATGAAACTATGCTTCCATTCTCAAACAAATGCTTCACTACATGAACAAACCGTCTCTTTAATCAACACACACATAGCGAGCCTGTGTACCTACATCCTTCTGTTGGTAGACAAGTCCCCACGACACTGTGACTGGTAAACAGTCCGTATCGTAGTTACCCCACAATCTCCAGCTATATTACATCACACAAAGCCCCCACGATATTAGCTGTCTCCACAAGAGCATGATGCTGGACATAGTTTGCAAGTCACGACTTAACAAGAGTCCCCCTCCCCCTCCTTAAAGTAAAGCCCCGCCCCACTAACCATTTGTTTAGAAAGGCCATATAAAAAAACATATTGATAGAGTGAACCAATCGTCAAAATCTGCCTAGCACTACAAATTTTATTAGGATCTGCGAACATCTATCGGTTTTTTTCCCCCCTCCTCAAATGAAATTTCTCAACATGGTGTTAACTTGGACCAATCAAAAAAATGCGCACGCCCAGCATGACCATGCACTTGCTTAACCCTTTCAACACCAGGGCCCAATTTCATGGAGCCGCTTAAGCACAAAAAGTAGCTAAGTACAACAAAAGTGTGCTTACCAGAATAAGATTACCAGCCAAAATACCATTTCACAGTGTACCATCTGTGGCTGGTATCGTGCTCATTTTTGCTGAGCAGAAAACTAAGTAATATTCAGCGCTTAAGCAGTTCTATGAAATTGGGCCCAGCTCGAGTCATTTACAGGCAGGAACTTTGCCCTTTGCTATAAATGGCATGTGAGAATCTATTCTCTGCCCTCTAACCCCCCCCCCCCCTTAGAACCTAGGGAGTGTTCTCTCACTTATGTATTGATTGCACAGTTAGTTGCAGGTGCATGGAGCGACAGTGTCAACAGGCCTTGCTCTGTGTGTCTTCACAAACATGTATATAGGGTTATACGCATGAATTACGCTCCATTCTTGTTAGGCATTTTGGCTGATGAGTCTGCCGATAATACAACACACGACGTTGCAAAAAAAAAAGAAAAAAAAAAGAAGCTTTTATTTCTTGACTTGACGGATGAGGTCTGGAGTGCTTAAAAACAGTCTCCTGACAAAACGTGATGCGACTTGCTCCAAAAATGACCACGAGGCTTCAAAGAGCAAGCAGATGCTTGACTCAAAGGTCAAACATTTAACAAAGTACTCAAGAAAGTGTGATTTCAATTTGTGGACGACTGACCTGTCAAGTCAAAACTTTTCAAATTCTTATTGAAACTAAAGCGAGGGAATTACTGCAGGTACTGAAGCACCTTTCAAAATGAATTCAGTGCAGGCCTTTAACTTCATTCCTTGGGGAAGAAAGGGGAAGGTAAATCCCCCTCGTAAAGGGCACTTCTGGAATGAAAATTTTTATCATTGATTGGAACTTTCTAAAAGGCACCATGGCTAGACCAACGGTCATCCATACATGTTCTTCTTAGAGGTGAAACTAGGTCAAAAAATTGAGGGCTTCAGGAATTACACGGTGCTTTCAAAACCACAGTACACTAAGTGTACATGCATTCCCCTAGAGTGGTCTTTCCTGCGGATTCCCAATACTTGTCAATGTTTAAACCATACATCTGGCAAATGTTCACGCCCGTCATTAATGTCTCCAACTACTTGGGTACCCACAGGGCTTCCAGTAGTAAAGTGATGTGGTTGGGGCGTGCACCTCATGCTTGGGTTGATGAATGTGCTCAAAGGGGGGTGGGGGATGCTTAAAAAAAATTCACCAAGCCACTTCGGTGGAGTACATTAGAGCACTTAAAAAAGCTGAGAATGGTCGACTGGCAGGCTTGCATTTCAAAGACCCCATGTGCACACATGGCTCAAGCCTCTGGTGTGTGGGAATATTTTTTAAAATAAAAAACCACACAGACTGCCACTTGTGATATCAAGAATTTATGAGTAGCGGGAGGACGAGGGAAACAATGGTAAACGAGGCGAGCGTCTGAAGCCCAAACAAGATGCACCTAGTTTTGAATGTTGGATTTAGCGCATTGGATCTAGCGCATTGGATCTGTGTTATTCATGAGCAATACTGCTGAGCAAACAGACTTTGAGATAATAATATACTATAATTAGGTCAAGAAAATAATCTATGCTTGTGTCGAGTCAAATCTCCAACCCACCTCCCATGTTTCTTATTGGGTGAATTCATACCGGGGGGCTGGCTAGTCATTGTTAACAACCAAGATCCAAATTTGAGGAGGTAAATTATATTTATACCTTTTGGTAACCCCTGGGGTTATAGATTTCCAAGGAGCTTCTGAGAACAGTGTCCTCAGCACTGGAGAAGTAGATCAAAGAGCAGGATTCCTTTATATCTGATGAAACTAACTCACCAGGCAGACATAAGAGAGTCTGAATTCAGATAAAAGTCTGAAATTTCTCATGCACTGTCATACTCTAGGCCTGGAGTAAAGACAGGACTGGAATTACACGGAGGTCACGGAGGCAAGGCCTCTGTTGCCCTGGTCAGGCCATTGCCTCTGTTGCCCTGATCTTGGCCTTGGTGCCCCTTCATCATGCTGATGTTATCTTTGTCATGTTTTCCTTAATACAACAATGAAACCATTTCTTGGTGCCCTTCACCATGATGATAACTTTGTCATGTCTTCCTTATACACCAATGAAACCATTTCCCATACGGAGGGGCCAGACTATTCTTCCTTCCAGCCTCTCTTTGGTTCCATCGATTGTAATGGGGAAAAAAGACAAGATGGTCGCCCCATTATAAAGGTCTACGCTCTAAAGCAACAATCATAATGACAGTGTGCGTTTACGTTCATTTAGCAACTTGTAGCAAACAGTCACTTTTTAATCCACAGTGGCCTCCGCAAAAATAATACAAAACACATGCTGCATAAATTGTCACTAAGATCGAGCCAACACCTACAATGTACAAGTAGTGACATCAGTGCAGTGTGGTTCACCATGCATAAAATGCATGTATATTTCATGCATGCACTCCCTGGTTCCGCTGAAGTCAAGCGCTACATGCCTTGTCTCATGAGAGTTGTGAGTAAGACAGGTCAGCATTACATTATGCATGGGGAGAATTACTGCACCCTCATAATGGTGCGGCCATCTTGTTTTTTTGTATTCCGCTCAAAATCAACGCGAGGCCGTGTCCGCATTGGGGGCTACAGCTACGGCTACAGCTTGTATTCCTCATCTTCATTGTGTTAAAGTATGGTCTGCCCTTAGCAATACCCTTAGCAATACCCTTAGCAACAGCCGTAGCTGTAGCCGCCAATTCGGATACGGCCTTACCAAACTGAGGCTACAGAGGAAAATAGTCTGGCACTTTTTCATGATATGAGAAGAACTACTACTGTTATGCGGGGAATCAGACCAAGATATGTAGCTATGTATGTAGCGATATCTTTATCACTTTCTCTTTTATTCATTAACAGTAGTGGATGCTGATGAAGCAAGACTATTTTTCCTTTTAAGCCGTATGGCCACATTACTCGAGATGGACAAAAATTAAGATGGTTGATCTGGCAGAGCTTCATATCAAACCCTAAATGAGCCCATCCCTCCCAAATCCAAAACGAACAAAACAACCAATCAAATCTGAATGAACTAGGCTTGAATTGAAGTGCCATGATTAATGTACGATTAAAGGCACTGAACACATTTGGAAATTGTCAAAGACCAGTGTTCTCACTTGGTGTATCCCAACATATGCATAAAATAACAAGCCTGTGAAAATTTGGGCTCAATTAGTCATCGAAGTTGCAAGAAAATGATGAAAGAAAAAACACCCTTGTTGTACAAATTTGTGTGCTTTCAGATATAGAAATAAAAACTTCTGCAAGAAGTTTTTATTATTTTAGTGAGAAATTACCTCTTTCTCAAAAACTACGTTACTTCAGAGGGAGTCGTTTCCTACAATGTTTTATACTATCAACAGCTCTCCGTTGCTTGTTACCAAGTAAGTTTTTATGATAATATTTGTTTTGAGTCGTTACCAAACGTGTACGATATCTTTAAATACGTAGAGGTACACAAATCAAATGGCATTGATAAAAAAAAGAAAAAACCTAGAAAAGGCAGGATATGTCATCCAGAAATCTTGTCTTATCTCTGGAACAATCAGGACCCGTCCTATACAAACATGTTCAATCCGTCTTGCTACCCAGACCTTGGCAAAAACACAAATTGCAGCTGCAAAAAGAAAATTTTAGCCAGCAATCTCCTCAATTTGATTAGAAAATTTTCCATAGGGCCAGGGAACCCTGCATGCAGGCCTCTCCGCTAGACGAGCTAGTTGAACCGGTGCCTCGGCAGTGGGACACTATAAGGAAGGGCGAGGAAATTTGTTTCATTTGTGGAGCAATCTTACACAGCCCAAGGGGTTTGTGGAGAGGGCTCATCTTTCCTGGTGTGTGTGTGCTCAGTCATACAATCTTGGCTCAATTGCAGAGGGGGCCGGCGGCACTGAATAATATTTGGAATCATCCCTAGTGTAGTTTACATTTGCTATCTGTGCATTTTATTTCCCCGATACATCTTTCGACATCAATGAAATAGTTTTTTAGAGCTGGTGTGGGGTATTTTTTTTCCCGGTGCTCATAGAAATGACACGTTCTTAAACCCTTGTGTGTGTACACGAGATGCAAAAAGATTACAACCAGGGTATGGGTCTATTAGGTAGAGGCCTTTGTGTGACAACTTGTTTTTTTGTTTTTTCCCAGATGCTGTACCCGAGAAATTGACTTTAAGATCAAGTTTTTATGATGTTGTTGCTTCTGTTCCATTGAAATCCCATTCCTCCTTGTAAGGCCAATTGTATCCCTACTGCTTTACCACTGGCTCACACTCATGCACCGAGCTACAGCAAATAGTATGCATTTAACATAATACAGGTATCACTTCTCAGAAACCGTGGCCGTCGTCCCAAACTCTTTCTATGTTCTTGCCGCGAGGCACCGGAAAATAAAAATTCATGCAACGCCGGACCGGAGGGCAATCACCACCGGCAAAATGCAATTTGGGTATTACTGGCTGGGCAGCTGCAGGAGTCGGGCAAGCGGATTACCGGCATTACTTAAATACAAGAATCCTGGAATTATAGCACAGCATTGTAACAGAATCCCCTAAAGTGCGCCATGAATTATTCAGACGGGGATGGGGTCAGGTCAGTGGAGACTGAGGGTGGAAATTGATGTCAAATTTGCCTGTCGCCGAGGCGAATAGATAGTGGTCTAACCTGTGCCTGCTTAATACAGAAAAAGAGTCAGGCAAGGGTACAGAAGAGAGTTCAGAATCACCTGTTGTAACACCTCCATGAGTTCCATCCCCAACATGCTATTTCCTCTGATCCTTGCCGGCCCGTTTGTCACGTTCCATCCCCCCTTTTGTTTTAACAGCGAGCAAAATGAAAATAGGTGTCTGGTTCTGGCAAACAAGCACGCAGAGCCAGGCGAGAGAGGGGGGGGGGCTAGAGGGTAAACACAATCTGTTGCCTTTAAAAAGATGGAGATGCTTTCGTTCTCCATTCAGGGAAAACAAGCCTAAATCGGGTTATTACTGCATGGTGCAAAGCTCTCATCTAAATGCAAAAGACTGTACGTGAGCGGAAAAACACATGCATCATGCAAACTCTCCAAATCTGCAAACAGCTACATTGGAAACTTTTGATTGAGGCGAGCCTGGCTTTTAAAGGTGGCGAATCATTCAGACGCTGCTTGATGTGTACACTTTACAAATAATGACCAATCTAATCATGTTGAATAATTTGACAGCAAGTACAACATTCTATCTTTAAAAGTAACTTAATATTCTTCTCTTTCCCCCCCCCCCCCTTGCTTTAATACTAACTCCATGATGGACTGCTCTTTTAAAGGCATTGCGGAACAGACATGTCACTGCATCCAACTCAAACCTGGCATGTTAGTACTTAACGCAGAGTGAATGCAGTGTAGTGTTAACAACACTCCAAAATGAACTGCACGCTGGCTGGCAACGAGAAAATGGAGTCCATCTTTGATGCGTTTCGGCTCTTAGCGCTGGCTGGACAGACAGTGGGAGTGAGGTGGTTTGGAAGCAATACCATCTAGTGATAGCTCTTGAAGATTTGGACCCGTTAGCAAACATGGATTGCCATCCGAGGTTTTGAAAAAACAACTCGCTTATTATTCAGAAAAAACCTCTTTTATAACAAAAAGTTGCAATATAAATTATATTATACACAAGGTGTATCACCATGCTCATCTACTGTGCATTAAGAAACAAATTCTCCCGGCATAAATAGGTTCAGCTACATTAGGGTGAGCTAATGGGGTTAGGGGTAATATTTCTTAAAATACAAATCCCCTAGAACATCTATTATTTACATTTCAAAAATTATAAAGGCTACTTACAAAAATACATATACATTTTTCTGTCAGATAATCCCCCCTTGTGTGCTATTAATGTATCCACTTCTTTTTTTCAGACATGTTTTTCACCAACTTCTATTGATGCCCAAGGAAATTCTGAAGACCGAAAAGGAAACCTCTCGTGTCTCTAAAAGTGCAAACAAATTTTCTGAAAATGCATCTTCTGCTTTTCACCGAACTAAAGAGTGACGTGTTACACGTGCATGCACATGTACTTTGGATCTTTTAGGATTGTTCACAGCCATTTGAATCCGATGTCGGGAAAATATGACAAGCTCTTTCAAGCTTCTTGTCGGCTACTAAATTGCTGACCTGTACGCGATGACGGGGAAGGGAGGATGGGGGGGGGTATTGTCATTATCCCTGCCTTGCAGTGTTCAATTGACGATAAAATAAGGGCCTGCTAGCATGGTCTCAGGGGTATATGGGTGTCCTTTAATCATAACACTCCAATATCAGCCAACTTGAACGTTCTGGGTTGATGAGAATTAAATTTGATTTGGCTGTTCACTGCTAGAGGACGCCTGCTCCAATATCAACCGCTGTCTTTATAACCACGCCCCGACCAGCTATGGAATTTTCCAGCTATGGATTTTTTGATGTTTTTTTGTTGAGGAGCTTTCTCTTGTCTGTATGATTTGTCAGCAATTTTAAACATGCACTGCAACCACTTCTTCTACCTCTGTGGACATGACTTTTCCCAATAGCTTTAGTTGACTTAACCTGTCTCTGGTAAAAAGTTGTGACGTGTGATATCTGAGACATGTTGTCAGCTCTACAACAAACAAGATTTTTTATAACGCTTGCCATCTTCAACCCCGAGACCATCATTTCACACCATATTTCATACACGTCACCGTTCCGTTCTTTTATACGAGTTTGTAACCTGGGAAATATGAGGAGAGATTCGCAGCTCCACAACAAACAAGATTTTTTATTTAGCTTGCCGTCCCCAAACCCCAAGAGAATTATTTCAAATAACCAAGAGTGTACATTCACTCGGATCCTTTCATTATTCATCCTCTGTGAATGGCAGCGCCCCTCCCTCCCTTCCCCGATTCCGCGTGAAGGAAATTGTCAGACTCGGGATCGGCCTTGGCTGCCACGGATCTCTAGTTAATATATTCCCGTCAAATGCAATTTGGAAACAGTCTCAAACCGGTGAGGGTTTGATAGCATCGCAGCAGCTGAGGTATATATAAAAAAAAAAAAACTAACAAAATAAAACGGGATAAGAAATCCACAGCATTACTGATGCTATCAGTGGTAGAGTGTGGAGGAGCATTAATATTCATCTGTATTCTGGCAGGGCGCTCATGTCACCCAATTCCCCCTATGTCTCTCACGCACTGAAGGGGGGGGGGGGACAGGGAACCCCAGGTATCCCATCTGATTAGGGCCAATATCTACACATGATATGCAGACTCCTCGCTATGTGGAGAGGTTTCCCGGACTCTGAATCGTTCCAACTTAATGCTCCGTGTAGGGGCATTACGGTGTAATGCCACTCTCAAATTGATTTTGTTGACTGAAAGCCAAGCATTTCTCGGGCCATGTATTTTAGACCATTGAGGGGCTATTGCATGCTAAATGGCAGGTGCTTACCCTAAAACTATTTAGTAATACGGATTGCACACGCTCTTCCTCCGGACAACCAATTCTATCTTGACTCAGAGAAGAGCCTCGGTTTCCTTATAGCTCTCCTAAATCCAGTTGTAATTGCATGGCAAGGAATTTAGAATCTGCATGCAGGCGGGGATCAGGTGGCATGCTGTGAGAAACAGAGGTGAGCTCTGGACCATTTATTACCCCCCAGCCCCAAAACATCCAGAAATTTAAAACATTAATAAGGGGGGGCTTGAGATCCAACGAAATCGCCAACAAAATCAATTTGCGTTTACTTAAAAAATAAATGTGGGCATCTAGGTTTCTAACCAAGGCATTGCTGACTAGTGTTTTTGGCTGTGGACGATAGCAGCATGCAGGGTGAGTTATTCACAGCTACTAATTTATTATATATATAAAAAAATATTTAAAAAAGTGAACAAATGAGAAAATAAGATGCTTCCTAAACCATGCGTTTTGAATTTGTCTTTTATAATGAAAGCAATTTTTCAATACTTGATTATTACATCGGATATGAGTTCTTCACAAATCCGCAGGAAATTTTTCCTGAGCTTCATTTCGATGCTAGGAAGATTTGCAAGGCACATATTCAATGTACGTACATCGTACGTATATAGGTGTGACTGGATGGGAACCTTGTGGCTATAAACTTAAATGAGAAAACACTCCATCCTATTGACACCGGGTCTTTGCCTGCAGGCGGTAAACACAGACGGAATACTGATGATCTCGATACAAACCAACTTGAGTATGTTGTGTATTATCGTAAGGAACCCAAGTAATGAAAGCACGCAAAGAGAAAAAAAGCAACGCAACAAAACAGACTATTTTTCAAACCACTGAGGACAATTGTTTCCTCAGTTCAAGAGCAAATTTTGAAGATTATTTTGCTCTCTGTGTTTTGGGGACCGAAGCTTTATTTGTTAGCCCATCACACAACTTGAACAAGGAGACAAAGTAATGAAAGCACGCTAAGAAAAGGGGAAAAAAACAAAACAACAAAACCGACTATTTTCTAAACTTTGCATCGTGTATCAGACATGTATGCAAGAAGAGAAAACCATCGAGCACACAAATGTTCTTTAGTTCAAGAGCAAATTTGGAAGATTATTCTGCTCTCTGTGTTTTGGGGACCAGAGCTTTAGCCCATCAGACAACTTGAACAAGGAGACAAATTTGGAGCAGTCTAACTGGAATTTGGTCAATGGTGTACAACGTACAAGTGCATGTTTCAGCCTCAACTATGTTCAGGATTATGTAGACAGATGTCAAATCACACAGAACAAATCAACCAGAAACATGAAAAGGCAAGGGGGGAAACAGAGGTCCAATACAACAAAGAAAACGCAATTAATTTCCACATGGAACTGGCAGCCAAAACTGAGAGGGTGTGAGATGTTAACCCCCCCCCCCTCCAAAAAAAAAAAAGTGCTGAACATATTTGTTTGCTAAGCTGATAACTGGCAGGGGGCCAGTCACAAGCATTCATTTGTACATGGTATTTTGTTGTTACCAGGTTTCTTCTTAGCAAATAACTTCCTTTCTTAGCACATTTTCCATGAATTTGGGTCATTTGAAGGGAACACAAGATAATAACAAAAGATCAAAATTTCAGGGTTGAACCGTATTGTGGCTAGAAATGTATACAAAGTGCAATGTAATTCTCGGCACAATGGTTGCCCCAAACTGAGCACAGCGGGTTCCAATTAAACCACGGTTGGAACTGAAAAGATATAAAGAGAACGTGCCGACAATAAAACTGTATCCCTCGCTGCACACTTATAAATGCATCTGCCCGTTGTGCTTGGTTAATTAATTTATGTGTTTGCGCTTGCTTTTTATGTTTCAAATTAAATTCAAGTCTCTCTAGCTCTCTCTAGCATATGACTTTTTTTTTTTTTTTTTTTTTTTTTTTTTTTAAGAGAAAGCTTTCAAAGCGAAGGAGGGCTGAATGTTTAGAGCAAACAGAATTATTTTAGGTCAGCACTCAGAACGTGACAAAGGATTCTGCGGTGAATGAATGGCTTTTTGCGTGCAGTCAATATTGACTCTGTCTTGGGTTATGTAGAAAGAAACTTTTGCATGTGTTCCTTAATCAACTAAAGTAAGTCCACAGCATTTTTTGTTTTTAATTAGCAGGCAAACACTAACGATGAGTACATTATTATGCAAAGAGGGTGTAAACAAAGTAATGGATACACTTCATGCATGCATCGGAAGCACGAACAGAAATCCATCAAAGTTTTACAAATACAATAATTTCCCCCTTGTGTGTTTTGTTAATTCATCATGCAAGATGTCATGCAATGGGGGCATTTTGGGACACTAAGTGACAGCGGACATACCCGATAATTCTCTGAAGTTATGAGCGCGCATACACTTCAGAGAACACTGGATTTACCTGGTAAGTCTGCTGCCACCTAGTGTCCCCAAAAGTCCCTCACTGCTTTTTGTTTCTCGCACCGCCTCACGCCCATGATTTTTTTCTTCTCAAAACCGCAATTTCTTTTTCTTCGAGCAAATCTTCCCTTGACCTTTCTCATCTGCATGTGATACCCTCGCCGTGTTGATCCCCTCACCCCCTTAGAGTTAATTCCTCTCCATTGAACTCACCAATCATTCTTTCTCTTACCACAGAGAGGCCAGTTCTCAGGCTGACAACCCCCATACATATATGGTAGTTTGTGTAATGTGTTTTCATCTTTTATTGCCATACATTGATATATTTGGGTTTCGAGAATGTATGAAAGGAAATAAACAAACAAACTTCTTCCTCATTATTGTATCAACCATCATCAGCCCACCCCCCCTCCCTCTCAATGCAGCCGAGGGAATTACATGTACATGTGACTTCAGGAATAATACGAACCATCATCCATTAATTAGCAGCGGACTGAACCAATCCGCCACCAGACTTGATTAAAAACCCATGCATATAATTCGCAACCCACATGATGAGATTCAACAACCCCCCACTCTACGAAAATCAATCTCCCACATACAGGTTTTTCCCCCGAGTTGAGCCCGCGACATTGCAATTTCGCGACCAGCGTCGAAACACTAGCACTTGTTTTTCCTGAGCCAAGCGAGGGCACAGCTGCAGATGTGTACGGGCAACATACCCTTATTGCTTGGTAAATTTCATGAGATTGATATCGATTTTTTTTTTGGGGGGGGGGGGAGCCATGAGCGGAGTGGATAGGGCATCCATGTCAGCCCCCGACTCAAACCCTGTCACTGTAACCGTAATCAACTAGGGCTGTTAAAAATTGATCAGGAACATGTACTAGCAGCCCGAGTGAGGCAGACTAAAACGGCTGATATGGATACTACAACATGTTAAAGGAATGAAGACTCTATTCAAACTGTTATCACATACATGTACATGTAGCTCTCAAGTAAGGTGTCGTCGATTTTTGGAAACCTCCCCAAAAAAACAAAAAAACAAAAACAACAAACAGGATTCATGTTGTGTTAGGCTTTCATGTTTTATACATTGTATACATTTTTAGTGACTTGAAGCAAGATTGGATTAAACATCTTGGATAACATTAATCTCGAGACAGTAACTAACAGTATGGCAATATGTGATTGATAAATTATACCACTACTTCTAACAAGTCTCCGGTGAGCTTGCATGTAAAATATCAAATATCAGCTTTGTTTTGGGGGGTTTTTCAGTTTCAGATTCACCCTACTATACCAAGCTTTCAATAAATGACAAGAAAAATCTAGACAAATCCCAAGATCCAGAAGGAAAAAACTTCAACATCTCTTTATCTTCCCTCCTTCATTTACATTTGTATCAAATATTTGTAGTTCGGTTAACAACACCACATTGTTTCATTATTTCAGATCAGCGCTCCAGGATTTGCATACCATGAATATTCACGCTCACAACTCGAGGGACGAGATTATATACGAGTTAGTCACACGGCATATCAAGTAGCTTCAATTGTTCTAGGAGAATCTGAGCTATATTTTGTTGTTCAAACGCTAAAATACAAACCCCTAAATCGACTGACTAAACCTGCAAATAACAGAAAGCCGATCCGCCGCCCCAGGGATTTCAAAATCAAAGTAATATTCATCACACGATTCAAAAACAATTCCCGCAGTCCACATAAGGGGGAAACGAGTAACCGGAGACCCCTAAAAAACAAAACCTGGCAGTTTCTCGAGATGGGAGGTAGGGGGGTATAACTCTGACTTGAGCTTGGGCATGGAGGAACGGTACCAGTCTATCCAGCCTCTAAGTAGGGCACTGACATTTAGAAAGCACTCTTTAGGTGTGTACGGCCATTCAGAATCTTTTCACCCTGATGTATCAGGTTTCAGAATCCGAGGAGGAAGCGTTCATACATCAAGAGGATGAGAAAGTCTAGTAGTACCGGAAAGCCCACTCCAGAGGGAGGGGAGGGAATCTGATGTTTTCACCCTCCTTCGTGGGGAAAAGGTGGCAAGATGCGAGGTGGAGGAGGGGGGCATCAAGAAGTGATTCTAGTCCTGAACTCTACATGAAACATTATTCCTTTAAGTACATATTACGTTGTGGAATAATCCCTGTCTTGCATGTAGTTGCCTCTTTGAACCCCTACAGGGTTGGGGGGAGTTAAGTGCACCTGTACAATGTATCCAAGAAATTAACGGAGTTCAGATCTTGGAAGAGAACGCAACAATTTGATGTCAAATCACTGAATTAGTATTCTCCTCCTGATGTTGATTTGGATCATCTTGAGAAATAGATCCATTTTAAAGGTATTGTACAGGATTGGTAGAGCTGACAAAAGATAGTCGCAGGCAGTGTTCATGTTTTGTGCGATCAACCATCATACCTGGGAAAAATTCAGGCTTAATCCATTGTGTGAGTCACGAGAAAATAGTGAGAAAACCGTGCACAATTTTCAGCATGTAAAAACACATTGTCCACAATGTTGGTTGTTACAACAGTTTTCTCAAATAAGACTTTATTTCACTGTTTTCAGAGGGAAATATATCACAGAAAAAAACGGTTCTCGAATGAACTGAGGTTTTCAGACTAAAACTAAACAATGGTGTTTTTCATCCTTACCAATCCTTTATAATACTGTTAACTATTAGTGTGTTTTGAATGAACATTTGGAACAAACATGCCAAAAATCAGAAGTTGACATAACAATAACTCCTTTGTAAGGCACACTTTCCTGGCTTTTGTCAATAATACAAAAAATACAAGAAAATGTTGAAAAGATACCTGCTGTTAATGGTTTTCATATCAGTTTTTATAATTATTTTTTATAGAACGTACCTGGATGTCTTGTACAAAAGTTATCTGGGGAAGAAATGTCTTCCAAGCTGGAGACCAAAATGAACTTTCTGAAATTGTGTTTGTGTAAGGCCTATGTTTATTTGAAAAATGTCCCCAAAAAGATGCTCCATGTTGAGAAGACTGGCATTTTACCTTGAAGTTCTTTTTGATTTTACGCAATTCTATCAATCAAGTAAAACAAGACCGAAGTTCGTCGAGCCAATATATGCATTACAGCAAACAAAAAGTCATTAAGTTCAAAGAGCCCCAGTACATTTATCCGACAAGTGAATGATATCACTATTTATTTAGAATCACGGCGACATGTTTCATGCCCCTTAAAACTAAAAAAATATCACAGTTTCCATACCTTCGGGGAAACTGGGCATCTAAAAAACAAATGTGAGTTCACATCTGGGGGAAAGGGTTCTTTATGACAGGGTGTCAAAACAAGTAGATTGCCAGTTGAAATTGCTTCCATTTGCCCTACCCAATGCTGTCAATCCTACAGTATCGTGCAATTCATTTTTTCCCACTGCCTGCATCAACCATTCATCCACAATAATATCTGCGAGCGAGGACCTTCCTCCCGGGCAGGCTACAACGCAACAACAGCTCACGCTAACCCCCCCGAAGCTCGTCGCGGAATCATCATAAAGTAACGTACGGTGGTTGTGAAGAAAGGGGGGGAGGGGATGCTGAAATTGCACGTCAAGCAAAATGAAGGATTGCCAGGGAGTGGAATCATGTATTAATAACGGGAGAGACCTGCGCCGGCTCCCGTCCGCTAATTTTAAAGGGAGTGCCTACCCCGCAATTACTTGTGTTTCGTCTCTTGAATAGTTTCCAGCAAGCTACGCTGGGGATGAAAGATGGCCGTGGTAATTGTACAAAATGATGGTGAAATTGCACATCAAGCAAAATGAAGGATCGCTGGAGAATGGACTCAGAGGGGGTTCCACTTGGCCACTGTCAACTCATTTTTAAGAGGAGAGTCTACCCATGGTAATTACTTGCATTTTTTCCCTCGTAAATGGTCCACGAAAAAGCTCTGCTTTAAATGACAGATGGATGTGGTAATTGTACCGAACGATGATGAAATTGCATACGAAGCAGAATGAAGGATTGTTAGAGAGTGAGATCAGAAGGGTCGGACCTACTCATCTCAGTCCATTTTATGACCAATCCTTCCATTTTGTCTCGTAAATGGTCACCTGAAAGCTACACTCAGGGGGAGAGATGCACCAACATGTAGTAGTAATTATTTCAAATAAATATCCTGCCAAACACTGACAGGACTTTGTAAATAATCATGGATTTACAAGGGGTCGCTGTTGAACCCTATTAAATAATCAGCAAGAACAGACTGTTGTGTTTTCTATCACTGTTTTCAGAATACCTTTACTGGCAAACATGGTTTTTGTTTTGGGTTTTTTATTCTCTTGGTCTTAAATTCAACCATATAATGATGTGGATGTAAAGATTTAATAGCTAAGGAACACCGAACATAAGTATTCATTCCATCCAAAATTATAAAAAAAAAAAAAAATCAACACACTTAAAGGTAGAGTCATAAAAAAAAAATTGTCAACATAATGCTGATTTATAGGCCAAATTGTCAATAAATATAAAATATAAGTCACCTTTGAAAGTTTCAGCTGAAAACAGCACCAAAAAAAGTATTTTTATCAAGAACGTCAAACCCATCCTCGTTTAGCGAAGTGACAGTGGGTACCAGCCGCAGCATTCGAAAGCTGACACAACGGATAGGTTAATCTCCAAAACTCGCCTTGAGGTAAGTTTTGAAGATTCAAATGTTTTTGACATTTATTGAGTTCGATTTTCGAATCACCGGGGGCATTTCAGACGAAATGATTTCGCAGGATGCTTACCACCATGATCATCTTTATAACAAGTAAGCTTTCGGATAGAAATCACACAACTTTTGTTAGTGGTCATAACCCTACCTTTAACACAAAGACAACTATAGTAAAAACATGCGACTGGATAACTGACAAATTTAATTGATTATGACTGAATTAAAGTCAATTTTTATTTGTTCTTTCTTTTGTGGTGCTTTGGCCAAATGATATTTCTGATCTTTTGAATTGATTCTGTGCCTGAAATGAAATGTCATCCATCATGTATTTCCAACTACTTTTTTTTTTCTGAATCAGGGAATAGTGAGAGCCCATGGGCAGCATCAAAGATGACATTGATGGAAGTCATTCGATAAGCATCTCCACTCATCCATGACTAGAGTACCTAGCAAACACAGATGCCGCCTCGCTAATCAAAGCCTTGCATCAATTTGTTTGTTTACCCGGCATCAGGCCATTAATGTCCAGTCAAGATACCTACTCACCCCCCCTCAACCAAAAAAAAAAAAAAAAACAGGCAAGAAGAAAAAAAGCAAAAATACAAAAAACCACACCCAAATTTCCCACACGCACTGTGCGCGCATGACATTTGACCGACTAAATTAATGCAGCGGGGAGAACAGACTGAGCGAGAGAGCGAAATTATGCCGCAGATGATTTTTATATGATCAAAAGGCTCAACTCAATATTTCATGATGCTCGCTAAATGCAAAGAGATTCAATTATTTAACAGAGTAATTGTCATGCAAAGCATGGAGCCTCCGAGAGTGTGTGTGTGTGTGTGTGTGTCGTCCCCCCCCAACTCTACGCACGCACGAGTCATGCTTTATGAATGCATTATGCAAATGAGAGTGTTTGTTTGCCTTAGCAACGGGGCAATCCTCCACTAAGTGACATTTATTGCAAATGCCATTTGAGCCTTACTTCAACGAGGGAGCAAAGAAACTCTTAGGCTATTCTGGCGCTGAGCAGTCAGGCTTACGCAAATATACATTTTGCAGTCTGTCTGTTTTAGGATGTTGTTGTTTTCTACAGGAAATGGATTTTGCTTCTCAAAAAAAAAAAATACAGAGTAATACAATGTACAAACAATTTCGATGCAAAGAGTTTGGGATAAAAAGCAGAATTTCTCATTTTCATTGAAAGCATGTGGTTGGAATATATATTAAACATCCGCAAAGTCAAAACAATTTCAAATTGTCTTCAAAACAATCTCAAATACTTCAGAATACCTGAAAATAAACACCTTTGCCATTAAACAAACACTGCAGGGTTAAAATATGAGGTTGCAGTGACTTGCAGTTTCTGGTTTAAAAATCAACATCCATCTGAGAGAAAAATGTCTACATCTACACACCTCCAGAGTCATTTAAAAAAACCACTTTCACAGCCCCATGCCTTCCAAAGTCATGAAATTATTCCTTATTACAGCTCACCAACACCTATGACAACCCCCCCCCCCCAACTATCCTCTTTTCCCACTCATCCCCATCTAATCTTTCAGCACACAATCTGTTTATGAAGGCCTGCAGTACACCCTAGCTAATCCCTCATTATGCTCAAGTCTGGCATGGTTTTTTTCCCCCAAGCTTAATTAACAAAACCAATGTACGGGGGCAAAGGCTGGAGAAGGAAGAAAGAAAGGAAAAAAATATGCTGGCGGGAATGTTTTGCCTCTCTGGAAAGCTGTTGGCACCCTCGACCAATTTTCCTTCCCACTCTGTCAAAAGAAATGACACAGCTGTCCCCACTGTAGCCCAAACCACAGAGTGATACTCTAGCCAGATATATTTACTCCGGTGGTAACTGAAGAGCCTACAATTATCTTTGCAGTAAAGTCTGTTTAAGATACAAAGATTTTCTAGCGCGTCTATGCCGTTCTGCAATTCAGAGTTGTGGGGGGGGGGGGGAAATAGATGACTTGAGCTTGATATTTTGATTTGTCAGCAACTGTATCGACGCGAGGGTGCATCAACGAGGGCGTGGAGGGGCTAATGAATGGGAGCACAGGCTACATGATTTGAATGGGGGGAGCGATATGATTAAATGCAGCTATAAACCAGGGGGTTAATAAGAAGAGTCTAGCACTCACCTTCTCCATCGGCCATGCTCAGAAGCTTGTTTTCAATGCTCATCCCTTGCTGCCAAGCAGAGAAGATGCTTTGGCACGCTGTAAATCCTCTCGTCGCTAGCTGTTGACAGACTGCCGTGTGACAGGCACGGGGTTGCTTTTTATGGATGTGGGCTCGTCCAATCAGGTGACGCCGTGTTACAGAGCAGGTGGGTTCTAGAATGACAAATGAAGCCATTAAGAGATGAGACACACGGAGTAGAACGAGGCAAGGCCTCCTGGCCACCGACAGGCCCTGTCTCATTAGCAATTCAAATGAGGCTCAGTGTTTTGTGTTTTGTATACGGTGAGTGTGTGTGTGTGTGTGTGGTGAGCGTCGTGTACATGTATGTGAATGGATGACGTACCATACAAGCCATGTAATAAAGCTGCTGTCATTATTATTTGAAAGTGGTATGGTCAGGCTCCAATGAACACTCTAAATAGTACAATTAAGAAGAACACACAATAGAACATCATTAACCCAATGCAGTTATTTGTTTATTTATTTATTTATTTTTTCTGTTTGGGGGCTCCATTGACTCCCTTTATCCCATCCCTCGTTTGCCTCCTGTCTTTCGAGTAACAAATTATTCCTTCTGATGGCAAAAATACGTGTAGCAAACAGAAAGCAAGCGTCGGTGTACGAGTGAGTGACGATGGCCTTTAGAGGCATCGTTTACCAAGACCCCTATTACTTGCAGATGACTAGCGAGAAAAACACGATGCAATTGATCGAGCGAGCTCCCTGAGTTTACAGCAACAAAATATACCCTATAAAAATAAAAAAAATACAATCTTGGATTGTGCAAAGCCAACACCTTTTCCCTTAAAACATTTTTTCTTGTTTAAGTTTGTCTTCCCCTATTTCCAAACATTTTTGACTATCATGGAAAAAGATTGACGAGATGGAAGTGGGAGAGCATGTCAAAGAGGCTAAAGCAACATTTGATTTTACCTGAAACAAAATGAAGAACAAAATAACATTTCAAGCACAACAGGTAAAATACCTCCTCCACGTATCATCAGTTTCCCCCTCAAGATTTGCATAGAAATTGGATTCTTCATAATAATTTGCAAAATCGATTTTAAAAATAAAACTTGCACACACAAAAACCCCAAGCACAGAACAAGAAAGCCTCTTTTGACAAAATGTGATAATTCCTTTATGTTATTCTGCATGTAATTCCAATAATGATGCGTTTACAACAAGACCGGACAGCAATTTTTTGGGGGTAGCAAATTTTATGCATACCAATTTGGCATGCCCACAGCATTTACACAGCCCCATTCACTTAGCGCATGACTAGTCGAGGACAAAATATTTATCCGCATGCATTTCAGCAGGGAAGTGGGTGCGTAAAATTTGACGTGTGCACGTGTGCACAGTGTGATGGTAGGTTGTATATTTTCTTGCTGCACATGCCCCGTCATCAGCCTATTTCAATCTCGTCTGGATATTTTGTTACTGCCAGGGGGGCTTACAAACAGAAACGCAGAAGGAGTTTTACCCGGAAAAAAAATAAAATAAAAAATAAATAAATAAATAAAAAATTCCCAATAACAAAATACACAGAGATGTCTTTGGGTCTATACACAGTTTTTTTTTTCTGTTTGGAGATCAACTCTATGTGTATGGGTTGGATGAGTGAATGAAAATTATTATTAAATAGATACAATTGGATTGGTGGATTGTATACTACATGTACCCACAATGTGGCTATAGAACTTCACTACCGGGATGGCATTCTGCATTGAACAGTCTACAATAAGCTCAAAAGAATACCCTTGTTTTTTGGAATCGTTTTACTATTTTAATCCTATATAAATGTGGATATATCCAGTAAAACTAACCTGTGAAAATTTCATTTTTAAAAAGGTGGTAGCGTTTTTGAGATATTGCCAAAAATCTTGGGCGGTTATGGGCACGCAAGATAAATAATCCCTAATTGGAATACACAATCTGAGAAATGTTTCTCAGATTGAATTTTTTTTTCTTTTTCTAAAACCACATTCCTTTGAAAGGAATTATTTCTCAAAATATCAACAGCTGCAGTGGTTCTTACAAAGTAAGTTTTTATGGTCATTCATTTTTAGAGTAATATACCCCCCTTTAATGGTGTTTTAGATAACACATGAAACTTGTAAGGAAAAAGAGACACATGAGTGCAAAAACTATTCAAACATTGGGGGCTGTGTTTTTTGCAATAATGCCACTTCCCAGGTTGTATCATAAACTTGGGTGTGATCCCTGGTTATACGGCAGTTAAAAATTGAATGGCGTCTGACTTGCATCCCAAACAAAGATATTGACAAAATAGGGAGACCACCAACATTAGGGAAAGATAGCTCAGTTGGTTGAGCGCTGGCATGTTGATCTCGAGGTCGCAGGTTCAAATCCCGCTCTAGTCAATTTGTCTTTGTTCAACCTAACATTATTTAAACAAGATATCCTGAAAAATAACTTGTGGCAGGATTTGGTACGATAAAGAACCCTAAAACTCATTTAGGGTTCACAGACTCTCTTTATCAATGCACATTATGCAGTTTTAGCCTATTTTTTTCTTCTTCACTCAGTGACAACTGATATACTTGAGGACCTAAAAGATAGAATTACAGTACGCTCATTTCAAACCAGCAAAGCATATTCATAAAAAAATAATCGAGCATAATTGAGAAAGTGAAGCCGACATCTCATTTAAGGACAATCCCTAATGCCAACATGATAGAGTGGTTGGGGTTTAATGAATGAGTGGGAATTACATCTATGGTGTACACCTCCATGGCAGTCATAGTTGATCAGTGGGGAGACTTCCTGCAACGGATTCCGGTTATTGCAGCTGCCCCACATCCCTTGCCCACCCGACCCCCCACCACTACCAGCCTATCCAACAGAATTGTGGCTGCCCCCCCCCCCCCCCCCCAAAAAAAAAAAAAAAAAAAAAAAAAAAAAATCACCTTCTCAGGTGAATTACAGGTAAATGTTATGCGTGGTACAGTCCAGAGCCCAATTTCATAGAGCTGCTTAAGCAGACAAATAATTGCCTAACAATTTTCTGCTTAGCAGAAATGAGCAGGATACCAGCCACAAATTGTACACGTGGTATGGTAGTTTGGCTGGTAACCTTATTTTGGTAAGTATTATTTTGTTGTGCTCAGCTACTTTTTGTGCTTGATCATCTTGATATAAATTGTAGGGTATACTTTTGGTAATGGTCAAAACCAGTATCCTCACTTGGTGTATCCCAACATAATGCATACAATAACAAACCTGTGAAAATTTGGGCTCAATTGGTCATCGAAGTTGCGAGAGAAAAAAAAACGAAAGAAAAAAAACACACCCTTGTTTCATAGTATTGTGTGCTTTCAGATGCCTGAGAAAGGCTTCATGCCTGAAGGCTTTCTCAAATGAAATGTTTGGGTGAACGATTACCTCTTTCTCCGAAATTACATGACTTGTCGTTTCTAACAATGTTTTATAATAATATCAACAGCTCTCCAGAGCTCTTTACCAAATACGCTTTTATGATCATTAACTTGTGGAGTAATTACCAAAAGTACTCTCTGCCTTCAACCCCTATTAAATGCCACGCCCAAGCCGAGAAAACTAATTCTGTTTAAATTTTGTTAAAAGATTTCTTTTAATTACATTAAGTACATAGTGCACGTTTCATCCCCGCCCATCTTTCACTTAAAGGCATCGTACACGTTTGGTAATTGTCAAAGACCAGTGTTCTCACTTGGTGTATCCCAACATATGCATAAAATAACAAGCCTGTGAAAATTTGGGCTCAATTGGTCATCGAAGTTGCAAGAAAATGATGAAAGAAAAAACACCCTTGTTGTACAAATTTATGTGCTTTCAGATAGGAATAAAAACTTCTTGCAAGAAGTTTTTATTATTTTAGTGAGAAATTACCTCTTTCTCAAAAACTACGTTACTTCAGAGGGAGTCGTTTCTCACAATGTTTTATACTATCAACAGCTCTCTGTTGCTCGTTACCAAGTCAGTTTTTATGCTAATATATATTTTGAGTAATTACCAAACGTGTACGATGCCTTTAAACTTCGAGTTCTTCAACCGAAAAACATGTTAATTTGTGGTAGAGCTTGGAACCTACATAGGTTTATGTACATACTCTACAACAAGTGACAGTAAAATGTTCATGTAGATATATAAATGCCAATATTCTTATTATTTGCTAATACATAAAGTGGTATCGTTGAGATCAAAATGTCATTGCTACAGCACCATCAAAAGCCGAAAAACATCAAACAAGTACCCAGTTCCCATTAATGTCATCTCTGGGGCAATTTACAGGTCCATTCAAAAAATAATTAAATTGTAACACTCAAATAAATTCAACGAATGATTGAACGACTCTGAAACAACGATGTAATGTTACCGGGCATTTTTACGAGCTGCAAAAATTTGTCTCGACTCGTAAATAAAAGAAGAAAAGAAAAAAAATGGCAGGCATCAAACATGGATGACTAATTGAAATCAGTAATCAAATTAGGGAAACAAAAAAAAGGGGGGAATTCATTAAGGAATTGCAAGTCAATAGGTTCATCATTTTTTCGGTGTATAGGAGCTAGACGTGGAAGGTCAGCCTGCGTAATGGAAAACCTGATTAAAACAGCCCCTCAAACGTCCACTTACGTCGAACCCGGGACTTTAGAGGGCTTTGATGTACAGATCCCCATTGATAATTCCAAATGTATTTTGGATCATGTAAACAAGGGGCGCTTTGATCGGTCTATGAGGCTCTCTCCCCCACCATCTTTTCTTCATCACTGGCAGTCAATTCATAACTGAAGGGTCTTCACCTTGACGTATTGTCGAAGGGCTGAGTAGGGAAGAGATTTAAAATCAGAGTACTCCCGTAAAGCAGTTTTCTTGGGGAACACCGAATGAATTTTTTTTCTTTCTGAAAGGGCTCTTCACGACGGAGTAATGGGGCAACCTTGTGAATGATGTATTCTTGATTTCCTCATGACGACACAAGGCATGCTTGCTGGTTTGCCAACCAGATAAGTTGCCACGGCAACCGACTCTGCAAAGACCGCCAAACCCCGGGATCTATTTTCCTTGCCAAGTGAATGCAATTATTTTATTTGTAGTTTTTTATTGTGGAGAAATAAATTCATAGCATTTGCTCGTAGAAGTGATGCATATCCCAAGGTCAGTTTCTGGAGAATTTTAAGATTTGTTTTTTTTTCCCATCCCTCTAAATTCCTCTTTCTGTATCAGGCGACACCAAAGAGATCATGTAATAGTAAATGCTTTCATCGATGAAAAAATAACTATTGAATTGATAAATTGAAAAAAACAATATATTATTCCTGTTTCATTTTTTAAAAATTTAACTTTTTGAATCCAAAAAATTGTTAAGAATCTAGAAAGCGAGCTGATATCTTGTTGGACTGTTTCTTCGTCCAAAAACAATCTGTCAGGAGGTGTGCGTCTGCGAGACTTCTTAACCATTTCGACGAGTATCAATCGATTTCTTACAAAAACAAATAAAAAACACCTTTAAAAAAATCAATTTACAATAATATAAACATGAAAATGACAGATCTGTCCGTCAAGACGGCGGGATCTGATTCCTTCAAAAACACACCCACTGTATGTTAGTGACAAAAATCAATTTCAAAAAGATATCTTTTTACAAGGTATTAATTTTTATCGATACTCTATTCTAACTCAGTGAAGCTACACCTAAAACTACAATCGTACGTGTACATAACGAATCAATAATACAAGGTAGGACTGCAAATCTGATCTTCAAGTCCAACGTCTCCATTGCAAGAATAAAACAGATTCTATCGGAGGGAAATACTGATAATCCACTATCCCCTCGCTAAGGAAAAATTGTAATTTATTTTCAGACATTGTATGTGCCTGTAATTTCATAGTATTTGGGTGGTTTTTCTTTTTTCTTTATCTCTATCTGACTAGATACCTTAAGGCTATCATCACATGCTTGAACAGGGGCTGCAAAGTCATCTTGAAGGCCACCGCGCCTGATGCATACATTTATCAGGTAGTAGGCCTAAACTGAAGAGAAAACTTTAAAGAAATATGCGACTATTTGCCTCCTTGAAAGAAATAATTTTTTTTAAATAGGTTAAAAGGCCCTTATCCTCCTATTTGAAAAACAACAACAACAGAATGATCATTTCATTTCATTTCATTTCATTTCATTTCATTTCATTTCATTTCATTTCATTTCATTTCATTTCATTTCATTTATTCTGGTTGTGAGCCAAGGACTCTCAGAAAAGCGAACTTAATCACTATACTAGCCAAGAACCCCATGGAGAGAAGACAAGGAAGGAAGTTTCAGTTTTAGATGTGGGAGGAAAACCCCAGAGAATTATTCCATGGGAAAACCCACGTAGTCAGGTAGGGACTGAAAACCTGATCCATATAGTGCCCCCAGTGGGATTCGAACCGGGGTCCTAGAGGTGGAAGGTGAGGAAAGATACCACTACGCCAACCCGAACATCACCTGGTCTATTATGTTTAAACTTGGCTTTACATTCTGTACATGTTGTTCACCCCAAAATCCGAACTCAATTCTTCAAAAAATAACACAAAATCTGATTTTGTGATATTTAAATACAAAAATGCGATAAAAATGTTGAAATCTTTTTTGGTGTAATACATGCTTGACAGTGATAAACAAGTTGGGCTCGTCCAAAAGCTACATACGCAGCTAGTACATGCAGATGACTATAACCATCCATAGGGATTGACATGTTCGAAGACCATACAATCTGGAGACACATGCACCAGAGATGCTGAACAAGACCGAGGACAAAAAAAAAATGAATATATTCATCATTGTCAATTTGCAAACAAATGCAAATGATCTTTCACTAGGGAAATTAACATTGAAATATTAACAAGATTAATGGAGATCGGGTAAAAGGAAATACAAGCAAGCTGACTGCCCGTTGATACAATGTGGACATGTATGTACCATATGTACATGTACATCATCACTAACCTTCAAGCATGGAGGATGCTTCAAGCATGGAACAAAAAATAGGAGTAAAATTCTTACAACAAAGATTACTGTTAGCGGTAAAATCTTTAACAAATTATTTACAAATTATACGATGAGTATTCCTTCTCAGGTTTTTGCATATTAAGTGGGTTTCATATTCGTTTTGACTATTTATTTGAAGATAATTAAGTTTATTATTGCTGATTGCAAAAGGGAATATATACTTTTAAAGATAGTTGACAAAATCAGAATATTTTTAAGGATGGTTGTAAAATCGATTAAGAAATTATAGTGTTCAAAACTAGGGGATACATTTAATGTATGTAAATGAGCTGTTATGGGGGGGGGTGCCACAGAGCTGCACCTCTAGAGTAGGTGTGAACAACTATTGGAGTTATTCAAGCATGGATAGATTAGACAAAATAGAACTTAGAACTTGTGATTTTCACACCAACGTTGTCGCTTAAGAAGTGAAATGACATAACCAATTAACCTTTATTACTGTATGTAGGAAAACTGGATGCTACCTGAATTCATAAGTGTTACAAAATTAAATTTAAGCTTTAAGAGAATTTGCATACAGATATTCTACGCTATCTTACATGGTTTACTTAAGACAGGGGAAAAAAACCCAACAATTTTGTATGAAGTCATAGATGCATGAGATCTCTACAAGTAGTAAATGTACCCACTCAGTAAACAACTAAAACAAAGGCAGTCCGTTTTCTTCTTAGTACTTCCAACTCCGTTCATCAATTCAAACGTGAACTCAAGTCTTACTTATTTTCATCTTGAGCATGTTTTTCTTAAACCAGACAAAATACTAACAAATGTTTTTGTTTGTTTTTAAATGCAGAACTCAAAGTAAGCCAGATATGAACGTGCACAACATCTCTGGGAAAAATACCGCCGCCCCCCCCACCCCCTCAATAACCAATACCTCGGAATTTGACTTTAATTATACATAGGTTGGTTGGATGGACAAATTCAAAAATGAACATATCTTTACAAGGGAACACACCGCCAGAATTTGTTGCTTGTTTGTTAATTGCAGCAAGGACCAACGCATAAAGACATCAGCATATACAAATTGATCCATTAGGGAGCTATTTAGGCATCAAAAAAGTAACAGGCAATTACCATTGAGGATTCGTCAAGTCATGGCAGTCATGACGTTCCTCATTAGCATTGGTTCCCTGTCTACAACCCCAGAGCTGACAACATATTGCATCTTGCAATCAGGGAGATTGTGTACAACAATCAGGGAGATATTTAGAATCAAATTCAACATAATAGGTAAAAAAAATTCCATAATCAGAGATTTTCAAAATTTGTTCCATCAGAACATGAAAAGATCGGTTGATTTTCAGGGAACTTTCTGCAGAATTGGGGCGAGTTAGCAGCTCTGCCACCCCCTTCAATTTACACTGGGAAAGTCAAGTACCAACATACGGTGAACTTATGCATCAGGGTGCTCTGTCATCAAGCTCACCAAATTTGTTCATCAATAAAATCGCGATTGGCGTAGATGGAAACCGTGTCAGAAATCAACATATTGTGGAGAGGTCCTTTAACTGTTTACCAGCTTTGCCAATCAATTTGATTTGGCACTTTTAAAACGGCTTTATGCAACTCAACCAAGAGCCAAATTCATTGCGCTGCTAAGCAAAAGAAAACACTGCTTAGCTGAACCAGAATACCAGTCAAAGCGCTATGGAATATACATGAATTGTTAATGACTGGTTCCTTGCTATTGTTGTTGGTTAATCCTGTAAATTTGCTGTGCACAATTAGAAAAACTATCATCTGCCATGTTTGTTAGATTCCATGAATAATCAACGGTAGTTACAGAGCTAATCTTCATTCCATGAAAAGGCACCAGACTTTTCCTTCAAGCCTGGGTAACCAAGGTGGCAGAAACCAGGGGCCTAGTCCCCAAGCCCCCTCCCCAACCCCTAAAAGGTAGCTATTTTGGACCCCACCCCAAATTTCTACAAAGCCATTTAAACATAGCCCTCCACAAGGGGTAGGAGGGTGGTATTTTTTGGTACAATAAGATTGGAAGTGATGCATTAAGATTACCCCCCGCCCCCCGGCCTTTATAAGTGTTCCGTCGCTGCTGGTGTGATGGTTTGGACGGAAGAAACTTCTCAGTAGAAACAGGAAACCAGTCCATTTTCCCACACACTGTGCAATGGGCAAACCTGGTTCCCAGATCAACAAATAAATTTGGTAAATCCATCACTAAAAACAGAATTATGAAATTGGAACCCCAAGACCTGAAAGAAAAACTAAGACAAATTTGGCTTAGGATCCACCATGATAAATAAACCACGCCTTCATTAACAGATTCAAGCACGTGACTCCAGGCCTGTCAATTATGCTTATTGATTATTTGTTGAGAAGATTGGGAGGGGGGTGGCAATATGTGTGCATCCACTGCATGAAATAATCATTGTCTATCAAGCATCTAATGTAATAAAAGTTTGCTCAAAACGTGCTTAATGAAAATATAATGAAACTGTCCGTGTAGTGTAATCACCGAGCCGGCAGTGGCTGGGGTTGTCAAATTATTAATTTTTTTCTTCTTTTTTGTTTTTGGGTATGAGGTTCTTTACTGCAGTCTGTCCCCCAAAAAAGGAAATTAATTATTGACTTTGAGCAGAGAAAATGATATCGATAGAATGACAATGATTTAAAAAGCTACAGTGAAGTTACACAAATAATGGTTTTACAATTCAGCCAGTGATTCTGCAGCAAAAATTAACCTGTGTTTGTCGAGCAATTTCCAATGCAACAACAATGTAAATGAGCATTTACAATCAAATGTCTTAATTAAATCTCTGTTTTAAAAACGCAGTCAAAATATGTCAATTTAAAAGCAGTATAAAATTAGCCAGTACACAAATCTTTTCAGCATCAGGTGAAAAGTAGGACATGGAAAATGTATCTATTTATGTTATTGTTATAACATTTAACTAATTTGAAGAACAAGCGTTTCTTATTCTTTGATCTTATATTTGCAGATCTAAAAGAAAAATCACACAAAAACGTCTTTCAAAGAATATAAAATGAAATAAAGTGGAAAATTCAAGTTTTTCTTCCAACTTTCTCTTCCAACTTTCTCAAACATGACTGACTCTCTCAACTTCACCCAGCTGAGTTCACTTTGTTGCAAGGAAGACCATCCTCAGACAACAGGCTATGATAACAACACATTGGACCACTGTTTACCAATACACCAGACATTGTTTCAAACATCATTACCCAATACCCAGTCTGGCCAATAGTGGTCATACATATGTAATCAGTTTTGTGCAAAGCTGCTGCAATAAATAAATAAACAAATAAATAATTAAGTAAATTCTCTAGACGACAAACGGTAAAACACATCGGACTGAAAAGTGTTAAAAAATAAGGTGTTTTGGGGGTTTAAATCAAACATACGCATTAGGTCTAGTGCGCCATCCACCGCGTCAACTTCAACGTCATTTACCGTATAAAGGTTCGCCAGACCAGGTGCGGCAAACAACAGGTACAAAAATTGTCTACACCCACCCACCCGTGCCCTCCGTCAGCCAATGAAGCAGCGCCACAGTTACCAGACAGTGAGTCCAATCAGCAAGCACCACGGACGCTGCCGATGAAGGTCGCCATAGAATCAACACACCACCACCAGGAGACGGGAACGACTTCAAGGTTTCCCCCTTCTCCTCCGGAAGCAACAAGTGACGCGGTCAATGAGGCATACTCTCATTATACCTTGCCTTGTAATTACGCACGTACCTGTGTACAAGGGGGGGATACACAAGCAGCCACGTGGACATACTGTATCTAAATTCACAACCACACAATGCTTATTAAAAGTTCATAACTAAGTTTCAAGGATTTATGTATGACCTACAAGAGAGCCTGGGCAAACTTTAATCTTTGACAGGGAAAAAAAACTGCCATGTATTAAACTTATTTGGGAGGAGTGTTGGCTCTGATCACAGCCAGTTTGGTCTTAACATTTCAAACGTTTTATCTTTGAAGATTTATGCTAGAAGTGTTTAATAGTTGGACTCAGTTTTTACATTACTCGTCAAAGACGAAAGGTCTTCTCAAAACTAAAAGTTTCTATCATAAGAAATACCTTTGAACAATGAAATGGGTGATTTTGGGGGGTTAAATTACAAACACAGATGGATGCCAGCTTAGAAGCCGAGGGGTCAAACTGTATTTTCATACAAAAGGATCATGTCAAAATTCAACATCAAAACGAGCCTCAGGAATATTTATTTTCACTTTAACTTCCGGTTTCGACCGGAAGTAAAGGTTACACGGGGTCAACCTTTGTGTAAGATGTGTAGCGCAAACTTTGGGCATACAACAGATAACTGCATGTGCCACGTATTGACTTACATGTACATGTACATGTACCAACAGAATAAGGCAATTCACTTGTTATAATGATTACAGTGATGGCAGGAACTGTGATTAAGACAAGAGAGAGGTTTTTTTTACTTGATATAATTTAAACTTCACCAAACGGGAACATTAATTTTAATTGTTGACAAAAATAATTATTCAGATTTCCATTGACAAATGTACACAACTTGAGTAACAATGACATTGTCCCCAAACATTGACTTGTAAGTATGTGAGAAAGTGTATAAGAGCAGAGACCGATAAAATGTTAAAAAATGTTCATACACAAGAACGATGTTTGAGTGAAAATTTATCCCTGGAAATATTCTTAATATCTGAAATACCTTTCATGTCTTACTGCCAGGGATAAGTTCAAAGCTGACAGAAAAAATCTGAAACTTAGATCCAGATCTTAGGAGGCATGTTGACCCTGGAGTTAGAGATTGCAAGACGATTTTGAGAACAGTATCGTTATTGCTAGAGGAGTTGATCAAAGCACTCAACTTATTTTTATCTGGAAAAAATTGCTGCATGTTTTTGTTCACCCATCAGATATAAAAAAGAAGTTTGAATTCAGAAAAAAGTCCGAATTTTCACATCGCTAAACTGCTCTTCCATTCTGATTCAAGAAAATAATTGTAACATCTTACACAAACATGCAACTTTGAAACCAGTCTCCTGACGATGACTAGAGCAAGCTAGTTGAAACGTTGAGACCTATTTAGACTCACTCCGTGGCAGTGTAGTTATTAACGAGAAGTCCCCCGATCCACATAGTGAAAGTAGTAGTCCCGCCCGATTTCCTACCTCCCGCCCAGGTAGTAGTTAATAAGCAGGACAGTTCTTTTCAGAACTGAGAAGTCTCCCGAATTCCGAATATTCTACTCTGCGGCAGTAGAATAAAAAAAAAGACAAGTTCTCAAAGAACAAAATCTACCTAGCAAGTAGATATAAACATGGTGTTACCGCAAACCAAATATGTATGCAACTTTGCATTGTAAAAAAACGCCCAGGAAACATACATGTAGCATGGAAAACTTTTTTTTCCCAAGAGACAGAGAGAGAAGGAAATCAGTTGAATTCTGTTCTTATGAGATACCTGCTTTACACACATAGACTTTGTGCACGTATGCGTCATCAACGAGTGCAGTCTTTTTGGTCACCAGTGCGTATATGAGTTGGACGTGTAACTGTTACAATATTAGCTAGTGGTTGTATTTATCTTCCGCATTTCACTTTAATGTAGCTGTGCAACAGGCTGACACACGTATTGAGAAGTTTTGCTTCATTTAAAAAAATAAAACCTTCCCTTTTAACTCAAAACATATGAGTCGTGTGTAACTGTTACAATATTAGCTGGTGGTTGTAATTATCTTCTGCATTTCGCTTACTTGCGTGCGTAATGTATTTTATATTTATATTTTATATTTATTTCATTTCTCGGGAATAAAAAGTACAATTAGTTGTGCATCAGGGCTGACACATGTATTGAGAAGTTTTGTTTCATTTTACAAAATAAAATCTTCCTTTTTAACTCAAAAAAACAAAAATCTTTATTATGAAAGTAAGCTGGTACATGCATTCATTAGGGGACATGATAGTTTTTGAATCTGTCAAATATTTATAATGTACATCAACCTTTTGTGGATGTGATCACAGAAATGGCAGTTTTAAAAGCATGTGTGTGATCTGTGATCTGTGACGTACATAGATGCACAAGGTAATCTAATGCACTGTACATGTAATGTATCAACACTGTTTCACTGATTATTACAGGCAGGGTATACTTTTGGTAATTGTCAAAGACCGGCATCCTCAATCCTGGTGTATCCCAACATATCCATGAAATAACAAACCCTTGAAAAATTTGGCTCATTTGGTCATCGAGGTTGCAAGAAAATAAAGAAAGAAAAATCCACCCTTGTTGCATAGAATTGTGTTTTTCACATGCCTGAAGCCTTTCTCAGATTCAAATTTGTGGGTGAAAAATTACCTCTTTCTCTAAAACTACATTACTTCAAAGGTTGTCGTTTCTAACAATGTTTTACAATATCAACAGCTCTCCAGTGCTCTTTACCAAGTAAGTTTTTATGGTCATTCATTTTTGGAGTAATTACCAAAGGTATAACCTCCCTTTAAATGTTCCAAATAATTGATGTTGTACTGTAGTGTACTCGACAAAACTATGTTCGACTCTGCTCTTATTTCTCTCCCCCTCAAATGTAAGAAAATAAATTAACAGTAAATATTTGCACTCATTATGATATCGATCACCCAATCTTTCACGGGTTATCTGGGTGATGCGCATAAAAAGGAAAAGACCTGATGCTGTTCTATAATAATTAAGTGGAAAAAACCTACATGTATGTACAAGGCGTACATGAAAGATGTATGATCAATGTATCGAAGGCAACAAGTGAATAATACATAACGTACTATACCCCATTATGGACCCGGCCAATTAAAACAATTAACCTAAATGTGTGCACAAAGACAAATAGGACATCATTCTTTTGGAGGGGGGGGGGCTATTTATAATATATTAAAATTAATGAACATTCTTACAAGAGCGGTAGTCTGTTTGTACGTAAGTCCAACCCATTAGTGGTGGAACCACTTTACAATATAAGCTTTAGAAGGAGACGATGGCTAGAGCAAACTGACGGCACCAGACAGTTCTAGTCCTTCTCTAGCATAAATAGTCAACAATGGCCGACTATGTGCATTCCATTTGTGCACTTTTTAAACACAATATCAGATAAATACTGCTTTATAACACTGCCCCGGTTTGCTCAAATTTGATGGATTACTGTCCTGCAGAGTCAACTCATCTTACATGTACAAATGTAGAATCTCTTGGGCCAGGCAGCTAACTGAGACATGAAAGGTTGAATGTCAACAGTTACCATATATGCTGATGGATTCTGGTGAACTTAAAAAACCCATTTTCTATAACTTGAAAAATACTGCCCGATGCCAACAGTTTGTTTTAGCTTGTCTAAAGCTTGTATTGTAAAGTGGTTCAAGCACTTACATAATGGGTTGGACTTGCACACATTATTTAAGAAAACAGTCAGACATCAAAGCCCCCTACTCTGGAATCAGCTTACCCCCTACATGGCTCGAAATTAGCACTGGACCGCAGGCCCGAGGCCAGTGTTTTTAGCATCGGGCCAGTAAACTTATGACAGGACAAGTCCGGCGGTATTGTGTGATTGAATAATAATACCTCACCTCATCTTATTAAAAAAAATAAAAGTTCAAATATAAATATCTTTCAATTCTGTTGAGTATTTATGAAAGTTGTACCCTAAGTACATGTAAGAAAAGTTTAATCGTAGATATTTTTTGCTCATTTTGATTCTGGTCTTGTAAAAAATATTCTGGTCCAGCAAAAGTTTTGAACTACAAGCCCTGCGGTCCTGTGAATTCTTTTCCCATATTTGAGCCCTGCCCTACACACAAGTACCTTTCCTTCTTTTTTTGAACTGTGCACAGCTTTTTAAAAATACCTGAAAAACCTACTTATTGAAATGGCATACAGTATGATTACATTCCGATTTATCAAGTCTTGTATTTAAGTATTCATATATTTATTTCCGTTATTTCCCTTCGATTCATTTGTTTCTGTCACACATTCATTCCATTCTGTATAAATACATCTATTAAAATGTATGTAAAAACCAGTTGTTTTTACCATTGTTTCTTATACATGTTCTCTTCTTCTTTTTTGGTTCAATACTTATCAGTATTCTTAAATGTTATTTGATCACTTATTAACTAAAGGGACCAGGGGCCGATTTCACAAAGAGATAAGACTAGTCTTATCTGAAGTTAGGACAAGTAACTGTTCTTAACTTAAGACTAGTCCTATCTCTTAGCATTGCCTAGGACTAGTCCTAAGTTAGGAAGAGTTTTGTGAAATCGACCCCAGGTCTTTGACAATTACCAAACGTGTCCAGTAGTCTTAAGTTAGGACCAGTACTTAAGACTAGTCCTATCTCTTAGCATTGCCTAGGACTAGTCCTAAGTTAGGAAGAGTTTTGTGAAATCGACCCCAGAGCCGGTATAAGCCTGGCTGTTTCCTGGTGCCCTCCATTTGTCACCATTTGTATCTAATTCATGTATTGACAGATTCTCTAGTTGTGATATAGGGAAAAAAAGAAAAAAATGTTTATTTTTATTTCACCTCAGTAAAATATGTGTAAACAGCGCCGAAAGACAGTGACGATGAAAAGGGCCTATTTCAAACTTGTAATCATTGTGGCTAAATCTGCATATACACCAACTGCAGGTTAAATATTAACATTGGAGATTTGTATACAAAGCACACAGTACATGTTTTGAGAACTAGAAAGTTCAAATTTCTTGTCATTCACATACAGTCTCTTTAAAACAAAAAGAGTAAAGGGGAAGAAACTGTCCTAGAAACGTACAAACAGGGGGAATCCTTGACACAGTTTACAAAAACAGAATCTTGTTCAAAGTCACTGCAGAACTAATAAAAAATAAGACCAAGTTGGCAATAATGAACACAACAAAAGGATCTCAGCCCCAACTGACAGCCCAAATTTCTCCAATTATCAACCAAATTTACTTATTTGACAAGTAGACCTTAAGAGCTAATAAAGCCGTCCATGGCAAGTGAAAAGAGTCAGGCGAATCTTAGAACCATTGAATTCATGCAGGCACGGCACCGCCTCTTTCTATCTGGTTGCCATTCAACAAATTTTTTTCCTGAATGTGCCGCCATTGATGAAACAATGGCAGCATAAACACGACACTGGCAGCGATTCCAGCATGAAAATTAGCCGGTCGCTGATGAAGGTCCTTCGTTTTCAATGCCTCTTTAGAGGAAACTCACCAAGTGGAAGATATGATTTAGGCACGCGTGTCTAGCACAAATTAACGTTTAATGATTTTTTTTTCTTTTCTTGCGAGCTACCCTTCATAAAGCTACAAACCTAACCAACCTGTTGCTTTGGTTCTGATATTCTGAAGGTCTTGTATTTAGTGAACGTGGCAGTAGCGACACAATTAAAACACGCCAACGCACAACAGGAAACTTTTTCTTGTGAACTTATCAAAAGCTCAATGTCACACAAGATGGGGGGGGGGAGTATCTTGTTTTCTCTTTCCTTTTCGTATGTGCTTGATTTTGTTTGAAATTATACAAGATAGTCGTATGTGCTTGATTTTGTTTGAAATTGTACAAGATAGTCTTACTTTTCCCCCAATAAAACAGTTCTGTAAAATTATTTTTATTAATAATTTATTAATAATTATCTACAAAATGATATTGCATCTTTTGGTCTCTACCTTGACTGACATCTGCCTAACTATGGGAATTACTGTAGACTACACAAACACTGTAAATGCCTACAGCCTACAGGAAGTAGTTGAACAATAAGTGTCTTTCTGTCCCTCTCATTACTTATGATATGAGATGAGAAATATGGCAAAATTCAAGAGATTTGTGCACTCTTTTCAACGGTATACAATTTGTTGGGGCGTGTTTATTTGCAAGGCAATAAATAACGAATGTTAATTGTAATGTAGCAATAAGCGCTACATGTGCTTAAGGCAAAAACAGCAGTATGTAACCGAGATCGGCCAGGCAGGTTTTTTCCCCCAAAAATTGTTTTTTATTCCATGGCATATTCAGCCATTCTCACAGAAGATGGTTTTTGAAGCAGAAATATATGGTGATTGTTCCCTAGATATGTATACTGCATGTCCTTATTGTAAACAAAAATAACAGTGCATTTCACATGGTTCCTAAAACAATTAACAAAAGGCATAATTAACGCTTTCATAAACAAAACAAAATACTTTAATGTTTGATAACTTTGAATAGAATTGTGGTGTGTACGCAATTCCATACTTCAGTCTTTGACATACTACCCTGGCTGGTTAAGAAACAAACTCTGTATCTAACACAGCAGGGGATTTCTTACGAAGCGAAACCGACATCAAACTTTTTCACCAGCATAATTCATATCTCAGGGTCCATTACAAACATCGACATAATCAACCAGAAACACAACCTGACAGCTCCATCCAAATGACGACTCTGTCTCACCACCGCTAATGATAACCCCAGTCCCAAACCATTGCGGCAAAACAGCACTTAAGACGTCACTAGAAATGTACCACTGATGACCTGATTTGGGTTTGGGATCCAACAGGTTGGATCTATCCATATTGGACTCGGTCCTTGGATTGATTACAAACGACATACAACCGTTGGGATCTTTAAACCAAATTGACTTGTACATGTAATGTACAGGATTTTATGCATACAATAAAAGCACCCGAGATGTAAAGGTGCATACTGTCCAATGATGTTATATATTTATTTCTTTTACAAATTTATGTATTGTACAAATATAATTTAACAAACAAAATTTTAGCATGAGAGCTGGAAGGCATGTGTTCATTTTCATATTCATCATACATTACCTAGTGATAAAACCAAGGATGCCTTTTAAAGTAGACGTACTCAGAGTCTCAGAGTTTCTAGAAAACTACTGATGATTCTTGCTACTATGTAAGGCGCGCGGTCCAAATAGAAACAGTTCGGCAACCGTCGAACGGTTCCCAAACAGTTCAAGAGAGAAACGGTTCAACAGCATTTCCCAAACGGTTCGGAGGATTATCAATGTGCTAAGCTTGCCCGATCCTCAGGAATCTGAACAAAGGGGCTATAATCGGATTACTGTCCATTGTTTGGGGATTATAGCTTCTGTTGAGGGGCTCCGACTTATATTATTAATTTCAAAATTAAAACACACAAACATTTTACAACTGTTTTCCGTTTGGTTATTTCCAAAATGCTTGCAAAATGTTGTTATACATTGTACTTTAAATCATTTAAAACGACCAAGTATGGCCTGAGATCATAACTTGTTGATGCATTCAACCCCAGCACCACCGCCAATGCCATCACGAGCGACGAAGGCACATTGCGATCAATTGCACGTATTTACAGCAATTTTCTAGGCGGAGTACGAACTTGGTATCTATCTACTTGGCGGCAGTGAAACTCTGCAGAGAAGAACATGAAAAAGCGGCTGCTGTTGGAAACCAAAGAGGTTAAGATTCGGGCCGGAAATTCACATGTTCGTCGTGCGTATTAATGCATAGTGCGCAATTCTGAAAATAAAGGTCAAGCAATCCAAACAATTTTCACAGATAACGTAGTATCCACATATTGTGCATTGCTTGGCGTTTACTTTCATTTTGAGCATTGCGCACATTGCACAATGAGGCCAGAAATTTATGTAATCCTTATAAAAGTCAGTCTATTTCAATGAGCAGTACGTTGAAACCAATAACGAAAACAAATGTTGGCTTATAATATAAATTGAACTTGATCGAAGGAGAAATTTCTGAGATTTTAAAAACGAAACTCACTTGAAAAATAAAAGCTAAAATGACGGCTTTGCACCAAACATCATCCATTATTCTGGACATCCGTGGCCGTGGAGGATTAGTAACAGATTAGTAACGGATTAGCGGCAGCCGGGCACTGATGTCCAGACCAGCTGACGCTCCTTTGTTAGCTAAGACCACAGTCAAGTATCAGTTCTTTTGTCCGACCGTGCTTCTTAAGACGGGTGGCACAAGGTGTGAAACGGTTGCTTTCAGATTCCCAAACGGTTCAAACTGCAAAAATGAACCGTTTGGGGCAACTGTTGGACGGTTGCTGAACCGTTTCTATTTGGACCGCGAGCCTAAAGGTGTATATGTGAAGATGAAACAACGGCACACACTCAAACCGGGTTCATACTTCACAAGAACAGCGAAAGCAAAGCGAATTTCCTTGCAATACAATTGGAAAACAGTGCCTACCTGATTTTTTGGGTCACATAATTCAATTCGCATTCACATTCGCTTTTGCGTGATGAACCGGTCTTTACAGTCTTACATACTTCCACTGCACAAGAACATTCAAGGTTTTTCAACTACTGTCAATACTGTGCAGAACATGCTGCAAAACAGGACCAACTGAAGACAAAGCAATTTGTGCTGAAAGGTCTTGATTAAGGACACACGTTTCACTAGGGCCGGGGCAGGAATCGAACCTGCTACGCAGTTAGTGATATCGTTGGCCCGACAACTCCGCACAGTACAGTAGCTGTTTCACTGAATAAAACTGAACACTACATGTACCTACAAACTCACCAGTGAAAAGGGAAATCAAATTGGAAGTTCAAATTTTGTACTGCACATAAAACTTGTACAATTTCAGCTTTGACTTGAGAACTACACATGGTGTGTAATCTCGCTTTACAAAAAAAATTGTGTAAACATTAAAACCTTTATGTTTTCTTTTTACCATGGCAATTTAATCCATCAGTTTTGCACAGGGTCAAACTACACAATTAAAGGAAAAGTACAGTGATCTTGATGGCAATCACAAAATGAAAATGGCCACCATTGGCATTGACTTTAACTACAATGCACTTGTTGAGGATTACCACCAAACGCCCATACACACTCCCAGGGGATGTATCAAATATTTTTTTAAACCGATGCTGTCCAAGTAACGTCACAGATGAAGCCACAAGAATAGGTCTCATTCCAACAGCAATAATCTGCTGACATTGTCGTTATGTCTGAATGGAGAGGGGAGGGCATTAATAACTGACAAGGCCCCGACTACCACCTGATGCTTCCTCGAAATACATTACTGTGGGGATGATTATGCTAATGGTGACTGGTACCAATTATCGTTATTACATCGCGTTCCTCAGTCACTCTTGTCGTTAACCGGCTAATTTGTTTCTGTCGTCAGGATTAAGGCAATGTTTATGGCTTAACGCCGACATCAAAATATTCTGGCTGCATTCTGCTTTCTCGGTGCTTTGTTTTACTACATGTATAGTATTCCTCTTTTTTGTATATCGCCGTGGTAACCATGGCATTATTTTTCAAACAGAACATAATAAATGACACAATACGTTTTGAGTCGGTGTAATTGTTTAGTTTACAGCGAGTGCGTGAAGTGATAAAGCTTTCCATTCGATGGCCATAACTACCAACAGGAACACTGGCACGCAAATAAACCATTTCAATTCAGTGCAAGTCAAGGATTGTCAAAGAGATGAATAATGATGTTAATCCACGCACAAACCTTGGTAAAAAGCAGTCATTTATTAAAGGCATCGTACACGTTTGGTAATTGTCAAAGACCAGTGTTCTCACTTGGTGTATCCCAACATATGCATAAAATAACAAGCCTGTGAAATTTGGGCTCAATTGGTCATCGAAGTTGCAAGAAAAAGGAAGGAAAAAAAAACCACCCTTGTTGTACAAATTTGTGTGCTTTCAGAATAGGAATAAAAACTTCTTGCAAGAAGTTTTTATTATTTTAGTGAGAAATTACCTCTTTCTCAAAAACTACGTTACTTCAGAGGGAGTCGTTTCTCACAATGTTTTATACTATCAACAGCTCTCTGTTGCTCGTTACCAAGTCAGTTTTTATGCTAATATATATTTTGAGTCATTACCAAACGTGTACGATGCCTTTAATGCACGCTATCACTTCGCTGAATTCCCCACCCTTTTTGTGAAGCAATTTTCTAAAGAATTCCACACCATTTTTCTCATTAAAATCATATCAGTTCCTCCATCAATATCTACAGTGCTACAAGCAGGGAGCAGGTTTGAGCAAGGACCAAAAGGTTAACTAGTGGTTGCTGTGTGACGTAGCGCATGCGCACTGAAGTTTAAGTGTGCACGACGTTGACTGTAGTCATGTCAACGCGCCTGGTGAGAACATGGCAGTGCCCAGTTTGGTTTTTTTACGTTGGGTTTTCATCGATTAAAGCAACACGCACTTTATTTACTCCAAATTGCAGAATTACAAAATAATGGTAACGTTTGCCTCAGACGATTGTGGACAAAAAGTACCCACAGTTTAGGACAAGCTCTCTCTTTATTAAAATAGATTAATTAATTAACGATGTTGTTAAAGTTGGTAAAAACATTTCTGTGTGGAAAAGTTGGATCAAACGTTATAATTTTCTGATTTCCTGGTCCTCTCTGCACTGTGCTATTAAAACCAGCAATGCGACCACGACCAGTTCCGATTAGTCCAGTAGCATAGTCCGACAATCGTCGACTAGACAGAGTACAAGCTAACTTAATTGAATTATGGCCAATCAATAGTTCTTGCATGAACTTGGCCAGGGTTTCCCAGGGTTTAAAAAGTTTTCATTAACTAGTGTTTAAGACTCAACACAACGAACACATAACCGCGAACCAACACAATCGTTCAAGACTCAACACAACGAACACAAAACCGCAAACCAACACAACCGTTCAAGACTCAACACAACGAACACATAACCGCAAACCAACACAACCGTTCAAGACTCAACACAACGAACACATAACCGCAAACCAACACAACCGTTCAAGACTCAACACAACGAACACATAACCGCAAACCAACACAACCGTTCAAGACTCAACACAACGAACACATAACCGCAAACCAACACAACCGTTCAAGACTCAACACAACGAACACAAAACCGCAAACCAACACAACCGTTCAAGACTCAACACAACGAACACATAACCGCAAACCAACACAACCGTTCAAGACTCAACACAACGAACACATAACCGCAAACCAACACAACCCTTCAAGACTCAACACAACGAACACAAAACCGCGACAGTGGGACCAGTAAGATGGTCTTTTCACTGGTCTGTCAGCTTTTTTTGATGGTCCATATTTTAAGGTTTTCTTTCAACATTGTTATTTGCATCAGACTTGTAATTTGAAGTGATATGAACAATCAGTGGTCCACATGTGTAGCAGTGGTCAGAATCAAACTAGACAGCCAGAATAGTTGGACAGAATTCCAACTTGTCCTCGGGTGTTTTAACTGGCAATTGGCCAGCAAACCACTTTTAAGCTCTTCAATATCCTCATTGCCAAAGTGCAGGATTGAGAAGGATTTGGGCTTTTAGGGATCTGCAACACAGGAGGATTTAGAAGGGTTTGGGCTACAATGAGTTTTTTTTAGGGTAGGATTTAGCAGGACTTGGGCTATCGGGCTGTTTTTACATAGGAGAGTTTAGGTCTTATGCAGCTTAGCCAAAATAGGATTCTGGGCTTTTAGGGGTGGAGATTGTAATGAAGCTGACATATTTTTTGTTTTGTTTACTGGCAACTAAAGTGCATCTGTTGACTGAGCCAAAAAAAGTAAATCACGAAGTTGACTCCTAACTTCTGTCTCAAAAGGATTTAGAAGGATTTGGGCTTATATGTATACTTACAATAAGGAGAAGGATATAGAAGGATTTGGGCACTTTAGGGTTATGACAACTTTAATCTGAAGGATACAGAAGGATTTGGGCAGTATGTTTACCCAAGGGTCTAGTCTGTTAGGGTTAAGGGAAAACACCATACAGACAATTTTGAAGTCTGTATAGGTGTATCATCAATATCCTTTGATCAATGCTGTGATAAACTAAAACCATTTGGTACTGTCAAATCCATCACAGTTGTGGACTCATAATGGACGAGCACATGTACAAACATGAATGTGCAAACTGTCAAGTTTTAAAGAAAGCAACATTTAAAGGTATGACCCCCTTACAGAAAATGTTGACATTTTTATCCGAAAGCCTTCATGTTATCAAGATTGTAATAAGTATCCTGCAAAATTAAGTGCCCCCATTGATTAGAAATCAATAAAAGTAGGTCAACAAAAATTGAATTTCTCAAAATCGCCTGAAGGCGACGTTTGGAGATTTTACAATTTTCCGCGCTGTCCGGTTGTGAATGCTTCGGCCAGTTGGTACCTACTGTCACCTCGCAAAACATGGATGGATTCGATGTTCTTGATAAAAATACCATGAAGGTTTTTTTCTAAACAAGTACATTGTATTCAACTGAAACTTTCACAGGTGACTTTTAAAATTGTATCTTTCTTGGGAATTTCGCCTTTAAATCAGCATTACGTTGAAGAAGAAAAAACCTGATGACCCTACCTTTAAGCCAAGGACTCTCTCTATTATAATCAAGACTCGCATGTGCAACAGTAAAAAAAAGTTCTCAGCTTGCTGATAAAACATCACTCAACAATTATATGTTTTAAGTTCTTATGCAAGCACACGTTCGGTACATACACCTGAGATGACATCATGTCAGACGTAAATTGTTCTCAAGTTATGTAAATAGTTTTTTCGGATTAATTTTTGTGTGTTAAATTCATTTTTTCTGATGATCAAGAGAACTATAGCGACTTCTTCAGGAAATTTAGAGGAAAACGCATGATCACACTCTCCCTCCCAGAACACCTATACCCTTTTCATACGCACTACTAACCCAGGTGCATTACTTCAAATGTTTCCACATACCCCCCAAAAAGGTGTATTCACACAATAAATTTACAGAACTTGAAACTCGCATCTCATCTGTTCGATCCCCTTTCAGTGGGCATTTTTAATCAATGCAATACGAAAGGGAAGAGAAATGGCCAGAAATTCATACTTAAAATGCAGATACTTGACAGGTGAAATCCAAGCACAGTATAATGCCAGGTTTCTAGCGTAGTGTTTCAAATTTCCGAGCTCGGTTGTTACTGAACCACGCTGAGGTGGATTGGGTTTATGGGTTAAAATGCGATAAGTGATGGTTTTACCGTCCAACCAAACACTTGAGAAGCATTTACCGAGGTTGCGTATGGCGTGAGTGATACTCAGTCGTGACAACTTTAAAGGCGCTGTCGGGAAATATGAGAAATCACTCTGTTGATCTAAATTGTGACAAAACTTGAGGGAAAAAAATGCAGATTATAGCATCGCATTTACACCGGCGTCCCTTCCCTCTTAGAAAAAAACAAACATGTGAAAGCAATATTAGTTTTCCAACTTTCCAGCCAAATAATTGTGTTCCCAAAGTAGTTTGGAATTACGCGCAGGGCTTGCATCGTCTATTTGACTGCCCTACTTCATCGTTTGTTATTGTTAACAGTTAAGTAAGCAAGCAATTCTGTAGTCCCTTTTTTACAATTTATAGCAACATTCGAAATGCCGTAATTTCAAACCCTTGGCTTACGTTGTACACCTTGTTTTTTCAATTTGTATATTATGTAAATTAGCTTACCACACCCCTACAAAATTTGCATAACACTGGTAAGAGTGATAATATACATGTTCAGTGATTTACACAGGCCTAGAATTTCATCTTTAAGAGTGAGAAGGTCATTTTAATTTTGCAAGGGCACTTCCATTGGGAAATCTTACAATCTAAGGGAAATATTTGAAGGGGCACCACGGCCAAGACAAGGGCAACAGAGGCTATGGCCTATGTGGCCTCCGTGTAATTCTAGGCCTGCACAACTTAACATGGTATAAAGATGGTCATGGTGGAAAACTTCCCCTGAAATATTTTGATGTCGTTATTGATGGACACTTATCAATGTTAAATATGGGTGCAATGGTTTGAGGTTAAATTCAATGTTGGCCATCGGGGAGAAAAAATTGAGGTGGGAATGGGGGTGGGGGGATTGCAAATTGGGGAGGCAATGAAAGTAGCATCTGGTGGAACACATGTCACATGTGTCACCCATTATTTTACCGTGTATTTACTGCCAAGACAATCCAAAAACTAATACTGAACAGGCTGCCCATCCAATATGGATAATGATTGGACGCTTCAAAGTGTCATTTCCAAAATAATAATTCCCTGTCCGTTTGTCCAACTGAGGCAGTGTCGTGTCACGGCGGACAAGGTTTGTGTCTCCATGAAATCAACCATGTTGTTAAGAAGTTGGTTTTTTTGTTTTGTTTTCAGAGTGTGGGGTGGACAAGTTTCCGTGTCTATTTTATGTTAATTATGAAAACATTTCAAATTACAAGGATCTGTGTGAGTATAAAACAAATATTGAATGCACTTCATAGAAAAACAGAATCACTTGTTGAAATTTGAATTTTCCATTTCACTCGACTTCCTCTTGTAAAAATGGAATAGTCCAGAATCACCTCGTGATTATATTCTGCGACAATGCACTCATATTCATCCAATATTTGTATAATACATACATTGTCGTGATTGGTTCCCTGGAAATTTGTGCACTGTTATTTGGATAAACAACACTTTCCCCTGACCAGCTGTTTGCAATTGCATCAGTAGGTCATTTTCCTTTCTCAAATTAAAGATTTTGACTACGGTGTGCATGATGACAATTTCTCTCACAAGAAATTCAGGTGGTTTTTTTTGTTTGTACTTCGTTTCACCTCAAAAAGCACAGTCCACAATGAATGGGAAAGGTTATTTAGAATGCACCGTATAAAAAACCCCCCTGTAAATTTACAGTTCAACAAAGTCATCGTTCCTAACAAATATCAGGTGCGAACAAGCAGTGAATCTGTTGCTTTTTACCCTCTGTATTAGTCTCTCCTATTCCAAGGGAAATCATCTGGCCTCCACCCAGCCACCCAGGGGACTCACCAGGGGAATGAAAAACCATGAATGACGTCAATGAGGCATTTGACCAACTTGCCTTATTTCACAGAGCCCCCCCCCTCGTCTCGTAGGTTGAGAGAGGATTTCACATACAAATCCCTTACTATGGACACCTGAAGAAAAAACATCTGGCCTGTAAAACTAGCCCCTTGATTTAAATGTGTGTGCAATTCTTATTAACCAATATGGTTCTTGTAAAATTTCTCTTAGTCTTAACCGTTCTGGTTTGTATGTTTGGTTTGGGGTTGGGGTTTTTTTTGGGGGGGAGGCCTGTAACCGAATGTTTTGGGTTTTTTTTTTTCTACTAAGATTGCACTTTGAACAAACGGACATTGTAACACTAGAAATGGTTCTTGTAAAATTTGTCTTTTATCATTTTGGTTTGTATGTTTTAAGGGGGCCTGTTACCGAATGTGTTTTGGGTTGTTGATGTTGAAGACTCCCTTGTGAACAAACAGACATTGTAACACAGAGACATTCAATCACAATAGCATTTTTAATTCTAAATGCAGAACTTCGGATAAAGTGATGAAAGCAGGGATCTCGCCAAAATGTTGAATCTTAAATTTCTGGGAATTGCAAAGAGAGAGCATGCATCTGAATTGCTCACTAATAAATTATTCCTTTTAATGATGAAGTATATTAAGTGTAAATTATAAACAGAGTGTCCAAATGACACAAGGATGCCTCTCTGGCTGACAATGGACCGAAGAATAATTTTTCTCTCAAGCTGTCGTTCATCATTGGAACACACACAAAGATTCTGATCTACAAGACTACAGGTACATGTGCATGACAGAAAACCAATTTGTTGTTTTAAACAATAAACATGCCATGCAAGCCAATTAAACAAGTTCATTATGAACTATTTGAAGGCTATTATATATATTGACAGCACGACTTGAACATAGCAATAAATAAACTCCATATCCATAATGTGCACAAGTGTGTGCTCATTGTTTATCTATGAATAGTAAAAACATTATTATAGTGAATGCAGACATCTATCAGATGTTGCTCAGAACATGCCAATCATTCCCAAACACACCCCCCCCCCACACCCAACCACTCTTCCCCGGCCATGGAAGCATAATGGGATGGACATGTTGCTTGCCGAGAGTGCTTTCCGAATTGGCCATGTCAGTATTGGCGACTGCGGCTTGGGCGGCACGTTGACATGCGTTGAAGCATAGGATGCCCATAGCAACACCCTTAGCAACAGCCATAGCCGCCAATTCTAACTGTTCTTAAAGGGTCTGTATACCTTTGGTAATGACTCTGAAAATTAATGGCAATAAAAACTGACTTGGTAAGAAGTACAGAAGCTTTGGATCTAGTATAATGCATTTTGAGAAAATTTTCACTTAGAAGTACTGCGATTATGGAAAAAGATATCACTTTTTATCCCCCAAAATTTGAATCTGAGAAGCATTACTGACAGTAACGTTTCTCAGATTGTGTATTCCAATTGCAGATTATTCTTCCTGCGTGGACATAACCGCTCCAGATTTTTGACAATATCTCAAAAACCCTACCACCTTTTGAAATGAAATTTTCACAAGTTAGTTTTAAGGTATATATCTACAACTATATAGGATTGAAACAAACAATGGGTTCCAATTACCAAACATATACAATCCCTTTAAAACTCCTATAATTTATAATGTAAGGATTTATGGTACATCATCATGATGAAATTCATCCACACTGATGCTTTTATACAAAACCCGCATTTATTGGGAGTCTCAGCGACAATGCCCTGGACTTATGTGGGTGACAAGCCAGCAACTTAAGTTGTTCATGCTTTAAACATCTCCGTCATGTCCCCTATGTCTAGTAATCAATAGTCATCTGCAGTGAGTTTTCCTGCATGGAATAAGGTATCTGACTATTTTCCCTTGACGCCTCAGTTTGGCGCCACTCATTTTGAATTGGAGGACGAAGAACAAATAAAATAATAATAATAATAATTAATGGATGAAACATACAGTCACAGGTACACAATTCAAAGTTATAAAATTGTCTCTGAAAATTTACACTTCATATGCAGTCAAATGAACCAGAAGTACACACACATCACATGTTATATTTTCACATGAACTTTTTTTTTTGGAAAACCAATAAAATGGTTGGCTGGAAAAGGACAAGATGTAGAGAACTGATTGCTTGTAGACAATCATTAAAAAAAATAGAGAGAAACCGATGAGTTTAATTTGACGGTATAAAACAAGAAGTGGGTCAGGCTGAAAGTTGCCCGTTTGAATGCTAATGCTAGCGTATGATGGTTTTAGCGTTGATTGGCAATGAAGGGGTTAAGGAACACCCTTTACTGTGATGGTTAAGAGCGAGAGAGAGAGAGAGAGGGAAAAAACTACTGTGGCAGCCTAGAGCAAAACAGATAATCAATACCTAGAACCTAGACTCAGTGCACTATGTCAATACTATGACAAGCACGGGCTGGCACACAGCCTGGGTTGGGGGGTTAAGGCTGATATAAGAAGGGGGAACTGGTGGCTTTTTTTGTTTTTTTTGAGGCCACGAACGGCCGCCTCATACAGTCCGCAGACATTGTAGAATATTAAAAGGGCACGAGGGCTGGCAGGCTGAGAATGAGCTAATGAAACGTGGGAACCCACTCCTGTGTCACTCTGGTCGATAAGATAGATATTGAAGACTAACAATGTTATATACGATGAAAATTGTGCAGTTTGTAGACGTGTGGCGAGCCTTCCCCCTTGTTGACTCGTCCAGACACATACATTAGAATTCCGTATGGTACTTATTTATTTCATGGAATTTACAGCCATGTTTATAATACATGATGCTTGAGACAGTGATGAATATTTCATTGTGTTGGAATGGGACCACTCCGACTAGTCTCAAGAACTACAGCAGCAATGTACTTATAACGCTGATCTGTGCACTTATTAAATCAACTCTGGTATTGCACGTGATGTAATAAAAATGCTACATGTACTTATTGTCTGATCAACATATGTTTCAAAGTGAACATACTGTTGACTGATGTGCAACAATGTTAAAGAATGCCACAGCCCGATACTAGTCATTTTTGTTTGAAAATACAGCTTTGATAACTTGCATGGTGAGTGAGTCTAGCAGGGCCTATGAAGCTGTACCTACGCTAATTTACATTGCATGAAAACATTGAAGAGTGAGACTTATAGCATGTTTCTTTTGGAATTTTGTCTCGGGGTATACATTTAGATCAACTTGACCCATTTTTCTTTTACACACCCGTATTTTAGTGCAAGCTGGATTCATTGGGGAGTGGGAAATGGGAAAGGGGGGAAACTGGGTCAAGTACCACAAGTACCAAGGACGAAGATTCTTCTGAAAGCGTAATTAGGGTACATTAATAATATGATTGATTTTGTTATATTTATACTGCATATTTTTTCTACCAAGCGGTCCCCTATGTACGCAGTCCTGACATTTCACTGAAGGCCATTTTACAGTCAGACTTGACACGTTATCATAAAAAACACGTTTATACGTATCACTGAGGCATCAGTGACTAGTCGCCGTGGACGCTGGCGATCATCAGTATTTGATGATTATCATCACGCGACTGAATACAACCTAACCTTAAGGCATCAGAAGTGACTGTCTACATGCCCCCCCCCCCTATTATTGCCTTGGTGTCCCTCAAAATGGTTCAGAAAAAATCTACATTTCCCTCATCTACAGGTGCCCTTTAAGGAAAAACTCTCTTGCCCTTACAAGAGACCCCTTGCATACGATGTCACAAGCTCAAACAGCGCCCTAACTGAGGTCAAGGAAAACCTACCATTGGCTGAGTAATCCCCCTACTGCATACCCAGCCCATCAGACACAGTTAACGCTTCAGAGACCATAGCGGACACCATCAGCTTGTACCAAAATGCCCGTAGCGGCCAAAAACAGCCGCAAGATTTGACACACTTTCGCTCAAACAAGAGGGGCAAAGAAAAGGTATCGGACTGAACTTACATTTTCCAATTTTTCCGAAGTAAACATAGAGTGTCCAATTCTAAAACAAAACCATGTATTTCTGTTCCTTAATAATTTTCCTGACATTTTTTTCTGAAAACAACGGCACAAAAAATCAACAAGATTAGCAATGTCTGGGCGTATGGTGATGATTATACAGAAATGAATGGTCTCTAAAGGGTTAAAACTCAAAGCACCAGCCGTCGATTTCACCAAACTCTTCCTAACTTAGGATTAATCTTAGGACTTAGGACGAGTCCCAGTCTTGCACTGTAACATGTAAACCTCAAGATTAATCCTAAGTTAGGACGAGTTACTCGTCCTAACTCGAGATAGGATTAATCCTAGCGTTTCGTAAAATCGGCTGCAGAGCTAATACTTAACAAGTGCTCCATTTATTCACCTGGATGAAGAAAGCAAGTTATGGTTATCCACGAACTCCTGCCACAGAAAACAAGCATGATGACTGACATGACAAGAATTCGACCCAACAGCGACTACTGTTCAGTTGCACTGAATCTGCTCGCTGTCCAAGAGACTTTAAAAAAAAACATCACCAGGGTTCTCCCCATGCACAAGCTAGCATATCCGGCCGATACGCACAAATTGCGGCCGATACGTGCAAACTGCGGCCGATACAAACAAAAAAGGGTTGTTTTTACTTCAGATCAAATTCACATAAAATCATCAAGATAAAACCATTTAGAATGCTCTAGATTGCACAGTAGGGCTTTGAAAACCAAGATAAACACCTTGTAGAAAACATTCCGAGGACCTTGTTTCAATTCAGCGTGCTTAAGGCAAAACTTCCACAATTTGGGCCCAGAATAAAAAATCTTGGATGAGAACATGATGACAAACATTGCAGGCCTTATACATCAGTGTTATAAGAGCAAGGTAATTTTACTTAGTAAAGGGCACCTCTTCGTACAGTGTACTTGCGAATGATCAAACAAACATCTTCAGACAGCTTCCATCTTTTTTTCTTCAAAGACACAAGTGGACCTATACGGGCCCTTGTAAAATGACGTCATCACCTACATGTGCTGATGGTATATTTAAGAGTCAAATTACCGTCGACCGTGTGTGTGTGTGCCTCAATCAATGTGAGCATGATGGGAACTATAGCTATCTATTGTGTAATACGACACAAAAATGGTGGACACGGTACGTGTCAATACCTGTGGTGAATCATTTGCAGGGGGGGGTTATTGCCCTATTTAATAATCCACAGTTAAAATTTAATAATCCAAAAACTTGTCAAATTGGTACAACTTTTTTTTCTGCACACACACACCAGGGCCCAATTTCATAGAGCTGCTTAAGCACAAAAAATAGCTAAGCACAACAAATTGTGCTTACCAAAATATGGTTACCAGCCAAAATGCAATTTCTCATGTACAATCTGTGCCTGGTATCCTGCTAATTTTTGCTCAGCAGAAACTTTTAAGCAATATTTTCTGCTTAAGCAGCATTATGAAATTGAGCCTTAATCTTTCAGATTCTTGAAACAATTTGACACAAATAAACTCACAACCTGAAATATGTTTCTCTCAGAAATCCATTAACAATTTTAGAAATAAAACCACTGCTCCACAATCCATAAACAATACTCAATTGTGGGACCTGTCACTTAGCAATTATACATCACACACATGCAGCATTGAAGACTGATCACTGCTTACCAAGATTTTTCTGCACAATTTCATAGAGCCACTAATCAGGAAAAAAATTCCCCACTAAAATTGGCATGAGAGGCAAATATTTACCAGGTACTATCCACAAATAACAAAACAGTTTTTTTCTGCTCTGAGTAAATTTCTTTTAAAACAGGGACCTCACCACTGTATATTGCTGACTTTGATGAAAGGCAAAAACTAGAAATTACAATTACTACGTACTATATGTACATTATTTTTATTTGCGAGCATTTTCCCCAAGTTACCCTCGAAAACAATTCATAGAAACACCCACAGACATTACCTCTTTACCCCATCCTTGGTTAACCTACATGTTTTGTTCATATGTATGTTACGAGTGTGCAAGCTGTACCTAGGATCTGTTTATGCTACCATTTGTCTCCCTCATGATATCATTTTACCTGTGAATTGATGAAAAAACTCTCCCCCAAGTCACACTTGTTATTCTTTTTGGCACAGAATTCACCCCTGTATGTCCTCCCCACCATCCGCTAAGCTATAAATAAATCATCACATTCCTCCATTGAAATACAGGATTTAAAAAAAGTCACCCGGAAAGGACGGATACAGGGATTTGGCTTCTTTACATGATGTATATATCCTTTGCACCCCCAGCATCAGTGGTCAGTGCATGTTAGGTTGGTGACCTGTGCTGACATTAACCCGATACTGTCACAAGAAATCGGATACAACACTCCCGACATTCACAGGAGGCTTCCCTGTTAATCAAGATGGTTAAAGAAGATCAAATAAGATCAATACTCTAATCACTTCTGCTTGATGATTTTTTTTGATTTTTTATTTAAGCAAGTATCTCAATGGTACTATAGTTTTGGTGGATGAGTGGAATTTATTCTCACAACTTCTCATCATCATTTCTCATCCGCAGTATTAGAGATTTTAAAAGATGTGGCAAAGCATTTTCGTGTTCTTGGCGATAGGACTGAAATGCCAGCCCTCCACCCCTACGCATTTCTCATCCGCAGTATGAGAGATTTGAAAAGATGCGGCATGAGTATTTTCGTGTTCTTGGCGATAGGACTGAAATATCCACCCCTACGCATTTTTCATCCCCAGCATTAGAAATTTTAAAAGATGCGTCAAAGCATTTTCGTGTTCTTGGCGATAGGACTGACATTTCTGCCCTTCACCCCTACGCATTTGTCATCCGCAGCATTAGAGATTTTAAAAGATGCGGCAAAGTATTTTCGTCTTCTTGCCGATAGGACTGAAATGCCTGCCCTCCACCCCTACGCATTTCTCATCCCCGGTAATAGAGATTTTAGAAGATGCGGAAAAGCATTTTCGTGTTCTTGGCGATAGGACTGAAATGCCTACCCTCCACCCCAACGGATTTGCCACCCAACCACGACAAGAAAAAACTCAAGTAGTGTTTTTGTTCTTCACCAAAATCTCTCCAGACACATGTCAAACACCTTCCTCATGTACATTTATGTACTTCTATAATAGCACCTTCAAGTGTCCCTCGGCACTTTGGCACTCGCTAAATTCACTTTGAAAACCATCAATGCTGTCTTTGGAAATTGACTACCGTACAGTATACACATGTAGTGTGTCCCGACAACATTCATGACAAACCGTGTACAGTTCAAAACGTTAAGTTATTCTTGCTTACCTCAACTGCCTAATAAGTTCTCCTCCTAGAGTTTTTGGTGAGTTTGGTGGATTTGGTTTTCCTTATCATGCTTTGCAAGGAGTAAACACTGGCGTTGCCATGGCTATCTTACAGAGTTGAACAGGTTTATGTTTTTTGAGTTTTAAGGGAAATTACATTATTGGTAGTTGCTGTTTTTTTCGAGAAAATTTGGAGGTCAGATTTAATATCAAATAACGTTCCACCGACCTGTTTACAATTGTCAGTCCATGACTGCCGAGAAAAACGAGAGCAAATAGTGACGATTATAAACTGTCCGACAGATCTTGTTGTACAAAAACTAGCACGTTCAAATGATGGAAGGCCGACCATCGCTTCAAAATTATACAAAATTGCATTTTTCATTAAAATTAAACAACACCTGGCAGGATGATTTCACTGGGTACTTGGGACTATAATCATTATGTACTTTCAGTCAAGTTCTTACTCGATACAAACCAAGTGAATTTTTCTTTGTTCAACCCAAAATTAATTTGAAATTTACCTAGCAAGTTCCCCTTATGGTTTATTACTTGAAATTTGAAATTTGAAATAAAAAGTCACATCTCCTTAAAGTGATCCCTTTGCTGTCACTACCCAGGTTGTACCATGAACTTGGGTGTGATCCCAGGTTATACAAAAGTTATAAGTTAAATGGCTTCTGACTGGCACCCCCGAACAAAGATATTGACAAAATAGGGAGACCACCAACATTAGGGCTAGATAGCTCAGTTGGTAGAGCGCCAGCAAGTTAATCTGGAGGTTGCAGGTTCAAATCCAGCTCTAATAAATTTTTCTTTGTTCAACCCCAAATTATTTAAAAATTTACCTAATCAGTTTCCCTTGTGGTTTTTCATTTGATTACACAAAATATATATATAATATTTATCAATTGAGTATTCTGTGAATTTAACATTTCTAAGAAATTTACCACCACAACAAATGCATACTGTACATCAGTGAAAGATTTCCCTTGTATAGCAGAACAAAATGCTACACAAAATGTTTCAGTTGCTACTCAAAAATTAGCATTCAGTGTACACAAAACTTATTCAGTTTTGCTATGCAAATTTGCCGGACGAAATCGTTCCCTGGCTACATGTACAAATGCTTTATAAAGTACCACAAGAACATTGTCGTAGACCCCTTTAAGCATTTTAACCCACTCAACCAGCTAGCTCATTACATTGCTGATTGGCCATCTCAATCCATTGATAGTGGCAGGCGCTGTAATTTGCATTCAGTGATGGGAATTCACGCATCACTGCACACAAAGACTGTAGCGAATGTCAACAACACACATCTTTGTTTATTTGTTTCTTCACTTTTCAACAATTCCTTCATTAGTTTGCTTTACAATACATTATGTACCTCAGTAAGCAAGGCACAATACAATTCACAAGTATCCTCAATTATTTGATTCTGTAGATTCCGAACAGTAAGATGACTCGTGTAGGCATATACAGTGTGTTGAACCCCAACTCCAATGTCTCTCCATTTTGCATTCACCTGAAAGTACCATCAAGCATCAGAACGAGTAGTGGGAAAAAAACCCCACCTAACTTCACTGCAGAGTTCAATTTTGAAAGTACATTTACCTACAGTGGTTAACAATCTACACGATCAATGCACTTTAGTACAAGCAATTACCCTATTACTAAAATAATGTATTTCAAAACAAGGCAAAGGAATGTACAAAAGGCGTATAGAAGAAAAAGGATGTTGTCGTTACACGAACTTTACGTCTTGTGTGAATCAGGTAGGCTTGAGATGGGGGGAAAATTTCTTGGAGAGTGGGCGAGGGACATGGGAGTAGTGGAATCTTATTACATGTGAACAACGGTCTCTGGAGAGCTACAATGCACTCATTTGCAGCCAGGCGTCCACATAATGATATTTTCCAACCGGAAGAGTGAAAAACTTCAATGAAAGAAAGGTTTCGGTCTCAGCTAATATGAGGGGGAAAACACAAGACAAACGACACCTTATTGTTGGGATGCAGTTGAGTATTTCAACAATGTCAACATCGTATACCATTTACTTTCATGATGACTACAGTAGGTTTTTTTTAAATCACTGTACATGTACAGCACATGGTACACCCTAAAAGGAGATACCAAGTTAAGAATGAAGGGTGGGGATGTCTTGAAACCATTTGTTACTTGCACGGATCCACCATGTGAGTGTAGAGCCTCAACTTCATGCTTCATTTGTATTGTATTTAAGTATCTGTTTGGATAAGTGTCATTACCGTGACAATGCTATATAATGCTTCTATTCACTGCTGTTCCCAATTCGAGGCTCTACACGCAAATGGCTGACCGTGCAAGGCACCTACAATGCATTGCAATTTGTTGATGATCATTCTTCTTCTATGCATAGAGCAAGGACCATCTGACATCATGGATTTCTCAAAGTGAACGTATTCTCCGTTAGTGTTAACTCATAAAACTGAAATAACCTACAGAGAGAGAAATTGAACCAGAAACATCTGACATTACAGGGTGTACCAGGAGTTCAAAGTTTAGCAGGCCTGTAGGTCTGCAGAGACCAGCTGCCCCTATATCCAAGTTCATTAAGTCACTCCACCCTTAGCAATGATACCGAGAGACATTCTGAGAATCTTATCAAAGCACCATTTTCTCAGGAAAAGAAACGTTGATCCTAGTCAATCCTACAACAGATAAATGATACATTGTTCTCCTTCAATGCTCAAGCTAGCATATCAGACTGATACACGCGAAGCGCTTGCTGATGCCCACAAACTGAGGCCATTACTCAAAAAAACATTTAGGGGGGGTTGGAGATTTCAGATCATATTCACAAAGAAAATCAAAAAAGAAACCATTTTGAATGCCCTAGATTGCACAGTAGGGTTTTCAGAACACCAAGTAAACAAACAATATTCTGAGGACCTTGTTAGGCCAAACTTCCAAAATTTGTTTCAAGAATGCCCCCCAGTTTTGAAAAAAATTACTGAGCACCAAACAATGTTGCTTAGTGGAAAAGCGTTACCAGCTAAACTATCATGTTAAGTGCACAGTTTGTGACTGGTTCCCTGCTTATTTGTGCTAAGCAGAAATTTGTGAAGTAATATTTTCTGCTTAAGCAGCTCTATGAAATTGAGCCCAGATGATACAATCACAGAAATAGCCAACTCTTATTTTCCCAATGTTAGTTGATAAGACTATTTAATATAACCATCGTACCCACAAATAAAACTTAAATAAAATGTAACGACTCAAACAAACACTTTACCTAGCTTTTGTTGTGGTAGCTATTGTGGCATAGTCTAAGTGTAATTTATGGCACCTCTTCTGACCTACAAAAAGACAGCGTTGCCACGGTTTGAAAACCAAGAGATGGGATGGAAATGGAACGAATGAGTTGGACCTCCTATAATGTAAATGTAATTTGCCGTTAAATCTTTCCGCAGCCATGACAGCCCCATCATGCATTATTTACTCCTCACAGACAACTGCTGCAGGGGTCAAACTGTGAATGCATCTAGACAAAGATATTCATTACATTTCATTTAAATCTCTGGAGGATAAAGAAACAGATGTATGCCACTTTATTTAATGTAATTGCAAACAAAAGAGAGGAAATGTTTAAAGAAATAAAATTGTACAGAGTTTTTACATTTTTCTACGTTACTAATATTCAAGTAGAAGAACAGAGGAAATCGGCTAATAAGCTGAAAAGCTGCATGTTGGGTGGAAGCTTAGTTTTAAGATGACAAATGTCATCACTTTACAAAACAATGATTCCAAAATATCAATCTGAATCTAGAAACTCATTTCTGAAGGATGGAGGGGGAGGGGACTGAATGCCTCAATCATAAAGAAAACCTTAGAATGCCAACAAAGATGCATCAGAATCCCACAGCATACACCACAGCATATGGTTTTCAACCTCTAGATATCTATGCAAACCCTTGAGAAGGGCTTGAATTGGGTGGGGGAACCCACAAGATTGCCCGGCTTGTAGCCCAAAATATTTACTGGACCAGAATTTTGTTCACAAGACCAGAATTGAAATCATAAGACAAAATGCCTAACACAGTTTAACAAATGAACTGTTTGAATTTCAAAAAGCACTAAGAGAAGATTGATGTCATTTGTGTTATGGGTAAGTGTTCTTCAATAATCAACAAAATTATACTGAAAGTACACATTTGAACAAAAACACAAGACCGCTGGACTTGTCCGGTCATGAGTTTACTGACCGGATGCTAAAAACACTGGCCTCTGGCCTGCAGTCAAGTGTAAAATTTGAGCCCTGCCTTCTTCCAAACACCAGCTTAGCATTGAAAAGTAAATATAACTCTAGAAAAAAACTCTACGAAAAACCAAAGTCTACTGTTGGAAAGTCATTTCTTCATAAGCAGCTGAATTGTTTGCATGCATAGTTTTTTAACGGCTTCTTCCGACTTCCAAAGCTTCATTAACTTGCGAGCAATTAAACTAAAACTGGAGTATGGAAGCCTCTTGAAGGGGTAGCAAGGTCAAGTTCACGGCACAGTGTGGTCCATTAGGCCTGCACAATAATCCTCAATATTACATGACAATAATGGACATATTATTAATACATGTAAAACAGAGCCCAAGATCATAGAGCCGATAAAGCCTATAAGCCTTATAACCAAGAAGAGGTTTTGAGCCAAAATTATATCAAGTGCAATGGACTAGTTCCACATTCTTGACTTTATTCTTTCTTAGAACAGAAAAACCTTGCTCAGTAGAAACAGAATACCAGCCAAAGTTCCATCAAGTTTACATTGTTGCCACTGGTGCCCCCCCTTTTTTTTTACTCAGCAAAGAAATTTGCTAAGCAGTATTTTCTGCTTAACAGTTCTATGAAATAGGTCCAGGGGCCAAATTTCAAAGAGCTGCTTAAAGGCACTGGATACGTTTGGTAATTACTCAAATATATATTTGCATAAAAACTGACTTGGTAACGAGCAACGGAGAGCTGTTGATAGTATAAAACATTGTGAGAAACGACTCCCTCTGAAGTAACGTAGTTTTGAGAAAGAGGTAATTTCTCACTAAAATATTTGAATCTGAGCATCTGAAAGCACACAAATTTGTGCAACAAGGGTGTTTTTCTTTCATTATTTTCTTGCAACTTCGATGACCAACTAAGCCCAAATTTTCACAGGCTTGTTATTTTATGCATACATGTATATGTTGGGATAAGAATACTGGTCTTTGACAATTACCAAATGTGTCCAGTGCCTTTAAAGCACAAAAAGTACCTACATGTAAGCAGAACAAAAGTATGCTAACCAAAATAAAGTTACCAACCAAAATACCATGTAATATGTACACTGTGTGTCTGGTATCCCGCTAATTCTTGCATAGAATGAGAATTTCCTGTTTTAAGCAGCTCTTTACAATTGAGCCCAGGTTACTACACTCACTTAAAAAAAACCCAAAATCATCAGCAAAACAGCTTGCAAATGGACAAATTAAAGATTATCCAAATACTCTCTGGAATTAATAACTTATGATCCTGGCTTCATGCATGGCGACTTTTGGTGGACAAAAAGAAAAACCCACTGCCAACTAGGAGAGATAATAATGATGCACTTAAACCAATGGAGACATTTGACCTTGAGGGAAATGATTGTCATTTGTTACTAATTATCTCATTAGTGATGAGACAAAGCTGTTTACACCCACTTAAATTGGACGCACACAATTTTAACCAACCCCCGTCTAATTTCTTTGTTTGGAAACTTCGGAGAGTTTTGTTATACCTGGGATAACATCAGGTGAATGTTCTATCGGAGCCATTCCATACAAGCAAAAGTAATCAGCATTTTATTGGCCACTTATAAGTATCATAGTGCTTTATATGATTACAACCCGAATCCATCTGGGTCCGATTTCATGGCACTGCACAGTGGTTTAAGACCCAGACATTTCTTTCAATTTTTTGTCCCCAGTTTTTGTTAATGCTTTTATCAGACATGTCTAAAGAAATGGTTAAAATAAAAAATAAAATATTTTTAGGTCTTACTCACATCGAAATTGACATTTCATAACCAAGCCTCTTTAATCAACAAGTCAAATCTTAATTTGACAACATGATATAAAAATAGTTGCTGTGTCTAAAGCCTTAACTTTGTATTTCTAATAATCTATTTCCCTTGAAGCCACTTTATTACTCTTTCATTTGATGTACAATTTATTTTGAAACCTATGGCAAAAGGTCAGTTAAAACAGCGTATAAGTTAAAAAAAATGATCACAAAATTAAGGAAAATAAACAAAATCAAAACATTGCACATTTTGTCAATCGGCCACCAACAGCCAAGATATTTTGTGAATTTTTCTCCATAACATGATAGAGTGACTACTTGGCAATGAAAACAAAATAGCGCAAAAATCCCGCAAGATCACCTTTCTGAAAATTTGATCATTTTCGCCAGCATTGTCATCAGAAAACATCAGCTGAGAGCGCGAAAAAGAGCGCCCTCTGTTGACACTCCATGAATAGGGGAATTCCCTTATAGTCAACGTCCGTATAACGTAAACGTACTACACGTTCACATCAAGCAGTTTCTTTTACAGAATTGGTTTTTAAAAATAAAGTGACATTTCACAAAGGTATTTATTTTAGATGTTCACGTTACACAGCTAGGGGCTGAAGTGTTCTCATAAAATTGAAGAAGAAAATAACTTGTTCGTAAACAAATTGTATGGGGGTAGACATTAATTTTTATTCAAAATGTCATGTGATTAACTATGAATTGTCGTATAGCAAACTTTTACTTTTGGAAAAGCTTATTCTTCTGTCAAATAATGGTTTGGGTACATAATATAATACCTTTTCGATGAGGGTATGGAATGCCTGTCCTTTCAGTTAAAGGGCCGGCTGTTCCAATTTCATGGGGTCTGTCCTTTTATTATTTATTCATATTTTTTCTGTAAATACAAGACGGCCGAAGCAAAACACAAAGTCCCATAAAAACATGAAGTCTTTAATATATATCTTAATGTAAAGCGCGGGCACTAGGCTGCAAGCTTCACAAATACTGTCAGACAGGTTATAAACATGTGTGATCACCGATATTTACAAGACAAAAACATTGTTTATAGAAACAAAGGGAAAAAACACCAATATATTCAATAGCGTCAGCGTGCCTAAAATTATACATTTTTCAAAGTCTTGATACTTTCATTCAAGGGTTTTTGTTTATGTTTACTGCTCGGAACAGTCAAGATCCCGCCTTCAATCGAGAGATTTGCAATAAATTATCGTAATTGGGGATGTAGGCCTACATACTCGGCTCCAACAAGTTGAGCTAAATAACTGTGTGGGGAATTATTAGCAATAAATTACGACCTAAAGGAACAGGTTCACAGAAGAGAGGACAGTTTGTGGGGGATAAGAACACAGAAACTCAACAGTTATACATATAACTATTTCAAATAAAAGCCAAAGGAAACGTCCAAGACGAACCTTGACATTTTTATGAAAAAATTTCTCTCAACAGAGGAAATGGTATTAAGAGGACCCCTTTGTCAAAAAGGATCTGAAGCAGAAGTATTGGACTTTTTGGCCCGAAAATAATTCTGCCGGACGAAGTGGGCCCATGCCAGCAGCTCAGACGAAATAATTATTGATGAAAGTAAAACCTAAGATTAGGAAATTGGAGTGTCCAAACCACAGTTGATTTATTTTTCATAAAACAACGTTGTTCACTCGGGAAAAAAACTACTATTTTAAAGTTTCTCAAGGTAAACAAAACTAACTAATATTTACTAAAAGTTTACAACTGTTGCAATGATTTTCAAGCTAGTTTTAGTTTGTTGTACCTTAGCAAATTGTATAGCAACTGGAACTAGAAACAAGTTGAATTTTATGTCAGCGCTGGGTAATGTTACGAACACAGCAGACGGGTGATGATTGCAAGTGTAAAAACAGTCATAGAGGGCGCAATTCCTAAACAGCGCCCTCTTTTAAATCAGCGTTTTTTCCCACAATTTGTGACGCGTATCGTTGAATGTGTAATATTTTAACTGACAACCAAGTTTTATGGGCCAAAAGATGACGTTGAGACATGCCCGACATATTTTAAAGGTATTTTTACCGATTATTGTAGTGAAATCTGTCGATGTCTGGGTCACATAGTGTTTTAAACCACTGTGCAATGCTTACCGTGGAATTCTGTCCTTAAATACAAAAGGCAAGAGATATAAAGATACAAACAGCAGATTGCACAAATACATTCCAAAGACAGGACAATAGCACACCTGAAGGATTACAAAAAAGTCAACTAAATTACTGTCTAGTTGTTTTCCAAATGCCATTATAGGAAAAAAAAATTAAAATAAAAATGCACTAGACAAGATGTCTTAATGTAAACTGTTTTACAATAAGCAGTTTTTTAATAAACCATAATAATAATAATACACAAAATTAATGTGACGAAAATGAAACTATGTACATGTACAACGTAATTTATACATTGCGTCTCAAATGATTTTGGAATGCATGCTTTTTTTTAACAGTGATTATAATTCACACTGTTCCCCCCGACTTCACTTCACCGTGACAACTGACGTCTCATCAATCATAGGGTATAATACACATCACATGACTAGCCCAATCTAAAACAAACAACAAGTGCTCCACTACATCTAGGAGCATTTGATTAAGTGTATTGACACACAACACATCTCACGTTTTCAACACACTCAACACAATGTTACGTAAATATTGTCGTCTTGAAGCTTTTGTACACTTTAGGTTAAAAGGTTTGTAACTGAAAACGTACTGGGCAAATATCGACAGGGTAGGTTTGAAATAAAAGTGCACAGCAAAAGAAAAAAAAGGGATTTGTCTTTTACTATTTGTTTCCTAAACAATAACAACATCTATTGGCTTTGTTGTTCCAAAAAAAATGGAAAGTGACAAATCTTTTGGGATTGGAAATGTTTTAATACTCGCTTTATACTTTGTAAAGTTCATTTCATAACTTGCCAACTGGATGTTCCTGCAATGGATAACACGGTAGACAATAAAGTTTGCCAATGTTATTTTTGTGAGTAAGAACAAATCAAGGGCCACACCCACCCAATACAAAAACTGATTCACTGTTATTGTTAAAACTCGCCTCTAGTTCTTCCTAATTTGATGGACTTTGTAAACTTTGTAGACATCGGACAAACCATATCCAGGCCTGGAGATACACAGAGGCAAATGGAAGCCTCTGTTGCCCCCTGGTCTTGATAAGTTAGGTCTTGGCCTTGGTGCCCCTTCAAAAGTTTCCCATAAGACTTTAAGATTGTTTAATGGTAGTGCCCTTTGCACAATGAGAATGGCCTTACCCTCTCAAAGATGAAATTCCAGGCATGGGGCCGATTTCACAAAGAGATAAGACTAGTCTTATCTGAAGTTAGGACAAGTAACTGGTCTTAACTTGAGACTAGTCCTATCTCTTAGCGTTGCCTGGGACTAGTCCTAAGTTAGGAAGAGTTTTGTGAAATCGACCCCTGCATATCTAATGTAGAGAGCCAGATACACTAGGGTAGCTGGCTTTGTACTTCAGATTGGTCAATCTTATTGGCGACCACAACTTTGCATGTTAATTGAGGTTTGTCATTCCGGTGGTTTCAGAAGAATCCTCATGAACTGTACATCTATCTGTTTAATAATACATGTACTGATGAACATCATCTTTTGGGGGGGGGGTGTGTTGAAAAGTTGCATTTACAGCAATCCAACAAGGGAGGTTTGAAGGAGGAAGGGAAATAAAATGCTATTAATTTAAGTGCTGTCATCAAATGATGTCCTCATCAATTGATGTTTAGATAGCTCGATGTTCTCATCATTTCAATCTGCATCAATCTCCTGTGGCATCATGACAGGGTATTATTCTCAATCTTCCCTCATGTGGGTTTCCTTTGCATCTTTCCCAAAGGTTAAACTAGAGCTGTACTTCAAACCATCTTGGCCCATTTTCATTAAGATGTTTTTAAAGGCATCGTACACGTTTGGTAATTGGAGCCTATTGTTTGTTTCAATCCTATATAGTTGTAGATTCATACCATAAAACTAACCTGTGAAAATTTCATTTCAAAAGGTGGTAGCGTTTTTGAGATATTGCCGAATATCTGGAGTGGTTATGTCCACGCAGGAAGAATAATCTGCATTGGAATACACAATCTGAGAAGCGTTCTCAATATTCAAAATATTTTGGGGATAAAAAGTGATTTTTTTTCCCATAATCGCAGTCCTTCGAAGTAAAAAGTCTCTCAAAATGCATTATACTGTCCAAAGCTGCTGTACTTCTTACCAAGTAAGTTTTTTATTGCCATAAATTTTCAGAGTCATTACCAAACGTGTACGATACCTTTAAGCAGACGATATTTTTGTAACAAGTTTATTTGCTCAGTGAGAGGTAGTGGGAGCCCATTTGATATTTTAACCCTTATTTGCTTACTGTGCATGCAGCATAATTTGTTGTGCAGAGGATTTGAGTTGAGGCTTATCACAGGGGAAGGTGTGTAGCATTCAGAAACAAAACTGGGGGGGGGTGATGGGGTATGCAAGGACATTTTCACATGTAATGGGCATCCTTTCAGAGAATAATAATATATTTTGTTAAGTATTTATAGAGCGCCTTACAGGATGGCCTTAAGCTGCTTTACGATCACAAATCAATCAAAAGCAAGAAGTGAGTAATAAAACAAAGCCAAGCGAAGCAGGGGAAAAGGATACAAGAATGACGCTAACGTGGCACCAATGCCAGGCAAAGGTAACAAAAATATGGCCTCCAAGTACAGTCTTGATTGATGCAGTACTTACATGTTAATCAACAACTAATGATCAATTAAAGGGAGGGTATACCTTGGGTAATTACTCCAAAAATTGATGACCATAAAACTTTACTAGGTAAGAAACACTGTGTGTAACATTTTGAGAAACAGTTCCCTTGAAAGGAATGTGGTTTAAGAGAGAGGGATTCAAAAACATTTCAATCTGAGAAACGTTTCTGCATAAAACGTTTCTCAGATTGTGTATTCCAATTACGGATTGTTCTTCCTCAATGAACATTACCGTTCCAGATTTTCGGCAATATCTCTCAAAACGCTACCACCTATTGAAATGAAATTTTCACAGGTTAGTTTTATTGTATATATCTCCATTGTTATAGGATTAAAACAGTCAAACGATTAAAAAAAAACCAAAGGTATACTTTGCCTTTTCAGACTGCAAAAGTTTGCCATTATGAACTTCACTGCAGTTTGGAAAATTACATCTTTGTATGAAAACCCCATGCCAATCCAGAGGTTTTGAATATTTCATTTTCTAATCCTCATGGACCTGGAACTTATAATCTTGCAGCGTAATCTGCAATTTACATTCATGAATCTCCTTATGTCAAAGTCACACTCCATGAAGTTTCATCCTTAGATTTTAAAGACTTCAACGGAAGACATTTTGCGAAATGAAGCAATGATGACCTTTTCAAAACAGCTGAATTTAATCTGTTCTAAACACACACAAAATAATTAATGGCCTGACGAAGGCTTTTTAGCTTGCGAGAAAGACTCTGCCAGGGTTGAAACGTCAGGCCATTATCTATTTTTTGCATTTATACCACAGGTCCTTTTGGTTGGTAAGCAGTTTGCAACAGCTAATTTTATTTTTCTCATTTAAAGTTACAATACATATACAACTTTTACAGAGTGCATCAAGTAGATCAGTACTTTTGCTGCCTCATTTGAAAATAAGGAGGGGATTATGTCTCTCAAATCTGTCTCAGTGTCTTACTTTTTTTTCCAATTCCGTCTCACTTAATTTTTATCTCTTAACTGAAGAATGCCAACTAAGAACACAAACGATAAGTAGGGTATTCACTTTGTGTTTGGTATGAATGAACATTTTCTATGACCTCTGCACCAAGAGCTCAACCTCCGAATGTGTGAACAGAACCGACGCCATGGTCTACCACAGCGCTGTGCAAGGGCTGTGTGTAGTGCATGTAAAAGAACCCAGTACACTTATTGTTAAGAGAAGGGGTGTTTTCTGGTTTGGTTGGCTGCAGATTGCGCCACAGCATCTTGTCAATCGTTACATGGGTCTTATATTTCGAACATAGCTCTGCATACCTTTTAGAAAAGTAATGAGTGATTTGTGATGCCCTTGTGTGTGATAAAGCGCTTCATGCGAAGTAGTACATGTAGAATCATTTTTTTTACTTGAGCATGTCTCGCTTCGTCCACCGGTGGCAACTTGAACAAACGAAGCTCTTCAAGAAACAAAAACGGCCTTCCGCACGCCCAAGATGGAAAAAAAAATGATTGCAATGTTACCCAATGCTTCGTAGATTCTGAAGGATTTACTGTTTGATTTTAAGGTCTCTTTAAGCACCTTGTACGACCCTCAAGTACTCTGGCCTTCATCTGGTCAATGCTCCTAATCATCTCGTATCAACGATCCTCCCAAGAAACATCTCACCATCTTTGTCTCCTGGACATCTTCAAGAAATATCACGTACAACTTTGAGAGTGGACACGTTTTCCAGCGATTCGGCCAGTTTAACTAAATTTGCATATTGCAGGAAGACTATTAAGTTCATTAGAGCAGTTTGTATGGATTTCATAAAATTGCTTTTGGAGCTTCCGTTAATTGGAGTTTATTGATCTAGAGTGGAATTCAAAGAGAAACAATTATTTTCTCAGAAAAAAAAATTACATAGAGATTTTTATTTGTTTTGTAAAATTTATACTAATTTTTCACTTGACGCCCTTATGATTATTACAGAATATGAAATTGCAATAAATGACCTTATTAGCACTTAGCCAATGATGTGATGTAATGGTAGAAACATACTGTAGTACTTAACTGTTGGATAACATTTAAGTGAATTTATTGCACAATATAGGAAAAAAAATCATTTTCAGTATACATGAAACAGTTGTACAGCTATCAAATCAAGATGTAAATAATGACAAACTTCCAAAAGAAAGTGTTGTGGTTTATTACTTGATGTCTGAAATAAAAAGTTGCATCCCCTTAAGGTGATCCCCTGGCCGCTGCTTCCCAGGTTGTATCGTAAACTTGGGTGTGATATCTGGCTACACGGCAGTTAACGGTTGTATGGCTTCTGACAGGCACCCCGAACAAAGATATTGACAAAATAGGGAGACCGCCAACATAGGGCTAGACAGCTCAGTTGGTAGAGTGCTGGCATGTTAATCCGGAGGTCATTTGGTTCAAATCCCGCTCTAGTCCATTTTTCTTTGTTCAACACCAAATCATTTGAAATAAAAATGTATAACATACAATAAAATGTACAAAATCAATCAAAGATGGATGATGTTTAATCAAGCCAACAGCCATCCTTCTCAGGCAGATGATTTCTCAAGCGTTATATCACTACACACACAAATCCCTCGGTACTCCAGTGATACAAGATCAAAGTCTGTTCCAGACATTGTAGAGTGTTGTCAAATGGATGGACCTGCTTTTTATTATATATAAAAATATAAAAAAAGCCATTTGTTAAAAGCCGTCGGATTTTTAATGTGTTACTTATTATACTAAACCACTTTCAAGAGGGGCATGTGTATCTTTACATGACACCTTCGGTGCATGTCTGTACGCGTGTACAATAAGGTCCTTTCATCCAATTTGGATTGAGTGCGACACATAACAAAAATACAAATGGACAGAAGAAACTTTAACCGCTTTCCTCACTGTATCAATCAAAGTGTTTTAGTTCTTTCTAAATTTAGGCCAAAGTGTGTTGTGTGATAGAACTATCAGGCCGACATGTACGGCAGAATCACTTTTTAGATTTTAGATCCGAGAATGAAATACTGGAATTGAGATCTATTTTCAAAACAAATTCCAATCATGTATTTTTTTTAAGGAAATAAAAGACGCAAATGGCTTTTGTAAAAATTTAAAAAAGGAACTAAATCTAGAGCCTTATAAAGGTTTGCATTTGTCTACTTTAAAATCGTACAGTTCCATTCATTTATTTCCACATGGACTCAAAACATAGATTTTCAAACAAGTGAGAAAAATGGGGTATCATGCAATGATCATGTGTGAAAAATAAATAATTAAATAATAAAAGAAAGATCCTACAACGATGGAACTCCTTTGTTGTTTCTTCTTTTTTTTTGCTTTCACACATTTATGGCAAAGCATTCTTAATCTTAATTCAAAAATGTGCTAAACCTATCTAAAATATGTTAATCAAATATTTTTATACCATTAGACACTAAAATTCATAATTTTCTGTATCCTTCAATTTCATCTTTCCTCACACACTAACACACAAAAGCAGATTTTTTCCCTCAAACTAAAATGGGATATAAATCAATAGAATAACCATTGATTAGGCAAATGACTGAAAAGACCTAAAAACAAAATCAAACCTTTTTAATAGCTCAGACCCTCATATCATTTTTGCCTTCATTGACTTCCCAATCCTACAATTACTTATTTCATTTCACATTGACACAGGGATGAGAGCGGAGCATGTTCCACTTAGCATTACAAGGAAATTACACGGCTGTGGGCCCTGGTGACACGTCACCATCTGATTGGTTGTGTCATGCCCAGCGTTTCTCTATTAACCACTTGAGCAAGTCACTAGCGAGAGTAGATAACTGCACAATGACTGCACACGGAGACGGACAGAGAGGGAGCGTCTTATGAATGAACCCCAACGTCGATTAACATCCCCTCAACGTACGCAGGGCGCCATTGGCTAACCAACCCAGTGATGTGGGGGCTCCCCATTGGCTGCCACCACAGCAGGGGTACTATCCACCACCAGGCAGTCATGCTTACATCCTCATTAATAATGGCCATGAATATAGCTTCTCAAATTTGCTCTTGCTTGGTCAGCGATGAAATATTGACGTGCCACGGATGAGCGTTCACAATAGAGAGCCATGCCCCATCGTATATGAATCGATGCACCAAGGACAGACAATTTAATATCATATACCTGAAAAGCAAAGCTCAATCATGATACAAAGCCGTGGCATATTGCATCTTATTTCACTACACCTTGGAAAGGGCCTCCCAAGAAAAATAACAACAAGCTTGCGGTTTAAATTCAAAACAGGCATACTCCAAAAAACATATCCACAAAAGAATAAGTGGGAAGAAATAATCCTTCCAAATAAAATACAGACGCCAGAAACAGCGATCATAAAGCTTAATTTAAACCAGGCACACCTGAGAATTTTCTTTTACAAATGATAGAAATTATCAACAACAAAAAATCATGCGGTTTAAAAGCGATAATTACTCTGACCAGAGACTACGTTTATTAAACAGCTAGATATTTATTCATAACGAGCCCTTTTCCCCCAAGCAAATTTATACTATTACACCATTTTTTGTTTTCAAACTAAAAATGCCAGACGCCCAAAAACAAGTATTTGAGTTGAATTCACAACAAGCCTACGTGTACGTATGTACACCCAAAAAATATAGAGTCACAATAATGAGCATATATTCTCTGTCAGTTCCATAGTCAGTTCCATCGAAACTAAACGTTGGACGGTTTAAATTTTAAAGGGTGAATCCCCATAAAAAGCATTTTACAATCAGACAGAAAATTAACCCTCCAAACCCAAAAAGCGGGACAGAGTTCTCCCATTGTCTTGTAATTATCTCCATCTACTTGAACCTGAAAGGGAAGTAGGTAAACAGACGACACACAGTCGGTTTCATTTCAAATGTCAAGTTGACGGTTGACAACAATAAAGGGTAAAGGACAACAACAGGAAGACGGCTCTCTTTCTATTGATCCATCAGACTTCAAACTGCCATGCTTGGCCAACTGATGAGAAGCGATAGCTAAATTCCAAGCAAGGGAGGTTAAAAAAAAAAAAAAAATGGACGGGAGAGGAAGTGAAATATTAAGTCATTGTGTAGACTCTACTCCCGAGTCTTATCCGAATTTTCATGAAAACTACTCAGCTAAGGGGCCACTTCAAAGGTTGCTTGACTCAATCCAACTTCAAGACGTCATAAAATAAGAATAATTAAATGCTCAGATGGATAGGGTGAACAATTCTTATAATTAACAGTGTATTGATATTTGACTTCAAATAAAGCGTTATTTATTTTATTTCCAATATGGTGTCATAAAAATGCTGGTCATAAACTGATGATTTTTAATCACAAAGTTTTCCTGGTAAAGTCCGGCTGGTACTCATCAGTCTAAGACAAGTTTTTGTCAGAAAATGCAAAAACAAAAATGCAAAACAAAAAATTAAACTGTCTTTGCATTCGAGGCAATAAAATACAACATTTAACCATTAACTGCTTTTTTTGAAATTGTGGCAACCTATTTCAAATCATCAGGCAAAGCATATTAAAGTCCAAGGCCCAATTTCGATAAGCTGCCTAAGCACAAAAAAGTAACTGAGCACAAAACAATTTTGCTTACCAGAGTAACGTCACGAGCCGAAATACCATATCACAAGTGCTGTTTTTGACTTGTTTCCTGCCTAGTTTTGCTCAGCAGCAAATTTTCTGCTTAAAGGTATCGTACACGTTTGGTAATGACTCAAAACAAATTAGCATAAAAACTGACTTGGTTACAAGCAACAGAGAGCTGTTGATAGTATAAAACATTGTAGGAAACGACTCCCTCTGAAGTAACGTAGTTTTTGAGAAAGAGGCAATTTCTCACTAAAATAATAAAAACTTCTTGCAAGAAGTTTTAATTCCTATCTGAAAGCACACAAATTTGTACAACAAGGGTGTTTTTTCTTTCATCATTTTCTGGCAACTTCGATGACCAATTGAGCCCAAATTTTCACAGGCTTGTTATTTTATGCATATGTTGGGATACACCAAGTGAGAACACTGGTCTTTGACAATTTCCAAACGTGTTCAGTGCCTTTAAGCAGCTCTCTTATAAAATTTGGCCCATAGCAGTAGCTTCTACATCAAAGATAAGCCTGTCAATCATATTTTAAGAATTGTGGAATTCAATTCACACAACTCTGTCAGAAATTTACAGTGAACGATTGGTCATCTCCCCAACGTACATTGAAAATTGATTTTTAAAAAGATGTCTGTGTACCCCTGACATCTAAAGCAACAGATCAAATTTCATTCTCAATTATTAAACACCATAGATGATTGTAAGGATTTAACAAATACGACTACAGGATTCTCTGAATCTAATTTCTACACTTATGGCATTGTGAGCATCAAAAACTGCCTGTCCAAACTGAACTGCGTTTTGAAAACTGCTTGTCCAAACTGGACAAGTTTTTTTCACTGCCTGTCCAAATTGTACTTTCTGGCTAAAAGTATTTTGAGTGGAAAGTATGTATGCATTGTTAAGGGGTGGGACACTATACAAAGTGGGGTCCTACTCTACAATCCCAGACAACTTGAGTTTTTTTATAACTGCCAAAGTGAAAGCCGAGTGAAACCCGAGACATTTCAGATTCAAGAACTGCTAAGAACTTACTACTCAGTAAATGTAATTCTTAAAGGCCCATTGTTTTAATCCTATAAAAATGTAGATATTATACAATAAAACTAACCTGTGAAAATTAGATTTCAAAATGTGGTTGCGTTTTTGAGGTACATGTATCGCTGAAAATCTGGAGCAGTTATGTCCATGCAGGAAGAATAATCCGTAGTAGGAATACACAATCCAAGAAACTTTTCATGCATGGAACGTTTCTCAGATAGAAATGTTTTAGAATCCCCTTCTCTAAAACCACATTCCTTAGAAGCAGCCTGCTTAGAAGGAAATTATTTTTCAAAATGTTATACATTATCAACAGCTGCAGTGTTTCTTACCAAGTTTAATTTGTATGGTCATTAATATTTTTGGAGCAATAACCAAAGGTATACCCTCCCTTCAAACACATACATTACATGCTTATTTATGCGGACAAGGCCTTGTTCTAGAAACAATCGTTTTCCCAACAGAGTTTCATTATCAGGAAATACATTTATGCATTAAAAGAACCTTGACAAATTAAAAGCTCTATCAAAACTTATTTACTTTTCAACATTTTCCTTTGCGATTCTTCCCTTTGGTTAGATAAATGCTGGGAATACTTGGAAAGAAAAAACACAAGGTACTGTGTACGTATAAATTTAGGAACTGAAGAAAGTGCAGTTGGGCATACAGGGGCTAAATTGATGCTGTCCCACTGGAGTTTGAATAGGTATCCAAGAGAAAGTTGGCGCAGCTCTGCTAAACTAGGAGTGTTAAGTTTTAATGCCGGCACTTCTTTACTACAATGCTTTCAAGTGTTTGATTACAATTTGCATGCATCAACATTGGGAGCAAATAAAAATTACCCCAAAAACCTAAAAAGACAATAAAGAAAACCAGGTTTTCATAATGAGATTAAACGAAGTGCTATTTGCTGAAGAAGGTCTTGTAAAAGACATGAGCGGCTTTTTATGGATACCTTGCATAAGGTGCTTTTTTCTTTCTTTCTTATTTTCAATAAATTCACAAAAGATTGATATAGATTGACAAGGATACAATAATACATGCTTCACATTTAATTTTTTATATAAGTAAATTTGTAGGCCTTTATTTTAAGAAATACAAGGAGACCTTAAATTATTGAGGAAACTCTTTGCACTCCTCAGAACCGAAGTCCAAAAAGCAGAATCAAACATGATTTATAATAATCACGTTCCAAACGAGGATAAATATTCGCGTACCACATTGCACTGTTAGTTTGGTGGACTGTTATCTTTGTAACATGATCAAAGGAAATAAACATCATATCGGCAGTTACACTGCTATCTTTCCCCCAGATTTTAAAAAAATACACTTTAAATTTAAAGGAGTGCTATTTGTCGCACTCCTCAGACAAGGTTAAGGGGTGCAGAGGAGAGCGATTGCACTCGCACGGGTCATTTTCAAAATTGAAATGTTCATGCTGCGCAACTGTACATTCTGTGTCAAACCTTTTGAACAAAACTTATAATCCAAAAATGCAAAAGTTCATCATTGATTTTAGATGGAATAATTTCTAAGTCCTTTACCGGTGCACGTCACTTAAAACCCCTCCCATGGATCAAGCCAGCATGAATCAAAATCGCAGCACAAAGACAACTTCAATTTGAATACAAGGTTCTCCCATAATAAGCCTATCTTCTTATCTCAATACGACTGCGGAGCAAAGGGGTTTGAGGTCTGACAAAAGTTTATCAGACAATTCTGGGTCGCCTCGGTGAATTAGGTCAAAGTAGATGCAGAGGAGAAAAGACCAGCCGGCATTGATTTAATAAATACAAACTGCATGTATGCTCAAAAGAAGATGAAGAAGACAATGGGGGGAGATTACTAGAAAGCGAGGGTAACATTGTAGTCCCTTGTCTAGGCATAATGCATCTTCTCATAACCAAATGAAAGCTCTCTCCGTTTTTTACAGCATCTTTCATAATCCCAAGCTTCTTATGGTCTCCAGTACAATGGCCTCTGTTACAATGCCATACTCCAGGTTGTACTGTTTTGAATCAAATCAAATTTGCACTACAATGACAAACACTGTACAGTCTTATACACCCCTGTAAAGCTATTTGCTGTTTAGTATCTTTAGGCTGTTGTTTATTGGCTAGTATACTTGGCAGAGAATTTGCATCTTCTGAAAACCTTGCAACTTGGGCTACAAATCATCGTATGCGTGGAAGAAGGATGTAACTAAAAGTTACAGGAGAAAGGGCGTTAGCAATTAATGTGCAAAATTGTGTTTCAAGACAACTCAGTGTGAAAGTTTGATTGGTTTTCTGCCATTTATTAGTCATTATAGTCATCATAGGAAGGTTAAATTCTGCATGGGAATGGGAAAAATTCTCTTTGGGGTAATTCTAGCAACAAAAATGTTACAGTAATGCCAGATTTTTTTGTAAGGAGCCATTTTATTAGGGCCTTTTGTTACTGGAAAAAAGTATTTTGTGTGCCTGGAAGAAGGGTGTAAAGCCCTACGCCAATCTTCCGGGCGCACGGCGAAACACTCCCACAACACCATATTCCTGAAACAATAAACCTGAAATCTAGGCAACTTACGCATTCAACAAATAAATAAGTTTACACTTTAAATGTGAACAGTAGTTGTGTATGTCTACTGGGTTTGCCCTTAACTTTTTCAGTGACTAGCAATGGACCAGTTAGCTCGTCATTTCACTAGCCCGTCAGCTTTTTCTTTAGTCTGTCAGCTTTTTCACTAGTCCATACTTTATATTCCATAGGGATGCTTTTCAACACTGAACTAGCCAGCTGGACCTCTCAGAGTGAAGTTTGACTGGTCCTCAGGTGTTTTAACTGGTATTTGGCCAGTATTTTAAAGAAAGATTGAGGGAAGGAGAGAACGCTGTGTCATTGACAGTCGCCACACAAATAATGTGTTGAAGATTTCTATTTTTGTTATAAATAATAATAAAATGTTTTGTGGATTAAGTGTTTGAAATGGATTTACTTGCATGCGCTCCTTCTTATGAAAGTCAATTAAAAATTTAATCCATCAAATGAGCTTACTACAGATTGGTTCACAGTTTGAATCTATTTGTGAAGGCAATTTTGCATTCTAAGCTACAACTGTCGCACGAAGAATAGAAAAATGCGAGAAACAGGAGTCGCTTAAATCATGTATGACTGCATTAGCCGGAGGCAGTTCCGGGAGGTAGTGCAGAGTACAAGGCCCTGACAATCTTTTTTTACATTGAGTTTCCTTATGATCTCCTCACTTGCAAATAACTTTATTGTGATAATACGCTTAAGCTAGCCCTACTTTCCGACCATGAATATAATGTTGTTTTGTATTCTTTCATGATCCCATATAATTACCAATATCAAATCAAACATAATTGCATCAATATTATTCCTGTGTATTACATGCCTGCTCAGAGGCTGGCCCAATCACCTGCATAATAACAGCCCCATTTTTCAATCTAAATGTCTGGACAATGATGGGACACAAATCCTAGTTTTTTGAGGATTCAACTGCATTGTAACTAATACATTCCATGAAGCACTGCTAGTTTGTTTTTTTGGTGAACTACTTTTCCTGAATGCAACGTCTACATAATCTATAATCCAACCCGTTTTTCAACCGATGAACACAGCCTACGCCCCCATTTCCATTAGCTGGTAAATTTCCTGCTGTCATTACACATTCAATGTTCGTCTCTTCATTAAATTGAGCCCAATATTTCATATACGACAAACCCATTAACCCAAAGTACACCTTCATTGGATGATGATTTAGCAAAACATCTAAACAATACATGCAGGCTACAATCAATTTCTAAATATTTGTTCTAAAACGACGACAGAGCAAAGCTGGTTTCAAAGAATAATAAATCAATGTTTTTTTAAATTGATGACTATTAAGAAAACATAATGAGAAGATGGGATGATGGATTAAGTATACATTAAGGCGATGTCCGAATTGACGGCTACGGCTGTGGCTATGGCTGGATTGCTTAAAAAGCCTATTCTTCAATGTTGTTGCTGGGGCCAACAGCCAAAGCCGTAGCCAAAGTTGCTTGATTTGGACACGGCTGAATAAACAATACAAATGTGAAGATAACAAAACAGCCAACCTACAAAAGGATTGATGTATGTCAGCGATGTTCAATGTACATGTTTATGTTAACAGTGGAGACCTGTGTAAGTCTGAGAATGTGACCAAGACATTATTAAGGAATAATTCAAAAATGATACACATCATTGGTTTGGGGAAAAGAAACATTCGCATCATCTTGCTTTTGATCAACACACCACACAAATTTTACCAGTGAAAATTTCATCAACTCAAGTTATCACTTAAAGGTATTGACACGTTTGGTAATGACTCAAAACAAATATAAGCCAGTGTTCTCAAACCTATAGAAAAGACGTGGCGCACCGCCACGCTTTCTGCGGCGCGCGCCACGCTTTTATAATCGCCGCCAAGCTTTTAAAAAAAAAAATTTAAAAAAATAAAAAGTGTTTTTTTTGTGTGTTTTTTTAGCACACTAGTAACACGGAATACAAGGTAAGAAAAAGAAATGCGGTCGGGCTACCGGACACATACGTTTCCTCTAGTGGGTGCCTAAGATAAATTGGTATTTAAGTGTTTAGAAAACCAGTATTTTACTTTGTGTTCTTAAAAACTGTAAAAATATTTCCTCAAAAAAGTCTGAGGAAAGTGGCCAGGATTCACCTCAGAATGCACCACAGAGCATCTAGGATCAAAATTTTTCTCAGGGCCCTTGAGCGGGCCCCGGACCCCACGCCGTAGGGGCTTCGCGCTCGCATTGTACGTACCCCCTCGCAGTTTTTACCACACCAAGCACCAACCTTTAATTTTCAAAGTTGGAGAACACTGTAAGCATACTTATAAGCATACTTAAAACTTACTTGGTAACAAGCAACGGAGAGCTGTTGATAGTATAAAACATTGTATGAAACGACTCCCTCTGAAGTACCATAGTTTTTGAGAAAGAGGTAATTTCTCACTAAAATGATAAAAACTTCATTCCTATATCTGAAAGCACACAAATTTGTACAACAAGGGTGTTTTTTCTTTCATCATTTTCTTGCAACTTCGATGACCAATTGAGCCCAAATTTTCACAGGCTTGTTATTTTATGCATATGTTGGGATACACCAAGTGAGAACACTGGTCTTTGACAATTTCCAAACGTGTTCAGTGCCTTTAAAGACAGTTTATGTTAAGTCAGGGATTTTGTGATTCATGTATCTGCAGCTGCTCCACTGCATTTTATCAGTGTTTGTATATTTTTTTGCTTTTTTCACAATCTTTTGTTGTATTTTGGTTGTTTCTAGGTGTAGTTCTACATGTAGGTGCTGTCTGTTTTCTTCCATGTTTATTTTTTAGGTCTTGTGTAATTTTATGTGTTTTTTGTGAAGCGCTTTGTGTAGTTTGTAAGGCGCTATATAAACACAGTTTTATTATCATTATTACAGTACATGTTTGTTTCAATTTGGCAATCAAAATAAGAACAGAGTGTCTTGGGAACAATTTTCTTGCAAATGGTTGTATTTCACAGATAGAACAATGCACTTCTCAGGACAACATGTAGGGTTGTCTAGCTCTTGAGTACAAAACTGTTATCTTTTTGTACAAACATGTTTTATACCTTTAATTTTAAAAGGAATTCCACACATTTCCTCTTCAACAACTGAAAGAAAATGACTGATTCTCTTGGGGTTACCCATGAGGTACCTTTTAGCACCCGTTTAGGATTTATGGGCCGAGAGGTGATTGATTTAAATGTCACATGGAAAGAAACCTTTCACTGGATTACGTGAAACAAGTGAACTATGAGTGTTGTCGAGTAAAAATTGCTCCGCAACACCCCCCCCCCTCCCGCAATAAATTGCTTCAAACCATTACATGCACTACAAGAAAAGCAACAAGAACAAAGAGTGTGGCGGAAAGCTTTTAGCGAACGTAATTTGTCAGTCTGAATCAATTCTCTATCTGAAAGCAAATTTCAAGAGCATTCCCAGTTTCTTTTATACAGAGACAGTGTTGACAAATTTTTTAACTGTGGAATATTTCTGGATTTTCTATATTATAAAGAATGTCTGAAAAGAGATCAAAAGTAAGGATTGAAATAGGAAGCAACATGAAATTATGCTTCTAAAAGTGACATCCTTTCAAAGAATTTGCCGCGAGTTAAGCTGCGACATTTTGTTCAGTCTTAACTTCCTAACCCCTAAGCCGTGATAGTGTATGAACGTGACAGTACCTCCAAAACTGTAGATGACAAAAATATCCTGCTATCCTGAAGAAATTATAATGCTCTAGGCTCGACTTTCACATGTTTTTCCAAAGACTCAAAGTCTGTAACTATAATATCAATTTCTGTCTTCACAGTTATTTTTGGATGATAAATAGAGATTTTTTTAAACATGTTTAAGTAATGTCACACACAACTTTTCTCCATATGCCAACTTTGGACTAGAGGTACATGTAGCAAAAAGCCTATTGATTGCTACCAAAATGCACACGTTTGATTTATCAACACGATTAGGCAATTCTTTTTTGAATTGCTGCTACATTGTAAGGGTTCTCCCCAATGATTTTTTTTTAGAACTGTGGGGCATTCTGGACTCAAATTTTGGAAGTTTGGCCGAAGCACACTGAATTGAAACGAGCTCCTCAGAATGTTTTTTATCTTTGGTTTTAAAAGCCCTACTGTGAAATCAGGGACATTGTAACTGGAAGTAACCCCCCCCCCCCCCAAACAAACCCCAAACTTATTTGGTATCTGCCGCAATTCGCTCGCATCGACAGCAATTCGTTGTATCGGCCTGATACGCTAGCTCAAGTGCATGGAGAGAACCCTGATCGTCACGTGGGAAAAATAGTGATGGTCATAGTGGTGGTCATAACTAGTGATAGTCATTAGATAACGTAGCTCCGGTGTACTATGCTCTTGTTGGATCTCCTGAGAAATGCTGCTATTTCTTCATCATACTTTGCTTGTAGTTTTGTATCTATATCAATGAATTGTTTGTTTGTATCTTTATTTTTATGTCAGCTTTTGAAAAGCGCTCCGCTCTTTGTGGAGCACTATAAAAATGCCTGTATGTGTGGCACGGTTGCGACCGCTAAATGATGATGATGGCACCAAACATTCTGAAATAATCCCAAGAAGTCTATCAAGACCTTCATATTTGTCCATATTTAAACTTTCATATCACTACCAACAACAAAGTTTATAAGCATTTCATTGGTTACGCTGCAAAGAAACAAGTTAAACAGGGTTTTTCTACACTTTCGTAGATTCTTAGTGCATTAGTTAAACAAATTCTGAAAAGGAGTTTTTTTTTTTTAACGTACTTGACTCGATAGTGGTCGGAAAATAGTAGGTTCATTCACATCTCTGCCGAATCCTGTGTGAACTATGAATGTTTATGTAACGGAAGAGATGACAATTGCCTCAGGAAACATGCATATAGAATTCCAAAATATGGCCACAGAAGAAAAAAACAACTCATGAGCTCTTGTTTCTGTAGGTACATACTATGTAATATTGTACCTTCGTATTAGGCGAGTTTGCACTCGGCACAAATGCAAATGCAAAATGCGAAGCCACAAACGCGTTGAATTATACTCCCAAATCGGACTGTCAAGGCTTCAAATTTCACACACCATGGAGGACATTGTCTCCACTGGGGTTGGCCTTTGTGTGGCCTTCAAAATGTTCCTTTAGATTTTAACCCTAACAGTCCTTATCCCCTCAAACTCCAACAGTTTGTTTTGTTGGGATATGATGGGTTGGGTACTGTGTACTATAGATAAAGTGATGGAATGCGATGGAATGGGTACTGTAGACTTGCAGTTCTCTGTTGGACTTTGTTGGATTGGGTATGGTGAATTGCAAGGAGGAGGAATAAACAACTGACAAAGGCATATGATGTACATGTGGTGCATTGTTGATCCCTTTGTTGTAAGCGCAAGGAGGAGGAATAAACAATTGATAAAGGCATGTGATGTTATTGTATGTATGTGGTGCATTGTTGATCCCATTGTTTCTTACAATGGCAGACCCAACCATTCAACCATGGTGCAGTAACAGTTGTTGGATTTTGCTGGGTTGGGTTATACCAAACCCCCCTCTCCATACTTTGAACAGGACCAAGGATACACACTCCACCAATATCCAACAGTTGGACTTTGATGGATTGGGTACTGTTATTACAATTGTACTGTTGGAGTTTGATGGGTTAGGTACAGTGAATTAGCAGTAGCACTATCCATGTTGGAATTTGATGGAATGGGGAAGGTTTTAAAAAAAAGCTGGTTGGGAGTTAGGGTTAAGGTCTATATATGGAAGGACCCCCTTTGCAGTATGAAGCTCACAATTTGAAATTTGTGACGTCATGCAAATCTTATTTTCAAAGTCAATATTGGTAATTGAAACAAAACTTCCAGCTGAGTTCCTTAGTATACATTTAACAGCAGCTTGACATTGGTTTTTTTTAATGGAATGTTTACGCTTATTTTAAGTTAATAAATAACGTTTAAACTGTAGAAAGGACTTCACTTACAAAATATATCATCAAAACTTCTTCTCTTCGCATTCAATTAAATGTGGGGATTCCTATAGCTTTTTAAATATTATTTAGTCTGTTGTTGTTAATGACCATAATTTGTGCATTGTTTAAACGAATGCAGTAACCTTTTCAATTACTGCCATTATTATTAATTTAGGAAAGTACTGGTACATGTAAACATTTCAAATGTTTCATTCAGCAATCGGCAACAACAGTAAAACAAAACCTTCTGTTTGCATCAAAACTTCTTCTGTTTGCATTCAATTAAATGTGGAGATTCCTGGATTTTTAAGTAGTATTTTGTATTGTTTTGTTAGTGAGCATAACTTGTAATTTTGTTTTATATTTAATGAATGCATTAACCTTTTCAGTTACTGTCATTCTTATTATTTTAATAAACTACTACATGTGAACATATTCAAGCGCTTCAATCAGCAATCAGCAATAACGGCCAAAAACTTCAACACTAGGCATGTCCTAAAATCACAAAAAACTTCAGTTTGACAAACCAGACTTCAAAACAAAAAAATTTGCAAAATACATTTTGAAAATTTAACTAAAGGTTTTCTACTCTTATCAAAAGAAAATGCTTCCTACTCTTATCAACAGTAAATATTATAAACAGTTTGAGTCAAGTAAGTTATGCACGTCTAGAAAACTCACAAATTTGAAGTGGAAATGAGCTAAATGTAAACCAGGACTTCTGGACACAAGTCAGAACCTTTCCTGCTTCCCCCATTTGTGTTTGGCTATTAAGCTTTAAAATTTTCTCACAATTTGTATTTATTTATTTATTTATGTATATTTTTTAAAGATTGCAAACGCCTTGCTGGTTTTTTATCATTTTCTTCAAATTGTTTTTTCTTCAACGATGATGGGATGCGTAAACAAACATAATTTTGACTTGACTGCATCAATTTCTTTCTTATTTTGATTACAGATGAGGTAAATCAAATTTGATATTTTCAGCAAGGGCCGCCATGACTGCTTCTCCCATTCAATCCGTTGACATAAGAGTGGAAATGAATTGGCAAGAAGCAATTTAATTTTGTGGCACCTTTTCTTCGCTCTTGTAAGATAAATGCGTGACTGCACAAAAATATTTGTCATCAAACGTCCGCGAGGGGCAAATGCATTTTTGATTTGTGCAATGTAGGATATCACTTTAGTCTGGCTACAATCAGTGTTGACCGTCAAGTATATACTGTGTGCATATAAAGCGTGTAGGGTGCTTATTTGATTCCAAGGGTAGTGAAATTTAAGCATGATAAATGAAATGCCTTGCTCAAAATGTCGACATCTTGGCTTTTCTTCCTTGAGTAATGGACATATTTTTGATCTCTGTTTGATTTTGTTTTTGGAGGACAAAAAATGCAAAGTCATTTAAACCATCTCTTGATGAGACGTGATAGCAACTCACACACTTATTTTATTACATGTTTAAATTCCCACCCAAAGCTTACAATGTTAGTTTGACATTTGAGGACAAAAAATGCAAAGTCATTTAAACCATCTCTTGATGAAACGTGATAGCAACTCACACACTTATTTTATTACATGTTTAAATTCCCACCCAAAGCTTACAATGTTAGTTTGACATTTGATGCTTGATATGTGGCATTGTGGTACCCCCTTCTATTGTGTCTTCATTGTGTGCTTGGAATCTTAGGAACTCTTTAGAGGATTTTAGGGGGGGAGGGGGGTTCTGTATAAGAGGAAAATAGTGCGTTCAAGTATGGGAACATTGTGGGGGGGATACCTTCTGCCCCATATTGGGCATGGTATATAGTTTAAACACGTAATAGAATTTAATATCAGAAAGTTTATTCACAATATTATATTAAGTGCAGGGAATAAAATATATTTTTAATGTAGTAAGCACAAACAAAATTTGACCAGCATTATGTCTGGGATTGTATATCAGCTCTCAATAGAGGGCGCAAGCCAACCAGGGGAAAAAAATCCTCCATTCCTCAGAAAAAAATTGAATGAGAGAGTTGCTATGGAAACCACAGACCTCCTGTTACTGGATTTTGTTTAACAAAAGAGGGCGCTATGCCGTATATAAACATCAAGATGCAAGCATCTGCCGGATAGATTTCCCAATCAGAAATGTTTCTCTTGTGATATGGGGCTCGTTATCTCAAGTCACTGGTATTTTCAGAGCCAAGAGGTTTTGGGTTTTTTTTTTGTGGATACAGTTAGATTTCCGATCAAAATACACAAACACAAAGGACCATCTTTATTCTTCATGAAACTTTGATGTGGAAATTGTTTTCGTTTCGTGCTACGTTTTAACTGTTTTATTGTCATTAGTGATTAGTAAGCGTGTGACCCATTGCTAAGGACAAAATGGTTTTTCCCATGCACAAGATAGCAAATCGGGCCGATAAGCACCAATTATGTGCCGTTACGCACAAATTTCGGCCGATACGCCCCCCCCCAATTTAAAATAGTAACAATAATATAAAATAAAAAATTTAAACTAATTTCACAAAAACATTCAAGATATAACAATTTAGAATGCTAAATAGGTGGGTCTCACAGTAGGTCTTTTAAAACCAAGATAAACACCCAAGTAGAAAACATTCGAAGACCTCATTTCAATTCCTTCAGTCAAACTTCAAAAATTTGGGTCCAGAATGGTCCAAAGTTTTGAAAAAATCCTGCAGAGAACTCTGGATAACAACCATTGACAAGAAAATAACTTCACCAAGACTTCGAATACTCAGTGTTTATATTCAGATTTGTAATAAATATGTGTTGAGAAATAATGAGGAATGATTTATGTTACCATTGTATCATCATCATCATCAACATGCTCAGTTGCAGTTTCACAGTAAATACTTGTAAAACAGATTATATTTTCAAAAAGGACAAAAATGAACTAAAATAAATTAATTACAGAGACAGATGAACAGTATCCCATGCATAATGGAGAAAGTGAGACTCCTATGGATCAACCAATGGTTTACAAAACAGTTTTATTTTCAATATTGCTTTATGATCATTGAAAAATACCAATCAAACAACTGAAGACTGAATCACTATTCGTGTACCGACAACAGAGGGCGCTCATCCAGATTTATAGTCCAGCCTTACTACTATCCACTTAACACGGTACTACACAAATTTGTTTATCACAATAAAAAATGTTCACCAACCTTTGCGAAATGTCTAGTAATTATTGTTTTTGCAGTATTATTTTTCATTTAACATAATAAAAAATCCTAAAATAATTTGATTTAAAATTTTCCACTACACCACTGTACATGTACATGTATGTCTCTGAAAATTTGGTGTAAAATCTGACATGGGTTCCAAATTATTGTAGTAATACTATACAGGAAAGGGTTTTGTTTAAATGTTCTGAAATGACCTTTCCTCTGCAGTAATGGAACTAAATTGATTGATAGTGGGGGATTTAACCTTACAGAATATAAGATATTTAACGTCTCACTCAGAAGATGAAAAACTTATGATCTCTTAGGGTTTTTTGGAGTCCAAATTTCTTTACACAACCCTGTTCTCAACAAAATATATACAGATGCAAAATCCTAAATTTAATATAAATCAATAAAATAAACATGTAGACCTGTACATGTACACAAAGTGTTTATGCTGTTCAACAAAAACATACAAAAAGTTTAAGATTATAAATTAAGAATTTTTAAAGAAATTTACTTTGAATAAGTTTCAAGATCACAATTTGAAATATTTCATGGGACTGAGGTGTTCATTCCCTTCCAAACTGGATGCTGGAACTGGAAGATTTTAATTTATGAATTTAATATGCAAGGTTTTTTATGGTCTGATAGAAGATGCAATAAACATGAAGGATGACTACAGTTGGCGGAGGAGTAGCACATAAAATGAACGGAATATTAATATTTAAAATATTCTTACAAGACGCACTTGATCTGAGCAGCAGTTTTGCAAATGGGGGTTTAGAAACTGTAAATGTGGCATTTTGTATATTACCTGTTGAGTGTTGGCCTACAAATACAACATTTTGATTGAGTCAGTTAATGTTACTTGTTAGTGTTACTGTGTAAACAATTATGAATATTATATACCGCCCTCATAGATCCTTGTCATTTGATTGGTGGAACATGCGTCATGTGCCATCCTTTATTTTGCCATGTATACCATTCTGACACAACAAAATTTAATCATTAATGTAGAAGTCCCATATTGATAAATATTGGAGTCCCATATTGATAAATATTGGAGTCCTACATTGATAAATATAGGATGTTTCAGATGCTTCTTAGCTCCGTGCTTCAACTGTAGTAATAAATCTTTAATTATTGATTGTGTTATAAATGCCTCATTAGCCCGCGCAGGCTATGAACGCAAAACTGTTCAAAACTTTGTATTATTAATTATTAAGATAAATTAGTGAATTATATTAGTATTAAAATTATCCAATTCTAATGACAAGGATCTATTAGTAGTATGTGTGAGGTATATAAAACAAACATAGGATGCATTTTGTTCATACAATATAACAGCATTTTTTAAATGTTTGTAACTAATGCCGACATTAAACTCAGTCATTCACAATTCTGATTCAGTTACAAACAGCGGGAACTTAAAAAATGCATTCTAATTTTTAATTTTAGTAAACAAATTAAGGATTGTATGAGGGTAGGGCAGTATGGACACTATGGAGGAAGCAAATCCTCCTACTTGCACTTGTAAAAACTAGTATAAAATATGGTTTTGTTTGTTGTAATTAAAATAAAAAAATCACTTCTGCTGTGATTCGGCGTCCTGCTGAATGCATTGCTAGCTGCAGCGCCACCAACACGGTGCGACAACTCGACCATCGTACCCCACAAAAAAAACACCATACATTGACTCGAAATAAGACATTTATCAAAAAACCTGCCCCTTTTGATATAACCCTGACGTTGTAATGAATATATAATTGTAATAGCATCAAATAAATTTCAATTTCTATGGCAAGTAAAGGACAGAAAACGATATTTTCAAAAATATATTTACTTACCTCACGTTGAAGTGAAGTAGTACCCGGAAAAACATGCACAAAGAGATTGAACAGGCGCCGTCGATTGTGCATGCGCATACAGTATGCGCTGGTGATAAAAATATGAAAGAACTAGCCCGCGTGCGCGTGCTTTACCCTAGTTGCCCTTTGTCATGTTTTTTTTTACGCGAACTCCAACATGATAAAAGTCATCCAAACTAATGTAAAATCATTATGAGTTATTATTATAATTTTTTAAAGTATTCTTATATTGTTTTATGGTAAATTGTTATTTTATAGCGCTTATACTTTGAACTAATTTATTGAATTAGTTGTAATAAGTGACAAGTGGAAAATATGGTAAAACAGCAGTTAAAATGGCCGCCTCCATGTTCATGCATCATCGAGCGGATGTCAGGTGGAACGAGCAAAATTATTGCGGTATGTTCTATAATAGACCCTTTACGTGTTTTCCTGTTGTTAAAAATAAACTGGTGATCAAAACTAAACTGCCTTGCCTATGCGGAACAGCCGCTGCGAAGAGAAGATACACAGTTTTTGAGCGACAGTGATGAGTGAGATTATCATTTCATTTTATATACTGCCCTCTATTGTCAATAGTATTGACAAAAACAATAAACAATAACATTGGATATCAACTTTAAATTAAAGTTAAATTATTACACTATTTAATAATATAAACAAATTTTAAAAAATGCAAACTATCTAAACTTGTTTGTGTGTATTTAAGTAACATTAAGTCGATTTTTAAAACTTAAAAGACACAAACTTTTTAGTGATTATTTTTCTTGTTGAAATGTGTATGAAATGTTTGGATCATTTCTTAATTTTATTTGTTGTCGAGGAGGATTGACTGATCAGTGTTACCAAAATAATGTTGACAAATGATTAAGTGCTTTTTTGTAGTGCATAGTTTTTAAAATTATCTTTCTCGATCTCTCATTTCTAACATAGCTTACTTTGGACTTGAACTTGAAGAGAATGCAGTTTGACATCGGCGAGTTATGACAACGCCAACAGAAATCTCTCAAAATGGAGTGTTACCGAACATTGGCCACGGTCATTTCAAAGGGAAGACCAATCAAAATGATTTGCCTGAAGAGGAATTCATCCGACCTCGCAAGATTCCCCACCAAAACATTGTACATCGCCTCTTCCATCGGCAGACTCACCGATGCAAGCCAGGAACACAATTCCACATCGCTAGATACTTTCACCAGAACGTTTTTCCAGGATTCACTGTTGTAAATGTTGAGAAGCCGCCGTGTTTTCTGAGAAAGTTCTCCCCAGATGGACAATATTTCATTGCCTTCTCCTCCGATCAGACCTCCCTAGAAATCTACAGATTTCAAGGACCAGCTGCAGCGTGTGACTTGCTTCAAAAGATCAGCAAGAAAGCTCCTGTAGATGTTGTGGAAGCCCAAGGGATCCGTGGACAGCTTTTCCAGAGGTTTTTCGCCTTACAGCATGTTGTTAGTGTCACACCAAATGGAGAGCATCTCAACCGAGAGTGCAGCCTTTTTACAGACGATGGCCGCTATGTCATCGTAGGATCTGCAGCCTATGTGCCTGACGAACCCTACCCACATTTCTACGATGTCTACCGTAACAATGAGTCTGTCTCGCCCAACCCCCGCTCCCCACTTGAGGATTATTCTCTACACCTTGTTGACCTACAGTTGGGGATTCTTTGCGACTCTAGAACTTTTAAATGCGACAAAATCTTCTTGTCACACAACCAGGGGCTCTACCTCTACAAGAATATCCTAGCCGTTTTGTCCGTTCAACAACAGACAATTCACATCTTCCAGGTGACACCTGATGGAAATTTTATTGACGTCCGAACTATCGGTAGATTCTGTTATGAGGATGATGGTTTGGTGCTTGCTGCTGGTCAGGACGGACAGCAACCCCCTCACCCATCAACCTCAAGACCCTACAGGGACACTTGTATCAACTCGTTGAAACACCGACTCCTTGCCTATCTATGGAGACGTGCCAACCACCTTGGAACGCCAGGTGCAATGAGACGATTCTTCCAATACTTTGATTATTTCCGAGGGCTACGCATGTGGAAGATTCAATTGCTGGATGAGAACCACCTCCTGATCAAATATGCCAGCGAAGATGTGGTGACACTCAGAACACAAGATCCCAACTCCCAACCGTCCTTCTTTGTCGTTTATAACATGCTGACGACAGAGGTGGTGGCTGTTTTTGAGAATACATCCGAAGAGCTGCTGGAACTTTTCGAGAACTTCTGCGATCTTTTCCGCAACGCTACCCTTCACGCTCATGCACAGTTTACCTGCTCAGCATCCAGCAATATCTACGCTCGACAGATCCAGAGGCGTTTTAAACACACTATTATCAATGCGAGATACGGTGGACATACAGAGGCAGTCAAGAGGCTGTTAGCTCAGCTACCAATCAGCTCACAATCTTATAGTAGCAGCCCTTACCTAGACCTGTCTCTGTTTAGCTACGATGACAAGGGAGTGTCTGTGATGGAGAGACCCAAGGCCTGTGGAGACCATCCTATAAGGTATGGTTTGTACCAAGCCTGAAGTACATTCCTTCAAACTATTTGATGGAAGTGTAGAAGAAAGTCAGAAACACTCATTTAGTTTGAAGAAATACTTATACAAATTTGGGTGGCTAGTGCATAAAGCGCTCGCCTCTCACCATTGTGTCCCAGGTTCGATTCCCGGCTGGGGCCATATGTGAGTAGAGTTGTGCATTGGTTCTCTCCTGTGCCACGATGGTTTTTCTCCGGGCCCTCCAGTTTTCCTCTCTCCGGAAAAACCAAACACTTTGGATCTCTGGCTGTGCTTCGTGGTCATATATGGGTCGATGTGGCTGGCCGCCAAAGGCACAGTTGCATTCTTGTGGCTCGAACACATTGTAGCCTCATCCTTCACAATTCAGCTTCTCAGCTGTGAGTAAGGATGATTAGCCTCCCAAATTATTATTTTATAAACTTTCATCCCAATAAATAGTCAAATTAGTTGAATATCAACACAACAAAGAACTTAAAACAGGCCTGGAATTTCATCTTTGAGAGGACAAGGCCATTTTCGTTTTGCAAAGGGCACTTCCAGTGGAAAACCTTAAAGTCTATGGGAAACTTTTGAAAGGGCACCAAGGCCAAGACCAGGGGCAACAGAGGCCATGGCCTACGTGGCCTCTGGTTAATTCCAGGTATGTTACAACCTGGCCCTATTTTGGTAAACATTACATTGTATTTTGATTTTTCTAAATGTGTTTCCCTCTTGTGTTTTTTTCTCCCTTTGGTTGAAGGTTTTACTCCCGTGATTCCGGCATCTTGAAGTTCAAGATCCACGCAGGGATGCTGGGTCGTCCGTCTCCGCCCTCAGCTCGTCGGCTGGTTGCCTTCACCTTCCATCCCTACGAACCTTTTGCAATATCTGTCCAGCGCACCAACACCGAGTATGTGGTCAACTTCCATGTGAGGCATCAGCCTATGGACTGAGAAGGAGCTTGGTCTTCAATTAACTCATAATTAAAAACTTAACCCTTTTATTACCACGTTATTTGACCACTCAAGCATGAAGCACACATTTTTACACAACAGAAAGCTTTCGTTCAAAGGCCATTTTTACAAACTCTATTATCTCCTTGAAGATAATGTTTTAAAGCAAAATAAGTAATACAAACATTCTTACTTAATATTGAATTCCTGTTCGTATAATCAAAAAAAACATGGAGATTGGTCGATAAATGTCAAAGTTGTTTGTCTTTCTTTCCTCAGTGTGATCTGTAATCTCAAACACTTTTTTTGTACACAACCATATGGCACTCTGAGGTGTTTGGCATTTTGGATCTTTCAACTCCAATTTGAAGAGATTGCATTAGAGCAGCCTTATTTTATTTTACCATCATTGGAAAGGTCCGATCTTTCTCTTTCCAATGATGGTAAGATTGGGTATGGAGGGTAAACATGGATGAAACTACAGCTTTGTTACAAATGGCCTTTGTGCTCAGGCTTTAATGCTTTTTTGTGTGTAAGCTTGGTCGACTAAGCTAAGTCGCCAATGGTAAGAAAAGGGTTAATAGGAAATGTTGGACATTATTTTGTTGCCAAAGACTCAGGGGGGGGGCGGGGGGAGCAACAATTTTCTAGATTGTTGTAAATAGTTTCTACCACTCTTTTGTGTACTTGTTTATGTGTAGGGTCTGTAAGCTAAAAGAGAAAAAAAGAGTAAGAATGCACCAACAATTTTGCAATATTTGTTAATTTTGGTTTTCTTTCAGAGTTAATCTGAAATAGTTGAAGTGTTTATCTATGGTTTCTGTATGTCTTATAGAAGGTACAGGGGCTCGGAAATAGTCTCACAAAATTTTCATATGAATGGTTTCTTAATTACCTTTGAACTTTTCTCTCCAGACCTTAAAGGAATAGTTACCAACATTATTATCAACATTGAAGATGTTTTCTAACAGTTAAAGATGGTTTATAACATTGGCATATCATCATTTAAACAATGCCAAAACAGTGACATGAACATTTCAAAATACGTGAATATTTAGGAGAAGAATGCATTATAGAGTTTTAGTATTATGCATATTGGTTGCATGAACAAGCTTTTCGTCATTCTTTTTGGCATAGATTTGGATATAATTCGAATCTCAATTCCTTGATTTTGTGTTTACACTGAAATTAGCTCTGTAGTGGGATTTTGGGTCTTAAAGACAGTTGTTTAAAGGCACTGAACACGTTTGGTAATTGTCAAAGACCAGTGTTCTCACTTGGTGTATCCCAACATACGCATAAAATAACAAACCTGTGAAAATTTGGGCTCAATTGGTCATCGAAGTTGCATGAAAATGATGAAAGAAAAAACACCCTTGTTGTACAAATTTCTGTGCTTTCAGATAGGAATAAAAACTTGTTGCAAGAAGTTTTATTATTTTAGTGAGAAATTACCTCTTTCTCAAAAACTACGTTACTTCAGAGGGAGTTGTTTCCTACAATGTTTTATACTATCAACAGCTCTCCGTTGCTCGTTACCAAGTAAGTTTTTATGCTAATAAAATTTGTTTTGAGTCATTACAGTGGAATAAGTAATTGGAAGGGGGAAAAGTCCAGTGTTTTTTAAGGCATGCAAGATTTCAACTATTTGGCTTATATCTACCTTTTTTCAATTTTGGGGTGAACAAAGAAAAAGTGACTAGAACAGTAATTGACCTTGACCTCCACATTAATGTGCCGGCGCTCTACCAACTGAGCTATCTAGCCCTAATGTTGGGTCTCCCTAGATGTCAGTATCTTCCTTTTTAAATAATTTGAACCAATGACCTGCAGATTAACGTGCCGGCATTCTGTCAAATGGGCTATCAAGCCCTATGTTGGCAGTCTCTCTATTTTGTCAATATCTTTGTTTGGGGGTGCCATAGAAAACTGAAAAACACTGTACAAAGTTTCCTCTTCTTTTGCAATATAAAAGTTTCAAGTCTGGGTGGTTTTTTTTCTAAAGATTTCACATTCTCAGCCGATGTAAACTTGACAGTAGTTGATTTTGAATGAAGGTCAAATATCATCATCATCTTCCTATACTGTGCAGAAACCTCCTCCGGAGTATACTCGCACATTGGTTGAGGTGCAAACAAGCAGGTGCAGACAAAACTAAAGGCATGAAAAATGGATGTGCAATTAAAAACAGATCTATAGGCTTATGCCTATTTAGTATTTTGTTTGTTGATGGGTGATTAGCTGAAGGTGACCCTGCGTAAGCCCGGTTCATACTTCACGCGAAAGCGAATGCCAAGCGAATTTTGGTGACACAATAATCGGTACGCACCCATTTTTCCAATCGTGACACAATAAAATTCGCTCCGCTTTCACGTGAAGTATGAACTGGGCTTTAGTCTTTTCTTGAAGACATCCAGAGTTGGTGATTCAACAACTTGCTTGGGCAGTGAATTCCACAGGAGGATGGTGTCTGGGAAGAAGTAGCCTTTCAGTAAGTTTGTGCGGGTGGATGGGACGAAGAGTTTCAGGTTATTTCCTCTGGTGGATGAGTTGGTTACACCCCTATGTTCCGACACCCCTATGTTCCGACAACCCTGGTGTATTTTCCTATCTAACCCTAACCCTAACCCTATGTAAATCATGTTGTCGGAACATAGGGGTGTCGGAATATAGGGGTGTCGGAATATAGAGCAGTCACCGATGAGTTGGCTGGAATTTAGCCATGGGCCCAATTTCATAAAGCTGTTTAGCAGAAAATTCTGCTCAGCAAATTTCTTTGCTAAGCAAGAAATGAGTGGGGTACCAGTCACAGCAATGGTAACTGTATGGTATTTTGGCTGGTAACCTATTTTTCTTAAGCATGAGTTTTCTGTGCTTAGCAAGTTCTTGTGCTTACATGTTTATGAAATTGGGCCCTGGTAGGAAGCCAGTCTCCGTTGCACTGTTTTGTGCAACGGAGGAGTCCAACTTGGGCTAGCTGGAATTATGTCACGACTGTCAACAAGATATTTATCCTAATGCTGTAAACTTGTGTGCCGTTTCTTGTTGCTTGACTTCAATGTTTGAACTGTCTTCTCAAAATGTCTGAACACTGGTTGCTCAAGTGTATTGTCATTTTCACTGTGTTATTATATTTGTACAGAATAATTGGAATGTGAATAAATGAAGTTTCTTACTTTGTTGAGAGTGAATTGGAAGGCTTTATATGTTTATTGGGGTGTGTTATCTTCTCGTGTGTGTGTGTTTGTTTATCAGATGGGTGGGTTGGCCTGTATAAAATGGTATATAGGCTCGGTGGCTTGGGCTCCACTTTGAATTGGTGGTGCAGTTAATGTGAGCATACAATTTCATTTGTTCGTTGTTTACTTATAAATAAATAAAAACGAGGAGCGAGCGCGTGGTGGCGCCCCAACCGCGCACACTTTACAAAACGTGTTTGATGTTGTTTTTCCGGCCGGGGGTGTGTGTGCGATGTCAGCTCGTCCAGTCAGTGCGCACCGTTCGGAAAAGTCGTTTCTTTCATTTGCAGCGTATGCACGACAGTCGCAGTTTTGCATATATAATGAGCTTGGAGGGCACATTTTCAAAAAATCATATCGTGAAAACCCAGCCATGTAAAAATATAAAAACGTAATAGTATGAACGAGGAATGCTTAACTGTAATAACAAACGTCATGGATGAATTTTTAATTGTTCAGAAATAAGAAATTTCGGGCTATAAAAATGAACATCGTTGTACAAAAATAATGGTCTCCGAAAAAGTCCCTTTTGTAGCATTTAACGAAATCGTGCAGACAAACCTTAATCATGTGTGTTTAGGTACATTATTCATCTACTCAACCGCTACTGTTGTTGTTTCTGAATCCACTCGAAACAGTCGGGGGCACCCTAAGTAGCCGTCGCCGTCAGCGCGAACATTCTCGGTAAAAAAATCCGCCGTTACTCGTTGTTCTAATGTGAGCCCGAACGTGATTGGTCAGAACGTGCATCAAGCGTGCCAACTGACTAATCAGCTTCTACGTAACAAAACGCAAGGCACCCATTTTTGGCACGATTCCTTGCTCGTGTGATGCATTCACGGGGGCTTGTGTTGACAACAAAGCGGTGCCTGACTAGTATTCGTTAGTATGGTTTTTGGCAGGGTTTAGCTTCAGTTATGTATCTGTATCTGTATCTTAACGTCTCAGAGAAACCAAAACTGGCACAAAACGCAACGGTTAATTGCTAGTTTAGGGATAAATAATGATGGCCTTCTAATCCAATGCTATGAATACAATATTTGACAGTTTTAAAATGAAATCTGTCTTTGTTTGTTTTGTTCCTGAACTCATATATTTTTTGTTTTTGTCTTATAATACTTAATCTTTTAAGCATTTTTTAGTGAGTTTTACTTTTCCAACGAATGAAAGTTAAATTCGTGACCCTGCCCACCCCGAATCTATTTACTGTGAAATCTCACTTAAAAGCTGGGAATTGCAGTGAGCTCCAAATAAAATATATTAAATATACAAGGAAGAATAAAAACACAAGAATAAACCAAATGACATTGTTCTTTTCTTTTTCTTTTGTAAATAGTACAAAACATTTATTTTAAAGTTTTTCTCAGCTGCATACATACATGACATTTAAAAGTATAACAAAATAATGATATTGCATTTGATTTCTGTGCACATGAGATGATCGAGTAATGTGCTACATACAACACTTGGCGGTTATAGGCTATTGCTTTAAATGAAAAAATCATAAAACGTTTCAAGTAAAATGAAAACAAAATAAGTGTTGCAGAGTGAACAAAAATACCTGAGTGATCACAAATACATACAAATAAATAAACACTGGGGCAAGTGCCTTGATACAAATATAATAATGGAGGCGAAGTTCTCACTGGCGAAGTTCTCACTGGTTTTGAGATGGATGGTGATGATGATGCTGGTTCGGGGGGTTTTGGAGGCGAAGTTCTCACTGGCGAAGTTCTCACTGGATTCGAGAGGGATGGTGATGATAACGCTGATGGTTTTGGCGGTTTGACAGAACTTGATGGATTGACAGTTGACTTCCTGAGCTTTTTTTTTTACAGTTAACCGTAAAAGTTCTGCAGGGATGAATCGCTTGCCAGGAGCCCCTGGAATGACCCGGACGATCAAAGATTCAACAGCTGACTGTAGGACGGAGGCAAATCGCTCATTTCCTTCAAAATTTAAATGAAGGCCATCTTGAGCGAAAAATTCTCGCCTACTGACATCCTCGCCGACATCCACAAACTTACAATCTCTAAAATGTTTGCAAAGTTTTGCAAGGTGAATGTTGTATGTTCTAACTTTACCATTCACAGCATTACTATCATGTCGTGGCAAAAGCCCACTAACCACAATCTTCGTAACCGGGTACCTTTCACGGATAGATTTCAGAAGACGGTCAAACTTGTGCATGAATGGGTCCAAAAACTCATCCCACAGATCATTCGTTCCCCAAAAAGAACTACCACATGTGGTGCTGTTGCAGATAAATGTTTAATTGTGTCTCTTATACAAGAAATTCTGCCACCGGGTATAGTTGTGACATTTGGTCTAAACCAATCACTGTTCATGTTATATGGCAGATACCTGGTGATGGAGTCTCCAAGTATTTCAACTCTAAACCATGGCAGGTCCTCCAGAGAGCTGGGCCTGTAATGGAAGTTATAAATACAAAGACTTAAAAACTAGGCCGAATTTTAAAAAGTTATTAATAATAAACAAAGCATAGCCTACAAAACAAAGTTGCGATAGAAAAAAGGTGGATGACTGACCCTATAATATTAAATCTCCCTTATTTCTCACCTTGTTGGTGGCTTGAGGAAGGTTATTGAAAACTAGGATGGACAGGTAAACAGCACAACAAAAGATAATCCTGACACTCTATTGATAAAAGGCTGAATAGGGACCATCCTGTTTACACAGACTCTTCCACCACCCTTTGTTTAGTATGCTTGCCTGCCCTTGTTGACTGCTAGTGCTAACATCAGTCTTTTTGTGATGATGTTCTTTTTCCTCACCCCATGTCTTACAAAGTCTTTCCACTTCTTTAACACTTGGTACTACATGTACTATTAGGCACCAATTATTTACGAAGGCCGCTGACATTAAAGGCAAGAGTACAGCTTCCAAAACAGACTAACACTTTTAAGAAACGGTTTATATAGAGGACTGATGCGGACTACATGAATGGCAACAATAAATTGCCATGCCCCAGTGCAATAGTTTCGTCTGTGTGAAATTTATCTCATGACATGTTTAACAAAAGCCTAACGTATGTTAAGACATAATTAAATAAGACTGTCTCATATATTACGATGATGAAAATCGAATCATGAAAATAACCCAGTATTATGAATGTGAACACAAAATAAACTAATTGTTAAAATTGGAACTCATTTTTTTTTTTTTCACAACATTGTGACAACAGATATTTCATACATTTAAAGTTAACTAAACAAAAATATTCTTAGGTTTTTGCATTGTCATGATGTCAGAAGACTAGTCCTAGTCTTAATTAAGCAACAATTCACAAAAAAGTATCAACAGTATCAGTAAAACACCCAAGCATGACCTGAAAGAAGACAAGGAAGTCATCAATGTACCCACAGTGCAAAGAAAGACCCATAATGAATCCATGTTCCATCCACAATTAAAACCACCATGTTTTGTAATATAGTTCATGTTGCTTTTCTAAACTTAAAAGTACCGTTTTTAATATTTTCCATGACAAAATTTCATAATTTTTTATGACAATTTGTCACAAAGATCATCAACAAACATGACAAAATAAATGGCGTCGTAAGAACAAGTAAAAACACAAGGCCTTTTCCCCGACATTTGATGATGACGTCACGTAAGCTAAAACGATACGGCACAAATAATGATTTTTGCAAAATTTTTGGCACTGAAAAAAACATCGACGGCTAAACCTGCAGAAGTATATGTGGTACCAATCGAAAGAACGATCCTTCGTCTATCAGAATATCGACTCCGTTTGTCTCAATCGTGCTCGAAACAGTCGGGGGCACCCTAAGTGTAAAGCTTACCAACGGAAAGTGTAAAACTTAAACCACATTTCAGACGAAGATTCACGTGTAATTGGTCTCTAAAATCTGGTAAAAATGGGTTTATTTTACGAGGAAAATGTTCAAGAAACTTACCACTCCATGCTTGACCCAACACTGCCCTCTTGCTGGGACCTCTAGCCAATGTTTCACATCGTCTCCGAGCGCTCGCGCATTCACGCGAAATCTCGAAGGGTCCGAGAGCGCCGCGCGGCTGCAAATGAAACTAGCGAAATATGCTAATTATCTCGCACTGTGTGCGCACTGACTGCGTCTGTCAGTCGAGTGCAAGGGGGATGTTCACGATGGAGGTCGACTCTTTCTTCAAGAACTTGCCTAAAATCGTAAGTATGAGCTGAGAGTTTCGGTTATCTTTATTTGGTGAAGTCTGCGTGCCTTGGTCAGGCTCGGGATGAGTCTACCCGCTGACTCGATCGCTCCACATCAGCATGATCAGCAGAGAGAAACCCAAGCAACCACCACGGGAGGTTCGTTCCGCTATCGTCGTCTCCACGACGAACCTACGGGGAGAGTGGCGGCCGGTTGCCCATGGAGTGGGGGGAGGGGGGCACTGTACGCACAATTATCATCACGAAAACCAGACCAGAGACTGCAAAGCATTTTTAAAATTATTGTTTGACCATGGTTTGACAATGGCATAGGCCTATTGTATGTATTTTTGGCGACCGGTGATTGAATGCATTGAATGATTGAACAGTTGAATGCATTCGGGTTTGCCGGGGAGGGTGGTGGGGGAATTCCCCTGCACCCCTCCAGCATTTGGGAGTAAACCTTTTGCTCACTAACTGATGCGTTTCATTAAATCCCAAACATTGTTACTGTTTTGTTTTCCTTCTTTCTTTATGATTTTGCAATATAAATCGTAACACTCGATTCTCATGATCATGATGTATTGATGGTCATATCACAACTACTTTTTACACAAAATAGAATGGTAGCTTTTGAATTTTGTTTCCCTATTGTTTTCCTTTTACAGGAATTACATGCACACATCAATGGTTCTATTAGCACCAAGACAATAGAGGAACTTTTGGCAAAGAATCAGCAAGAAGGAAAGACGCAACTGGACATAACAGCTTTACAAAGATGGAAGGCTGGTTTGGTAAAGGGAGAGACAATGACTTTGGACGGGTAAAGAAATAGGCTAAGTCCGAATCAAGCAACATTGGCTTTATGACTATTGGCTTGGCTATGACTATTGGCTACATGCTGTTGCAACATTGAAGCAGGCATAGTTCAACAATCCAGCCATAGCCACAGCCGAAGCTACTTCTAAAACTGTAAGGCTCCGTGAGCCTTATAATAATAATAATAACTAATTCGTATATATAGCGCATTTCACAATAACGTCTCAATGCGCTTTAAATAAGTGCCCTGGTCATTGGGCCAATAACATTCCTGTAATCTTTCTCAGCTCCCTGGGGAGTATACAGCTCCGAGCTGCCGTGGCGCTCCAAAGGTTTTTCAAATACAATATCAACCTCTACCCTCGCAGGTACCCATTTATACCCCTGGGTGAAGAGAAGCAATTATAGTGAAGTATCTTGCTCAAGGATACAAGTGTCATGACCAGGTTCTAACCCACACCCCGATGACTTAAAACCAATCAGAACTTGAATTTGATGCTCTACTAAACCACTCGGCCACAGACTGACCTACCCAGATCTAACCCTCTAATTAAGTGGAGCCATCTGTTCTTTGTAGCAGGCTTCCAGATGTCTTGCTGACAGCCTGTGCTAGGTTTCCAACACCCCTTACCCCTTCTATTCAAACATTTTGGCTTACTGGGGAGCCATTAACGAGTGGAACCTTCCGACATTTTGTGTAATTCCTGGAGTTACTCCCTCACTTCACTAAAGGTTTACAAATAAAATAAGTCAATCTTTCTTTAATCTTGCACCAGGTGCTTTGATATGTTTAAGCTTATCCATCAGTTGGTTGACAACTGTGAGGCGGTTGCCATAGTAACCCGCAATGTTATCAGGGAGTTTGCAGAGGATGGTGTCAGGTATCTTGAGTTGAGGAGCACCCCAAGAGATGTGCCAGAGACAGGTGAGGACAGCAGGGGTCGATTTCATAGAGTTGCTTTAAAGCACAAAAAGTAGCTAAGCACAAAAAAATTATGCTTACCATGCAAAGGTTACCAGCCGAACTACCATGTCACGTGTACAATTTGTGACTGGTATCCTGCTCAGTTCTGCTAAGCAGAAAATTGTTAAGCAATATTTTCTGCCTCAAGCAGCTCTATGAAATTGGGCCTAGGTGGTGATGGTGGTCGTGGTGGAGGAGCGGGAGCCCGGGGGGGGGGGTTTCCTTTGTGAATGGAATTAGTCACATGTTGCACAATCTTGTAATAGGCTACTCAAGGAGAAAAGAAAAAAAAGTGAGAGGACGGAGCAATGAGGAAGAGAAATTCAGTGTTTTAGCTCTTTGTAGACGAGTCTGGGTCTGGGTTTCATTTAGTGCTTGATATGTGGCATGGTGTACCCCCCCCCACCCTCTATTGTGTCTTCATTGGGTTCTAAGAATCTCAGGATTATGCATTTTCAGTGATCTAGCTATGCCACGACCGAAGCTGTCAATTCAGACATTGCCAATGTGACAACATCAATGCTGGAGGGTAGTCTGGTCACTTTATATGAAAAGAGATTTACAACTATCGTTACCAGTGTGTATACAAGGAACCTGGCACAGATGTGGCATGCCGTGGCTGAGTGGTCAAGCCTAACAGACTCTGGTGTTTCTAATCAGCAGAGTGTGGGTTCGAGACCAGGTCTTGACACTTGTGTCCTTAAGCAAGACAGTTAACCATTATTGCTTCGTCCTTCGGATTTGATGTAAAGTCCTAGGTCCCGTGTGTTGTGTAATGCATGTAAAAGAACTTGGTACACTTGTCGTGCAGAGAAGGGGTTTGCCCCGTTTTTTTTCTGGTATGGTTGGCTGCAGATTGTGCCACAGCACCTTGCAAACTATTACATGGTGCCAAGTAAACTAATGGGTCTTATAATTCCATAGCTCCACATCTTGTAGAGCAAAAGAAATTAGTGCTTTGAGATGCACTCGAGTGTGATAACTGATAATGCACTATATTCAAACTGCGTATTATTATTATTATTATGATCTGATAACAGTTAATCTGAAAATGTAAACACATCCAAATTGCAATGGGTTTATTTACTGTCTAACCGAGGTACACATGGCTTGGTATATATGGTCAAATTTTTTCTTGAGGACAGATGGACATGTGGCTAAAATGAGACCCTGCTGTATTTGATCTTGATTGTTTTGTCAGGAATGACCAAGAGAAGTTACGTAGAAACTGTACTATCTGCAATACATGAGAGTAAAGATGCTGGACTTGATATTATAGTGAGGTTAGTTCGTTCACAAGTAAGTAAGTTCACACAATCTGGGCCCAATTCCATGGCTCAGCTTACCGCGGAATTCTGTGCTTGCGATCACCATTCTTCGCATACAGTGCAAGCGCCGAATTTCTGTGCTAGCTGTGTAAGCAAAGAATGCCTAGTAACGTGGACTACGCACGCGCACAAGCAGAAATTCCCTGCTAACCTGTGAAATACGCTTGACATAAGCGCGGAATTCCTTTCTTCCATAAGTGCCGATTCTTTGCTTCAGTAAGCAGAGCCAAGAAATTGGGCCCAGGACAGGGCTTTGGCTCAACTGAACAATGGATTTCATTGGTTAAAATTGGTGATGCAAATACCAGATTGGAGGTGTTTAAAACAAAAACAAGTTGAAATGTTGGCACCTCACACTATATCAGCTACTCCTTTAAGAAGTGGGCCCAATTTCATGACTCTGTTGACTGCGTAATTCTGTGATAACGTAAGCGCAGAATTACGCGTTAAGCAGAGTAATGAAGTTGGACCCTGAAGGACTTTACATAAATACTGCCTCCCCTACCAATACAAAAGAAGAAGAAAACAAATTCACTGAATGCAATACTTCAAATCTTGGGGGATCAATAATAGCTTTGAGCCTCAGTGGTCCGAATTAGTAGGTGCGGCTTGATTACCACATTAACATGACTTCAAGGTAGGGTCATAGATTGGTTTTTGTCAACGTAATGCTCATTTATAGGCACAATTATATTTCATGGACAGACACCAACCCTCAGAAATCTGAGAAACAATCATGTTTTGGGGTGAAAAATTATCCAAACCATATTACTTCTAAAGGAATCCTTTCTCAAAAATGTTCAAACTATCAACAGCTGCAGTGCTTCTCACCAAGTAAGTTTTTATGGTCTTAATTGTGTTGAGTATTTACCAATCTACAACCCTTCCTTTAAAAGCATACGCTTCCCTTAGCAAGAGCTGCAGCTGCCATTTTGGAGACGGCCTAACTATTTAGAAAAAATTTCACCAAGTCTGATGTCACAATACAAATCACTATGGTGATATTGGCGACTCATTTTACGATCAATCTTAGCTCTTTATGAAATTGGCCCCAGGGTGTTGGAATTTGAGAGGGTTGAGGGTTTAGGCACTTTAACCCCTCCCCTCACCCTTTGTAGTAATACATTTATTGTTTTTTTTTCTGCAGGTTTATGATAACAATTGACCGGGGTAGAGACCTCAAGACTGCCCAGGAGACTGTGCAACTTTCCAAGGAGTTCTACGCCTCCAGTGGTGGGGTTGTGGTTGGACTTGACTTGAGTGGCGATCCACATGTATGTTGGGATATTGTATATCAAGTCAGTGATTTCGCTCTAACATATGGGGCATTATGCTTTGAAACTTTGTGGCGTGTCGTGGCCTAGCGGTTAATAGCACCGGACTCAAGCTCTGGTGTTTCTGGTCAGAGTGTGGGTTGGGGTCCCGGTCATGACACTTGTATCCTTGAGTAAGATACTTTACTATAATTGCTTTGTCCTTCGGATGGGACATTAAGCGGTAGGTCCCGTGTACTTGGATTGGTAGTGCACGTAAAAGAACCCAGAACACTTATCATGGAAGAGTAGGGGTTAACCCCGGTGCTTCTAATGCATTGTTTACAGGTTTCCTTGGTTAGCGAGCTACAGTGATTAAGTTCACTTATGAGGCATCCTTGGTTTTATTACCAGATATATTATAATAATAATAATAACACTCCTAGGTCCAATTTCATGGCTCTGCTAACCGGCGAATTTTGCGCATGCCATCACCATTCTTCGCTTACAGGGCAAGCGCCGAATTTCTGCGCTAGCTGTGTAAACTAAGAATGCCTAGTAACTTTATGTACAAGCAAACAGACGGCGAGGAATGTGAATGACTGTAAAAAAAATTCTTGCTAACATGTGAAATACGCTTACGCGTAACCATTTTTTTCTGCTATAGTAAGCACAAAAATTTGCGTACCTATAAGCAGCGCTATGAAGTTGGCCCCCGGTGGTCAGTTGGGGGCATGGGACAAAGAACCGTGGGAATAGAATGTGTGGCCTGGGCAAACAGACGGCGAGGAATGTGAAGGACTGTAAAATTGAGTATTATGGAATTTATGAGGGAATGGTGGCTAATTATTTTTTATCTGGGGACCTATTTGAAAATCTGCATAAAACACCAATCATGCCAGAGGTTGGCTTACTTATCAATACCTGTTGATAGTGCTCATAACTGAAACCAACATTTGGTTGTCTATTACAGAAGAATGATGCCAGAGATTACATCCCTTTTCTACATGAAGCAAGAGAAAGTGGTTTGAAATTGGCCATCCATACTGCAGAGGTGAGTTAAACCTGTTAAAGGCATCGTACGGGTTTGGTAATGACTCTGAAAATTTATGGCAATCAAAACTGACTTGGTAAGAAGTACAGCAACTTTGGATAGTATAATGCATTTTGAGAAACTTTTAACTCCGAAGGACTGCGGTTATGGAAAAATATATCACTTTTTATCCCCCAAAATATCTTCCTGCGTGGACATAACCTGCGCCTTGAACACCCAGCAGGGTGAATATGTGCGCATTACAAGTCTTATTATTATTATTATTATTATTATAACCGCCTCAGATTTTCGGCAATATCTCAAAAACGCTACCACCTTTTGAAATGAAATTTTCACAGGTTAGTTTTATGGTATATATTTACAACTATATAGCATTGAAACAAACAATAGGCTCTAATTACCAAATGTGTACGATGCCTTTAATGTACACGTACTTTTTCCACTATTCAATAAAACCATTCATTCACACTACACTGCTTGCAAGGGCAATCTCACTATCAACTATCAATGCATTTTGTTGAATTAAATGAACAAAATAATTATTATCATTATCATATATTTCTGGTAATGAAACCAAGGATGCCTCATAAGCGAACTTAATCACTGTAGCTCGCAAGCCTGAGGAAACCTGTAAACAAGGATGCTTGCTATGCGAACCAGAAACACCGGGTTTAACCCCTACTCTTCCACGATAATAAAGTGTTCTGGATCTTTTACGTGCACTACCAATCCTAGTACATGGGACCTCTGGCTTAATGTCCCATCCGAAGGGCAAAGCAATTATGGTATCTTGTTTCACGGACACAAGTGCCATTACAGGGACTCGAACCTCCACTCTGCTGATCAGAAACACCAGAGCTCGAGTCCGGTGCTCTTAACCGCTCGGCCACGACGTACCCCGGAAAAAAAATGACACACAAATGAAAAGGTTATTTCATTGATGCATGTAGCGAGGCAGCTACTGAAGATGGTTGTGTAACATACAGTCATATCAATTGTAAATAATACAAAATCTTATAGTTGCAAGATGTATTTTGTCACTGTACCTCTAGATTCCCAACGTTGCAGAGATTCTTGCGCTAGTCCAGCTTCCTCCAGATAGGATTGGACATGGGACGTTCTTACAGCCTGAAGACGGTGGATCACAAGAGATAGTGGACACAGTAATCAAACATAAAACTCCATTAGGTAATTACTACATGAAACCACCCTTAAATGCTCTAGTATCTACCCCTCGGCCCAATTATATAGAGCTAAACAGAAAATATTGCTTAACAATTTTATGCTAAGCAAAATTAAGCAGGATACCAGTCATAGATGGTAGATGTGACATGATGTTTTGGCTGGTAACCTTATTCTGGGAAGCAACATTTTGTTATTGATAGCAATGGTCTGCACTGATCTATTGTTGCATTAAAAGGGTTGCTTGCTGAAATGGCGTTTTTATAGTGCACATTTGAACCCGAGTTTCCCATCTTGTGCCTTTGGCACTCTATAATATTTGGTACTCCCTCAACTCAACTACTGTTTCTCTTTGTCAAGGATTATAACAAGTTTTCCTTTAGATTCTTTAAGTTGCATAAAAGTGCCATACACAAAATGCTAAATTGTATTTAAAGGTTCTGTATACGTTTGGTAATGACTCTAAAAAATTATAGCAATAACAATTAACTTGGTAAGAAGTACAACAGCTTTGGATAGTATATTGCATTTTGAGAAACTTTTCACTTCAAAGTACTGCGGTTATGGAAAAATATATCACTCTTTATCCCCCAAAAATTGATTCTGAGAAGCGTTACTGAGAAGCGTTACTGCAGTTTCTCAGATAGTGTATTCCAATTGCAGATTATTCTTCCTGCGTGGACATAACCGCTCCAGATTTTCGACAATATCTCAAAAACGCTACCACCTTTTGAAATGAAATTTTCACAAGTTAGTTTTATGGTATATATCTACAACTATATAGGATTGAAACAAACAATGGGTTCCAATTACCAAACGTATACAATCCCTTTAAATGACAAATAACCGATTCCCATCTTCAAAGCGTGTCTGCTTTGTAGCATCAGGACAGTTAACACCAAAGGGAAAGCCATATATTGATGTTTTTAGAATGAGTTCTCTTGTTCTTTTGTCGACAGAGCTTTGTCTTTCTTCAAACATTATCGGTCAAACTGTAACAAGTTTTGACAATCATCATTTCAAATTCTGGTATAATCAAGGCCATCCATGTGTTATTTGTGTAAGTATATCAAGTAGTGAATGAGATGAGGCTTTGTGTGGCGACAGTTCCACACCAAATATCCTGGTTCTGCTTACCAGTGTATTTTGTGCTTACAGTCACCATTCACTGCTTATAGTGTTGGTGCAAAATTTCTGCATTAGCTGTGTAAGAAAAGAATGCATAGTAACATAAAGTATGGAGTTGCACAAGCACAAATTCCTTGCTATCCTGTGAATTTCTATTTTTATTTCTATGATGATTCTCAACAAAGCCTGTTCAGCATCTAGATGAGGTATAAGCGCATTGGGTGCCAGACACACCGGGGCGAATCCCTTCTCCTAGCGATAATCGTACTGGTGTCTTTTACGTCCATTGGTAGTTTTTAGTACAACACACGGGACCTACGGCTTTACGTCCCATCCGAAGGACGAAGCAATAATGATTAAGTGTCTTGCTTAAGGACACAGTGTCAAGACTGGGACTTGAACCCACACTCTGCTGATCAGAAACACCAGAGCTCGAGTCCGGTGCTCTTAACTATGCTTTAACCCTCGGCAAAGACATGCCACAAATATGCTTATGTGAAATACGCTTACATTGAGCACATATCTTTCTGCTTCAGTAAGAGTAGATTTTCACTTGTTGTAAGCAGAGCCATGAAATTGGGCTTTGTTTGGTTACTGCTACTGTAAAAACCACATCACCATCAGTGATCATAAGCTGAATCTCATAGATATTCTTAATTAAGAGTATTGCTTCATTAATAAATTTGCTGAGCAAAAAATCATAGTGGCACTAGGGCCATGTCTGAATTGACGGATGTTGTTTCAACTTGAGAATCATGTTTAACATACGTTGAAGTATAAGCTGTCCTTAGTTACACACCTTACAACAGCCCGAACCGCAAATCTAGAAATTTTGCTATTTGTTAATTTGATGAAAGGCAGCGCATCTCAAACCTACTTATTAAATTGCAATATTGATGCCAAGTGGAACTTACATTGGGAAATGTCTAGAAAAGCCTTGACAACATTTTGAAACAAATGGAGGAAATTATGTTAACTACCGGAGCACCTTATCTGATAACCCTTGAATCTTATTTTGGTAATTTGAAGTACTGCCCCTTATCCGCAGGAAATTACGGTAAGTCTGGTAGACACATTGTCCTAGGGACAGAAGGATTTGGGTCTACTCAAATAAAATCAACCTAATATTTAACAGAGCAAGTCAAACTTTTCCTCTTCACATTTTCATTTTCTAGACGGATGATAAGGGAATATTTGCTACAAGCCTTTCCCAGGAGTACCAGATCACGGCTTCAACGTTCAACTTGACCCGAGATCAGGTGTGGGAACTCTCGCTCAAAAGCATCGAGGGAATATTTGCAGATGATGCAATGAAAGATCAACTCAGAAATCTTTGGGCCAACGAAAAGTCTAAATTGGAGTTTACGTAAAATATTCAGAGTTTTCCTCTTTTTTTTTTAAGTGCCAAAGAGTTATTAAGGTAATAATAGAGTGGTGACTCTGTGTTAAAGGGCAGTTTAAGACCGGCAGGGTCGTGGTCGTGGGATAAAGGACTGAGCGGAAGGCCAGGTCCTTTATCGCACGGCCCTGCAAGGTCTTAAATGTACCTTTCAAATGAAGCTTGTGCTGTTGTCCTCAAAATAAAGATTAACAAATATCTTAAACTACAGTGCATACAATTTACTATTCGTTGAATGTTGAGGTTGAGAATGAATACATGAATAGATAAATGACACAAGAGTAAAGTCTACCAATAAGTTTGTGTTATTGTTTAAAAAAATAGAATGGGATTTTGGCTTCCCCCTCCACCTTCTACACAAAGTCTGCAGATACACCCTTTTTGGCAACATCTATATATCCAAATATTTCAGAATTATAAATTTGAGAAAATTGAAAAAGCCGTTTTAAACTGCTTACCATCCAAACGGACCTATGGTGTAAATGCAAAAATAGTAGTTTATGGCCTGACGTTTCGACCCTAGCAGAGTCTTTCTCGAAGGCCAAGACAACACAACACATATATAAGTGTAACAGAAGCAGTCAAGTGGAAATACAAGAATAGAGAGAGGGAGAGGCAGAAAGCACAAAGAAAAAGCATGGGGTAAACAATGAATAAGGAGACAAAGGGAGGGGGGTTGGAGGGAAGGGGCTGGTTTGACCACAAGAAGTTGGAAACACAAAGGACAATTTTAAATTTGTTGAAAAATATATACCATTTCATCAATTAAATTACTTTCTTTTACTTTATACATCATCAATATAAAAAAAATCATAAAAAACTCATCAGTTCAAGGTGCTTTGATGAGTCCTCCAACTCGTAACATTTTCAAAGAGTTGATCAATCATTAGAAACAATTCAACAAGCCCTTTGTTACACTTTGTTGAGAATGGTAGTTTTGCACATGATCTTTTTTTGCAATGTGTTCAGCTTTTTTACTTGTGTTACAATTAAGACCATTAACTGGGAAGAAATTATTAAATATGGCTGGGAGGACATTTCATTGATATTTATTCATGAAAGTTGCTAGCTGTTTGGCATAAATATTCTAAACTGTAGAACATTGTATTGACTGCTGTTCAAAGGGTCTGTATACGTTTGGTAATGACTCTGAAAATTAATGGCAAGAAGTACAACAGCTTTGGATAGTACAATGCATTTTGAGAAACTTTTCATTTTGAAGTACTGCGGTTATAGAAAAATATATCACTTTGTATCCCCTAAAAATTTTAATCTGAGAAGCGTTACTGCAGTAACATTTCTCAGATTGTGTATTCCAATTGCAGATTATTCTTCCTGCGTGGACATAACTGTTCCAGATTTTCGGCAATATCTCAAAAACGCTAACACCTTTTGAAATGAAATTTTCACAGGTTAGTTTTATGGTATATTTCTACAACTATATCGGATTGAAACAAGCAGTGGGTTCCAATTACCAAACGTATGCAATCCCTCTAAACCTATAGTCGGTCATTGCACGTGTCAGCAATGGTCTTCCATAATTTCTCCACCCTACCTTGAGCACCGGGCTCACCCCACAGCTCCTGTAGAAACCTCCACCCTTTTTCTTGCGTGATCAAGATGTACTCGTTACCCGGTTGTAAACGATAGTTGTGCAACGCCAGCACAAGTTCGTGTGACATCCTGGCCACCATACAGAGGTATAGTAGACTCATTTCTTCTGCCGTGAGAGGTATGACTGATTGGAACCCTGCGAGAAAGTAACCGGTGGCAGCAGTGGAATTGTCTGTTTTGGTGTACATCATGAAGCACATCGCAGTGCACACTTCAAACAGAAGACAGCTGTGTATTATATCTGTGAAGTCAATGACACCTGAGATGTCATACTCGGGGCAGGGCTTCATCGTTTTGGCTGCTGTTGGTGATGAGGGGGTGCAGTTTTCCAATTCTGATGGTGGTGTTTTTTCCATCACTAGAATATTGTAATCATTGAAGTCATTGTGAATTATACCTGAAAATTAACATCATTTATTGCATTATCATTTAAATCTTAGAAAGAGAAAATCAATCAAAAGCATTCAAATTTTCTAAAAAATGAAATAAATTTTGTTTAAAGAAATTATTAGTCTAGCAAAGATGATTGATACAAAAAAAGAAGAAAGTATTTCCATATAAATTTGAAGTTGTTACTCCAAATCCATTTCTATCCTCGCTAAATATTACTAATTTATTTCTCTCCACAACAAATGCACAGAGCTGGAGGACACAAAGAAAAAAGCAAAAGCACCGCATCTAAAACAAATACAAATTGAACAAAATTACAATGAAATAACAATGTGGAAAACAAAAGTAACCAAAAGGTTTAGTCAGTCAATAAAAGTATTCAATAAGAAAGTGTTCAAATGGTTACACATCTATGTTCCAACACCCCTTATGGATTTTCCTAACCCTAACCCTAACCCTAACCCTAACCCTAACCCTAACCCTATAACCCTAACCCTAACCCTAACCTGTGAAATCAGACAAGGCCTTTAGTTAAAAATGTGAGGGCCTACTTACATTTTCTCAATGTTTTAATCTTAGGCACAACCTCCTTATCAAATGCATTGAGGAGGCTCTCAGCAAGTCGTCTCCTATCTGGGTCTTCAATCTCATCAATGTAAGGACGGATCCAAAACAAGCACTCCATTGACCACTCTAAATTACTGGCTCGGCTCTTGAAGCTTTCTGGAATATCTGGGAAGTCCTGTCCAATCAAAACATGAAAAAACCCGGATGAATTATTTTTTTTTATCCAAATGCTTTTTATATACTAAACTTAAAGGGACACGTTGCCTTGGATCGGACGAGTTGGTCTATAAAAAGCGTTTGTAACCGTTTGTTAAAAAATGCATATGGTTAGAAAGACGTTATAAAAGTAGAATACAATGATCCACACAAATATGCCTCGAAATTGCGTGGTTTTCCTTTTACTTTGCGAACAACACGGTCGGCCATTTTATGAAGTCACAATTTTGACTCCACAAAATGGCCGACCATGTTTGTTCACGATGTAAAAGGAAAACCACGCAATTTCGAGACACATTTGTGTGGATCATTGTATTCTACTTTTAAAACATCTTTCTAACAATATGCATTTTATAACAAACAGTTACAAATGCTTTTTATAGACCAACTCGCCCGATCCAAGGCAACGTGTCCCTTTAACCTCCTGGGCAAATGGTTGTAGATTCATGGTGTCTTCGTTTCAGTTGGTTACAACTAACAAACTGTCATAATTTGAAGAATTTTTTTTCCTTTTTAATAATTAATTGCGTGTTGTACATTATGAGGGGCAAATTTCCTTCCCTTTTGTAATCTAACTTTCTTAATTGGGCTTATTGACTTTTTTAAGGTTTTGCTTTTTAAAAGTTTCTCATCTGCCCAAGTCATATCGTTTGAGACTGACAATTTGATTCATTGTAATTGTATGTTATATTTTTCTTAAGTATTTCATAATCTGCATGTTTATCTTAAATTGTTCAGTAGGCCTATTTCTTAAATTGTTCCAATTATTTTTAACCTCTGTAAAGCGCCTCAGGACCCTGTCTTGGGTTAAGGGCGCTATATTAAAGCCGTTTATTATTATTATTATTATTTCAAATTCTTGCACATGCTGGTTTTGCCACAACTTATATTCTTTTTCAGATTTAGATTTAAATTTTGTCTAGTGTTAACTGTGATATTTTTTAAAGTGGCATTCCACAGAGTACCTGACTGATCAAGTCGCGCATGGAGCTGTTATAACGTGTGATTAACTTGTTTCCGTCACACGCACAATGCGGAAAGCACCTCCATAAAATGCGTGTCTACCATTTCCATCATTTTAGGAGTAAATTCCTTTGAGTAAATTTTGACTCCCAAAATGGCGGACAGGATAGGCGCATACAAGTGTGCTGCACGTCATGGGGTCATTACAAAGGTCCCAAAGGATAAAGTTACTATACATGTGAGGGTTATTTATTTTATTTTATTTCCTCTCTCAGTGAACTTTGTTTTCAGGTGCCCAGCAACTACATACACATTAAAATTTTAAAGCATAGGGTTAAAGCATAGAGCAAGGACCTTGCTCTATGGTTAAAGCACTGAACACGTTTGGTAATTGTCAAAGACCAGTGTTCTCATTTGGTGTATCCCAACATATGCATAAAATAACAAGCCTGTGAAAATTTGGGCTCAATTGGTCATCGAAGTTGCAAGAAAATGATGAAAGAAAAAACACCCTTGTTGTACAAATTTGTGTGCTTTCAGATAGGAATAAAAACTTCCTGCAAGAAGTTTTTATTATTTTAGAGAGAAATTACCTCTTTCTCAAAAACTACGTTACTTCAGAGGGAGTCGTTTCTCTCAATGTTTTATACTATCAACAGCTCTCTGTTGCTCGTTACCATGTCAGTTTTTATGCTAATATATATTTTGAGTAATTACCAAACGTGTACGATGCCTTTAAACAGTCCATTTACAAATAAAAATCCTTACCAACAAAGATTGGTCCATTTTAGCAAGATGGACCCCTGCATTGAAATGGAGTTGATTGGACATAGGGTCAACCTCACTCATCATTTGACCTGGCACAAAGGTCAAGAGGAAGGTCAGGAATAAGCCGTACCCATTCCAGTCACCTGTAAGTGAAGATCGTAAAGAACACAAATGATGATTCTGAACAAAGTTCAATTTTTTTTCCTGAAAAATTCTGGGTAAAACTGCATTTTAACCCTCTCGATGAGAAAATGGTCAACAAACTTCAGAAATTTATTTTCACCAAAAGTTTCCCAATTCGCCGTATTTTTGACCACATGAGGGCGTATGTGAACCAATTTCATGTGAAGCAAAACAAGTAAACAAACTTTCTTTTTGTATTCATTGTTATGATTATGTTTATGTATTTCGTCATTGATGCAAGCAGGCAATTAAAATAAGATGAAAATTGAACTGTGCAGCAAGACATTCTCCCAGAGTGAAAGCGCCCTCATGCGGTCAAAAATATGGTCAATTAGATATATTTGGAACCCTTTTTATCCCAAAAGGATATCGCTGTTCAGCAGAATCCAAACTTACCTACACTTTCATCTACATCGGTCTTCCATATCTTCTCCAAGCTCAGGTATTTTCCTTTTACATTCTGCACTGGACTTGCACAACCAAACCCTTTGGCCCTCAAGAACTGCAGCACCGAGACTTGCATCTCAAAGGAGTCTCTTTGTTTCGAATCCTTAGAGTTTATAAATTTCAGAACAAATTCCTTATCCTGTTTAGTTTCCGTCTCCCCATCGCTTCCGATTCTAACATAGAAGTTCTGATCAGAATAGCTTACAAGTTCCTTGATGTTCTTTATATCACTCGTTCTGAAACCGTAAAGTTTCTGGAGAAGCGTTTCAACTGTTTTGGATTTGAGAAATGGCTTCTCTATGATGTGAGGTGAGTTTGACGAAGTGGTGATTTCAAGATGATTGGGATTTGGTGATGAAAACTTGTTTATGGGTAAACCTGGAAAAACAACATAACAGAGGGTAAATGCAAATTGAATTGTTGCAGTTTTACAAACTCAACATGGAAGGATAGTACTCTAAGGTTGTGCTCGAATTAGCAGCTAAGACTAGAATTTGTTCTGTAATTTTTAATAATATATTTTTACGGTGAGCATGTTCGACAGAGCAAATTTCAATATATATTGAATTGAATTTCCGCGTCATCATGCGTTGAAGTATAGGACGTCCAGAGCTGTAGCCACCAATTCAGATACGGCCTTACATATTCTTTCCCTCTTGTACATAAAAAAAATTATAAAAAAAACTTTTAGAATTCCTGAGATTCCCAGAACACAATGAATACACAATGGGGGGGGGGTACACAATGCCACATATGGAGCACCAAATGAAACTATGATGTGTTGGAAAGAAAACACAGAAAGTTGGGAGTTTTTTAAATCTAAAGCTGTGTAAAATTTTTACTATTCTTGTCAGGTTGCAAGAAGATCAGAGAAAAGACTATTAGAACGGAAACCAAAAACCTGGAAAAGAAGAAGGTTGACGAAGAAGAAGGAGAGAATAAAAACATAAATCCAAGGAAAAAAAGCACAGGGGAAAACATCATCTTCACTCTACAACGGATGCTAAAAAAACAAAGATGTTTGAATTAAATGAAGATAAATTAGTGCAGTTAGACATGAAAAATCTTTGATAAAGTACCATTCATTCTTTAATGTTTATTTTCTGATGAACTCTTTTCTTACAATGTCATAAATTATTTCAAACTTTAATATATCTAATCTTTAATTCATGTTAATCATTCGGCAAAATATATAAACTTTTAAAAATAACTGCATGAAATGCAAACATTTTGTATAAACAATCTATCATAATCCTACAGTAGAATTTCCCTGATTTGTCCTAGCTACCAAACATTGTGTTCCAATGCCTTATATTTTTAACCATGTATAGGTGCTACTGCTAAGGTTTTGGGGTGTAGAATATGTCAAATTCTGTACCCCGAATGCAGTTTGGATGCATCCTCAACCCTGTCAAAGTCACGAGGCATTCCTTAAAGGACAATTGAAAGTGCAAAGTTTCCCCAAGTCTCTTCACTGGCTCCCCGTCACTGATCACATTGCTTTCAGGAGTTCTCCTTCTTGTTTTCCATTTACTTCAAGGCACTTGACGTGCTTGCACCAATGATTTAATCCCATTGTAGCAGCCAGCAAGAAATCTCCTATCACAAAGGGTACTTCAATTGAATGTCCCCCGCACCGATCAATCTTTGGGTCCACGGTCTTTCTCCTATGCGTATGACGCTGTACTTTGGAACAGTCTCCCCTTGACCTAAACCAAAACAACCCTTTTCAATTTAAGGACCCCAATGGAAATAAGTCTAAGTTATTGGCTTTTTTGGGCTATCCTTGGATAATTTCGTGCAGTATTTCTATCTTGTGTTCTATTTTGGTTTATTTTATTTTGTTGTCTTTTCTCCTGTTGTTGTGTATGTACTTTTGGCAAGTTCTTGCTGTATTTTTATCCGAATAAATTCAATCAATCAATTAAATCAATCAATCAAACTCGTTAGTTTTTCCATTTTTTTAAATTTTTTTTTTTTTTTTTGGGGGGGGTGTGCCATAGACTGTGCAAGTCTCGCGCGTATTAGAACATTGGGACCCGTTAAAGTGCGTGAGTTTGTTTCCTTCACGCGTTATAGCAAAATGCGTGGGACCAAATGGTCCCCAAAATGGTCAAATACGTGCGAGACTTGCATGGTCTATTGGGGGAGGGGTTGCCATTTGTTATATTTACTATATGTTATTTGCTAAACAAGCCATTTGCAAGTTAGATTTGAATGACGTCTGGTACAATGACTTGTTCAGTCACAAGTGAATGCTATTTTTGAATTCCTCAGACTAATTCCAGTGTTGCTATGTCACATGGTTAGGGGCAAGCTTTAGCATTGCAACCTCCAGATCAGCAAAATCTTTAGTTTTATTCTTCACACTGCAAAAATCACCTTTCCTTTTCCGTAATGCAGTAATCAAAATCATTTAAAAGAATATTTCTATTACCCTGTTACAATTAAAAAAAACAAGGGCTATTTACAGTACAGTTTGTCAATCGCTCCCCACATTGTCATCAGATCGTCTTGTGGTTTACGCCAGAGTTGGTTCAGCACGTTCCATCCAGTCTTCTGAGTGTCCAGCACGTACTCGTTGCTGGGGTCAAGGGTGAAAGCGTGGAGGCCATTGACTAGAGTTTGGACCAATCGGGCACTAGTACAGAGACGGACAAGGCTCATCTCTGTAGTTGTCAGTGAAAGCACCGAGTTGTAACCTAAAAAAAATTTCCAAAGATTTTGATGTTTAAATTTTTTTTTCACACACAAATCCAAATTAAGTGCTTACATTTTGTTTACGCTCTTATTTCTCTGAAAAGTTTCCTCGTAACGAGTTTGAGGGTTATGCTAATTAACAAAATTTACATCACCATAGGGTTCTCCCCATGCACAAGCTAGCGAAACATGCAGATTTCAGCCGATACGCAAACAATAAAATATATATGTATATATTATTTTTGTATATTATTTTTGTATTATATATTTCACAAAAAACATCAAGAGAAAACCATATACAATGCTCCAGGTTGCACAGTAGGGCTTTTAAAACCAAGATAAACACCAAGTAGAAAACATCCTGAAGACCTTGTTTCAATTCAGCGTGCTTCGACCAAACTTCCAAAATTTGGGTCCAGAAAGCCCCCCAGTTTTGAAAAAACCTGGGAAGAACCCTTCACCAGAATGTCCGTAACCCAAATTATGGTTTTGATTGAACCCGATAGATTCAGCACGGCAACGCAAAACCAGGCAGGTCAGTCAGAGTTCCAAGGTTTGGTTTTCTAGGGTTATGCTGAAGAATTCTGTTGGCATCGGATCAAAAAAGGGTTAAGGTCGTGACACTTGTGTCCTTAAGCAAGACACTTAACCATTATTGCTATGTCCTTCGGATGGGACGTAAAGCCGTTGGTCCCACGTGTTGTATAATGCACGTAAAAGAACCCAGTGCACTTATCGTAAAGAGAAGGGGTTTGCCCCGGTGTTCCTAGTTTGATCGGCAGCATATTCCGCCACAGCACCGTGTAAACCATTACATGGTGATATGTAAAGGACTAGGTCTCATACTTCAATAGCTCAGCATACCTTGCAGGAAAAACTTACTGTCTGCCTGTTCAAGCGCCTCGAGTACCTTATTGGTAGATACGTGCGCTATATAAGACTATATTATAATTATTATTATTAGGGAGAAACCTTAAAGGCACTGAACACGTTTGGTAATTGTCAAAGACCAGTGTTCTCACTTGGTGTATCCCAACATATGCATAAAATAACAAGCCTGTGAAAATTTGGGCTCAATTGGTCATCAAAGTTGCAAGAAAATGATGAAAGAAAAAAAACAGTTGTTGTACAAATTTGTGTGCTTTCAGACAGGAATAAAAACTTCTTGCAAGAAGTTTTTATTATTTTAGTGAGAAAATACCTCTTTCTCAAAAACTACATTACTTTAGAGGGAGTCGTTTCTCACAATGTTTTACACTATCAACAGCTCTCCGTTGCTCGTTACCAAGTAACTTTTTATTTTAATATATATTTTGAGTAATTACCAAATGTGTACAGTGCCTTTAACAACTAGAGTTTTCTTTAATTTTAATTTGATGTCAAACATTGTGGCATGTCGTTGCATGTCGTTCCTTTAAGAAACATTTACTGCATCTTACCAGCCAAGAAATGTCCTCCACAGACCAAGGGGTCCCCCAGGGTTTGGCTCATCATCATATAGGCCAGTGAATTGCCGACTTCAAACATCAGATTGGTGTAAACAATGTCGGAGAAATCAATCAACCCGACCACCTCAAGCCTGGTGTCTTGACTCGCAGAGATGTCCACTCCACCGGCTGTGTGCCAGTCAGTCTGGTGCCGGGTGGTGTTGTCGTCGGGAGGGGCTTGTTCAATACGACTGATGATGTTCATGTCATTGTAGTCAGTGTGTATTACACCTGGGGAAAAATAAATCAATAAAATAAACCAAAAACTCAGCAAGTCCCATTTGTCAGAGTCTGTTAATTTAACATATTTTGATGATCGATGTTCCGATGAAGTTCTGTTTTGAAGTTCTGATGACTGATTCAAAGTAGTGTGGGTTCAAATCCCAAACACTGCACAGGTTGTCAGCTCAGTGCTATAAGGTCGTTAACTGCAATTTCAAATCCCAAAATAAATGATTTTCTTAGGAAATGATCATTTCTTCTTGCCAAACAATTACTTTGGGGACCATTCTTGATCAATAAACACCATTTACAGGGAGCTCAAAAATTGTGTAAGCAATTTTACGAAATCCATAAAAACTGCACAAGTGTCATTGGTCATGACACTTAACTATAATTGCTCCACATCACCCAGGAGTAAATGGGTACCTGTGAGGGTAGAGATTGTTGGGGTGATAGATTAGCAACATGCGCGACCCTTCGGTGCTGCATACTCCTATGGAGTTGAAATGGATTTTTTTTTTAAAAACTATTTCTTATATAGGGCATTTTACAATAACGTATCAATGCGCTTTACATTAGCGCCCTGTTCATTGGGCCGATAACATTCCTGTAATCTTTCTACGCTCCCTGGGTAGTATAAAGCCCCGGACTGCCGTGGCGCTCCGAAGGCCTATAGGCCAAATAAACAAGGGTAGAAACAGTTAAGTCTTCAATAAATGCCTTCTTTGATTAAAAAAAAAAAGCAAGAAGATATGTCTCAAACGATGCATAACATTGTATTTTAGACACTGATGGGTTATACAAAATTGTATAAATAGCAGCTTTATGAAATTGGCTCTCAAACAACTTTCTCACATTTTCGTTCCTCAGCCATTCTCGGCACAATTTCCGAGTCGAATGCCGCCAAGACGGCTTCAACTAGTTTCCTCTTCTCCTCATCCTTCACTGCCCAGCAAATCTTTCTGACCATCAGGCAGCAGCTTGGTGACCAGACGTATTCATCAGCCTGCTTCTTGAGACTGGCTATTGCTGAAGGATTCTTGAAATCCTATAATGGGGAAACAATTTAAATATTACAAGTTTATTTTCTTAACGATTCACGACTTCTCGGGTTTCACAGCAGGGCTCGAATTTGGGGTAAAATTCCACAAGTCCGCAGGGCCTGTAGCTCAAAAAGTGTACCAGACCAGAAGTTGTTTAACAACACCAGAATCTAACTTGACTGAGAAAGAACTTTCCACAAAGTTTAACATGTAAACTGTTTGAATTTGAACAAGCACTAAGAGAACATTTATCTAATTTGTCTTATGGGCAAGTATATTTTGATACCCAATTAGAATTCTAAATATTTTTCAGACTCAGTCAATATTTGAACATCCTTTTACATATTGAATGATATTACACAGTGAGGCATTATTATTCTATTAAAAAAACAAGACTGCCGGACTTGTTCGGACATGAGTTGACTGGCCCGACGCTAAAATCACTGGCCTCAGGCCTGTTAAAATTCGAGCCCTGCACTGGGATTATGCAACCTTGTTTTTGTTGGAGGAGTACATTCTGACAACCTCCAACAAGACTATCTTATACATTAAAAGACAAATATTAAGACAACTATCTTAATTACTATAAATATTTGCTAAGGAAAACACCATGCTCAAAGATATCAAAAGACTTGTTTCCACTGTGGTCTTTTCATCATAAAACCAATTATAGACATACATAGAATGGTAGCATAGAGAAATATAAACAAGCTAAAATGATGAACTGGTAAAAGGGGTTGTGTTGTCATAAATATTCAGGTAATTCCACAAAATAGTTAGTTCTTTATGACTCTCAACTTCTCAAGTTTTTACAGGGATTGTTTTTTTCAACTTCCAAAAATCTTGTTTCCAAGATAAATATATTAAAACTGCAAATAATTTGCTAAGGGAAATATGCTCAAAAATATCAAAAGACTGATTTCTATTGTGGTCTTTGATACGATCATTAAACCAATAACAGACATACATATAGTGGTAGTGTTGAGAAATAGAAACAAGCTCAAACAACGGACCGGTTAAATATTAATTGCACAAAAATAGAAAATATAAAATAACACAGGCATTACTAATATGAACATGGGAATTGTACAAAATATTGAAATGATGGAATTATGAAATTTTAAAAGTTACGACAAGACATAGAATAAGACACTGCATCCAATTAATGATAATGTTTACTGATAATAGTCACAGGATGAAATACTTACAAGTAATGCCAAGTCAATAGCGGCTATTCTCCTTCCCAAGGTGTAGAACCATTTATCAGGAACACCGGGTGTGTTCGGCTGATAATGGTCCCTGACTAACTTGCCTGGAATGAAGACCATCATCCTTACCATAAACTTGAGACCTGCAGGCTGTTTACCAGCTTGAAGATGAAGTACATGATTGGTAAGTTTCAAATAAATGTATTGGTTTCAATCTGAAAGCTCTCTGATTACATTGTTACTTAGTAGGTCACTTACTTCTGTCAATTATTTCCTCTAGGCAACAGTATTTGCCACTGAGATTTTTCACTGGAGTGGAGCAAACAATGCCACTTTCGGAGAGATAAAGCAGGACATCGGTTTGTGCTTGCATCAGATCAAGGTTGCACGAGTCACGGGAGTTGACAACTTTCAGTACAAATTCATTATTTTCCGACGGCCCATTTGAACTCTTGATGTAGAAGTTGCGATCGTCGTATCCTGGTAATTGCTTGATGTCGTCAATGGCCCAGTCGTAGAGTTTCGTGACCAGAGCTCTAGCTCCATCGATGTCCAAGCAGGCTGGATGTGTGACTTGGTCATTTGAAGTTTGATGTGCCATATTTCTAGTTTAAATAAAAATATATAAACAAATTAATAAATGGATATCTTGTCAGTGTGGCAGGAGATTCTGTCCCCCCCAGAGATTATGTCCCCCCATACGGTGAACCGTGTACAAATTTCTTCTGGTAGCGCCCTCTTTTCATTCAACCTCCTCCAGCCCATGTTATATGGGGGACAGAATCTCCGGGGGACTGATTTCCCTAGGACACCAGAACTATCCTAGCTAACTTTTATCATACATAGCCGGTAGATCAGATAGCGCCCTCTTTGACGTGTACATGAGTAGCTGACATTATGTGGCGTGTCGGGGCCGAGCGGATAAGAACACCGAACTCAAGCTCTGGTGTTTCTGATCAGCAGAGTGTGGGTTCGAATCCCAGTCGTGACACTTGTGTCCTTAAGCAAGACACTTAACAACATGCTTCGTCCTTCGGATGGGACGTTAAGCCGTAGGTCCCGTGTGTTGTGTAATGCACGTAAAAGAACCCAGTGCACTTTACGAAAAGAGAAGGGGTTTGCCCTGGTGTTCCTGGTTTGATCGGCAGCATCTTGCGCCACAGCACCTTGTAAACCATTACATGGTGCTATGTAAAGGACTTGGTCTCATACTTCAAAACGTAGCTCCACAATACCTTGCAGAAAAATAATGAACGTTAAAAGCACCTTGAACGTCACTGAGTGACGGATATGTGCGCTATATAAGAAGCCACTATTATTATTATTATCACGTTTTAATTTACCCAAAATTTTGACAACTGTGCATAGTCCAGTGCTCTCGCCTATCAACCAACACTTTCTGGGATCGAGCCTCGTCATTTTTTTTTCTTCTTTTTTTCTTATCCCAAATAATAAGATTATTATTCTTTTATTATTAAGGGAAATATCAAAGTCAGAAATTGTAAATGATCTGAATCCCATCTCATGAATGTGAAGTCGCAATGACAATATTGGCACAAAACCAGACTAACCTTTGCCACAATAACATTTACTATCACTAGGGTTGTCAGTTTCACTCACCGCAACTGAAGACAGTCCACACACACACGGACCCCCCGTGCGCGAAAAAATATCCATGTTTTTTCCCCAAAAATTGTACGACTTTTATATGTCAGAAACTGCAAGTAATACCTTCATTAGCTAATCAAATATGCAAATAAAATATGTAGGATGGTTTACATTTTTGATGAAGCTTGTTGAATTTCCCTTTGCTCGCCTAACTTTTTCCGACTTTTCCCGAGAGTAACCGATCCATTTTTCCAAAAAACATCGGGGATCGTCAATCCGCGCAGTGATCGGGCCGCCGCAGTAGTGAGGCCAGTATATAAAGTCTTTTTGTCTTCCTTTTGTTCACTACACCTCTGTGTTTTATCGATCTCGATAGGTAATTTAGAACTAAAGTTAAAAAAACGAAAAAAAAAAAAATAAACTTGATTTTTGAACAATCCTCAGAAATCACAAATCCATTATTTAGTTATCATTTATGTAAAGTGTACTTCTTCTATTGTATTTATTTTTAAGTCTCTATTGTGTGTAGTTTTGATTGCCCGAAAGTGAATTAAACTATTTTTTCTTTTTTTTTTTAAGATTATGTGCAATGTGTGTGTGGTGTGTGTGCCGTGTGTGCGCGCGAGGTCAAAGGGGGGCCCTCCCTCCATTAACTTTGTACATTATATCTGTCTTCACAGTATTGACCTCATTTGACACAAAAAAAAAAATTAATTAAAAAGTATATGATCTATTGAGTTTATTTAAAAAGCATTTTCATTCTGTTTGCATTTCCTTTAATTTGACACCAACATCAGCCCTGTAGTCCTTAAACAAAATTTTCACCTGAAAACCCTACTATCACTGCACATGTTTAGCCTAGATTTCAGTGCTTATGAATGACGGTCTAAAAACAAATATTCAAACAACATTTTTGCAATTCCACATTATTTTCCTGGAGAGTTTGAATCATAAAATAGGGTTAGGTCTATACTGTTTAGATACAATTGAACTAAATAAAACAAACACAAAAACTACGCTATGATGGTCCACATCACATGTCTAAATTTTTGTTTACTGCACAAACTGCACAATCAGCCTATGCACGATCTTGATAAAATGAAAGCCTCCAATATAGACAGTGATTGGTAGGGCTACATTTTTGCACCCCAGCCCAACCCTCTTTTTTGACCATTTCAAGTGTACGCCAAAGCAAAAGAGCACTGCAGTGCCACTGCAATGACCTGCTCCTAGAAGTTTGAGAACTATGAGCGAGGTTCGTTCGAGATCTAGCGGAACGAACTAGGTTCTAGGAGTACCACTGACCATTCAGGGGAAAACTTGCATTACCAGCAAGATAAGGTTAAGAGGGTGGGTGGGTGCAAACAATTCACAAAGATACAGAGCGCTTAGTAATTGGAGGTATCTGTATTTCTACACTCGCCGCCGTACGCGGAGGTAGATATTTGGTGGTAGCCCATGTGGCCAACTCGCTCCGATATTTGGGTGCAACACCACCCACCTTAGGGGTCACGATATCCAAAATAAACCACTGCACTGGATTGGAATGAGTTTACAACATACCACTGCAGTACCAGCCACAAAAGTGACAGAGAGAAGTGAACTTTCCAACTTGTTTCAGGTAGGCATGCGATCGATCAGCTGCTGGTGTGGTGAACGTCGTGTGGCCACATCTCTCTCCTCTTAATCTCTGGTCTCTGCCGTCCGTCTGTGGCGCCCTCAAGTGTGGAGTATAAATAACGTGCTAGGTGTTGGCGGGTGATTTTAAGAGTTTGTTATCCGGCACCCACATCGTCTCTTTTTTTAGGGGGCGTAGAAAAGCCTACGAATTTAAACAATTTTTCAGTTCCATAAATAGCAACTTTTTTATTGCCTTTGTGTTTTTATCCTTGTAACACAGTACGATTTTGCTCATGTAATTGAGTCGGTACTTATGTGGAAGAAGAAGAAGAACATTTAAGTGTTTCCTTTTCTATTGTCTGGGTTCTCAGGCCATCCTCTCGACCTTTTGTAGACTGCTTCTTATAGTCCCGTCCGGTACTTGCTTAGTTTTTTGGTTTTCAATTGTTTGTTTGGGGTTTGTTTTGATGTTGTTGTTGTTGTTGTTGTTGTTGTTTTTGTTTTGTTTTTGGGGTGTTTTTTTTTTTTTGGGGTTCGTTTTTGTTATTTGTTTTCTTTCAGAGAACCACAATGGAAGTAAATCTTTGAATTGTTTTGTGTTATCCTCGGCAAACGCTTCTTTTGACAGTGTCCACTCAACAAATATTGTAGCATACTTTTTAAAATTTGGCCCTTTTCATTGTATTTTTCTCGGGTTACAATTGACTCGAGGGTTACACACCTATGTTCCGACACCCCAATGTTCCAACACCCCTATTCCTAACCCTAACCCTAACCCTCAACCCTAACATGTAAATCACAAGGGGAGTTTGTTTTTTTCGTAACATAGGTTGTCGGAACATAGGGGTGTCAGAATATAAAGCAGTCACCGACCCAAGAGAGCCATTGTGAAAGTTCAAGTTGTGACAAAAAATATAATTTGAGAAGTCAGCTTTGAAGTTGTATAAGCATTGAAGGTGTAAGGCCAAAATATTGTTTTTTGTAATCGTAATGATAACATTCTGGCAAATTTATCAAGAAATATACAATGGAAGTCACTTGTGAAAGTTTCAGCTGAATACAGTGTCTACTTGTTGAGAAACCAGCTGAATACAGTGTCTACTTTTTGAGAAACCAGCAACAAACTGTCGTGGTATTTTCATCAAGAACATTGAACCAATCCGCATTTAGTGAGGTGACAGCGGGTACCAACCGCATCTCTGGCCACATCATTCACAAACGGACACCATGGAAATCTGAATCTCCCAAACTTGCCTTGAGATGAGTTTTGTAGATTCAAATTTTTTCGACATACTTAATTTAATTTCTTAATGCAATGGGGGCATTTCAGACAAAATAATTTCGCAAGATGCTTACTACCATTACTTTTACAAGGAGGCTTTGGGATAGAAATTACACAACAATTTGAAACAAAATGGCTGACAAAGTTTTATCAAAAATAAAAACATTCAGACAAATTTAATCAGTACTGCAAAAGAAATGTTTATTTTAGGTTATTTTTCATGAAAAACATGAGTAAGGCAAAACAATGAGAAAGATTACTATTCTATGAAAAAAGCTGGAGGAACATATTTATTGACAAAACTCTATGTAAAGTAAAACCTTCGCATCTCAGAAGTAAAACCATCGCAGCTCAGAGCTGCAAAGGTTTTTAAGTAAAATTCACTAACCAGAATTTGGAGCCTGATAGAAATGAACACTTTATACAAACATTTTCCTGGAAGTATTTTGAGGGTTGATCCATAGTTTCAATAAAGTGCATAGGATATTTCAACATTTTACGTAATAATTTCAATCATGTGTGGAACGAGTTTTATTAAAAGGAGCAATGTCATTGTGCTGTCATGTACACTGCAAATCAAATTCTGGCTAATAACCCGCTTTAGAACTAGCCACATACATCAGGTATGATATTTAGTCCTTGGAAAAAAGTAGGAACATTATCGAGTACAAGGGCTGACCTACATGTACACATGGTGTAGGCTTTACGCCTAATAGACTTTTCAGGCCTTATTAATAAACAAATTCTGATTTATCCAAGGGCAAACAAATTGGAAAACAGACTAAAGTAGGAAGAATATCATGCCTGATACAATGTAAAAAAGCAATACCTGCTCCCAAAACAAGGCATGTACATGTATGTGCCCTTCCCCAATGAATTTCATAAATTGACCCTACAAGTGGCCAAAGTTAAGGGTTTGATGTATCAAAAACCCCAGTGAAATTTTTACAAGACTGTACACTTAAGAACACCCTTACAGAGCTCTGAGCCCGCAATAATTATATAAAGTAAAACATGCTCCATGTACAACTCCCCCCACCCCCCCGAGAAAGATCTATGAGCAGCCAAGATCTCAAAATCTGCATAAGAAATGACTCTGGGGTTCACTTGAGTGTTGAACATACACCCTTCAAAGCTTTCCACTCCCTTCTCCCCATTGAATGCCGTGGGGGCAATGACGCGAATCAACTCAACAAGCATCCGATAAATGTATTAGCTTAACCAAACACAAAATGTTATTTCCAGTCTGGGCTTTTAAAGAGATAAACTTGGTTCCATCTTAAAGAGTATGCAATGATTGTGGTTTTTGAGTAGAATTTTGTATGAACCCTTCTACTTTACATAACAATTGCTTGCAAGTTGACCAACCATTCACTAATTTCTTTCAGATAATTTAGAACAAAATCATAATTAAACCACTTGTAAATAATGATATCTTTGTCCTTAACTCTAACAATCACAAATCCACTAGACTCCCACAGTAGGTTGTGCCTGATTATGATGGTGTTGGAACTGCATGATTAAACCAACATAATTTTCAGGTCAAAACCTAAACCAGTGGTATATAATTTGGTTTACCCTAAACTCTAGCCCTGTTAGGACATCAGGCCGTATCCGAATTTGCGGCTGTGGCTACGGCTACGACTGTTACTAAGGGTGTTGCTAAGGAATTCCTATACTTCAGCGCATGATGATGTGGAGATCCAGCCGTAGCCATAGACAAAGTTGCCAATTTGGCCACGGCCTCAAGTCTACATTGACCTGTCAGTGGCAGTTCAACTGAGACTGACATCCTACCAGGGCTACTCAACCTCATGCCTTGCCTTGGAAGAATAATCTGCAATTGGAATACACAATCTGAGAAATGTTACTGCAGTAACGCTTCTTAGATTCATTTGTTGGGATAAAAACTTATATCTTTTTTTCTTAACCGCAGTACTTCAAAGTGAAAAGTTTCTCAAAATGCAATATAGGCCTACTATCCAAAGCTGCTGTACTTCTTACCAAATAAGTTTTTATTGCCATTAATTTTCAGAGTCATTACCAAACGTATACAGACCCTTTAACTTCAAACCAATCCTCCCAAGGAACATTCCAGCATTAGCATAGCATTTGAAGACTCCTCAAACCATTGCTTGTTTCAATCACTGCAACTTAAATAATACCATCGGTTCTGCGCTGTTTTCACTAAAACCGGATCACCGAACTAGGTGAACTAGAGAATGAAACTTAGTTTACTCTTCAAAAAACAAATGATGTAATAAACATTTAAAAATTGCAAAGTAAAAGAAAAAATAAATTTAAGGAAAGGGTGATAAATGTCACAAGAAAATGTCATACAAATACAGCTTCACAATAGTTTCTACATTATTATAATAAACTACTCAGCAATTTATTATTTTCTAAAAAAAATTATATTTTTAAATGGTTAAGATAAATGTTTAAATCATTAAACTTGCACACTCATGGGTACAACCTTTAAATGAACAAGTACAGTACAACTTCAATATGAAAGCCCATACACCAGAATATATTTAGCCATGCCTCGATAGAAAATAATAAATATTTCAAGAGCATAACAACAAAGGAATGGTTGCATATAAAAAGTATATTATAGACACAAATATAATTGTTAATTTTGATTATGCTTTGCATATTAGTATTTATAAATTCCAAACATTTGGGTATATTTTGGGGATATTAAGAAAAACAGGAATGCATTAAATGCGGTGCAGCTACAATGTAGTTTGTGTAATTACAGTAATCTGGTAACCAACTGAAACCTAATTACTTATTTAACGATAACTTGTTAAGAAGAATAGTTTTTCTAAACTTGAATGTCCAACATGAGTAATTATTTTGATCGACCTCTTTACAAAAGCTTTTCAGGAGAGATAGCATCCACTAAAAGTAATTTAAAATTATCCTTAAAAATTTGCAGATTAATCCTAGCAGCGACCAAATTTGCAGACTGTGCATTGACAGGGCTGATTACATCAGCACCAGTTATACCGCTTTTGTAACCGCATTTGTGTGTCCCATCTCTTTCATAGAATTTGCATGATACTTCCAGAAGTTTCTTTTTATTCGTGTTTTTAATCAAAAATAAATGACAAAACGTAGCAAGATAAATATCTTGATTTAAATAAAGGCGGAATTTTGCAGAAAGTAAAAAAGCAATCTTTCTATTTCATTATATTGTTCTTTCAACTCGAGGTGCATTTCAAAATGGCTGCCAATGGAAAAAAGTTCACTACTTACAATGGATCAAGGTTTATTATAACAAATATATTTTGTCCTCAAAGGCTCTAACCTTTAAAGGCAAAGTATTTTTAAGGTTAAATTTGATTCCAATTAGCATTTTTTCATTTTAGCCTTAAACCAAGGTGTGGGTGGCATACATCAAGCATGAACAAAAAGAAGACAAGAAAGAAGTTGACAAATCATTTTTGTACTGGATGCCATATATCCCTAGAATAAAATTGTAGAAATAAACGCGGGTGTATAAAATGTACACTATTTGTATAATTATGATTATTTGTTTAAGTAAACAAAATATGTGCATAATTATGGCAATATGAATTTTCTACGTACGATTCTCACAGAGGAAGGTAAACTTGTAATTTTGATAGAGTGATGCCTTTTAGCAGAAGAAAGAAAATTAATGTTAATATACTTCAAAATAACTTCATATACATTCTTCTAAATGTATGCACGCACAATGTACACACAAGCTGTTGTATATCTAGTCTATACATGTACTATTTACAAAATGTCTTGTCAGTATTTTCAGAACATACTTGGAAAGAAAAATAAAGATAAACAGTATAGGTAGTCACACTTGCCACAAAAAAAGGTTAAATTATTAAATGTTTGCTCTGTGCTAAAAGACCAATCCATTAAACTGTGCCACAATATGAATTCACCAATCACAACCTAGAATGCGTGTCGAAAACTGAACTCAAGCTCTGGTGTTTCTGATCAGCAGAGTGAGGGTTCGAGTCCCGGTCATGACGCTTGTGTCCTTAAGCAAGACACTTAACCAGTAAAGCCGTAGGTCCAGTGTTGTGTAATGCACGTAAAAAAACCAAGTGCATTTATCGCAAAGAGAAGGGGTTCGCCCCAGTGTTCTTGGTTTGATCGGCAGCATAGTGCGCCACAGCACCTTGTAAACCATTACATGGTGCTATGTAAAGGAAGAGGTCTCATACTTCAAAACGTAGCTCTGCATACCTTGCAGGAAAAAACTACTGAGCACTTTGATATGCCCATCAGGTGCGATAAAGCGCTATATAAGAACTCAGCATTATTATTATTATTAATGCACACCTAAAAGTCAAACAAAAGTATGATTTGTTCAAATCCTATACTGTAAACTGTCACTTTTACGATTGTTGGGTTGTGCATTTGGCAAGTTACGCAATGCGCTGCTTCGCAGAGTAGAGACAAGATGGCGTTGGCGCCATTCCTGGGCAGTTGTTTTGGATGTGAGGTTTAATAGATTGGTCTAATAGTTCAAAGAGGAACTCCAAGGTCAAACTCAAGTTTTGTGATGCACTCATTTTCCAATAGATAGAGCCCTTATGAAAATTGAGAAAAAATTTACAAGCCTCTATCCTCAAGTGCAATTTATGTCAAAATCCAAAAACTCTTGATGACGTCGCATTGTTAAATTTGGGGCTCTGTTCATTTTTGCACAGAGGATTGTTAGTTGATATTCAATCAAAACTGCATTGAATTAGCCTTTTTGACTGGCGCAAAAAGTCTTCTTTTGAATGTACAGACCCATTTGTTTCTGATGTTCGATCACATCATGTTCCAAATTTCGCATAAAATGACATTTACATCATTTTAACATGAGGTTAGAGACATGTCATTTTCCCCCCACTTTTATGAGGACTCTATCGATTAAAAAATGAGTGCATCACAAAACTTAAATTGACCTTCGAGCCTCTCTTTAAGTCATTCAAGACAATTATTTTGATAAAACATACACTGCATGAACCAGGCTGAGATAAGAGAACTTGTCTACTCTTTAACACTGCATAATAGTTTTGTAGACATTTTACATTCTTTCTGTTGTTAGAAATACATAAAAGGTCACTCAACTAAACCTATGGTATTTACATTTTTTTAACAGAAATCACTTGATGTTCTAAGTTACAGGGGCAACTCAGTGTGGGTGAAGTAAGGGTGGAGCGAATCACCTCCAGGGGCTAGGCTTAAGGTAAAATGTCTGGGTCTATGAAATTGGGCCCTGGTCTTTAAAGCACAAGGACAACATTCAAATTGTCAAAGAACAGTATCCACACTTTATGTGACCCAACAGATACATGAAATAACAAACCTGTGAAAGTTTAAGCTCAATCAGTCGTCGGAGTCACAAGAAAACAGTGAAAACCCCAATTATATGTTTTCCCTGTTTTCAAACATCAGGTTTTGGACTCACAAGATCAAACCTAATTGTTTTACTCATTTCTCAAAAACTATAGCATTCCAAGCAAAAATATTGCAAGGGGTGTTTTCCACCATGACTATCTTTATACCATGTAAGTTATGTGCAAATCTGTGAACAGTTATATTTGAACTCTGACCAATGTTGTGCACACCCTTTAAAGGAAGGTATGTCCACAAAGTGTGTGCATGGCTCAGGCCTGTGAGTGGACCCTTAAATAAAGAGCTGAAACACTACATGATGTCAGAATGATCATGGAACATCAAGTGAGCGCACATCACGCATTTACGCTGGTTGAATTGGGGCACCCCATTGATCCAGTAACTAGGCTTATTTCACATTATTGTAATGTACATTACTGTTGCCAAGCATATATAAGGCCAAAAAGTGAAAAAAACAAAAACAAAACAAAAACAGAAAAATGATGGCTTCAGTCATGGGTAAACTTTTGAAGACGTACAATAAGACTCTGCAGATCTTATAAATGACAACCTAAAGCAGTTTTGTTTTTCATGCTTTCATGAATAATTTTGAAAATGCTGAGAAAATTAGACAGCCCATTGCCTTTTTCAGAATTTATTTTTTTCACTGGAACATGTTTTTTTAAAAATACGTTGCGATTTCGACTTATTTACAGAAGATGTTTTATTTGAGTAGATTTTTCACTAATATACCATTAAATTCTAAAGTCATGGATTGCTTTTGACCGTTCATTAATATATAAGGCAGTGTTCAGGAAGGTATGTACAATGTAGAAAAAACCCAGCAAAATCGTCAGCTGCATTGTGCTAGAATGCAACACTTTTTAGTTTATTGTAAATTTTGATTACCATACCAGAGGTTACTGTTTAATAGGTTAAATAATTGCATCAGGGGTCAAGAATATTGCTTTGGTTTTACCCTACATCGATGCAAGACAAGCATTGGAAAAGAAAAAGTTGTAAATGTTGGAAAAGAAAAGTTTAATTTTAGTTAAGAGGTGCAATTTGCATATCATGCTTTTCATCATATCCATAGTTGGGACTATCTCTGCAGATCATCAACAGAAATGGAAAGCCTCAAATGGGGTGCGTTCGATTAGCTTGCACGTATAAGTAAAACTGACACGAGAGCATTCGATTAGCCATCACGTGATACTCGTGTCTGCCCCGGTGTCAGCCACCACAGCCCCAGCTCGCGAGCGGGTCTCTGGTGGATGCCCGGAGTAATGACGTAGTTTCCGGCTGCAGGCGTATCGCACCAATATGGCGGGGGGACAAGTTGAGTTCGAGTACAAATTAGTACACAGATTTATCGTCTATGAAACAATTATGGCAAATGGAAAGGAAATGTATTTCCTGAAAAAAAACCCAAAAGTTGGTGACTGTTTGCAAATAATGAATGTTATAATTTAAAATTCAATTGTGTCATCACAAATTCCCATTGAGCAGACCACGGAGCTGTCTGTTTACATTTTTTAAAGTCGTGTCCGCCGCTACGCAACAACCTTTCACCTTAATCTTCCCAGAATGACAAGCGAAAATACCACAGCGTTCGGTTAGCCCTCCTTTCGTGGCCACCACCAAGTGTACATCCCCATTACACATGGAGAAGCTAATCGAACGCACCCAAGGTGAAGTGTTGAAAAGAGGGTTAGAATTATTACTGAGGCCATGGAGGGAAGTTTTTCTATTGTCCTGGTATTGGCTTTGGTGCCGCTTTAAAAAAGGCTAATTTTCTTTGGAGAAAATGACCTTTCAATGTTCACAAGAAGGAAAGCTTTTTGATTGATAAAAACAGTGATTTCGCATCAATGAATGAATGGAAAAAAACATCACAAACCTTGAATTGCAAAATGTGTTTCTTAAGAACAAACTTCACACTGTAGCATTCTATATAAACTAAACTACATTTACATGCCCGTACAATGATACAAGATGGATGTTGACAAAATCTTGACAACCAAAGGTTAAACTAGCTCATCTTAATTGCTCTATACTGACTACTTGTGTTGCTCCATCTACTGGTCCGCAGCATTGCTTGTTGTTTCATTGTTGTTTTCCTGACCTTTGTACGCGTAGATGAGGAGTGCATCTTCTGTGGATCCGCCTGCTTTCTTCGGTGGAAGCTGAAAATACATGAAATGCACGTACAAAAATATGAGATTTCAAAATTTCACTTTAAATCAGGAAGGTTCAGTTTTAGATATGTGGGAGGAAAAGCCAAGAAAAACATTCCAGGGAAAACCCACGCAATCAGGTAGGAACTGAAAACCCAATTCACATATTAACTCTGGCGGGATATTGAACCGGGGTCCTGGAGGTGGAAGGCGAGGAAAGATACAACTATGCAAACCTGACCGCAGTTGCAATGTCACATGATTCGGGGCAAGCTTTTGTGTAGTTATGTAAGAGACGGCGAACACCCATACACAATTTTGAACGATTGTGTGTGTATGGCACAATGGTACCTGGCTTTGCTATACAAAAAGCTTGTATAAACGTTTAGCAGGAAACCAGTCACAGTGTACAGTGTACATGTTACATGGTATTTTAGCTGGTAACCTTATTATGGTAAGTAGAATTGTGACGTGCTTGGTCACTTTTTTTCAAATTGGTCCCAAGTCTTGTAGCTTACTAATTTTACTAGAAAAAAAGCATTTTTACAAGAGCAAATAATTTTCTTTCTCTTTTAATATTTGCTGAACTTTTAGAGGTTTGGATTTGAAAGCTACTCAAGACATTGGTGAATCTAAAAATGGTAGGCCTGATAATTTGTTTTAACGCTACATATGAAGTGTGGACCTGAGAACAAAAGAGGTCCACATGATGTAGGGACTTGAAACACTATGTGGACTTACACATGTCCACACAGGTTTTTTTAACAGTGTTGAAGAATGGGATTTTCCTTAAGTGTACAGAACAAAGGAATGTGCACAGAGTGATTGCAACACAGAGCTGTCTGTTCTTGTACGGGCAAGACATTTTTTCTGAGGTAAAGGGCACCTCTATGATAGAATTTTAATTTTCTACTGGAACATTTCAAGGGACACTGAGGCAATGACCAGGGGCAACAGAGGCAACAGCCTCCATGTTGCCTCTGTGAAGAATCAGTCCAGGGCCCAATTTCATAAAGCTGTTTAGCATAAAATACTGCTTAGCAAATTTCTTTGCTAAGCCAAACAAAATAAAAAACTAGACATAATTGCATTTGTGCGCAAATGCAGAGCTGTTTCGTGTATATTTTTTTTCAAATTAATCGAGTGAATATGAAAGTGTTGTAGTGTGTATATAATCAACTTAATAATACAATATTTAATGCCTTGTGAGATCAAATTCATTGTCTACATATATATCTTGTAAAACTGTACCTTTAAGATAATATAACCTGAGAAATGATGACGTCATGATGACGTCAAATATTTTTCGAATCAGTAATGACATATCAAGCCTGTTTAAAAAAAAGAATTTGGATTAAAGCATTTTCCGTTAGCAATTTCTGACTTAAAGGGGCAAAAAATGAAAAAATCATAACAAATCGTGTGATGACGTCATCATGACGTCATTACAATTTTAACAGGAACTTGTCATTATCTAACGACTTGCCAAGTTTCAACATGATCGCTCTAATACTTCGGGAGATATACGACTTCAAAAAGTGCACCTTTAATGCCGCGTCACGTGACCCCCGATGACGCCATTGATCTGAAACTTCACACATATGATGGCTGCCTGACGATCACCATGTGTGTAAATTTTGAAGTGATTGCACAAAACTTCACCACACACATCTTCAAAAAGTCCATTTTGAAGAGTTTTGAACCTGTCGCTAGAGGGCGCTGTTGCATTTTGTGACGTCATCACTATTTTTTTTTAACTGCCCACCCTTGCCAGACACTAACATCGTTAAAAGCAAGTTCATAACTTTTGCCACTTTTGAATTACGAGGGCACTTCCTGTTTCGACTGGAAGTAGAGGTCATGTGAGGTCACGCACAAAAAACAAAATGAAGACCTGATTTATCCCTACCCAATCCCGCAAATGTGGCTGATTTGATATAGATTTTCAAATATTTAAAATTAATTCACTTTAAGATGACGTCACGTGGCAGGTGATGACGTCATCATGACGTCATTGTTTTAGGACCTTTCGCCCACCAATACCTTTCATCACTGAAAGTTTCATTGCAATTGCTCTTTAGGAACTATGTAAAAAAATGCCTTGACTGAAACATACAAATAAAAAAAATAATAATAATAATAAATAAAAAAACTTTAACGAAAACAAGAGCTGTTTCGCTGCGCTGCGCTACGAAACAGCTAATGAGTGCAGCACTATAGTCGCAACAATGTGAACTTTATGGCATTATAGTCGGTAACAAGTTTCTGCTAAGCAAGATTTGTCTGTGTTTAGTAAGTTTTTTGTGCTTACAAGCTTTGTGAAATTGGGCCCAAAAGTATGTGATTGAAAAAGACTTTTCAGACTGTAGACGTGCCCATTTTTTATATTACCGGCCCGGTGTTTAAAAGTATTAGATTCTGACTGTCAGTGGTCCAGTCAGCATATTGAGCCTGCACATGACAGGTAAATAGAAGCAGACAACCAGTTTGTTGGTAACCCACTTCACAGCTCCAGCTGGCGTCTCGGATTGTAACCCACACAAAACTCAACCCCCGCGACAAAATGACTACTCTGTTAATATTGGCAAGTTTTCTGTGTCAGTCTAACTGAACACAAAGCATTCCACCTAGGGTTAAAGATTACAATTGACACGAACCTGTGAAATTCAATTTACAGTTCAAGTATACGAGAACGGGGACAAACACCCAGAAAGCATTAGAAATACCACATGAGCCCCTCTCAGCGTGTAAATGTTACACCATTCAATCAAGACCTCATAATGCGATTTTAATACTCGACACCTGCCTGCCAAGTTGCATATTTGGTTTGGGTAATTAGTGAAATTTATCTGCAGATGTGCAACTCTGTTACTCTAAATACAGAGGCAACTGGCTTGCAGATGAAACATTGGCACTCAAAAATGAAGGGAAAAAAGAGGAAATTCACAGATGTAAAAGCTTACTTGACGCGATGCTATACTTTTGAAATTGTTGATGTCAAAATATTTAAAATAACCAAATACAGGTGTCAAATTTGGGGGAAGTATCCACGAGACTGCAGGGCTTGTAGCTCAAAATTTACCAGGATTTATGTTACAAGACAAGAATCAAAATGAGTTGAACAAGCACCAAGAGAAGATCTATCTTGGGGATGTTTACTTCGATACTCAACAGAATTGAAAGATATTCATCAGATTCATAGTCAATATTTTTTCGCAAAGATATTACGCAATGAGTAGCCTATTATTAATCAATTGAAAAGCACAAGATCACCGGGCTTGTCCTGGGCCCGATTTGATAGAGCTGCTTAAGCAGAAAATATTGCCAAACAAATTTCTGCTTTAGCACAAATGAGCAGGATACCAGTCACAGATGTTACATGTGAGATGGTAGTTTGGCTGGTAACCTTTTTTGCTGGTAAACTTAACTTTGTTGTGTTTAGCTACTTTTTGCTAATTTTTGCTGCTTTTTGCTATAGCAGCTCTATGAAATTGGGCCCAGTTGTGAGTTTACTGGCCTGAGGCTAAAATTACTGGCCTCGGGCCTGCGGTCCTGTGTTAATTTAGAGCCCTGCAATATTTGTACTTAATTAAAAGAAATGCAGACAATTTTCTTACAAATTGTGTGCTTAGCAAAAACTAGCAGGATACCAGTCAGAAAAGGTATTGTGGCTGGTAACCTTATTCTGGTGAGTGTGATTTTGTTATGCTTAGCTATTTTTTCTCTCCTAGAGCAGCTCTATGAAATTGGGCCCAGAACTCAACCTCCTCCAAGCAACTAAGAAATGACTTATTTTTTTCATAGGAAGAAAAATGAGGAAAAGCTTTTGATTTATTGGGTTCACTCTGTATACAGACAGGTGCAGAGACTCTCATAAATAACCATAGGCTTTTTTGAAATACAGGGTGATCCATATTCAGATTGTCAATAATGTAATTATGTGTATTACCAATGTATCCTACTCTATATAGAAGGGGGGAAAGAAAACTGGGATGCATGGCTAGACGCCAGGTGGCATGGAGGTGTTGGTGAATTAGCAACTTGACATTCCGTCCAGGACGTGATTGCTTTTTTCCCCATAAATTCATCTCTGCTTGGTTTGCGAATAATAACAAATCAGAAAAAAACCCTGTGTGGACAGTTGGGTGGGGGGGTCGATTTCAGAGCAATTTTTGTTATTGGTGCCGAGTCTTTTTGTTGAAAAGTAAGCCACTCTTGAATGACTCGCGTGGTAAAGTACAACAACTTTTCAGTAAAATAAATTGTTGATAAATAAAACATAAACAAATTCAACATTTTGCTACAGATTAGACCTACAGTTCTAGTGTGCACTTTTCAGTAAAATAAATTGTTGATAAATAAAAGTAATTTTTTTTCAACATTTTGCTACAGATTAGACCTACAGTTCTAATGTGCAGACCTTTTTTGGGGGTGGTTGCTTCGGGAAAACCCTTGGCGTCAAACATGGCAAAGGGAAGCTACCTTAAAGTACACTGATACAGATTGTCCTGTGAGTGCATACAACGCCATAAAACTAAATGTAGCTGTTTTCCATTATAAAAAAAATCAAGTTTTACATCAATCTTTTATACTGTACTAGTTCTGCTGTTGCCTGGTCAAGCAATAATACAAACATTTTGTATAAATACTGAAAACATGACATTTTCTCAAACCACAATGAGTTCCTACATTTATACTATTGCAATGATATTTTCGCAGGTTATGTAGTTTTACACACTAGCGGAATAATTTATGTGCTTTTCCACAAACCAGTGCTGTACAACCCCTGCGATGATCAGGGTTGAGATTGTATAAAAATGACAAATCATGAAACTTTGACAACAATTTCCTCTTTAATGTTGAAATGAAGCTGCCTGAATGTACAGAATGTTACACTTGAGGTTAACAGACTCTCTACATCATTTCAAATAGATATCTGAAGGTCTGGTCATGAAAAGGGCCAAGTCTTTTCATCTCTGTGATGGTTAGTTTGCCTCTTTCAAGAAAATCTGAAGGTGCAGGGAAAACATTGAAAAATCCAGAAATCAGGAGAAATCCTGATAACTCACATGCCCGAATTATATAATCACAAACATTTTTGCCAAAATGATGGAAAAATTTGATTTAAATAAGAGACGGGTATTTTCCTTTAATCCAGGAAATTATAAACTTTGACATTCATTTGAGTCACTGAATGACAAAACCCTTTCAACAATTATTTAATTAGTTACAAGAAACAAATAAGTTATTGTCGGAAACCGACATTGTCTCTCATTATCAGTAGCCACGTACAAACACTTTGTATGTTACAAGTATTTCGTTCATTGTGTGTGGAAAACAAGAAAGTATTTTATATGAAAAAATACAGTTAGTTAACTTGTGGGTACAACCATGTACAAAACTCTTTTGGGAGAAGTGTTGGCTCTGAGAAGAGCCGGTGTGGTCTCGACATTTCGAACAGTATACTCTGCTCGTCTTCAAAAAATTATTTCATGTTTTTTTTTAGCCTTTGAGAAAGACTCTGCTTGGGTCGAAACATCAGGCCATTAACTATTTTTTGCATGTTTTTTATTATGAAACATTATATCTCAACATTCGTTTTGAGAAAGGATTCTAAATTTTGGTCTTTGTAAAAAATCAGGTGATGAACTTTAAGCTTATTACAGGATGTAAAAGTACAAAGTAAATTTAGTTGAGAAATGGTAATAACAAGGGGTTGATGCGATGCAGTGTTCAACCAGGTAAGACCACTTTAGGGAGCGATTTGTGCGTATGAGCGATGCATAATCAGTTTATGTATAATTAGCTGCTGCAACAGAATGCTGTTGAGTGAGGCCTTGGTTCTATGCAGTCATTTGTCATGCTAATGACAAGAGACGCAAGTAGGTTATCATTTTAAATTTCAGTAATTTATAAACATCAATAATTGTATCTGCACACTTAAAGGCACTGAACACGTTTGGAAATTGTCAAAGACCAGTGTTCTCACTTGATGTATCCCAACATATGCATAAAATAACAAGCCTGTGGAAATTTGGGCTCAATTGGTCATCGAAGTTGCAAGAAAATGATGAAAGAAAAAACACCCTTGTTGTAAATTTGTGTGCTTTCAGATAGGAATAAAAACTTCTTGCCAGAAGTTTTTATTATTTTAGTGAGAAATTACCTCTTTCTCAAAAACTACGTTACTTCAGAGGGAGTCGTTTCCTACAATGTTTTATACTATCAACAGCTCTCCATTGCTTGTTACCAAGTAAGTTTTTATGATAATATTTGTTTTGAGTTATTACCAAACGTGTCTGATACCTTTAAACAACAGCAAAATACAAATAAACTTATAAAATTATTAAATCTTCAGTGTTAAAAAAGTGCAAGTACAGTATATAGCCCTCGCTGGTGACAAGTGAAAACAAACTTTGTCCTTCTGATTGGTTCAATTACATATGTACAATTTGCCTCAGGCGGAATTGAACAGCTGTACTGCAATAGACATACTGTAAGGGATGCTGGGAGTTACACTGGACGCAATGTTTCACCAGCCAATATTGTCTCACTATTTCATGAAAAGTTCACACTTAAAGGGTACCACTTTGCATCCGCTACGTTAGATGTTAATTGGTAATATTAATTTTTTAATCATGCCTGAAATTGCAGGGAGGCCATGGCCTCTGTTGCCCCTGGTCTTGGCCTTGGTGCCCCTTAACAAGTTTCCCATAGACTTTAAGATTTTCCAATGGCATTCCCCTTGCAAAATGGAAATGGCCTTGAATGAAATTCCAGGCCTGTTCAATTACCCTCAAATTTAGAGCACCTGCATGTTAATCCAGAAGTCACAGGTTCAAGTCCCGCTATAGTCAATGTTTCTTTGTTCAACCCAAAATTATTTAAAATTTACCTATAGTCAAGTTCCCTTGTGGTTTATTACTTGATATTTGAAATAAAAAAGTTGCATCCCCTTAAGGTGATCCCTGTACTGCCGCTTCCCAGGTTGTATCATAAACTAGGGTGTGATCCTTGGCTATACGTCAGTTACAGGTTGAATGGCTTCTGACTGGTACCACCGAACAAAGATATTGACAAAATAGGGAGACCACCAACATTAGGGCTAAATAAACGAGTAGGTAGAGCACCAGCATGCAGCATGTTAATCAGGAGGTTGCAGGTTCAAGTCCCGCTCTAGTCAACATTTCTTTTTTCAACCCCAAACTATCACTCAAATTTCAATCCCAAAATGGACAGAAAAATTAGATAGCTTTTTCCATCCAATTTTGATGGAAATTTGAGGGTGATTAAAAAAGTTCAATTAAAAAACCAACAAATGAATCAGACTCCAATTGTTTTCAGTGTAAGCCTGCATGTCCATTCACATGTTGAAACACTTTTGGGTGGTTTCAGGACAGGTATTACCTTCTTTTTTTTACAACCGTTGGAAAAACAGCTGACATGATGGATGCAAAGTGGTGCTCTTTATTGTGCTTCTTGTCTCATGCGTTAAGAGGTAAGGAATTGAGATTTTGAAAGATAACCAACTTTTATTCAAATCTTCTTTTTTAAGAGCGAGGGAAAATTTATTATAAAAACAACCTGGAAAATTACAAATCTGCATCAAACTTGATTGTAAACTCTAAGTCTGTGTCCAAATTAATGCCTTTGACTGCGGCCAGGGCCAAATTTCAAAGAGCTGCTTAAGCAGAAAGTATTCCTCAACAATTTTCTGAGGAATAAAGCAGAAATGTACAGGATACCAGTCACAAATGGTACATGTGACATGGTAGTTTGGCTGGTAACCTTACTCTGGTAAGCACAATTTTGTTGTGCTTTGCAACTTTGTTTGCTTAAGAAGCTCTTTGAAATTGGGCCCTTATCGCTGAAAAGGCCTATTCTTCATTGTTGCCACTGTAGCCAATGGGCATAGCCGTAGCCAATGGACATAGCTGTAGCCAAAATCATTTCATTTCTGACACGACTTAAGATTCTGCTTTAAATCAGATGATAATGCGCTGATGATTTAATCTCCATTGTGATTAAGAAAACCTGTGAAGTTTAAATCAGATGAGTTTGGTGAAATACGACTTTGGCGCTTTGGTTCACCTTGATATGAATGAACTCCATGTTTTCCCATCTTCAACGCTAAGAAAAATGGAACGTCACGATACCGAATAACTGACGATACCGAATTCAGTGTCTTCTCTGAAGTCAGGCCTAGGGCCATCTCACATGTCTTGGCGTGGATTACACCACTGCTCCTGTGCTCCATGATTAAACCACAACGCACTGGTCAGATTGAGAGAACAAGTCAGACGACAAAATGCTGTCAGCAGACATGGCAAGTAATACATCATCAAAACTGACTCCCAGAAACATATGGAATATTTGAGTTATGCAAACCTTGGTGCATTTTTAGTAATATTTTCCATAAAACAACTAGCATTAGATACTTCTGATCCTACAGGGCCCATTTTCAGAGAGCTGCTTAAGCACAAAAAGGAGCTTAGCACAACAAAATTATGCTTACCAATATAAGGTAACCATCAAAAATACCATTCCACATGTACCATCTGGTATCCTGGTAATTGTTGCTTAGCAGAAAACTAATAAGCAATATTTGCTGCTTAAGCAGCTCAGAACCACCACAGAAAAACCACAACTCAAAACCAGAACTACCACAACTCAGACCCAGAACCACCACAGAACCACCACAACTCAGAACCAGCACCACCACAGAACCACCACAACTCAGAACCACCACAGAACCACCACAGAACCACCACAACTCAGAACCAGAACCACCACAGAACCACCACAGAACCACCACAACTCAGAACCAGCACCACCACAGAACCACCACAACTCAGAACCACCACAGAACCACCACAGAACCACCACAACTCAGAACCAGAACCACCACAGAACCACCACAGAACCACCACAACTCAGAACCAGAACCACCACAGAACCACCACAACTCAGAACCAGAACCACCACAGAACCACCACAACTCAGAACCACCACAGAACCACCACAGAACCACCACAACTCAGAACCAGAACCACCACAGAACCACCACAGAACCACCACAACTCAGAACCAGAACCACAACAGAACCACCACAACTCAGAACCAGCACCACCACAGAACCACCACAACTCAGAACCACCACAGAATCACCACAGAACCACCACAACTCAGAACCAGCACCACCACAGAACCACCACAACTCAAAACCACCACAGAATCACCACAGAACCACCACAGAACCACCACAGAACCACCACAACTCAGAACCAGAACCACCACAGAACCACAGCAGAACCACCACAACTCAGAACCAGGACCACCACAGAACCACCACAGAACCACCAAAACTCAGAACCAGAACCACCACAGAACCACCACAGAACCACCACAACTCAGAACCAGAACCACCACAGAACCACCATAGAACCACAACAACTCAGAACCAGAACCACCACAGAACCACCATAACTCATAAAGAAAGTTTCATGTACACGGTGTCTCTGCAAACCTCACTAAATTATTTCAGAATAAAAATTGTGTGCTTAACGGCGACTGTAGTTAAGTAATTCATTATAATAATCCGTCAACCCTTCCTAATTCCCACATCCACCGCTCCTCAAAATAAGCCTCCCCTCCACTGAATCTCATTTGAGTTGATAATTTCCCCAATCCAAATATTGAAAAAATCAACAACCCTTTACAATGCGGACGACTCCTGGGAGTTTTCAGGGTTTATGCATGGCTGAAATCACAGATGCAATATTATTGTCCAATTCGAGTGCAGCAGCTGCTACGAATTGTGTCTTCCCTCTTGGTTTCCTTGTGGGATAAATCCACCAGTATGAAAAGGGCATTGAGGAAAGCTTTGGGGAGAGTCAAAAAATGTCAAGCGGGGAGTAGATTCAATAATAAAGCAATGAGAGAAATATTGATCCATTTATCGCCTAGTGACAACATCTGTGTTAAAAAATCCTGGAGACCATCGCGACTTTGGCTACCGTACTTCATATTAACATCTGACGTTTAGATGCGGAGTTAAAGGGTCTATCTACAATTGGTAATGACTCTGAAAATTCATGGCAATAAAACTTACTTGGTAAGACATACAGCAGCTTTGGATAGTATAATGCATTTTGAGAAACTTTCCACTTTGAAGTACTGCGGTTATGGAAAAAGATACCACTTGTTATCCCAAAAAATTTGAATCTGAGAAGCATTACTGCAGTAACATTTCTCAGATTGTGTATCCAATAGCAGATTATTTTTCCTGCATGGACAAACCGCTCCAGATTTTCGGCAATATTTCAAAAACGCTACCACCTTTTGAAATGAAATTGTTCACAGGTTAGTTTTATGGTACATTATACAACTATATAGGATTAAAACAAACATTGGGTTCCAATTACCAAAAGTATACAGTCCCTTTAACTTGATTTTGTGTTGAATATTTTATTAAAGGCGTGGTACAAATCCAACTGGTTTTCAAAAGAGTATACCTACTACAATTATAATTTACAAGAGGTATCAGGAACCTAAATCTCGTAAAACTTGATTTATGAAAAGGTCAACCTTAAAGGCATCGTACACGTTTGGTAATCGTCAAAGACCAGTGTTCTCATTTGGTATATCCCAACAAATACATAAAATAACAAGCCTGTGAAAATTTGGGCTCAAATGGTCATCAAAGTTGCAAGAAAATGATGAAAGAAAAAACCCTTGTTGTACAAATTTGTGTGCTTTCAGATAGGAATAAAAACTTCTTGCAAGAAGTTTTTATTATTTTAGTGAGAAATTACCTCTTTCTCAAAAACTACGTTACTTCAGAGGGAGTCGTTTCTCACAATGTTTTATACTATCAACAGCTCTCTGTTGCTTGTTACCAAGTCAGTTTTTTATGCTAATATATATTTTGAGTAATTACCAACGTGTACAGTGCCTTTAAGTTCATTACATATAGGCGATTAGGTATTGACAATTCTGTCTTTTTGCTGGTCTCAGATGCCTAACAACAAAATATTGTTGTGTCTTGCATTCCGACCGACCGTTTAAAAACTTGCCAACTGTGAACAATTTTATCAATAATTTGAAAAGCTTCCTGTCCGACTGCATGCTTCACTTACTATACAATGAGAAATAAAGACTTTACTAAATTATTTTATCAAATCTGATTGCATTAGAATGTAGGAATCCCTGTATATTCCCATCTTGCCTGTTTTTTCACCTAATTTCTTGGTGTGTGCACATATTTTGTTTAAATGTCCTAAAATATATTGTCTATCCTTCTTACCGACAATCTGTATTTTTCAAGAATGTGTACCCCAGTTCTAATCCTGGACGGGAGCCTTGCATGTAGATCCCTACCTGATTGCGTGGGTTTTCCCTATTTTGAGTTTTTCCTCCCACATCTAAAACTGAAAATCTCTCCGTCTTCACTATACACAGGTATCTTCAGGTCTGCGGGTCACAGTAGTCACTTTTGAGGGTTCCTCCTTTTCCTTACCAGAAAAATATTATAAAAACCCTTTAAGTGTTCAAATTTTCCACCCACATTTTATTTTCACAAAAGTGTTGGATCCGAACTGTATTATATAGAGCAACTTCTACCCTCAGACATTTTCTGTTTTTTGAACGGGTACAATTTTTTGTTCACTTCATAATACCGATTGACTGTTACACTTTGATTCAACCTCCAGGGGGATTTGTAAAGGTTACGAACTTGTAAACGAAATACATGTCTGCCTGTATATTAAAGTGTGAAACGAAATCTGAAAAGCATAAACAACATTTGTACACATGTGTGACTGCGGAGACTAAATCACTCCCTCCTGAAAGGTACCAGCCACATAACTCTGACCTCTGACCTCAGCCTCAAGGTCAGTAATAATGAGCGCATGTGGAGGTTTTGTACCCGGAGCTATGCATAAAGGATGAATGGCTGAATAAAGCCATACAAATATATCAAGTAGGCCTCATATAATAATCTCATCCACTGGCTAAAAGAATTTGGAAAATCATTATACAATATCTTCTTGACAGCACAACAACAACAACAAAAAGAACACTTAGATAAAAAGATCTATTTTGCAAAGTGTTATTACAAAAAAAGAATTCTTACCCCCTTAACGCATTTTCCCATAAAACCAGAATTACACACATTAATTACCCCAAAACAATCTCGCACCTTCTCTTGAAATGATTTCGACACGGCTCATAAATGCAGCAATTTTAATCCTTTAGACCTTGTACAGCTCAAACAAGTGAAAAGAAAATCTACCCAAGATGAACGTCCAAACTCTAAAATCTGCATCAACTGATTTGATCGAAGATGGCATTATGTCACAACATGTTTGAGTGGTCTTATCCAGCTTCCACTCAAGCATGGTATATTTATTGTCAACGTTACGGCGTCTGGGCATAGCATGTACTCTGTAGATGTTAGCAGCGGTCATGCTTTCTGCCGTAGTCACAATGCAGAAAAATAAAACGCTACATGCATCATTATAACTACACGCACTGGCTTTTTCATTTCAGTGAATACGCTTTAAAGGGAAAGTATACCTTTGGTTTTAGGAACCGTTCGATTGTTTTATTCCTATATAAATATAGATATACAATCAAACTAACCTGTGATCAATCAAACTAACCGGCTTCATTTCAAAAGGTGGTCGCGTTTTTTGAGATATCGCCGAAAATCCGGAGCAGTTATGTCCACGCAGGAAGAATAATCCGTAAGTGAAATACACAATCTGAGAAACATATCTGACAGTAACTCTTTCTCAGATTCAAATTTTTGGGGGATAAAAACTGATATCTTTTTCCATAACCACATAAACTTCAAAGTGAAATTATTCTCAAAATGCTTTATAATTTCGAAAGCTGTTGTATATCTAACCAAGTAAGTTTGTATTGCAATTAATTTTAAGAGTGATTACCAATGTATACCTCCCCTTAAAGAGCATGTGTCTGATCTTTTCAAAGACATGGTACAGCTTTTAAGGTTTTGATGAGCAAAATTAATAATTTTTAATTAATCTGAAAGCTTCAAAGTTATATTAGCACCGAACGTCCTAAAAATATTTTTGTTTGGAATGATGTAGTCTTTAAAAAAAAATTGTTAATCTAAAATAATTTTTGGCTTGAAAGGCAATTTAAGAAAATATTCACATAAAAATTGTGCTCTTTTTTAAACTTTTAAAAATTAGTTTTATTTCAAATTCAATACCAAAAAAAATGTCCATGCAAATTTTATTTGAATACTATTTTTTTCCGGATGCCTATAGTATTCCCGAAACCAATGTTTTACAATCCCTTGTTTCCAAATTCCAAACTTAAATATTCTTATTTCAATTGCCTTGATCCTCGTTCAGTCGACTGTAATGTACTCGTATAATTGAAAAACAATATTGAATTTAGTAAAGTGACAAATTGTCGAGAAAGCTGCAGGTTACTGAAAAATCAATCCAGGAAAAAAATCAATGAAAATTTCCGAACACTAATAACACAACATTTTTCAAGTGAGTTGAGTGACCTTACAAAACCTCGCAGCTGCAGTTTCAAAATTCTTTCTAAGGCCAAATGAAACAATTGGTGCAGGCCTGGAATTTCATCTTTGAGAGGGCAAGGCCGTTTTCATTTTGCAAAGGGCACTTCAATTTGAAAATCTTAAAGTCCATGGGAAACTTTAGACGAGGGCACCGAAGCAACGACCAGGACAACAGAGGCTGTGACCTCCATGGCCTCCATGTAATTCCAGGTCTGTTGGTGATCTCTTCCCAAAATAATAACCAGCGCTTTTTTCTTGTTCATCATCATCTTTTTCACAAGTCTTCATCTCTTCTTGATGCATGGTAATAGCAATTGTACAGAGCTTTAGTAACCATTGGAAAGCAGATGAGCGATTTTCAATCTGAAACGTTCATTTTTTTTTTAAATCAGTAAGACTATGCCCTACTAGTACTAGTATCAATTGTCCAGAAAAATATCTCCATCTGAATGACTGTCATGCTCAATAAAAAAATCCCCCCCCCCCAAAAAAAAGAGTTTCTAAAGTGCATAGTTATTTAACTGAATCGAAATATAATTAGTTTTTACACAATGAGCTTTGCAATATCACCTACAAAACATATGCTGTTTACTTGTTATTATACCAGAAAAAGTGTTGAAGTGTTATTGAGAACTGCAAAGGTTGGAATAGTTGTACCCTTAATTTATAAAAAAATAAATAAAATAAATCTAAACACCTAACTAATTTATAGATAACCCAAGATAACTATTTTTTATTTTTTTAATTCTATCTATTAAAAAGGGTCAATTTCAGAACTATAAATACTGATAAATGTGTTAATACCATAACATTTCGTTGTAGTTATGCTGGTTGTTTGAAATTGCTCTTGGAAATACAAATTCCCAAGTCATGCTGAAAACCAATTGCATGTAAATCTGTATCTAGGACAAATATTATATCTTAACAAAGGTCGATAACAACATATCCACATAATGCAGGCTTTTCTCCGAGCTGTACAAATAACCAAAGAGTATTGAGACTACAGGTACAGCCTAGGGGGTGATGTAAACGCTATTCGTGTTGCCTACAGCATTAATAGGTCATGTACACAAATCAGGGGGATCTCGGCACAGACAAATTTATTTGCTCAATGTCAACATTAAAAAGCTTGTGATACGTGCTTGCAAACTTTGTAGTGTCGTGATTTCAATTAAAGTGTCGTGATTTCAATTAAAGTTCAAGAGACCACTGAGTGAACGGCAGGTGTCAAACAGAAACTTTGTTTTGGTCGGGAGTTATATCAAACAGGAACTTCAGTGAATCCGGTATGTCCGTGCAATCTTTCGCAAACAGTGTTTCCTGAAGAGGATTTCCTAAAAACCTAAAAAGGAAGAGACAAACTAGTAGATCGGCATCACCTTGAGTTATTTTGGTTTCCTTTTCCTTAATATCACATATTTATTGAATGATCTGAAAAGAAGAGAGTGCCGTATCGGAGCTATCAAAAGCACTCTCGCATCCTCTAAATCAGGAAATCATTTCAACAGCCTCGATATCTTTTGAGCCACGGCTCCAAGAAGTAGAGTTTGAAGAAACATGAACTGTATACAACAAGCTGTAAAGCAGTCCATAGTCAACCAACTGTGCTTGGGGCCAGTCATACAACCCAACAATCAAACTCCAATATTTATAGGTCTTTTCACATTACAAAAATTCTCCTTGTTGGATGCGTATCCAAGCTGTACAAGTTTGACAGACCTTTTCACACTACAACATTTCAATACTGCATTGACCAGTGTAGAGTGCTCGATCCTGTCAAAACCAACCCTGCTCATCATATTAGGTTGGTTGAGGGTTTTTGATTTGTGTAGAGAATGACACTTGATGCAAACAATCTGATTTCGTGTTAGGCAGTATATATGCAGAGCATATTTAAACCGAATTGAAATGTTATGAACTGGGCCCAATTTAACAGAGGTGCTTAAAGGCACTGAACACGTTTGGTAATTGTCAAAGACCAGTGTTCTCACTTGGTGTATCCCAACATATGCATAAAATAACAAGCCTGTGAAAATTTGGGCTCAATTGGTCATCGAAGTTGCAAGAAAATGATGAAAGAAAAAACACCCTTGTTGTACAAATTTGTGTGCTTTCAGATAGGAATAAAAACTTCTTGCCAGAAGTTTTTATTATTTTAGTGAGAAATTACCTCTTTCTCAAAAACTACGTTACTTCAGAGGGAGTCGTTTCCTACAATGTTTTATACTATCAACAGCTCTCCATTGCTTGTTACCAAGTAAGTTTTTATGCTAAGATTGGTTTTGAGTCATTACCAAACGTGTACGATACCTTTAAACAACAGCAAAATACAAATAAACAATAGTGGAAACAAAATTGTGTTTTGGAAAATTATTAAATCTTCAGTGTTAAAAAAGTGCAAGTACAGTATTCCTGGTGACAAGTGAAAACAAACTTTGTCCTTCTGATTGGTTCAATTACATATGTACAATTTGCCCCAGGCGGAATTGAACAGCTGTACTGCAATAGACATGCTGTAAGGGATGCTGGGAGTTACACTGGACGCAATGTTTTACCAGCCAATATTGTCTCACTATTTCATGACAAGTTTTTATTATTTTAGTGAGAAATTACCTGTTTCTCAAAAACTACGTTACTTAAAAGGGAGTCGTTTCCTACAATGTTTTATACTATCAACAGCTCTCCGTTGCTCATTACCAAGTCAGTTTTTATGCTAATATACAATTTGAGTAATTACCAAACGTGTACTGTGCCTTTAAGCAGAAAGTATTGCTTAACATTTTTCTTGTAAGCAGAAATGAGCAGGATACCAATCACAAATGGTACATGTGACGTGATAGTTTGGCTAGTATCCTTATTCTAGTAAGCATAATTTTGTTGTGCTTAGCATCTTTTTTTTGTGCTTAAGCAGCTCTATGAAATTGGGCCCTGTGTAGCTTTCGGGCAAGGATCGGAGCTTGTTAGTGCAAAAAGGCCTTATTTACAATGCCATTTACTTTGTTTTAATTTGGACATTTCAATATTAGGTTAAGAAATTTGTAAAGTTGGATTTTGTGTAACACCAAATACTTAATAAATGTTTGTATACTGACCAATTTCAGTTTTGTCTAATTTTGCTAGAATCATATATTGGTGTCAAGAAAAATGGGAAAATTCAAACAACCGGCATGCTATTTGGTCTTTGGAATAAAGTAGGACAATTTTATTGAGTACAAGGGCTGACCTACATTTACACATGATTCAGGCTTTTATTAACTTTTCTGGCTATTTTAAAGATTTGCTGATTTTGTTTACAATATCCTGGTCTCACCCTTAATACTAGCCCGGGGTACATTGTCTAGTACAAAATTCTACAGGCTAGTAAACACCACTTCTCAACTTGCCCTGTGGGCTACTTGCAAAGGGCACTTTCATTGGAACATATTAAAGTCTATGGGAATCTTTTGCCAAGACAAGGGGCTTTAGGGCCTCCCCCTGGCCTCTGTGTAATTTCAGGTCTAGTAAAGGGTCTGTATACGTTTGGTAATCACTCTGAAAATTAATGGCGATAAAAACTTACTTGGTAAGAACTACAGCAGCTTTGGATAGTATAATGCATTTTAAGAAACTTTTCTAAATAATATAACTTTTTATCCCCAAAAACTTGAATCTGAGAAGCGTTACTGACAGTAACGTTTCTCAGATTGTGTTTTCCAATTGCAGATTATTCTACCAGCGTGGACATAAACGCTCCAGATTTTCAGCAATATCTCAAAAACGCTACCACCTTTTGAAATGAAATTTTCACAGGTTAATTTAAATGGTATATCTACAACTATATAGGACTGAAACAAACAGTGGGTTCCGATTACCAAACATATACAATCCTTTTAATACATCAAAAAGATACGTTTATGCACAAATTACAAAGCCTGAGTATCATACCTGAAACGCAGCCATACCCGTATGCTTTGTGTGTTCTTCCTTCATTGTTTTACTTATAGAATCTAGACATCGTCAATGTTTACTCCTACCTCTAACCCTCTAAAGATTCACTGAAGCAAAAGAAAACCTGTTTACTCAAATCATCAACGAAGCAAATTCATCCGCACGAATCACAATAATTACCCAGTGCACAAATCAATTTAATTACATGCCTACACTCCGAAGATCTACTCAAGGAAAAGAAATGCAATACTTCCTGAAAGGCACTGTACATGTTTGGTAATTACAATGTACTCAAAATACATATTAGCATAAAAAACTTACTTGGTAACGAGCAATGGGGAGCTGTTGACAGTATAAAATATTGTGAGAAACGACTCCCTCTGAAGTAACGTACTTTTTGATAAAGAGGTAATTTCTCACTAAAATAATAAAAGACTTCAGGCCTGAAGCCTTTTATTTCTATCTGAAAGCACACAAATTTGTACAACAAGGGTGTTTTTTCTTTCATATATTTCTTGCAACTTCGATGACCAATTGAGCCCAAATTTTCACAGGCTTGTTATTTTATGCATATGTTGGGATACACCAAGTGAGAATACTGGTCTTTGACAATTCCCAAACGTGTTCAGTGCCTTCAAGTATAAAGGGCACTTCCATTAGAAAAATCAAAATATCTAGAAATATTACAAGGGGGCAACGTGGCATTAGATCTAGGCATCCAATTTTGCTCGAGTGCTCACCGTGAAACTCAACATCCTGTCACTGACAACGATGACTTTATTAGATCTGGCATCAGAGAGACACAATGTACGATGGACCCTGATTTGAAAGTCCATGCGTCTAATTTGCTTGCACAGGTGGACTTAAAGGAACATTACAGAACTGGTAATTAAAATTTTCTTTAAGATGACAGATTTACATCAAACTTACACGGTCCAATGATGATGATAGTAGAAAACATCCCTAGAAATATTTCTGTCTGAAATGCCATATTTGATGAGAAATAAATAAAACTAATTTCCGATTGGAGTTTATCGCTCATGAGCGTTTATTCATGCATTGTATAACACATGCAAATGTGTAATCGGTTTTTCACTATTTTCTTGTCACCCAGATGGCCGATCGATCTCAAACTTCTACAGGTTTGTCAGTTTATGTATTATAAAGTGCTTATACTGCCAGCAACTGATTTGTTAGCAAAAACCAATTCTGTAATGTTCCTTTAAGTAAAGGTACACTACTGTTTCTTTTTGTTGGTCTTTTTCTTTCTTTTTGAAGAGCGCACATCCATTCCAATCAAGATTTTTTTTGTACGCAAAATCCTTGCCCATGGGAAATTCTCGTCTAGTATGGATGCTCATTTCACTGGAACAAAATTGAGTTTTTTTCCACATAATGTTTATTTCTTAAATGAAAAAGTTCAATGTCTGTGTGGACATTTGAGTATCAGTCATCGTTTTTCAGTGGGAGAAATGTCAATATTCTATTCTCACAAACAGTCTCTTGAAAGGTTGGTGCATCATCACCGGAGTAAAAGTGTATTCAGTTTGACCCTCTAAGTTTCCAAGAAACTTTGCATGTACTCGAAATTTACACTGAACCGCAGGCCAGTGATTTTACCTTTGCGCCAGTAAACTCAGCACCGGACAAGTCTGACTGTCTTGTGTTTTTCAATTAAAAAATATCACCTCTCTGTCTAATTATCTTAAATTAACAAAAAATGATGTTCAATTGTTGACTTAAGTCTGGTAAAAATCTTTCAATTCTGTCGAGTATCAAAGTACACTCACCTGTAAGACTAAGATAAATCTTCCCTTAGTTGTTCAAATAAAACTGTTTATATGTTAAAAATTTGACGAAGTTCTTTCTCATTTAGATTCTGGTCTTGTAAAAATCAATCTCGGTCCAGAACAAATTCTCAGCTACAACTTCAAAGCCCTGTGATCAAGCCCTGGTAAACTTACACAAAATGAACTTAACTAAATATAAGAACATTTAATCAAAGTACACTGCGTATGTAGGTGCTCTTAGAAAAACCTGGTACCCATTAAAAGTTATTTAATGTGTTTGCGAACTGCTTTAGAAAAAAAAGTTTTTGCCCCCCCCTCCCGAACAAAGACACAGACAAAACAGGGAGAACATCAACCAAGGGTGAGAAAGCTCCGTTGGTAGAACACTGGCACGTAAACCCGGAGGTCGCGGATTCAAATCCTGCTATAGTAACTTTTCTATGTTCATGCCGAAATAGAATTGTTTTAATTTACTTTTTGTTCAATTTACCTCTCTTACCTCTTCCCAAATGTCATCAGTTTTGTGAGAACAGGGATAAATTTCATGGCTCTGCTCACCGCGGAATTCTGCGCTTGCAGCCCATCGACTCAAGTGCTATACAGGGCGCAATACGCGCAGAATGCTATATTAACCGAGAACAGGAAATTGGAACCTGGTGAAGCGTTTCTTTAAAAATAAGATAACGACACTAAAACAAATAAACTCTTCAAACAAAAACCCATTGTTGCTCATCCCCCTTGTAAACGCTAATTGAGCTTTAGTAAGCATTGCTTCTATCTACTACCCCAAAGTGAATGTGTACACTGTGGCCATGATTGCAAGGAGGATATTTACATTTATGTTTCAAGTAGGTATACGGAAGACCTTGATGTAACATTGATTAAGTGAACCAAATACACATGATGCATGGAATGACATACAAATTAATAGCAGAACCTCAAGGCCGTAATACAGTTGAATATCAATTTCCTAGGCTGGATGCATCTAGATTGGAGGAGAGACAAGTAATTGGTAACGCAGTGTATTGCTGTACAGAATTATTTATGAGAGGGTTTTTCCATTGTTGGTACGATATTACTCATTTTCTAACGAAAGTAATTTTCTAACGAAGTAATTATCATAAAGCTAGCCTGTGTTATGTCATTTACATCTCATGTATGCATAATGCGTTTTGTGTGTGTGGCAGAAGGTTGCAAAGCTGTAGTGGGAAAATTGTGTTTTGAGAAAAATTTGTCTGAACGTTTGATAATTTCTCCGATCTGGTGGATGTAGAAAATTTAAATTGAGCATATAAAATACACTCATGAGTACTGTTAGCAACATACTCGGACGTATGCAATTTACACTGGACTGCGGGCCGGAGGCGAGTAAAGTTATGACCAGACAAGTCCAGCAGCCTTGTGTATTTCAATTGAATAATAACACCTCTTAAACACACACCAAACATATGGTGTTCAAATGTTGACTTTGAGTCTGATAAATATATTTCAATGCTGGTTAGTATCAAAGTATACCTACCGATAAGAAAAATAAGAGAAATCTTCCCCAAATGTTTGTTCAAATAAAAATTTTTAATATGTTAAACTGTGTTGAGAGTTTGTTTCCTCATTTTGGTTCTGGTCTTGTAAAATAGCAATTTCTTGTCCAGTCAAAATTTTGGGTTAGTCCTTATGGACACCCCCCCCCACTACATTCACGCCCCGAACATTTATTGATGTAGTGCTAAGTTCTTGCATTGCTTACAAACTTTTGGGATGAATGCTGTACTGAAACGTGTGCAGAAAGATTGTCATTATAAGAACATTTTGTCCGTTCTAGCAAGGAACCCAAAGATACATTCCTGATGGTTCTACCTGCAAGGTTTGTAATTACATTGTACGAAATGAGCAATGCCATTGATTTTGTTTCTTCTAATCAACTTAGAATAACTCCATGATATTGAGCTCTGGCATGAAAATCTTCTCAATGAAGATGGCCCACAGTATTGATTCTTTGTAGAGTGATATGTAATAGACTGTGCAAGTCTCGTGCATATCGCAAATGAGAAAAAACCTTGAACCTTCGATAATATCAAATCATCTTTTTAAATTATATTTATACAAAATTCTTGAAAATAAAAATACTCATAGCAAGTTGTTATAAATCAATTTTCAATTTTTTGTATAAAACAAATAATTTGTTCAAATTAACATTGAAACAAAATTCAAATTTTGGATGAGGATACTTATTGTTAGAACACCCATTTGCCAATCGCGCCCAAATGTGTGCGTCTATTACATCGGTTTAATGACAACATGACCGTCAGTTGGGCAAAATTCTTAATTTTTTTACAAATAACCGTATACGGAGGTCATGTCTTATTCTCGGGTTTTCTTCGTTATTTTGTTGAATAGGTTTTACTTTCATACTGTTTATTACATTCCCAACATCATATATAGTTTTCATGGCCATAAACTTCGTTAAACTAAAATCATTGATGAAACAATATCCCACCCACGTAAAACTCCATCTGGTTGGGACCACAATGGTCCCGGAAGTTCAGGAAGTTGCTAGACTTGCACAGTCTATTCCCACCCAATGGCCTCAATCCCCTTGACCCGCCAATGTGGTATGAGTTAAATTTCTTACAATTTTCATAAACTTGAAGAGGGCTCCAAAGTCAAATTCAGTTTTGTGATCCATTTATTTTTCAATAGATAGAGTGAGACCTTATGAAAATGAGAAAAAATTACAAGTCTCTACCCTAAAATGGTGTAAAATGCCACTGTGATTGGCACAAGTGCAATTTTGTCAAAAACCTAAAAAATTCTATGACGTCACATTTCAAATACTTGGTCTGCACATTTTTGAACAGAGAATTTTCAGTTTATTTCAGGTTAGATGATATTCAATCAAAACAGCATTGAATTAGAGCTTATGAATGAAGCAGAAATTCCTCTTTGGAATGTACAGACCCATTTGTTTTTGCTGTCTGATGACGCAATGCTTCAAATTTCGCTTTGAAAGTGTATCAAATAAAATTATATTTTACACCATTTTAACACGAGGTAGAGACTTGTAGCTTTTTTCTCCACTTTCATGAGGACTCTATCTTTTGGAAAATGAGTGCATCACAAAACTCAATTTGACCTTGGAGCCCCTCTTTAATTACTTAAAGTCATTATCATATTTTGTTGCCCAGTGTTTATGGTGAACATTTACCATCGGTGTAATGTTACAATTTGAAACATGACGTCATCGGACATCAAAAACAAATGGGTCTGTACGTTCCAACGAGGATATTTTTGTGCCAGTCAAAAGGTCAAATTCAATGTTGTTTTGAATGAATATCATCAAAATTCAGGAATGAACTAAAAATTCTCTTTACAAAAACAGACAGACCATATTCAAAATATGACGTCATCCAAAAATTTTTGATTTTGATTAACATTGCACTTGAAGAGTAACAAACAGCATTTTACACTGTTTTAACATGAGTTTAGAGACTTCAATTCCCCCTCCCCATTTTCATAAGGACTCTAGGCCTATCTATTGGAAAATGAGTGCATCACAAAACTGAATTTGACCTTGGAGCCCCTCTTTAATGACTTAAGAGTCATTATCATATTTTGTTTCCCAGTTTTTATGGTGAACATTTACCATCGGTGTAATGTTACTTCCAAAATGTTGTTAAAAAAATGTTAAAATGGACAACAGCTCACACCTTCTCCTTTTATAGCCTCTCAAGTAATTTGATGGTAAAATTTCAACTGTTAAAAGATATCAGTTTGCCCAGAGCTGTATCCTGAGAAGCTGACACGACACACATCAGATCAACAATGACTGCCAGATCTTGTGACAAACAGCCGTCAGCTCAAGCCTCTCCTCCCAGTCTTTGGTTTCAAACGCTACGTTTCATTAAACCATTTCTTCATCTTACCCATCATGACAAACGTTCACATTGAATGCAAAGGCTACATGCACTAGCCATAATGCAGACAAACTAGGCCAAATTTCATAGAGCTGCTTAAACTAAAGGCCCTGTACACTATTGGTAAAGATCGAAAAACACAAATGTTCACAGATTCACACATAACTTACATGATTTAAAGTAAGAAATGGTAGAAAGGGTTCCTTAAAATATTTCTGCCTAAAATGCTATCATTTCTGAGAAATGCGTAAAACAAAAGTTTTTATCACGCGTGATAAAAACTTGATGTTTGAAAAAACAAAAAACACATAAGGTCTCTTTTCACTATTTTCTCGTGACCTCGTTAACCAATTGAGCTCAAACTTTCAAAGGTTTGTATGTTCATGCATATATGTTGAATCACACAAAATGTGGACACTGAGCGGGATACCAGTTACAGATAATACACTTGACTTGGTATTTTGGCTGGTAACCTTATTCTGGTAAGCAACATTTTGTTGGGCTTAGCTACTTTTTGTGCTTAAGCAGCTCCATGAAATTGGGCCCTGGTTGCAACATTTATGACAACGATAAAATAGAATGGAATAGAATTTAGATATTTTATTGTCCACATTTTAAAAAACATTGAAATTTGACACTCACTGGTCATATAAAAAATACATACATTACAAAAATGTTTGTAATTGGTCATTATCAAATAAACCTAAGAATGATTTGTAATCTAAAAAGTCACTTTTTATAAAGTGAACTTGGTAAAAGTATCAATTTTCAAAATAAATATTTTCATCAAAAAAAATGTAAACTTGTCTTTTAGTGCAAGAAAATTTTCCCCCTAACAGTTCAGAAGTTCTAATATTTGATTTGCCAAATCAAAGTAAGCAAAAATAAAAAAAATAAAAACCCTGGTAAAACATTATTATTTTGTGTTTTCTTGAAAATGTGGCTATGAATTTGATGAAATTATCACAATGCTTGAATAATAATGTAGTCATATATACCGCACGCATCCACCTATAAGGTGCTAAAGGCGCTTGAACAAAGAAATACACTTTTAAGACAGGTTTTGAAGTTATTATGAATTATGAGACCGATTCATGTAGCACCTTATAAGAGTTTAAGAGAATGGCAAGTTTTGATCTGACACCATACATTAATGCTCTTCTTTGGCCATAAAACTCTCCTTGCACACTCCAGTCCAGGAACTTATATCTTCCATACAACCCTCCTCCTGGCTTTTTCAGTTGCTTTTTCAAAGAAATGCTCTCACATTGGAGTCAATTATACTTACTGAAGTTTGTTTGTTTGTTTGTTTGTGTTTTGGGGTTTTTTTTTGTATCATGCCTTGAGAGCACCTCATTAATTATAAATCCAAACCCATACACCAATGTGCGTTAAGCACTGTATACTGAGTACTTTCCCTGAGTCCTGTGAAAAAAAATCCACAGACATATTACTCGGGTGGGATTCAAACCCACGACCTTTGCCATTCTAGAGCAGATGTCTTACATCTTGACAACCGTTAGCTAGAGTTAGTTCGAATCCTATATTTTAGCAGCAGGTATCGCAAGAATGATCATAAATGTTATTATTATAACCCTTTAGAGACCATTCATAATCATCACCATATGACCAGACATGGCTAATAATTATTGTTAAGTTTTTGACACAATTTTTTCTTGTAAAAGTGTCTGAAAAAAATAATATGAAACAGACATTCCTTTTGCTTTAGAAACATAGATTCTATGTTAACATGGGAAACATTGGAAAATGTCAATTCAGGACGTGACCTTTTTGTTTGAGTGGAAGTAGGTCAGATCTTGCAGCCGTTTGCGGCCGCTATGGGCATCTAGGTACAAGCTGTTTCTGGCCACTATAGTTTCTAAAAGGTTAAAACTATTATGGGATGTTTATTGAAAACTAGAGGATGTGAATGAATCGACTCTTCCGAAAAACCACTGATAAACCTTTGACAAACAATTTTTAAATGATTATGATATGCAATCTTGCACTTTGACCATGACTTTATTGATCGACAACACCATGGGAAACAAATATGGATTTGACGCTGTCATTGACGAAGTAATTTCAGACGTGTGTGAAAGAAATGGCCTTGTGTAAATTTTGTAGCCACCCACATAATGTGCACATGATCCCTTTAAAGGTAAGATACATTACTGTATTAATAGTTTGATTCATTCACATAAAAATGATTTATTTCTTTAATTTGATTCGCCATGAATCGTTCACCAGCTATAATCATTTGAAATTTTCATTCTGGTAAGGTTTTTGCAACAAGTAGGCCTAACAGAAATGTTCAATCCCTTTAAAGGAATTGTATACGTTTGGTAATTGGAACCCAACATTTGTTTCAATCCTATATAGTTGTAGATATATACCATAAAACTAACCTGTGCAAATTTCATTTCTGAAGGTGGTAGCGTTATTGCCGAAAATCTGGAGCGGTTTTGTCCACGCAGAAAGAATAATCTGCAATTTGAATACACAATCTGAGAAACGTTTCAGACAGAAACGCTTCTTAGATTCAATTTCTTTTATTAAAAACTGATATCTTTTTCCACAACCACATTACTTCATCGTGAAATGTTTCTCAAAATGCTTTACTGTCAGAAGCTGCTGTATTTCTTACCAAGTAAGTGTTTATTGCCATTAATTTTATGAGTAATTACCAAACATGTACAGACCCTTTAAACATTGTATTTTGTTATTGTTATGAAAGTGTTTTTATGAAAACTAAAATCAAAAATGTATTCAACTGCAGTTTATCCCCCCCCCCCAATTTTTTTTTTTTATAATATTAAAAAATTATAATAATTAAAAATTGTTTTCAATTTTCAACAGCACAGCTGAGAAACCCAAAACGAGGAAATTGGCTGATCAGCTAAAAAGGTACATGTACATGTCTGATGACTGTATAATATACACACAAAAACACAATGTGCATAAAGAAAAACATATCACCAAAAGGGAGGGTACAAACCTTTTGTAATTACTCCAAAAATTAATGACCATAAAAACTTGGTAACGAGCACTTGATATAATAAAACATTGTTAGAAACGAGATCCTTTGAAGTAATGTAGTTTTAGATAAAGAGGTAATTTTTCACCAAATAATTTGAATCTGAGAAAGGCTTCAGGCATGAAGCCTTGCTCAGAATGCATACTGGAAAAATACAATTCTATAATGCAACAAGGGTGTTTTTCTCCTTTCATTGCTTTTTTGCAACTACGATGACCAATTGAGCCAAAAAGTTTCAAAGGTTTGTGATTTTCTGCATATGTTGGGAGACAACAAGTGAGGATACGGGTCTTTGACAATTATCAAAAGTGTACCCTGCCTTTAACATAATGGACTTTGATTCAACAAAATTCATAGATTTGTAATTTAAATAATAAAACCATTTAAGTAGTAAAAGTCCTTGTAAACATTACACAATGTGCTAAAATGTGCTGGTACATCTATCCAGTCACATGTACTTCGTCTTTCCCTAAATGAATCACACATCCTGGGGGAAATAATAATGAATGTGGGATGGATGGGAGGAGTGAGGGGGTGGTTGGTTGGTGTGTGAGGTTATATGCCGAGGGGAGGGATGGGTAGATTTGGGGGTGAAAGGGTAAAGACATAGGGGATAAGGGAAGGAGAGGTACTGTAAGATGTGATGTCTTTAGACAAGAAACATTGTGTATAACTATGACAGGGTGTTGACACTCAAGGACTTCTTAATTTGGGACGAATTGATATCCTCATTGGGAGAAGAAGGTTCCAATTAGGGTAGAAGTATACCCCAATTGGGGGTAGTTTGGTTGTTAACATACATACAGGTTTCCTGATCAGGACCATTGATATCCTCATCGGGAGTAGAAGGCTCCAATCAGGGTAGAAATATATCCCAATTGGGGTAGTTTGGTTGTCATACATACATACAGGTTTACTGATCAGGACCATTGATATCCTCATCGGGAGTAGAAGGCTCCAATCAGGGTAGAAATATATCCCAATTGGGGTAGTTAGGTTGTTTTCTTACATACATGTTCCTGATCAGGACCATTGATATCCTCATTGGGAGTAGAAGGCTCCAATCAGGGTAGAAGTATACCCCAATTGGGGTAGTTTGGTTGTCATCACACATAAAGGTTTCCTGATTGGGACCATTGATATCCTAATCGGGAGTAGCAGGTTCCAATCAGGGTAGAAGTATATTTCAATTGGGATAGTTTGGTTGTTTTCTTACATACATGTTCCTGATCAGGACCATTGATATCCTCATTGGGAGAAAAGGGCTTCAATTGGGATAGTTCAGATGACAGTGACCCTTCTGAGTGTTGACATTGTGCCCTCCCATTTCAGATCAAATAGTAAAAGTCTTCCACCATCAGGTATCCTTAATGCAGTTAAATGCCCAGGGCCTTGTTGGCACAAGCAGGGTGGTTCGTGGACCATCCAGAATTGTAAGAAGCTAAATCCGCCTGCTGACTGAAAGGACTTTGCCTTCCAAGGGGTGTCACAATGAGCACGATATTCAGAAAATGCTGGATGGAATCTTAAAGGGGTGGTAGAACATGTTATTTGTGTAAGGCATGGTTTTCTAGAGATGTACCATCAAATTCAAACTAACATTTTGATTATTGGTAGTGACTAGTGAGTGCTCACTTTCATTTCATTCATTTAATTTAATTTAATTTATTAATTCTGGTTGTGAAGCCAAGGACTCTCAGAAAAGCAAACTTTATCACTATACTAGCCAAGAACCCCATGGAGATATTCAGATAATACAATGAAGTTTCAGTTTTAGATGTGGGAGGAAAACACTACCAGATAATTATTCAAAGGAAAACCCACACAATCGGGTAGGGACTGAAAACCTAATTCACAAAGTGCCCCGGCGGGATTTGAACCAGGGTTTCATCGAGAATCAGCATGTTTAGGGTTACAGTTTTACTTGGTGAATAACAGTATGAGGGGGCTGACCATTGGGAGATGGCCACTGTTAATGGATTCATGGAGTTTTTTATAGTGCTATATATGTTTTGAGCTAAATATAATTTTGGCTGCCGGTGCTGCATACTCCCAAGGAGCTGAGATGGTGTCAGGAATACCTCTGGCCCAATAAATAAGGGTAATATGAGTGAAGCAGTTCCAAAGCTCATGGAACAGCACATTGGAAAGCAGGAGAGGCTTCTGTACATTGTTAAGAGAAGGAAACTCTGGTGGTTTTGTCACGTCGTAAGGTGGAAAGGTAGCTTGGCTAACATCATACTGGAAGGAATAACACGAGGAACCAGGAAAAGAGGGCGACCACCTAAGACATGGGTAGACAATGTGATGGAGTAGACGGGACTGAACTAGGAACAGTTGCTGAGGACTGCTGAAGATCGTGAGTTGTGGAGAAAGTGTGTTGAAACTGTCATTGTGGCGCGTCGTGGCCGAGCGGTTAAGAGCACCGGACTCAAGCTCTGGTGTTTCTGATCAGCAGAGTGTGGGTTTGAGTCCCGGTAATGACACTTGTATCCTTGAGCAAGATGCTTTACCATAGTTGCTTTGTCGGATGGGACATAAAGCCGTATGTCCCGTGTACTTAGATTTGGTAGTGCACATAAAAGAACCCAGAACACTTATCTTGGAAGAGTAGGGGTTAACCCCGGTGTTTCTGGTTCACGTAGCAAGCACCCTTGTTTTACAGGTTTCCTCAGGCTTGCAAGCTACAGTGATTAAGTTCACTAATGAGGCATCCTTGGTTTCACTACAAGAAATATATAATAATAATTCATATCTCTTCGCCCCTACGGTCTAACAGCTACGGGATAGAATAAGAGTGAGTGAGTGAGGGCTTCCCCTGCCCATCCGAATGTGAGGCGGCCCATCTGGCTACTTTTAGTGACCAGAACACCTCACTCATTTTTTTTTCCACGCCACTGTGAAGAGTTGCTATAAATTATGATAAAGAAAATGCTAAACAAAATATTCATTTTGTAAATTCATTTAGTTTTTCTTGACCTCTATGTAAACAACCTACCAATTTAAATTGGTAGATGGAATTATTGTGCATACTCAAACACATCATGAAATATTTTAAACACATTGTGTGTTTTGAAAAATACACGAATGCCCTCAATCCCTTTAAGGTAAGGGTGCGTGCCATCCATTTGAATGGAGTTGGCACAGTGGTTTTCTAAGCAATCTTCCCTGTTCAAACAGCCGAGGACTGGTCAACATTCTCCACAAGAAGTCTGAACAAAGAGATTTCCAAAAATGTTCTTGTCAGTCTTCCATAACAAGCTTTCTTCTTCAGAGTCTGTTGAGCATGAACGGCTTACAATTTTAAGTCTCTTCAAATATTAAATATGTTAAATTTGCATCAGGGATAAAGAATATTATTTTACCCATGTTTTACCCATGTATACACCGATGTGTGTAAAACACTGACACTTACAGTACTTTCCTGAGTCCTGTGAAATTCACAGGCATATTACTCGGGTGGGATTCGAATCCACAACCCTTGGTCATTCTACAGCAGATGTCTTACCACTAGACCACCGAGATTGCCCGGTAGCTAGAGGCATTTCAAATTCCATATTTTAGCAGCGGGTACCACAATAATTCCACACAAGTAATATGCCTGTGGATTTTTTTTCACAGGACTCAGGAAAGTACAGAGTATACAGTGCTGTACACACATCTGTAAAATCAAATAATATTCTCTTCAAATAATAATACCATGGAAATCAATAAGATATCTGACCTTAGAAAAAGCTACAGCCAGAAAGAAAAATCCCCCACCCACCACTTCATGAATCTTACTATCTCAAACACTCCCATGAATTCTGCTTACAAACTACAGGATTAGAATCATGCTTGCACCGCACTTATAAGAAAGACCAGAGGTCAATAGGGTCATTCATTGATTGTTCTTGTTGACAATGCAGCTCTTGACAAGATAGGTATGGATTGGAGTTAAACTATTGTAAGAGAACAAAGGTTGGAATTCCTTTTTGGTTGGTTGGGCTTACATAAAGATGAACAGTTGTTGGAACCAACTTAAATATACTGTAGGTTTTGTATTCAGTGATTTGGGGAAGTGAATAAATAAATGAACCATGTTATCAACAGTCCAAACGATTATTGATAATAATTTGTATACTCAATTCATAGTATCTATCCATTATAAACAATCTTTGCAATTGGCTGAATGGTCAATAATTGAATCTTGTGGGTTCATGTACATTTATAAAGAACAAATTCCAACTGAAGATCATTGTTAGAACTCCATGGCATGAGCAATTAAGCAGACTAACCAATTTGTTTGCAGTCAGTCCAATGAGTGTAAATGAAATGCACTGGGCAACTGCCCATGTTAGTTATTTGTTGAATGTGATTCAATTACATCCTAATTAAGTTTCATGCCACGCCCATTTCAACTCAAGGAGCTTCCTGATGGAAGTCCCTGTACCACTTCAACCATCAATGAACACAATTATGCACATGTCTGGTCATTATTGGAGGGGGGGGGTGACAGTGGTGTGAGGTTGGGTAGAATGGGGTGATTGGGGGTGAGGGTGTGGCAAGTGAGAGTTTAATGCCATCATGGGGGTAGATCATAGAAAGTATCCATGCTTTGATAGGAAAAGCCATGGAAAAGCAATGGAAAAGTGGTGCATATTTTTGTTAATAGGAGTTTTTATCATATAGGCCCTATATATAATTGTTATACTGTAGTGTAGCAAATTGTCAAAAGATGGTGTTTAAAATTACTGACATAGGCCGTGAAGTAACCCACAGCACTTGCCAGTGGTGCCCTGTGCTCTTGCTGTGGTGCCCTTTGCAGAGTTCCAATACAATACATTTTCCTCATTGGAAGTGCCCCTCACCAGAGAAAAATTGCTGTGCCCCTTCAAGAGCGAAGTTTAAGGCCTGACCTGACACTTTCCAACAACTTTTTGGGCGAGGGATCTCAGAGATTCTGGTCAAAGACGCCATAAGTAACTTTCTAAATAAACAAATTCTTTGAACTCTGACTTTGTGTTTGTGTACTTTTTAAAATTTGTTCTTCGCTACTACTATAGGCTTCTATTTACTATAGGCCTACTATATTAGTACAAGGTTATAACACTTTGTTTTTGTGCAATTTATAACCAGATACTTTTTAGAAAGATAAGAGGATAAGACCTTGGTATAGTTTATAACCAGATACTTTTAAGAAATATAAGAGTTATACTAATAAGACCTTGGTATAGTTAATGGAAAACAATGAAAGTAATATGTATTTGTACTTGAATATTGTATAACATTTCAGGGTTTTCCCTTAACTTTTCCAGTGACTAGCCAGCAGGACCAGCTTGTCATTTCACTAAGTCCATCAGCTTTTTCACTAGTCCATATTTCATGTTAAAGTATGGATGCTTATTTTCAACACTGAAATAGCCAGCCGGACCACTTAGAGTGAAGTTTGACTGGTCCTCAGGTGTTTTAACTGGTATTTGGCCAGCGGAGCACTGTTAAGGAAGGGGGTAAGGTAGAACGCTGATTTTTGCAATGAATGTGATGATTTGTAACAAAAATACGTAAAATCTTACCGTTATTCTACTGCATCTGAACACTTCCAACTGAGCAGGAATCTGCAGTTTCTCCACTGCCTTGGGGAAAGCAACAACAGCAGCAATATCAAGCACCTCATCCGGCTCATCAAACAGATCAGTGTTAAGAGGTCTGTTGGGAGCTGGGTGTAGCTTCGCCGCAGCCCAGCTCACAGGGAGAGCGAGCAAGGGATGTAGGGTCAGGTAACCCACATTGAAGACTTCCTGGAGCTCAACGACAAAAGACTCTTCCTCGGCAATGTTCTTCTTGGTGAGGATGAGGCCTGATTGCTCCATGGTACGCTCCAGGGCCTCGAGGGAGGGTGGACCTGAGGACGTCATTATTTCAGATTGGGGTTGCGGTATTGTTGTTATGGTGATATACATCAACAAATTATTTCACCAACACTAGCTGACTAGTGGCTTTTCTAAAACAAGTCAGACCATTTGAAGACAACTTTGCATAAAATGAACTACCTCAATTCAGTAAAGGGTAGATTAGTGGTGACAGTTACAATCCATTAAAATATATAATGGTCTGTTAATTCGAAGAGCTATGCTGTGAAGATATTTAACTCAATTTTGCTTGTCCTGCTTTTTCTTGTGTACAAGGCGTGGATGGAATGTGGAAAATGCAGATTATTTCAGTTCATGCACTGTAGTGTAGATTGCTTCAACAGCCAAACCCTTCATCAACGTTAATCAAGGATAAACCACATCAGCACATGTCACAAACAAGTGGTTTTTCATGCAAGTACCGTCTGTGTAGACTTGATGTTGGAAACCTTGTGTGTACGTGTCAAACTCGGATTGCTGTGCTGTACGCGGCCAAACAGTCAACGGTACACAGGGCGCATTGTACGGCGGAGGTCGTTGGAGTCAATCCGATCGCGAAGTGAACCACTCTTGCACTTGCGGAATCCAAGAGAAAATTCTGATGGATGGTGAGTATCCAACAAGTGGTTTTGTGAAACGATGGACAAAACACTGGAGTGAATATTGCCGTAAATCACTAACCTGGGATCATGGTATTCTCACCTGGATTTATAGACTGCATGCTATGAAAATGACTACCGTCTAAACTACAGAGCAGCTACCACACTCAGCACCAGTCGCGCAGAGTGACGCGCGCCGGGGGGATGTAAACACAAGCACTGTATGGGAGAAACACCCCTTGTACCAAATGGCACAGTCCGCTAGACGTTCTCACCAGCCGTCGACTCCAAGCCACCCTGTGCGTTCTGACCAGGCACCAGTTAAAGTGGTTTATCCATACCACAAACTTTCTGCAAAAACAAAAACAAGCTTATCGGCTTGGACTCTACATTTTCCCCACCACTTAAACATCTGTTTTTTTAATTTCATCTTCTAAAATTTGATATTTATTGTAGAAGAAATGCTAGAAATAAATACAAGCTTCAGTCATTGTTATTTTTAACAATAAATGTTTCAGATTATGCTGTAGAGGATAAAGTGATTCTTTTGCCTATTTTTTTAAATTATTCTTTTAGAATAAACATTAATAAATAAATAAATAAACAAATAATACATGTATAAATGTTTTTGTTTTCGTTTAGTCAAAGTTGAAAATTGTATTTAAATAGTGAAAATCTTGTCTTATTTAACTCATAAAGCCCCCACCCCTCAAAAAAGTTAAACTTTCACATGTTTTGTAACAATTTGAATGTGAGGTAATTTTGTAAGAAAATATATATTTTGGGAAAATTTGAATTAGCTGTTACAAACTACTTACCAAATCAAAAGGACCTCTTTGTAAATTCAACAAAATGCCAAAACTACTCTCCTATCAATTTCTACCGTCCACCAGACATCAATATTGACACGAATCTTCCAGCTTTTCACAAAATGGACCACAAGAGGGCAGTGTACAAAATCGTTGGTTTTGATGATTGAGTCAAGTCGATAAATTCAATGTATGGGTTCAGGAAATTGTTTCATTGGAATATCCGAGACTGTTTTAGCGCTTCAGTTTTGTTAAAAAAACATTAAAAAACACCAAAACATAACATTAGTATAAATTCTTCTTGCCTATTGGCAGCTTGAGGTTTTGTTGCTCCATGGGGAGTTCGGACAGCTCCAATAATTATTTAAATAGGTCTGTTGACAAGAGATTTTGATAAAAATAATTAATAAGATTTTTAAAAATAAAAAATCAAGAAATTAAATTATTAAAAAATTGCACTCTGAAACCAATTTAATTGACTTTGATTTGCAGTAAACATCATGTATTGTTTTGCCTTAAACCGATGTGTGATGAGCACTGTATTGTGTTTTCCCAAATCCTAGGACTGGGGACAAAATTCACAAGCAATACTACTTGTGCGGGATTCAAACCCTTTTGTTGCCTGATATTATCTACTTTCACTGAGTAGAATTCAGGTCTGATAAAGAATTTGTCATCTACTTCTGCAAAGTTAATTGCAGTTATTTTACAACAGATTTGTGATAATTAACTAGGCTTTTAAAACAGTAGAGTAAAAAGGCACTGGATATGTCAAATTGATTCTGCGTTTAAAGGTATTATACTATACAGGATTGGTAGAGCTGACAAAATAGTCGTAGACAGTGTTCATGTGTTGTGTGATCTACCATACATGAAATCAGAAACCTGTGAAAATTAATGGGCTAAATCCATTCTGTGGGTCAGGAGAAAATAGTGAAAACCTTGCAAAATGTTCAGCATGTAAACACATGTCCTTAATTTGGGTTGTAACAAGTGAAATCAGCTGTTGCGTTTTTTAAAGGTTTTCAGATACAGTTTTCTCGAAAATAACTTAATTTCAGAGGGAAATATTTCACAGAAAAAATGGTTCTAGTATGAACTTCATTAATCAGACAGCTTTTAGACTAAAATTAAACAATGGTGTTTTTTATCCTCACCAATCCCGTATAATAAACTTAAAGGAGATGAAGTAAAACAAAATCAACTAGAAAAATAAACAAATGAATATCCCACATCGAACATTAGTAAACAAACAACCCCAACACCATTTTAGAGACAAATGAACAGAAGAATTAGGCACATGTATGTAACTGTTATATTTATTTTAAAATATCTCGTCTTTTATATCTACAAAACTATATTGATTAAAAAAATCTATGTGTTTATATTTATTTGGTATAGAAACTAAACTATACATTACATTATAACTATACTGATGGTCTACTGTACTATAAAGTACCCTATAATCTGTAGGAATACAAGTTCATTTTACAAATTATTTATAAAATAGGAAAAATTGGATTTGTTATAAACTGCATATTAATATCATTGATAAAATTGACATAAAATCCATCCCTAATTTTGTTTATAGTTATTTGGAACCTTTAATTTCCGTTTCTGTAACTTTCAAAACTAATTCTAATCACAGGCACATAATCAGGGGACAATGAACACCTTTAGAACAATTATTACTCTTTACAACTTCTACATTTTCATCTCATCACACCTCCAGTTTGATGGCTGAAAAGCAATCACTAGTTTTACATAAAAATATATTTGCCTTTTAAACATTTGGGGGGATGATGTCAGCTTGCGGATGTGAGTCTCATAACAAAGTTCTTCAGAAACGTCAGGGAAATTTAGAGCACATTTAGGAAATTAAATTTTGTTATTTGGAAGCCCTCTGTTCTGATGGGTGGGTTAAGTGAAGCCTAAACTCAAAAGCACCGAATGGTGTTGACTTCTGTGGAAGGTAGAATTTAATCGTTTGCTTCCTTTAAGGGACGGTGTATCATTGGTTTCAGAGGGCATTCAAACCTTCAAATAATTTGATTTTTAAGTAAATGCATTTTACTCCTTCATGGAAAGTTATTTTAGGAAGTGACACCCTTTTTCAATAGAAAAATACAAGCTTTAATATTCAGGTTGAAAAACTATACTTCAGGGCATTTTTTGTTTTTCCATCTCACTTGTTATTTCTCAGAGAAGGGAGCAGAGATTGGAAACACATTTTAACATTCTTTAGCTTAAAGGCACTGAACACGTTTGGAAATTGTCAAAGACCAGTGTTCTCACTTGGTGTATTCCAACATATGCATAAAATAACAAGCCTGTGAAAATTTGGGCTCAATTGGTCATCGAAGTTGCAAGAAAATGATGAAAGAAAAAACACCCTTGTTGTACAAATTTGTTTGCTTTCAGATAGGAATAAAAACTTCTTGCAAGAAGTTTTTATTATTTTAGTGAGAAATTACCTCTTTCTCAAAAACTACGTTACTTCAGAGGGAGTCGTTTCTTACAATGTTTTATACTATCAACAGCTCCCCATTGCTCGTTACCAAGTAAGTTTTTATGCTAATATATATATTTTGAGTAATTACCAAACGTGTACAGTGCCTTTAAGGGATGGTGTATCATTGGTTTCAGATGGCATAAAAACCTTAAAATAATGTGATTTTTAAGTAAATGCATTTTACTCCTTCATGGAAAGTTATTTTAGGAAGTGACACCCCTTTTCAATAGAAAAATAAAAGCTTTAATATTCAGGTTGAAAAACTATACTTCAGGGCATTTTTTGTTTTCCCATCTCACTTGTTATTTCTCAGAGAAGGGAGCGGAGATTAGAAACACATTTTAATTAGCAGCTTTAGCTTAAAGGCACTGGACACTATTGGTAATTACCCAAAATAGTTATTCGCATAAAACCTTACTTGGTAACGAGTAATGGAGAGCTGTTGGTAGTATAAAACATTGTGAGAAACGGCTCCCTATGAAGTAACGTAGTTTTCGAGAAAGAAGTAATTTTCCACGAATTTGATTTCGAGACCTCAGAATTAGATTTTGAGGTCTTGAAATCAAGCATCTGAAAGCACACAACTTCGTGTGACAAGGGTGTTTTTTCTTTCATTATTATCTCGCAACTTCGACGACCAATTGAGCTCAAAATTTCGGACAGGTTTGTTATTTTATGCATATGTTGAGATACACCAAGTGGGAAGACTGGTCTTTGATAATTACCAATAGTGTCCACTGTCTTTAAAGGTGTTATCAAGTTGTGTGACTTAAACATGAGAAGCCAAGGCACACACACTCTGAACACTCCTGGGTCAGAATTGACCCCGACTCCATGTCCAATCAGGGGGCCATAACCATTTCTGGGTCAGGCTGACCCGGAAACTGAAATTGAGATTTCTGACTCGGATTCTGAGTCAGTTTCAACCATTTTTGGGTCAATTTCACACACAAGTTCCAGATCATACTGACCCAGAAATGGGTCGAGCCCCCTTTGACCCCGAATATGGGTCAATTCTGACCAAGGGGCTTTTAGAGTTTAAAACACTTTAATAAGTGATTGTTTAAACAGCTCAATATATATGTACCTAGTTCTACGATGAGCTAGCACCTTGCAAGGGAGCAACCACTTATTTGTAAATTTTAGATTGATACAATTTCTTTTAGAAAACTCTATCCCTTTACAATTGCAGATCACAGTCTGACCAGCTCAACCCACCTCTTAGGTCTCGTACAAGCCTTTCTTGTTTATATATGTTATTCAAGAACAATTCTAACTATTTATTTACAATTTCAAATGATTGTTCTCAGTCATGAGATCATACAAAACTAAATAATGTACGGAGCTCAACTGAACCCAATTAGGGCCAAATTCCATAGAGCACCAACAGTAAGCAAAGCACAAAACAACAATTGTTAATAGAAAAAGGTTACCAGCCAAAATACAATGTCATATGTACCCTTTGCAACCAGTTTCCTGCTTATGTTTTCTAAGCAGAAAATGTTTCTGCTTAAGCAGCTCTGTGAAATTAGGCTCTGGTTCAAGCCACTCTTGAAAAAACCCTCTTAAAACAGACTTGATGTTGAATACAATGTGGAGGAAGGGTCTGGATAAAAATGTCTAACTTACAGTAGCACCGTGATTCCTTGTTTAAATTTTAACCTGTCAGATTTCAAGTTTTACACCCAAATTACAATAACTCAATTGTATCCAAAACTTGGGAAAAAGCAAAAACTATCTTCAACTGTCACACATTTTTAAGAATAAACGAAACAATTGTACAAACCCTGCATTACAAGTTCAAAAATATAAGGTGGATTATAAAGGGGCTAAACAATTTTTTCTTAAATAAATCTATGAATTATTTTAATAAACTAACTTGGTGTTTGAAGCACAAGGCCTACACTGATGGTAATTGTTGAAACATATATACATGAAATAACAAACCTGTGAAAGGGTATAAGTTCAATCGGTCATCGGAGTCGCAAACAAACATAGAAAAAAAACATTATATTTTTTCACTGTTTTCTAAATATTGGATTTCGGACTCGCGAGATAAAAACTTATTGTTTTACCCATTCTTTGTTAAACTATAGCATTTCAGTCAAAAATATTTATAGGGAAGTTTTCCACCATGACCATCTTTATATTGTGTAAGGTATGTGTAAATCTGCAAATAGTTGTATTTTCAATCTTACCAATGTTATGCACACCCTTTAAAGGCAAAGTATACCTTTGGTTTTTGGAACCGTTCAATTGTTTTAATCCTATATAAATGGATATATATACAATAAAACTAACTTGTGTAAATTTCATTTCAAAAAGTGGTATCGTTATTTAGATACCGCTGAAAATCTGGAGTGGTTATGTCCATGCAGGAAGAATAAGCCGTAAATGGAACACACAATCTGAGAAACGTTTCTCAGATTGAAATGTTTTTTAATCCCTCTCTCTAAAACCACATTTCTTTGAAGGGAAGTGTTTCTCAAAATGTTATACATTATCAACAGCTAAAGTGCTTCTTACCAAGTAAGTTTTTATGGTCGTTAATTTTTGAAGTAATTACCAAAGCTATACCCCCCTTTAAAAATGTGTAGATTATTTGCAAAAGGTTAATACACATGCTTGCTATTTCAAATTTCTGTATGATGATTGTATAGGTAGGCCTATTGATCATAATCAATATAGTACAAAAGAAATTCTTATGAGTTTTTTAAATACAGTTTTGGAACCATGTCTTCATCTCAAATTACAATTTTTGGGGGGAGAAAAAGCTAAGTGGGGTTAGATCTTTTAAAACCTTTGAGACCTGCTCCAATAAAAGAGAGGGTAAATATTATTGCATTTTTCAATTCTTGTAGGACTGTAATTTGAGTTCTTTAGTGGAGGCCAATACCTTATGATGCAAATATCACTAGAGTTGAGTGAAATTTGAGAAAAGTGCCACATTCCGATGATAAACTTTGACTTCGTCATTAAAGCAAAGACAGCTTGTCAGATAACTTGCAGTAGCAATTTAAAATGTTAAGCCTTTGAGACTTTGCAGTCTTTCTCAAAGGCCAAAGCTTTGGTTGAAACGTGAGGCCATTCACAATGTTTGCATCTATCCTGCAGTTTATTTGGATTGGGAATCACTTTGCAACAGCTTTTTTCCTTTTTCTAAATTTGCAATTTTATATATTTTGTTAGGTCTCATTTGTCTACACTACATCACAGACTACAGTTAAAAAGATCAGTTTTGGCATGCACGATCCGGTGGGATGTAATTTTTTCAACAAGAGATGACTTAAAGACAAAGCGTACCTTTGGATTTTGGAACTGTTCGATTGTTTTAATCCTATATAAATGTAGATATATACCATAAAAACTTACCTGTGAAAAATTCATTTCAAAAGGTGGTAGCGTTTTTGAGATATTGCTGAAAATCTGGAGCAGTTATGTCCACGCAGGAAGAATAATCTGTAATTGGAACACAGAATCTGAGAAACGTTTCATGCAGAAATGTTTCTCAGATTAAAATGTTTTTGAATCCCTTTCTCTAAGGCCACATTCCTTTGAAGGAAATTGTTTCTCAAAATGATATACATTATCAACAGCTGCAGCGCTTCATTACCGAGTAAGTTTTTATGGCCATTAATTTTTGGTGTAATTACCGATGGTCTACCCTCCCTTTAAATCTTCAACTTTACAAATAAAACTCTATTGCTCATCATAAGGTCATTGCCACCCAAACTATCCAAATTGAGATATATATTCAGCCTCTTATATCTCCCATTGTGGATATATCAATGACACTTGTCACTCAAACTACCCCAATGGGAATAAAGCTTTAAGCTTTTTTTTCACAGTGAATTAAGAATCTATAAAATTTGTCTGCTATCAAAACTACCCTAATTGGGATATACTTGTTCTTTGATTATAGCCCTCTTCTCCCGATAAGCACAGTAATGTTCTCAATCAGGGACATTTAAGTTGACTCTCATTTCCTGAATGTAAATCTCCTGTTCAGTTAACACTGATACTATAAGTGATCATTTTTCCCTTATCCCAAGCATAAATCAACTGTTTCCGTGGATTGAAGGACATCATGGTGGATTTTGACTGTGAGTTCTCGTAGGGTATGTCCGTATCAAGCAGCACTGCCCCTGTGAATAAATTCACTGCAAAGTTCACAGTGGAGTGGCGGTTCTTGGAGCTCTTTGTGGTGTAGAGTATGCCGCACATAATGAAGGCATCCCCTGACGAGCTCTGAGGATGCTCCGAAACGATCGTTTCAAAAACCGAAAGATTCTCTAGATTGAGTCTGGACACGATAAGATTCTGATTATGCTCGACCGTCTTGTATATGACCCATAGTCCATTGTCATCGATGGCGAGGTCCAGATAGGTGTAGTCCGAGTCGTACAGGTATCCGATCCCATTCTGTGGCTGGTAAACGGCAGCTGGGATGGAGTTACGGGCTGTGATGGTCTCGGTGGTGAAATCGAAGCGTACAATCTCTGCCGAGCCACCGGTGTGGAAGTAGAGGGCGTTGTTGTAGACAACGTGGCCGGTGCCGGCCCAAAAGTAGGAAAGACGATAGTATTTTGAGTATCTGTTGGTTTTCATGGAACCCATGTTACTGTACTCTGTGTAAAAAAAAAGGGTTATAAGGATTTGAAATTAATTTAGCTTTTAGATGGAGTGCCTCAGCCTTGAGCCTCATCCCGGGTATAGAAGCCAGCAAGAAAAAAAATGGAAAACAAAAGAAAAAAGGCAAAGGGCTGAATGTGGAAGACGTATAAGAATACATGTAGTTCCTTGAAAAAAAAGTAAACCTGATCCCATTGGACATGGTTGATCTATTTACCTAGTAACAAATCAACAATTTAAACATAACAAAAAAGAAGGCTACAAAACAAATTCAGTTCATTATGAATATTATTATTAATATTTATTCAACCTTTTCTCAAAATACAAACATACAATATACAATCAGTCTCTTTGCACAAAGAGCTTAAAGCTTATTGTTAAAAAAAAAAAATGTATGTTAAACTGTGGATGTGTCAGGACTCGGGAATTTGTTTTCTCATTTTGATTCTGGTCTTGTACAACAATTTCTGGTCCAGTAAACATTTTGAGCTGCAAGTCCTGCAGTCTTGTGGATTTTTCTCCCAAATTCGAGCCCTGCTAACGTACACGCTCGTACATGTCCAAGTTGTAGGCCTATGTGTACTCGCGTGTACTGACTGCACTACTTGTGCAGTTTGGCGCATCGATGATGCAGTGATCACGTAAAGTGGTGAAATGTTTGTCTGACAGCCAGATATTTTGAGCAAAAGTGACAACATTTTTGTGGAGTGCTACAAAGTGAATCTAAAAACTAAATAAGTAAATGAACAAAAAAAATGACAAAGAGAACGAGATGTATAGAGACAGAATGGTATTTTGTGATACTACTTACCATAAACCACGTCTCCAACTATGTGTTTAGTGACCCATATCATGTCAGGGTTCGGTGGATCTGGGGCGGTATCCTGCATCCAGGATCCCCAGAATGTGTTGCCATAGTGATGGTCCACAGGATCTCCTATGCTCATGAGTGAACACTCTACAATAAAATATAAAAATATTTCTGAAAATGAATATTATAGCACTCATTTTAATCACAACATCTCTAGTAGAGCGACATTGTGGGCTTTTCCCATTTGTTTTCTATTCTCCTATTTATTTAAATCTTTCTTGTTGAAAACATTGTGGGGTTAACCCCACAGTTTAAAAAAAAAGTTCCTACCTAAAAAAACACGACACAATGTCTATCTTGTAAGGGCATGTAGTCCTAAGACTACGTATTATACTCATACATATTCATGAGTATTACCAGTAAAATTTGTGAGGCTCCTAAATCAGGTACTTCTTGTCGAACCCTCAACCTCACCCCCCCCCCCCAACAAAAAAGCTGTGTTTATTTACCATCAACAAATAGATGAGAAGGCCTATAAGAATTTCAAATAATACGTAATTAGGGCCTATATAAATTAAGTATTTCTCAACATAAAGAATGTTTAAGATATCACATCACATTGATATCATGGCTGATGTTTCAGTTGTCTTCATTTTTTATTTTGTTCTATTTTTATATTTCTGGTAATGAAACCAAGGATGCCTCAAAAGTGAACTTAATCACTGTAGCTAGCAAGCCTGAGGAAACCAGTAAACAGGGATGCTTGCTATGTGAACCAGACACACCAGGGTTATCCCCTACTCCTCCACGATAAGTGCTCTGGGTTCTTTTATGTGTCTATTAATGCCCCATCCGAAGGACAAAGCAATTATGGTAAAGTATCTTGCTCAAACAAGGACACAAGTGCCACGACCGGGACTCGAACCCACACTCTGCTGATCAGAAACACCAGAGCTTGAGTACGGTGCTCTTACCTGATAGTACCTGATCTTGGCAGGGTGGGGGTCACATTTGTGCGAACACCCATGTGCATTTACTACAAGGATACAATGAAGGCCTAACATCTTTGAGAAATTTTTTGCGGGTTTCGTGATTAATTATGTAAATAGCTTACCAGACATTGGGGTTTTTCTGAGAGGTGGCGGTGTTTTGGGTGTGTCAACGGGGGGTGGATCTGTCACCTTTACTGTAAAAAAGAACACAAATTTGTAAAAAATAAAACATTAATGTTTAAGGTACTTTTTATGATCATCATGGTTTTATTAGTCCTTATTTTTTTTAAGGCCTTGGATGTCATTACTTTAGTGATTTTTGATGGTCAGTAGGCAGACTTAAAACTAGGGTACAATTTTAGGGGGCAGAGGGGGTACACCATTTTTTCTAGGGGGCACTTCTTGTGTTTTTAAACTGTAGTTTCCGTAAGCATTTTTCAGCGCTCTTGTTTGCCATTTACTATTTTTTAAAAAGATAATCTGACGTTAATGTAAAAACGAATACATTTTCTGCGTGTAAATGGAAAAATAGTTTTAAAAAGCAATGAAATTATCACATTAAATCTTATGACATTTTGCTCTGGTATTCAGCCTTGAAGTTTATTGTGTACTTTATTGTTATACGTTATATTTTTAAGCCTAATCTGTTTATATTTTGTTTTTATTTATTTTTACTTTGTTGTAAATCTTACCAGGATCCCATTAATGTTATCTGTCAATTTTCTAAAACTCTTCCTAAAACTCATATATAACAACAATTTCTGAAGTTCTAGAAGCTTTAATGTACTCCAGAAAACCATTGAATAAAAAGATACCGTGTAAACAAAAATGTAATTTCTTTACCCCCCCCCAAAAAAAACACAAATGAGATTCAATCAATTTTTTGGGAGGATTCAAATTTACATTGAAATCTACAAAAAGGCTTCAGGATTAGAGTGAAATCCCCCAATAAAGAGGGACTTAATGGGATTATTGGGGAACCTTCACCAACCCTATACTCTCTCTAACGCTTTATATTCTAACCTTGTTTTTCAAGCTCTCCATCATTTCCAAGTTGAATCATGCCTTTTGAAACAGAAGAAAAATTTAAAATCAGTTGAGTTATCCAATAGAGTCAGACAACCATTTTTGTCCTTCTTTTGTTGTTCAAATGGAAACAGAACCATCTTTGAAAATGAAAATTGTAATTCAAACACAGCTCTAGTTTACACAGCTCCATTTTATTTTTAACAGTTGTGCAATCTTAACTAAATTTGAGAAATCAGATATCAAATGTCTTCTTCGTAGAGCACAGAAAGAGTTCATACTTTTGTTTAAATTGGTAAATTAGAAGTAATTCAAAATTGACCAGATGTCACTCTGTGTATAAACTATCAGAGAACAATAGAATTAGAACTCATACTCATTTTGAAATTGTTCTAAACAATTCGGCAGCAACTTCTTTTTACTTTTTTTGATGGTGAGAAAATAGAGTGAGCTGTTGCAGACTGCTCACCAACCAAAAGGACCTATGGTGTAATGCAAAAAGTAGTTATAATGGCCTGACGTTTCAACCCTATACCAGAGTCTTTCTCAAAGGTTAAACTGCTTATTTTGTACAGTTAAGTTGTTTCTTTTTGATGTGTTGCTTACAAGATAAACACAAAACACTTGAAAGTTAAAAAACTCATCAAATAATCCAGTTCAACATCAGAATGTGTTCAAACACTTTCAGTTTCTGATGTCCTTAATAAGAACTGATGCAGCTGCAGTATTTTACCAAAAATGTTTAATTCTTCAATATTTCCTCTTACCCGATGCAATTCCTTGGTGACCTTTCTCTCCTTTGGTTCCTGGATGACCCCTGAACCCGTCCCTTCCTGAAGGGCCAACAGGGCCCATTTTACCTGAAGAGAGAAAAAACTGTTTTGAAATTTTGCTGATTCATCCAAAATAGATAGTTTTCCTCTTCCTTTGGAACTTCTTTTCACTATGGATAGAAGTTTTTTCTGAGTTGTTGAAGATAAAAAATAATACCGTGTTGCTGCCAAGATAGTGGCCGAGCTGATAAGAGCACTCAAGCTCTGGTGTTTCTGATCAGCAGTGTGTGGGTTCGAGTCCCGGTCATGACACTTGTGTCCTTAAGCAAGACACTTAACCATTATTGCTGCGTCCTTCGGATGGGACGTAAAGCCGTTGGTCCCGTGTGTTGTGTAATGCACGTAAAAAAACCCAGTGCATTTATTGAAAGAGAAGGGGTTCGCCCCGGTGTTCCTGGTTTGATTGGCTGCATATTGCGCCACAGCACCTTGTAAACCATTACATGGTGCTATGTAAAGGAGTAGGTCTCATACTTCAGAAACGTAGCCCCACTCACCTTGCAGGAAAATACTGAATGTTGAAGCGCCTTGAGCGTCACTGAGTGACAGATATGAGCGCTATATATGAAGCCACTATTATTATTATTATTATTATAAAGAACATTTTATTTTGCAAGGTAAAGAAATAGAATCATGTTTAAAAGAACATCCAAACATCTAGAAAATGAATTTTTTTTTTACCTTTCTTAAAAACGTTTTTTTTCTCCACGTCTTGCCTTAAAACATGATTATAAACCATCTCGAGTTGCCCATCTCTGTACCATCATCTGAAAGTAACTTGCTTTAAACTCACCGGTATCTCCCTTGTCGCCCTTTGCTCCAGCAGGTCCCTGGTTCCCATCCACTCCAGGCTCTCCTTGCGGTCCCTGGTCACCGGTTAATCCATCCCCACCCCTGTCACCCTTTTCTCCTTTAATCCCTTGTACCCCATCTCCACCCCTATCACCCTTTTCTCCTTGTACCCCTTGTTGCCCATCCAGACCCTTATCGCCCGTGTCTCCTTTTTCACCCGGTAACCCATCAATGCCTGGTCGGCCTGGGGCCCCTGCTGGACTCCCATTTTCATTGGTACCATTTGAGCCAGGGGGACCAACTGGACCTGGTAACCCATCCACACCTGTTTCACCCTTCTCACCCCTTTTGCCTCGTTCCCCGGGTAGCCCGTCCTGACCCCTCTCTCCTGGTTCCCCTGGTAACCCATCAATGCCTGATGGACCTGGTGACCCTGGATTCCCAGGCAGACCTATTGGTCCAACTGGACCCATGCTCCCCGTCTCCCCTGGATACCCGAAAGACCCTGCTAGACCTTTGGCACCCGGTGTACCCTTGGGACCAGAAGGCCCAACTGGACCAGGTGATCCATCACTTCCAGGCTCCCCAGGGTCGCCCTTTTCACCAGGAGAACCTTGGGCACCATCTACGCCTGGTTTGCCTTCAGGTCCCCTTATCCCTAGGTATCCTCTAGGGCCAGGAGGTCCATGGAGAAGCTGTAGTGTCTTGTTATCCAACTGCAGGATTTCCTTCAGCAATTCACTTGCTGAAAAAATGAAATATACACAATATTTTGTTGACATTTCATGAGAAATTGGTTAGTCTGTTGATTGCATGCCTCTTTTCAAAAAGAAAACCCAAAAGAGGATTGTTCAACAGATTTCAAAAGTTCCCTTAGACAACTATTAATTTTATACAGCTGTTTGCCTGAAGTGTGTTCGTTCTTCAATTGTTTTTGTTCTTGGGAAGTTTAGCTGTAGGCCAAGGCCTAATTAATTAATTAATTAAGTTTATTTGATTTACTTAACTTTAATTTGGCACCTCTTAACAAGCTTATTAGGATTGTGGCTTCACTAAATTGTCTTTAAATACATTCTGTTTTGGTATTAACAACTGATTTGGTTTACAGTTGGGCAAATTTAGCTCACCGGGTAACAGGCTAAAATGGACAAGAAAAACAAAAATAGAGTTCATGGAATGAAGTCATTGTCGAATTCATTACTTTACAGCCAAAATGCAAATGAAAACAGTGGAACTATTGACCCTAAATCACCCGACGTAATCACCCTCAATAAATCTTTGTTGCACCATTTTGGGAGTCAGCTTCCCAGTGTGTTATTGTGCAGTTAAGATTAAAGGCAACACAGCGAGCGCACGATATCTATACATGCAATTTGACTCCCAAAATGACAGACCATGACCAAATCGTCGGCTCAGGATTATCAGGACCCTTTCATAGAGCTGCTTAAGCACAAAAAGTAGCTAAGCACAACAAAATTATGCTAACTAGAATAAGGTTACCAGCCAAACTACCATGTCATGTGTACAATTTGTGATTGGTATCCTGCTCATTTCTGCTTAGTAGAAAATTGTTAAGCAGAATTTTCTGCTTAAGCAGCTGTATGAAATTGGGCCCAGGTCGTTAGTGCAGTTTGCGTGGATTTCATGAATTGCTTTTGCATATTTTTTAGATCCTGGTAAACTTAATTTATTGATCAAGAGTGGTCTCCAAAGTAATTGTTTGAAAAAAGAAACATTCACATTCTAAGGAAACATTTGTTCAAATTAATGCGCATTTTTCACTAAACACCCTTTTGATTATAAATTATGCAAATCTGTTATTATTTTGATCATAGTAATTGTTTAACACAAGTGTCTCTTTGTGAAAACTGCGCAAACGAGGTCTGTGGATGTGCAGCCCGTGGCAATGCGTAAATGAAAGTGTCTGTTCGTGAAAACTTAAATTTATCTAGGTCATACAAAGTGTCTCTTCTTAAAAATTAAAAACGCAGGGTATTCGTTGAAGCACTATGTACTTCAATGTAAAAAATGGCAAATGTTCAAGAAAACGCAAACCTGTAAATTAGGTGAAATTGTCTTTGTTCTAATTAGTGTAATTACGAAACTGTAACGTTTTACAACTTCAAACTTGGGGAAAATGTTTATTACAATGATAACATCCAAAATGTGTAAACAAAAATGATTTGCCAAAAATATGTATGATTTTTTAAGAATTGCCTCTTTGTGAAAACGGTGACAATATATGAATTTGTGATCTACATTATGTGTTAGAGGTTTTGAGGCATTGCATTGCGGAATATCAATGTATATTTGGTTTTCGGTAAGGCCAAATAAAAAAAATACCAGTTGATCATCCTGATTTTTTCCAAAAAGAGGAGGATGAGGGCCTTTTTATTTTTAATTTTTTTTTTTCCAAGATGGCCGACAAGTATTTCAACTCGATCAAAAATCAAAAAAAGAAAGAAAAGAAAAAGAAGAAAAAAAAGGATGCGGCCTCAAAAAAGGATGCGGGCGGGGACGATCAACTAGTATTTTTTTTACTTGGCCTAACACCATTTGATTGTAATTAGGCCTACTGTCCTTTGTAGATTGTTCTTGCAAGAACTTCTCCTGCTGGTATTCTACTCACCGCAGAGTATAGATTTCAGAATGATGTGTTTCAGTAAGTCTGTAATGTTTACAAAGTCCCTGCCCTACCATTACAGAAGTTCAAGATCAAGGCATTACCCATACATGCATAACCCTGCCGCTTGCCCTTAAGTGCTGCTCTCAAGAAAATGTACACATTCGTCTAATAACATACAAAACATACTTATGTCTGCAAAAGACTTTATCCAGTTGTCTGTGGAATGTACCAAATGGAATATCCAGACTCAAGTGTTTTTCATTGCATAACTTAGTTCCCAGTCTGCATAATGTGAGCTGCAAAATGTTGCAGCACTGTTTTTATAGAAAGTATAGTCAATGAAACCATTCGCTGTCTGCAAAATGTGAGCTGCAAAATGTGAGCTGCAAAATGTGAGCTGCAAAATGTGAGCTGCAAAATGTGAGCTGCAAAATGTTGTAGCACTGGAAGAAAGTATAGTCCTTGAAACCATTGTCGATCTGTTTTGTCAGGGAAATTCTTTCAGACATTTGTAATAATTTTATTGCTTCCTATAAAAATGAAATCACTTGATGGATTTGAAAATAAAAAGTTTGTAGAGGTATTAATGACAGGAAAAAAATATATAGAAACTTTTATGACTTGAGTGAAATGTGTAAGGACCCCAAATTATTTTAAAATTTACCCAGTCAGTTTCCCTTGTGGTTTATTACTTGAAAAACCAAATCAACACTTCGTTGCGCTGTTTTTATAGAAAAATAAAGTCAACAAAATCATTGCAAATCTTGTTTTGTCGGGAAAATTCTTTGAGATATTTTAAATAATTTCATTGCTTAGGCCTATTATCAAAATGAAATTACTTCATGGTTTTGAAAAAGAAACGTTTGTAGAGGTATCAATGATAGAAAGAAAAAAAGAAGAAACTTTAATGACTTGAGTAAAATGTGCAAGGACAAACTAAACCAACTTTCTGTTATACAATGCATGCAAAGAAAAATTGACTAATGCGGAATTTGAACCAACAACCTCTAGATTGACATGGCGGTGCTCTACCAATTGAGCTTTGTGGCTTATTAATTGGCACTTTTGAACTAATTACAAATTACAAATTACAAGTTTTTTTACTTGACGATTTAAAAAAAAAAAAAAAAAAAAAAAAAAAAAGTGAATAGGGCCTATTAAATTAATTTGCAGTAATGTATGCAGGTCCCAATGGAAACCAGTTTTAACTATTTGGACAGACCCTGGGTAAAGAAAGGTAATAAATAAAAAAGAAATAAAACAAAAACCCACAAAAAATAAAAATTAATATTGCAGTATCCCTTTAAATTATTGCTTGTTCACAATTGCCTTTATACAATCATGTCATTCAACTTTAAGTTTTGCTTCTTAAAACTGCATGAATCCCTACTTCAGAACTTAGCTTTCTTGTGCAATATTCCAACAAATAAATTCTCTTTGCGAAAATCTCGTAAACCCCTGTCACAATTGAGCTAAGTCCAAGTGCAAATAATAGTCTAAGATTCAAGGAGAGTTTTTCTAAAGAAATGTTTGCTTGCTCCACATCTTCATAGACATTTAATGTTGAATGTGCCTCGGGGTGTAGTTCTATTTAAATAAAGATTGAGTGGTTTTGAAAGTGATGCAGACTTCCTATATAATGCTACTTGGGTAGATCTAATAATAAGGTGGACACTGTGCAGGGCTCAAATTTTACACTGGACCGCAGGCCCGAGGCCAGTGGTTTTAGTGTAGGGCCAGTAAACTTATGGCCAGACAAGTCCAGCGGTCTTGTGTTTCACAATTGAATAACAATACCTCACTGTGTAATATCTTGGACAGAAACAAATTATGTTCAAATGTTGACCTTGAGTCTGGAAATAATACCTTTCAATTCTGTTGAGTAATGAAGTATACTTAATACCCAAAAGACAGATGAGATCAATCTTCTCTTACATGTCTTAGTGCTTAATTGTTTAAATAAAACCAGTTAAATGCATGTTAATTAAACTGTGTCAGGACTCAGAAAGTTTTTTTGCTCATTTTGATTCTGGTCTTGCACAAAAATGTCTGGTCCAGTAAAAACCCTGCAGTTTTGTGGATTTTTCTCCCAAATTCGAGCCCTGCTGTGGTACATCATTGGTTAAAGTGTAAGGATACATTCATTATTTTCCTAAAATTGTCTTGAAATCTTATTCAGACATATCGTCGGCGTTTTCACGAACCGGCGAATCCGCCCACACAGCTGAAACATAGCGTTTTGAGAAAAACGCTTTTGAAGTTGGTCACATTTTGAAAGTGTGTTTTCGAGAGTCTTTTATTTGAAAATGTACAATATTTGTTTATGATACGGTAGTGTATAAGTTAAATAACATGACTAGATACTTATTTTTGTATTTGGATGCTTTTGTTAGAAAGCTGTTTGGTTCAAAACTTATTCGCCGGTTCGCCGACGATATATTTGGCCCATGGATAAAAGTAGGAACATTGTATGGAGTACAAGAGCTAACCTACATGTTCTTGTGGTACAGTCTTTAATAGACTTTTCAGGCTATTTAAAGGCAGAGTATACTTGTCTAGTGTCAAAGACCAGTATCCTCACTTGGTGTATCCCAACATAAGCATAAAATAACAAACCTGTGAAAATTTGGGCTCAATTGGTCATCAAAGTTGCAAGAAAATAATGATAGAAAAAAAACACCCTTGTTGCATAATTGTGTGTTTTCAGATGCCTGAGAAAGGCTTCATGCCTGAAGCCTTTCTCAGATTCAATTTCTTTGGTGAAAAATTACCCTCTTTCTCTAAAACTACATTACTTCAGAGGGCGTACTAACAATGTTTTATAATACCAACAGCTCTCCAGTGCTCTTTACCAAGTAAATTTTTATCGTCAATAATTCTTGGAGTAATTACCAAAGGTATAACCTCTCTTTAATCACAGTTGTTCTGATTTTTCCAAGGGCCAACAAATCCGAAATCAGACTATCATACCTGCTAATTACTACGGTTTACCTTGGAGTTTTACCCACAATAAACATAAGATCTGTTGATTAAAGACTATATAATTGTGTTTAACACTTACCATTACAACTACAAGACAGACCCATGTCACCTTTTAATCCCGGAAGTCGGATGAGGTCTCGTAATTCATTGTCTCCTTCAACACCTTCAAGATTAATGATCGTAGGTCAAAGATACACATTAAAGGTGTTCACTCTACCTGATCAAGTCAGATCAGTTCATCCTAACCTTTGACCTCTACATGATTCAACTTGAGATGAGTTTTCACAATCGTGGTGATTTGTATTGTGAAAACACACTTTGCTTAGCAATTAAGATGTAGACTGTATCCGTATTGGCGGCTACAGATACGGCTACGACTGTTGCTAAGGATGTTGCTATAAGGAAGTTGTATACTTCAATGCATGATGATGTGGAAATCTAGCTGTAGCCGTAGCTGTAGCCGCCAATTCGGACACGGCCTAACTCATTGGCTAAAACATAAGAAAACTGTTCATTCTTATGGAAACCTAAAGAACTAGGTTTAAATATTAACATAAAATCTCATAGTACAGGTGACAAGGCCTTTTCCATGGCCGGCCCTAGGGAATGGAACAAACTCCCTGTTCACATCAGAGACTCTTCTTCAATTCAGACATTCAACAAACTTCCCAAAACCTTCCTCTTTTCTACTTCTGTTTAGCTTCTGTTAAACGTTCTAGGTTCACTGTGAAGCGCTTTGATCTCATTAAAGGCGCTACATAAATACTTATTATTATTAACTGGGATTGCAAAAACAAAATGAGCCTCCCAAACAATCACATGCTAATGATACAGAGGAGTGGGCTCAACAAAACAATAAATTAAACATTCTGAAAATTGAACAACTTCTTCTTGAATATACAAGATGTAACATTTTGATGGTTTACAGATTCTTAACATCACAGCAGATAGAAGTCAAAAAGTTTGGTCATAACAAGGGCTACGTTTTTCGTTCACATGATGGCATGCATCATCAAGGAAATAATGAAGGCCAAAGCATAGCAACGACAAATCCTAAAATCAGAAAAAAAAATCAGGAGAAATCCTGACTAATCATGGACCTAAACGACAATTTAGCTCTTACTCACCTGGTTTACCATCAGCACCCGGTGGTCCCTGTGAGCCTATTTCACCCCTGCGACCCCTCTCACCCTTCTGACCTTTCATCCCAGTGCCAATTTCTCCCGGAGGCCCTTGGAGGCCAATATCACCCTTTGGCCCTATTTCCCCATCTTGACCCTTGGAACCTACTGGACCTGGGGGTCCGGGTTGTCCAATAAAGACCAGCTGCCTCTCAGCAGCAGCACCATTTGTTTGTAGCAAGACTTCTTCTGTCTGTAAATCGCCTACAAATCAAAAGAAAATACAACATTGTTGATTTTTTGTTTTATCCCAGGATGTTACTCCCTCCAAATAAAACTAATAAATAAATAAATAAATATTAAAATTTTTTTAAAAATGAGACAAAGAAGAAGTTACTGAGACACCCCCCCCCGAAAACCTGAATGGGATGAAAACAAAAATAATTATAAAGCCCTTTTCACACTATAGGTATTTCCCTGGAAATTCATGGGAACTTTTGGTCGATCTGTTCACACTACAAAAAAACTCCCGGGAATTTCCCGGGAATTAGCTTATTCCCAGGAAATAATTAACCCTGCTCAGGGGTAGGGTTAAGGGAGTTAACCCTGTAAATCGCCTACAAATCAATTTTTGTTAACTTACCCCACCTTTTGCGTCCACTGTATTGAGACGTCATTAATCTCGAAAGGGCTGACCTGTTTACCACATTTCCTGGGGTTTGATCGCCAAGTGTGAAACGACCGTGCATTTTCCTGGGAAATAGTACTCCCGGGAGTTACCAAATTGGGATAGTGAGAACGGTTCCTGGGGTGGCGGTGGGGTTAAAAACTCCCGGGATTTTCCCGGGATTTTATTTCCCAGTAAATGGCTCTGTAGTGTGAAAGGGGCTTAAGACTAATTAAGAGTTACCCCCAAAAAATTCAAGAGATACGGAATTAAGAAGATTTACCTGGTTGGACACAGAGGCAATGATTCCTGTTTTCATTCTGCTGACCTGATCCAAACTCCTCAAAAGCTCCTGTGTCACCCCTGTCACCTGTAAACCCTGCTGAACCTGGTGAGCCTACTTCACCTTTCTGACCTTGTTCTCCCTTTGTCCCGGCCTTGCCGTGCCGACCATGCTGGCCTTGAGGTCCAGCTTCACCAAGATCACCCTTGACACCTTTCAAGCCAAATGGTCCCCGAATTCCTTGAGGACCCATATCTCCAACGTCACCCTTCTGTCCCACTGGTCCCGATTCACCCTGCTGACCCTCTGGACCAATGTCTCCCTTGTCACCCTTTTCTCCCGGTGGACCCTCTGGTCCTGGATCACCACTCTCACCTTGAGCTCCGGGTTCACCAACCTGACCTGTTTCACCAGCTACCCCTTGAGGGCCACGGTCACCAGACTGTCCTATAGGGCCTGGCAGTCCGGGCGGACCAATCTGCCCAACTAGCTTAGCTGTCCTCGCCAAGAGCATTTCTATCTGGCTCTCCAAATCTGAGTACAGAAATAATGAATAAATCAAGAATACTAAGAGCAAGTTTGTGTTTTTCAACTGTTAGGTCAAATTTCCCTGTTTGTCCACACCATACACCAAGAACGGGTTAAGACAAAAACAAAACACTTTGCATGCGTCATGCTAGCAGTTTATGCAATAGTTGCAATTTTTTTAAAGTACCAAGTAATAAACCACAAAGCTCAGTTGGTAGAGCACTGGCCCATTAATCCAAATTTCGGTGGTTCAAATCCCGCTTAAGTCAATTTTTCTTTGTTGAACTCCAAATTATTTCAAAAATTTACCCAGTCAGTTTCCCTTGAGGTTTGTTACTTGATATTTGAAATAAAAAAGTTGCATCCCCTTAATAAGGTGATCCCTTGGCTGCCGCTTCCCAGGTTCTATTGTAAACTTGGGTGTCGATCCCTGGCTACACGGCAGTTACAGGTTGAATGGCTTCTGACTGGCACCCCCATACAAAGATATTGACAAAATAGGAAGACCGCCAACATAGTGCTAGATAGTTGGTAGAGCGCTGGCATATTAATCCGGGGGTCGTTGGTTCAAATCCCGCTCTAGTCAATTTTTTTTGTTCAGCCCCAAATTGTTTGAAGTACCTGAAACCACCCCAAAGTATTTCAACAAGTGAATTGACACCCAGGCTTATTCTGAAATAAGTTTAAGTTGATTAATTTGTCTTTGTTAATTAATTTTTTTTATTTATAGAAATCACCCTCAAATTTGCATCGAAAAAGAACGGAAAAAGTTACCTCATTTTCATGTCTATTATTTATTTGAAAATTGAGAGTAATTAAACAAATAATAATCATCCAAAATGCTTTTTCAGAATAAGCCTGCATGTCCATTCACATATTGAAACACTTTGGAGTGGTTTCAGGTACTCAAACAAAATTACAACCATTGGTAAAAATGCTAACATGACGGATGCAAAGTGGTCCCCTTTATTGTGCTTCCTGTCTTAAAGGGTCTGTATACGTTTGGTAATGACTCTGAAAATTAATGGCAATAAAAACTTCTAGGTAAGAAGTACAGCAGCTTTGGATAGTATAATGCATTTTAAGAAACTTTTCACTTCGAAGTGCTGTGGTTATGGAAAAAGATATCACTTTTTATCCCCCAAAAATTTGAATCTGAGAAGCGTTGCTGCAGTAACATTTTCTCAGATTGTGTATTCCAATTGCAGATTATTCTTCCTATGTCGACATAACCGGCAATATCTCAAAAACGCTACCACCTTTTGAAATGAAATTTTCACAGGTTAGTTTTTTGGTATGTATCTACAATTATATAGGATTGAAACAAACATTGGGTTCCAATTACCAAACGTATACAATCCCTTTAAAGCAGTTGCCAAATTCCATTGAACAGGCAGCCTCCACTAACACTAGAATGAGCAAACTACGCAAGGGGATATTGCTTTAACACTTAAAAATGTTTCAATTAGTCCTCTGTCAAACTAACATCCTCACCACTTCAATATATGTCCTAATTCCCAAACAAAATGAGACCAAGTTGGCACTTTTTCAAAACTCGGATAACAACCTTCATGAGTTAGTCTTTCCTCATCCCACACATTATTAATTTGTTGCTATGAAAGGCCAGACCAGCTGAAAAAAAAATGCAACTTTTCTTTCATTTTGTGGGCTACATAGTTTCCCAGTTTTGTCTCCGAAAACCCCTGAACAAATTCCCAATTCCAAGTTAACTTTTACCCTGTAATCAGGCCTTTCCCGCTGACAAAGTTTGCAATTTTACTCTCATGTGTCAAAATGAGCAAAAAATACAAAAATTGCTTAGAATTTTGCTTAGTAGGTAGAGGTTACCAGCCAAAAGGCTATGTGATGTATATTTTCAATTGAGTGGTTCCCTGTTTATTTTCCAGCTTAGCAGGCCCTGGTAAGATGTAGCCATATTTACTATTTCTATTCCTCTCACCCTTATCCACACAAGTGCAGTTTTTGTTGCCATCATTCCTCGCCGTTCCTGGTGGACCACGTTTCCCGTTTGGACCCGAGGGTCCGATTTTACCGGGTCTACCATCAGCACCTTTTGGACCAGGTGGACCTGCCAGGTTTGAAACCACAAGATTAAACTCCAATTAAAAATCTGAAGTCATATGTTGAGTACTTCATTAAATTGTTGCTCTTCAGTTTAAGCTTCTTGTAACTCCATTATCATTATGTTGGTTCAAGCCCCACCCAAGTCGCCTGGTGATTTTACAGCAAAATAAGGTGAGCAACAACAGCCAATCCATATCAGGGATCGAATTTTACAATGGACCGCAGGCCCGAGGCCAGTGGTTTTAGTGTCAAGCCAGTAAACTTATTACCGAACAAGTCCGGCAGTCTTGTGTATTTCAACTGAATAACGTTACCTCACTGTGTAATATCTTGAACAGAAACAAATTATGTACAAATCTTGACTTTGAGTCTGATAAATAGTACCTTTCAATTCGTCACCGTTTTCACGAAGAGCCACATAATCTTAAAATTACAAATATAGAATATTACAAGAAGGGGCCTTTATCTCAATGAATGCATTTTTTGCGTTTTCACGAAGAGCCATCGGCCCAAAAATGCATTGTAATACATTGCAACAAATGTAGGTCAAAGCGTTTTTCCGTTTTCACAAAGAGCCACTTATGTCAGCGCGCGCGTGATCACGTGACATACGCGCCCATTTCCTATGCAAAACACGTTAACCAGTTGGGTGTTTAAGTAGGTCAACTCACTTTTTCGGTTTCACGAAGAGCCACGTATCTTTGACTAATTACTATGGCAATTAGCCAATATATTTAACAAAATTAATTAGTCAATTGAGAGGTTTAACTTATACAGAATCATATGAGAGGTCTTTGAATGCAAACCGTGGCTTTAGTTCTGCAGATTTTGCAGTTTTAAGCCAAGCACAGTGTAAAATGTAAATCTCAATCAAGCGTTTGGACATATGTGGCTCTTCGTGAAAACGGTGACGAATTTTGATGAGTAATGAAGTTTTCTTAACACCCCAAAAGACAGATGACATAAATCTTTTCTTACATGTCTTTCCTAAAGTTTAATTGTTCAAACAAAGACATGCATTAAACTGTGACTGTGTCGGACACAGGATTTTTTCCCCACATTTCTTTTTTGGTCTTGCACACAAAAATTCTGGTCCCGTAAACATTTTGAGCAACAAGCCCTGCAGTCGTGTATATTTTTCTCCCAAATTCAAACCCTGCATGCATATCATCCCTAAAATCAAGAAATGGTGAAATATTGCCAAAGAGGTTGAAAGGGTTGGCTAGTCAGGCGGTTTGAGAAGGGTGGAGGAAAAAGGGCAAAGGTCAGACTCCAACTCCAAAACATCACCAATTTTGTTTGCTTTCTTCAAATAAGAAGATTCTAGTCTTTCTTTCCAATATAGATCAGTGGCATACATATTCACCGTTATAAAACTATCTTGTAACTTAAACCTTAATATATCAACTTCTAACAACAAATATCCTGTCAATCTGAGGAAATTGTTATTTTTTCTTAGGGGAAATGTCACAGCAAATGACAGTAGGTGGTAGGTTTATTTTTAGGATCATGAATTTAATGTGACTTGTGTACTTAGTGGATGTACAGGGAGGAGAATTTTAGAGGGAGGGTCATAGATTGGCAACTACTCCAAAATTAAAGGTATCGTACATGTTTGGTAATTACTCAAAGTAAATATTAGCATAAAAACTTACTTGGTAATGAGCAACAGAGAGCTGTTGATAGTATAAAACATTGCGAGAAACGACTCCCTCTGAAGTAACGTAGTTTTTGAGAAAGAGGTAATTTCTCACTAAAATAATAAAAACTTCTTGCAAGAAGTTTTTATTCCTATATCTGAAAGCACACAAATTTGTACAACAAGGGTGTTTTTTCTTTCATCATTTTCTTGCAACTTCGATGACCAATTGAGCCCAAATTTTCACAGGCTTGTTATTTTATGCACCCTTCACAGGCTTGTTATTTTATGCATATGTTGGGATACACCAAGTGAGAACACTGGTCTTTGACAATTTCAAAACGTGTACAGTGCCTTTAATCGCCATACAAACTTACTTGGTGAGAAGCACTGCAGCTGTTGATAGTATAAACTTGTTTGAGAAAGGAGTCCCTTCGAAGTAATATGGTTTAAATAATTTGTCATCAAAAAAACATTTGAATCTGAGAAACAATTCTTTCACAAAGAGCTAAGATCGATCTTAACTGCAAATAAATCTTAATTGCTAAGCAGAGTGTGATGTCACAATACAAATCACTATGGTGATACTGACAACTCATCTTGAGATGAATCTTATTGCTTTGTGAAATCAAGCCCATATACCAATAACAATATAAAGATTTACCTGCTGGGCATTTGCTTGCTGTGTTGTTACAAAATGCTATCACAGAGTCAAGCTGTGGAAATACAAACAAGTTTGTAAAAATTAAAATGGGGATTAGGGTCTAGTGGTTTTAAGATGTATCTGCTCTATAATGTGGGTTGTGGGTTTGAATCCCTCCTGAGTATATGGATTTTTCACCTGCAGTATACAGAAAGCACCGAGTTAACAGTGCCTATCACACAACGGTGTAAAGAAACAAATCACACCATTTGAAGATGTTTTTCAAGGCCAACTGCAGGCCTGAAATTTGACAGGCCTGAAATTTGACAGAGGCAATTGCCTCCATCCCCCTTGTTATTGCCTTTGTGCCCTTTAAAATGTTCCAGTTCAAATTTGTATTTCCCTTGCAGAGGCACCCTTTAATAAGGAAAAATTTAAAAGAAAAGAACGAAGTCAGGCCTACATCAGGGTTTGAGTAACAGGGAAACTTCTCTCTCATATTTGAAACATTCACAATTTTATCTGAATACCCAAAATATTGGCATGTAAATTCCATGAAAACCCCCCAAAACAAAAACAAACAAATTGAACCGTAAGCCATACCCCCTCCCCTGACCAAGTCTCAAGTCTCAACATTTTCTTTTGAAGCTTGGTATTAGGTGCAGTGGCGTAACCAGAGGGGGACGGGAGAGGGGAGGGGGAGGGGGAGAGGGGGAGGGGGCCTGGAGGCACTCCCCTGCCCCCGAGCCCTTGCCCCCTTCTTACCCCACCAAATGAGATTGAAAAAACGCACAACTGAATGGTTTGATACATTAAATAGCCATCCCCACCCTCCCCCCAAAATGATGTCTTTTCCCCTGCTTCCCCCCCACCCCAAAATGGAAATGTCTGGTTACACCACTGATTATGTATTTAGGTAAACCCCTTCAAAAATACAACAAATTAACTGACAGCCTCCAAAGTCTACAGTTTTTGTTCCTCTCCGATCCTTTTTGCTCATATTTGTTTTTACCCTCTGTTAATTAGTTTCTCCTTAGCCTAACCATCACTGCAAAAAAATAACAACATTTTTCTGTGTAACTAGAGGACTACACCAATTTTGTGTTATTTTAACACTTTTGGTGTTATCATTTACACCCATGGTGTACTATGGGTGTAAATGATAACACCAAAAGTGCTCAAATGACAACCACAATTTTAACACCGGTGAAAATTCTCGGTGTTGTCCTCTAGTAACACCGGGGTTGTTAAATTTAACAACATCAGACAGATGCAAACTCAATTCGAAAAAGTATAAACAATTTCCTTTCCATCTCAAAAAAAGGAACAGATTTTCTGGAGTGTATAAATATTTCAGGTCAATAAATATTCCACTAATGATAACAACATCTCTTCAGAAATGTTTGGACTCTGTTTGGCGAGGTCAAACAGACAACAGGTCAAGAATTCACGGTACATTTGTAGACTGGTTGCCTTCCATTTCATTCATTGAATCGTCCGTACGGTGTTGACATTTCTTCACTTAGTCTAGTCAGCCTTTGTTGAGTTTGGAATAAGCGCCAGATTTACATGTGACTATTGAGAGCAGAACATGTCGTGTGAATGTAAATTAGGCTATCAATGAGTACAAGGTTGAAGTTGTGTAACCCTTGGAATTGTAGAGGGTATGAGTTAACTGCTGCAGGGCCCAATTTCTAGAGCTGCTTACAAAAGCAGAAAATATTGCTTAAGAATTTTCTACTAAGCAGAAATGAGCAGGACACCAGTCACAAATTGTACTTGGGACATGGTAGTTTGGCTGGTAACCTTATTCTGGTAAGCGTAATTTTGTTACGCTTAGCTACTTTTTTGTGATTAAGCAGCTCTATGAAATTGGGCCCTGGTAAGTTGTCTGCTCATTCAATTTATCCTTGCTCCACTAGTAGTTCATTCAATTAAGTTGTGTTGTGTGTATTTATATCGTCCTTGTGTGACTTCACATGGCGTTTGTTGCCAGGACACTATCAGTTTATTTTTGAAAAAGTTATTGCAAACTGCTAACCAACTAAAATGACCTGTGGCATAAATGCACAAAGTGGTAAGGCCGCACGTTCTGACCCTATCAGAGTCTTTCTCAGTTCTTTGAGAAAGACACTGCATAATGATGAAGGCCAATTCCACTTTGTCCTATGAGGGTTTTGTATAGGCCTAATAGTTTGTTTTCGTTATTTACCCATTTGGCAAACATTTCAATGTTTCATCATATTATGGTCTGAGATTATCCACTAATTCTCTTTTTGTTTACCTCCAGCATGCAAATGTTCTTCCTCTGACCCATTACCATTGACCTTCCTAAACGGAGAGCACTAATTCTGATGCACAGTACCAAGAACTTTTAGGAATTAGACAAAGTTTCACCCGCAAATTTGAGAATTGCACTGCAAGAAAAAGATATTTAGCATACAAATTTCTTTTATCTCACATATGAGCAGTGCTAAAAAACACTCTACCGGTAGTTAATTTTGTGGGTTAATACTGTAAAAAATGCCAGCCTTCTCCTGAAGATGATCAGAGCAAACCTTACTAGATTGTATCTCCACCATTCAAAGTTTAAAATTCTACTCATATATGTACATGGTGTTACTGCAAACATTACTAGATTGTATCTCCACCATGCAAAGTTTCAAATCCTACTCATGTACATGGTGTTACCGCAAACCTTACTAGATTGTATCTCCACCATGCAAAGTTTCAAATCCTACTCATGTACATGGTGTTACCGCAAACCTTACTAGATTGTATCTCCACCATGCAAAGTTTCAAATCCTACTCATGTACATGGTGTTACTGCAAACCTTACTAGACTGTATCTCCACCATGCAAAGTTTCAAATCCTACTCATGTAGGCCTACATGGTGTTACCGCAAACCTTACTAGACTGTATCTCCACCATGCAAAGTTTCAAATCCTACTCATGTAGGCCTACACGGTGTTACCGCAAACCCCTTATGTATCTCCACCATGCAAAGCTTAAAATCCTACTGTCAAACATGAAAAGAATAACTATTGGAGTTTTATGCAGGAACTTTTTAGTTAAATAATATCTGCTTTTCTGCTTTGCATAAAATGATTCCCACTAACAAAACAATTTCAGAAAAGTTAAAATAGAAGATTGCATTTAATTTCCCTGGTTCTACATACATTTACACTTGTTTTGATAAGAAGAAAAAAAATGTCTTTGTTCTGACAGACCGACTGGGACATGATAAACTGAATGATGATGTCATCAGTCATCAAAAGATCAACACCACGCGTCAATGAAAATACATAGAACCACACAATGTTTACAAATCTAAGCTCAAAATTCCAATTGTGTGGTCTCGGTGTGTGGAGGCATGTGTACAAACTCCATCCGCACCCAAACAATATGGGCCTATAGATAGCATCAAAACATGACTGATAAATCGCAGGCTTAAGGAAACCTTTGTAATAAATAGCACATGATTCAGTCTGGAAGTTTCTCACATTCCTGTTTGATTGTAATTCATTGGTTGGGTTGGAATGAAACATCATAAGTTGAAAGAAGAGTTCATTCCTGTAGTATAGTTTCAAATGAAAAACCAATACAGCAACAACTTTGAAAAAGAGACGAGACTTAGCTGTTGTAAAATCCCTAGACCTCTTCCAACCAACTTGACCTATGGTATAAAGGCAAAAAATGGTTAATGGCCTCACGTTTCGACCCTACTAAAGTCTTTCTCTTTTAGCCTTTGAGAAAGACTCTGCACCATGGTTTGTACGTGAGGCCATTTCTCATTTTTGCACAACAAAAACTTGTAAACATTTCCTTAGAAATGGAAGTCAAGTTTTCAACAACAAAAACACTAAAAAATTGTTGGGATTCTTGCCACACTCATAGGTATGTTTATTTGAATGTTGCAAATAGAAAAAAACCCTTAGTGTTATGAATTGCGGGTACTGCAATGGTTTAAATCCCACCTGAGTAATATGCTTGTGGATTTTTTTTCCATAGGACTCAGGGAAAGTACCATACAGTGCTTAACACACATTGGTGTATGGATAAAAAAATGTGTGTAAACCAAAGACCTTTCTAATTGTTGATAAACAAAGCGCGCTGGTGGCATGGCCGGCCGAATGTTAGCAAAACATTCAATCTTTCTACAGATGTTGTCACCAAATTCAACATTCTAGCAAACTTTCAATTAAAAAAATGCATCCCATGATTGGCTGCTTTGTTTCAAACAAATTCAACATTATTTTTGAATATTTGTGTAACATTGTTACAAACTGTGGCTATCTGTTTTTGCTTTCCATTTATGGCTTCCAATAGTTTTCCAACCTTGGTTGGCAAAAACTCAGGCTGTGACGTTGCAACAGAAAGGTCTATAGATTACCAAAGGCGCAAGATGGGGAACTCGGGCTGAAATGTAAAATGTGAACTGGACGCCATTTCAGCAAGCAACTTGTTTGATGCAACAATAGATTAGTGCAGACAATGACAATTGCTATCAATGAATAACAAAACATTTGCTTGCTGAAATGGCGCCCATGCGTATTTCACATTCCCACAATAGACCCCTTGCATTGGCTGCCATCGTTGTCGAAACAAGCACGCGTGAGAAGCTATTATTGATTGTCATTAAAGATGGCGCTCAATGACATCATGTGCAATCCATCTTAGATAGAGCTACCATGTAACCCATCTTGCATCTTCAGCATTTTAAATCTTTGGTAAAAACCAAAACAATATACTGGTATCAAGCTTAAATATAAAGTCGGTTTCAGACTATTGATTTATCACTCTGTTAATGTCATAGCGATGACCTGATGCCATGCTAAAAATAGTACTACTCATTAGGCCTATCAGTAATTGGCCAGTTTATCTTCAAGAAGCATTTGGGATTTACAGGGTGAACACCATCAGCAAGACAGCAACGACTAAAGAAGGTCACTCACTTCTAAAGAGACATTTCTTTGATGGTTGAAACAAAAATTTATACGTGGTTTAAAGGCCCTGTACACGTTTAGTAATTGTCAAAGACCAGTGTTCTCACTTGGTGTATCCCAACATATGCATAAAATAACAAGCCTGTGAAAATTTTGGCTGAATTAGTTATCGAAGTTGCAAGAAAATGATGAAGAAAAACACCCTTGTTGTACAAATTTGTGTGCTTTTAGATTAGGAATAAAAACTTCTTGCAAGAAGTTTTTATTATTTTAGTGAGAAATTACCTCTTTCTCAAAAACTACGTTACTTCAGAGGGAGTCGTTTCCTACAATGTTTTATACTATCAACAGCTCTCCGTTGCATGTTACCAAGTAAGTTTTTATGCTAATATTTGTTTTGAGTCAGTACCAAACGTGTACGATACCTTTAAAGGATGTGCATAACATTGGTAAGAGTGAAAATATAAATTATGCTCACAGATATGCAGTAACTTACATGGTATAAAAGATGGCATTAGTGGAAAACTCCCCTTGGGATATATTTGCTTGAAATGCTACATTTTTTTGAGGAATGAGTGGAACAATTAATTTGGATCTGGCGAGTTTAATATCCGATGTTTGTCGAAACCAGTGAAAACACCGATGGGGTTTTTTCACTTTTTTTCTCAAGACTCAAATTACCCATTGTGCTCAAACTTTCACAAGTTTGTTATTTCATGAATATGTTAGGACACACAGAGTGCAGACACTAGTCTTCGAAAAGTACCATTGTTGGCCACATGCCTTAAAAGGAAACTGAATGAAAGTTTCAGAGTAAGAATTTTTTTCTTGTTTGCAATGTTTGCTGTCTGACAAATGAAACTTCAATTGAACGCCTAATTTTGTTTTGTTTTCCAAGAAAAAAATGCTCTTTTTATTTAAAAGCCCTCAATGCATTGAGGACTTTTAAATAAAAAGAGCATGTTGATATCAGAGCAATATTTTTAACATTGGCGCTAATTATTCAACTCTCAAGCATAGCGGACTCAAGCTCTGGTGTTTCTGATCAGACTGTGGGTTCGAGTCCCGTTTGTGGCACTTGTAACCTTGAGCAAGATACTTGACCACAATTGCTTTGTCCTTCAGATGGGACATTAAGCCGTAGGTCCCATGTACTAGGGTTGGTAGTTTATGTAACGGAACCCAGAATACTTATTGTGGAAGAGTAGGGGTTAACCCCGGTGTTTCTGGCTCACAAAGCAAGCACCCTTGTTTACAGGTTTCCTCAGGCTTGTGAGCTGCAGTGATTATTAGTTCACTTGTGAGGTATCTTTGGTTTCATCACCAGAAATATATAATAACAATAAAAAAAAGTCTGATTTTTGATGAACAAAATATCCTGATGTTTAAAAATCAAATATTACACTCTGAAATTACATGGTAAATCAATCAAGTCATGCATTAACAGTAACCAAAATTATATCTACACAAGAAAACAGAAAATATTAAGACTGTGCATGGTTTTAACACAGAATACAATTACATCATAATGAAAATGCAGTTTTAAATCTACCAGCAGTATGTCTGCAAGTACCATATTTTCATGGAATATCAGAGAAAGTTTTTCATAATAGCTGAAGTAAAGTCTACCAAAACACCTGCATATGTGATCAATAAATTTCTATATTAGTCCGGTCAGGCAAATAGGAAAGCATCAATGTAGGTTAACTCAAGCAGAATCATCCTGCATGAAAACACAATCCTCAATGTCGACTCTAGCTATGCGGTGGGAAAAGCCCTGTGGGTTTTTTCCCCTTGTGGTTTTTGGGGGGTTTCTTTGAAACAAACTGCCGATGTTGATAGTTGATATTTATACTGCCACTCTTGGGATATATATACTTCCTCTAAAAAAAAAATTCCTTTAGACTCTTGGAAGACTTGAGGGGGTAATACCGGTCAAAGTCACCTTAAGTAAAAACCTAATTGCATTTTTAAACACTGGCTAAAACGCTTCTGGTCTAAAGTTGGTCTAAAATCTAACTTGAGACCTGCAAAGGGAGTATTTTTTCCCCAGAGTTGGCTATGAAATATAAAAACAACATTTCAAGAGGGGTTGCTTTAACAAAACATACTGTACGGCCCTTCTGCTTTTGTTCACGAATAACTGAAGCATAAACAATTTTGAAAAGTTTGAAAAGCTTTGCCGGGGGTGGGGCAGCTTCACCTCCCCTACCCCTGGATATACCACTGCTTTATGGCAAATTGAAAAGAGCAAAGTTTTTGAAAAAAAAGGGATATCAGTGTTTCAGAAAAAAATTGATTTGGCTGTGGCTACAGCTACATTATTGCCATTCCCATACTTCAGCATTGCTTTTAAAGCCATCAGCCATAGCCAATAGACTATGCAAGTCATGCGCGTATTGGAACATTGGGACCCGTTAAAGTGCACGAGTTTGTTTCCTTCACGTGTTAAAGCAATGTACATGGGACCAAAGTGGTCCCAAAAATATTTGAATACGCGTGAGACTTGCAAGGTCTATAGCAGAAGAAACTCACATCAGCCATAGCCAGTAGCAGAAGTCACTCACATCAGCCATAGCCAATAGCAGAAGTCACTCACATCAGCCAATAGACAATGCAAGTCTTGCGCATATTAGAACATTGGGACTCGTTAAAGTGCACAAGTTTGTTTCCTTCACGTGTTAAAGCAATGTACGTGGGACCAAAGTGGTCCCAAAAATATTCAAATACGCATGAGACTTGCATGGTCTATAGCAAAAGTCACTCCATCAGCCATAGCCAATAGCAGAAGTCATTCACATAAGCCATAGCCAATAGCAGAAGTCACTCACATCCGCCATAGCCAATAGCAGAAGTCACTCACATAAGCCATAGCCAATAGCAGAAGTCACTCACATCAGCCATAGCCAATAGCAGAAGTCACTCACATAAGCCATAGCCAATAGCAGAAGTCACTCAAACAATTGGTACTGGTATTAATTGTAATAAGACCAAAACTTTTAATTTTGTAGCATCTCTTTAAATTTATTTTTAGAAGAAAAAAATTCCAGATTCCTAGCTGCTATATCGTTTCCAGATGTTACCTGACTAGACCAATTTAGAAGTACCAGCCACTTTTCATAAATATTATGGTTTGACAGATGTGAAACATTTCCTTCTACAAGCCACTAATGTGTGGCTTCAGCAACCAGGTACCTTATTTATGATATAGCCCTTTACTACCCTGTATCCATGTTTCTCTCATTCATGCCAATGCACTCAAATCGAGGCTGGAAGGTAAAATGATCAGGCCCCCGTTCTGTGTAATGGGAAACGATATTGATTATTGTGCAGAGACGCTGTCAAAGACAGCGGCACGATAAGGCAAATGGCCCCGAAGTTAGAGAACTAGGAATTAAGATTTTCAACACATATTGAGTCTTGAACAAATAACTGAAAAGAACTTCAATTTATTTCAAAAACCTAATTTCTAACTGTATTAGAAGCGAATCCAAAGATAATTTGAAAAGTACAAATTACTCTTTGATACGGCATAAACTTATCTATCAACATGGGACTGCTGGTGATAAATTGAAACATGTGTTCTCTTGTCAAGTTGTGTCGAACTACTAAAGAGAAGAATATTCTTTTCACTCACCGATATCGTTATGGGAAGTCTTGCGTAGGCCTCGATGGAGCTGCCCTGAAAATTGAAGTCTTTTCCCCCGGGGGTGTCCTTACGCACCCTGCTAAATCCCGGCAAATCATCGCGTCCATTCCGATCACCATTTCCTGCCGTCAACCCCAACTCCGCCCGTACTTCACCGTTGCTGGTGGCCCCGTTCCTGTGCCCCGCTGCACGGCTGGGCCTGGGGCTACTGGAGGGGTCTTCGTCTTCGGAACTCGGTGGGAAAACTGTGATCGCAAAGAGCATTTCTCCGTCCGGACAGGAACATTTTTGGCTCAGATCGTCTCTGAGCTGTGCAAGAAAAAGAAAAGTAACCACGAAGCAACTGATGGAGAACACGGCAAGGACGGCACAAGTGAAATAAAGGATTTTTATGTGGTGCCTGTGGGTACAAGCAAGATCCTTCTCCCGCGCCATGTTCTGTTATGCACTCTGATTGCGATGACAGCAGCAATGCAGGGGGACGGGTTTTGTTCTCAAACCGACACTCGATACAACGTGTGTATAAACTCAATGACACACACAAGCACGTGTTTATGCCAGTAGTGCGTGACCTCACGTAAACTTTAGACCAATGGGAGAAAATGACCCAATTAATTATGTCACGAGAAACAAGTGCATGGCATTTGGCTGCTTTGTTCTGCCAGGAAATGGTTTTCCGGTCCAAAAAAGTTCGAGCTAATTGGCTCTCAAAATGTGAACTGTTCATAGAGAACTTATTATGTTCGAAAGTAGTTTCAAGATGAACATTGACAGCATAAACCAGAAGTCATAACAAGTGTATAAAATAGCAGCGTATTGTCCCACGAAACACGCAAAAAACGGACATGGGAACAGTTCTGCAAGCAAAGCGGACGCAATAAGTTGATAGGTAGTTTTTGCAACCAGAATAGTTAATAAAGTTACTTTAAAAACCACAACTGCTGATGAACAGTGTAGATTTTAAAGACTGTGTACAGATGCATATAATTTAGATTGATTGGCATTTTGTAGGCGAGGTTGCTGAATACCCATATTAAAAACTCTGTGTCTTTTTACCAACATCTTGCGTATTCCCATATAGAATTGAGAGAAACTGGATACACATCATGTGGTCTCGTTAATCCAGATATTAAACCATTCGGAAGGAACGCCAGGCTTTAGGAATAAAACTTTTTATTTGTGCAAACTATTTGAGTGTATTTGAGTGCCATTTGTTCCCCCAGACCCAACTTCCGCGAGCACAACATGTGGTCCTTGCATGACGCTGGGGAGCCTTGATTTCAGGCACCTTTATCCCCCACAACAATGGCCTTTAGGAGAGTACTTTCTGACCCGTGTTGTTGGCAGCTCAATGCAATAGTAATGAACTCTATCTCTTTGTGCGCAGTGGTAAGGCGGCTTAGATCGACTAAGCGTAACGTATACACAATGTGAATTTAAATCGTACTGTAGTGGGGTGTTAAAGTACCCACGACCGTAACAAGTTGGCTTAGACTTGAACTTGGTAGTGTTTCAACCTCTTAAAAGGTACAGCTTGTAAAATTATGTCTTAACTGTGTTCATTTTATGTTGGGGGTCAATCCCTCAATAATATTTCTACCTCTCTATCTTTTGCCAGTCTCGTTCATGTTTGGTTTGTTATTCTATTTTATGTTGTATCCTCGTCAAACCATCACCCTTTTGACCCTATACTCTCCTATTTTTGCCATATATTTGTTTGTTTTATGAGCTTTACAGTACACCAATGGTGCAACTCGACATTTTCATTTAGGGGGAGGCCAAGCGTGTGCCTTTTTCTTCAACAAGCCCCTTTTTCAGCGCCTTTTTAAAAGTAATTTACTATTTTGTATCTGATAATCTTGTAATAGTGTAAAATCAAATACATTATCTGCGTGTAAATGGAAAAATAGTGAAAATTATCACATTAAAGCATATAAAATGTAACATTTTACTCTAGAAATCTCCAATCCTAAAAGTCCCAGATTTGAAATGGTGGGGGGGGGGGGGGGGGAGACACACGGACACCAATTGGGGGGGGGGGGGTAACGTGCCCCTGTAAGTTACACCACTGGGTGGGGAGCACAAGTTCTCCCTTGATTCCCAAGACGGGTGTGGTCTAATCTAAAGCATCACCCCCTTAGCAGACAAATTTAAGCAAACGTCAGTTTTAAATACAAATTTCCTGCTTATTGAGCAACCCGCTGCACAGTTATCTATTTCATACACACTGCTAACTTGCAAGCAGTTCTTGTAAGCAGATTGAGTGATGTAACAATGCAAATCCACTATGCACATGCCTATGCTTCGGGAAATCTTTTAGATTTTTTTTAATGAAATACACTTTTGTTTATGACGAATATTTGTCTACTATAGTAAGCAAAAAGATTTGTTTACCTGTAAACAACTTTATGAAATTAGGACCACAGCCCAATTTCATAGAGCTGCTTAAGCACCTAAAGTAGCTAAGCACAACAAAAATATGCTTACCAGAATAAAGTTACCAACCAAAATACCATGTCACATGTAAAGTATGTTATCTTGCTTATTTTTGCTTAGCAGAAAATTTGTAAGCAATATTTTCTGCTTAAGCATCTCTATGAAATTAGGCCTTGGACTTAACAGATACACCTCTGTATAGTAAGATGATCAGTTTTACATTTTTATTTCACCTTTTGCCTTAAATTCTTATCACTCTACTAAATATATACAATATATTTTAAAAATACCGTTCTATTTCCTTGATTTCATCAACCATTATTTGGGAAAAAAGATCAAAGAGTAAATACAGTTTATACAACAAAAATGTCCATTTCCTTTTTTAAGGATAACTTAAACTTGTCTGGACATTTTGGATGAAAACTTTCCTGCATCCCAAATTCCCACAGAAAACAACCCACAAACCTTTGAACTTGGACAAGGCAAGTTTGTTTATACACTTTATAATATTGAAATGTTATAATTGCTGGCAACTAACATGTTTGGTATTTTGGAAGAAAAAAAATTCAAATCAGAATTTCAATGACAATTTGCATTATTTTGAACTCCATTATATACATGTAGTTTATGTTTCCTTACATTACATAATAATACAGATGTTCTGAATGCTTTCTGTTAATTTGTAGTAATAATACTTTACTTGCCGAAAGAAATAATAAACTTAAATCAAATAACACTTCTCATAAATAACATTTTCATATAAGTTTTCCATAGCCATTATGATAAATCTATCAAGATGTCCAGTGGCGCTGCCAGCAAAATAAAACCCCAAACCAAAACAAGACACAAACAAAAACACACAAATTAATGGTTCGATGCACCAAAAGGCCCCTCCCCCCCAAAAAACCCCACCCCAAATGTTTTGCGCCCCCCCCAAAAAAAAACCTCAAAATGTTCTGCCCCCACCCAAAAAAAATGAGAATGTCCAGATACGCCAATGAAGATTTCCCCATCTTCATTTTCTACTTTGTTCCCCCTCCCAAACTGACGTAATGAGTTGTAAAAATAAAATTTGAGATAAGATTAGTATTCAAGCAACCCATGAACTCAGGGGGCTGATGTGTATTGATTCCAATAAACTTCAATTCTAGTGTATAGACCCATTGCATATGACGTCACTCTCTCAAAAAGGAGGCAGATCATTGGACGATAGCTGTTCTCTGTGCGTAAAAACGTGCGCGTGACCTCAGCATACCTGTAGCGTTTAGCGTTATGCAAGGGAGATCTATTGATTTATATAGACCCTTAAGCAACGTGGAACGCGCCTCCGAACAATGCGCGTCATTTTGGGTGTCAAAACTCTCTTTTGTGCATGTTTGTATACGATTTTGACACCCAAAATGACACCCAGGATAGGCGCATGTGAGTACGCTGCGCATTGTACAAGGGGTCTATAGGTAAAGAGGCCAAGGTGACACCTCATGCACCACACTATATGAATCCCTTCCAACTGGTGGTACTCCTATAAACCTTTCTACTGCAACGTCACAGCCCAAGTTTTTGCCAACCAAGGTTGGAAAACAATGGGAAGCCATAAAATGCAAAGCAAAAACAGATTGCCACAGTTTGTAATAATTATAATGTTACATTAATATTCAAAAATAGTGTTGAATTTAGTGGAAACAAAGCGACCAATCATGGAATGTATTTTTTGTTATTTGAAAGTTTGCAGAAATGTTGAATTTGGACACAACATCTGTTAACTAAGTTGATTGAATGTTTTGCTAACATTCAGCCGTCCATGCCAACCAGCGCGTTTGTTTATCAACAATAGAAAGGTCTATAATGGATAATCTTTGTATAAAATTGATGTTTTTGAGAAAATCAGCCATGGCAAACCACTGAAAGTAGCGAGGATCCAAGGGCTTTTCCCCAAACCTCAGCTCAGGCTCCATTGTTCAAACCACCATGCAAAAAAAATACACACTGCTCCAAATTGGTGACGGAGCTTAAGCCGGAATGAGAGCCCAATCCAAGGTTTGGAAAAGGGCCAAGATTGAAAGCTGACAGGGGAAAAATTGGTACTGGTACTTGTCTGTACTTTTCTTTTTAATGAGGACATTTTCTTGATAAAAAAAGCAAAAATTATGTTTCAAAAACGTTCGTGAAAGTTTTGCAGATTGGAAAATAAATTGTAGCACTTTAATGACTAACTAGTGAGAAATATCTGCTGAGCTTTTGAAGCAGCAATTACTTCATCAGATGCCATACAAAACCTTCAACCAAGGTTTATATACAGACCAGCACAGTCTAAACAAAGGGTGGTTGAAGTCGTTTTTGTTCATTACATCTGATCAAGTAGTTTTTGCTACCAAAGCTTATGCAGATATTTCTTACTGGTTTAAAGTGCTACAATTGATTTTTCTTTCTGCAATTACCTGACTAACATGGCTACCCACCATTTGTGAAAGTTTTGGTTCAAACCTGACTTAACCACTGGTCAACGTTAAGTTGTATTTGTTCAGAATTCAGTGGCAAGCTATTCAACCAAATTTGTCCTAAAATAGGGTTGGACCTGGGTAGTGTCAGGCAATTTGTATGTAACGACCCCACATGTCACATCTGACCATCCTAAGGGCCAACTACTACAACCAAGGAGCTTCTGAACTCTGCATAAAATATACCCTTCTGAACTTTCTAACCTCTCAAGATTCACAAAAACCCTTTATTTAGATAGAAAGAATTCCCCGAGGCTATTTCAAGCTAAACAGCACCCCCTAAAGAGGAAAAGTACACTAAATTCATTTAACTGTTTAATCCCATCAGCTCATTGCGACTGATCGAACAAATACTATTGTATGTGTACACGGGACAAAAAATGGGTGGTGAAAATTGCTTCAGTAAAATTTGCACATGAGGAGAGATGCAAACAAATAGCACGGTCCCATGTGTCACTCAGAGGGATCGAGAATTGAGAAGTTGACAGGCAAGACAAATAACAACTACCTTTATTGGTCCAACAAAATCAGCAGAGAGCTTTTTTTCTGATTTGTGGGCCAGGTTTGGCTCCAGGAGTCTTATCTTTCTCCTTCAGGTATTGGCAAATTTGTTAAGATGTCTCTCGAAATCCCAAATACACAGTGGCAGTATGAGGGCATTGAGGACCTCTGTGCAATGTTGGCAACCGCAGCTGTATTTAAAGGGAAGGTAATCTTTACTTTGGGAGAAAAGCCTTTCCACTTAAATCATCTTTACAAGAAATCTATCATGGACCACTTACCAATCACACTTACCAATCACAGTGACATTTCATGACACTATTTACCAATCACAGTGATATTTCATGCCACTATTTACCGATCACAGTGACATTTCATGACACTATTTACCAATCACAGTGATATTTCATGCCACTATTTACCGATCACAGTGACATTTCATGACACTATTTACCAATCACAACACATTTCATGACTCTATTTACCAATCGCAATGACATTTCATGATACATGTACTATTTATCAATCACAGTGACATTTCATGACACTATTTACCAATCACAGTGAAATTTCATGCCACTATTTACTGATCACAATGACATTTTTATGACATTAATAACCCTTCTCAGATGACAACGTGCCACTGTTACAACATTCAAGTTCTTTATATTTGAATGTTTTCAGAAGGTCCTTTGATGGCTGTTTTTGTTAAATCACACAATAATGCATCCTCCACACAACATTTTGTTGGTAAGTATTTAATTGCACTGACTTGACAATGTCTGATAACAGTTGTGACATCAAGGCATGTTCCCTACTCTAAGCTCCACATGTTAAGCGCTGACTCAATTTACCTGATGCCATAACCACAATAAATCTTGACTGCGTCATTTTGGGAGTCAGTTTCCCTGTGTGTTATTATAGCATGCAGTGCACATTTTGGATGACCTGTGCACATTTTACACACCAGGTCCCAATTTCATAGAGGTGCTTCAGCAGAAAATATTGCTTAACAATTTTCTGCTAAGCAGAAATGAGCAGTATATCAGTCACAAGTTGTACATGTGACATGGTAGTTTGGCCGGTAACCTTATTCTGGAAAGCATAATTTTGTTGTGCTTAGCTAGTTTTCTGTGTTTGAGCAGCTCTATGAAATTGGTCCCTGATCTTTACGTGCAACTTGACTATCACAATGGCAGACCATGGGTAGACCATGGGTTGCCTGCATGCATCATCAAGGCAAGGGGTCAATAGAGGGCGCTGTTGGTGCCCTTAGTGCAGAGCCGTATATTGAGAGAGTTGCGACATGGAGGGACCAGCTTTCTCTGGTCACGTGGTTGCTGGACGCCATTTTGTTCCAAATGCAGCACAACCCAATGGGCAGACTAGTCTGGCACCCCGTATTCGCCAATGCATTTTTTGGAGACAAAATGGCTTCTAATCGCAAGTTGTCGCAACTCTCTCAATACACAGCTCTGCCTTAGTGCTTTCTGAACATTAAAAGCAACCTCGTCCCCATGGTTTACTTTATTTCCAACCATGTTTACAATAGTAAACCCTGGGAGGGAAACTCCTTGCTTGGACCCTGATTGGACAACGACTGGTGTACAAAAGTCTAACGTAAGCATGTTAAGTTGTACTCATTCAGTATTCACCATGTTCACAGCCAGACTATTCTAATTTGCATACGTATCCAAAACTTTTGGATATGCAAATGATCCAAAAACCAGGGTGAGAGAGCAGTCAACCTCGTACTGCTCGACACACCTTGGGGACAAGGTTGCATTGACGGTGATTAGGCCAAACAGAAGTATTTGCTGACTGAGGGATGTAACGTGCACAGGGCAGAAAGAACAGGCCTTGAGCTTAAGCTTTTTGTAAAGTAGCCCACCAGGCTAGTAAACTGTGTTTTACTTGCCCCCAGGAAGTTTGAGTAGCCCAGATTGCAAACATGTAATTTCATCAATGTATCTTTCTGATGTATTAATGGCAGTGATAACAACCAGTTTAATGGTCAAATGAAGTCTACAGAAGGAGTTCAACCACCCACGTGTTTCAAAAATGTTCAAAAATTGTTATGGGTGTTCGCCGCCTCTATTGTAGTAACGCAAAAGCTTGACTCATGTGACGTAGGAACTGTCACAATAGTCTGAGGAATTCAAATTTAAGCAGCAACTTGTGAATGTGACCAAACAAGTCAATGTACCAGACATTATTAAAATCTAACCCACAATTGGCTTATTCAGACTCGTTGCCTCTGTAGACAAAAGCGATAGCCATAGCCGAAAGCCACAGCCCTAACTAAGACATTAAATTCACTGTTCATTTTGTAATGTAGAGCAAACATCAACTATTCTCTGGTCTACTCTTAGGAAGGTACACTGAGCCGTTTTCCCTGAGTTGTTCTTTGCTGTGGTGAACAGCAGCACCGTGGTCCAGCTGAAATTTGCACAGCGCCCTCAAGGGTCGAAGCAGAGTCTAAAAAAAGTCACAAAATCAAACCACACTTGTTTATGAGAAAAAGGACACTTCTGAAGAGTATGTGTCATTTTACATTTTATTTTGAGTCCTATTTGGTTCTGACAGCAGCATGAACCCCTATGAATTCATTTAATTTCATTAGATTAATAATAATATAATAGTATTTAATTCTTATATAGCGCATTACATCAACAAATAATCTCAATGCGCTTTACATAGTTATTACAAATACTGGTAATCAATTAAAACAATGATAGATTAAAATACATAAAAAGCAGATTCATTTAAGGCCACATACAAAAATAAAAATAAAAATTGTTGATCGTCCCTGCCCGACCCTACGAAACCCCTAACCCCATTTATTTATTTTTAAATCATAAAAAATGGTCTTTTCAATGATCTTTTCAGTCAAATTTTGCTCCCAGATTTTTCAGCTGATATTTTTAAAAAATCTTTAGGTTGGAAAAGATGTTAGAAGAAAGATTTATTCATGTTGGAAAAACAAGAACAATTCATCAAATATTTACTTAGGCTAAACTGCGTCTTAGTTTTTTGAAAATGTCTACAGAAAATGTCATCTAGGAGTTAAATGGGTTTTAACAAAACAATTAAAAATATCAAAATCACACAAACCCTCTGTTTTATAGTGATTGTGATGATTTCTTTATTCTTTATTTCATATTTTGCCATGTCAAAAAAAACAAAAACCGCCCTCCCACCCCAACCCCCCCCCCCAAAAGGCAATCAACAATTCTTTTTTTTGATGTGGCCTAATAGACGTGTCTTTTGAAAACTTGTTGGTTTTGTTTACAACAAAAATAAAGGTAGCTACACTATTCCAAGAAGGGGCAGTTTTGCTTCCTCTGTTTTACGTGTCACGGTTACATAAATTAGACGACCATCAAACTGAAATTAGGGGCCGTGAAATTTGCGCGATTCGTGCAATCACCTTTTAGCGCCCTCTTTTGACTCAATAAGGTCAGGTCATGTTTAATTCTTTCTGTGTTTATATTGCACGCCTAGGTGATCACCTCTCGACCAATCAGAATGGATAAACTGTCCCAGGTATTGATGAAGGTATATTCTAACATCGGTTTAAAACCAATTTGTTCAAGGAAGCTTACCTCTTGTATTTCAGGATTTTTGTCCAGGATGGAGACAGAAATGGCGACTGATTCCACTGTGGATAGAGAGGCATTGGTAGGCTGTGTTCGGATGACATACTCACTCAAATTGCCGTTAGATAGTTGCACCTGTGGTTAAAAAAAGATGAATAACTTTTAAGTCAATTTTTTCCAATCTTCGTAATTGAATGACCAAATATTAGTGAGACTGGATTGACATTTAACAAGAAAAAGTGGACTGGATTCTGTTATGGTTGTACACGACACAAAGTTTTACATCCCATTTGAAGTTTTAAGCAAGAAAACAGATGCCATGATTGGGACCTGAAGTCGCAAATCTTTTAGGCCGGTGACCCAATGAAAATTTCAGGCACTCGACCCACAAGCCACAAGCAGATTGCCCGTCCTATTGAATCCCCTGCTACAGAGGTAATGTCATAAAAACAGGCTAATCTTAACTCAAGTAAATCATTTTTTGAAGCAGTTTGTTTTTATTGTATAATTGTATAAGTACATGTATTTACATTGAATTTATCTTTTCTTCCAAGAGCAATGAAATTATGGAATAATTTACCACAATCTCTCATAGACTCCTAATCTCATCAAATTTCCAAGGATACTTATAGTCACAACTTAAACAACACTGGTGGTCAATTCACAGTTTATTAGACGACACTCTCCTGGCCTCCTTGTCAAAAAGTTCCCTCACGGAAGTTTCACGAGGATAACTTACAAAGTGCCCGAGTATAAAGGTTAAGGATAGGTACTATGCTTTTGGTTGTGAGGCAATCTTTGTTGCTGACAGAATGATCATTGGCAGCCCCACTGATTTTTTTTTTGCAACCAACTTTTGTGTTGTGATCCAAAGTTTGTGATATTAGGGTTGCACTAGATCACTCAATAAAGAAATAAAGAATCTCAGATAGATAGTCTGTTGTGGTGTGTCGTGGCTGAGCGGTTTAGTACATTGGACTTAAGTTCTTGTGGCTAAGTCATCAGGGTGTGGGTTTGAATCCTGGTCATGATACTTGTGTTCTTGGGCAAGACACTTAACTATAATTGCTTCTCCTCACCCAGGGGTAAATGGGTAACTGTGAGGGCAGAGATAGTTTTTGTGATTGATTTAGCTTGGTGCGCTACATACTTGGCAGCACAGGCTGTATACTCCCAAGGGAGCTGAGAAGGTTTAAGGAATACATTAAATGGCCCAGTGACCAGGAGTAATAGTATTGAAGCACCATGAACGTTACCGAGTGACGGATTTGAGCGCAATATAGACGATGTGACCTGTGACATCACATGTTTACAAAAGAGCCACAGAGCCTGGACTTCCTGCAGGCACGATTTGTACACAGACTAATGGAATAAAACATAAAATCTTATATTTTATGGAGATTGCACTGTCTAATTCCTATCATTATCAACTTTTGATATGATGAAAGGGGGCACATCTCAAAACTTGTCCAGCTTTTACTTTCATAATTCTTGGATTAATGTGGAAATTATGACACAAAATGTCAACTTTCCCATAGGACCTGTGTAGTATCTTGCCTGCCAGAATACCAGGCCTCAACCTTAACAGCGGCCACCAGCGGCCATTGCCGCGATGCCCCGGCGAATTGCCGTGATGCCCCTTTAAAAAACACGTACCTTACGGCCACTTGGCCGTCGTGCCCCTTTCCACTCCATTATATTATGTATTTGAAAGTGTTATTAAAAATAATGTTAACGTTGTGACCCATTTAATTAAGGTCAAATTGTTTCTGGACGTACGTAACGTACGCTCCCGCACACTAGTTTTCATAAGGCTGTTTGCCATCGCGCAAAATACCGAAGTATTTGCAGTGTGGAGAATGTGGCATGGCAACCATATCAAACGTTGTTGAGTTGATTACTACTAAAAGCACGGCACCAGACTACTCTAATGTATAGACTGGCTACAGGTCCCTACACTGAATTACACATTTTCGCATTGATTCTGTCTATTGAGATCTGTATGTGTAGGGGATGGGGCCGGGAGCGGGATTCAGTCTATGTTTTTTTCTCGCTATTTCGCTGGTATCCAAGGCTTGTTCTTTTAGATAAATGTATTGGATAAATGTTTGTGAACCAGCGACCTGCCTCCGTTGCAACTTTCTTTTTCGTCGTCAAACAAACGTTTGTGTACACGCGTGGAAATGTCAAAATCGGAGCAGTTAACGGTGCAAAAAATTTGGAAATCTTTATCATAATCTATCAATTCAATATTGATCCATCATCATGCAATCCCATAACAGACGTAAAGAAAAAGCACGAGGTCGAATTGGCTGGAGCAGCAGCAAAGTGCAAACGTTTAGACGCAGGGTTTTTTGGTGAAATTGTTAAGCCGGAACTCGGAAGGCATAAACCTCGTCATGTTCGGCATGCACGTTTACATAGGCCAATTATTAGACGTTGGGGATTCGTTTTCAATTTTCATAATCATATTTATTTTTAAGAATATTGTTTTTCAAGAATTTTATATTCATCTTCAAGGTCTGGTTGAATTTTCCGGAACAACATATTTTATTGAGCATTGGGGTTGGGTGGGGAGATGGGGCGATGGTGATCCGGGATTGATATTTTTTTCAGATGAGCACGCAGGGAATTAACTTTCTTAATATTTTTTCTGTATGATTTTTTCCAAGAATTCTGTGTTCTGGGGCAACGATTTTTTGTCAAGAGAGCGTGTTGGAGTATACATGTCATTAACAAATAAAAGTTTGAAAATGGCCTTGGTGCCCTTTCAGTTGGCCTTGGTGCCCCTCTCTTTTTTGGAGCTTTCAAGGCCAAGTGGCCTTGACCCTCTGAAGCTTAAGGTTGAGGCCTGGAATACCAAAAGAATGCACGAGGTCACACTTATTGTAAACAAAGTTCACATGGTCTATAAGAAGCCACTATTATTTATATATATAAAAAACTAATGACTGATATGTGATCTGTTGTTTATGCCCGAATTTTGATCTGAAATTCTTACCTGTCTTGGTCGATGAAAGATGACATTGCTTTTGTACATACTCTTGGCCTGATGCCAAGTTCCGTCAATCACAATCAGATTGTAATATGATTGACTGTCGGGAGGAAGGGGCGGGACTTTAGAGACGTCAACTGCCTCTGGTCCCGGGAATAAGACCAAGGTGTTGGGGTCTTTGCACACTTCACTTAGCTCGGGATGACTGAAGATAAACAAAAGTGAAAAGGGAAGATGTAAATTGAGTTTCTTGTATTCATTCCTATGGTGCCTTAAAGTAATTGTATACGTTTGGTAATTGGAACCCACTGTTTGTTTCAATACTATATAGTTGTAGAAATATACCATAAAACTAACCTGTGAAAATTTCATTTCAAAAAGTGGTCGCGTTTTTGAGATATCGCCGAAAATCCGGAGCGGTTATGTCCACGCAGGAAGAATAATCCGTAATTGGAATAGACAATCTGAGAAACGTTACTGTCAGTAATGCTTCTCAGATTCAAATTTTTTGGGATAAAAGGTGATATCTACAAGTCCAGCTGTCTTGTGCTTTTCAATTGAATAACAATACCTCACTGTGTAGTAACAAAACAATCTATGTTCAAATGTTGACTTTGGGTCTGATAAATACCTTTTAATTCTGTTGAGTAACAAAGTATACTTAATATGAAAGACAAACGAGATAAATCTTCTCTTTCATATCTTAGTATTTATTCAAATGAATGCAGTGTCATTAATTTTTTCTCATTTCGAATCCGGTCTTGTAAAACAAATTCTGGTCTAGTAAGTATTTTGAGCTACAAGCCCTGCGGTCTTGTGGATTTTCCACCCAAATTTAAGCCCTGCAGCCTGATCATAATGAGAGTCCAAAAGCTTGGGTTTTGAGTTACCATAACATGATGTTGTTGGATTTTGTGAGAATGAGGATGGATCCTACAAAGCAACAGAAGCAGGTTTGATGAACTGTATGTAAAAATAATCTGTACCTGGTTTCTGAAAAACGTCGACCACGAATGACACAACACTTTCCGTCCTGTAAACAGTTGAACAGTATGGGTACCGTCCGCAAAGACCGGTTCTCTTCATTTGGGTGTTGAATCACATAGACTGATGTGGAGACTTTCAGTTTGGTATTAGGGAAGTATGGACAAAGGCACACTTTGGCTGGACGGCTGAGAGAAAAAAAATCAAAACAATTCAGTAATCTGTGAACACCTTAAGAAATTAAGAGATAAGTGGTAGATATGCTGAATGTGCAACGACCAAAGGATGAAGATCACAGCTGTAGGAGTTATGGTTTAAAGGCACTGAACACATTTGGTAATTGTCAAAGACCAGTGTTCTCTCTTGGTGTATCCCAAATTATGCATAAAATAACAAGCCTGTGAAAATTTGGGCTCAATTGGTCATCGAAGTTGCAAGAAAATGATGAAAGAAAAAACACCCCCGATGTACAAATTTGTGTGCTTTCAGATAGGAGGAATAAAAGGCTTCTTGCATGAAGTCTTTTATTATTTTAGTGAGAAATTACCTCTTTCTCAAAAACTACGTTACTTCAGAGGGAGTCGTTTCTCATAATGTTTTATACTATCAACAGCTCTCTGTTGCTTGTTACCAAGTAAGTTTTTATGCTAATATATGTTTTGAGTCATTACCAAACGTGTACGATACCTTTAAGAAATTAAGTGATAAGTAAAAAAGTGGTAGATATGCTGAGTGTGCATCGATCAAAGCTGTAGGAGTTATTGCTTTAAACATAGTTATTACCATCAATACATATTTCAGATTCCAAGAGCAGAGTACAATCTTTTGCTTTGGGAAAGTTGGAGAGCCACCTGTTACTGCTTGCAGGGTTCAACATTTATACTGGATTACACTTACAGGCCAGAGGCCAGTGATTTTAGCATTGATTTGAGCAGTGTTTTTCAAATAAATAAATATCTTTAAAAACAAAAACTATGTTCAAATGTTGTAAGTCTGATAAATATCTTTCAATTCTGTTATAAGAATGATAAATAAGAATGATAAATCTTCTCTCTTGTGCTTGTTCAAATAAAAACAGTTTATACGTTAAACTGTGCTAATATTTTTTTCTTAATTTTGATTCTGTACTGGTCTTGCAAAATCATTGTTGGTGCAGTAAAAATGTTGAGCTACATGTACAAGCCTCCCAAATTTTCCTCCCAAATTTGAGCCTTGGCTTGTGGAGCGACTGCTTTACAGCTGACTCTCCCTGTCTGCTTAACATGAATTGGACTCAATCATTGTAGTCCGTAACAACGCGCGGTCCAAACTGAAAACCTGGAACAACATATTCACTAACATAACAGTCTTTGGTAAGTTTTTGGGGAAAAGTTTTTTCTTGCTGATGTTTTAAGGGTTAAACACCGACACCCCTACATGTATGTTCCGACATCCATTGTGTATTTTCCTGTTCCTAACCCTAACCCTAATCCTAAACCCTAGCATATAAATCACAAGGGGGTTTTCGTAAATAGGTATGTCCGAACATAGGGGTGTCGGAATATAGAGATGTCACCGTTATAGAGGCCTCGATTGATTCATAATACATAAATGTGCCTTTTTGATTTTTTTAAGTGTAAAAATCAGCTGAAATTGCTGAAATTGAATTTGTGACTCTTTATAAAAGTATCGGGGGTTAACCCTTTCAGCCCCAAGTTCTTTTGACAACCGCTGGGGCCCACATTGTTTGACCACTCAAGCGTGAAGCACACATTCTCACACAACAGGAAGCTTGTGTTCAAAGTTCATTTTTACAAACTCTATTATTACCTTGAAGATTTCATTTTAGAGCATAATAAGTAATACAAATTGTCTTACTTAAAGAATTTCCTTTCATATTAATTTAAAAATCATTGAAATCAGCCAATAGATGTCCAAGTTCTTGGTCTTTGTTTCCCCAGTGTGTTCTGTAAACCCAAACACTTTTTTGCACACAACCATATGGCGCTCCGTAGGTGTTTGTCATTTTGGATCTTTCTACTCCAGTTTAAAATGATTGCATAATAGCAACCCTATTATATTTTACCATCATTGGAAAGATCCGATCTTTCACTTTCCAATGATGGTAAGCTTGGGTATGGAAGGTGAACATGGACAAAACTAAAACTTTTTAACAAATAGCCTTTGGGCCTTTGTGCTCAGGCTTGAGTGCTTTATTGTGCGTTATCTTGGGCGACTAAAGTTGCCATGGGGCTCAAGCAGGGTGTTGCACAGTCAACTAAAGTCGCCATTGGGGCTGAAAGGATTAAGATCAATTCAACAAGAATAACAATTTTGAAGTAAAACAACAATTTGATATAGTGGATATATTGCTGGCACTGGCGAAGTTTTACTTAACGGCAATATTATTACTGTTAAATCGTATACTGCCCTCTTTGACGCGTACAAGAGTAGCCGATTTACTGTATTAAATTGCAAGGTTTTTCAACCACTGCTGCGTAGCCCAGTGGTGCCGCTTCTACTCAATAGCCGCTTCTACTCAATAGCCAACACGTTCCGCGTCCGAATCCCTGCTGATGCCATTTTCTTTTATTCCCAAAAATAAGAACTACTTTTAAAATAAACAATTTACTCCTACGTACTACTACAACACTAGCTAGTCCTACATTCAAATGGAACGTAGGCCCTAGTAATAGTATAGGCCTAATACTATTATTACCATTCCTTTTCTTTTTCTGATTTGTGGCTCCCGAGGATTTTTTGTTTTTTAGAGAAATAAAGTCTGAATTAACTGAAGTTTAAAAGAAACCAAGTAGGCCTATCAGCTAGATATCCACAGCCGTGTAAAATTGTCTTCTTAATGAAAGTTCCATCTTTCTTACTTACCCACACCGTTCGCACATCTTTCGTTTGCTGGGTGGATCGGCTGGAGTTGCTGTCAGACTCAGTGTCATAAAATCACTACTGAAATCATTTTCCACACTCTCTTGATCTTCTGCATTTTCCGGCAACACCTCAACTGAAGGATTTGATATTTTATGATTTTCAGGACAGTTTCCATGAATGTTTGACGCATGTACCTTGTCCATTTTATTTCCAAAATACCTCCAAAGAGTCCAACGATTGACAAATAATTTCAGCCGACACATGGATTTTTCTCGATTTTTTTAAAACAAAAATAATTATTGAAAATAATGATAATTTCTCCAGACTTCTCAAATGTAATACAAGTTAACAAAAGTCCGCACGCAAAGGGCACAGACTACTAAAATTTATCATAATCTACCGCCCTCAAGAGTTGATAACCAAGCACCAAGTTGGAAACTGGCTGAAATAACCCAATACCGTACCGGTACCCATTTTGTAACAGGGAAATTTAATAGTTTGGATGGATATTTAACTGCACTTAATTGCGATAATCCTAACCCTTTATCCTCCCTACAGTCACTGCACTTAGTTTGTATTCTATCGATGGTATAATCATTAATATATTTTAAACCTACATGCATTTGACAAGTGATAAATAACCTTGTGTTTTATTACTTGATATAAAACATTTGAAATAAAGTCGTATCCCCTTATTGGCGACCCCTGTATTGTCCACTTATAAAGCGAATGTTAACAAGTAAAAAATTCAATATCTAACTTTCCCATACCACTGAGGAATGAAACATACATACCTTAAAACACCTTCAGTTGTGATCCTTCAAACACAACCACGTCAGCTTGACTCTCCTTCGATATATTGTGTTGAATCGTGGTCAGTTGCTTTCCAACCCCCATCCCAACTAAGTCATCTCTAACAAGCTTTCTTCTCAAGCTTTTCTCTAAACAAGTTTGCCCCAATGTCAGTATGCGCCATGACAAGGTCAAACCAATCCCTCCCCTAACCCCACCCCCAAATCCAGGGTAGCATTAAGGCCATGTCACACGAGGCAATTTACTGGCAATCACTTCCAGGCAATCTCCAAGAATAAAAGACATCTGCCATTTGAATGTTCACATATTTTTCTTGGGGATCGTAAGACACCGTTTGAAAAATTACTCATGTGCTACCAGAGTGGTCCTGTAGCATGCACTGGAGTTGGTTGCCTCAAAGTTGCCTGTAAAAGTTGCTTCATGTGACAAGGCCATAGATTTTATTTCTCATACCATTTAAATCAGAAGTTTGAATTCAAGAAGTTGGCTTACAAACTGTGTACTTTTCTTTTTAAGACACACATTTTTGGCAATCGGATAAGGGAGCTTTGTACATGTACAAGTTTGAAGAGTGGGACTGGGGAAAAATACACCGATTAACTTTGAACACTCTCGGCTTTCCATATCTATCAGTATCATTCGATAGGACTGCGCTCAATAAAGAAGTTATCTCTTTGCACCATATCCCTACTGACAGAGGGATCTTTTGAAGAGATTTGACAAAATTATTTCCATATCTTACCTCATCCTTAAAGGCACTGAACACGTTTGGTAATTGTCAAAGACCAGTGTTCTCACTTGGTGTATCCCAACATATGCATAAAATAACAAGCCTGTGAAAATTTGGGCTCAATTGGTCATCAAAGTTGCATGAAAATGATAAAAGAAAAAACACCCTTGTTGTACAAATTTGTGTGCTTTCAGATAGGAATAAAAACTTCTTGCAAGAAGTTTTTATTATTTTAGTGAGAAATTACCTTTCTCAAAAACCATGTTATTTCAGAGGGAGTCGTTTCCTACAATGTTTTATACTATCAACAGCTCTCCGTTGCTTGTTACCAAGTAAGTTTTTATGCTAATGTTTGTTTTGAGTCATTACCTTTAATATAGTGTTGGAAGAGCACAATTTCGACAACCTATGTCCAGATTCAGACCATTCACTAGCACTTGCTTCTTGCGGCCACCATGATACAAACCGAAGCTAGTGAGGACACTTGCTCGCTTCATGAGTTGTAGAACCCATGGTTTTAAGCAATTAGTATTAGATCTTGTCAAAGTAAGAATCCACTGCATCAAAATGGTCATGAGCTTTTTAAAACAACAAAGGGCCTTGAACAGGAGCTTAACTCATCCCCTAAAAAACCCTTCTTCGATGGAAGATCATGGAAGCATGGTCCTATTTCATGGCTCTGCTTTACGTAAGCAATGAATTGGCGCTTATAAAAGCAGGGAATTCCGCGCTTAATAAGTTAAGCGTATTTTACGGGTTAGCAGGGAATTTTTGCTTGTGCACACTCCACGTTACTAGGCATTCTTCGCTTACACAGCTAGCGCAGGAATACACTCCACGTTACTAGGCATTCTTCGCTTACACAGCTAGCGCAGGAATTCAGAACTTGCACAGTAAGCGGAGAATGGTAATCGTAAGTTTGGCGGTAAGTAGAGCCATGATATTGGGCCCAGATCTTCCACCAACTTAAAAGATTTAAGTACATTTAATTTGGTACTATGAAACACTGGATTGGATTGTCAAAATCAATCCAAAACAAGGGGATTGTGGAATTGGTAAACAGTTCAAATCCACATCTTCAAATCAACCAATCAACTTGACCAATCCCTTACGCCCTTCCCACTTCACTGGCTGCCTAGCAACAGCGCTACCTTGGATGGGCATGGTACCCATTGTTTATCAAGCCAGCACAATGAACCACAGTAAATACGCGCAATGCAGCCATCCTTATGGCGGCTGCTCGTTAATCTTCTTATTTTGATGTGTCAAAACATCCAATTCATTATGAGGCGGAGCAAAACTGGATCAGTCTACTGACCCAGAGCTGTGTATTGAGAGAGTTGCGACATAGAGGGACCAGTTTTCTTCGGTCACGTGGTTGCTGGATGCCATTTTTGGTCCAAATGCAGCACAACCCAATGGGCAAACTAGTCTGGCACCCTGTATTCCCCAATGCGTTTCTTTGGAAACAAAATGGCTTCTAATTGTCACAACTCTCTCAATATACGGCTCTGTACTGACCCAATCCACCCGACATCGTCACCCATGATAAATTACCCACAATAAATAATTAGTTTTTTAACTAATCAGTGATTTTGTGCCGTCAGCTACAGTACAGTGTCATTGCGCAGGGCAGTAAGCTATGCCTACAAGTACAACCAAGTCCCACCCCCATGAGCGTTGATGTTTTTCCTTCACGGCAGATTCTCCTGACCAGACGCAGTCACTACGACAATAATGTATCACACAAAGACATTTCCTGAAGTAGTCATGCCAAGGCGTTCATGGGAGTTGATTCTGTGCTGTTTATGACCGTAAAATGAACTATGGGTCACAGATTTTGAGGTCGGATTTGATTAACCGGTCACTAACATTTTTTACTGTGTTTTTAACCGATTTTTTAATTAACTGAAAACTTGTGACACTAACACTGGATAAATAACACAAACTCTGCACAGGTATTTACTCGTCTGTAATTTAGCTTATGATCTTTTATTTAACAACACGTTTCCCGACTGACCGTTGCATTCCTCCTCCATTAGTAGAGATTCCCTTATCTGTTCCCCTCCCCATGGTGGCTCTATTCCCGACCCATCATCTTCTGGCGGGCCATCTTCTTCTTAGAGACTTTCTTGGTCTTCTTCTCCACCTCGTCTGGCTTGGGGACAATCTGCTCACGCTCGGAAAGGATGACCTCAACGTGGCAGGGGGAGCTCATGTACGCTAGAGAGAAGAACATTGATATCAAATTATTTCATTCTGGGGTGAACAAATAACAATTTACAGGAACGAGGTTTGAACTTGTGATAATAATAATACTGAGTTCTTATCTAGCGCTTTATCACACCTGATGGGCGTATCAAAGCGCTCAGTATTTTTCCTGCAAGGTATGCGGAGCTACATTTTGAAGTATGATACTTATTCCTTTACATGGCACCATGCAATGGTTTACAAGGTGTTGTGGCACAATATGCAGCCAATCGACCCAGAAATACTGAGGCGAACCCCTTCTCTTTATGATAAGTGTACTGGGTTCTTTTACGCGCATTACACAACACACGGACCTACGGCTTCACGCTCCATCCGAAGTACGCAGCAATAATGGTCAAGTGTCTTGCTCAAGGACACAAGTGTCACGACCTGGACTCGAACCCACCCTCTGCTGATCTGAAACATCAGAGCTTGAGTTAGGTGTTCTTATCCGCTCGGCCACGACACGCCGAGATTAACATGCAGGCACTCTGCCAATTGAGCTATCTAGCCCTTATGTTGGCGGTCTCCCTAATTGTCAATAACTATGTTGGGGGGGGGGGTATTAATTGTTCTAATAACAACACTCAAGGCAAAGAGGAGCTATACCAAGTAAAACTGACCTTATTCAAATGTGTCTCTTTTTGATCTTGAGAGTAGCACAAATTACTTCAAAAATTTACTCCAATATTAGTTTTGCATAAGTGAATATTTTTTGGCATACACCGTTTCTTCAAGTTATTATTAACAATATCACCAACGAGTCCATACTTCGTACAAATGAATACAATGGCGTCAGTGCACTGTCAACATCATGGAAAATTCGCTTCTGATTTGTGTACATCAAATTTGAACCAGAATTTTGAAAAAAAGCTCAACTTACGATTGATGCGACCGTGAGCACGGTAGGTCCTACGCCTCATCTTGGGGGCAGCATTCACCTGAATGTGGTCAATCACTAGTGAATCCACATCAAGACCCTGAAGACAGACAGACAGAGAGCAATGGTAGAATAAATTCATCAAATTTTACACTAATTTTTAAGAACAGATCCTTTCTTAATATCTGAGCCTGAAAACTCTGTCACTCTGCCTATTTGTAGAACCACCATTCAAAGTTTGACCAGGATAGCAAATGAACAAGGTGCATAAGTCAGGCATGATATTTGGTCCTTGGGAAAAAGTAGGAACATTTTATTGAATACAAGGGCTGACCTACTTCAGAAGAAGACATTTATAAAGCGCCAAAATCAACAAAAATTGTTTAAAGGCGCTCAAGACAGTTACATGAAATTAATTACAATACACTTGTTGAAAAATATAAAAAAAGATTTGAGCAGTTTCTTGACAATATGAATAGTCTGAGCATCCTTGATGTGACTTGGAAGAGTGTTTTGTTCTTTTGGTCCATAGCAGGAGAGTGAGCGATCTGCAAAATGGGTTCTGGGAACGATAAACTTGTTCATATGGCGTAGGGTTTAAAAGACTTTTCAGGCTATTTTATCACAGGTTTTCTGGAGGTTTTTTCCCAAAGGGCAAAACAAATCGAGAAATCAGACTAAAGTAGGATTAATATCATGCTTGATAAGTTGAGCAACCTGATGGTGATTTCTGATAACTATGGCTTGAAAAATGTTGTGGGTATCGACCACCCATCTTTACCTAGAAGGCCTCTTTACAATCTTTTACCTTAAGTTAGATTTGCAGCTTCCAATTGTGTTGAAAGTGTGAAATAAACTAGTTTACAAGAGACCACTACGTTATAATCTCATCTTGAAAGAAGTGGTGGTTCTGAGAAACACAGTGTACTGTTTGTCTTTGCATTCTCCTGAAAGACAAACTGAGCACACAGTTTGCAGCGTAGAGATTTATCTCACCTCTGGTTCTTCTCAGAACCGCCATTTCTTTTAAGAGTCTTGCAAGGTTGTCTCCCGTAAACTAGTTTATTTCTCAAGGTACTACAATGGGAGAAACCTAGCAGGTACTACAACTTTTTTTCATGAGGCAGACATAAATAAAAGTCGGAATTCAGATAAAAGTCTGAAATTTCTCATCTAGGAAAGAGGTTTTGCTTAGAAAGAGTACATTCTGAAGTCCTGTATCTCATTTCTGCTTTGTGTTTCTTTGTTTTGCTGTCCTCTTACAACAACGTAAAGGTAAATTGGCCAGTCCCTGCGATCTTGTTATAACAAGAGTCGACTGTAACATGTCCTGGCATTCCAAATGAAGACTCTTACCTTGAACTCTGCATTGCTCTCAGCGTTCTTGAGAAGCTGCAGGAGAAAGTCAGCGCTCTTCTTGGGCCAACGCCCCTGGGTGTGGTTCCAGGCCTTTGCCTACCCATGGAAAATAAATGACAAATGTACCACTCAGTAAACATACTATTTACATATAATACATGCTGTCAAGTTCTTCTTAGTTTTATTAAATCTGGTACAATGAAAAGTGAAAACCAATTTTGGCTGTAACATTTACAATTTTTTTAACAGTTTCCCTAAACAAGGCCAGAAGGTCACTCAAGGTGAGGCAGACCTTCGTTTATAGAAATACAAGGAGCTCTTTTAATCGCTCTCCTGAGAATACTCAGGAGCTCAATTTGAGCTCCTCAAATCAAGACATTTGATAATTATCAGGGCTTGAATTTGGGGAAAAAATCCACAAGACCGCAGGACTTGTAGCTTAGAATCTTTACTGGACCGGGAATTTATTTACAAGACCAGAATCAGAATGAGAAGAGACCAGAATCAAAATGAGAACACAGTCTTATCCTATAAACCGTTTTATTTTAAGAGAAGATTGATCTCTTCTGTCCTATGGGTGGTAGTAGTCAGCAGAATTGGAAAATATTTGTGAGACTCAAACTATACATTTGAACATCATCCTTTTGAGACAAAGATGTTGAATTGAAAAAAACAAGACCATCGGACTTGTCCTGTCTTGAGTTTACTGGCCCGACACTGAAATCACTGGCCCCGGGCCAGTGGTCCAGTGTAAAATTCAAGCCCTGATTATCCAATTCTGATTAACGGTTATCGTCATTTTCTTTCCTTGTCTCTTTTTCGTGCGTTACACGATCCGACGGATATATAAACGTTAAAAAAAATCACTTGAAGGCGCTAGAAACGATGACCGCATCACGCAACACAAAATACAACGCATGATCACACAGTACACTACACAACGCACGCACACACTACACACACAGACGTCGTTTTCAGGCCTGTAGTCTTTGTCACTTTGCGTGCGACACAAAAATGCAAGAAACATTGAGCGTTAGAGGGCGTTTCGGAACAATGCAATAGCGCGAGATTAAACACCCTCTATTGGTGAAACTACGCGAACCAGTTACAAACGCCTTGAGACAAGACCAGGGTTCTGCCCACGGTGGTCGGTGCCGGAAAACCCACCCGGCACTCAGGATTCCCGACCACCACTAGCAGAATTTTTTCGTTTTCCGACCACCACACATTTTCCTTTCGTTTTTTGCCCATTTCCTTCAAAATATTTTGAACATCGTGTAAAAAAATTATTTACCAGTAAAAAGCTTCATCTAAAGTTTTGAGCAGCCTACTTCTTTGGTTTGAGTCTATTTTAATGATCCAGGATCGAGCATCCCTCCCGCCTGTACGATGTACATTATATCCAACGACTCGCATTGATTTCGCAATGGTTTCCAGTCAGGCTGATTATAGCTTTACGCTTGGAAAAACATGATACCAATTTCATCACAGTGCGTACCCTATTCTATAGCGTTTAATACAATGGAAAATGAACTGCAGAGTAAGCACCATGCTATAGATGCTGTAAATTGTTTTCCCATGGCGGTAAAGGCGTGCGCGCACTATGGAGGCCTACATTCAAGGCACAGCTGCAGGGCGCACGTGTGTAACCACTCCGTGCACAATCCAAAGGAAATTGACTTGACCGTACTTGGAAAAACTTTTTTTCCAGCACTAAAGAAATCCTGGGCAGAACCCTGCAAGACTTGACGTGTCTGCGCATGCTCAGAAAATCGGTTATTCCCCTAAAATTGCATCGTCCGTTTTAGTTTTTTTTAATACAATTTTTGTCAGTAAAATTTGACTTTTGGGAATAAAGAATACAGTTTTTGAACTCCAGAGGTTGGCAGGTCTGCATAATGATCGAGGAGCGCTGTCGATCGCGCACGTGAAGACAGACCCAGGAGCGCGGTAGGAGCGCGAGCGCGCTCCTCAAAAACGAATGTCCGGTGAGGGCTACAAGGAAAGCAGAGAAACGGTATAGAGAAAGAAGATATCTGTATACATTTCTCTTGAACTGTGATAGATTGTAAGATGGTGGAAAACAAGATACAGGAAGGGAGTTCCAAAGTGCAGCAGTATGAGGGTAGAAGCTAGTGGAATAGATTGTAAGATGATGGAAAACAAGATACAGGTAGGGAGTTCCAAAGTGCAGCAGTACGAGGGAAGAAGCTAGAGGAATAAATTGTAAGATGATGGAAAACAAGATACAGGTAGGGAGTGCAGCAGTATGAGGGTAGAAGCTAGTGTAATAGATTGTAAGATGATGGAAAACAAGATACAGGTAGGGAGTTCCAAAGTGCAGAAGTACAAGGGAAGAAGCTAGAGGAATAAATTGTAAGATGATGGAAAACAAGATACAGGTAGGGAGTTCCAAAGTGCAGCAGTACAAGGGAAGAAGCTAGAGGAATAAATTGTAAGATGATGGAAAACAAGATACAGGTAGGGAGTGCAGCAGTATGAGGGTAGAAGCTAGTGTAATAAATTGTAAGATGATGGAAAACAAGATACAGGTAGGGAGTTCCTAAGTGCAGCAGTACAAGGGAAGAAGCTAGTGGAATATCTCACAGTACTGGCCTTCAGAACATACACAGTGAAGGAATCAAGAATGATGAAATGCTTGATTGCAAACCTCACACTGATCAGCATGTTGGGAAATAGATTATTCTAATCAGAGTGATTGGGTGTTGAGCTACATGTACACTTGAGAATGATGGATACTGGCAGGGCTTTGCCCTTAGCCGTTTCTGTGACTAGCTAGAAGGACTGTTTAGCTCGTCTTTTCGCTAGTCCAGCAGCTTTTTCACTAGTCCATGCTTCGTGTTAAATTTTCAACACTGAACTAGCCAGCCGGGCCACTTGGGAGTGAATTTTGACTGGTCCTTAGTAGTTTTAACTGGCATTCGGCCAGCAGACCACTATTAAGGGAGAACGCTGGTACTGGACACAGGGGTGAGAGTCACTACTAACTAAAAAGTCTGAAACTGGGATCCAGATCTTAGGAGGTACATTGAAATGATGGCATTTCCAACTTTTGGTAACCCCTGGAGTTATAGAGTCCAAGGAGCTTTATGTGAACAGTATCCTCAGTGCTAGAGAAGTACATCAAAGAGAATGACTTATTTAACTCAGAGAAAAATACAAGTCTTTTGTTTATTGCCAGGCAGACTTTAAAAATTCTAAATTCAGATATAAGTCTGAAATATCTCATCCCTGTGGACAATTTTTAGCCCAAAGCTCATGTTTTTGCAGCTGATGCTGTTGCAAGGGTGAGAGATGTTAAAGTTAAAGATCCAATCAAGCTTTGGTGATTACCTGTGCCTTGCGTCCGACTCCACCATTGAACCTCCTGAAGGGTACACACTGCTTCCTCTTGATCACGTCGTTCAGGAAGCGTGTTGCTTTGCGCAGATGCATGTGCTTAATGACTGCAGCTGTCTCCCGCGTGTTCTGAAGTGCAAATTAAAAACATAAATTAGAAGCTTTTACAACAAACTGATTTCAGATAACAGAAAATGACAGCATTATGGACAACAAAGTTATTATTATATATTTCTGGTAATGAAACCTCAGATGCCTCGTAAGTAAACTTAATCACTGTAGCTTGCAAGCCTGAGGAAACCTGTAAACAAGGGTGCTTGCCAAGTGAACCAGACACACCGGGGTTAAAGCCTACTCTTCCACGATAAGCATTCTGTGTTCTTTCAAGTTCACAACCAATCCTTGTACACAGGACATACGGTTTAATGTCCCATCCGAAGGACAAAGCAATTATGGTCAAGTATCTTGCTCAAGAACACAGGTGCCACTCAATCTCAACCTGTAACTGCAGTATAGCCAGGGATCACACCCAAGTATACGATACAACCTGGGAAGCAGCAACATAGGGATCACCAAAAGGGGATGCTGCCGCTTCCCAGATTTATCGTAAACTGGGTGTGATCCCTGGCTATACAGCAGTTACAGGAAGAATGACTTCCGACCGGCACCCCTGAACAAAGACATTGACAAAATAGGGAGACCACAAATGTAGGGCTAGAAAGCTCAATTGTTGGCACGTTCATCCGGAGGTCGCAGGTTCCAGTCCTGCTCTGGTCAAAATCTCTTTGTTCAACCCCCAAAATATTTCTTGTGGTTTACTACTTTCTAAAAATATTGACCACCTTCTGCGACAAATTGTAAAAAGTTATTACTTTGATACTCCTGTTTACAATGAAATGGTCCCTATTACTGTATCATATACATACCTTGAAGTGAACACGTAGGTAGGAGCCACGTGCCTTGCATGCTGGGAAAAGAAGGAAAGATTTCACAATTAGTATTTACTTTTCGAGATTTGTACGATCCCAATCAAAATCGTTCATGGAACAAATCTGTCTAGAGTCAGGACATTACAGTTGAAACTTCTTAGGCCGGAAGAACATGTGTCCGTCATGCGTTGTGCATAATGCGTTGTGCGCAATCCCTTAAAATGAAAAAACACGCCAAGCAATGTACATAGTTTTTACAGATATTGCAGAACGCAATATGGATTCACGGAATTATGTGCATTGCTTTGCGTGTACTTTGATTTTTACACACTGCGCACAACAAAAAACTGCATGGCGAACACATGGATTTCCAGACTTAGGCCGTATCCAAATTAGCAGCTACGGCTACATTTCCGCGTCTTCGTGCATTGAAGTATAAGACGTCCTTAGCAACACCCTTAGCAACAGCCGTAGCCGTAGCTGTAGCCGCCACTTCGGATATGGCCTTAGACTGACAACTTTCATCATACTATTATCCCGTATAGGCTTCAGTAGTTACTTGAGGTTTCACTAACTTGTGAGGTAATCTAGATTTTTTTCTGAAAGTGTCATGACTGGGGCTTGAACCCACACTCTGCTGATCAGAAACACCAGAGCTTGAGTCCGGTGCTCTTAACCGCTCGACCACGACACGCCACCAATAATCTTTAATATTGGACTAGCCAGCCTGGCCACTTGAAGAGAATTTTGACTGGTCCTCGGGTGTTTTAACTGGTATTTGGCCAACGACCACTGTTGAGGGAGACCGCAGTATTTGAATAATACTTACACTTTGTGGCATTGTCAGGCTCCTGCGAGTAACGGGTCATGTTGTCAGCACCTGAAGCAAGTCAAGACAAAAACAAACTATTAAGAAATGTTGCAATTTGTAATTTAAAACCGAGGCAAACATGACCATATCAGAAGAGGACAACTCCTCATCGGCTGTAGCGCTAGTTTGCTGCATTCTTTATGGCGTGAAAAAAACCATAACAATGACTGACAAACACCTCTCAATGAATGATGCAATTTCTTATTTATGGAATATGGACCCAAAAAAGCCGACTTTCAAATTAAAAATGGCTACGGCACTTGCGACGATGACAAATCCGGAAATCCATTTCCTTCGAAAAAAATTGGAAAAATTTAACGCTAAAAATGCATGTCTGGATTTTGGGTAAGGTGACCCAGCCAGGCGTTATGGACAATTCGCCCAGTCTCTGGTAAGTTTTGTGTTGCTTTTTTTTTCTTTAAAATATTTTCTCGATGATGTTAGGCTATAGTATAGGTGTTCTAAACTGATTAATAACACATTGAAGATCAAATCTTTGTTTTTAGAATTGTGTGTCATGATTTTTGAAAGTGGTACAAATTTAGCAAATCTGGTCACACTGTGAGTGACTGACCGAGTGTGAGTGCGGTGAGTGTGACTGTACGTAGTACTAGTAGAATAGAAGTCCGAAAAAAAATGGTTGAAATTGCACACACTGACAGTGACACACTCCACAGGTATAGGATTACACGGACCGTGTCGTAACCCTCCGGTCTACGACCGTCAGGAGGATGGAGGGTTATGATTATCGCAATCGACATGTTGATCGATGATCGATTTGAAATGAGATCTAGCATTAGCAATTCTAATTCGCAATTGTGTTGTGTGCAGACAAAATCAAGATCAACTCAACTAATAAAACAAAATTCAATTCAAGACCCTCCATTCGGCGAATGGAGGGTCTTGAATTGAATTTTCGCAATCCCATGATTGAGGGAAAATTGCAAAAAAAGGCACAATCGAAAAAAAATACATGTAACTAAATAAACGGTAAAATATTGGAAGTGACTTCATCATGATCATGCATTCTTCTTCTGGGCTTCGTTTATTTCACGAACTTGCCCTATGTTATGCATGTAGGCCTATACATTATATATGCCAACGTTAAAATAGTAACAATGTTCAACAATCAAAAAATGTAACCAAACACAAATATTCTACGGACATATTTTTATCAAACTAACTGCTGAACTTTGATTTTACATTTACATTAAAAGAAAATAGATTAGGGGTCTAGAATTGAATGGATGAAATGGATTTTGTATTTACTAGCTATCAATGTTTCCGTACCTAGGTAGACACTGTGTAAGAGACCGTTCAACCTCGTTAATAGGTTGAGTCACGACACTTTGTTCATCCCCACGATTCGATAGTAGTATGAATGTGAGCCATATCGCGTGTATTTATTTGGGTACAAGTTTATCATTTAGCTTTCCATTATCGATAGAGGGCGCACTGAACAAGTAACTGAGGGCGCACTTTGTTCGTGTACACAGAGCCGTATAGAGAGGTTTCACGTGACGTCACACCGTCAGACTTTGACACCCGCCGCCATGTTGAGTACTAAATCAGCTGGCTAGAGTAACGTAAACAATAAACAGCGACACCAACCGCCAGGCCTGAGTTATTTTTATTGTTATAAAACAGATATGGCCCAGTGTTCAAATCGTGTAAACAGACCGTGGCATATCTTTCGGCTACCGTCGATTATTTTGCACCAAGGCAAACAATCTGAAGAACTGTCGAAACATCGGAGGCTGCATGGCTTAAAAACATTGGACGAACAGACATTACAGAGTCCAGTTTGGTCAACGTTCGTGTTCTTCATTAGTGGTAAGTCATGAAGTTGAGAAATTAATTGAGAGAAAATAGCCAATGGTGAGAAAATTATGATTGTCTGATTAGTGATAGCTTCATGGTCTGAGGTCTGACCATGTCTGACTGTTATGGCCATTAATTTTTAAGCTGAAGTGAATTACAATCCTCTGAAATTCAGATGATGATTAACTACGACTTCTTTTTCTACTTAACAATAGTGTCAAACTTGTCAATATTATTTAATTAGTATATTTTAATTTTAAAAACGCTTGTGAGAGTGATGGACAGAGTCTGAAAAATCTCATGTGGAAAGAAGTAGGCCTGTTTTATATGCATGACATTACTAGAACTATGACGCAATCATCAATGACTGTTAACAGGTTCATAGTTTTAGGACTAGGCTTAGGCTTCAGGCTCTCGTCTGAATCCGAGTCAAAACAACTGAGGGGCCTAGCTAGCCTGAAGCCTAAGCCTGAGCCTCTAGGATTTGGGGTAGATAGCCCCATCATCCATGGCAATACATTGTACTCCTACTACTACTAGTGATGTACTGTAGACAAATTGTACATTTCTTTGATGTGTGTTTTGCTTTGTAGGAAAACCAGCAGCACTGTATGACACAACAAACCCAGACTGGAGTCCAAAACGTAACTTGGAGACTTGCACATTTAATGAGGAAACATTGAAATGGTCTTTGAAGAGAGCATCTCGACGACACAGAAGAAGTGACCGGTCACAGTTAAAACATCATCCACAGTGTCAATAGATGATAAACAACAAGAATTTGAAGGTAACATAATGTAGCAATTTTCTTGCAGTTAACCTAACCCTCTGGTTTCTGACCCTTAAGAGGAAGTTTAATTAAAATTAAATTTAGAAAAAAAGACACATAATTTATAGACATCACTATCTTATAGAAACAATATTGACTTTTTTGAAAGTCTTTAGAGATGATACTTGAGTTTGAACTGCCATTCCACAAAACAATTCTGCACAATTGTATGACAAATAGACAACAAAGAAACAGGCATCAATTACAAGGGATGTACATTTAAATGTATTAATATACCCTCAATAGGATCACCCTGTTCAAAAATGGAAATATCTTGTCTCAAAATACTGGGTCTGTCCAACATGGATTTATGCCTCTGAATTGATACCCTTACTGTACTTATTTCTCATTTAATACAGTTATGGAATAGTGAAGTGTGCCCGAGACAGCAGGTATCTCTCAACACAGACATAACAATGCATGCTATGAGTCAAAGTGAAGATGACATGAGTTTTAGACAAACAACACAATTATGCAACAATGACCAATTGAGCCCAAATTTTCACAGGTTTGTTATTATAGGTTGGGATACACCAAGTTTTTGAAAAGAACTGTCCTTCGATTCTAAAGTTCTATCAGGCCAGAGTAGGAAATCGGTCTGGGCTTTAGCTTAGTGGATAAAGCGGAGACTTCTTGTAACTTTACTTCTGTGACCAGAACCTTGAAAATGAGACTTTGCTACTTTTTTGGGGTTTTGAGCTCATATTATGAATTTGTGCTAAATCCTCTTTAATTTGCTCCAAGTAATAAGATTGTATGAAGTGATTAGCCAGTGAAATTACACACATAAGAAGCTGCTGAAAACAGACATCTTAAACATGTTAAAGGCACTGGACACGTTTGGTAATTGTCAAAGACCAGTATTCTCACTTGGTGTATCCCAACATATGCATTGGTCATCGAATTTGCAGAGAATCATGAACCTTGTTGTGCATAATAAAAGGATTATTTCTCTTTCTCAAAAAACAGCTCTCCATTATGCTAACAATTATTTTCCAGTGCCTTTAATGGTGACTACACTAATGAATGAAATACTGCTATTTCAAATGGCAGCTTGTTGATATTTTTGACACACAGTTGCAGATGTGATTGGTTAATGCAGTACACAGGTTACAGATTTGTTGATTCACAGATTAGGTTTGAACCTTAATTGGGTGGTTTTGTTGGGCAGAGCCATCATGTGATCATCTGCTTTGATTCTGTGGGATAGCAGATGGCCTTGATTAAAGACACGGATGGATTTGCGGGTCAGTTGAACAGGCAGCCTTCATTTTTGAAGCTGTGACTCTCGGTGAGTGAACCAATCTGAGGACTCAGATTGTACATTCTGCACCATAGTTGCAGTTATACTTGGAAGATTGTGAAAACATCCTCACATTTTGTTAAGAGTTCACTGAATGTGAGTGTAAATTGTACTCCGAAGACTGCTCATTCGGGGTGGAAGTTCAGTATACTTTGGTGCAAAGTTTTGCAGTATTTCTTTGCTACAGTCAATACTGCTGCCTGTGGTTCTGCTTTCCTTTCTTTTTCTGAAGGCTTGCTGCCCAAGTCCTTTTGCCAGCTTGTCAGTGTGCAGATCATGAGTGTGTCCTTGGCCGAAAATCCATGACTCTCACCTCAGAAAATGGAACCTACATGAAATACATGTATGACATTAATAAATAATTTCTCTAACTTACTAGCCACTGAAGATTAAAACTGGCCGATTAATATTTTGTCATAATGTAAGTTTTGAGAAACAATTACCAATACCAGTTAATTATGCTTGCCTCTGGCAGCCAGTAAGCTTTGTCCTCAGTAACTGTTTTAGTGTTTCGATGCTTGACAGCTGCGTCCAAAGCAAAAGGGTTGCAATGGGGTGCATGATTCACCCCCCAAGCCCAGTACAGTGCAAGCATGAGCCACCACTGTTTCATTGATTTTGTATGATCCATGGCTGCTGTAAAGGCTTCGCTGAGGGATTGAGAGTGCAGGACCTGAAATCTGCATGCACCATCGTCTTGATCATGTACATCAGTACGAGTACAATGACAATGTAGTCAATAAGATAGGTATTCAGCCCTTTGTGTCAGCTAAATCAGTACAGTCAGGCATGCCAGGCTTGCTCTTGAATCAGAATGAATGAAATTCAAAGACTACATCTATTGTCCACCCATCATGTCCGGTGTTGTCTAATTAATGTTGCACTGACTCATTTCAAATGAATAAAATAAATACACAACCAAACATAAATTAATAACAATGAAAGTATAGGTCTACGTAAACCATAAGTGTCATTACCCAAATCCATACAAAGATCAACAAGAGCCCGCATGCCTGTGCCCTGCTGGTTGAATCATGGAGAGTGGAATCTAAACTAAATATTATAAAGGGAGCAGAGTGCCGATGAAGGCCAGCCAACTACATTGCCGAAAACAAGTCATATTTGTTAAAACCCCAGTTCCGTTTTGAACAAAAATAATTTGTTTTCGGCAGTTATTTAGTATCACCGCACGTCCCTATATCATCATGTAAATCATAATGTTTTGCAATTCACAAGGGCGGCCTCAAGAGTTTAGATACAACCCCAAAGTTTGTTTACTAACAATTTTACCTTTGCCGTATGCAGTGCAGATTTTCCCTCGATGTGCACCTTTTACGTCGTCACCCATCCCAAAAAAACTGGGTGTATGCATCAAAGACTTTAACGCTCTCTGAATTCCTCTAAAGTGTATGCACCTTAATAACAGTAGTAATTAATAATATCTGGGTAAGACACTGCTGCGAAAAAGTTCAATGTTTAAAGACCAGTCGGCAGGTTTTAATTCGTTGTTTATTCGTTGTATTTTCTCGCAGTATCGGCGTTGACTTATCCAGAGTTAATATGTACTTGATGTTGCCCTGATCATCTTTCATTGCTATATTATTATTTATTTTACTAATAAAAAAAAAAAAGGAAAAGAAACACCACCAAATTTGTATGTCGAAAAAAGCCTTTGCAAAAACGCGCGTCGGCTGCTGGAGCAGACGACGCGTTAGCAACCGAAGTAGTACTCAACATGGCCGATGGCGCCCTCAACGAACTTTTTGCGGGGTCACGCAACCTCTTGCGACAACTTGCGATTAGAAGCCATTTTGTGTCCAAAACGACGCGTGTGCGCGACGTACCGCGAACACACAGGACCAGACTAATGAAACGAGTTTAAACGCGTCTACGACTCGGACGACCGCCATTTGCTGGCGCACGAGATAATCCATATGTTATATTTTTTGTAAAAACAAAGATACTACTTTAGTTTTGAGCAGATCAGCGGGAATCTGTCATTTAGGTAGACAAATAAATTCGTCCAATCTTCAGTTTTATGCACGTGAAAAGTTTGTTTTGAGTTTGACTCTGTATGCAAAACTCCATGTTGGCCTCCGGTCCGGTGTAACACTACTTGCGATAATCGTAACCCTTCATCCTCCCGACCGTCGGGAGGATGGAGGGTTACGATTATCGCAACTACTGCAACACATGGTTCAGACAGAAACAATAACATGTAGACCATGTCATTTCTCTAATTGTTGAAATTTTAATAACTGATGCATTGTTCATGCTCATCATATTTATTATAATTAACAATAACATGTAGGCCTACAGGAACATTTTATATTTTACAATATTTACATTTTTATGAACAGGGACAAATTCAAACAAAATAATGTAGCAAGGCAAAACATTTTTTTTTTTTAATGCAGGATTTACAATGATTATTTTGGTTTGCTTTGAATTTCATGCTGGGGTTCTCCTCAATAAGTTAGAACTTAGAAACTTAAACTGTGTTTTAAAAACATAACCACTCTAGCTAGGCTCTAAATACAGTCTTTGTCTATCTCTAAGCCCTCCTACTTCAGGGACCGTCCAAACCTTTCAACAATTTTCATTCAAAATTGAGCACATTATTTAATTATCAAATAGTCGCATGCAGTCTCTTTGTAAGTTTGTACGATGGTGAAAATTTTGAAAACTTTGGTGACCCATTACCTTAGTCTTGGCTTGATCAAGTTTATGAAGTTTCTTCTTGACTAAGTAAATTAGATAACAAATACTATAGTAATAGAGGGGGCTGCATACATGCGTACTAACGACTGTGATACTACCACCAGTGTAGTACATGTAGTTCACTTTTGATTTGCTGCCTCTGACCTAGTTGTGATAACGTATTAACAGATTTAGGAACCTTACGATTATCGCAACAACCCTTGACCCACAAAACCCCTGACCCATAAGATTCCCTTTAATTTTTGTAGTTTTGAAAATACACAAGGACATACATCATGCCCTAAATGAGATGAGAAATGTAAACACAGATAATTTTGATAATGTAAAATATTCTCCATTCCACAAACAGGTATTGCCACTTACATTACATGTGACAGTAAAACAACATGACAATATTTAAAAAGCAAAACCTAAAAATAGTACAATGTATCATTCTTACATGAATGAACTACATAACATGTGATCTAGTAAGACAATATGACAACATTTAAAAAGCAAAACCTAAAATATACAATGTATCATTCTTAAATGAATGAACAGTCTCACATTGATTCACGGTCTTGTGTGGTTGAATATTGTGTGAATGACATCATGAAGCCAAATCTAAAAAGTAAATCAGAAATTCTATGCAAATTTCATTGCATTTCTTCGCAGTCAACAGTAACTAGATATTCCCAAAACCAGAACTTCCAGATATAAACAGTCCTTCATTCATTGTATGCTTAGCCTTCTAAATGCAGTCCCCCATTTTTGTTTACATAAATCTGTGTTAGTTAATCCCTTTTTAATTCTTGTCTCCAGCTTTTTGCTGATTTCAATTTATACAAAATAATTTATTTCCCTATTGTTCTTTTTTCTTTTTTTGAGTGCTCTCTGTTTTGAATTTTTAAATTAATTGCTTTAAATTATCTTTATTTTATTTTAATTTATACTACTTATTTTTGATGTCACTATTTGTAAACTGAATATTTCCAAGAAGCATACAAGGCACATCAGATATTGCAGAGCAAAAAGCACACTCATCCAGGAGGACATGAGAAACCACATTAAACATTCTAAAACACAAACAAATGTACAATAAATTACAAGGATGGTGGGAGTGAGCTGAGAGAATTAAACAACAATTTGTTTATTTCATGTTTTAATTTTTTTATTTATAGATTTTCTGGTTAAAGTTTCATAAGAAACTCACCAGGTTAAACAAAAAAGATCTAGTGAGTATCAAGAAAAGTTGTCATATCTTGGGATTCAAACCATATTGTAGCTGCTTGTGAAAATACATTCAGGTAAATATTTATGGAGGAAATTTGTTTGAAATTGTATTGCTAGAATTTGTTAATAACAAGTTCAATCTGTACACAACAAATACTACAATTAGAAGTGGCCAAATTTACAAAAATACTGAAATAACTTACCAGTAGCTTCAAGGTGTGGAAATCATAAACAGACAAATATTTCGTTAACAAAACTGCAAAAATGTTAATAACAAATGGAAAAGACATGCAAACCTTATTTAGAATGAACAAAAATCTTGAAAGTTGAACATAAGTCACCTAAAACTTAACTCTTCGGTCGTCATGCACCATTTTCTTTTCTTTACCCCATGCTGCAATTTGTAACTCACAAATCCTGAACTAAGCACCAGTGGAATCAAACCACTCACATCCGCTCTCAATGGTAGTAGTACAAGAAAATTGCTGCTATACCAAGAGAACTGTGTGTCAATCTGAAGTGCTTTGCATTAGTTACAAAAAAGTGAGTAACAACTGAACAATTTGAAAAATATATATTTAGGAATACAATTGTTGTTTATTACTTCTAGTTTTATTTACAATTTTCAGTGGGTGAGCATTGTGATGCTGCAGAGTATGAATGCTCCGCTGATGTTGATTTGCTACCTTCTTTCATCATGCATGTCATGGTGGGCATATGATGTCTGTTTTGGGGTGACTTCCTCAGTTTGGAAACTTTCCGGTGAAGGAAAATGGTTGGGACTGCAGTCTGTTTTATCTTTCTGTCAGTTCGCAATAACTCACTGTGTTACTAAAAAGTATCTTTAATTCAAACAAATTATGTTCAAAAGTAGACTTATTGACATGTTATTAAGTCTGGATTTAGTGATACATATTATTCTATTATGTTGTCAAGTATCGAAGTATAGACCCAAGACCTTATACATAGGCCTACACTTGCCCATAACATAAAGTAAACTGAGATAAATAGTTTATTATAGTCAGTTGGTGCTTATTAAAATAAAAACCGTTTAATGTACAATAAACTGTGTATTTTTTCTCATTTTGATTCTGGTACATTTTTTTTTAAATGCGTCTAATTCCAGTGCAATAAAACAAGCCCAGCCTGCGGTCTTGGCACCAGGCACTGTAACGGAAACTATCGTTAACCATGTATTATTTTATCATTAAAATAATAAATAACCATCGCGGGACAAAAGTTAATCTGATTCTGATGATGGAAATACGACACCATCGACCAACTAAATTTCGCCGATGGATTGTTAGTTTATAACGACGTACCTAGCAATAACTGGGGTGATGTACTCTTTTAATAAAAAACAATTGGCGACTGCAGATTAATTGTTGTCAAAATAAAAACAATTAAGGAGTAGGCCTACAGCGCCCCAGTTATTAGTTAAGTTTATAGGCCTACTACTTTATACTTCCTACCTCACAAAGGCATGAATTTGAGCAAGGGGAGTAAGGATGCCAGTTGGTTGCTCCGCTTCACATTCACTTCCTAAACTTCTCTCATCGCTTTATCCCATGGGAACCGATACATCTTCAAGCCAGTTATAAAGTGCAACCCCAAGCACTACATCCCGGCATTTTGCTTGCGAGTCTTTGGTCCCGTTCCTTGTTGTTGTCGTCGTACACAGACCGTCCGTGTCGAGCTTAGTAGTACAGCGCAGCTAGTTGATCGTTGTTGTTGTTCCTAGCTGTGTTTTTTGGACCGAAAATGGCGCCCAGCAACCACGTGACCAAAAAAACTGGTCCCTCTATGTCGCAACTCTCCCAATATACGGCTCTGGTGTACATTTTGTGATTGCCCAATAAAAAGTTAATAATCCGCAAAACCGCGGCAGCTTATAAAAAGAAGAGAAAAATAAGAAGAGATTAAACAGTCATTCAGAGTTTGGTATATGCATAAACTTTCCTTAACCTGTCATTTCAACTGCAGCTGCTTATATTTGTAAAAACAAAAAATCCCTTATTAGTCTTGGAATATAGGCCTAGACCATGTAACCTCTGTTTACCAAATGGTGACCTTGTACATTCCAGGACATTTCCTTGCAGGCGAGAAACTGGACTGCATTGGTCATTTGGGACATTTTACATTTTGTATTTTAGTTTTCACATAAATAAAAAAAGGAATCAAATATAAATAATGCAATAAAAATAAGAGCTGTACAAGTTTTGAGATTTGTACCCTTTCTTAATTAATATCAAAGTCGAAAAAAAAAATCCTTTTTGTAGACGGTTAAGTCTTTGCATTAAACTCAATTGTGTCCGAGCGTGAGTTAAGAATGAAGTGGAAGACTTAATTTTTTGAAACGTCGCGAATACAAAACCTGCTTCATATTATTAGATATCATGATTATGAACGCTGCGTGTAATAGCCCAGGAAAACTAGGACAACAAATTGCCTGACCCTGAACGAATTGCAACAGAATTTATGTTTTCCTTTTTTCCTTTTCCTCTTTAGAATAAAAATGTCGCAGAATTTGTTTTGAATTTTCTACAAATTAATGTTATGGAGTGGAAAGGTGTTTTTAAGAACTTCTTTTTCAGGCAAATAAATTACTATTTATGTCTTTTTTAATTATGCTTCGAGAAACGTCACCTCATCACTTTCCCGAACCTTTTCAAATTCAGTACTAAAAATATCTGTCGTTTTATAAAATGTAAAATAAGAAAACTGTTTTACTGTGTTTTAATTGTTTGTATGACCGATCAGCTGACCAAAATGTGAGACTCCAGCCATCATCATTCTTAGAAAACATTCTGTCTTTTATGCCTGAAGAAACGTTACCTTATCACTTTCCGAACTGTCTTTAGCACAAAAATAATCATGCAAGTAGGCTAGTCGTTAGGCAAACTATTTGACTATATTTTGTATTTTGTGTATGGTCGACCAGCTCAAAATAATATGCAACCCTGCCATCAACCCTGCCTTCTCAGAAACATTGCGGTCTTTTCATTATACCAAAACGTCCCCTGAGGCCTTATACCACTTCGCCGAACTCACTTTGGCGCCAAAGACATATTCCATTTAAACATATTCGATAGGCCTATTAAGTAGAAACTTGAATGTATTGTGTCTGTCGATCAGCTGAAAATAATTAAACATGAATATGGTGGGTTAATTAGTTATACAAATTTGTTTTGGTTTTATGTAATGCGTTCTGAAGGTTCGCTCTGTTATTGTTAAACTCTGCCATGCTTGCCGAATGAAACCTTGTTCTGAGGCGTTTATCTCCGAGTGGAAAAAATAACAACACGCAGACAGCAAAGACAAAAGAAAAACCCCATTTATTGTCTTTTTATCGTTGTATTCTTGTTTGCCTCATTTGCGGTTTAAATTTTATTTTGTTGGTTGGCTTATACTTTTTTTCTGCCGCGAAAGGTTTCATTCAAAAAGTGGACGCGTGTTTAGTTTTAAATCACACAAAATAATTTCAATGAAATTATTTGAGAGCACTTTGATTAAATTTTAAGGAGGCCATTAACCAAAATTGAGATACTAGCCTATATGCTCGACTTTGGAACCAGGTTTCATTTAGAACTTGAGGTCTGTGGTTAAGTTTTTGGTAATTGTTTCAAATTTGGTATAGGCCCTAATTAATAACGTGTATACAGACTACGTATGTGTGAAGTTGTAGATTGATGACGTCATCACGGGTCACGTGGTATGGCATTTTAAAGGTGCACTTGTTGAAGTCGTGTTATACCGAACTACATGTATGTTGTTAGACAATTATGTTGACTGCCCAAATTGGATGTGACGTCATGACGTCATAATGTGATTTTCTAAATATTCTAAATTTTTGACCACTTATGACATAATATTGAGAACAAAACAAGGTACAGTCAGAATTCTCCTTCCACCAGGCTTGGGAGGTTGTTTATGCATGAAATATGGAGTGACGTCTTCATGACGTCATCAATTGTAACGTTATATTACCACAAAGGTACAGTTTTACAAGATTTATTGTTTACAGAACAACAAGGGCAATCAAGCTGAAACATTGAATGTTTTCAAGCTGGGATACATCAACATCCCAAAACGCACCTCGATACTCAAAAGTAGTTTCCTCACTTTGATTTTCTTCGTTTCCCTTTTGATTAATTTATAATGTACACATAGTATATAAATATAAATATATTTTGTCCTATCACCTCTGGAACTTTGTGGATTGATCTGTGGATTTTATCAGAATTGCTTGGCATTCTTACTTTTATGCTTGGAAAAAAATCATTACAAAAGTATCCTGTGAACATTTCATTTCAAAAGGTGGATAGTGTTTTTGAGATATTGCCGAAAATCTGGAGCGGTTATGTCCACGCCGCAGGAAGAATAGTCTGCAATTGGAATACACAATCTGAGAAACGTTACTGTCAGTAACGCTTCTCAGATTCAATTTTTTGGGGATAAAAAGTGATATCTTTTTCCATAACCGCAGTACTTTTAAGTGAAAAGTTTCTCAAAATGCATTATACTATATATCCAAAGCTGCTGTACTTCTTGCCAAGTAAGTTTTTATTGCCATTAATTTTTAAGTTATTATCAAGCGTATAAAGACCCCTAATACAATAATGTAAAACGTCTTCCATTACAATTTGTTTCTTGGATTGCAGTGAACGCGCACAATTTCACTAAAAATAGCGTCGTCTGCTTGTTAAAGTAATGTCCCCAGTCGTCATTTGTAGTAATGCATGTGTTAATTTACATTAAAGCCAGACTAAAGTGCGCCCTCAGAAAATTGTGTGCCCTAAAAACCCCTTTCCACTCAACGACAAGAATAGAAACTTCAGATGTTCATTTGTATCACTTCCTCTGTCTGATGCACTTATAAATTCTCACCCGATACTCCAGATGTGTTACAATAGTTAACGGCACAATTCAAAGGAATAATCTGGCACCGACGGATAACCTGGGTGATGAGATTACAATGATAGTAACAATCGAGGCCAGATTATTCCTTTGTGCCGCTAACCACTAACACACATTACCTTTGGAGTATCGGGGTGAAATTCGGTTGCAACTAGTTCAAGGTCAAACCGTATTTACCCTGCCGTCGATTTCAACAAACTCTTCCTAACTTAGGATTAATCCTTGGCAATGCTAAGAGATAGGACTAGTCTTAAGTTAAGAACAGTACTTAAGACTAGTCCTATCTCTTAGCGTTGCCTAGGACTAGTCCTATAAGTTAGGAAGAGTTTTGTGAAATCGACGGCTGGACTATAGACCCATTGCACAACGCGCAGCGTACTCACATGCGCCTTTCCTCGGTGTCATTTTGGGTTGTCAAAATCGTATACAAACATGCACAAAAGAGAGTTTTGACACCCAAAATGACTCGCATTGTTCGGAGGCGCTTTCCGGGGTCTATAAATCATCGGTAAGCAGAGCCATGAAATAGACTGTGCAAGTCTCGCGCGTATCGGAACGAGAAAACACGTTAACCGAAGAACATATTTTTTTTCTGAAATCAAATCTGTGTTTAAAATTATATCTAATGACAAAATCTGAACAACAAAAATACTCATTACATGTTTATAAAATTAGTTTAAAGGCCCTGTACACTAATGGTAAGATCGAAAAACACAAATGTTCACAGATTCACACACAACTTGCATGATTTAAAGTAAGTAATGGTTAAAGGGTTCCTTAAAATATTTCTGCCTAAAATGCTATCGTTTATGAGAAATGAGTAAAACAATAGTTTTTTAATAGGATGCTTATTATGATCTTATTTTTTTAGAAACCCCTTACGCGGATTCGCGAAGGTCACACCGGCGTAAAATTAACGCTTGGCGCAGTTTATAGGGGACGCTGACGCCTCAACAACCATAGACTGCAATGAAAAGGCCTCGCGTTGGGCACCGCGCGCCACTGCTGCGGTGTCGTCAGTGCCTAGATTATGCACAAAGACACGAGAAAATCATGTTCCTTTTCACTCTCTATGGAAATTAGATGTTTTCCTCAACGACTTACACAATTTCCTTGACAGGACATCATGATATACCAATGTAGATCACTGACCACAAATATTTGCAACTAAATAGAAACCGAATCATCCTGAAAACGGTGCATGTCTTAGGTGAGTTTAAGGGTCATAGACGCGGAAACTGCATAGTCGCATAGTTTAATGCGTTGCATCGGCAAGGTATTTTGTCAGAATTTCAGTGTTTCACTTTCTTCTTAATTTTAAAAATTTATCAAGAATGTCGTACATCGTTATATCATAAAGCCATGTCATGGAAATTGCATAGATTGTCGAGGAAGACATTCAATTCCCATAAAAAGAGAAAAGAGAAACGATTTTCTCGTGTCTTTGTGCACAAAAATAGGCTCATGTACACCGCAGGATGGCGCGCGCGGTGCCCAGCACTTGCGCGCCCGGATTGGTGTATATATAGACCAATCCGACGCGCACCGCGCGCCACTGCTGCGGTGTACATGTGCCTAGTTTTGTGCACAAAGACATGAGGAAATCATGTTCCTTTTCACTCTTTATGGAAATTAAATGTTTTCCTCAACGACTTACACGATTTCCTTTCCAGGACATCATGATATACTAATGTAGATCACTGACCACAGATATTTGCAACTAAATAGAAACCGAATCGTCTTGAAAACGGTGCTTGTCTTAGGTGAGTTAGGGGAAAAAGACGCGGAAACTGCATAATAGTCGACATCGGCAGAGTATTTTGTCAGAATTTCAGTATTTTACTCTGTGCTTAATTTAAAAAAATTATCAAGAATGTAGTAAATCGTCATATCATGCAGCCATGTCAGAGATTGTCATGTCATAGATTGTCGAAAGTCATGTCATAGATTGTCGAGGAAGACATTAAATTTCCATAAAAAGTGAAAAGGGAAACGATTTTCTCGTGTCTTGTGCACAAAATTAGGCACAAGTACACCGCAGCAGTGGCGCGCGGCGCCCATGGCGGCGCCCAGCACTTGCGCGCCTGGATTGGTGTATAAGAAAACACGTCAAACGAAGAACATTAATATTGTTTTCTTCTGAAATCAAATCTTTGTTTTAAATTATATCTATGAAGAAATCTGAGCAACAAAAATACTCAATACAATTTTTCTAAAAATTAGTTTTAGATTTTAGATACACAACTAATGTGTTATTTTTTATTGAAACAAAATTAAAACTCTTGGACAAGGATGCTTATTTGATCTTAACTTTTAAGAAAACCCTTTTAAAAAACTAAGCCCAAATAATAATGTGCAACCACTAAAAGCTGGTTTATACGCGAACGCGCGATGCTCGCACGGGCGTAATATTAACGCGAGACGCAGTTTAAAGAAGACGCTGACGCCTCAACGATCATAGACTGCAATGAAAATGCCTAGCGTCTGGCAATTATAGCGTCTGGCGATTATCATCGCGCGACCAAAACAAGCGTATACATAAGTTCGTGATCGGAGGTGGGCACCAGTCCTTAATGTTTTGCAGGTAACCGGAAGCTGAGGTCAAGTTTAATTCTCGGGCTTTCTTCGTTATATTGTCGAATTGATTTTACTTTAAAATTTTTCATCAATTAGTATTACATTCCCAACAACATATACAATTTTCATGGTCGTATACTACGTTTAACTAAACTAATTGACGAAACAAAAAAACTCTATGGTTGGGACCACAATGGTTCCGGAAGTTCGAATACACGCGAGACTTGCAAAGTCGATTAAAACAGTTGTTTTTGTCATGCGTGGAGCACTGGACCGTCAATGTCACCAGCCCCTACTGGTTTGCAAATTGAATTTCATAAAGAGAATATTTATAGGCAGCCAGTGATTATTTTTGTGGTATTGTGTATGACTGTAATAATAAATAAAATAAATAAAATCTGTATTGCAATTAGTTCAGGGTCAAACCGTATTTGTTCGTGGACTATTATTAAACAGTTGTTTTGACATGCGTGGAGCGCTGGGCTACCATCGTCACTTGTAAATTAAATTCCATAAAGAGAATCTTTGCAGGCAGTCAGTGATCACTTTTCTGGTATTTTGTAGACTGCTATACTTGGGGTTGGAGGTATCGGAACTTTCCGTAACGCAAAGACGATGATTTACCACTTTCTTGTCGCGTTGCTCGTCCTGCACGATGCAAATACAGCGCGTTTACCAAAAATAGTCTGTAAGGTTTATAACAGTTCTGGTGATGTGTACATTGGGGGGATATTTTCCCTCCATACCGACGGTCCGGGGGAGGAAAAGTGCGGGAAACTTGGCCCAGTATCTGCCCTGCAGTTGACCGAAGCGATGGTCTTTGCTGTGAAAACCATTAACCAAGATGACACCGTTTTACCCAACATTACATTGGGGTTCATGATTCACGACGATTGTTCTAGGGCTGAGTACGCACTGTGGGGATCGCTCGCTCTTGCTATGGGTGTCGAACCAAATGTAGAAGGAAACAACTGCATTGTCCCTGGTCGCAGGATCAGAGACAAGACTGAAATAGCCATGGGTGTTTTAGGCACGGAAGAAACTACAACTTGCGAAGTCGTCGTCAGCACGGCCGGCCTCTTCAAGACGCCGCTTGTCACGTACGGCGCTACGGGCGCCGAGCTTTTCGAAGAACACCAAAACCCGTACTTCTTTGCCACAATATCCCCAGATACTTACAGGGCTGAGGCTATAGTGGATGTCCTGGTTCACTTCAACTGGGAATATGTAGCGCTGATATACTCGTCCGATCAAATCATACTAGACTTCGAGCAAGAACTTTATGATGAATCATCAGAACGAAGTGAGGTGTGTAAGTTGATCAGGACGGAGGTAAGTAGGGTTCCCACCGCATCTGAATTGGACGATTTGGTACAGACCCTCAGACAGACCCCCAGTGCTCATGTCGTGGTATTGTTGACTGCATCCGCTGTCACTACTCGTGCCGTGATATCTGCTGTTAGGTCGGCACAACCGCCGCTGGTACGTACCTGGTTGGCGGGAGATTCGTTCGGAAACCAAATTGAACCTAATGAATTTCCACAAGGAACACTCTTCGTCGAATACTTCAAACCTAAACTGGAGAGCTTTGAAGAACATTTTCGTTCCCTGGCCGACTCGAATGCCAACCCTTGGTACGATGAATTTTGTGGAGGAACCGACAACTGCCAAACCTCAAGTGAAGATGGTTTCAGTGTGTTTAATCCAATGCTTGCCCCTGTAATGGATGCTGTTTTTTCGCTTGCACATTCCCTCGATAAAACATTTCGTGATTTCTGCAAAACCTCATTTACAGATTGCTTGGTTCAAAACCACATCAGGGAAACTTTTGCGGACCAGCTCAGTAATATCTCGTTTCAGGGGACGAGAGGTGAATTCAAATACGAGAATAGCTATGCTCCGGGTCGGTTTACTGTATTGAATGTACAAAACACTAACGGTGTACTAAAGCTGGTTGAGGTTGGTGTTTGGGATTTTAGTTCAGGCACGGTAGATAGTTTAGGTGAAGAAGAGCGACATCGACTGCACATCAATGAAACTTTGATCCAGTGGAACGTCGACAATACTATTATAACTCCAAAGTCTGAATGTCGGGAAGTATGTCGACCCGGGTTTGTTGTTGAGAAAGACCAGGTCAAATCGTGCTGCTGGGGGTGTCGGGAATGCAGAAGGGGCGATATCGTCAGTGGTACCAAATGTGTCCAGTGTGCCCAAAATGAATGGCCAAATGAGGACTACAGCCTATGCGAAAAACTGATTGGGAAGACTGTCACTTGGGACGAGCCATTAATCACTGTTCTGATTTCAATGATAGGAATTGCTCTGCTACTTTGTGGACTTACAACGTGTGGTATGATCAAACATCGTCGACATGCCCTGATCAAGGCAAGCAGTCGAGAACTCAGTGCCGTCAATATCGTTGGAATATTACTCTCCCTCGTTGCCATTGTCCCATTCCTCAGCTCGCCGGGTGCTGGTGTCTGTGGTTTAGGGGAAAGTCTCTACGTTCTGTCCTTTACACTGATGTATGCTCCTCTTCTCCTGAAGGTGAACCGCATCTACAGGATCTTCGAGAGTAGCACAAAGACCGTAAGACGTCCCAGGTTTACCGGATCAACAGCCCAGTTGGCGATCGTAGCACTGCTTGTGATAACCCAGGTTAGTAAACCCCGTAATGTGGTAGTCACCCGAGGTATTCCAACGGTTACACACCTATGGTCCGACATCCCTAAAACATGTTCCTAATCCTATAGCCTAACCCTAACAAGCCTAACCCTAAACCCTAACCCTAACCCTAGCCCTATAGCCCAAGCCTAGCCCTAACCCATGCGTGTACATCAAGAGTGAGTGTTTATCGGAACATAGGGTTGTCGGAACATAGAGAAGTCACCTTCCAAGTTGGATATCAGTGCCCTTAATATTGGAACCCCACAAGGGTTGACACAAACGACCGTAACTTTTTTTCTGACAATAATAATGTTAAAATTTACAAATTCATGCAACCAAAGGAACATGCTTGGGAAAATTATTGTCCCCTTCGGAAAACCGAGTACAAAAGAGAGCTTATATAAAAAATAGTCTCCTGACGATGACTAGAGCAAGCTAGTCGAAACGTTGAGACCAATTAAGAACTCACTCCGCGGCAGTGAAGAAACGAGAAGTCCCCCCGATCCACAAAGCGAAAGTAGTCGTCCCGACCGATTTCCTATACCCTCCGCCGAGGTAGTAGTTAAGAAGCAGGACAGTTCTTTTCAGAACTTGGTAGTCTCCCGAATTCCGAAAATCTACTCTACTTTGCGGCAGTAGAATAGTCTCCCGAATTCCAAAATCTACTCCGCGGCAGTAGAATAGCAAGACAAGTTCTCAAAAAACAAAAATATACACAGCAAAGTAGATACACAGATGGTGTTACCGCAACCCAAATATACAACAATAGAGATGTTACAAAATAAAATGCAATTCATTCATCAAACATAAAATGCAACTAACTAATTGAACATAAAATGCAACTCAATAATTTGACAAAATGTCATTCATTAATTTAACAGAAATCTAGTTTCAGGGGTTAGGCATTTTTCTACAATTTGGGATTTTATAACAGCAGTAACAAAATTCAAATGCTTCAGGATGACTCACGAAAAACGTTTTGTTCAAAATATTGTATGTTCCTAAGCTTGGGTTGAGGTAAGTGACGTTTAAAGCTTTGCATGGTGTGGATCATAAGAAAAACTACAGTAGTAAACTTGCGGGAAAAAAACATGTATACAACTCCTTTGGGAGAAGCGTTGGTTCTGAAAAGAACCAGTGTGATCTTAGTCTTGATTGGCGACGCTAGTTTTTGTATTAGTCACCGGTAGAGGGGGCAACATCGACTGGCTAGGAGGAACTGGGCATTGGTCAAGTCTACGAATCTGATCCAGATGTTTGTGTGATACGGATACCTCTTCTCCTTCAGTAATTCGTGATGCGGTATCGGCAACTACCGGTACGTTATCAAAATGAACGTCGACTATCAAGACTAGTGTGGTCTCGACGTTTCAAACTGTAGGCCTACGCTCTGGTCGTCTTGGGTTGAGGTGTCTTTTAAAAAAACACCCAAAACATGTTTGATATATATTATGATGAAGCATTCCTTTTCATCAATTCTTTATTTTTCACAAATTTTTTGGATACGGTATATCGTGCGGATTCCATATCCTTAATATACTTGATATCCATATAAATTGTGTCAGAAAAATTCTAGCTTCGATATTAAAGTAGGCCTATTATTTTCGTAAAGAAAAAGATTGAACACGACAAGACCTTTGTTTGTGCTGAAATCGACCGTTTCTTCAGTTTAATTTTACAATACGAACTGGAAGTGGATGCCATGATGAACAGAATGTGTATCCAATTATTAGATCGTATCCAAAATCCAACTCTAGCTTAAAGATTGAGATAAAGAAAACAAATTAAACACGGTTTTTCATTCTAAATGTAAATAGACGAACTTCCACAGATGCTGTTCTTGGTGAATTAGGTCGTTCCCCCTGTACATTGAAGTAACTAAATATATGCATAAGTACTGGTTCAAATTAAGTGAAAGACCTATCGATTCTATTCTACAATTCATTTGAAGCTGACGTGAATTTAGGTCTTAAAGGTATCGTACACGTTTGGCAATGACTCAAAACGAATATAAGCATAAAAACTTACTTGGTAACAAGCAACGGAGAGCTGTTGATAGTATAAAACATTGTAGGAAACGACTCCCTCTGAAGTAATTCAGATAAAACATTGTAGGAAACGACTCCCTCTGAAGTAACGTAGTTTTTGAGAAAGAGGTAATTTCTCACTAAAATAATAAAAACTTCTTGCAAGAAGTTTTTATTCCTATCTGAAAGCACACAAATTTGTACAACTAGGGTGTTTTTTCTTTCATCATTTTCTTGCAACTTCGATGACCAAGTGAGCCCAAATTTTCACAGGCTTGTTATTTTATGCATATGTTGGGATACACCAAGTGAAAACACTGGTCTTTGACAATTTCCAAACGTGTTCAGTGCCTTTAAACGAAAGCCGTCTTTATTTCTTAAACTAAAGAATTCTTTTGAAGCAGTCAATTGGAATGCCCCGGTGAGCATCTCGAGCCCTCAAAACCAACGGAATGTTGTAGATTTATATGTTAAGAAAGTACGTAAGGTTTTTATTGATAACTGGTATGTTCGATTGCATAATGATGTCAGGAACAAACCCAACCAGAGAAACAAATTAAGGACATACAGCACTTTTAAAACAAACTTTGAGCTTGAGTTGTATCTACGTTCCGTAAACAATTCCTTACATCGAACTCACCTTTCCCGGTTTAGATGTTCTGCACACAAGCTTTTTATAGAAATTGGAAGGTATGTAGGAATCGAATATGAACAGCGAATATGAACAGCGAATTTGCCCCCATTGTAATTTGGAGGTTGAATCTGAGATCCATGTTTTACTCAATTGTCCATTATACAGTGCTGGGAACAAATGCTTAACTTTGTGAGTGGAATTTTTTTTCAGTGAAAAACTTGAATTTCTTATGAGTTCAACAGATGAATCTATTGTTAATTGTGTTGCCAAATTCGTCTTTTTATTTATGAACTTAAAAGAAAACCATAATGTTTGATCGCTCGTGTTGACCTTATTTTTCTCCTGCCAATGTATATTTAAATAAAGCAGGTTTAAAATGTTGATGTAACCCTCCCCGGGGTTAAGGGGTGTGTTCCAAGTTGGAATAAAACCCCCAAATGAAAACAAAAATAAAATATTACTTTTTCTTTTTTCTTGATACGGGGACAAAAACAAGAATTAAATTTTACAAGTCCACCCTTAGAACTCATTATATTGCTTCACAACCAACCTTGACGTGAAATACGAGATAAAACGATTCGGAAAAAAAACTAGTACCATTTTAACTCTCGTCTGTCCCCAAGAAAGCCAATCGGTGTATGTTTTACCTTGCAAGATAATTGAAGCGAAACTTCGATTAAATACATATTTTCATTTACAAGCATTGTTAACCTCGTCGCTGTTTTCCAAACGCGTGTTTTCATTCTGAACAATCTCTGTTTTTAATAGCAACAATTCTGGGCCCCAGTTTTAAAATTAATTGAAGGAAAGCAATATTAAGCGCCTACTGTCTCGATATCAATCTATTTGTATTTTTCAAGTCCGTAAACCTCTCTTGTTTATTCCCTATGAAAGTTTAATATTGTAAGTTGTTTTGGCGGGAGGGGGGGGAGCTGAATTGCCTATGTCAAAACTGCATAGAGGATGACGAATATTTTGTTGGTTTATCCTGACACTGATCAGCAGGGCTTTCCCGAGTCCTGTATGGAACACAATCCACTGGATGCTTCCTTACTCGGGTGGATTCGAACCCGACCCCAATGCAACTATTTCTTGCGGTTTCCGCTGCGAATTAAAGGATTCGAATTGGCCTCTTGTCATCGGAGGGTCAGGAAATTGCACTGAGTAAACAGTGCTGACCACTCACTGGTACAGGTAAGCCAGATTTTTAAAGAGTTACACACCTACGGAATCTTTCGACTCCCCAATGTTCCGACACCCCTGCTGTATTTTCCTAAACCTGAACCTAACCCTAGCGTGTATATTATGAGAGGTTATCGAAACATAGGATTGTCGGAAATAGGGGTGTCGGAACAGAGGTGTCGGAACATAGGACGGTCGGAACATAGAGGTGTCGGAACATAGGGATGTCGGAACATAGAGGTGTCGGAACATAGGGATGTCGGAACATAGAGGTGTCGGAACATAGGGGTGTCGGAACATAGGGGTGTCGAAACATAGGTTTGTCGGGACATAGGGGTGTCGAGGTTGGGGGATTCCCGTACAGATTAGTCATGGCAAGCGCATAACTGATCTACTTCTATTTTTGTACACATTGTATTTGCAGACCCATTAATACGTAAACCGAAACCATAATTTGCAACCACATATCTAGAGGTGTTCAAGGCAGTCTAGCGTAGCTTACCATGTCATTCTGGTCGAGAACCAAATTGCTGCACATTGTGGCAGTAGATCATTTATGCGCCTGCGCGTGACTAACCTGTACGGGAAGCGAGATTTTTTTCCAACGAATTTGCTGCCCCCCATACGACGAACTGTGCACAAACTTCTTTTGATAGCGCCCTCTTTTGAATCATCCTCCTCCAGCACATGTTAATTTCCCGTATGTGGACAAAAATCGTAGGGGAAAAAAGCGTACGGGAATCCCCCACACACCAGCCTCAGGCCTATACAGTTAAATTGTGCCATATTCTGGCACAATGTAGCTGGGGAAAATAGCGCTGCGAGATCGATCCCCCGGGAATGAGGTTGCCCACACACAATCACAACCCGGTGTCGTGGTTTCAGCTTTCCGGCGTATTCAGTTTTCCAGATGACCAAATACGGTAACATTACGTCATGCAATGCCTGCGCACAGCAGGCGAAAGTAGTCCATTTTAGTGCCGTACTTCTGCGTTGCTACTCTCTTCGGTAGCTAGCTGTCATGGCGGCGTCCTCGAGTAATCGAGCGGTGAACGCGTGGATCGTCTTAGAGAATTTTGTGAGGAAGACGATCACATTTTCCATTATTCCATTATTTAACTAGCGGTACATATAAAGAAGGATCTTCAGAGAGTCAGAAGAGGCTTGTCCGTTGTCAATCCAAAACAGTACTCGCTCGCGGCGGTATTTTTCTGACGATTTTTAGAGCACGGGAGACCATGACTACAGCGTGCAGAAAAATGTCGGGCTACGTCACCCGGAAAACTGAATACGCCAGAAAGCTGAAACCGTGGCTATTGCGTGATGAAATGCCCGGCTACGTCACCCGGAAAACTGAATACGCCGGAAGGTTGAAACCGTGACACCGGAAGGTGACGCGTAAAAAAAGTCGCCGCCTAAAAAAAAAACCAAAAAAAATTGCCGCCTAAAAAAAAGGCGCCGTTTCAAAAAAAGTCGCCACGTGAAGAAAAAAAGTCGCCCTGTAAGCGTCCATTATAGAACACTATACCCCAACTTGTTGACCCTATAGGCACAGTCCCTGCATCGGATAATCTGGCCCCTGGAGATATTGTTTCGCTCTCGGTCGGTTATCATGAATGTTTTGTGTTAAAACTTCACTTAGTCAGCACTTTTCTCTTGACCAACAATATCGTTTTCTGAATCATTCACGGTGCACTGTACTCTTCAAATTCATAATTCTTTTTCGTCTCTGAGGGAATTGTTTTTCAAATAGTTTATATCGTTAAACATTATGTTAATTGTTAGTGTCATTTTGTGAAATGGTCATTGATTGCTTTGGGCAGAAATACCGTATTGAATTACGTTTGAGTCGAGCCAATTAAGTATTATCATATATTGAGAAAGAATAGTAAAACACATCATGACATTTTCCGGGAGAGAGAAATTGGCAATGAGGGTTTTACGAGGGAAAGGATAATTACCTTTACGGTAAGGGGTTTCTGTCATCGATTTAAGTTCCAATTATTATGGGGAAGCATTCATGACGATGCCGCCTTCTTGACATTAAAAATGCTTATAACGGGAACAAGTTTCAAACGACTGAAAGGCCGCGTAAATAACGGCTTAGAGTATTAGCCGTTTTACATTATCAGCCCTATTGTATTATGCATTCTTGACCGCCGTATCCAGCGTTGTTATAGAGCTTGAAATGTACGTTGTAAAGCTAGCTTGCTTTTGGTTATAACCTTGAGGAACAATCTTTGTCAACCGTTCAGACTTTCTTTCAGAATGCAGTGAAATATATATATATTTTTTTAAATGTCACGATTAAAAATGCCTCTATCAGGTATCATTATGCACGATGCGTGTAATTGACATGCGTCGCCCTCGTCACCAGCCTCTTGTTTGCAAATTGAATTTCACGAGGAGAATATTTGCAGGCAGTCAGTGATCACTTTTGTCGTACTGTATAGACTAGACTGTTACACTTGGGGTTGGAGGTTTCGGACTTTTCGTAACGCAAAGAACGACGATGATTAACCACTTTCTTGTCGCGTTGCTCGTCCTGCACGCTGCAAATACAGCGCGTTTACCAAAAATAGTCTGTAAGGTTTACAACAGTTCTGGTGATGTGTACATTGGGGGGATATTTTCCCTCCATACAGACGGTCCGGGGGACAAAGAATGCGGGGAACTTCTTCCCGTATCTGCCCTGCAGTTGACCGAAGCGATGGTCTTTGCTGTGAAAAACATTAACGACGATGAAACCGTTTTACCCAACATTACATTGGGGTTCATGATTCACGACGATTGCTCTAGGGCCGAGTACGCACTGTGGGGATCGCTCGCTCTTGCTATGGGTGTCGAACCAACTGTAGAAGGAAACAACTGCATTGTCCCTGGTCGCAGGATCAGAGACAAGACTGAAATAGCCATGGGTGTTTTAGGCACGGAGGAAACTTCAAGCTGCGAAGTCGTCGTCAGCACGGCCGGCCTCTTCAAGACGCCGCATGTCACGTACGGCGCTACGGGCTCTGAGCTTTTCGAAGAACACCAAAACCCGTACTTCTTTGCCACGATATCCCCAGATACTTACAGGGCTGAGGCTATAGTGGATGTCCTGGTTCACTTCAACTGGGAATACGTAGCGCTGATATACTCGTCCGATCAAAGCATACTAGACCTCGAGCGTGAAGTTTATGATGAAGCGTCAGAACGAAGTGATGAGGTGTGTGAGTTGATCCGGATTGAGGTAAGTAGGGTTCCCACCGCATCTGAATTGGACGATTTGGTGAACACCCTCAGACAGACCCCCAGTGCTCATGTCGTAGTATTGTTGACTGAATCCGCTCTCACTACTCGTGCCGTGATATCTGCTGTTAGGTCGGCACAACCGCCGCTGGTACGTACCTGGTTGGCGGGAGATTCGTTCGGAAACCAAATTGAACCTAATGAATTTCCACAAGGAACACTCTTCGTCGAATACTTCAAACCTAAACTGGAGAGCTTTGAAGAACATTTTCGTTCCCTGGCCGACTCGAATGCCAACCCTTGGTACGATGAATTTTGTGGAGGAACCGACAACTGCCAAACCTCAAGTGAAGATGGTTTCAGTGTGTTTAATCCAATGCTTGCCCCTGTAATGGATGCTGTTCTTTCGCTTGCACATTCCCTCGATAAAATATTTCGGGATTTCTGCGAAACCTCATTTACAGATTGCTTGCTTCAAAACAACATCAGTGAATCTTTTGCGGACCAGCTCAGTAGTATCTCGTTTCAGGGGACGAGAGGTGAATTCAAATACGAGAATAGCTATACTCCGGGTCGGTTTACTGTATTGAATGTACAAAACACTAACGGTGTACTAAAGCTGGTTGAAGTTGGTGTTTGGGATTTTAGTTCAGGCACAGTAAATAGTTTAGGTGAAGAAGAGCGACTGTACATCAATGAAACTTTGATCCAGTGGAACGTCGACAATACTATTATGATTCCAAAGTCTGAATGTCGGGAAGTATGTCGACCCGGGTTTGTTGTTGAGAAAGACCAGGTCAAATCGTGCTGCTGGGGGTGTCGGGAATGCAGAAGGGGCGATATCGTCAGTGGTACCAAATGTGTCCAGTGTGCCCAAAACGAATGGCCAAATGAGGACTACACCGTATGCGAAAAACTGATTGGGAAGACTGTCACTTGGGACGAGCCGTTAATCGCCGTTCTGATTTCAATGATAGGAATTGCTCTGCTACTTTGTGGACTTACAACGTGTGGTATGATCAAACATCGTCAACATGCCCTGATCAAGGCAAGCAGTCGAGAACTCAGTGCCGTCAATATCGTTGGAATATTACTCTCCCTCGTTGCCATAGTCCCATTCCTCAGCTCGCCGGGTGCTGGTGTCTGTGGTTTAGGGGAGAGTCTCTACGTTCTGTCCTTTACACTGATGTATGCTCCTCTGCTCCTGAAGGTGAACCGCATCTACAGGATCTTCGATAGTAGCACAAAGACCGTAAGACGTCCCAGGTTTACCGGATCAACAGCCCAGTTGGCGATCGTAGCACTGCTTGTGATAACCCAGGTTAGTAAACCCCGTAATGTGGTAGTCACCCGAGGTATTCCAACGGTTACACACCTATGTTCCGACATCCCTAAAATGTGTCCCTAATCCTAAGCTGAACCCTAGGACCAACCCTAAACACTACCCATTAACCCTAGGATCAAGCCTAACACTAAACCTAACCGTTACCCTAACCCTAAACATAACCCTAAACGTAACTCTAACACTAAACCTAACCCTAGGACCAACCGTAACACTAAACCTAACCCTAGGACCAACCCTAACGCTAAACCTAACCACAAACCCTAGCACTAACCCTAACTCTAGGATCAACCCTAACACTAACCCTAACTCTAGGACCAACCCTAACACTAACCCTTACTCTAGGACCAACCCTAACACTAACCCTTACTCTAGGACCTACCCTAACACTAACCCTAACTTTATGACCAACCCTAACACTAACCCTAACTCTAGGACAAACCCTAACAATAACCCTAACTCCAGGACAAACCCTAACACTAACCCTAACTCTAGGACAAACCCTAACAATAACCCTAACTCCAGGACAAACCCTAACACTAACCCTAACTTTATGACCAACCCTAACACTAACCCTAACTTTATGACCAACCCTAACACTAACCCTAACTCTAGGACAAACCCTAACAATAACCCTAACTCCAGGACAAACCCTAACACTAACCCTAACTCTAGGACAAACCCTAACACTAACTCTAACTCTAGGATCAATCCTAACACTAATATGCGTGTAAATCATGAGAGAGGGGTTTGACTGCTCTGTGTTCCGACAACCCTAAGTTCCGATAATATCGGAACATAGGTTTGTCGGAACATAGAGCAGTCAATACCCCAACTTGGGTATCAATGCCCTAAAATGGAAACCCTTAGTGTGTTAATACATACATCCCAGAAGGGTTGGCACATCGTAATTTCTTTCTGACAATAATATGATGAGAAAATTATAACAATTATTCTGCCAACTTAATTAATTTATTACTTTTTTTATAGATCTGACATGTTAACGTTGTCAAACAGTTGCAAGCCTAACTAGACTTAAGATTTTGTTAAAACAAAAACAAGGTGTTCGGTAGACTTGTCCAATTAGCGAAAACTCGCGGGGATATGAAGAAAAAGAAGAAGTATTAGTAAAAAACGGCAGTAAAGGTCACAGGGATCACACTTTGTGTAAGATTTAAAAAATACTCCAGGGTCCTTCACACGGTCCGAAGATCTTGTGTTTAGCAATTATGGTTCTCCAGATATGATTTTTCTAAATATTAAACAATGATTTAATGTTATGACGTCATCGATGACGTCACCATCCCGAAAACCTATATGTGAAGTTTGTGAAGTTTCAAGTTTATATGTGCTTTGGAAGTGTGCTTTTGCTGGCGGAAAAGCGATGGGGAGAAGAAGAAGAAGTATTAAGAAATAAAGAAAACAAAATTAAATGTAAAAGTTCATCTTTCGGTTTGAACCGGAAGTCCAGTTCAAATGCGGCCACACTCTGTGTAGCGCTTGTGAAGTTGTAAAAACTCAATACCCAAGGATATTATAACTGAACAAAGTTTGAAAATCGGTTGTGTAGTACTTGAGATATGGTCCCACTTCTGGTTGACCCGGAAGTAAAGGTCAACATGGGGTCACGGTTACCCAAAGCTAATCTCCAATGCCCAAGGAGTCTATAACTGCAAAAAGTTTGAAAATCGGTTGTGTAGTTCTTGAGATGTGGTTCCACTTCCGGTTGACCCGGAAGTAAAGGTCAACATGGGGTCACGGTTACCCAAGGCTAATCTCCAATGCCCAAGAAGTCTATAACTAAAAACAAGTTTGAAATCGGTTGTGTAGTTCTTGAGATATGGTCTCACTTCCTGTTGACCCGGAAGTAAAGGTCAACATGGGGTCACGGTTACCCAAGGCTAATCTCCGATGCCTAAGGATTTTATAACTGAAAAAAAGTTTGAAAATCGGTTGTGTAGTTCTTGAATTATGAATTTTTAAAAAATCTGACATTTGATTGTTAGCGAGGTTTGCACGGACGGCTGTTTTAGAGACAAACAAAGCGTAATGTCAAAATCAGGTTGCGCGAACCTTGAAAAGAGACTACACTACAAGCATGTTTGAAGGACTTTGAACCTTGCGGTTGATTGAATGGAGCAAGCAGCCGCTCACCGTCTAACTGGTTTAGATCGCGTATTGTGTGTGTTTTCAATGCAGTTTATTCCCCGCGGTTTGACAGCGGGTCAATGTATACCCGATTTCAACCATAAGTGAAGGTCAAAAAGGTAACATTTCTGTGGAAAAGTTTGAGAAGGCTTAATAATCTACAACATGATGCAAAAATAGTAAGTAATGTGTATGTAAAAAGTATGAGTATTCCTTAAAGTATGAATTGTGAAGTTTTCAACTTCCGGTTTGAACCGGAAGACAAGGTCAAACGGTATAAGACTTTGTGTAGTATTTGCTACATTTGTCAAGACCTCTCCGATGATGTATAGATTGTTATAATAGCTGATGTACTTCTTGAGTTATGAATTTTTAAATGATTAAACTTTGATTTACTGTATTTCAACACTTGATGACGTCATCATGACGTCATAACTACTTGATTGAGGTTTTATCAAAGTCCTTACATGGTGTAAATTTGAAGTTGATCTGATATACAGAAAATTGAATTTTTGCCGGAAAATGTGTTTTTAAAGAAAATCACAAAGGCAAACTTTGACCTTTCGAAGCGACCGGAAGTAAAGGTCATATGAATTTGGCGTTAACTTTTCAAATGTTGCCCTTGTCTTTATCTATCATATACCCAAATATAAATACCATAGCTGTAATATTCGGAGACATACAGGCATTTGCATATGGTCACTTTTTTACCTTAAATGGCTTGTAATTTGACACCTGATGACGTCATCATGGCGTAACTAAAGCTGTTTCATCTCCTAATAGGTATCTAACTATATGTGAAGTTTCAAGTTTATATGTGCTTGGGAAGTGTGCTTTTGTTAGCGGAAACGGGACGGGGAGGAGAAGAAGAAGAAGAAGTATTAAGAAAACTAGACTTATCTTGTTTGTAAATTACAAACAAACGGTGTTCGGTTTGTTTTTTATAATTTGGTTTTAACCCTTTCCCGATCTGTTTGAAGCACTGTATACTCAGTACTTTTGCGAGTTTTGTAAAAAAAAAACCAAAACATAAACTAGACTTAACTTTTTGTTGTAACAAAAAGAATGTTATTGGTAGACTTGTCCAATTAGCGAAAACTCGCGGGGATATGAAGAAAAAGAAGAAGTATTAAAAAAAAAACGGCAGTGAAGGTCACAGGGATCACACTTTGTGTATGATTTAAAAAATACTCCAGGGTCCTTCACACAATGCAAAGATCTTGTGTTTAGCAATTATGGTTCTCCAGATATGATTTTTCTAAATATTAAACATTGATTTAATGTTATAACATCATCGATGACGTCACCATCCCGAAAACCTATATGTGAAGTTTGTGAAGTTTCAAGTTTATATGTGCTTGAGAAGTGTGCTTTTTGTTAGCGGAAAAGCAACGGGGAGAAGAAGAAGAATAAGTATTAAGAAAAAAAGAAAAAAAATGAAATGTAAAAGTTCATCTTTCGGTTTGAACCGGAAGTCCAGTTCAAATGGGGCCACACTCTGTGTAGCGCTTGTGAAGTTGTAAAAACTCAATACCCAAGGATTTTATAACTGAACAAAGTTTGAAAATCGGTTGTAGTTCTTGAGATATGGTGTCACTTCCGGTTGACCCGGAAGTAAATGTCAACATGGGGTCACGGTACCCAAGGCTAATCTCCAATGCCCAAGGAGTCTATAACTGAAAAAGTTTGAAAATCGGTTGTAGTTCTTGAGATATGGTGTCACTTCCGGTTGATCCGGAAGTAAATATTAACATGGGGTCACGGTACCCAAGGCTAATCTCCAATGCCCAAGGAGTCTATAACTGAAAACAGTTTGAAAATCGGTTGTGTAGTTCTTGAGATATGATCCCTCTTCCGGTTGACCCGGAAGTAAAGGTCAACATGGGGTCACGGTTACCCAAGGCTAATCTCCAATGCCCAAGGAGTCTATAACTGAAAAAAAGTTTGAAATCGGTTGTGTAGTTCTTGAGATATGGTCCCATTTCCGGTTGACCCGGAAATAAAGGTCAACATGGGTCACAATTACCCAAGGCTAATCTCCAATGCCCAAGGATTTTATAACTGGAAAAAGTTTGAAAATCGGTTGTGTTGTTCTTGAATTATGAATTTTTAAAAAATCTGACATTTGATTGTTAGCGAGGTTTGCACGGACGGCTGTTTTAGAGACTAACAACGCGTAATGTCAAAATCAGGTTGCGCGAACCTTGAAAAAAGACTAGACTACAAGCATGTTTGAAGGACTTTGAACCTTGCGGTTGATTGAATGGAGCAAGCAGCCGCTCACCCTCTAACTGGTTTAGATCGCGTATTGTGTGTGTTTTCAATGCAGTTTTATTCCCGCGGTTTGACAGCGGGTCAATGTATACCCGATTTCAACCATAAGTGAAGGTCAAAAAGGTAACATTTCTGTGGAAAAGTTTGCGGAGGAAGAACAACATATAACCTGATGTGACTAAATTGTGACTAAAGTATAAGTAGTTCTTGAGATATGAATTTTTGAAATTTTCAACTTCCGGTTCGAATCGGAAGTCAAGGTCAAATGGGGTCACACTCTGTGTAGCGTTTTTTGAGTTTGCAAAGGCCTTTCCGATGATGTTTAGATTGTGAAAATCCACTGTGTGGTTCATGAGTTATGATTTTTTCAAATATTAAACTTTGATTTAACGTAATTCAACACCTATTACGTAACTGAAGCGGTTTCATCTCCTGATATCTAACTATATGTGAAGTTTCAAGTTTATATGTGCTTGGAAAGTGTGCTTTTGTTAGCGGAAACGCGACGGGGAGAAGAAGAAGAAGTATTTAGAAAAACAAAACAAAAAACGGAACAAAAACAAGAGGTGTTCCGGGCGGATTGCCCGAACACCTAAAAAAAAACCGAACAAAAACAAGAGGTGTTCCGGGCGGAATGCCCGAACACCTAAAAAAAAAACCGAACGAAAACAAGAGGTGTTCCGGGCTGCATGCCCGAACACCTAATAAAAGTCACTGTGTGTTTTCAACAGTACCTTTATAATTAGCATGTTAATTTTTTGGGGGGTGAACATAACTCTTTCAAATTGTCTGAAACATCAGATAATAGCCTTTTGACTCAATAAAGCAAATTCCAACACGTCGGGCCATCTGGAAGCCATCTTTCGAAGACATGATTTATTACAGCCAGGAGTGATCAGAAAAAAACCCCCACACGCTTACGCCATGGTACTGTTATACCTTTATAATTAGCATGTTAATTTGTTTTGGGAGAATATAATCCCGTTCAAATGGTCTGAAACATCAGTTATGAGCCTTTGGACTCAAAACCACATGGAAGCCATCTGGCGAACACATGCTTGATTAAAGCCAGGAGTGACAGTATCAGAGAAAAGCTGACGCTTACGCCATGGTACTGGTTTCAACAGAACCTTTATAATTAGCATGTTTTTGTTTTGTTTTGGGGTGAACATAACCCCATTCAAATGGTCTGAATTATCAGATACGAGCCTTTGGATTCAATCAAACAAAACAAATTCAAACCCACCAAGTCAACTGTAAGCCATCTGGCGAAGACATGATTGATTACAGCCAGGTGTGGTTATTAGCCCCAGGCTAAGATATACTTTTACGACCCTGCGGGAATTCTTATAAGGGGGAGGTCATTTACTAATGTTTGTTTTCAGTCGGAGGATCAACCCAGGGTAATTTCCTTTTTACGTGCTATTTGGCAAGTCTCAAGAGGGAACTTGCAATTTTTGAAAATGTTTATTTTTTGGCAGAGTAAACAAAATTTGTTTACAAACGGACATTTGAAAACCGTCCAATGGTTTCATGCAGGGAACCTGACATGGGACAACATTTACATGCTGGACCCACTGGCGCGCTTGAGAGGCACGGGTAAATAACTGTTTTAGGGGCATAATTCTTGTTCAAATGGTCTGAACAGATGAATAGATGTTCCCTGGACCCACACACTAAAGATTGAAGCATTCTGGAAATGTACACATTGGTTAACCACTAATTTTCAAAACAGTACATTTCGAAAGATTTACGTTTCTTGTGCACACAATAGGATTTTTGTGGACACGTTATAATGTTAACCTCTGAGTTCACTCGCCCAGAAATCACTACAGTATATTAAAGAAGGGTGTTTAAAGGTAGTTTAAATAAAAATCAGCGGAATTGATCCCCACATTTTGTAGTTATTAAAAAAAGTATGAAGCTGGTCCTCCCAACTGCGCCACTCGGCTGCTTAGAGGGTCATTAATGTTAGTCCATTTGTGTTTTTGTTTGTCTTGGCATACCTATACCACAAGCTTTGGCTTTTCTGGCTATGCCCCCATTTCTAATTATCCCCTTACTGTTCTTTGTTATTGTTATGATGATTCTCTGTCGGAGTGGAAAATAAATGTTGTAAAATGAACAGAAATCTAGTTTGAGGCGTTTTTGTTTCTACAATTTGGGAGAGGGGTTTTACAGTAACAAAGTTCAAATGCTTCAGGAAGCCTCGGAAAAAAAAGTTTTGTTAAAAATATTTTATAATTCTAAACTTGGGTGAAGTGATTAAAAAAAGGTTGTGAACCACCATGCCGTACGGTATATTAGTAGAAACAAACAAATGTTTTATAATTTTCTTTGTTCTGGTGAAACATTCTTTTTCATCAATTTATTTTCACAAATTGTACTGGAAATGTCGTGCAGATTGCGTGCAAATTATCCAAATACTTCAAAGCAAAGATTGAACAAGACAAGACCTTTGTTTGTGCTGAAACCGACCGTTTCTCCAATTAAATCCTACAAATCGAATTGGAAGTGGATGCCGTGATGAACACATTGTGTGTCCAATTATTAGATCGTATCAAAAGTTCAACTCTACCTCAGAGATTGAGACAAAGCAAAGAATGAACACGGTTTTATGTGTTTTTCAAACATTTCATCCGGGGACATAAACGAGAATTTAATTTTGCAAGTCCCCTCTTAGAACTCCTTATGTTTCTTCCTGCGTAACAAACAACCTTGACGTGAATACATTATTAGTAACGGTTAGGAAAAAACACAAACTAAGACTTAAACCCCCGTCTGTCCCCAATAAAGCCGATTGGTGTATGTTTTACCTTGCAGAGAAAATTAAAGCGAAACTTCGATTAAATACAACATTTTCATTTATAAATGTGTGTTTTCATTCCGAACAATCTATATTTTTAATGGCAACAATTCTGGGCCCTCGTTTTCAAATTAATTGAAGGAAAGCAATATTAAGCGCCTACTTTCTCGATATCAATATATTTCTAATTTTCCAGTCCGGTAAACCTCCCTTGTTTATTTCTCTATGAAAGTTTAATGTTGGAAGTTGTTTTGGTGGGGGGCTGAATAAGAAGGTGCCTATATGTATGTAAAAATTACATCGGGGATGACGAATATTTTGTTGGTTTATCCTAACACTGATCAGCAGTGCTTTCCCGAGTCCTGCCTATGGAACACAATCCACTGGATGCTTCCTTACTCGGGTGGGATTCGAACCCGACAACCCCAATGCAACTATTTCTTGCGGTTTCCGCTGCTAATTACAGGACTCGAATTGGCCTCTTGTCATCTGGGGGTCAGGAAATTGCACTGACTAGGTGCCTATATACACTGCTTATCACACAAACCGTTGAGCGGGTGAACTAGATTCTTTATCCCCCAAAGGTCTATAGACCTTATGCATTGACGTCATACAGCCGCCATCTTAGAGATAAACCGATGATGAAAAAATGGAAAACGCACTGATTTATACGCGCGGCGCACAGAACTGGCCAATGAACAACGCCCTTTTGACCTCTATGCGAGGGAGCCCTACTCATGTTTTGGGATGTAGAGTGTGCAAGTCTTGCGCGTATCGGAACGAAAAAACACGTCAAATGAAGAACATTACTATTTTATGAAATCAAATGAAATCTTTTATGAAATTTGTTCTTAATTTATATATAAAAAAATCTGAACAAACAAAAATACACATTTTAATAAAACGAGTTTTAGCTTTTATATTAAATACACAAATTATGTTGTTAATAATAAAACATTAATTAATGAACCATTTTGAGATATGGCGGACACATTACTATATAACACTGTTTGATCTGGGTAATTTTGTCTGTATACATTTACATCCTACAGTGCACTCCTATAGTGTCCACCATATCTCAAAAAGGCTATTTAAGTTCTCTGCATCTAATTTTGTTTTCTTTTTTTTAGAGTTACTCACCTATAGGCCTTCAAGTCACACTACGGAAAATCTCCGTGTTGGACACTGATTCGGTCCGTGTAATCTGGAATGACCTTTTCATACTACAGCATTCAACACGTTGTTGATCTGTACGTTTAGTGCTCGGTCCGTGTATGTAGAGTGCTCGGTCCGTGTCGAGAGACCTTTTCACACTATCGACGTCCGATCCGTGTCGAAATTTACATGGCTCATCAGGGGCCGATTTCATTAACGCTTTGCGATCATCGCAAACGCCGAAATCGATCGCTAAATCCAAAATCCAAAGGTATCGATACGGAGCTGCCCATAGTAGCGAGGCTGGTCTCGCACGTATCGGAACGAGAAAACACGTCAAACGAAGAACAATTTTATTTTCTGAAATCAAATCTTTGTTTTGAACAATATCTATAAAGAATTTGAACAACAAAAATAGTCATTCCTATTTTTATAAAATGAATTTTAACTTGTTATAATAAATACACCAACAATTTGTTTATTATTATTGAAACAAAATTAAAAATCTTGGGACAAGGATGCTTATTTGATCTTAACTTAATAGAGATCATTGATTATTCCTGTGTGCACATTTTGATTCCCAAAATGGCGGACAGAATGGGCGCGTGTAGGTGCTTGCGCGTTGGTCGCGCGACGTGGACGTGACACTTTGCGGCGCGTCATGAGGCACCATAATGCGTTGCAACGCGTCGCAACGCGTCCCGCTTCGATCCTTGTAGGAACTTGGCAGTTTGAAACGATCGCACAACAGGGCCCAATTTCATGGCTCTGCTTACCGCGGAATTCTGCGTTTACGCACAGCTGCGTCCCATAGAAATACACACGTTACAATGCGCGTAAGCGCAGAATTTTTTGGTAAGCAGTGCCATGAAATTGTAGACTTGACTCAAGTCCCAATCCCGTGCCATCGCCAGAAAACTATCGTTTTGTGATGGTCTGCATTCCCCAACCTATTCCGCACGCGGGACAGGCCAGGGACCACATTTTGACGGCGAGCGCGCACTGTACGGCTTGTTTGCTAGCCTGGCGCGATATGCTTGGGGACCTCTCGCACGAGAACGGGACTTGAATCAAGTCTATGAAATTGGGCCCTGATGGATTGCACATGACGTCATTGACCGCCATCTTTGATGAAAAGAAATGGAAAAGTGCACGCGTGTATGCGCTGCACACGACTCTCAGCCAACTATTGCCTTTCACGAGTAACTAAAAAGCTGATTTTGCGCAGAGCTAGTGTGAAAGCAGAGCAGATTTGATCCGTGTTGAAATTTTACCGAGTTAACACGGAGTTGATCAGTTTAAATTTCGACACGGATCGGACGTCGATGGTGTGAAAAGGCCTTAAGTTTTGACACCCTACGTTCAAACACCTCAATGTTCTGACACCCCTAATGTATTTTCCTCACCCTAACCCTTACCCTAACCCTAACCCTAACCCCAACCCTAACCCTAACCGTAGCGTGTAGATCATGAGAGGCTATCGAAAGATAGGGTTGTCGAAACATAGGGGTATCGGAACATAGAGAAGTAACCTATAGCAGCAGCCACTTTTAGCACTCGGAAATAAAATAAAATGGCGAGGCGTTGTATCAGTGGTCCAAGCCAGGAATACTGTGTTTCCTGATATTTCTTTTGATTGTTTTGTAAATTTGTTTCATTGTTTACTTCGCAGGTCGTGGTCATCATAATTTCTGCCCTGGCCTCACCAGGCACTTGGTCCACCACAGTAGAACTATTTCCCTCCCAGGCTGAAAACGAACCGAGGACAATGGAGATTTTCTGTGACGTTGGAAGTGGGTTCCTGGCGTCAATGTGTTACAACTCAATCCTTCTCTTAGTGTGTTGTTTCTATGCCTATAAGGCTCGCAACGTTCCCGGCAATTTCAACGAGGCGCGGTTTTACGCAGCCTGCGTCTACACTACCTTGGTTCCGATCGTGGCTGCTTTGCCGATGTACCTTACTGCTAACAACGCCATTATTTTAGCTTTCTCGCTCGGCCTTGTTCCGGTCATTAACGGCTATGTCACCCTTACTTTGGTCTATCTATCCAAGCTGTATGCGGTTGTCCGCGGTTATCAGGAACAGCCAAATAATAATACAGCTGATCAGAATCGCGTTGGAAAAAACACTTTGCAAAGCACATTTATAATGGGCGGGAAGGGTAAAGTGCACCCATCAACGTCTGAAACGAGGGGTGCCTGCTCGAGCCAAATGGACAACGCAAATGGTCAAACTTAAATTTCGCGAACTATTCGCATACGAGATAACCCAGAGCCAGATTGAAATGTTCCGTACACACCGCCAGGGTAAATTTCATAACGATTTTAAATAATGGGTGTTATTAAAATTTATTCCATGAATGGAGGGTTGCAGTAAGCTTGGGCAAGTATTCCACCCCAAGTTGACCCGAGAACAAAAGTTGCCCGTGTTTACACACCTGTGTTTGTGTTTAAGTGTTACATTATGAAGTGTGGACCTGAGAACAAAGGAGGTCCACATAATGTGGGGACTTCAAACACTACGTAGACTTGCCCACGTCCACACAGTGTTTTTATAGTGCTGAAGAATATGATTTTTCTTAAAGGCATCGTACACGTTTGGTAATTACTCAAAATATCTATTAGCATAAAAACTTACTTGGTAACGAGCAACGAAGAGCTGTTGATAGTATAAAACATTGTGAGAAACGACTCCCTCTGAAGTAGTTTTTGAGAAAGAGGTAATTTCTCACTAAAATAATAAAAACTTCTTGCAAGAAGTTTTTATTCCTAAACTGAAAGCACACAAATTTGTACAACAAGGGTGTTTTTTCTTTCATCATTTTCTTGCAACTTCGATGACCAATTGAGCCCAAATTTTCACAGGCTTGTTATTTTATGCATATGTTGAGATACACCAAGTAAGTGAGAACACTGGTCTTCGACAATTACCAAACATGTACGATGCCTTTAAGTGTATAGAACAAAGGAATGTCCACAGAGTGTTCGCAACACAGAGCTGTGGGCTTAAGAAGGGGTCATTGTGGGGGTGTTTTACACAATGGAACAATGGACACAACATATTTTGTCTTTGTTCAACATTGACCCCGAAGAAGAATTATTTAAAAGAGGGAATAGTTGAACAACAACAGCAGGACCCCACAAACCCGATCCGTAAGGTTGTGCGCATGTGTTTGTGCTACTGTCTTAAGGCGTAATTTTTCGTAAGCAGGCCCCTCTTTTTTCGTAGACCCTTTACACGCGTTGCTTTCAAAACCAATGGGGACGTCGCTAAACCATAAAAAAATAAACCCAAAACAAAAAACAACTTAATATAAATAATGGTAGATTTTCGGGGTCGATGTGTGTGCGTGAGTACTTTCTCTGTTGTAGTTCGTAGGCTTTCGATTTTTTCGTAATAGGCACCCAACTTTTTGATCCTATAGGCACGGTCCCTGCATCGGATAATCCGTCCCTGGAGATTTTAATTCGTCCTCGGTCGGTTATTATAAATGTTGTGTGTTAAAAACTTCACTTACTAAAACTTTTTTCTTGAAAAACAATTGTTTTATTAATTATTAAAGGTTCACCTTACTCTGCAAACTATGAATTCTTTCTCGTTTTTGAAGGATTTGTTTTTCAAATAGTTTATGTCGTTAAACATTATGTTAATGTTGGGTAGGGGCGTCATTTTGTCAAATGGTCATAGATTGTATTTGACAGAACTGCCGTATTTAATTGAATTTGAGTCGTCATATAATAGTGATTAACATTGAGAAAGAATAGTAAAACACATTGTGACTTTTTCCGGCAGAGAGAAATTGGCAATCAGGGTCTTGCGAGGGGGAAGATAATTACCCTTTACGGCAAGGACATTCTGTTTCCAATTTAAGTTTTAATTTTTATTATTCTTGACGATGCCGCCGTTCGTCTTGACATTGAAAACACTTACAACGGGAGCGAGTTCCAAAACAATTGAAAGGCCGCGTAAATAACAGCAAGCTTGTAACTGTTGACTGACGGCTTCACAATTAGACGTTTTACATATCAGCCCTTTTGTGTATTCTTGACTGCCGTATCTAGGTCCGTTATAAAACTTGCTTTCATAATTGTCATTGTCACATTCTTGTGATAGACACTGAACTGAGAGGTAGTTGAAATTTATTGGTTTATTTATTTAGATTGATAATTTCTGGAGCCTCAGTACAAACAGAATGATTTAATTATTGAGAACTACGCCGGGAGGTGTTAGAAATTATAGGGCAGCATTTGACAAACGCTTTCTTATAGCCAAGTCACGGTTGTTTGGTTGGTAACCGTAATTTAAGCAAGACTTCAATTCGTTTAGTTTTGTGGCGATATGTTTTGTAAGGTGCATTAATGAGAATATTGAAATTAGGGCAGCATTTGACACACGTTTTCTTAGCAAACAGGGGTTACTTGCTTTGTTGGTAATCGTTATGCAGGCAAGACTTTAATTCGTTTAGATTTGTATCGATAATTGTTCAAGGTTGACACGGGATGCTAAACAAAGTTTTTTTGAAAGTGGTGAGTAACATACAATGAAAGTAACGTGAAAAAGTGCGTTGATACAAATTTAATTAAACACGTGTTTTGAAGTGTTAGCGATTTTGTTGTAAATATATATTACGCTAATTCCTTTCAAATATCAAGTTATAAACAACAAGGGAAACTGACTTGGTAAATTTTAAATAAAATGTAAACAAGCGCATTACAAACAAGAACAAAAATAATCAAAAGAAACAATTGTGATTAAATGCTAAAAACATTGGAAAATCACAATAAGAACACAAGTATGATATGCATATAATGGTGAATTAAATAAACTGGCTGGCACATAGCAATAAACCAATTAGCCTTTCCAATAAAATATGCTAATTACATTCACGCGTGTGTACAGACACTATTTGTTGGCAAACGCCATTGAGTTGTGCACCCAGACGCACAAACGCGTATGCGTCACGCCACAGTCCAATACAAAAGGCGCGATGTTCCCTCATTTTGCCAACCAGTAGTGTCAGTGCGCACGCGCGATGTGCAATTTACATATGTCATTGGAAAGGTCAATGTTCTACTAGTCGAGTGTCATCCATTCCACGCAAACAAAAAAATATTTCCCAGTTTAAAATTGAATGGCAAGGTTTTAAGGTTTGTTTGTTTGGTAGTTTAACACCATGCTGACAAAACGGGTTAAAAGGGATTCTAGTGTTTAGACAGACCGAAGAACGTCTTGGCTTCGCTTTCGTGTACACAACCAATTAAGACGTCGCTTAAAACAATGTTGATTTACTGCGTTAAATGAACGTGTGTGCTCGGGGGCGGGGTGGGGGCGATTAAAGACACTATGGACACTTTTGGTATTTGAATAACAAACCTGTGAAAATTTGGGTTCAATCGGTCATCGAAGTTAAAACAATGAAATAAAAAAACACTCTTGTTGCACAAACTTGTGTGCATTCCGATGCCTGAAAAAGGCTGCAGGCCTGAAGTCTTTTTCAGATTCAAATATTTTAGTGAGAAATTACCTCTTTCTCAAAAACTGTATTTACGTTACTTCAGAGGGAGTCTTTTCTCACAATGTTCAAACTGTATTTACGTTACTTCAGAGGTAGTCTTTTCTCACAATGTTTTATACCATCAACAGCTCTCCGTTGCTCGTTACCAAGTAAGTATTTATGCTAACATATATTTTGAGTAATTAACAAACGTGTCCAGTGCCTTTAAAGCACATCATTACAGTTAAGGCCTATGGTGTAACTTGAAGTTTTAACAAATGATTGTGTCGCGCACACTTTAATGTGCACGTACATGTTGAGATACATATTTATTCTAACTAACAATCTGTATTATCTATATTTTGTGCTCTATCATATTAGAATTTTCAGACGAAATGATTTCCCAGGGTGCTAATACCCAAGGAGGCTTTCAGATATAAATTACACAATTTCTTTTCGGGTCATTACTAAAGTATGACCCTACATTTAAGCACAATGCCGTCATTTCAAAAAGAGCTGTTGTTAGCTAATTGTGTTATGCTAGACTGTATAATTTGTTCATATCAATTTTAGATTTCTTTGTAAACTACGTTTTAGATACTATACTGTCGCAACAAGAGGTGTTTCCAATGGTTCGCTATGATGTAGTATATTTAGTAGATTACATCATTTGCAGACATGACAAAAAGTACTTCCAAGTTACTACAAAATAACTATACTTGCACCCAAGTATCCAGTGAAACCGTTTCGATAGGTGTTGTTTCATTTTTAAAGAAAAATTCAATTTTGTATCATCTTGAAGCGGTGGTCGGCCGACCATCGTTTGAACGTGTGAGTTATAATACAACAAGGTCGGGCTGACAGCTAATACAATCATCACCAATTGCCCTCGTTTTTCTCGGCAGTCACGGACTGACAAATGTAAACAGGTCGGTGGAACGATATTTCATATTTTAAATCCTACCCCACAACTCCACATTTAATCGAAAAATACAACAGTTACCAATTGTGTGATTTCACTTTAAATAGGAGAAATGTGAGAACTGAGTTAGACAAGCTTGGAAAGGGGATAATAAGTAATGTAATGAATATTGTTTCAATACAAAGGGATATATTTCAAGGTATGTTTTTTTTCTTCAAAAACGTGCTGGGCATTATATATTGTTATTAGATTTAGGCTGATACTTGTGCTTGGAACGAAATAATTATTTTCCAAGGCGAAGGGGGGGGGGCATTACAACGGTTTTTTTCCCCGAGGATATATACAAAATACAACTTAAGATTTTAGAGTACCGGAAAGATAAAGGTTGATAATCGTAAATATATCGTCTGGCACATCTGCGCTTCGCAGAGTCGGGAAATGGCCGAAGGACTACCTCGAGAGAGTGCGCTTTGAAGAGGGGCTCTAAGGTCATATTCAGTTTTGTGATGCACACACTATTTTTAATTGACCGAGTCCTTCTGAAAAAAAGGAAACAATTACAAGTCTCTAACCTCGTGTTGAAGTGATGTCAAATGTCATTTATTTAATACTCTTTTTAGAGGGAAATTTTAAACATGACGTCAGTGATATCAACAACAAATGGGTCTTACATTTTTAAGATTAATTTTTACGTAAGTCAAAAGTTCAGTGCCGTTTTGATGGAATATCATCGAAATTAAGGAATGACCTGAAAATGTCCTGGTCGTAAAAATTTACAGACCCTTTTATTTGAATTGTGACGTCACTGAACGTTTTGGGATTTTGAAAAGAAAATGGCACCGGAAGGTGTTAAACACAATGGCATTTTGCACCGTTTTATCGTGAAGTTATAGAGAATTTAAATTTTTCCGCTTTCATAAGTACCCTGTCTATTGGAAACTGAGGGCATCTCAAATACTGAGTTCAACCTTGGAGACCCTCTTTCAATTTACTGCCTTAATTTTTCTATAATTTCTAGTGATATATAATTTATGATAAAAATACTGGTTTATTTTATATCATCGGTTAAAGGCACTGAACACGTTTGGAAATTGTCAAAGACCAGTGTTCTCACTTGGTGTATCCCAACATATGCATAAAATAACAAGCCTGTGAAAATTTGGGCTCAATCGGTCATCGAAGTTGCAAGAAAATGATGAAAGGAAAAACACCCTTGTTGTACAAATTTGTGTGCTTTCAGATAGGAATAAAAGGCTTCAGGGCTGAAGTCTTTTATTATTTTAGTGAGAAATGACCTCTTTCTCAAAAACTACGTTACTTCAGAGGGAGTCGTTTCTCAAAATGTTTTATACTATCAACAGCTCTCCGTTGCTCGTTACCAAGTAAGTTTTTATGCTAATGTGTATTTTGAGTAATTACCAAACGTGTACAGTGCCTTTTAATGTTGCAACTTCTCTTTAAAACTCTCGTTTATTTAGGGACTTTTATTACCACAGCCAAGAAATACTAATGTGCAATATCAACTCAAACAGGCCAACAAATTAACACAAGTTAAGTGTAAGACTAACCATTTGAAAAAATAGTCCTATTCCTTATTTTGTCAAAATGTTAAATCTTAGTAGTTCTGTGTTTCAGCTTATATATTTGTGTGTATCGTGGTTGTTTTCAGTAATTTAATTTTTGTTCACTGAAAAAGTGAGTATTTGTAATTTATCCGTTTTTATTGTTAACGGTAGGCCTACATTGTCTTAATTTAGCCCTTGGCTACAAGTGCAGTGTTTTTAATGAACCAGTACACTGCAAAAACTGGGGTGTTAAATTTGACACTATGGGTGTTATCACATAATGGATACCAAAATGAATCAAAATTTACACCATAGGGTATTAAATTAACACAAATTTCTGCCAACACGATTACTTAGGTGTTATACCCCATGGTGTTAAATTTGATTCTCTCTTGGGTATTTATATGTGACAACACCCATGGTGTCATTTTAACACCCCAGTTGTTGCAGTGCAGTTTAATATGGCACTTTTGTCCTTGAGCAAGATATTCTTAACATTAAGCCGCACACTGCAAAAACTGGGGTGTTAAAATTGACACCATGGGTGTTGTCACATAATTATAGCTAGCAAAAAGAATAAAAAGTTGCAAAAAGTAAAGTAACAGTAACTTCTGGAAAAACAATTACATTGGTGTTATTTCAACACCCTATGAGGTCGTTCACACGCCGTACTAAAGTTGGTCTAAGTCAACTTAGACCGGTTCGGGTTCAACTTTTGTGCGTCTGAACGCAACAAAAGTTAGACCGGATCGGGTCTAAACCCCAAAACTTAAACCGTCCAGCGAGGCGGTCTAAGTCTAAACCAGTTCGGGTTTATCTTTTAACACTGCGTATGGACAGAATGACATCCGGTTTAACTCACAACGGACGACCCATTTTGAGGTTCGATGCACACACCCGGGACCCGGTTCGATGCACACGCCCGGGACCCGGAGCACTTGAGTGGTATACAGTGGTCTGTATAGTGCCGAAGCACTGAGTACAAACGTTCTTGCCGCTTACCGAGTTGGCGAAACTCTCTTGATCGGTGTATGCAGTTTAACAACGGCCCACGCCCATGATTTATTAAATTCTGAAACAAAATTATATTTTACAAGCGTGTTTTGTTGTGTGTCCTACAATATTGAAACTGTTTTTCATGCGTATACTATGAGCGCAGAAAAGAGCATGAACATTTTTAATGAATCTCACAATCCATGCACAGCGCTGCCATCCCATATTGATCAATCACTGATATCCCATAGTTATCCATCACCGATCCCGTGGATGTGCGTATTGCCGTCACCGTTACTAGTGGCTATACTTTATTATTAGGAGAATGAACTGCCGTGGGTGCGAGGCTGTGTAGGAGAAATTCCCTTGGCCAGCAATCTCCACGTTGTTGGGAAATACTTAAAAGTACATGTATTTACGTAACTTGCATGTGTATAGTGGTGTTTATGAACGAATCGGAATAAAAATCGCGGCACCAGCTTTTGAGAGATCGCAACTTCCAATCAATTGAGGTACAAACTATGAATTAATTAAATCAGAACCGGTGGTATAAAACACAAAAATATAACGTGTTCTGTTTCATGGAATATGGATGCTAATTCGGTGAGTTTCCTCGGCGGGTGTATCAATTTTATGTACACTTTACAGTCATGTTTTGTTTGTTTAATTCATTTTTTACAGTCGTGTTCTTGTTTGTTTTAAGTGCTCATATCCTCCCTGCGGTACGAACTGTTTTTCGCGTTTCAAGTACATGTAGGATAATTTGATATTTACGTCTTAGCTTATAAAAGGTCCGAAAATTATGCATGGCAATTAAAATAGGAATTTAACAAAAAAAGTGAATCGTCCCATAAAAAGATAGCGAAAAACAAAAACAAAACCCCCAAAACAAACTAACAGACACACCCCAGCACACAATTAACAAAAAACAAACAAATACAATCTTGTGCCGTGTTAATGGTCTTAATGTATTTTTGTTCTAATGTACGTTCAGACTACAGGCCTCCACTCTAAATATTGTTTTGATGTGGGTTTTTCCCTCCCTACTCGTCTTCATTTTGTTTGTTCCTTTTGTTTTTTGAAGGGTTGCACTCTCAAGACGTCCTTGTTCTCCAGCAAGCGTAAATTCGCGCTGCTTAATTAATTAGTGATCTGCCATCTGGGGCCTATTTTCCTCAGGTTGGAACAAACAAAATTGAATTGGAATAGAAACATTCTTTCTTTTCTTCGTTTGTAAGTTTGCCTTCGGTCTCGTTGAATAAAAATGGAAGCAGACGCATCATATGTTTTTACTTAAAATAACAATAATTGATATTAATATATCGCCAAAAATACGCCTAAAAAGATGCTCAATGCGTTTTACAGAATTGAAGGTGTAAACAGGAAGCAAAAAAACCCAACAAACCCCCATCAAAACCAACCAAACAAACACCCCAACACCCCCCCCCAAAAAAAACAAAAAAACCCAACAAACAAACAAACAAACAAACACACCAACACCCCAACAAACAAACAAACAAACAAATAAACAAACACCCCAACACCCCCAACAAACAAACAAACAACAAACAAACAACCAACCCAACACCCCAACAAACAACAACAATCAAACAAATAAACAAACACCCCAACACCCCAACAAACAAACAAAAACATTAACAACAACATTAACAACAACAACAACAATATTAAAAAACAAACTGTAATAAAACAAATTATGGAAAAACAAATATATATAGACATAAATAGAATATAAAAAATTCACCCATCCCCTTAAAGCATACAAATTAACAATTACTAAAAAGAGTCCTAAAATGAAGAATATAAAAAGTACCAGTAACAAAACATAATATATAAATAATAATGATACTAGATTTAAAGAGCGCCTTTTGAAAAATATAGGTTATGGAGAGAGACCGTCTGTCCAATATCCAAATAATTCATTCGGAGACAACCAGATAATATAATATAGAAGCAATTATAACTTCTTACATGGAGCATAGAGCAAGCGACTGCATTCACTTAACTTGCTTCCTTCGGCTATACGTTTAAATTTGTTAATGCTTAAAGACACTGGACACCTTTGGTAATTGTCAAAGACCAGTCTTCTCACTTGGTGTATCTCAACATATGCACAAAATAACAAACCTGTGAAAATTTGAACTCAATTGGTCATCGAAGTTGCGAGATAATAATGGAAGAAAAAAACACACTTGTCACACGAAGTTGTGTGCTTTCAGATGCTTGATTTCGAGACCTCACGCGTGAGGTCTCGAAATGAATTCAAATATTTTACTGAGAAATTACTTTTTTCTCAAAAACGACGTTACTTCAGAGGGAGCCGTTTCTCACAATGTTTTATACTATCAACAGCTCTCCATTGATCGTTACCAAGTAAGTTTTTATGCTAACAATTATTTTGAGTAATTACTAATAGTGTCCAGTGCCTTTAAAATAACCGTTCTGCCATTGAATGGTTAACCATTATTTACAACATGCACCTGTATCCTTATAAAGCCTTTTTTCGATTATTGTGAAAAGGTTGTATAGAAATAGATTTTCGCAATAGCGCTTTCGTGTCCACGATATAAAAAATATCAACAAATTCTAAATTAATTTACGTCTGAATGAAATACAGAGCAAACGCTTCAATGTCAATATTCATGTATTCATCGGATATTATAAGTGTGTGTCTCTGCATAAAACGTTCATATGTTGACTAACAAACAAAGTTTCTCATAAAAACTGTTTCTAAAAGTTGTACAAGTGACTGATCATCCAAGTCACTCCAGATTAAAACAAAGGGAAAAGAAAACAAAATTTGAGCGCGGAATCTTGCAAAAGCAGAATTTTGTTGATGTGACCTTCTTTAAAGTCGCGCAGACTCTCAAGATTGTCGAGAATTAAGATGTAGGGTATTCTGTGTTGATTCGCGTACAGCCTCTGACGCCTGACGTCCTTGCAATATTAACTGTAGGCCTACATCTCAAGCGAAAATCAAAATGAGAGATACTTTGGAATATTCTCCCTCTCTGTTTTTTCTTCTTCAATAAACCATTCTAGAAGTAATGACTGAATTCGGACGTCGAATCATTCCTGAACAATTTCTTGAAAGGGTTTGCATGACATTCATAAGAATGGAAATATACACGTTGTGTGGTATAAAGAGAGTATTGGTCAAACTTCCCTTAAAGGAACGTTACAGAACTGGTAATTAAAATTTTCTTTAAGATCACAGATTTACATAAAACTTACACGGTCTAATGATGATGATAGTAGAAAACATCCCTAGAAATATTTCTGTCTGAAGTGCCATATTTGATGAGAAATAAATAAAACTAATTTCCGATTGGAGTTTATCGCTCATGAGCGTTTTATTCATGCATTGTATAACACATGCAAATGTGTAATCGGTTTTCACTATTTTCTCGTGACCCAGAGGGCCGATCGATCTCAAACTTCTACAGGTTTGTCAGTTTATGTATATGGTTGATTATATAAAGTGCTTAACTGTTTTGTTAGCAAAAACCAATTCTGTAATGTTCCTTTATATATTTTTTCCTTTCCTTAAATGCTAGTTTTTAAGAAATGAGTAAAACTATTAGTTTTGATATCGCGAGTGCGGAACAAGATGTTTGAAAACGGTGAAACATATTAAGTTTTTTCACTATAGTTTCTCGTGACTCCGATGACCAATTTGAGCATAAACTTTTACATGGTTTGTTGTTTAATGTTATTTTGGGTCACACAAAGTGCGGATACTGGCCTTTTACTATTACCAATATTGGCCACAGGCTTTAGAGGGTAGTTTCCTAAAACATTTCTTTGGTAACCTGTTATCAGTTGCCTACAATAGGCCTAGTATAGACACACGCTTCTCTTAAAGGTATCGTACACGTTTGGTAATGACTCAAAACAAAAAAAATAGCAAAAAAACCTTACTTGGTAACAAGCAACGGAGAGCTGTTGGTAGCATAAAACATTGTAGGAAACGACTCCCTCTGAAGTAACGTAGTTTTTGAGAAAGAGGCAATTTCTCACTAAAATAATAAAAAATAAGTTTTTATTCCTGTCTGAAAGCACACAAATTTGTACAACAAGGGTGTTTTTTCTTTCATCATTTTCTTGCATCTTCGATGACCAATTGAGCCCAAATTTTCACAGGCTTGTTATTTTATGCATATGTTGGGATACAAGTGAGAACACTGGTCTTTGACAATTTCCAAACGTGTTCAGTGCCTTTAATGGCATAAACATTTAGAAAACCGTGAAATATAACGAAAACTAAGAAATCTTCAATTTGTGAATCCAGTTCCAATTTTTTACGAATTTAAAGTGTCATATAACAAAAACTAACTACCCGGATGACGGGCAACTAAACACTGCCCTATAAAAAGAAAGGTTTGGTGGAAAAAAACCCAGCAAGCATTTCCATACAGCATTGTTTGGATTTTTAACAGGTTTCCTTACTATTGTCTGATGGGAAATATAAGCCTTTTTAAAACTAGACTGCCTTAATTTTTGAAATGTTACGTTGTCTATCCTTTAAAAAGACGGTTGAAAAAAGACTGCTTTGTTTCTTTGTGCGGAATACACGTGTGTGTTTTTGGTACGTTATGTGTTTCATTGCCCTAGCAGCTTCATAAAAGATGTGTTTTTTTCTGGACTAGTATATCGGATTATTATGAGAAGGACACCAAATAGGAAATGATCTCTTGATACAACTATAAGAGGGTCTTAACGGGATGGAGACGTCTTATGGGATGGGACCTTCTTTCCGGGATGGAGACGTCTTACCATACAAAACTTCAATTTTGATGAGTCCTTGGAAAAATAAGTGTATGCGATGAGTCCTTGGAAAAATAATAATGCATAAAATACTCTCCCAATCATGAGCTTTGAGCTCCTTTGGGGATTCTATGGGGACAAAACAAAGAACAATATGATAAAACCTTCATGATCTCCCCAACTTTACTTTTCTTTTCTTCAGTCTATGTATGGTAGGCCCTACTAATTCAACTTTTTCAAATGAAGGGAGGATGTAAGGATTTTGCAAGGGGAACAGAAGAGCTATTCTGAAAAACAATAAAGGTGTAATAGGTCAATGATTGCCACGTATGGTCCGTAAACAGCTCCACGCTTTCAGAATGTACAGAACATGAAGGAAACAATGATTTCGCGAGACAGCGTATACAAGAGGTTGTTTCCTTAGCTCAAGTTCCTTTTTTATTAAAACGAACTGTGATATTTGAACAGATTTCGGATCTTTACTCTATATGCTCCGAAGACCAGAGATGCCGTTTTATCTCAGAAAACGGTTGAAGGTATTTTACACGATTGGGAAGGATACACAACATTTATTGTTTAATTTTAGTCTGAAAACTTACTGATTATAAAGTTCATCTAGAAACATTTTTTTTTTCTAAGAAATATTTCCCTCTGAAATGAATTCATATTCAAAATAAATGTATCTGAATACCTAAAACCCCCACCAAAACAGCTGATTTCGGTTGTTACAACCAAAGGACAATGTGTTTACATGGTTCTTCACTATTTTCTCCTGACTCACACAACGGATTAAGCGCAGGTTTTTGCAGGTTTGTTATATCATGTATATGGTTGATCACACAAAATATGAACATTGTCTGCAACTATGTTGTCAGCTCTACCAATCCTGTAATTACTTGTAATGGTGACTGAGAATCCATGAAGAAATACTCGCGCAAAGACTTGTAACAAACGCGTCATCATTTTCGACAACCCTGTTCCGATAACTCCCCAATCTACACGTTTAGTGTTAGGATAAGGGGTTAGGGAAACAAGGAAAAGGGGATCAGGTTGGCTCAGTGGTTTCTTTCCCTGCCTTTCACCTCTGTGGACCCCGGTTCGAATCCCACCTCAGACCGGAGTATGTGGATTGGGTTTTCAGTCCCTCCCTGGTTTCTTGGGTTTTCCCCATTGGGGTTTTCCTCCCGTATCTAAAACTAAACATTTCTTCTCGTTTCCTATTCATCATGCTTATGAAGCTAATTGTGCCATTGGATGAGTATATAAACAAATTACTTCGCTGTTGCAAATTGCTTACCAGCCGTAAAAGGACCTATAAAGGTATACATGAAACAAAGAAGTTACGACCCATAGCAAGAGTGTTTCTCAAATGACAACACAAGACACATAAACGTGTGTAGCCGACTGGTGTAACAGAAGTGTGTATTCCAATTGCAGATTATTCTTCCTGCGTGGAAAACCGCTCCATTTTTTCGGCAATATCTTATAAACGCTATCACCTTTTGAAATGAAATTTTCACAGGGTAGTTTTTTGGTATATATATATACAGCTATATAGGGTTGAAACAAACAGTGGGTTCCAATTACCAAACGTATATGCAATCCCTTTCAGTGACGTTTGAAGCTTTGCATGCGGTGTGGAAAATAAGAAGTGTACTATCCTGGTTTAATTCGTATCTTAGGGACCGTGAAGCAGAGTTTGCATTTCTAGCTGCTACAGTACTCTTCTGTTAAAAAAATATGGCTTGCCTTCGGTTGCAAGTCAACCATCCACTGCATAATATACTCAAAACCCGTCACCGAGATTTGTAGGCGCTTTAATGTTGCTTTAATATCTATGCTGACGACACCCAGCTTTATGTATAAGTTATGAACAGAGGGTGCTTGGTGAAAGGGATACTGCTGTTGAAGCTAGATTAACTGCCTGCATTGCTGAGGTTAAAGTGTGGACGCTTGAAAACAAACTTTGTCTAAATGATGCTAAGACTGAGTTTTTCATTGTATCATCTCAAAGGCAGGTTGGTTCCATTCTACGCGTTGACCTTGAGAATGGTGAATCTGCTCCCCCCCCACCATCTGGGCGTTAATTTTGACCCTAGCCTAAAAATGGATGTACAGGTTTCAACAATTTGTCGAAATGTTAACTACCACCTGCGCAATATCTCTCGCATCTGCATATTTTATCGACAGGGATATTTGTGCTCACGCGGTCCGATCGTTGGTCCTTTCGCGGCTGGATAATTGCAACTCGCTGTGAGGGGGTATTTCATGTATGAATGAGCAGCGGCTGAAGAGGCTTCAAAATCGTGCTGCTCGATTTATTTTCGGTTTTAAATTAACAGTAGGCCTACATCGCCTTTGTTGCATGAACTTCATTGGTTGCCGGGCAGCAGCAAGTGGACTTTGGGATTCTTCGGCGTGTGTGTCACTCTGTAATTCGTGGGTCTGGGCCCAAGTATCTTCAATAACTTTTGCATACTTAGGCCTGCGCTAAACGTCGCACTTTTGCCGTGTCGAACTCGAATGTTTTTCGCACGGCAAAAGTGCGGCAATTAAAACGAATTGGTGACAAAAGTCGAATTTAGTAAAATAGTTTGCCGCACTTCAAATAATTTAAAATGGCGACGCGGGAAAAATTGCTAAAGATTCATGTTTCATGATGTCAATTCGAGCTGTGACACTCAAATATTAATGACAAAATCATAACATTGTTTCCCAACTTAAATGTTGTCATTATTATTACCATCGTTGGTGAGTGGCGTTCATCGTCTTTTTAAAGAGTGTCAAACAAAATCATTTAGTTTAATTCTGAGATGAACGTTTGTTCCAGTCAGAAGTTGTTTCCTTTCCCCAGAATACTCTCAGCTACCGTACTAACAAGGCGAATGTTAACATCATTAGAAAATAAAGATAAAACATTTTTCAAAAGTTTTGCGCATGCGTATGCCCAAAGAGCATCGCCCGACTGAGAATTCAATTCAATTCGACACGGCAAGAGCGCGACGTTTGTCACCACGTCGTGCAACTACCGTGTAGCACGGCACCACGGAAGTGTCGAACTTAAATCAAAAGTTTGCGCTAAACGTCTCTCTTTTGTCGAATTTAATTCATCATTTTCTAATTATTTGAGTTCGACACGGCATTATCAGCCTGGACGAGCGGCAGATCGTCCCAGCCTACTATGCATTTAGTGGTTCCAACCACTAAAAAGGTCGTTGGTGAAAGTGCCCTTTCTGTCATTGGCCCCAGGTTGTGGAATAATCTTCCCCTTTGAAATCCACCAGGCTCCCAGTGTGCAGGTGTTCAAACAATTTACTTAAAGGCACTGTACACGTTTGTTAATTGTCAAAGACCAGTATCCTCACTTGGTGTATCCCAACATATGCATAAAATAACAAACCTGTGAAAATTTGGGCTCAATTGGTCATCGAAGTTGCAAGAAAACGATGAAAGAAAAAACACCCTTGTTGTACAAATGTGTGTGCTTTCAGATAGGAATAAAAACTTCTTGCAAAAAGTTGTTATTATTTTAGTGAGAAATTATCCCTTTCTCAAAAACTACGTTACTTCGGAGGGAGTCGTTTTCTACAATGTTTTATACTATCAACAGCTTTCCGTTGCTTGTTACCAAGTAAGTTTTTATGCTAATATTTGTTTTTAGTCATTACCAAACGTGTACGATACCTTTAAAACACATCTGTTTCCTAAAGAGTATCGTTTAATCGTTTTCCTGTGTGTGGTGATATATCTGTGCTTTGCCTGTTTAATACTAAATAATTTTAAAACAATTTTTTGCTGTTTCGTCGAAGTTTTTTATTTTGGGTAATAAGTCTTTGACATTGAGTAACATTTCTCTTTCTCTCCAGTTTTCTGTGTTGTATTTTTCTTCACTGTATAATAATATTTTTAGTGTTTTGAATTTTAAATTTATTGTAAAGCGCTTCGATCCTTGGGAGAGGCGCTATATGTCGGTTAATAATAATAATAATTATGAAGACGAGCAGAGTACACTGTTCGAAACGTCGAGACCACACAGGCTCGTTTCAGAGCCATCACTCCTCCCAAATAGATTTTACACATAATAATAATAATAATAATAATAATAATAATAATAATAATAATAATAATAAATCATTTCTGTAGACAGAATCAGTCAAGCGGAAAGAAATGGAAAGAGAGGCGGCAGAAAGCACCCAGAAAAAGAAATAATTTATGCATTAGTGGTGTCGGAAAGTACAGGTGTCGGTAATACACTGGCTTTTAACTTCATTTCCATTGCTGGCAATTTGCCTCCCCCTTTTCGGGAATTATCAAACCTTTATCCGCGGAGATTCAGGGCATTCCATAAAGGACTCGTCGGTTCTCCTTTAAATACCGGTTCCCGTTTGGATGACAATTTGCCTTGAGCACATGTCTTACTTCTAAAGAGCTTGAAAAATTGTGTCAGCGGTGTCTTTTCTTTGAAGGATAAAATTGCATCTGTATATAATTTGCCGAATAGTATCTATTGTCTCTGTGTCTGTATGTTATTGGGTCTCCTCTCTGAATTCTGAATTTTTATATGTTTTTATTTTATTTTAATATATGAAAGATCGCCTAACATCACAAGGCCGGACGGCCACTTCAAGGTGAGGGCTACACTTAACTGATTTGGGCTATCGACCCAAATCAACTGCCACCAGAGGCACGTTGCCACCTACTCCTGGGCTGAAACAGGGTTACCCCCCCCTTCCTTCATCACAGTCCGTAAGGATGTAGGCATGGGTATCATCCACTAGGAGCCTGTCTGGTAGAGCAGAATCAAATACCTTCCCAACTTTTTACGAAGCAATTATGGTTAAGTGCCTTGCTCATGGGCACAAGTTAGTGTCATGACCGGGATTCGAACCCACACTCTGCTGCTGACAACACCAGAGCTTGGGGCTCCGGTGAACTAGACCGCTCGGCCACAACACGCCAAATTGGATGGAAACACACACACTTTGGGTCCTTCTAAGAGAACGGTGAAAGCCATTTAATCCGTTGAGCATAAAAACAAAACAACCCCAAGGAACCTGAAATCCACTTATTTCAAGTGCATTTGCACTGTTATTATACACTCAAAAGATTAATGTTGTCTTAGTGACCGTGTTTCCTCGGTATCTGTTGGCAACGAACCTGCTCGCTAGTACTTTTCTTTCTTAAGTGGACGACTAATTGCCGTTGGGACCCTGCAAAAGGCTATGGGTTAAAAGCGCATTGCAAACATTTGAACAAACTCAGATTGAACCGAGTTTTAATTATGTATTTTTTGGTTGGAAACGAGTAAAAACAAAGAGGATTCATTGTAGCTCACTGAAGAACTAGCGTGCATTTGCTCAATGCCTTTCACGGCGATCCGTTCAGGAAGCGAAATTCCCTTAAAAGTTCAAGCACTCGGGAGACGTTTTCCTCTGTTTTGGGTAAAGGTACTTTTGTTAAACCTATTATGTCGCTTGGCATTGTATATAGTATTCCCCTCTCTAAAAACAAAATTTGTATTGAATTAGGAGACGGCTTTTGGTTCAAAAGTGCTTTTTGACACAAATAGAGGTCACACTACATTAATACTAGGTCGTTTTCCCTGGGGGTTGTTCCACTAAATTGAATGACAATTTCGCTAGCAAGCTCGCAGAAATTGAGGTCGCACGGTTTCTAAAACTGGATAAAGTTTTCCACTGTGTACATTGCATTGAACCCCCCTCTCGTTTCTTTCACCCTCTTTTTTATTATTATAAATGACCTTCCAATCTCCCTTACCTGCTCCTTCACATTTCTCTCCTACCTTTCCACTCCCCTTCATATTCAGAACATAATGAAGCCACAGCGGTTTTCTTGAGTTGTCTTTTAATACTTGTTTCTCACTCTAACACAGAAAGAGCTTTTAAACTGATAAAAGCTTTTTGAAATTTGTGTGTTCTTTCCGGTCCTATAATTAGTTCTTGGCTTGTCCTTAAAAAAACCAAACCCATCTCTACATTGAGGTACAAGTTTTGGGCTAAATTTAGGTCGGGCTATGTTTAGGTACAGTTTTTGGGGGCTAAATTTAGGGCTCTGCCAACATTTAGGGGCCGCACACCCGCCTGATGCAGGCAACATAACAATGTTGTGGACCGGCTGTGCAAAAAACCACTGCAGACACATCAGTCAACCGTCTTCAGAGAACGAATCCCTTGCATCCGCACATTTAGGGCAGACTGGGATGTGGTGCACTGTTGACAAAACAAACAATGAAAAAAATGGATGGGGATAAAGGATGAGGATTTTATGTCAAAGTGACAGAAAAGGAAAAAAACCGACCTGACAGCTGTGAGGTCAAGTGTTACCTCTGCGTTTTCAGTTATAATTATTGACAATAAAAGTATTTTAAACTTTATGTTAATTTCTAAAGACCAATCAGAACGCGCAAGTGACGCACGCAGCGCTGCCATTGCTGTGGCGCTTGCAGCGCAATATTTTGTAAACATTTTGTATTTTGTTCTTTGTAATCAGCTGCATAATTTTTGGATAATCTTTTCCCCTGTTTTTGAAGTTCCCTTTTAAAATTGTGTGTGTATAGTTAGTATTGAATTTGAATGTTTAGTGCACACGGGGAAAACAAAATTTTTCCTTTTTATTTGTAAATTGTGATAAAATAACATACAATTTAATTTGAATGGAATATATCACACATCTCTTTACATTTTGGCTGCTAAGTTAAATGGAGGGTATACCTTACAAAGTAATTGGCGACTATCTCCTAGTGATTGAACTGAGAATTGTGACAGTACCTGCTCGTAAGTTGTGTATGGCGTTTTTATTTGAGATGTAACGTCATTGATTATTTTTAGATGCTGATGAAATTCTCACTGAAAGGTATCAATTACAATTTAATTTTACACCAATTTATCCCGAGACATGTAATGTTTTTCCCACTTTCATAGGATATATCTTTTAGAAAAAAATTGCTTCAAAAAGCTGAGCCTCGGAGCTCCTCTTTATGCAAAACATGTTTAAGCAATGATTCTGTCGACTTTCCTCAATGGAGTTACATGAACTCGGTCGAGACTCAGAAAATATTTAGCGACCCAAGGACATTTTCAATCACTGATGACCATTTCACTCATGGCTGCAAAGGAAAGGGAATCATTTTCTCTCAATTACTTCAATGGTGGTTTCTATAGGAACGTTCGAACACAGGGACTTTTATTCTGACATTTCCGATGAAAGATCGAATTGTATTAAGCAGTCGGCCCGGCCAACATAGGTACGTCGCCTGAAGTTCACCACAGTGACAAAGCGGAGATGCGGAGTATAGCTCCCACTTGTATGAATAGGAAATAGGACTGTACTTGGATATAAAGTGGATTCCTTCAGCACCCTTTAAACAGATTGGTTAATTGCCAACATAATTGGTTAATTTTTAACCAGTGATTTTGGTGAATATTGTGTCCAACCTTATAATCAATCATTGTTAATTAGCATTATTTATGGTTAGGTGTCTTACGGCAATTGCGTTGAAGTAGTCTGATGATCCTAGTAATGGACTGTGCAAGTCTCGCAAGTCTCTCAAGTCTCGACCCTACATATCACCGGTTATTCTTGGGAACAACTGATTAATTGAAGTTTTTCATAAAATCTGAATTTCTGAGTTTTTTAAAAAATTTATTGTATATATAAATTTGGCACTGGTAACAAACAAAAATGTTCCGTCCGGTTGAATATAGTTATTTCATAATTGCAAACTTTGATTTGAATGCACGCATGAGCACTATCCTAAAAACCCAGTACATAAAAATTACTTAATTAATTTTTTCCCCATCTTAATTGAGGCGGGTTAGACACTAAAAACCCACACAAACTGCACGTTTTTCACTACCAAAACGTGAGGGATGTATAAAAAACTGATGTGGCCTTCGATAAATCACAGGAAAGTCACGTAGCGAGGGGGTAACAGCAGCTGGGGCTTTCTGACTATAAAAGCAAACCGGTGAGTACCTCCCTCACTGGACGGAAGCAAAATCCAAAGGTTAAATTGAATTTATGTCATCAAACCTATAGGGTTTCCTTACAAATCGCTCCTTCCTTCTCTGCTAATACTGCCGTAGGCCTACTGCAATTCTGTCACCGAGCTTTGGTAAACATTTCTGTTAATCTGTATCAGTCATAGCTATCTGTTTATATCTGCCTATCTATTCATTTCGTATTATCACAAAATGTTTATATTTTAAAATTAAAATAGAAGTTAACCCTGCGAGTAGAGGCTCCCAAAAAATACACGAGGGATTACTTGTGCCTCATTGGAAGGCACTTCCAATTACAGAGCAATTTTCAACATTTAAAGGTATGCTATTAGCGTAACTGTAAAAGTCCATATAAAACAGCGAAACACCTGGTTTTGTATATAACAACATGGATGATAAAGCTTTTTGAAGCCCCTGAAGAACATTTTTCACTGACTGCCTGGAATGGCCCATACCGTCGTGTGTACCCGGAAAAAGGAGGACGTAAACGAAAAGTTACCGGAGAAAGGGCCTGAGCAAGGGCCTGAGCAATTTTAATGTGCAATATTGTGTTTCAAGAAAACCGAGTGTGAAGGCTCGATAGGTTTTCTGCCATTCATAAGTCAGTATAGCTATAGATTAAATTCTGCATGGGGATGGGAAAACATGTCTTTGGGATAATTCTAGCAAGTAACAGCAATGCCATATTTGTTTGTCAGGAGCCATTGTCAGGAGCCATGTTATTGCTTACGGCCTGTTGTTACTAGTAACCCAAAATTAGCAATATTTTCAGCAAATCTGGGAAAAAATTGGAAAGAAGCTGGTTTCAACTGATATTGGTAGGTATGGGTGTCAGTTACCACCAAAAAAAAGTAAGGACCAATAGGGGTGGGGAAATCGTTTCTCCGGGGGGTCATTAAAACCCGGGGGTCAATGACCCAAAATTTGCCCAAAGTATGTTGTGTTTGGTATCAAATGAAAGGAAATTTAATTTTAAACTCTGTATGTGATGTTCATTTTGTCATTTAATCATCCTGTGAAAAGTTAAGCTTGATTGAAGACGTCGCGCTTGTTAACAGGTCATTACACAAATTCCAATGTAAAAAAACCTTAAAACTATCATTATACGTTACTATGTATCTATCAAAGTGTATCACACTGTTTTAAGGCTCAATTTGGTTCAAGACACGTTAAGTGGAAGTGCAATGCTTTGATCAGTAAAACTACCGGTAACTTACAGGGCAAGAGTGACAGTAAGCTCATTAAAGACCCTACAAGTTTGGCCATAACAAACGGCTTGAATTATTCAGTTTCCTCCTCTACATCGCTCAGTTCTTCGGTGTCTGTAACTTCTGCTCCCACTATGTCACTCTCCTAAACATGTCTGGAGCAATGTCCACAGCACACTCCACATGCAGACACACATGACATGCCAGCCTTCATACAGCTACAGTTCATGGTTTGGCACTGCCTCTCCCCTTCCTTACAGTTACAGCAAATTCCTTTTAACAGATTTTCTGGGGCAATACCTCCGACAAGCATCTTTGGTCTTAATTTCTATGTTTGTGATGCTTTGGAACGGGCAAACCCAGGGCTATACGCTATACCCAAACCAACAAGAAAACACGCACAGTGTCTTTTAGAACTTATCATTGGCGCAAACGTCTTTGAGTTTAATAACAGGTTCTATAGGCGTGGCGATGGGTAGCGAATGCAGTCCAGAAATATGTGATATCACTCTGTTAAAATACGAAAAAGAAACAATTCTCCCAAACAACCCCGAAATAGTCTCATACATGAGATATAGGGATGATGTTTTAATCATTTACAATGGCAACCGGAACAGGGCGGAGGGTATTATTAGGACGCTTAACAACTTGCATCCAACATTGAAATTCACCTCGGAGATATCTGAACAACAAGTTACTTTCTTAGACCTCGTCATTTACAAAGGAGAACGTTTTCAAAAAGAAGGAAAACTGGATACTCGAGTAGCTACGAAAGAAACAGATACATTCCAATACCTTGCTCGAGATTCAGCACACCCTAAATCAGTATTTGGCGGCGTTATTAAGGGTGAAACGACAAAATACAAACGTATATGTACACACTCAAAAGACTTTGAGGAGAAGGTTATTTCTTCAAGACTAAACTGCTAGAACGTGGATACAACACGGAAGAATTGACCCACTTCACAAAAGTAAACGAAGACCTCCGGAATTCAATGTTGGCTGCCTCACCTAATATAAAACAACAGACAATATTTAATCCTCCACTTGTCTTCATCCTGCCATACTTTCCACAGGTCATCATTCCACCCTTAAACGGGCTCTCTTTAAACACTGGCACCTTTTGGAAGGAAATGCTTATCTCAAAAAACTCTTCCCAGCCCCACCACTGTTGGCCTACAAACGACATAAAAACATAAAGGACACAATAATATGATCTAGATTGCAAGACCCTACCGAAAAAGACTCGCTTAAGGAGTTAGATGAAGAAAACTTGCAAATCTTAATCGAATTATTGGAAGAACAGCAGTACTTGGCTGAATAAACACAGCGAGAAACAAGACTCAAGTGAAAGGGGTGAGACAATAAGCAATAGCCCAACATTATACACAGATGGGTTCAGCATTATTATCACCGGTTTAACAAAACTTTAACTTGGACAAACCTCTCCTTTGGCAAAAAAACAAAATATTTAGTTTTTTTCTTGTACAAAAAAAGTAGGTATATGACAATAGCCTATGGACACCCCACTTCCCACACAGAGGTCTTGATATCTCATTATAAAACAATTAGAAGTGGTCCAGGCATGGTTAAATACCCTATCCCCCTTTGGCCATCGATTACATACACATTATTTTTTGCTCCCAAGCCTCTTTATGGCCACCGCCGGAAACAGTTTAAAATTTCCCGCACACAAGTTTACACAACGTTAATTGGCCGGAGACTGTTTGAGCAAACCTGTGGCTGGGTAATAATTTACTCTGTCTGTCTTCCCCCTCCCCCCACCTTCCATTAAACCCAACCATCCGACCTCCCAAGTCATATAAACAAATCGTTGCATAAGAACTAATGCCTTGCACTTCTCATGCATAAAACATGCCGGCATTGAATTTTACGCAATTAATATCACAGATATGACATATCACACGTTATGAGAAGATACAACATCTGACTTGGAATGTTTCTAAGCATACGTCGAAAAAATAGTAAACTTCATGGAAGATATGCTGTTTCTCACCACATTTCCCCCCACTACCCCCCCCCCACACCACTCATCCAACGCCCTTCCCTCTCTCTTCAGTCCAAATTTTCGTTTAAAACAAAAACATGCCCCCAATGGTTTCAGAATAGCCTGTCCCTAAAAAGTGCTCTTCACCTTCCAATGATTGTGCCTAAACCATTACGGATACTTGGAACATTGTGAGTGTGTACCGGTTTCTTACGTTTTCTGTTTGTCTCAAGGCCTCTACATATACTAATAAAGTTGTTTGATGCACACAATTCCTGGTGAAAAAAACAATCAGAACTGTCTTCGTGGCTACACTGTCTTCCCTATTCACAAAAATTTCTCTGCAGGCTACATGTATGATTTCGCTCTTCCTTTCCAAACATTTCTTAAGAATGATGTCTACTGGAACAATGCCAGAGACTCTGCAACACAGTATCTAGATACAATGCACACAATTAATGGGCTCGCTGATGTCTTGTTAACCAGCATCTCCACATCTTCAAACAAGCTTAACTTTTCACAGGATGATAAATTGACAAAATGAACATCACTTACAGAGTTTAAAATTAAATTTCCTTTCATTTGATACCAAACACAACATACTTTGGGCAAATTTTGGGTCATTGACCCCCGGGTTTTAATGACCTCCCGGGGAAACAATTTCCCCACCCCCTATTGGTCCTTACTTTTTTTTGGTGGTTACGGACACCCATACCTACCATTATCAGTTGAAACCAGCTTCTTTCCAATTTTTTCCCAGATGAATCCTAATATGGGGATACTAACAGGAGAAGAAGTACTTTGTGTGCCTGGACGAAGGGCGTAGAGCCTTACGCTCCTCTTCTAGGCACACGACGTGCATTGGCAATTTAAAAAGGTGCTTTATGACACTTTTATACAAAAACAATAGTCATTGACTGAAAGAAGTTTGATTGTATTTACCTCAAAATGGGCTAGCTACAAAATGGAATATAATAATTACACTAATTAGTTAGATACATTGTACATAATAATAATAACAATAGTGGCTTCTTATATAGCGCACATATCCGTCACGCTCAAGGCGCTTTTATAGCGTTCATTATTTTCCTGCAAGGTATTGTGGAGCTACGTTTTGAAGTATGAGACCAAGTCCTTTACATAGCACCATGTAATGGTTTACAAGGTGCTGTGGCGCAATATGCTGCCGATCAAACCAGGAACACCGGGGCGAACCCCTTCTCTTTTCGATAAGTGCACTGGGTTCTTTTACGTGCATTACACAACACACGGGACCTACGGCTTAACGTCCCATCCGAAGGACGAAGCATGTGGTTAAGTGTCTTGCTTAAGGACACAAGTGTCACGACTGGGATTCGAACCCACACTCTGCTGATCAGAAACACCAGAGCTTGAGTTCGGTGTTCTTATCCGCTCGGCCACGACACGCCACATGTAGGCAGAATCAAGAGGTTTGTTTAAGTTTGAATGAAAATCTCTTTTAAAGGTATTGTACACTTTTGGTAACAGCTCAAAATCAGTGTCCACATTGATAAAAACTGTTGTTTTACTCATTTCTCAGAAACGATAGCATTTTAGGCAGAAATATTTTAAAGAACCTTTCTACCATTACTTACTTTCAATCATGTAGGTTATGTGTGAATCTGTAAACATTTTTTTTTTATCTTACCAATAGTGTACAAGGCCTTTAAGTGATAAGGAGAAATCTTCAGATCCGGTCCAAGATTTAAGGAGGATTTGTTGGTACGGTACTGCTCTATATTCCGACACCCCTATGTTCCGAAAACCCATGTAATTTATTCGCTAGGGTTAGGGTTAGGAAAATACACTAAGGTTGGGGTGTCGAAATATACACTGTTAAAAATGTTATTTTACCCACAACCGTGTACACATGTACAAACTCATGTTAAGGGTTTTTTTATTTTACGAATTGAAAAAACTTTTCCGGTAATACAGCTGCAGGAATACGGAACACTATTTTTTTTCTGGCAGCTGTATTACCGGAGAAGCTTTTTCATTCCGTAAAATAAAAAACCCTTAACATGAGTTTGTACATGTGTACACGGTTGTGGGTGATATAAAAATATGTAATTACATTTACTATATTATGTGTAGGTGTTTGGGCAAATGTGGTTGATTGTAATTACGCTTATTAGCATAATTAATATTTACATTTACGGAAAGTCCGTAAAATTACGGCGAAAATACGGAATATTTCACTTTTAAGGAGTCCGTAAATTTACGGACATTTTTAACAGTGTAGGTGTGTCGAAACATAGTGTAACCGTTGGTACGTTATGCTAACCGTCATCACCCTTTTTGCTTTCACCGAACCCGCATTCCCAAGTTTGTTTAAGGCCTCAAATTGTTATAATAATATGTAGTAATCTTCCTCTTGCCAGCGGATGGCCTATGTAGAACGGTATGGTATACCCAATGAATTGTATATTGTAACGTAGGCCTACATTGTACAGTACTTCATCAAATTGTTATGTGGTCTATACAGGACAGTGATTTTAACGTTATCATTAATTTAATATTGATACACTCCTATTGACAACTTCTGTTTTTATGTGACTTTATTATGTTATCTGTCCAGCCATTTCTTTTATCAACGATTCTTTATTCAATCATACTGATAACGATTGACAAATAACCAACGCGAGCAAGATAAGAACAACTACTTCTATTGAATCATCCATGCGTACTGTGCCCTTTATTATGCCTTGGTTAATGGGAGACTTTTGGTGACACTAGGTGGCAGCAGACTTTCCAGGTAAACCCATTGTTTTCAGAATTGTGCGCATGCTCAGAACTATGCAAACAATGGCAATTTACCTGGTATGTCTGTTGCCGCCTAGAGTTTCAAGGTCTCCCATTCAATATCGAACGGATTTTCTTTTTAAATAATAATTACACAACATGCAGTGACGTCACCAGCAAAGGTCCCTTAATTCAACCTCGTCCCCATGGTTTACTTTATTCCCAACCATGTTTACAATAGTAAACCCTGGGAGGGAAACTCCTTACTTGGACCCTGATTGGACAACGACTGGTGTACAAAAGTCCAACATGTTAAGTTGTACTCATTCAGTATTCACCATGTTCACAGCCAGACTATTCTAATTTACATACGTATCAATTTTTATTTGATATGCAAATGATCCAATACCAGGGTGAGAGAGCGGTCAACCTCGTCCTGCTCGACACACCTTGGGGACGAGGTTGCCCTTAATTCCTTTTGGTACATACCTAGGCCTAAACCATTGAGGATGTCACCGACATAGATCGTTCTTTTCAAGACGATGTAAAAAAATAAGCATAATAGGCCTACGGTAAACGTAAATACGGTAATCGTACATTTATTTAATCCCTCCTAGGAGGGGCCGGGTGTATCAGAACCCTCACATGTCCTCTTTTAACATTGTACCATTACCCCGTCCCTGGAGACATCTATATGGATTCCTGCATTGTAAAGGAACGTTGCAGAACTGGTCATTGAAATGTTCTTAAAGATCACAGATTTACATGAAACTTACACGGTCTAATGATGATGATAGTAGAAAACATCCCTAGAAATATTTCTGTCTGAAATGCCATATTTGATGAGAAATAAATAAAACTAATTTCCGATTTGAGTTTATCGCTTATGAGCGTTTTATTCATGCATTGTATAACACATGCAAATGTGTAATCGGTGTTTCACTATTTTCTCGTGACCCAGATGGCCGATCGATCTCAAACTTCTACAGGTTTGTCAGTTTATGTATGGTGGATTATATAAAGTGCTTACACTGTTAGCAAAAACCAATTCTGTAATGTTCCTTTAAGAAACGATGGTGCATGCAGTGGCCGCACTAACCGGCAAATAGACTTGATTTCAAGTCTGCAAGATCGAGCTTAATTTTTGTCAGCATATCAGCCACGCAAACGCTAATGGAGTATTATTGGGTATCACAGCCCTAAACTCGTACACAAGAGGGCGCTATTTCGGACGATCCTGTACTGGCTAAAGGAGGTAGGCCTAAACAAAAACACTATCATAGACTCGGAGCCTCCTCCATGGTCTAGCCGGCAAAGGGCTTTTAGCTTTTATTTATTTATTATCTACGGTAGTTCTCACATTTCTCAGCAATGCCAAAACGGTTTAACCGATTTCGCCCTGCATTCATTACTGACAATTTTGTACAAATTTTAAGAGAACATTAAATTAATTTTACGAGACAGTCAGAACAATTCTTATACGTTAGATTGTTCATCATAGAATCAATGTATTTTAAGCATTTATGTACAAACAAGGAGTTAATGTTACTACACAGTCACCATTGCTGAGTGTGGGTGAAAACCCCACGGAAAACAATTCAGGGGAGGGGAAAAAAGGGAAGTACTCATCTGGCTCAAATTGTACATGACAACCAAGTTAATTAACTCCGTTCATCAGATTTAGATAACTGTTCACTAACAACACTCCAGATGGGGGCCTTCTTTCATGGCAATGCTTACCGCAAAATTTATTATGCGCTTACAGCCCAAAGAGTTATGTACAATACAGAGCGCCGTATATAAAGCTTAGACTTGTATATAGACAAGTCGTTAAATTTCTGTCGCGGTGATAGCGAAACGCCTCTCTCGCAACTATCTCCCCAGACTGCTTGTTCGCGCAAGACTAACTCTCACCGCTACTATACGGTCCACAAGTCTACCATAAGCGCAGGTTCCACGTATGACATTGGACCCCGCTGTCATAGGGTGCGTGTATCCCCCGTACGGTTATAAATTAACATGGACCAAAGGAGTTGAATCAAAAGAGGGCGCTATCAGACGCAATTTCAATGTAATTTGCCCTGATCCCATGTGAGACCGTCATTTGTAATCCGATCCTCAACTCTTGCCCAAGTGAGGATCGGGCGTGGTACTTGTGTTAGGGGTGTGCCAAGTAGGGTTATGTTTACACTGTGTCTATTGGGGTAGGGTTATCTAAAATGTCATGAGAGTTCGCTACCGCATTTGTAACGGTAGGCCTAGTGTTTTTGTACGAGATGATGCACAAAACCTTTTTACAGACCCTACAGAGTAGTAAATAGCATTCCTACCCAACCTCAGAATTTTCAGGCATAGGCCTAATGATAGTTTGAGTTTTTTTTATATAAATGCATGCAAAGAAAGAGGGCGCACTGACCCAAAATATTTAGTAATACCTAATGGCTCTTTTGAAAACCACATATTGGGCCCGCTGGGCTTTGGCTTATGCTCCGTGTTTAGAAAACGTGCGCTTTCCTTGCGGGGCTAATAAACGGGCCGACGGAGCCTAAAAGCCGGAGCTCAAGCCAATGCTGCATTTTCTAAAAGGGCTCTAATGTCTAACGCAGAGCTGTGTATTGAGAGAGTTGCGACATGGAGGGACCAGCTTTCTCCGGTCACGTGGTTGCTGGACGCCATTTTGTTCCAAAATGCAGTACAACCCAATGGGCAGACTAGTCTGGCACCCTGTATTCGCCAATGCATTTTTTGGAGACAAAATGGCTTCTAATCGCAAGTTGTCGCAACTCTCTCAATATACGGCTCTGGTCTAACGTAGGTCAGTGCGCCCTCTCTCTTCACATTATTGCTATTATTATTCATGTCGCACTTTGTAACATTGTGAATGTTATGAAACATTGTGAACGTTGTGAATGTTATGTAAGTCTGATTGCACAATACCACTGCGTTCTCCAAAGCCAAGCCATAGCAAATGCACATGATTGTGCTTACTACTATAGTACACCATCACACAAAATAATCAACCATGGGTGCCCTGTCCCAGTCCCAAATTCAAGTCCCACCCAAACCATGTTAATTAGCCAGGAGTAAACAACAGTGTCCACCTCATTTGTTTCGTTTTATCCGCTTTAATTTTAATTAGTGCGATCCTTCAGGAAAATTAAATAAGCAATCCACACGTGCGAAGGGCACACAAGCAAAATGTACGAAACTACCATGAATAACTGTCTACTCCCAAAATTCGCTATCCCAAGCTGGCGCCCCAGCCGTTGACCAAAACAAGTAAAAGACACAGTGACGTCATTCACGAGGTGACGAACTTAAGTTGACAACAAGAAGCATCATTTGCCTTGATCCTACACATGCAGTTTTCACTTTCCACTTCTCGTTGAATGCGGATTGGTATAAGCAGAAACTAGAAATCCTATGCAAGATTTTTACAGGATTTTTACAGTGGGAGAGCTGAATGGAATGATGTGGTGGTGCTTCTATTAGCGTGTCTTCTGCCGCTACATCACCACGGACACCTTAACACACGGGTGGAATAACGCTGGCACCATGAACGTAAAAGATGTAGTATTGATAGCTATCATTTGCTATTATAATATAGGGTAAGTGCAACTCGTGATATTAATTTTATCTTTCATCATCCATGATATCTGATTGTAAAATGCTACTGAGCAATTTAAAGCAAATATTTTATTATATAGTTTTCAGTTCAAGTTTAAAAAAACAAAATTACAGCATAAAATAGTTACTGTTTTATAAAAAAAAGATGGAACGATTAAAAGGCATCGTACCCGTTTGGTAATGACTCAAAACAACTATTAGCATAAAAACTTACTTAGTAACAAGCAACGGAGAGCTGTTGATAGTATAAAACATCTATCTGAAAGCACACAAATTTGTACAACAAGGGTGTTTTTTCTTTCATCATTTTCTTGCAACTTCGATGACCAATTGAGCCCAAATTTTCACAGGCTTGTTATTTTATGCATATGTTGGGATACACCAAGTGAGAACACTGGTCTTTGACAATTTCCAAACGTGTTCAGTGCTTTTAATCGGTTTATGCGCAAAGTGTTCGTAAGTGTGACGTAGTTCAACTGAAGACACGCCCACAAAATGGCTCCTCTGATTACCAGAAGCCCACAGGAGGCATTGATGATTGATGCAAGAAAAGTTTAATAATTGGACTCGGCTTTTACATACGTCCTTCAAAGTCTCGAGGTGTTTCAGAATTAATAAATGTTGTCGTAAGAAATACTCGTGAACGATGAAATTGGTGATTTAATTTTTTTCACACAACCAGCTTTGGAGCCAGGAGTAGCGAAAAGTTTGGGCAATGACTTCCTAACACACAGGAAAACTGACTCCCAAAATACCGAGATTTATTGTGGTGTTGACGTCAGGTGAATTGAGCCAATATCCGAATAGGCCCATTGCACAACGCGCAGCGTACTCAAATGCGCCTATCTTGGGTGCCATTTGGGTGTCAAAATCCATTGATCTCTATTATATTATATTTCGCTATTCCTATTGGTGGAGAGCACGTCACGTGGGGGTGTTTAAACGGATGTTCATAAATACCCCAGACAGTTTCGCTATTCCTATTGGTGGAGAACGCGTCACGTGGGGGTGTTTAAACGGTTGATAAAGACACAGCTGAAGCTGTTTAAGACCGGCTGGCTTCGCGTGTTGGGCGCGCAAGCTCATGTACACCAATTTAAATTACGCAGAACGCAATTCATAGCTATTAGTAACAGCGCGTAATATGTGTGTACACGCGCGTATACACACCGACCGACGCGCACAAAACATTTTTACAAAAGTTTTTGGAAATTTGCAAACTTCGAAAAATTCGCAAAAGAAACAGTGTGACATTGTCTATAATTGTGATATTATATTGCTTTTTAACATAAGGGCATTTATGAACGGGAATAAAAGAGTAGTGACTCGTTCTTAAACGGCCGTTTAAAACCTTGCAGGGTCGTGGCCGTGCGATACGATAAAGGCCCTCGCCTTCGGCTCGGGCCTTTATCACACGGCCACGACCCTGCCGGTTTTAAACGGCCGTTTAAGAACTCGTCGCCTACTCTTTTATTCCCTTAATAAAGCACGGCCAAGAGTGTTTATAACCGGCTGGGCTTCGCGTATTGGACGCGCAAGCTCTGCCAATTTACTTACGCGGAACGCAATATATGGCTATAGTTCCCGCGCGTAGCCTAATCTGTTTGTACACGCGCGTACACACAACCCAACGCGCACAAAACAGAACTTTACAAAAGTTTTTGAAAATGTACAAACTTCGATGTCAGAGCTTGTCTTTTTACCACCGATTTTCCTTATTCTTTCACTTTTTAACAAAAAGGCATTTATGAAAAGGCATTTATTTTGGGTGTCAAAACTCTCTTTTGTGCATGTTTGTATACGATTTTGACATTGATCTCTATTAAGGGAATAAATGAGTAGTGACTCGTTCTTAAACGGCCGTTTAAAACCTTGCAGGGTCGTGGCCGTGCGATAAAGGCCCTCGCCTTCGGCTCGGGCCTTTATCGCACGGCCACGACCCTGCCGGTTTTAAACGGCCGTTTAAGAACTCATCGCCACTCTTTTATTCCCTTAATGTTAAAAAGTGAAAGAATAAGGAAAATAAGGAGTTCTGTAAAGGTCTTGTATTATCATTTTTATGGATTGTGGTATTTCCTATAGCTTTTTACCAATTTATTTGTGTTCATTTTGTGATTTTCCCGTTTTTAGCCTTTAATCATTGTCCTTTTTTTGTTGTTGTCGTCTATTAATTTTTGTCATTGTTATTTTGTTATGCACTTGTGTACATCTTTTGGAATGGGCGCAGTATAAATCAATAAATTATTATTACTATTATTACAAAACAAGTTTTCAATTTAGGCTGGATTTGTGTGCGTGGGTTACCAAAGAAGGTTTGTATCATGATATGTGATACTAATTAAACTAATGGAAGCTACGACGATATCTTTAGGCTTAAAATGGCAACAGCTAATAACAGTTTCATTACGGTAACTTACTTCATCATCCAATCGTATTACTAGACATGATTAACAGCAAAGTTAAACAAAGGGCTTCTCATTTAGATGAATTTGTAATCACAAAATGCTCAAGGATGAACCAGTTCATCCAGAACGAAAACAAACCACTATACAATACGGACTCCAATAATTCGTGCGGTCTGTCTCCTTGTATACAAACAATTTCATGTAAAAAAAACAAAAAAAACAAAAAGACCAAACAAAACCAAAAACCCAAAACGGACCAGATAAGGGAAAGGGTCATCACAATTCAATTCAGTAAAACATTCGAGCCAATTGATTGGAAATACATCAATCCTTACTCAACTGAATAACTCTCCTATGTTATCTTTATGATACCAATCGGGATGTTACGGTACCATTGTTTTGGTATAGGAATGCCGTGATCACAGGCAGCGGTGCGCTCGTGATCCCAATAACTTCGCTCAGAGAAAAAGATGACATGGGTTCCCTTAGACACATTTTGTTCACACTAGTTGAAGAAAGCGGCTACGCCCAAGTTCCAGTATATAGGCCTATGTCACAAACAGACAAGTTGAACCACTGGTTGATGATGTTTTAGGCTTTCTAGACCGTATGTGGCTCGATTTTTACAAAGCACACTGACCGCTTAAAACCTTGAATGATCGTGGCCATCCGGTTTAAAACGGCCGTTTAAGACCTCGTCGCCTATTCCCTTTATTCTCTTATTGGTGCGGGGTAAAACAAAAGAGTTCTTTAATACCGGTGCAAATCTATTATAGTATTACAAACAGCATTCAAGGCTCAAATAGGCCATCTAATTTGTTTGTATACTGTGTCCATATAGGCAAAACATAGCAATTTGAAAGAACACAACGTTTGACAGGTATCTTATCGCCATGTCGTATTATTATGAGGAAACAGACAATGGTTGTAGCGAACAAAATAATGAAGGGGAAGAGACGCACGATTTGTAGTGCTGTCAGGAAATACTCATAATAGTACAATATTGACATAAAAAATTGTTGCGAGATTGCATGACGATATAAAGGTTGTCATAGCAGGCCAAGTCAAACATTAAAAAATACGGCCGGCATTTTTTAAAACCAACATTGAAACCCCAAAGAACATTAAAATTAAAAATGGACGCTAGATTTTCATTGACCTTGCTATGGTGATAAAAGGAGATAAACACAACTTTTGCTTCATTTGTACTTCACAATAAAGGATTTGAACCGTCTTTAAAGGTCGGATAATACTTTGGCGAGGGGGGGGGGGGCGTGCGAAAGAGGTAGGGAGATTAATGTATCATATGTTGGGCTTTTATTAGTGCATGTCTCTCGTTCTTTCTGTCTCTGAACCGAGTCTAAGTTTTATATAACAATGTTATGCAAATATTTATAGCATGGAGAGTTTTTCTAGGCAATTCAGACATGCTAAAACCCAACAGCTTCAGGCCCCTGGACCCCACGCCGTAAGTGCTACGAGTCATGATGTCCCCCCACTTTTTAAGTCAGATTGACGCCCCTCCTACAACCCTTAATCAGCCTATGTTCAAACCAAAATACAACCATGCTGTAGAAAAGCACTCCGCTGGAATGTCAATGTCACATTGTATTACACGTATCTCCCTTTCATGCCGAGTTATTTCCATCATGCATTACGTCAACTCAGTATTTTGCTTTGGCAAATTGTGTACCATTATATACCTCAAAAGGTTATATTTCCTTCTCAATTAATTGATCTCTTTTCAGATGAGGATATATAAACACATGTTCTAGAATTTGAATTTGTCTTCTTCTTCATAGATCTTGATGATTTTGATGTAGGAACGTATAGGCCTAAAAAAACGGAACAAAAATTTAAAGAGTGAACTGAGGTGTAGTCTTTATTTCTTCCGTCACGTCGGACAATTCATGACGGAACCCCCCGTTTTCCCACCCCCAAAGCACGAATTCATATCAGATTATTTTCTCATTTCTTCCAATTTTCAAGTACGTGATCCAATTCATACATCTAACGAGGTTAAACCCAACACTATTACATGCCAGTCCAACATGAAATGCACCGAATCGACAAGCATGTTTTCAAAATCAATTCAACGGCATTTTAGATAATGCACTCTGAGTGGTTTTTAACTTAAATTGGAGGATGAAGTTGTTGTGTTGTCCGCTCGACAGGCTCAATTATATGCATTCCTTTCACTTTGTATAATTCCGAGCTGAAGTCAATCAGCGAGCAAGTCTTTAAATTGACCTGCATCCTAGAGGTTGTTGTATAGTATTGAAATCCAATTTGTTTTCTTGAGCCCTAGTTCCAAAGTGAAATATTGGAAGAATGGATATAAAGTAAATTACCAGTAGGGACTTACAATCAAAGCGTTATCGTGTAGACCGGTATTTTAAAAGCTTTCTCAAAAGCTCGCCAGAGCTTCAACTATTCAATTTGTTTTCCTTTCAGCTTCATAAGAAGCATTTCTTTATTTCGCGTGTTTTCCCAGAATAATTTATTTACTCAGGTCCAGCCCAACATTACAAACAAAAACATTTTATTCTAAAAGGATCATGACAAATTATCATAATTTTATTTATTTATTTATTTATTTATTTATTTATTTATTTATTTATTTATTTATTTTAAATCTTTAGACATACAATGAATACAAATTGAACAGGGGCTGTCAAGGAAATACAAAAGTATAAAAACTGTCATCAGAAGATGTGTACAACAAGAGCCCAGTCAAGTAATTACAAATTTGTTCTATCAAATTCATTCCTTAAAATGTTTTGTTTTCTCTCAGTACGAAAATTCTTGCCCATTTTAAATACAAACCAAAATGCACAACATTTCTTTTAAAGGGATTGTATACGTTTGGTAATTGGGACCCACTGTTTGTTTCAATCCTATATAGTTGTAGATAATATACCTTAAAACTAACCTGTGAAAATTTCATTTCAAAAGGTGGTAGCGTTTTTGAGATATTCCCTAAAATCTGGAGCGGTTATGTTCACGAAGGAAGAATAATCTGCAATTGGAATACACAATCTGAGAAACGTTACTGCAGTAACGCTTCTCAGATTCAATTTTTAGGAGATAAAAAGTGATATCTTTTTCCATAACCGCAGTACTTCGAAATGAAAAGTTTCTCAAAATTCATTATACCAAGGAAGTTTTTATTGCCATTAATTTTCAGAGTCATTTCCAAACGTATGTACAGACCATTTAACAAAAAATTAAATATTATATTGTTTAATGTTAGTCGTACATGAGTGAATTTCTATTGAGTGAATCGGGTTTGTTAACCTTACTCACCAGTCAATAATAGCCAGTTTTTACTGCAACTTTATCACAGGTGAATTCTGGCCTGGAATTACACCGGGGCCACAGAGGCCATGGCCTCTGTTGCCCTGGTCTTGGCCTTGGTGCCCTATTGACAGTTGCTCACAGACTTTAAGGTTTTGCAATGGAAGTGCCCCATTACAAAATGAAAATGGCCTTGCCCTCTCAAAAATGAGTTTCCAGGCCTGTGCATTTTATACCAAAATGTAACAACAACGTTGATGCAAAATAAATGTTTGTTTTCTAAGATCAATTTGTCTTATTTGCAGGAGGACAAGTTCGGGTGAGTTCGAGAATACCGACATTGAACGAAACATAGAACTTGAAAATAAGACGAGGGAATTGTTTGAACATCTTTTGGATGGATACGACCGTAAAATACGGCCCTTCTTTGGCAGTAAGTAAAACATTATCGTTTTGTAATCATAAGTTTTATAAAAAAGGTAAATTTCAATATTTTGTGTCACTACTGTGTCCGTGCCTATAGTATGGTGACCCTTTAAAGGAACATTACAGAATTGGTTTTTGCTAACAAAACAGTTAAGCACTTTATATAATCCACCATATACATAAACTGACAAACCTGTAGAAGTTTGAGATCGATCGGCCATGTGGGTCACGAGAAAATAGTGAAAAACCGATTACACATTTGCATGTGTTATACAATGCATGAATAAAACGCTCATAAGCGATAAACTCCAATCGGAAATTAGTTTTATTTATTTCTCATCAAATATGGCATTTCAGACAGAAATATTTCTAGGGATATTTTCTACTATCATCATCATTAGACCGTGTAAGTTTTGTGTAAATCTGTGATCTTAAAGAAAATGTTAATTACCAGTTCTGTAACGTTCCTTTAAGTATTTTTATGGTTTAACAAATGTAACATTTGCATTGGGGATAAAGTATTATTTGAGTTTTAATAATACACAATTTTTTTTATTGAGCACTGTATACTCAGTAGGTCTATATACTTCCCGAGTCATGTGAAAACAAACCACATGCACATTGTTTGGGTTTGAATCAACGGACAGCGATGGAACTATAGGTAAAAACACAAGGGGTGCACCATTTTTCTAGGGGGCACTGACTATTCCGTGAGCATTTTTCTTAAACAAGCCTTTTTAGTCTTTTTAGCACGCTTATTAGTCTTTTCAGCACGCTTATTATTCCATTTACTATTTTTTTTAATGAGATAATCTGACGTGGAGGTAAAATTGTGTGCGTGTAATAGAGTAATAGTTTTAAAAAACATTGAAATTACTACATAAAAGCTATGGCTATAAGAAGTAACATTTTATTCTGGTGATTTGTAATCTCAAAAGTCCAGATTCAAATGGGGGGAGGACACCGGGGGCACAGACATCAATGGGGGGGGGGGGGCACATCCCGTGTCCCCTTAGTTACGTCACTGCCCATAACCTTTGCCACCTTAAAGCAGATGACTTGCCACTAGACAAAGCTAGAAGCATTTCAAGTCTTGTTTTTTTCAGCAGCGGGTACCGCAACGATTGAATATATTATGTTAAATTTGCATCGGGGATAAAGAATATCGTATCATGTGTGTTAAGCACTGTATACCCAGTACTTTCCCGAGTACTGTTTTTTTCACATGACTCGGAGAACTGAGTATACAGTGCTCAACACACATTGGTGTTTAATATGTGTTAATCTATTGGTGTATTGATAAAACCAACTAATAGGCCTATTGCTATATCATGGTGTCCCCTAAAAAATTCCGTGCACAATTACAGTTGTGCAATTTACATTACGAATACGGTAGCTCACTAGCGTAATGATGGGTACCTATAACAAAAGAAAACAATAGGGTCCCCGTTGGGTGAAGGTCCCCAAATGGAGAGTGTCTACAAAACCAATGGGAGCTGTTGCCAAAAATGTGAAGTACAAACAAAAGTGGGAAAATATGAGGTCCCCAATAGACTGTGCAAGTCTCGCGCGTATCGGTACGAGAAAACATGTCAAACGAATAACCTTTTTTCTCTAAAAATCAAATCTTTGTTTTAAATTATAATTAATGATACAATCTGAACAACAAAAATACTCATTACCTGTTTATAAAACTAGTTTTAGTGTTTATAATAAATACACAAATTATTTGTTAATAAGTTTTGAAGCAAAGTTAAAACGATGGGACAAGGATGCTTATTTGATCTTAACTTTTCAGAAACCACTTTCGTGGATTCACGATGGTCACACAGGCGTAAAATTAATGTTTGACACAATTTATAGAGGACACTGACGCCTCAACAACCATAGACTTCTACTAAAAGGCCTCACGTTGCAATTACAGCATCTGGCGATTATCATCGCGTATCCAAAACAAGCGTTTACATAAGTTTTGTGATCGGAGGTGAGCACAAAATTCTTATTTTTTGCAGCAACCGGAAGCTGAGGTCAAGTTTAATTCTCGGGTTTTCTTCGTTATTATTGTGGAATTGATTTTGCTTTCATATTTTTTATCACAAGTATTACATTCCCAACAACATATTTATTTTTCTTGGTCATAAAAACTAAAATAATTGACAAAATAAAATCTTGCCCACGTAAATCTCCACATGGTTGGGACCACAATGGTCCCGGAAGTTCAAATATGCGCGAAACTTGCACAGCCTATTGCAGGTTGTGTGTGTAGACCCTTGTATTTTTTTAAAACAGAAAAACGCAGCATTTCGACAAGGGTTAAACGGGCTGATTACACATTTTGAAAAAAAGCGTCTTGAATTTTTTAGAACCCCCAACTTACGGTTGCGAAATAGAAGACGATTTGTCTCTCAGTGAAATCGAATCAACCTCATTCGCTTGAACGATCATAACATAGGCCTCAGCATGAAAGTTGCAGGGCCCGATTTTCGCTGAAAGATTGAATATTTTAGTTCTTTGAGCGTTGTTTGGCAGATAGTGCAGACTCAAAACAACAAACCGTGCTAAAAATTTCGCATAATATGCCACGGACAATGCACAATATACACTGCAAAAACCGGGGTGTTAAAATTGAAACTATGGGTGTTGTCACACATGATTATAGATACCGAAAAAAGCTTCAAAATTTACACCATGGTGTTAAAATAACACTAATTTCTGCCAACACAATTACATTGGAGTTATTTTAACACCCTATGGCGTTAATTTTGATTCTCCCTTAATTGGGTATATGCGACAACACCGACGGTGTGAATTTTAACACACCAGTTTTTGCAGTGTACATTTGTCATGCAAAATTGTTTGAACATGGCTGGTGGACGTGAGATAATTTCGTAATCCCGACAATAAGTAATTTCACTTTTAAAACTTGTGGATTTTTGTTCGTGCCAATACCTTAAATAAAAACTTATAATTTCTCTGGATCTCTAAAAAAAAAATAGCTATAAAATTGGAGCTAGCATATTTAATTTAATTACTGGTGAGATCCGTCCGATATTAGCTTGGTCACTTCCATCAATCAATGTCATCACACACCATATCTCTCTATTGCAGAAATCGATGGAGATCCATTAATTAGAATGTAGCTTGTAATTATGTTATATTGGTTGTGTATTCCCCCATGCAGCTGGTCGCCCTGTCAACGTGACTGTAGACTTATATCTGGCAAGTTTCGACAACATACACGAAGAACTAATGGTCGGTATCAAATACACATAATAAATTCAAAGTTATATTATTTGGTGTTACCCTTACACTGATGTGTGTGAAGCATTGGGTAGGCATACTGTGTGGGGACTTTTACACAATGGAACAAAGGTCCCCACAACGTTTTTCTTTGTTAAACTTGGTCCCCACAAGGAGATTCTTTAGAAAAGGGAATAATAGAACAACAACTATAGGAAGTCCCCACAACTCTGTGTGCAAAAGAGTGTGTGTATATACTCAGTACTTTCCCCCGAGTCCTGTGCAAAAAAGCATTACTCGGTGGGAGTCGAACCCACGACTTTTGCCATTCTAGAGCAGATGTCTTACCACTAGACCACCGAGCTAGCCCAGCTAGGCAGTTCGAATCCTATACTCTAGCAGCGGATACCGCAACTATTTAAAATAAGTTAAATTTGCATCGGGATAAAAAATATTATTTGGTTTTACCCTTACACCGATGTGTAAGAGTAAAACCAAATAATACTCTTTACCCCGAGTCAAATTTAACATCCATTATATTTAAAGTTGTTTTAATTTGTCATTTTCATTTGTAATTTGTAATTTTTGTTTTGTAATTTGTAATTTTGTATTCCATTCTTCGAAGACTGTAAATGTAAGCTACAACGTTGATCTGTGGACATTCCTTTGTACGGTGCACTTAATAAAAAACATATTCTACAACACTGTAAAAAACACTAATTGGACGTGTGTAAGTCCACATAGTGTTTCAAGTCCCTATCATTGTGTGGACCTCTTTTGGCTCAGGTCTACACTTTGTATACACAACATAAGCACATACGCATTACATGGTGAGGTATCAATGAATATTCGGTTTGCGGTAACATCATGTGTATATCTACTTTGCTTTGTAGATTTTGTTCTTTGAGAACTTGTCGTGCTATTTATTCCGCTACTCCGCGGCAGTAGAACATTATTCCGCTACTCCGCGGCAGTAGAATAAATAGCAAGACAAGGTCTCAAAGAAAAAAATCTACACAGCAAAGTTGATATACACATGGTGTTACGCGAACCGAATATACATATAAGCATGTTACTGAATAACTAGCACATGACTATGATGTTTATCTTTCCCACGCATTTTACATAAATAAGAAAGGAAGTCTATACAAAAAATACATACAACAATAGAAACAATATCTACAGCCTAGCACTGTTCAGTTGTTATTTTGATTCTAAAGAGGATGTGTTTCATTTTAAAACGGAATGTTTGTCTATCTTGCAATTTAAAGGCATTGGACACTATTGGTAATTACTCGAAATAATTGTTAGCATAAACACTTACTTGGTAACGATCAATGGAGAGCTGTTGATAGTATAAAACATTGTGAGAAACGGCTCCCTCTGAAGTAACGTCGTTTTTTAGAAAAAAGTAATTTATCATGCTTGATTTCGAGACCTCACGCGTCAGGTCTCCTCGAAATCAAGCATCTGAAAGCACACAACTTCGTGTGACAAGGGTGTTTTTCTTCCATTATTATCTCGCAATATTATCTTCGATGACCAATTGAGTTCAAATTTTCACAGGTTTGTTATTTTGTGCATATGTTGAGATACACCAAGTGAGAAGACTGGTCTTTGACAATTACCAAAGGTGTCCAATGTCTTTAATTGAGAATAAAGCAATTCGCTGAAGCATTGTTTATGTAATGAATGTGTTTATTTAGATTTGTAATATTGCAAGCAGTATTTCTTCCAGTCGTTATTGATGTTTGCTTGAATTTCCGTGTTCGCGTCGTATTGAGAAAGGGATAACCTATAAATTTCAAAACTTCACTTATACATGATGGGTGCCCCCAAATCATTACACTTGCAACGGCCTGATGTTTATTGTAACGTAAGACTTGAACAATAAATACACTGTTTGTGTAAGATTTTGAACATGTTATATTTACTTATTTATTTATTTAATTTTATTCCTTTTTTAGGGGGGTGGGTTCAAGGAAATGTTTAACTTATCTGTGTATTGGGCTTTGATCACTTGTGTACACCTGTTTTTGCTTGATCAGTTACACACAAAACGTTTTTGGTGTGATTTTGCATTCCAATACATATGTAACTATACTGAAAAGGATTTTCCGTTAATGACAACGCAAAAGTTATTTTATTTATGATTAATTTGCAATAATTTACTTATTTTTTACAAGAGAGCTCCAAGTTCAAATTCAGTTTTGTAATGTAGGCCTACTCATTTTCCAAAAGATAGAGTCCTAATGAAAGTGAAAAAAAGTTACAAATCTCTGACCTTACGTTAAAACGGTGTAAAATGTCACTTTATTTTATTACACTATAAGAGCGAAATTTGCAATAGGCCTATGACGTAATTGGATATCAACAACAAATGGGTCTTTACATTCCAAAGAAGAGTTCGTGTGTCAGTCAAAAGGTCTAATTCAACGCCTGCTTGATTGAATATCAGCAAAATTCAGGAATGAACTAAAACATTTCCTTTAAAAAATTGAGAAAATTCATATGATTTGAAATGTGAAGTTATTGGATGTTGACAAAATTCGCATTGGAAGGGTATCAGCAATGGCATTTTACACCGTTCTACTGTTAGGATAGAGACTTGTAACTTGTTGCCACTTTCATATGAACTCTATATTGTGAAATTATTGCATCACAAAAATGAATTTGACCTTACCCTTCTTCAAGAAATTTGTTATTCCCCCCCCCCCCCCCGTAAAACGCTGCTTTTAATTGCCTGGCTGATATTGACTTATTGGGTCCTAATTATTGTTTTATCTTCAAGGGCCCGATTACACCAAATGCAATAAAGACACAGCTAATGGCACGTACTGGCTTGAAATATGGCTAAGCAACCCTTTAGATGATTAGCGAGTGATGTGCGCTTTGTGCTTGTCTGCTTTCTAATTGCTTCCCAATTTTATGTTTTGCCGTCTCCTAGTCCATGTGTTTTTGAAACGCTTCATAGTTTTTGTTTTCTCTTGCAGGAATACGGTGTCACGATCTACCTCCGGCAGCGTTGGTGCGATCCGCGCCTGCGCCACTCTAAAGATATCCCACTACCACCTACGTCACATTACGTGTCTCATCTGTGGCTACCGGACCTGATCATCACCAATGCCAAGATTGCCAAGTTCAAAGATGTGACATTCGTGAATCGAGTCGTAGATATAGACGAAGACGGGGGTGTGCTCTATGTTTCTAGGTCAGAAATATAAAAATAAAATAAAAATACTGGAAAACTAGGTCAAATATATAGGCGAGCCCTTGCGCCATATGTGTCTTGGAGAAATGCAACCATTGTCTCTAAATTACAGAAAACTTGAACTTAAAATTAAAATTACAATATAAATATTTTATGCACGATTAGTTTGTGTTATGTTCCTTCTATTTATTATAAATCATAAAATGTATTAATGCGAAAGATAAGAAACATAAGTTGTTTATCTTTTCCAACAAAGAAAGTGCGGGCAAGTTGGGACAAGGCAGAAAAAACCATGTTTTTCTTTCTGAAACGAATTTTGCCAGTTAAAGCGTAAAACATACACAAAATTTCAAATTCAATTCAATTGATCTTTATTATATCCCAAAAAGGGTAATTAAAATGCTCGCATACAGTAAAAACATTAAAACATCAAAAACATTAAAAACATTAAAATCAGTAAGGGATATGTACAATTACAAGAAAACACACTAAAAAGTGATAAAACACACTAAAAAGTGATAAGTCGCATGCCACCGACAATGCACAAAACACACGTATGCAGTTATTGTTTATACATGGCTGATGGATGTGAGATAAAGTTAAGATCCCGACAAAAACTCATTTTTAATTTTGGAATAACTACCACTTATCATTATAGCTGATTGTTTTTTCTTCGTGTAAGAAAACTTTTAACTTTTCCGAATCTATAAAACTAGCTATTTAATTTTTTTTCAAAAATCGGACCTGGCATGTCTATTTATTGTATAATTTGTTTTTACCCTTACACCGATATGAATTAAGCACTGTATACTCAGTACTTTCCCGAGTTCTGTGAAGAAAAAAATCCACAGGCAAATCACTCGGGAGTGATTCGAACCCACTATACCTTTGCATTGCTAGAGCAGATATCTATTAAAGGCAGTTCAAATCCTATGTGTTAGCAGCGGGTACCGCAACGATTTAATTTATGTTAATTTTACATCGGGGATAAAGAATATAATTTGTTTTTACCCTTATTCATTGTGTTTATCCTTGAAAGAAGCGGCAATAATTGGCTGATTCGCCTAGCCACTCAGTGTATAAGGCCGTCACGCCTCACCGTATCGCTTAATACCACCACGATCTAGGGCACCATGATAGCATCCACTCTTATAATACGACCTAGCCTTTAGTCAAGGCGCACCGCGGCACCCCAGCCCAAATATCACGCACGAAAAAAGACTAGCGCGAGCGGCGAAGCCGCGAAGCGCCTTTACCAACTCGTTTTGGGGCTTTATGTTTTTCTTTACTTTTTGCTACCGATTTTGGTAGGAGAAATGTAATGCATAATGCATTAGCGTGATGAGTTGTTGGCCAATAAGAAGACACAATTACTTGCAAGACGTCACATGAACGTTTGATGCAAATATGATGCAAAGTATTAGCAAGATGGCGAATAGTAGTAGGCCCCTACTAGCGCAGAAGTGTTGATGACAAAGCATAAGATTGCTGCTCAAAAAATGAAAATTTCAGGTGAACTGACAGCATTACCAATATAAATTATAGAGGAGTCCAATATCTAGTTGACGGGAATTGGTTACAAGAAATTGCATATATAAATATTTCATGATCATGAATAACTGATTAGCTGAACGAGTTGGTAAAGGCGCTTCGCGGCTTCGCCGCTCGCGCTAGTCTTTTTTCGTGCGTGATATCTGGGCTGGGGTGCCGCGGTGCGCCTTGACTAAAGGCTAAATACGACCCTGAACAGAAACACATTTCTGATGTAAAATCCATTGACCGAAACAATTGATGAGTGCTTTGTAAACAGAATTTTGTTTGTGTTATAAAGCAAGGCGGATTTATAACGGGTTATTTAGAACGGTACCATGATCATTAATAGACCCTTCCCATGAAATATTTAAATTGCACATCGTGCATCAGCACAAACACTACTGGGCCCAGTTTCATGGCTCTGCTTACCGCGGAATTCTGCGCTTACGCCCAGCTGCGTCCTATAGAAATACACACGTTACAATGCGCGTAAGCGCCGAATTATTTGGTAAGCAGTGTCATGAAATTGGGTCCTGGTTGGCAAAATGAGGACACATCGCGCCTTTTTGTATTGGACTGATGGTGGCGTGACGCGCACGCGTTTGTGCGTCTGCATAGTGCACAACTCTATGGCGTTTGCAAACCAAGGGTCATTGTTGTTATAACCACCTTCGTTTTAGTTTTATCATCATCATGTTTTATTTTCGTTCAACGTATTCCTCTTTGAGTTAAAATTTTAACATTTATTTGTTAGTTGCTTTTGCTTATGCTGTAATTTGTTTCGTTTTGTATTTGTCAGTGGGCATTTCAATACAAGCCTCCCTTTGGCTTCTGAAAATGCCCCCATATTGGTTTGCTCCGTACCATTTCAATACATTATTTTCATTTCATGATTTATTGTTCTCATTATTTTATTTGTTCTCAATCAGTTCTTGATTGCCTTTGATTTAATCATTGTTCTTATGATTTGCTTATTGTTCTTCTTTTTTCACCAATATGGAAATAAATAAAGATTTGAAGTTGAAGTTGAAGTTATGTATACGCATGCGTAAATGCATTTAGTATACATGGGAAGGGTCTATTATAGAAATATTAACTGTTTCGAGTGCTATGGTTTAAAGGCACTAAACACGTTTGGAAATTGTCAAAGACCAGTGTTCTCACTTGGTGTATCCCAACATTATGCATAAAATAACAAGCCTGTGAAAATTTGGGCTCAATTGGTCATCGAAGTTGCAAGAAAATGATGAAAGAAAAAACACCCTTGTTGCACAAATTTGTGTGCTTTCTGATAGCACGAAGTTTTTATTATTTTAGTGAGAAATTACCTCTTTCTCAAAAACTACGTTACTTCAGAGGGAGTCGTTTCTCACAATGTTTTATACTATCAACAGCTCTCCGTTGCTTGTTACCAAGTAAGTTTTTTGCTAATATTTGTTTTGAGTCATTACCAAACGTGAACGATACCTTTAACTACAACTCACAAACCATGGTTTCAAAAAGGGCATAATAGAGACGGTCTAGTCGAATCAGGTACAGTAACTAAATGACTAAACATTGGCATTATTCTCGTTTTTCTCCATGAACTTACAGACTTGGTTTGCAGCTATCATGTTCGATGGACTTCCATCGCTTCCCGTTAGACGGCCAAGCGTGTGAGATAGAAATGGAGAGTTGTAAGATCATTTTTTCCCATCAAAGATTTCAGAGATTGTTTGTATATATTGGAGAGAATGAACCGTTAAATTCCGTTTCTGATCGGATGCAAAAATAACATTCGCTGTTATGACCTCGTAAACTAGAACCCCCATCCCATTCAGGTCTTAACAAAACATCCTTTGTGTCTACAAAGGATGGTTTTGTTTTCATACCGAGATATAGTCAAAGAGAAAATTGCATCTTGTTGTTGATTGAATCGTGCGTTTATACGGCCTTAAAGGGATTGTACACGTTTGGTAATTGGAACACACTGTTATTGTTTCAATCCTATACAGTTGTAGATATATACCATAAACTAACCTGTTAAAATTTCATTTCAAAAGGTGAAAGCGTTTTTGAAATATTGCCGAAAATCTAGAGCGGTTATGTCCACGCAGGAAGAATACATTGCAATTGGAATACACAGTATCTGAGAAACGTTCCTGCAGTAACGCTACTCAGATTAGAATTAGGATTACTGCTCAACAGACCGCAGACATTGTAGTAATCCGCCCGGGCGAAATAGTAATCCGCCCGGGCGAAATAGTAATCCGCCCAAGCGAATTAGTAACCGCCCGGGCGGAATAGCTTTGTACACTTCCGTAGTATTCGGCTTTTAAGTAAAATAATAAAGAAATGAAAATAAACGCTGGAAAACGGATACTCAAAATTTGTATTTCAATGTTTTTGTTCTATTTTTATGTGTGTATATAGTTGAATATACAGATTCTGATCTGAGCTACCAGTGGGATATGGAGATGCCAATTGAGTATCATAAAGACCATTTGAAACTACCGCAGTATGATCTAAAAGGAGGCAACGTACACAAATGCTTAAGGACACTGCGCACAGGTAAGCATCCAAGAAGAATCAACCCCAAGAAACCACCACACTTTAAAAAAGTCCGGGTCAGAATTAACCCGGATCCGGGTCGCATGGGGCCTGACCCATTTCTGGGTCAGTATAACCCGAAATTTGTGTCAAAATGACCCCAAAACGGGTCGAAATGATGCAGAATCCGTGAGTTAAAATCTCATTGTTCAACCTTTTTCTGGGTCAGCCTGACCGGAAATGGGTCAGCCCCCTGGGACTCGGAGTCCGGGTCAATTCGGACCTGAGAGTTTTCAGAGTGCAGGAATCATGCCACTAACAAATTGTATGAAATACTGTCCGACTCGATCCATCCTATCATTCGCAATCCGTTAATACGGATTCACAATCCGTTATAACGGATTCTGAATACGTTATAACGGACTGTAAATTCGTAAAGACGGATTGCAAATCCGTAGTTTTGGGGGGGATAACAAGTTACATATTTTTCCATAACCACAGTGCTTCTAAGTGAAAAGTTTCTCAAAATGCATTATACTATATCCAAAGCTGCTGTACTTCCTACAAAGTAATTTGTAGTCATATTGCGAATCCGTCATAACGAACTGCGAATCCGTAAATACGGATTGCGAATCCGTAATAACGAATTGCGAATCCGTAATAACGAATTGCGAATCCGTAATAACGGATTGAAAAAGCAACAATGACTGCTTAGCTCGATAAGAATACCGGTAACGTGTTAAATATCACTTGTTATTCTTCTTCTTGTTTTACACATGAGGCAACAATGCAACAATGTGATTTGATACAAATTTCTTTGCGAACTGTGTTTTCTTTATCTTCAGGAAATTTCTCTTGTATCGGCATTAAACTGATTTTCGGACGTAAAATTGGATACTACATTCTGCAGACTTACGTTCCGAGTATTCTGATGGTTGTCATGTCATGGGTATCTTTTTGGATTGAGATTAAGGGGTCCCCAGCCCGCGTGGCTTTGGGCGTGACAACTGTGCTCACCATGATTACCACAACCAACGGAGTTCGGCAAAATCTACCCCCAGTTTCTTATATAAAGGTAAACATATCATTACACCTGAGTGCATTTATAGTTAGCATCATTTTCAAAATCTATGTTTGTCATATGTCTTCTTTTTTTCCGAACCCAGAGCACAGGAATTTGTTCAATTATTTATATATTAGATGATACCACATGTGGGATGAGTCTTTCTTTTCAATAATAAACTATTTATATTATATCTACAGATATCTATTTTAATTATTCTTCAGTTATGGATTATGCACTAATGAAGGGAACAACTCTTGGCTCATGTGTACAGTTAGATAACCATTACATAACTCTAATTGATTCACATGTTACTATTGAGTACACCAACTAATGAACCTTGTGCCCATTATGACTAATTGACAAGAGGTTACTGAACCTATGGTAGGCATGTGACGGGTGTAACACGTTCTACTAAATATAACACTACTAAAACGCTACAGCATCGAATAACATTGAAATCAAATAGAAGTCTGACACCCTGTTGGAATTAACAGAACTTATTGTAACGATCGTTGCTGTTAAGTTCACGAATGTGAGTTTCGGAATGTTAAGACCATACTTTTATTAGGGCCTATATAAAAAGTAAGGAAAAAACCCCAAAACAACCAAACACCCCAACAGACACCCCCCCCACCAAAAAAAACAAAAAAACAAACAAAAAACAAACAAACCCCAAAACCCACCCCAAAACCCCCAAAACAAACAAACAAACACCCCAACAAACAAACACCCAACAAACAAACAAACAAACAAACAAACAAACAAACAAAAGACTCTTCTCTGGAGATCTGAAATTCATGGGTATGATTCTAGATCGTATTTCCACTAATACGTTTTTTTTTTGCACCTATATGATGTGGAATCATCTTCCTCAGAACATCAAACATTCTCCTATAATAGCCACTGCAAAACTTTGCCTATATGCCTTTTTACCTTTTTTTCAATATCTTAAAACTGTACGGTATTGTGAGCAACGACCGTTGGATTGGCGGCTTATACATTTTAACGATTGATTGATTGATGGATTGATTGGTTGATTGATCGATCCTTTGTCTGTTTATTAATAGGCAATCGACGTATGGTTCTCCGTTTGTCTCATGTTCGTCATAGGAGCCCTACTAGAGTTCGCGTTAGTTCACTACATCGTTAGCCGTAAACCAATCACATACAATATCAAACAGAGACTCAGTTCATTTAAGGTATGTGCTGTTGCTTATATCGTGTGTATGCATCGGAATGAATTTTTGTCAATTTTTATTAAGTTTCTAAAACTTGAAAGAGTATCTCTATTTATGTTATCAAGGTGTCACGTTCAGGTTTTCTTCTGATGAGGTTTTTGGCGTAAACCAAATGATTGTTTATGTATTCCGTACCACATTAAAGAAACTTTTAACTGAATCTAAACTGCCCTTGAACAACAGGGAAAACTGAGCCCCTAATAAGGTTTTCGCTTGTCGCGGTAGCTCGATCTTGTCTTTTTGAAGATGACCGGGTTGATGGTATAATAAACTGAAAATAAGTATAGAAACAAATGACCAAATAACGAATAGGTAACTAATTCAACAGCGAAGACAGACCAAAGATGCTGTTCCACCGCCAGCTGAAGATGCACAACCAAAGACGACAAATAATGATCATAAGAGTTGCGTCATCCTTACCATTGAGGAAAAAATGAGGCGCGGCAAACGCGCCCTCAACGGAATGACATCACAGGACAGGCAGCATGACGTCGTTATGGTAGATACAAAAACAGAGGCCCAGAAAGGGGAAGAAGGTGAAGACAAAGGGGTGTATGTTAACCACGCCCTTTTTGAGATGGATTCACTGGGCGACCAGCGCCAGGTAAGAGTTTTTAAGAGACACCGGATAAAATGTTAGAAATAAGGGTCCATTTCAATATTTGTGGTTTGACAACTATTCCTTTGATTTCCATTCTTGGTAGCCAAACCTAAAGGAAAACTAGAGGTTTTCAAGATCCAACAGCATCATTTTTAACCAGAAGAGCCAACAAAACAGTAATAAAAAAATTAGATAGTGCAAAACCATGCAGTTCTTTAGTTTGTTTGTATTTTACTATGAAAGTTTTATTTGCAATTTTTTTTGAAACTATAGACAAACACGAGTATCAGCATTGACCCGAGTCCAAAGGGGCTCGATGTCTTGGTCAGTATGACCCGAAACTATGTCAAACCGACGCAAAATCCGAGTTAAAATCCAAATTTTTAAGCAGTTTTCTGGCCAGCCTGACCCAGAAATAGGTCTGGACCCCTGTTGAGACACTCATAGAATCCGGTCAACTCTATCCCGGTAGACTGTCCCGGTACGTTCATAATGTTATTTTGTATTGGCTCCTCCACAGGTAACAGTTAACGGCGAGCCTCTGGGTCCATCATCGCGGGTACTGAGTGTAAGCGGTAATTGCAGCGCGGACGTCGGGAAGAAGCCTTATGGGGAGATAGGCCGCAATATTGACAAATTCTGCCGCTGGGCATTCCCGCTCGCCTTTGTTATTTTCAATTTTGGTTACTGGATTGGCTACTCGCAAGAAATAGAAATACCCGACTACCCTCCCCGGGAAAACGACGAATTCTAACTTAAAGACCAGTTTTCGAGAGGCCAATACAAGCAAAGTTTCTAAAGCGCAGCGTTTTTAAACAGGGGAAGCTGCATTTATTATATGAAACTGATTGTTAACTGTTTGGAATAATTACCAGGAATTTATTAAAAATTATACAGTGTTGAGTTAACGACTAGTGATGTGGCGTTAACTTTTTCAGAGAGAAAGCTTAACATTATAGTAATAAGTTAATTTTATAGCAGAGCAGTTTTGTTTATAATAGTCTCACATCAGCTATAGGCCTATATAAAGTTACATCCACGAGTCACTAAATATTATACACAGTATAAGACCAGCTATGTGTTGTTCGGTGTTTCAGGAAGAGCTAAAAACTTCAATAAAAAGTCTGTAATTTTTGCAATTATAATCCCAACTTCATAAACAAATTAACATAGGTCAAAATAATGTGTGATTAATTTCATCAGGATACTTGAATCTGGTTAAAGAGTAAGATTGCCGGTTTGAAGTACAACTATACGCATGAGGTCAATGACTTTCTGTAAAGTTATTAAGCAACATGGCCGTTGTTTTCCCTGTAAGTTCCCGCAAGAAGGACGAAATTTAACTGCGTTTTTGTGTGTGACACTGTCAATAAATTCTCTTTCAGTGAGACCTTCCCAGTTATTAAAAAGCCCAAGCAAAGCCGCTATGTTCCTTACATTGTACCTATACAAGCTACAATCATCGACGGAACTATAGAGGAAAATTTGTAGGGGCACTTTTTTGTAAGGGGGGGGGCACTATTGGCCAATTAAAACTGTAGTTTCTATTTGCATTTTTCTTTAAAAAGCCCCCTTCAGCACTCTTCAGCTCTTCTGACGTGGAGGTGAAAACAAATGCACTGTCTGTGTATTATACAGAAATAGTGTCCGATACAAAAGCTTGAAAATTTTAATCTGGTAACTTTTAATTGGAATGTCCAGATTTCAAAATCGGGGTGGGGTGGGGGTTGGGGTGGCACGGGCACAAATTGTCACATCACGTGCCCCCCGTTACGTCACTGGCTACAATTGGGCCATTTTCGAAACCACGGCTTTGGCTTATGCTCCGGCTTTGGCTTATGCTCCGGCTTATGCTCCGTCAGTCATTCCTAAAATACACACTTTTGTACGGGTCATCACACACGTGGACGGAGCCTGGGCAACAGCAGATGCATTTACCGTGGTTTCGAAAAGAGTTGGGCTAGCCCATGTACACTTTTGGACACCCCACAATTTTTGCACCTGGTAGTTACTGGTCACTTATTATGAAAGCATAGGGCCCCTATTGTATGAACTTAAAACATTTAAGGGATTTCGTTCATCACAATACAGTATTGACGTCGTGACTGTGTAGCTCTGTTTAAAATCATATTTTAACTTGAAATATCTGACATTAATTTCCCGTAACCGGGCTTTAATTGTAGAAATGTTTGCTCCCAAATTATTTTGTTCTATATACTTCCGACAGCTCATAAACGAAACGTGTAGAAAATTAATGCTTATTACTATTAATAGGGTTTTTATTTTTGACTACTTATAACTTAAAACCCGCTGGGGCATTTCCAACGCAACAGTTCAAAACCAGACCCCAGGGTTAACTTGTCAGACAAATTTGAAGCCTTGCACCGAAAGCTTTAACACTTCTAAAAAGAATGAGTCGGACCAAGAAGGCAGCGTTTCCGGAAAAATACTTGCTTTTGAACTGTTTGCTCTTTAAAATTTAACTTAATAAATAATAAAGAAAGGTAGTTCTGCAAAAATTAGAAATTAAAGTACAATTTGACCTAGTATCGTTAATTGTCAATACCAGGTCAAATTACTAGTCATTACATTATTACCAGCTGCAGCTACAACATAATATTTGCCATAGATATGATCTATAAATTTCAAAAACAGTAAGATATCTGCTTCAAGGAAACAGTTTGAATATTTAACTTCTTGCGATTTATAAATATTAAAGGACGTCAATATTGTTGTGTTCTTGGCGAAATATTCTTTATACACTTTATGATTTTCAGTAACAAGAACAAAGTCAGGTTTGTGGTTGAACGTTGAATAATGAGAATAGTTAATTGTTGTTTTTTTGCTAAAATACAAAATGCTGTTAGAATATTAAGCACAACAATAATATTGGTCACAATTGCCTAAAATAGTGGTTAAAAGCATATTTTAAACAAAAGATTTATGATGATAACCAGGATCAAAACACTGTAACTCCTTTAATTAATTCAGTGTTCTATTACTGTTGGAAATATTCACTTCAATAATGCAGCTTTGTAAATGTTGTTCAGCTTTTCTGGCAAAATAAAAGGGGTGTTCACCTTTCTAGTATGAATACTAATCTATTTCATTTTTGAGCAAAAATATGTTTTTATCGTTGTAGTCTTTCTTCATCACAATTCTTTTAGTCTATTTTAGTATAATTAGTCAACCAACACAAATGTATTTAAAAAATAATCTTTATCAACCCTATTTTAAATTTATATTTATTTTTATATATCTTGTTTTTGTTTGTGCACTTTAGCACTCATATTAGTACAAACAAGCCGAGAAGAAGTTTACAACATTGGTAAGATTAAAAAAAAACAAACACGAAGGTTCACATATTTGCATATAACATCGATATGGTCATGGTGGAAAAATTTCCCTTGAAATATTTTTGCCTGAAAATGCTATGGTTTTTGAGAAGTTAATAAAACAGTAAAAACATATAAGGTTTTTCCCCCACTATTTTCTCGTGACTCAAATGACCGATTGCGTTTAAACTTTCACATGTTTGTTGGTTCATGTATAATTATGTTGGGTAACATAAGTCCATATTTTTGTCCTTGACAAAAACCGAAATTGTCCGCTTGCTTTTAAAGAAAAAACTGTATGCTTTTTTCCCTTTTTTTTATGTACAAAAAAATACATTAAAACACTCTCACGAATGTTAACCCCCCTTTTAATGTAATAAATAATTCGTCTTAAAAGAAGAGAGATTCACCAGCAATCATGTTCCAAAGAGGGCAGGGATGATGGAAAATCAAACATGGTCATTTTCTCCAATACATGGTATATCTAGGCATGCACGGCATGCACAGCAAGTACAACAAGTATCAACTATCAGGTAAACCGTTAAGTCAGCAGAAATCGTGTTATAAACATTGTCAGCATTACATCGCATTACATCAGACTTGTAATACAATCACAGAAAACGTAGCCATTCAATGTACATTGTTCAACACAAATCACAAAATGTAGACAGCCATTCAACCCTCATCACAAAAGATACTGACATTTCGAAGTGATTAGGAGACCCGCTATTATAATTTAAAGTTTCTAAAGGAAAAGTTCATTTCAAAAGGCCATACAAGAGAACAGGTGATTGACATACCAGTGTGGGTAATACGCAGGAATTGCTTGATGAGGATTGGTTTATGGTTTAGAGTAAACCAACCTACCACGACGGTAATGAAAATGCTTTTATACGGTGACTGATCAAACAGTCCAGATATCTACCGCATTTACGTATATTTACACTGTCAAATAACTAATTATTCACATTATAGCAAAGATGAGTAAAATCATGATCAAGGAAGACTTAGTACTACACGATTAACTGAAAAATATAAATCTGCACTCACCACATGAATTACGGTCTTGCTGTTTATGAATGAATGTAATCTTTCCAATATGGCCGTCATCGATCCACCAATGTCAAAGCTCTCGGTAATGCTACGGCCCTGTATTGTCAACAAAGGTATTGAACAATCTGCTGGGTCAAATTAGTGCATCAAATGGTTCAGCCTCATACTAGTTCCACGGAAAATTTTACGGTTTTATGAGTGGAAGAAAAGTTTGGACTTTTACTTACATTTAATATTCATGACATTTAGGCCTATGTCAGGTATATCTTCCATTACTTTTTCGAGTACTGCAGAGTAGTACGTTTACGTGGTAAAACTTCATAGTTGTGGCGGCTTTGTTTACAAAATTACTTATTAATGTTATTGACCAGATGCTCGTTGGGTTGCTTCCATTCCAAATTTGACCAGCTAGATCTTTGTTCAGTACTTACAACAAGAGTACTGGTACGTCAACCGAAGGCTCCTGTGGTGAGAATTCACGGCAGACAACATCAGTTATGTGTCGTTTGAAATTTAACATGTCCACTCTAGCCGCAGTATGTCCACTCCGAAGTTCGTGTAGAGTTTTACCCAAATTCTCCATATAAAACGCTGTTCGAAGTGCCAGCCCAAAATACCAGCATATAATGCTATCCTGAGTTGGTAACAATTTGGTCTTTTTGGGCCCAAACAACTTTGAATGCTACCTAAAAATTTGAAGAATTCCACATTAATCTTAACTTGGACAAAATGGAGGTGATTATGCAGACGAGAGAAGGCAGCGTAGTGATTTAACTCCCTGTGACCAGGTCAAATAATCGTGGTCATCCGCCGCAGTTTCTGTTTACTGTTTCTGAAGTTATTTAGATCAAACTCTTTAAGCTAAAGCAGCCTGAATTATTGTTATATTATTACAGATCAACAATTAATGGATTTGTTTGTTTTGAATGGTAATTATAAGTGACATCTTAAAAATGCGCAACGCACTATTTTGCGGAAAGCGAAGAAAGCGTACTGAGAATGTGTGACGTATGCAGGCGAGTGCCATTGGTCTAAAGTATCGTCGGTCGGGCACAGGTGTTGAAGATTGTGACGCCAGCAGGATAACATTGATAGTTAAATAGATTGTATACGTTTGGTAATTGGAACCCACTGTTTGTTTCAATCATATATAGTTGTAGATATACCATAAAACTAACCTGTGAAAATTTCATTTCAAACGGTGGTAGCGTTTTTGAGATATTACCGAAAATCTGGAACGGTTATGCAGCACTGCGGTTATGTCCCCGCAGGGAGAATAATCTGCAATTGGAACACACAATCTGAGAAACGTATTTGCAGTAATGCTTCTAAGATTCAAATTTTGGGGGGATAAAAAGTGATATCTTTTTCTATAACCGCAGTACTCCGAAGTGAAAAGTTTCTCAAAATGCATTATACTCTCCAAACAGCTGTACTTCTTACCAAGTAAGTTTCTATTGCCATTAATTTTCAGAGTCGTTACCAAACGTATACAGACCCTTTAAACCTTATGTTTTTCTAAATTAAGTCTTCAACAGAATAATATAAGCAAAAGTATTTCCTGTGAGAGCCGAGGGGCGTCCTCTTTTTACTTCAGAAAACCAAAATTATGTGCCTTATTATAACCCAGGTCTAAAAATTAATCTTTCAACTTTTACATTCCGCCATTTCATTTGGGTGTTAAAGTCGAAGTCCGAAAGGGGAATACAAAAATATACTTGAATGCATATCGTGTCACACAAAAAGAAAGGAATACAAGAAAGAAAAAAACAAACGTAAATGAAGGCTGTCAAAATATCGTAATATTTATTTAAAACAATCACCATATGGATAGTGAATGAAGTCCGATTTACCCCATAATTTGAATTGAATCATAGATACAATTGAATACTTAAATGCCGTAAATTGGGTAATATAATTTAAAAATCTTGCAATGAATATTTCTCGAGTCAGAAGCTGTATGATCAATAAAAACTGGGCCCAAATTCATAGAGCTGCTTAAGCAGAAAATATTCTTTAAATTTTTAGCAAAACTAAGCAGGATGTTAGTTTGTACATGTAAAATGGTATTTTAGCTAGGAACCTTATTCTGGTAAGCATAAATTTGTTGTGCTTAGCAACTTGTTATGCTTAAGCAGCTCAAAGAAATTTGGCCCCGATGTTTACGCTCACAAAACAGATGATGTACATTATACGAGTACGAGTGTTACCGATGAGTAAAGAAGCAACTACTCAACAATGTAATACTCACCAGTTATATACAGCACTGAATTTGTTTCTGAAAAGTTGTGGGGATAAATGGAAAAAACAGCGGTTATGGTTTTCTACTTCAAACACAATTTAATTTACACACAAAGTCTGTCAATTTAACTCGTGTTTGGGTTGCTAGACAAACTAAACTTCTAAAACCCCATGGAAAAAACCCAACATAATGCGCATTGCCAAGTAAATAAAATCATGCTATATAGAAAAAACATCGGTTCCTAATTTTAAACCATGAAGCAACTAATGAACACCCTAGTAACTCCATCTAAACAAATTGACCACAGAACAGCACAACATATAGTCATAAAGTAAAAACAAAAGTTGATTGTCAAGGAGCAAATAAAGAGTTGTTTTTAAAAATAAATATTTGGCATAAAATAGTACTTGTTTCACGACAAAGTAACATAATCAACCCTGTTGAAAATGGTGCATTGTGCAAATATTTGTACATGCATTAAAAAATAGCAGCATCCTACCTTTAAGTGATATCAAAATAGTGGCTAAGAGCTCCAATACCTACTTATATAAATTGTGTGTCAGAAGTCCATTAACATTTTAGTTTCATGCAATATAAAGACATTATTGACTCAGCAGTCCAATATTTAAATCTGTGAAATATGAATATAGTGACTCAATGTCTATACTTAATTTGTGCAAAGTAAAAAAGAACCAAGTGGTCCTATAGTTCTGCCCATTATAAAGATAATGGCTGACTCAGCAGTCCAATATTTAGATCTGCGAAATATGAATACAGTGACCCACAGGTATAATACTTATTTTTGTGCACAGTAAAAAGGAAGCCGCGGGTCCTAGTTCTGCCCATTATAAAGATAGTGACTGACTCAACAGTCCAATATGTAGATATGTGTAACATGATTATAGTGACCCACGGGTCTAATACTTTTGTTATAAACTGCTCACAAAAAGTTAGGAAACTTTTTTTAATCAAGTATATTTTTACTATTTATTACTCTCTTTGTATATGTTATATATCAATGCAAAGCTGAAGTGTTCCTCTTTAAAATGATACCACATTTGCAATGATTACATGTTGCTGAATTTGGCTACATGAATGACAATGAGGCAAAGTCACAAATCAAATGTGCCAAAATTACCGCATGTTTGAATTACAGTGTCAATTTGTTTGTTCACACAGTAACACAAAATTGCTAATTTTGGCACATTTGATTTGTGACTTTGTCTCATTCTCATTAATGTGGCCAAGTCCAGCAACATGTCATCATTGCACATTTGGTATCATTTTAAAGAAGAACACTTCAGCTTTCTATTGATATGCAACATAATACAAGAGGGTAATAAATAATAAAAATATACATGATTAAAAAAAGTTTCCTAACTTTTTGTGAGCAGTCTAGTTCTGAGCAATATTATATAATAATGACTGAAATTAGAAGTCCAAAATTTAGATCTGTGCAAATAAACATAGTGACCTGCAGGTATATAGGGGTCCAATACTTAGATCTGTGCAGTACTGATGTTGAGGTCCAATATGGTCTAAAAGATTTTATGTACAATTGCACTCAAACTCAGAGAGGAATACCAGACAATGAACTTTAAAACTATAAAATATTTGGGATTCCATTCCACAGAGGTCTGTGTATTTTCAGGGTTCATTAGTTTCTTAAACAAGAGCATTTTGAGAAAATCAACAATTCATAATGCTAATAAATACCCTTTACTACCATTTATCTTTAAAAATAATACACAATTATACAAAGAGTTGCAAAACTTTCAAAAAATTACCATCAATACATAAATTTAAAAAGAAAAAAGAAAAAGACACTTGCAATTTTCAACATTCCAAACATAATTGAAACAAATGATTACAGTAAAATGGCTACACCTTATTGCACGAAATTATTTTTTAAAATAAATTTCTAAAGCTAAAATTAAAGACATTTATCATAACAAAATTAAATTTGCTGATTAATTATTAATATAAAGGGGAATAGCTAAGAACGACTAGAAAGTATGAAAATGCAGCAAAAGCATATCTAAATTGCACTAAATATTCAATAAGTTTTTAAAAATATTTAAGTCTTTCCTCAAATATCAATACAGAGCATTAAGAAAATGATTTTTTCAAAAGTTAAAGAAAACTTGTTGTTAGAAAATGTGATGGATCTTAATACAATGAATTATACATCAAATGAACGTTCAAATTTTTAAACCAAAAATCCACAAATACTTTTTCAATTTATATTATATTATTATTTATGAAGTCAGTATTTCTTCACTGTGCTTATTTCACACTCAATTTCAGATTTCACATCAAAGGCACCCTCAAAATTGTCAATTGACAATCATGTCAGACACTATACCATCCACTTTGGTACAAAAAGGCGATACAAACTGACGATGACTAGAGCAAGCTAGTCGAAACAATGAGACCAATTAAGAACTTACTCCGCGTCAGTGTTAATAACGAGAAGTCCCACCCCCCCCGATCCACTAACGAAAGAAGTAGTCCTGACCGATTTCCTACCTTTCGCCCAGGTAGTAGTTAAGAAGCATGACAGTTCTTTTCAGAACTTGGTAGTCTCCTGAATTCCGAAAATCTACTCTAAAACTGTTTGCGCTTTATAAATCTCTCTTTATTATTATTAAAAATAGTCTCCCAAATTCTGAAACCTACTCTGCGGTAGTAGAATATTCTCCCGAATTCTGAAACCTACTCTGCGGCAGTAGAATACATAGCACAAGAGACAAGTTCTCAAAGAACAAAAATCTACACAGCAAAGTAGGTATATACACATGGTGTTACTGCAAGCCAAATATAATTCGATAAAGGACTGAGCCGAAAATGATGTCCTTGACCCTGCAAGGTCTTCATCGGCTTTTGAAGACAAGTCAATACTCAATTCTCCTATTCATAAATTATAATCTTCTTATGAAAAAGAATAATAACAGTACAGGAAAATCTGTAAGACTTGTCTGTTTTGTACATTTTCAATTCCTGTTATGTCCTTAAGGCTCCGTTTCGCGGGGGTCAAGTTGCCTGCGATGCTCAACGGTTGTGCATACGCGCATCGGTACGTATCGGTACGTATCGATTGTGTTAAGCACATTATTAGCGCCTGCACAAGCTTGCGCACCAACACTCAGATGGCTATGAGCGTTGAACGCACGTTACCCAATTGGGCCCAATTTCATAGAGCTGCTTTAGCACAAAAAATAGCTAAGCACAACAAAATTATGCTTACCAGAATAAGGTTACCAGCCAAAGTATCATGTCACATGTACAATTTGTGACTGGTATCCTGCTTATTTTTGCTTAGCAGAAAGGTATTAAGCATAATTCTCTGCTTAAGCAGCTCTATGAAATTGGGCCCTGGTCTTAAACAACTCCTACTATATCATAATCTGTTATTTAAGACCTGTGAAACATTACCATGTGATCCAGTTTTGACCAATCAGAATGCATAAACTCTCAAAAGCATTTATGAATAATGTATAAAATGTCTTCCGTTATACCCTAGGGAGCAGAAAATTGCACTTTGATGTGTACACACACGCACTTTGGATTTTCCTTTTTCTTTCACCACACAAAATAAACTACACAAGAAAAATGTTTAGTATCTCGTCTCAAATTTGAACAAGATAAATGGAGTCTTAGAAAAAGAGAGATCAAATGGACAGATTTATCATAATGGACGGGTTGACAGTGTGGACAGAAGGCCAGTGAGTGGGTGGAATTGAGGGTGAAATAGCAAGACAGTCAGCTGTGAATAGACAAGTGACTGCATTGTACAGCTAGTGGTAAGGACTGTCCAATGGATGGAATAGGTATAACGGTTGCTGAGGACTTCTTCCAAACACCGGCTTAGACTCTGGCTCAAGCGTTCAAGCACCATGCAGAATGCAAACTGCTCCAAAAATTGATGACGGAGCCCAAGCAGCAGCAACAGCCTGAGTCTAGGTTCGGAAAAGACCCTCAGTAGTGGATAGTTTACAAATAGGCATGTTGGACAGGTGCCTACAAATTGAGAAATTGAAAGAGGCTAATTTCATAAAGCTGTTGTTATCTGGGCCCAACTTCATAGAGCTGCTTAAGCACATAAAGAAGCTAAGCACAACAAAATTATGCTTACCAGAATAAGGTTACCAGCCGAACTACAATGTCACATGTACAATTTGTGACTGGTATCCAGCTCATTTTTGCTCAGCAGGAAAATGTTAAGCAATATTCTCTGCTTAAGCTAAGCAAAACATTTAAAGGCAGTATTTTCTGCTTAAACAGCTCCATGAAATTGGGCCCATGTAATATAAAATATGCTTACAAGAGCAGAAGAAATTGCTTGGGCCTTAAGTTCACAGCATTTACGACCAAATTTGATGGCACATGTGGGCGTTCACAATGGATTTGCATTGTTGTTGTCACTTATCTGTTTACAAGAACCGTAAGCTCAGGTTGTGTTTTTGATTTGTTTACAGTTAGAAGTAAGTTTGTAATAGAAATAAAGGCTCCGGAGGCAAAAATTACAGGCTTTATGAAACTGGCCTCAAGTTTCAAATATATAAAAAAAAATCTCATCCACACAAAATACAAAACCTTTGCAGACTACCCTTTCTTCACCAAAACTTTGTCATCCACCACAAAAATATAGAAAATTTCAAATTATGCACCAAGCCATCAAAGAAAACCAAAAATATGATAAGCGACCTTTTGATCAATCCGTCTTCTTCTCATCCTCCGACTTTGGCGTCGTGGGCGAAATGGGCGTCTCGGGTTCCGAGGGTGACGTCGGAGGGCTACGAATCTTCTCTAAATCCGAGAACACATTAAAGTTTGCAGCTACGTCTGCCATTGCCGGCGGCCACACCCTGCTTGCATCTTGCTTCTTGACCGACGGCTTGGATGTGCCTGGGGTGGGGAGATGATTGGGTTTTTCAATCACCTTCTGAGAGGGCTCCCTCGTGGTTTCTGTAGTTGAGGTCAGTATCGTCGACTCTCTGGACAGGTTTTCTTTGGTTGTCTGCATGGTGGCCTGCTCAAGTTTCTACAGAAAAGAGAATAAATGGAGACAAATGTAAACATCTGAATAAATTCCCTGGCTTTCAGGTGCCCCTTTAAAGGGTCTGTATACCTTTGGTAATGACTCGGAAAATTACTGGCATTAAAAACTTACTTGGTAAGAAGTACAGCAGCTTTGGATAGTATTATGCATTTTGAGAAACTTTTTACTTCGAAGTACTGCGGTCATAGAAAAAGATATCACTTTTTATTCCCCAAAAACTTGAATCTGAGAAGCGTTACTGCAGTAACGTTTCTCAGATTGTGTATTACAATTGCAGATTCCAAATTCTCGGACATAACCGTTCCAGATATCCCAAAAACACTACCACCTTTTGAAATTTTTACAGATTAGTTTTATGGTAGAAATCTACAACTATTATACAATTATAAAACAAACAGTGGGTTCCAATTACCAAACGTATACATTCCCTTCAAAACCTTGTGTATGCAGTTGCCATGAACTCTGCATGATATTTTGGGATAACAATGGTTGAGAAATCATAGTTAAACCAGTCATACTATTTTTACAATGGAAAGGCCTCCTTGTTTTTTTGCAGGCAAAAAAAAAATAGATGAGCAGGAGTATAATCCAATACACCTTTACCTTGGTATAGACATCTTGTTTTTCTTCTATTCAAATCAATATAACATAAATTAGGCTAGAAGGGAAGATAATAGTCTGACTCCTTTAAAGCGTTATGATTAGTATTCATTGTTGCTATTGGCACGCAGGGGACATGACTCGTAAATGAATCTTGGACTAACCTTGAGAGCTTCTCTGCGGTTGAATTCAAGTTTAGCCATCTCCATGGAGACCCAGTGTGGAATGTCAGGAATAGCGTACGCTATAGCAAACTTGATGGCAATAATGATGTGCTACAAATAGAATGAAATCAGTCCAATTCAATGTACATTTATTTGCATACTGTCATAAACGAGGCGATACAATATACAAGGTCATAATGAACAGAACAGATTGAGTTATTTAAGGCTTGAAAAAAGCAAAGAAAGGAAACAGTATGGAGGTTGATTTGATAAGCCGAGGCTTGTTGTAGTAATCAGCCTGTGGACAGACAGAGACAAGACAAACGGACAAACAGAGACAGTATGGAGGCTGATTTGATAAGCAGAGGCTTGTTGTAGTAACCAGCCTGTGGACAGACAGAGACAAGACAAACGGACAAACAAAGGATGTCATAAATGAACAAAACAACTTTATACACACAACAACAACAATGCTTAATTAACTAGAATGAAATGAAAATGTTTTAGAAAAGGAACAAACGATCATGATGAACCTCACAAAGCAGTCAATGTTACAGTTACTAATTAATGGACTTGTCAATCAACATACCTCCAAAAACACAACAACAAGAATAACACCAGCTGTGGATAACCACGGGAAGGCCCTTCCAACTTGCCCCGTTGTACCCAGCAAGGCACAGTTGACTAGCACCCCTATAACTCCCATCACTTCCATCGCATCCTGTTAACAATAAAACAAAGTCAAGTCAGGCATTTGTTCAAATAAAAAGTGTTGCCAATGACGTGGTGCGTCGTGGCCTACGGCATTTACGTCGCATCCGACAGATGAAGCAATAATGGTTAAGTGCCTTGCTTAAGGACACAAATGTCAAGACTGGGACTCGAACCCACACTCTGCTGATCAGAAACACCAGAGTCCAGTGCGCTTGACCACTCAGCCACGACACGCCAACAAAAGCAAAGTAAACAAACCTGCCATGTGCCAATATTCTCCACCCGTTGGCTGAACGGTCTCTGCATACTGGAGCATAATTTGAAGGCATCGCTGCGTATCTCAATGACATTGTTGACCAGAGCACAGACGGCAGCCAGAGGGAATGCAGATGAGAAGAGGATGACGTAACCAAATTGGATAAACATCTCAAGGTAGTCCTCAAAGGTGTCCTGAAACACAAGTATTTAAAGTAATGAAATAATATTCCGATGTCTGATAGCCAGGAAGTAACTACGACTAGTAAACTTGCAGCTACAACCATTTGTAAATCTGTGTTGGCTCTGAAAAGTGCCGTGGTGGTCTTGACATTTCAAACAGTACACTCTGCTCGTCTTCGGAGATTGCCGACTACTGTTGATGTTGAGGCTTAAGTAAAGAAGGGCTGGAGGGATGCACCGCCTGAATGTGCATCCCTCCAGCATTCTCCTAAAGACGAGCAGAGTATACTGTTTGAAATGTCCAGACCACAACGGCTCTTTTCAGAGCCAACTTTCCTTCACAAAAGAGTTTTACACATGGTTGTACCCGCAAGTTTTCTCTCTACTACCCAAACCAAGCAAAGCTTCAAACATCGCTTCTCTGATAGCCAGTTTAGGTTGTATGAAGTGAAGCTAGGTTATTTCACTATCAAATGACTCCATGTTTATACAGCCCTCAAGCTGTGCATACACTTCTTCAATGGAGCCACACCCACTGTAGACTGGTACCCTGTCTTTATCCACAGGATAAAGACAGGCACTGATAAAGACAGGCACTGGTCATACAGGCCCAATGATATCAGTGGATAAACTTGCAGTGACGTAAGCTTCCAATTTCTGCATTATGATTGGTCTACTCCGAAGTGACGTAGTTTGTCAGCAACATACGCAAAGCAGTTACTGTACTTTCAATCGTCTGCTGCATGCTGCGTGTGTATAATGTATGTATGTAATCAAGTAATCATGTAATCAAGTGTAATGTGTGTACACGTGTGAATGAGATGCGAGGTCAAAGGTTTATCTGGCAGGATCCCGCCAGGTGCTCAAGGCTTATCAAAGACAATACTCACCTCATAGGTCTTCATGGAGCTCTCTACCTCTGCCTGAGTCAGAGTGAACTTTTCATTTGATTCCTTACTATGGTATAGCTCTCTTTGCTCAGGGGATGCATCTGTGGATTAATCAAATGTAAAGAAAAAACTTCAAGAAATACCAAACACGATCTTTCAAGACAAAATCAAAATGAGAGATGGCTCAACAAAGGAGGTCTGTGCCACAACTTGGCGGGGGCCTACAGTTCAGCTATCAGGAAGATCCCTCGACCTCTTTATGTTGACCCCAAAACGGGTCATCAACCATTTGCTGCCACAAGATCTCTTTCGCGTGAAAGATTTGACTACAGTTGATTTGACTACAGAATTCATATAATTATTCTAATACCCGAGGTGATGGAGAACATTCATAAAGATATTTTTTTAAAGGTATCGTACACGTTTGGTAATGACTCAAAACAAGTATTAGCATAAAAACTTACTTGGTAACAAGCAACGGAGAGCTGTTGATAGTATAAAACATTGTAGGAAACGACTCCCTCTGAAGTAACGTAGTTTTTGAGAAAGAGGTAATTTCTCACTAAAATAATAAAAACTTCTTGCAAGAAGTTTTTATTCCTATATCTGAAAGCACACAAATTTGTACAAAAAGGGTGTTTTTTTGTTTCATCATTTTCTTGCAACTTCAGTGACCAATTGAGCCCAAATTTTCACAGGCTTGTTATTTTATGCATATGTTGGGATACACCAAGTGAGAACACTGGTCTTTGACAATTTCCAAACGTGTTCAGTTCCTTTAAAGAGGCACAAAATCTGTCCAAACTCTCTTCTGTTTTAGTACTCTCTGAACTACTGTCAAAGTTGAGGCAGCTTCCCACCTGGGTTGTCGTCCCTGTCCCATACTGGTTCTTCTTCCTCTGTGGGTTCAGCCTTCACCGTCTTGGCTACCTCCTCTGTGCCATCATCCATGTTCACAGTCTCCTCCACAAGCTTATAAGTCATCTGGTACACCTTCAGTTTCTCCAAGACATAAGGCAAGATGGACTCCTTCAGATTACCAATCAACTGTTTGGTTATAATTGTTGTTGCGAGCGTCTGAAAAAAAAAAAAATGTAATATAAAATTTCTAGGGGAGATGGCCTTAGCTTTCGATCCAAATCAGACCTTTGTCAGAGGCATAAACAAATACAGACACAAACGTATCCATTTATAGCAAAGAGAGGAGCAAAGGATTAAGGGAAGGTATCCAGAAAAAAATCGGGAAAACTATAGCCAATCAAAGCTATTAATTACAAACAATATGGTAGCCAACGACCAATCAGAGCAAGGTAGTGAGGACAAAGGATGGTCAGTGTGAAAGGTTGGACCGCTGGACCATAAAGATGGTAACTGCATTCTAGTTAATACAAAGCTGCATCATAAAAATGCGTCTAACATTAGGTGGCAGGATAACATAACTAGTGGAGAGAGTCCAGTAAACAACAAAGTGATTCTGTGAAACAGTAGGTACAGAATCAATGTCAAGGATAATATAAGTGGTGTGTCTTGGCCGAGCGGTCTACTGCATCGGATTGAAGTTCTAATGGTTGAATCATCAGAGTGTGGGTTCGATTCCAGGTAATGACACTTGTGTCCTTGAGCAAGGCACTTAACCGTAATTGCTTCTTATAACCCAGGTGTATAAATGGGAACCTGAGAGGGCTGAGACAGTATTATGTTTGATTAACCATTTAGTGCTAATTTTAGCACCTTGGGGTTGTATGCTCCCCAAGGAGTTGAGAAAGTAAGAGGAATGGTCTGATAGTATGCCGGATGAACAGGAATAATAATGTTATAAAACAAATTATATTCTTTATCCCCGATGCAAAGTTAACGTCTATTAAATCGTTGCGGTACCTGCAGCTAACACATGGAATTTGAACGCCCTCTAGCCACTGGGCTAGCTCGGTGGTCTAGTGGTAAGACATCTGCTTCAAGGTCGTGGGTTCGAATCCCACCTAAGTGATTTGCCTGTGGATTTTTTCACAGAACTCAGGAAAGTACTGAGTATACAGTGCTTAATACTCATCGGCGTAAGGGTAGAAACCAATTATATTCTTTATCACCGATGCAAAGTTACCATCTATTAGATAATAATGTTGTTAACACCCTGATCTAGCTACTAGGTAGCTGGGCCCTGGTATTTACTAGTCCAGGCTTGTAACTAATCTACTCTTAAAATGCCAAATAGATTTACCTGTTTAAGCCTCTTCATGTCTTTAAGATAAAATGCAATGTAGAATAAGGCCAGGAAATTATTGATAAACTGCACCTGGAACAAAAGATATAATCAACAAAAATTCAAAATACAACAAATAAAATCAAGCAAATCACAAATCAAAAAAATGTATTGCAAGTGAAAGATGATAGCTTTCAAAAAACAGAAAGAAAATGACAATAGAATTTCAGTATTACTTTGTCTTAACTGTAATGATATTTTAAGTGATGTTTGAAACTTTGCATTTGTGGAGTGTTGGCTCTGAAAAGAGCAGTTGTGGCATTGACATTTCAAAAAGTAAACTCTGCTTGTCCTCGGGAGAAGCAGAGCAGACGAGCAGAGTAGACTGTTTGAAATGTCAAGACCACAACAGCTCTTCTCAGAGCCAACACTCCTCCCTAAATAGATTTATACATGGTTGTACCAGCAAGTTTACTAGTATTAACAGTTACACCCAAACATAACTATGCTCAAAATGTCAAGACCACAACAGCTCTTCTCAGAGCCAACACTCCTCCCTAAATAGATTTATACATGGTTGTACCTGCAAGTTTACTAGTATTAACAGTTGCACCCAAACATAACTATGCTCAAAATGTCAAGACCACACAGCTCTTCTCAGAGCCAACACTCCTCCCTAAATAGATTTATACATGGTTGTACCTGCAAGTTTACTAGTATTAACAGTTACACCCAAACATAACTATGCTCAAAATGTAAAGACCACAACAGCTCTTCTCAGAGCCAACACTCCTCCCCTAAGAGATTTATACATGGTTGTACCGGCAAGTTTACTAGTATTAAAGGGACACGTTGCCTTCGGGTTGGGCGCTGTTGGTCGCTTTTGGGCTATAACAAGCGTTTGATGTATAATGAGCACGGTCGGAAAGATGTTTAAAAAGTAGAATATATTTATCCACACAAACATGCCTTAGAAACGCTTCGCTTTTGCTCACTTTCGCGAAACAAAATGCTCCGCCATTTATGGGAGTCAAGATTTTGACTCCCATAAATGGCGGACAAATTCTATTAGTCTTATTTCCAGTCGCAGCTGTTGAACTACGACTGAGCAATTATTTTATTAAAAATGTTACGATTACCATCTGTTTATTGTATTCCAATAAATATCCAGTTAATAAATGAATGAAAAAAGAAAAGAAAAGAAAAAATACGTTAAATAAAGTAGCAAGTCCCCACGTCTCGGCCGGGCGTCTTCTGTGTTTTCTTGGCAATCCATTTTGACAGTGCGGTGTGGACGTATTTATATACACACATGTCGTCGAGTAGAGAATGGTATATTACCTGGTGTTCATGTGATAGGTTTACCAGGTCACAGGCTACGGCGCCAGCCTACTGCTCTTCATCGCGCATTATTGACCATTACACCGACGATCGTATCGACGGCTTGAAATACGTATACATTTCGCGGGACATGTCTCTGGGGTCAGAGGTCAATGTTGTTGTTTTTTAATTACCATTCACTAATTATAACACATTAAAGGTGTTTTATTGCAAGAACAACTCTTAATAAGTATAAGGAACGCCTCCAAACAGTAAAATTTCATGAGATTTGAAGGCAACGTGTCCCTTTAACAGTTACACCCAAACATAACTATGCTCAAAATGTCAAGATCACAACGGCTCTTCTCAGAGCCAACACTCCTCCCTAAATAGATTTATACATGGTTGTACCTGCAAGTTTACTAGTATTAACAGTTACACCCAAACATAACTATGCTCAAAATGTCAAGACCACAACAGCTCTTCTCAGAGCCAACACTCCTCCCTGAATAGATGTATACATGGTTGTACCTGCAAGTTTACTGGTAACAGTTACCTCCTACGATGATATTGCAAGAATGTTGATAATGAGACAAATTGCACAAGGGATTATAACAAAAAATGGAATGGAAAGCAGGTACGTTCTCCAGTTATATGCACTATGCAAGGACAAATTGTCGTGTCAGTGCACTTACGCTACGCACGGAATTGAAATATTCAAAACGCTGTATCTCGCTTGAAATATCCTTGATGTACACACAAAACAAGTACACAACGAGCTATGACATTTTTGCCTGGAGGATTTTCGTGCGAGATACAATGTTTTTGCAAAATCAAGAAACAACGTTTTTGCACCGACGCAACAAAATTTAAAGGGTCTGTATATGTTGGGTTATGACTCTGAAAATTAATGGCAATAAAAACTTACTTGGTAAGAAGTACAGCAGCTTTGGATAGTCTAATGCATTTTGAGAAACTTTTCACTTCGAAGTATTGCGGTTTTGGAAAAAGATATAACTTTTTATCCCCCAAAAATTGAATCTGAGAAGCGTTACTGTAGTAATGTTTCTCAGATAGTGTATTCCAATTGCAGATTAATCTTCCTGCATGGACATAACCGCTCCAGATTTTCGGCAATATCTCAAAAACGCTACCACCTTTTGAAATGAAATTTTCACAGGTTAGTTTTATGGTATATATTCACATCTATATAGGATTGAAACAAACAGTGGGTTCCAATTACCAACCATATACAATCCCTTTAAAGGCCTGTCAATCAAAGTAGGCTTGGCAACTCAAGACACATTTTGTTTAAAATGAGTAACTGTCGTCAAAAATCATTGAACATACCACAACTAGTTTGATAATGAGGTGGTTCTCGTATGTGGCTTGTAGTCTGTAGTTTTCTTTGTCGTTCAGCCAGTGAGCAATCTTCTTATAGATCTCTTCCAAGACATTGATAACTAAAGCCAGGAGAATCTTGGGGAGAACACCTACCCAACTGCATCAATGAAAAAAGAAACTGTGTTTGTTATGTTTGCTTAGATGATCTTCCCGACAAGGGAAGTCGGCAAAGCTCCTACAAGGGGATATAAACGCCTAGCTTGCAACAGCCATACTCTCTCGTACAAACATTAGATTAACGTCTATGATTATGAAATTGCACAAATCAATAAATTGTTATTCAGTTATTAGTTGACAACACTTATTCTAGTCATTGTGAAATTAGCGGTTAACTTGGTCGGATTCAAAACCGCAACCTTGTAATCGTAATAATAATAGCGCACATATCTGTCACTCAGTGACGCTCAAGGCGCTTCAAGATTAATTATTTTTCCGCAAGGTATTGTGGAGCAACGCTTTTGAAGTATGAGACCAATTCCTTTACATAGCACTGTGTAATGGTTTACAAGGTGCTGTGGCGCAATATGCTGCCGATCAAACCACGAACACCGGGCGAACCCCTTCTCTTTTCGATAAGTGCACTGGGTTCTTTTACGTGCATTACACAACACAACGGCTTTAAGCCCATCCAAAGGACGCAGCAATAATGGTTAAGTGTCTTGCTTACGGACACAAGTGTCACGACCGGGACTCGAACCCACACTCTGCTGAACAGAAACACCAGAGCTTATTGTAGGGTGACTTCAGGTAAGATGAAAACCCTCGCTCTCAGGTGGCCTCTTGAGGAGGTTGTGAGGAGCACATTTCACCAAATTACAAACCAAAAATACCGTACCCTGTACATCGGTCCCTTTCTATCTGAAGATTGACATATTCCTGGAGTTCAAAGATGGACAGCATGATGCCAAAGGTCACAATGAGGCACAGGAGGATGATGGGAAGGGTCACAAAGTAACGGAAGAGATTCCGCTTCCATGCTGGGTAGTGGGGTTCCATACAGCCTGAGACTGGACTGAGTTGAGGGTCACCCTGGATGGGAATTATTGAAAAATAGATTACATTTTTTATTAATTCTGGTTGTGAAGCCAAGGACTCTCAGAAAAGCGAACTTAATCACTATACTAGCCAAGAACCCCACAGAGAGAAGACAAGGAAGGAAGTTTCAGTTTTAGATTATTCCAGGGAAACCCACGTAATCAGATAGGGACTGAAAACCCAATCCACATAGTGCCCCTGGTGGGATTCGAACCCGGGTCTTAGAGTTTGAAGGTGAGGAAAGAAACCCGACCATCAATTGACTTTGTAATCTCGTCTAGTTTTTCTCTACCAGTTAACGCAGGAAGAAGTGCATACATGTAAAACTTTCACGGACACACAAACGGAAGCCTGAAAAACCTATACACGTGGAACAATTTGCGTTGGTATAACGAAAACGAAGGGGTGACATGTTAACACACCCAGACATTCCATTGTGTAGCGTACCAGTGCATGCCATCACCGTGTTACGCTTCGTATGCCCCGTACAGAGAGGTACAAAGTGTACTGGGAATCATGCTTGAAATTTCCCTTTTCTCCTTAGTCTACAATTCCAGAGAGACAAACGAGGATTACGAGAAATCGATAGCCTGCCACCATTGTTTATCATTGTATCTGTCATCTTTACTTTGTTCAGTCATGGTTTCATTGTGAAAAAAACATTCTAAAAAAAAAAGACATCCGAAACTTAATCCAGGGGGTAAGCACGGGAAACCCTTGCGACAAGTGGTTAATCAACTATTAAGTAGAGAAAGAGTTCACTTACTTTATAGAGTGGTCTTGGATCCTCAATGAGCTCATGCTTGGAGTCTATCGTACCCCAATGATAAGCTAGCTCCGCCCCTCTCCTCTTCCATGATTCAAGATACAACGTGGCCCAGATGATGTTGAATATCGTGAAGATCACAAAGTTGAAATCTTCACTTGCCTAGATGCAGAGATGTTATGGAACAAAGAGGAGAGAGCATTATTCCCCGTTTTTCTTTGTGCAGCTCCCCTTTATTCTAAGTTGTGGTTGTCAAACAACTTTGATAGAAAAGGCCCTATCACCATAAGTGGCTAGGCGAGTCCTGGGAACAAACAGCATGCTGCCCGATGACCTCAGACCGGGGCCCAATTTCATAGAGCTGCTTAAGCAGAAAATATCGCTTAACAATTTTCTGCTAAGCAGAAATGAGCACGATACCAGTCACAAATTGTACACATGACATGGTAGTTTGGCTGGTAACCTTATTCTGGTAAGCAAATTTTGTTTTGCCCTTAGCTACTTGTTCTGCTTAAGCAGCTCTATGAAATTGAGCCCAGCAGGGTCCAGTTTCATAGAGCTGCTTAAGCAGAGAATATTGCTTAACATTTTCCTGCAGAGCAAAAATGAGCAGGATACCAGTCACAAATTGTGCATGTGAAATGGTATTTTTGCTGGTTACCTTATTGTGGTAAGCGTGATTTTGTTGTGCTTAGCTTCCTTTTGTGCTTAAGCAGCTCTATAAAATTAGGCCCTGGTCTGGCATGCCGGTGCTGAAGCATGTTCTGTAGGTAGGGAGGGGCTGAACCATGCAGTGCTTTGAATCTCATGGTGATGATCTTGTACTGCATTCTAAAACTGATAGACCCTTTGCATATGACGTCACACTCTCAAACAGCGCCCTCACGGACGCAACAGGAGGCAGATCATTGGAAGACAGCTGTTCTTGGTGCGTAAAAACGTGCACACAACCTCAGCGTACCAGCAGCGTTGCGTGTTATGCAAGGGGTCTATGGGTAGCCAGTGTAAATTGTGTAGGATGGGTCAACAGGCTTTCGAGCTACCATGTTTAAGTATACTTTTGTTGATCCTGGCCATCACATTATTATGGTTGTTTTGTAAATTTCATGTGCTTTTTGGTTTATTTTTCTTTTATTTACTTAAATACTTATTTTTTTACTTTTTTATTTTTTTACTTACAAAGCGTTTGTGTGTATTTAATGGCCAATAATGAATAATAATAAGAATAAGATATGTGAAGACATTTAAGGTGAAATACCTGATCACTAGTAGTGTAGAATGTCAGGATGGCACCCAAGAGAGCAGGGCAGAACAGTGCCATGGTGTATTGTCCCAACCAGGCAAAGTACATTGCAATCTTCACTCCAAAATACTCACAGATATCATCTGAAAGTAAACAAATAAATATTAATACTGCAGGTGTAACACCTTGGTTAATGGGTGTGCACAACATTGCGGGGTTGAAGAAAAAAGGTCATTGATATACAAGTATCGTACATGGTATAAATATGGTCATGGTGGAAAACTTCCTTTGAAATATTTGTGCCTGAAATGTTATAGTTTTTGAGAAATTAGTAAAACAATTAGTTTTGATCTTGCGAGACTGAAACTCGATGTTCGAAAACAGTGAAAACATGTAACGATGCTAAATAATGGATGACACGTGACGTGTGTTCCACACAGGCCAATAAAACAAAGCATGTGTCTATAATGCTTTATTTACAATTAGTGTGTTGCATCCTAGGATGGGTTTGTCACTACATTCTAGTGACTCCCGATGACCGATTGAGCTTATATTTTCACAGGTTTGTTACTTCATGTATAAGTTGGGTCACATAAAATGTGGATACAGGTCTCTGACAATTACCAATGTTGTCCAAGTGCTTAAAAAGTTGCATTGCTGGAGTTTTTCGCCAAAACAAATAAATTTAGATTTTCTGTGTATGTTATTTAAATTGAATTGTTTTATTTTCGTATCATGCCTTTCTTGTAAATGTGTACAACATTTTGAACAACATGTGACCTGTCAAACACTGATGATCCCTTGTTGTCACTAATCTTCAGTAATCACTATAATCAAAGGCTAACCAAACTGTGGTTTAGGGTTTCTAAATAGGCTGAGAAACAAATTGATACATGAACTACTGGAACCAAACACAACAATGGACTTAAAAGGTAGGGCCATATTTTGGTTTTTGTCATCGTAGTGCTGATTTATAGGCAACATTATAAAGAAAGATACAATAAAAGTCGTATGTGAAAGTTTCAGCTGAATACAGTGTCTACTTGCTGAGAAAACAGCAAAAAACTTTCACTGTATTTTCACAAGAACGTTGAATCCATCCATGTTTAGCCAGGTGACTCTGGGTACCAACGAATGAACACCAACCCTCAGAAATCTGAGAAACAATTCATGCATGAATCGTTTCTCAGATTCAAATGTTTTTTGCTGAAAAATTATCCAAACCATATAACTTCAAAGGGAATCTTTTCTCAAAATAGTTTATACTAACAGTAGCAATGCTTCTCACAAGTAAGTTTTTATGGTAATAAATTTTTGGAGAAGTTACCAATCTATGACCCTATCTTTAATCAATGTTTCAACGGATTAAAGGTATGATTACCTAATGGCTGATTACGAAAAAACGCTTGGACCCAAGTAGTTTTTAGTTTCTTCAGGGTATCGCTATTATGCAATGGTAGAACTTGAGAGATAATCCCCCTGGATAGCAGCGTGGGAACTGAAACACAAACAAAACAAGATTTCATGATTAGATAATCTTTAAATCACATAAACATTTCAGATAAAAATTAACCTTCCAGAATTCTGTAGAATTCATCAGTCCCATACCTATGTACAGACTCTTGTTTGCCTGGTGGCACTACCTTCAAAGCATTGATGCTATAAGGAAATCCTGGATCAAAACATCATGGGGTCAAAGATCATTTACTTCTGTGGCCCCTTCATTGTGGAACAATTTACCGGATCATATTAAACTTTCACCATCACTGGCTTTGTTCAAAACTTCCCTCAAGACTAACCTAATGAGGACTACATAAACATCCCCCTCTATTGATGTGTCGCTGGGACATGAGCATCTTTAGATGGATATCGGCGCATTATAAATGCTCATTATTATAATTATTATAATTTCTCCAGAAGACAATCAGAGCATACTGATCGAAACGTCGAGTTGAAACCAACGGTTCTTTTCAGAACCACCCCAACTCATTTAGAGAGATTACATGGTGTTACCGCAAACCTTTCCATATCGTATTTCCACCATGCAAAGTTTAAAAAGTTTCAAATCCTACTTAATTGTTATAATTATTATAAGTTTGGGGGCTGTGTAATTCATGTAATTACTGAAATTAAAGTTGGCAAAAGGGATTTTTTGAGATTTGTTGCCACTTTGGAAAATTCTGATTAAGTGGTATAATTATTGTGGTTATGACGTCAGGTGAATTGGGTCGATAGGATTTCCCCTTGGAAATTGATCAAAAAGACCCCACAAATAAAACACAAAAACATGATAAGTGATGTTTGAAGCTTTGCATGGTGTGAGTCATAAGAAAAACTATAATAGTAAACCTGCGGGTACAACCACACATACATCTTTCGGGAAAAGTGTAGGTTCTCCTGAAGATGAGCAGAGTATACTGTTCAAAACGTCAAGACCACACCGGCTCTTCTCAGAACTAACACTTCTTCAAAAAGAGTTTTTTATGCATGGTTGTACCCGCAAGTTTACTACTAAAGTTTTTTAACCAAAAATGATGTCGATTATAATAATAATAATAAATAATAATAACATTTGTATTGCGCTTTCCACAGGCGTTACAAAGCGCTTTAACATTGTCTGAAAAGATGTGTTTTTAACTGAGACTTGAATGAGCTGATCGAAGATGAATCACGGATGTGTAGAGGGAGCTTGTTCCAGCAAGTTGGTGCAGCTACTGAGAATGCTCTTTCACCATAGCGGGTGTTCGTGCGTGGGCCATTGGAAAGTTGAAGATGAATATTGGATGTTGATCGAAGGCTCATGGATGAAGTAGGCAACTTTTGTGAGATGAGACTATTGATGTATGTGGGAGCGAGGCCATGTATTGCCTTGTATACAAGGAGAAGGATTTTGAACTGAATCTGCTTGTGAATAGGAAGCCAGTGTAGAGAATGGAGAACCGGTGTAATATGTTCATAAACAAGAATTAAATGCAACACTCACCGATAGCCTGCCCTTCATGAAATTTGACCTTTCCAATCTTGTCCCCGTCCACAGCACGTAGATTCAACAGCATGTGATTCACAATGGCCTGACGTTGCTGAAATATTCCACACACATAATATATCCTTTTACACAAACCATCCAAATTTGGCAAACCATTTCTGATAATACCGAACAACATTTATTAGTTTTCAGCACCAGTTTAGTACGGCAGGAAGGTGATGGAATTGTGCCTTTGAAGAAAAAAGAAAAGAAACACCCTTACTGCAAAGAATTGTGCGCTTTCAGATGCCTGAGAAAGGCTTCATGCCTGAAGTCTTTCCCAGATTCAAATTTTGTGGGTGAAAAATAACCTCTTTCTTTCTCTTAAACAACATTACTTCAAAGGGGGTCGTTTCTAACAATGTTTTAAAATATCAACAGTTCTCAAGTGCTCTTTACCAAGTAAGTTTTTACGGTCATTATTTGTTTTGGTAGTTACAAAAGGTATACCCTCCATTTAACATTATTGCTTTGTGTTTGATGTAAACCGCAGGTCGGTGTGTTGTGTAATGCACATACCAGGCTTGCCCTGGTGTTTCTGGCATAGTCTGGCAGCAATATGTACCACCTCACCTCCAAGGTGTTTACACCAATTGCTTCGCCTCACAAACTCATTCCTAACATTCTTTACCTGATTCGATCATTTGACACCAGCAGGGCCCAATTTCATAGAGCTGCTTGAGCAGAAAAAGTAGCCAAGCATAACAAAATCATGCTTACCAGAATACGGTTACCAACCAAAATACCATGTGACATGCACCATTTCTGACTGGTATCCGGCAAATTTTTGCTAAGCACACAATTTGTAAGTTGAAAACATTTTACTATGCGGACAACACAAATTAAGTCTATCATTTGGTTTTACACATACAGTGTACACCGATATGTGTAAAGCACTGTACACCCATTAGTCTACTTTCCAGAGACCTGTAGAAAAAAAATCCACATTTTACTCGCTGGGATTCAAACCCACTACCATTGCCATTCTAGAGCAGATGTCTTACTACTAGACCACCGTGATTGCCCGGTAGATTGCCATCGTGATTTGTATTGTGACATCACACACTGCTCAATAGCACAATTCAGATTGATAAACACGTTAAGATCAATCTTGTAGCTCTTTATGAAATCGAGCCCTGGACACCCATCTGTAGTAAGGGGCCATTTCAGAATGATCAACGTTAAACAATTTCAATCTTTTTCAAATTTGTTTGACCCACCCACCCACCCACCCACCCCCCAAAAATCTAAATGTTACATATTGACAGACTAGGCCTATTAACTATACCCTATACAATAAAGAACAAAAGTTGTGTCTCAAATGAAGCAGAAATTATAAGCAAATGTTCTCCAAGCTCAGGAGTTTTCAATGGCTTTTCCCTGGCCTCCAGCATGCTACTTTTTAGTTAAACCAGAAGAGGAAATTCATGCCATCTCCCCATTGGGTTCAGAGCTCAGCAATCGAAATAAAGTTGATTTTTAAGAGTGGAACTGCACAGACAGTTCGTACATAGTTTGAATTGAAAACTGAAGTTTGATTTTCAATTATTTCTTTTGACCCACCCACCCACAATTTTGAAAAAAAGATTGATAAGTTTATTCTGAGTGGCCCCTAGCTTACACCGCACCTGTGAGGAGAAGAATTCTTTCTCATTGTCGACACCTTCAAAGATGCTCTCTTCAGCACATGTGAACTCCTTCAGACCTCCTCCATACTCCTCCTTTAAAGGTTTCCTCAGTCCAAGCTCTTCACCTCCTCTCAATAAACTTGAATAAATTTAAAGTTTAAAATCGTCTATTACAGGAAGTGTAAACCATTGGTTTACTGCCAGAGTTTCTACATTCCAATTTTCTTTTTCAATTTGCACGGAAAATATGTTAAAAGGACTAAGAGAAAATAACCTTGGAGAAGGTTTTTAAGATAAACTTATCTGGAAAGGTAAGAGATAATGTATAGGACAGATGTAATTATTCCACACAGAGCTCAAGTTTTGGGTAAACTGGTAAAAGTCCAAAAGACCGCAGGGCTTGTAGCTCAAAATTTTACCAAACCAGATTTTATTCAACACAAACAGAATAATTCTACAAAGTTTAACGTGTAAACTGTTTTTTATTTGAACAAGCACTAAGAGGAGATTTATCTAATTTTTTTTGGTAACAGAATTAAAAGATACTTACCTGACTCAATTTCTTTTAAAATTAAGATATACACAGTGAGGTAGTATATTTGAAAAACATAAGACCGCCGGACTTGTCCAGTCCTGAATGAACTAGCCCGATGCTAAAATCACTGGCCTCGGGCCTGCGGAGTAAAATCCAAGCCCTTCCACAAGATGGCAGCATTTCAGAATGAAATATTTTTCAGTAAAATTGTAAAAAGTACCAACTACATGCAAACTATTTTACTGTGCTGCTCCTGCGGCGACATTAGCTAGCACAGTTTTAACTTTCTGTGGATGTTACTTCTTCGTATGTCTAGTTTAGTGTTTAATGAGCCAAAAGTTACTACCATAAAAACTTACTTGGTAAGGAGCCGTTGATATTACACAAAATTGTTAGAAACTGCACCCTTTGAATTTGAAGTAATATAGTTTTAGAGAAAGAGGTAATTTTTCACCAAAACATTTGAATCTGAGAAAGGCTTCAGGTCTCAGGCATCTAAAAGTACACAATTCTATGCAACAAGGGTGTTTTTTCTTTCATTATTTTCTTGGAACTTTGATGACCAATTGAGCCCAAATTTTCACAGGTTTGTTATTGTATGCCTATTTTTCCTATAATGGACAAATGACTCTATCCCAATCCTAACAATGTTAGGATTTTAAAAAGCCTGGTACGTCTGCTGCCAATTACCAAAGGTATACTCTGCCTTTAAAAAGTGAAAAATCCTAAATTTATTTTTCCTATAATGGACAAATGACTCTATCAAAATCCCAATAATGTTAGTATTTGAAAAAGCCCGGTATTTCAGCTGCCACCTGTTGATGACTTACTAGGAATACGTCGCAGTCAAGTAGAACCCATACACCCCTGTGTGTCCATGGTGCCTCACATGAACTCCAAGCTGTGGAGTTCTCGCTCGGAAACGAGACAGCAACCACATGAGGGTGTCATCGTCCGTCTTGGCTGGGAACGTCATCAGGACATCGCAGTCTCGTGTTGGTATCGTCTGCATCCATAGCTTGTTAGTGTGGATGAACTTGTTGGTGCGGGCAAATTTCTTCCCAAAGATCTTAGCTGTTAAGAGTATAAAATAGGTGATGATGGTAAAACAAAATCATGTTCATTTTGGCTTAAAGAATCCTCCCACACAGTCATGTGCCCTAGTGTATTTCGAATCATTGCAAACTGGGCCAAATTTCATAGAGCTGCTTCAGCACAAAAATTAACTAAGAAAGCACAACAAAATTATGCTTACCAGGATAGGGTTACCAGCCAAAATAGCATGTCTCATGTACAATCTGTGACTGGTATCCTGCTTGTTTTTGCTTAGCAGAAATTTTGTAAGGAAAGTTTCTGCTTAAGCAGCTCTATGAAATTGGGCCCCGGATTAACACTGTTCGTTAGTGTTGTGCAGTAAAAGTGCTTTCTTTCATACATGTACCTATAAATATAAATTCAGTACACTTTGCCAGAAGTCAATGCCCAGATTATAAATGAACAATTTTATGATGATTGTGTTTCTAACTGCTTCTTGTTTTAGAAGAATACCATAATGCGACATAAAATCCACTTCCTTTGACAAATAATAAAAGTAAACTTGCGGGTGCAACCATTGGGAGGAGTGCTGCCTCTAAAAAGAGCAGATATGATTTTTTCAGAGCCAACATTCCTCCCAAATAATTTCTTTTTTACATGTGGCTGTAACTGCAAGTTTACTAGGTTACTTCAGAGCCAAATCATGTCATTCAACTTTCCTGTTTTGAGTAGCAGCTTGTTAAATTTGAATATATATGAAATGTGTTTCAAAGATTAGGAAACTTTACAAATATATTTAAAAACAAGTTAAGTTTCCTCCAATATAGCCATCTGCGCCTTGAACACCCAGCAGGGTGGATATGTGCGCATTACAAGTCTTATTATTATTATTATGTATTCAGAGCTGCCAACATTTGCATCTTGCAATCAGCATGATCAGGGAGATTTTGTACAACAATCAGGGAGATATTTAGAATTACATTCAGCATAACAGGGAAATGGTTTCTATAATCACGGAGATTGTCAAATTTGTTCATCAGAACATGGAAAGATTGGTTTATTTTCAGGGAACTTTCCGCAGAATCAGGGAGAGTTGGCAGTTCTGATGTATTTATTTATACAGAGTGTCTAAAACAAAATACATTTTAAAAGGATTTCATATTAAATAAAATCTTTGAAAGATGCTCTCTTTTCAGAAGTGAAATTTTCATGTACATTTGAAATCAAACGGTGGGCAAGATAGATCGAAAGAAAAATTATGGGCGAAAATGTTGTCCTCTCATCATATGAGCTGTCAGATAAAATAAATTACAAAATCTAAAGTGGAGCTGTTTTACCAAAAACATTGCGTTGTGCATCACAGACTAGCCATCAAAGTAATTACTTTAGTTATGTATCTCCTTCTTACAGGCAATTTCTCTTGGGTAGCGATCAAGGGCATGACACGGTGACATTAAGCTTCTAATACACGTCTATAATGCTCAAGGTCTGTCTGGGTTTCACAAGGCTTTGCACTTTTATTTTGCAAAAATTATTTAAATAAATGATGTACTAGACTAAGGTAAAAAAAACAAAAACCATCAAATAAAATTCTTTGTGTTTTACCCATACATAGATGTGTGTTATGCACTGTATATTCACTACTTTTCCCCCCGAGGCCTGTGAAAAAACCCCCCACCTCACAACTTGGGTGGGATTTGAACCCATGATCTTTGCCATTCCAGAGGGGGGTTGCAGATGTCTTACCACTAGACTAAAAACTGTGCATACCCGGAAGCTAAATGGCAGTTTGAATCCTATATTTTGTTCCCAGGACTTGGGAAAGTACTGAGTATGTCCAGTGCATAACACACATCGGTGTATTGGTAAACCACTTGTTCATTTTTATCCCTAATGCAAACTCAATATCTATTCAAATAAAATAAAATTGTTTGCTGTGCTTAACAGTTTACATGTAAGGCTGCAGGGCTCGAAATTTACACTGGACCACAGGCCTTAGGGCAAGGTTTTTAGCATCGAGCCAGTAAACTTACGACCACAAAAGTCCAGCAGTCTTGTGTTTAACAAAAATAATACCTCACCTCATCTTTAATTTAAAAAATATGTTCAAATGTTTACTCTGAGTCTGATAAATATATAATAATTCTGTTGAGTGTGAAAGTATTACCCATGAGACAAAAGAGATAAATCTTCTCTTCGTGCATGTTCAAATAAAAACAGTTTTAATTGTGACACTGTGTGGATAGTTTTTTCTTCTTCTCATTTTGATTCTGGTCGTATAGGGCCAAATAAAAAAAATACATATTTAGCGTCCCCGCCCGCTTCCTTTTTAGAGGCCGCCTCCTTTTTGATACATTTTTATTTTCCCTGACGATTTTTTTTTTATTTTAAAATAAATAAGGTTGTATTTTCGACTTTAGCACAGCGAAAAAAGCACACCGAAAAAGCTGGCAACCATCTTGAAAAATAGCCCGGCCGGTTGTCTCGAAAAACTTGTCGGGCTGCCATTTTGAAGAAAAAAAAAAGCCCTCCTCCTTCACCTTTTCAAAAAGGCAGGACTCTAAACATGTTTTTTTATTTTATTTGGCCTAACAAATGTTCTGATCCAGTAAAAATTGTGAACTACAAGCCCTGCGGTCTTGTGGATTCCCCCACCCCCCAAAATCGAGCCCTGGAGGATGTAAATAATTTGTGAATACAATTCAGAGTTCTCGTATTGACAGGTTGAAGGGTTTGGTTTGCCCTAACTTTTTCAGTGACTAGCCAGCAGGACCAGTTAGCTTGTCTATTCACTGGTCCGTAAGGTTTGTTGTCACAAGTCCATATTTCATATTAATTACATGTAGCCAGCTGGACCACTATTTTCACTGGTCCTCAGGTGTTTGAACTGGCATTTTGCCAGCTGACCACTGTTAAGGGAGAACGCTGGTTGTATGTTTTTGTATACTGTAGATTTTGAAAGGTTTTAAAGAGCTTGATTTTCTACTGATGAATGTTATTCACTTTTAATGATAAATGTAAACATTAGTAGCTGTGCATAAAGTGAAATGTAAATGTACACAGTCACTCCCCCTACTTAGTTTGTACAAACATGCATTAGAAATTTAGTAGTACATGGTATGTGTATTAAGTGTTATAATAACGTGCAATGTCAGTTGTGTACTGTGTTGAGAATTAAATAATAAATGACAGTACCCTGTTCAACTCTGGCCTCCATGCTGGTTACCAACACAATGTCTCATTAAAATATTCTCTGCTTGCAGCACAAGGCCAGAATTATATGATGCTTGGTGACACTACGATTGTCAGTAACTATTTCATGCAGAACTAACTGTGCCAACACATTAGAGAGCAACGAACTTGAAACAGCAGTATACAAAACAGCTGTCTGGAACAACAGCGGCAGCCAAGCACAAGAAGGAAACGGTGGAGGCTGAGAAATTAGGCGGTGTCAGTCTGGAAGGTAAACACACACACACACAGACACTCGCGAGTGGTACGAAAATATCGGCTGGGTCGTTGAGTCGTGACAATGTGTTGATGTCATCTGCGCTCATGGGGGCGTTGTACAATGAACGGGCAATTAAGGCAGTACTCATCAGCAACCTATATATAGAAGAGGTCAGGGGTCAGGGTGATGATGAGGGGGCGGGGCATTAAGGAGGTTTTTATAGACAGAGGGGGGTTTGAGAGAGAAGCATGTGCCAATGTTTAAATTTGAGATGACCACGAGGTAAAGCGATGAAGTCCCAGGGGTCGCCCAGAAAAATGTAAATAATACATAAATGGCAGTGTAAAATAACAATTTGTTAAATGAGGCGTGACGTTTTCACATCATTGTATGGAGTGCATACACAATAACGGGAATGATGAAACGGGAGAAAAGGTTGGAAGACGGAGACAAGATAATGTGATTTACATGTAACACAAGGAAACATGAGTGTACGCAGCAAAGGTAGAGGAACGATATAGACAAAAATAGATGGAATGTAATGATGAAAGTAAATCAGCAAGACAAAATACAATGAAGATGGATGATCCACACAAATAAATAGGGTTTGAAAATACCATGAGATGGGAGGAAAAACGCATGAAATGGTAACAATATTGAACAGGGATTTGGGAGTAAAAGGCGTGTTTACAGAGGGAGAAAGATGTGTGGGTGGGAGAAAAAGAGCAAAGAGTAGGGGGGAGGGACCCATGGAATAATCCGAATGACAGTGACATGAAGAGGGGAAAGAAAAAGAGAGAAGAACAAAAACACAAATTAAATTCACAAAAAAAGAAAGACACAAATTGTTTACTGTATAATGAATCATACTCAAGTAAAATGAAACTTGACAATAAAATCTAGGTCTGTTTTCAGTTAACACCACGGACATAAATACTTATGGGCAGTGCATTCAGTGGGGTACATGATGTACTGTATTCTTGAACACTTACTGATTTGAATTTAAGGAATCTAGTTTTAGGAGTACATTTTTTGAGACAAAACATTCTCAGGAAATAGAATACACTGAACATTAACAGCAACAAATTACAGTTAAACATTGAAAGTTTACATAATATATTGCACGGTCTTTAAAATTCCCACAAAAGTTAATTAAGTGGTGTACTACAGTGCACAATATATTATTATTAAGCATTTTTGATGGAAACCGGATTCTAGAGGAATTAAATACAGGTAGTACAGCAGGCCTTGAACTTGGCTCTTAAAGGGGCACGGCAATTTTTCCTCTGGTAAGGGGCACTTCTACGTACATTGTACATATGCATGTGGAAATTTATTTGTATCGGAAACTTTGCAAAGAGCACCACAGAAAAAGCACAGGGCACCACGGCTGTGGGTGCCGTGGGTTAATTCGAGGCCTGCTAATAGACCTGTATCATGCTGCCACCATCTTGGTCATGTTCCTTGTATCCAATAACAGTAATGGATGCTAACAGTCAATGTGTAAAAAGGAACCAGACTATTTTCCCCTTCCTGCCTCGGTTTGGTTACATTGATTTGAATGGGAGAAAAAACAAGATAGCCACACCGTGATAAAGGTCTATAGTACCTACAGTAACAATGAGAAATAAGATGTAAATTTAATGATGTTTGAGAAGGCTTGAGAACACGTATCTAGTTTAGAATAAGCAATACCAACTGCAAGGGTGCACGTCATTGCTGACAAAAAAGGTCTGAAACTCTGATCAAAATTTTAGGAGATATCTTGAGATCAGTGAGGACATTTCCACCTTTTCGTAACCCCTGGAGTTTACAGATTTCCAAGGAGCTTTTAGGAACAGTATCTTAAAGGGAAACGTTGCCTTGGATCGGGCGAGTTGGTCTATCAAAAGCATTTGTAACCGTTTGTTATAAATTGCATATGGTTAGAAAGATGTTTTAAAAGTAGAATACAATGATCCACACAAATATGTCTCGAAATTGCGTGGTTTTCCTTTTACATCGTGAGCAGCCACGGTCGGCCATTTTGTGGAGTCAACATTTTGACTCCACAAAATGGCCGACCATGTTAGTTCACAAAATATAAGGAAAACCACGCAATTTTGAGGCATATTTGTGTGGATCATTGTATTCTACTTTTATAACGTCTTTCTAACAATATGCATTTAATAACAAACGGTTACAAACGCTTTTTTTTTGACCAACTCGTCCGATCCAAGGCAACATGTCCCTTTAAGTGCTCTGAGAAAAGATAAACATCATAATTTATTCATGAGTGGAGATAACATTATACAAGCTATTTTTTATTCTCCAGGCAGACATAAAAAAAGACTGAACTCAGATAAAAGTTTGAAATTTCTTATCCCTGCAACTGCTAAGAAAAAAAGCTTACCGCGGTCTTACAGTGTTCCAGCCAGGCCCAATTTCATGGCCCTGCTTACCACAGAATTCCCTGCTTACAGAGCCCTGTACAGCGCATGATTCTATGGGCCATAGGCAAAGAATTCCACGTTAAGCAGAGCCATGAAATTGGGCCCAGTTGTTTTACCAGTTGAATGATTTAAAATGGATAATACTAAAATACTATGTAACTTACAGTGTCAATAGCTCCCCTACATTTACAAAATGATGGAAATCAAACACCTGTTGTACAGTACAATAGCGGCAAATACATGTACAGCAAATTGACAGTTATATTATATCACACCACAGCAGACGAGCAATAAAAATCAAGGCTAATTACGTTGTTTACTACTTGATATCAAACATATATATAGTACATTATTTATCATACCAGCAAATTCCACGGAAAATATTCAAACAAAGATCCAGTATGGCTGTCAGTGGAAATGAAACATTGCACTGAAATTTTTGTAATTTTCATCTAGGGACCTACATTTACATTTATGCAGGATTTTAAATGTGGCTGTTGGAACAGAACTGGGTGGAAAATCAATATCCTTGCAATAACACAGATTAGAGATGCTTTTTTTATTCTGCATTATGATGACTTAAACTAGGCACTGTACACGTTTGGTAATTACTCAAAATATATATTAGCATAAAAACTTACTTGGTAACGAGCAACGGAGAACTGTTGATAATATAAAACATTGTAGGAAACGACTCCCTCTGAAGTAACGTAGTTTTTGAGAAAGAGGTAATTTCTCACTACAATAATAACAGACTTCAGGCATGAAGCCTTTTATTCCTATCTGAAAGCACACAAATTTGTACAACAAGGGTGTTTTTTCTTTCATCATTTTCTTGCAACTTCGATGACCAATTGAGCCCAAATTTTTACAGGCTTGTTATTTTAGGCATATGTTGGGATACACCAAGTGAGAACACTGGTCTTTGACAATTACCAAACGTGTTCAGTGCCTTTAAAGGTAGGGTCATCATTTGGTTTTTGTCAACACAATGCTGATAATTATAGGCAAAATTATAAAGAAAGTATACAATAAAAGTCACATGTGAAAGTTTCAGTTGAATACAGTGACTTGCTGAGAAAACAGCAAAAAACTGAGGTATTTTCACCTGAACGTCAAATCCATCCATCTTTGGCTGCAGCATTCGTGAACGGACACAACCTTCAGAAATCTGAGAATGAATCGTTTCTCAGATTCAAATGTTTTTATTTCTATCATTGGGGGCATTTTAGACAAAATGAATTTGCAGGATGCCTAACCATCTTTGTAAGCTTTTGGATAGAAATTACACAATTTATTTTTGGGGTCATTTTTACCAAACGATGACCCTACATGTACATATCGTCACCGACGCCACGAAGTAGCACACAGTGTACAAAACCACTTTTTTTTTCAGATTTCATTTTTTTACATATTTAAACAATGTTAACCGAGGCCTACAACTTCATGAAGTTTCAACGCTTCATGAGCTTTACTTTTTTAATTACGGTAATGAGGGTTTGCAACTTTGCACCGAACCTGACATTTTTTGACGCCACGAAGTAGCACTAAGATTCAATTTACCATTGAAACACACGGCGCGCACACACCTCAAAATTGAAACAAAAGTTTTCACGAAGTAGCATTGCAATCTTGTGTAGCACGCGTGACCTAGATTATCTAGGTCACAAACACGCATTGTAATACCTGGCAGTGCTACTTTGTGAAAACGAAAAGGGCCGTTTTCGTTAATTTTCGATGTCACGAAGTAGCACGCAGCTTTCTTACTTGATTGCTTCTTAATTTAGGCGAATTTAAAAAAAAAAGCAACGTATATGAAGTTCAATGCATCAAGTCTCCACTGTAAGAAAACTAGTTGAAAATACCCTGAAATTTTGTAGGAAAGCTTATTTTTAAAAAGCATTCAACTTTAAACGCCGTTTTCTCAGATTGTTACTTTTTATTGGTATCTACCTCTGTGCTACTTCGTGGTATCGGTGACGATATGTGTACCTTTAATTCTGAGTCACCAGGCTTTATTGCATACATAACAAACCTGGAATTTCATCTTTGAGAGGGCAAGGCCATTTTTATTTTGCAAAGGGCACTTCCATCAGAAAATCTTGAAATCTGCTGGAAACTTTTGACCAGTGCAAGCAAGACCTGGGTTCAATTTCATAGAGTTGATTTTAAAGCAGAAAAAGTAGAATGAGGTAACCAGCCAAAATACCATTCTGCATTTCCCTCTGTGACTGGTTTCCTGCAAATTTTTACTTTGAGCAGAACGCTATAAAATTGGACCCCGGACAACAGAGGCTATGACGCCGTGTCATTCCAAGCCTGATGTGCAGTAAGTCATTTTAATTTCAACATATGCTGTATGAAGACTGAACAATTCAAGTTTGATCGATAAAAAAATAATTAATTAAATATTACAAATTTAATGCAAGAGAACTTTTGTGCGTGTCACAACAAGACCTTTTTTTATTTTAAAACAAATCCAACTGAGAACTGAAGGTTGAAATTTGAAGATGGGGACAGTTTTCTCAAACTTGGTAGTAAAGTTATGGAAGAGGAAAAAATTGTCATGAATCATTGGTAAAAAATATAAATTTTTATAAAAATGTTTTGTCAGAATGCTTTCAGATTGAACATCGTCAAAGGACCAAAAATGAAAAGTAACTTTGAAAAAAGACAAAAGAAGAAGATAAGGCTGGCCAAGTACAATGTACAAAAAGTAACTAGTTTCTCGTCTGGACTTAAAAAAAAAAAAGGAGGAGGCAGGGCTTTACTATTTACTATTTTTTGCTATTTTTTTCCAAGACAGCCGCCATGCTAAATATGGCTGGCCAAGGTATATTTATTCTCAGATATTGAGCTTTTTGAGTATACTGACAAAATGACTGATGCAATGTATGCCAAAACAAATGATTTGTATCATTTCAGTCCACTTGCTAAGCAAGTTTCAAAATTCAGAATCGGCTATTGTATTGCAAAGGTGAAAAAAGAGTCTAGAAAAATTCTTAGGCAAAAAGAAACCAAGGAACTTCGTTTTTTGTTCTTGAATTTTACTTTTTTTAATTTTTAGTAAATAGTTATAGTAAAAAAAAGGGGGCGGCGGCCAAAAAGGAAGCGGGCGGGGACGAGAAACTTGTTACTTTTGTTACTTGGCCTTATAAATAGGGAATCCATCCCTTAGACAGTGTTGGTGAAAATATAACCAAGTAGAGTGAAGGCGCCACGAAAAGTCTAACCAAGTTCTTTTTTAGTGTTAATAAATGCCACTATTAGGCTAACTTCAGTCACTGACATTTATTACGCCTTATATTTTGAAATTAGAATTTTCCCTTTTTGGGACACTTTGAATTCTTCAATGACACCAAGGATGATGTAAACTTCAATTCGAATTGAATTACTGAAAGTGAAATAAGGAACTTTGTAAAAGCAAGTAAAAGGGTCATCTGTTGTGATAGTAAGCAAGGGGGGAGAGGGGGAGCCCTGCCACCCTTTCTTGCCCTCCCAAATGAGACAACAAACGCAAAATGAATGGTTCGATACATCAAAAGCTCTCCCCTCCCCCCACACAATGACTGGAGATAAATCATCTCCGGATGTCCATGGAGGTCATCCTGCAGTAAATTAACTCAGGACTCAAAATGTCGGATGGCACTTCCAGAGCTGCGTAATTTTCTTCCTCCCCGACCGCCAATCATCATGTAGGATAATCCCCTGAGTAGCAGTTTAAAAGCCATTCTCGAGTGCGCTCGGAACTTTTTGGGCACTCTCAGTTCCCGTACAAAGTTAACACGAACTATGTAGCGCCCTCTTTATGGATCATACTACCCAGCGCCAAAAGGGCCTGCCCTGTACCGCTACTGAGGTTTAATTAAAAGCAATTTTAGGAAAAAATTCCCTATCCGGCCACCAGTTTTTCCCAATCGGTTAGGCCATCGACAAAACCAAAAGCCAAAAACAAAACAAGAAGAGAAACCTTGCGTGCGAACGATACTGACAGTGACACTGACCATGCTGACACTACAGCACTGTACTGTGACACTCAGTCAGTGCATGGAGGAAGAAAACCTATTTTCTTCCTCCATGGTCAGTGGAAGTCTGAACTGAAAGTGAAAGTGAACTGAGTGAAAGGGGCAGCTAGTACAGTAGCCCTGGTAGGACGTCAGTCAGTGTACACTGACGTCCTGGGTATAAAGCGCCTCTACAATGCGAACATATTTTGAAGTAATGTTTTTTCATAATTTTACCTGATTTAAGAAGCTGAAATTCCGTTCATATATTCTTTATGTCCGTAACTCACTATTGATGGGTCCAACAATAACAATTTCGTCCACGAATGACATTATTCTAGCAAATAAGTCTGAGTTGTGCACTACCGTTTTTATCATCGTGTACCAATTGACTGTGTAAGTAGGCTCAGGCGCGCATGCGTGACATGCATAGTAACCAAGACTGCGCCCTCTATCGTGGTTGCTATGCAAAGGACGCACATGCGCTGAAACATTCACGTCTTGTCAGTTTCGGCCTGTCGCCGAGAATGCATAAATTTCCTTTTTATTTTCACAATAATGTCATCCAACCAAGGATAAAATTGGCAATTCTGAATAGAGCAGGAGTAAGGTTCAGGACACAAGGAACATGTGAGTCAAGTTTCAGCTTCCTCAAAAAGGTAAAAATATGATAAAAAATGGTTATAAATTTTTTCGCAATGGTACGGGACCTTTATACCCTGGACTCCGTCGCGTTGTATGCAAAGGAGGAGTCCAACCTGGGCTACTAGTACAGCATGTAACACTAACACAAGTCGAGTTGTCTCATCTACAGAGACTTGAGTAACGGAATTTCTACTTACCGAGTATTCCTTCTTTCATTTCTGTTCCCTTTTCGAGGTCCACAATCAAATTTTTTGGCTCACCATGCCCCCCTCTATGTTCTAGACATGGTGCTTAAAACAACCCTCACATGAAACATTGCAGGTCGCACTGAATTACTGAAATATCAGCACATAACCGGGAATGTTGACAAAGTGTCATTTCTCTACAATTGTCTGGCCATCATGATGGTGTCAAAGGTCATCTACTCGACTGATGAGAGGCCCTTGGTTTTGCGTGCGTAATTAACTCTGTGTGCGTACGCGCATTGCGCATAATGTGATGTCAGCATGCTGATCACCATTGTACGACGTCAGCCTACCGGGTGCAAAATAATTTCTTTTGAAGACAGAAATTGCCATTCTCTGTTTAAAACCAACAGTTATTTTACCTAGTGCCCTTTTTTGTTTAGAATTAAAACAACTAATGTTTCTATTAAAATTATAATAACAATGAAGTAACCTAATTTGCTTAAAAAAAGAGTGAATTTGTACATTCCAGGGCCTTTGTGGTAGGCAAGACACTGGTCATATGGGGCTTATACATTTTGTGCCATAATTTCAACATTAATGCATGAGTTCTAAAAACAGCTGAGCAAGTTTTGAGAAGCTGAAGTTTGTCCCCTTTCTTCATATCATGAAAAGTTTATATAAAAAAAACGTGATCTCCATGGAAGACTTAAAGGGCCCTGAAGTAAAAATTTCTTAGGAATATATTTTGAGCTTCCCCAGAGGGGAAATGTTTTCCTTCCTGCATGTTTTTTTGATAAATCCCTTTCTTTCTTTTTTTATCGTTCACTTTGTCTGTCCAACGAATCTACTTTTTATTGTCACTCAAAAATGTGCCTTTTAAATAAAAAAAATGTCAGTTTATTCTCCGGTCACAACTCACAAAGTACCTGACTACATCATAAAAACCACTTTTACAAATCATTAAAAAAAATCATCACCCTTTTTATGCGTGACTCATATGGATTCTGTTCAAATAAAAACACAACAAATCTCCACAAAAAGAATTCACTGTATAATTTTTTATGGTAGCCATTTTATTTAAACAATTTATAATGACCTACCGGTATGTAGTGAGCACTGAACACATTTTATTACCATTGTACAATTTAGTTTAATTAAAGGGAAAGAACATTATTCTGTAGTTATTACCACCAACATTTTGCATCAGGATAGAAGACCTGTGGGAAGTTTAGCAATAGTGCAATAATTTAACTCAAACTTAACAATGTTGTTGCTATGAGCACGGAGGAACAATAAAAAAGTAAACAATACTAACGAATCCTAACCATATCAACATAATTTGTGTCCCACAATCACTGTTAAAAACAAAGAAACCCTGGAAAGACGTTAATTAATAAGTGCTAATATATTTGCCATACTGACTTCCAGTGGCACAGCACCCTTGCTTGAAAAAACCTAAAACAGATTCTAAGCCCGGAGGACGATTTTGTCACACAAGCAACTTCGAGCAGTCTCTGACATAAAAACCCCATAATTTGGGTCAGGAAGAAATATCCTCTCCAGCTGGCATTGTTGTCATGTTACCATAGGCAGTAGTAAACGACCCCACTTGCATTGGACAACAACAAGGTCAAACAATGGAAATGTGCATGCGTAAACGCGCTGCAAACAACTCTCAGCCAATGATAGGTCTTCATTGACCTCATAGAGGGCGCTGTCTTGGGCTTGTGATGTCATATGCACAGGGTCTATAAAGAAGTCGTAATTCTGCTGAAAAAACATTTCTTCTCAGCCTCACTTTAGATCAAAGATCGTATAGCAGAGCAGGCCCAAGATGTGCAACTTGGGCTGAAATGTGAAGCATGCACTGGACGCCATTTTAGTAAGCAGGTGTTTTGATGCAGCAATAGACAAGTGCAGAAAATGAGCATTGCTATCAATGCTATAACAAAACATTTGCTTACTGAAATGGGGCCATGCTGTACGATCTTTGCTTTAGATGCATTGCTTTGAATAGGGGATGAAAACAAGATGGCAGTACAATGATGATGTCTTAAACCTAAGGTGCAATAAAAACTGTGCTGACATTTAGCTTGTATTGTATAATGGCATTGTATTTGTCCGTTTGGGTACATGTCTTTATTGCAGACTTAGGCTCTTTAAAAGGTTTGGTAATTGTCAAAGACCAGCGTTCTCATTTGGTGTATCCCAACATATGCATAAAATAACAAGCCTGTGAAAATTTGGGCACAATTGGTCATCGAAGTTGCAAGAAAATGATGAAAGAAAAAACACCCTTGTTTTACAAATTTGTGTGCTTTCAGATAGGAATAAAAACTTCTTGCAAGAATTGTTATTATTTTAATGAGAAATTACCTCTTTCTCAAAAACTACGTTGGTTCAGAGGGAGTCATTTCTCACAATGTTTTATACTGTCAACAGCTCTCCGTTGCTCGTTACCAAGTCAGTTTTTATGCTAATAGATATTTTGAGTAATTACCAAACAGGTACAGTGCCTTTAAACAAATCAGCAAACATTTAGTGATAAATCATGGAAGCTTCAATATTTTAAAAGCGTTGATTTTTAGACAATTGACAAGTACACTACTTCTTGCTTTTAATTGTTACCATTTATTTTTTACATTATATCTAAATGAAGTCAAACAAACGTTTGGATGTTAACATTTTTCCCCCATCTCATCTTGATAGACTGATCACCAAGTATTTTAATCCACGAGGTGAAATACGGTTTGATTTTATGATCATAAAACATTATGCGTATAGTGCCATTTCCTAAAAACAAACAAATTAAAATCAATCCGTTTGATTTGCAATTCACTAATTGTACTAGAGCTTACACAATCATCAGAGGGCAAAAGATAATTAACATTATTAAGGCTACACAAGAACGATTGTTGCAATTATCCTAATTGTACAAGAGCAAAGACAACAATTTCTTCCCAAATTTCGGTAGCAGCTAATACCGTTCTAAATACTTCATTACAAACGATGTTCATGCCTGAACTTGAGTACCTCACACAAAAGTAGGCTGCGTTCAAGTTTATTTGATTTTGAATTTTAAAAGTCATGATTGAAATCAATGACTGATTGAGATTTAAAAACCTATATTTAGCTAGCTGCACTATAGACTTGATGACAAGTCGTAAGTCGGTGTCTATTTGTCTGCCACACTGCCTATTACAAACACACATCCTGCCGTTCATGCAACAGTCACAGTGCGATTATACATTCATGCAACGGTCGTAGGTAGCGCGTGGCAAGGTCCGTCATCTGACTCACACACATACTGGGATCGAGGATGTGTGCACCGTCCCCGCAACTAGACTGCACAACAATTACCGACTTGATTTCAAGACTAGCTGCACTAGGAGATTGCATTGCCGGGCATTTGGCAACGGCATTGTGATAAGATTAAGAACATTTCTCACAAGTTTATCATGGGCAATTTAATAAGGGTTTTTGAGAATCAAACCACCTTGCACCACAACTACTGTCCCTGTTTATTGGGCCCACTCCTGAGATCATCTGAACTCCTTAGGAGTATGCAGCACCGGTAACCAATGGGCCCACTAATCATCATGCGCATTAACTATCTCAACCCTCGCAGGAATGCATTTGTTCCTTGGTGATGAAAAGCAATTACAATTAAGCCACGTCTTGCAGAGACTAGCAGAGACAAGTAGAGAAAAATTTCATGAGCAGAGATTTGATAAAATACAACACAGACGACTGAGGTTATGGCTATGCAATTTTTTGATAAGTTCTTAAAATTCCCATATTTTAATTCCCCCTTCCCCCCCCCCACCTCCGAAAAAATTAATTAATAAGAAGAAACTTGCACTTGTAGACCATCAGACCAAAAATATTAATTGCATTGCATCACAATAACAACTTAGTGTGGATAACAGACGGTAAAACCAGCAAAATCACATAAAACTAGGAATTTAAGAGTTTTACCTCAAGTACATAACATAAGATAGGGCACTAAATTGGGTGCGTGTAACTCCGAGTTAAATATCTGCACTTATATCCAAAGTTTAAAAGAATCATATCTTGAGTTTGTTGAGTTTAATCGGTGACTGCATCATCTATTCTTAAAGATACAATAATTGTGTATTTAATATCTGGTAATAAACAATGGTTAACACTTATCTAAAGTTTGTGATTTTGAAGTGAAAAGCTTTCAACTCACTTTGCAGTATTTGTACAGAATAACTTTCATTAATTTCAAAGGTTTAGGACTCCAATCCAATGCTCTTTACCCGAGATAAATGCCATGCCCCTTTAAAGGGGCTGTGTCATTGTTATCAAAGCAGGCCTGTGGCAGATTATGGAATTATGATCTCTTACCCAGTTACTGCACGCGCGCACCCTCCTTCCATATCCAACCTATGGAGAGCGGGCACGTACATGCTGTAACTGGGTACAGCCACATGCCTGCTTTGATATGGATCATGACGACACAGCCCCTTTAAAGACACTGGACACCTTTGGTAATTGTCAAAGACCAGTCTTCTCACTTGGTGTATCTCAACATATGCACAAAATAACAAACCTGTGAAAATTTGAACTCAATTGGTCATCGAAGTTGCGAGATAATAATGGAAGAAAAAACACCCTTGTCACACGAAGTTGTGTGCTTTCAGATGTGATTTTGAGGTCTCGAAATGAATTCAAATATTTTACTGAGAAATTACTTTTTTCTCAAAAACAACGTTACTTCAGAGGGAGCCGTTTCTTACCATGTTTTATACTATCAACAGCTTTCCATTGATCGTTACCAACTAAGTTTTTATGCTAACAATTATTTTGAGTAATTACCAATAGTGTCCAGTGCCTTTAAGGCTTGTGACTGTATGGCAGATAATTGCTTCTGTAAGCCTAGATCGATACCCCTTTGATGATCAGGGCCCAATTTCATAGAGCTGCTTGAGCACAAAAAGTAGCTAAGCGCAAGAAAATTATGCTTACCAGAATAAGGCAACCAGCCAAAATACCATTTCACATGTACCAATTGTGACTGGTATCCTGCTCATTTTTGCTTAGCAGGAAATTGTTCAGAAATATTTTCTGCTTAAGCACCTCTATGAAATTGGGCCCGGAGCCCAATTTTATGACCCTGCTTACCACAGATTTTTGTCCTTACAGGGCCCTGTAAATTGCACTAAGCACTAATTACAAAGGGGGGAAGATCCATTCGTCCATTAACCATTTCATGATCAACCATTGAAAATGAAACCGTCTTCAGTCTGCATTATGTGAAGTGGTTACAGCTAGTTTACAACTACTCTATCCTAATACACTAAAACCTACACTTACAAGTTACAGAAACCCATTTTGATAAGAGATGAAGTAAATTTTGAAGATCTATATTGTAAAACGTACTTAAAATTAAATATTTCCGATCCCTTACTCTACACGATCAAAACAAAACTTGCCATTGTGTGATTCACGTGTGTGGTGTACATAGTACACACTACGAATTGGTGTCACTTTTCCAGGATGCAAGGCATAAATTAACACATGTTTCAATAGATACATACATTAACATTTTAATTTTTGTATTAGCACTCTCTTATACATGTACATGAAGCTTTACAATACGCTTTCAAAAAGGTAATAATTTGAGCGAGGTTTTATCGTGACACACAATAGATCTTTACCACGGTGCAGCCATCTTGTATTTCTTGTATACACTTCAATGCAAGGCTGCGTCCGAATTGGCGGCTATGGCTATGGCTGGATCGCGGCATCATTAAGCATTGAAGTATAGGACGTCCTTAGCAACACCATTAGCAACAGTCGTAGCCGTAGCCACTAATTCGGATACGGCCTGAGGCTCTAAGGAAAAAATAGCCTGGTCCCTTTTTTAGTGAAATGAGACTTACAAGTAATTGTCATAAGAGACCACCAGGACCAAGATGGCTGCAACGAGATTATTGTCCATTGGTGACATTTTGTGCATGTGTACATACTTTCCACATTTCCCGTTTCCTCGTTAAGAATGATTTTATTATAATTTCAAAGATTAGATCTATTGCCCCATAAAACAAGTGATCCCACACACTTGCAGGTGAGTTTCGAAAATGCAAGCCAACATGGCATTCACTTATATTATGTTACAATCATTTGACCTTCGGTATTGACCTTTATCCAAAATTGACCTTTAGGACCTCCAGGGCAATTCTAATCACATTACTCTGACCGCACATATCATAAATCTGAATTTACAGAATTACTTTCTCAAATTGCTTTGTGGAAATTTGTTTTGTTAGTAACAAACCTCAAAATCGTCAATCAATAAAACTGATTCAGTAAACGGTTTCATGGTCAGTGTAATACAAGTGGAATCACCTTAGTGGTTATATTTGAAAGAATTATAGTCAAGCCACGAAAACTTGCTTACATCAAGATCTGGTGTGACTTCTCTTGAGGTCACTCCTGGTTGAGGTCAATACCAAGGTCAAAGGTCAAAGTCACCTGGCTTTGACCACCGGCTTAATACACAAGATCCTATCAGGATCGCAGTAGACGTTCAATGGCTGCATTGACATCTCCACCAGTTGAAATCAGAGCTTGTAAATTCTGAGCCCTGTCGACGAAGCCCATGTTGGACAGCTGCTCAAGCTGCAGGCGGAAACGCACCTCTGGAGGCTGCTGCATAGGAACAGAATAAAGAAACAGTAAACTTAAAGGTATCATACACGTTTGGTAATGACTCAAAACAAATATTAGCATAAAAACTTACTTGGTAACAAGCAACGGAGAGCTGTTGATAGTATAAAACATGGTAGGAAACGACTCCCTCTGAAGTAACGTAGTTTTTGAGAAAGAGGAAATTTCTCACTAAAATAATAAAAATTTCTTGCAAGAAGTTCTTATTCCTATCTGAAAGCACACAAATTTGTACAACTAGGTTTTTTTTTTCTGTCATCATTTTCTTGCAACTTCGATGACCAATTGAGCCCAAATTTTCACAGGCTTGTTATTTTATGCATATGTTGGGATACACCAAGTGAGAACACTGGTCTTTGACAATTTCCAAACGTGTTCAGTGCCTTCAAGGTGATTATCACAAACACTTCAAAGTATGAGACATCATTGGCTTTTGAAAGAGTACATGTTCCCATCCTCTAGTTTCCAATAAATACGCAATCCTAGTGAAGTTTGCGGTAACACCACGTAATAATCTCTCTTTGATTTGTGGTGGTTCTGAAAAGAACCGGTGGTTTAGATAAGTCGGCGTTTCGATGAGTATGCTCAGAAGACAATCAGAGCACATTGAATGAAATGTTGAGTTGTTAAACCACTTGTTCTTTTCAGCAGAACCATCACAACTAATAGTGGGTGCGTTCGATTAGCTTCCCCGGGTCGACCCCGGTGTGCTCATCCGGGTGAGCCCCTGACATGAGCTAATTGAACGCCAACTTCCCCCAGCATTCACACAATAAATCTTCGGACAACCGACCGGAACTATTTTCCATGAGTGTGCATTACGACCGTGGATTCACGAAAAGATTGAAAATGATTATTCTCAAGGTAAAACTGCAACGTTAAATTATTTTACAAGCCCACGCTGTTACAAAAGTACTCGTCTTTAATAAGAAATATTTAATGCTCACAAAGTCGCTGTTTTAAGGGTGAAAATGTGTGTCAAACTTACTGAAAGTGTCCCGCTGAATTACAAACAATTTAAACCAACCAAATTAGGTGGTCACATTAAAAAAATAACAATAATAATATTAATAAACTCCATAAAAACAGTTGTTTTTATAGTACAATCATATACTGATTTTAATTAGGGAACTCAAACTAAGAACAACATGTCCGGGAACAATACTTGGTAACTTTATAGTAGTGCTTAACAGGGATTTGACGAAAAATAACAATTCCTGAAAATGGCCTGCAGGCCTAGGTTCCCCCTTACTCTGACCTGAAACCGCCAAGATGTTACAATTCAGGAGGTTTACAGACCCTGTACATCACCAGAAATACAAAACTACAAGTTCGCACACAATGTGGACTATTTAATACTCTCCCTTTGGTCACTTCTTTCAAGAAAATTGGAAAGCTCAAGGAGATTTTGAGAAAATATTGAAATCAGGAAAAATACTGAGAAATCACAAGCCTGGTTCATACTTCCTGCGAATGCTTCGTGCGTGCGAATTCTACGCCACAGCTCTATTTTCGCTGCGAATGCATCGCAAGAGTCATCCACAGCTCAACTCTTCCAAATTGTTCGTTGCGAATTTGCGACGTCAAAATTCGCATCGCTATCACATTCGCAGGAAGTATGCACTGGGCTTTATATTTCAGATTAAAAACTACCAAATCATCAAACTCTGTCCTCACCTGCGATGTCATGGACCCTTGCGGCGTGGTCCCCCCGGCTCCTAAATTAGCGAGCATCTGTGTCATCATCTGACTCCACTGGTTACTGTCTAGTGCTCCCATTGGGCCTTGGGATGGGGGAGTAGTCGTTGATGAGGTGGTGCTAGGTGTGGTGCTGGGTGTGGTGCTGGACGTAGCTGTGGTGGTAGTGGTGCTACTCGTCGAGTCTGTCGGGGCTGCGGTGGGTGTGGTTCCTTGGGGTGTGGTGGTGGTTGAGCCAGGTGCACCCACACCTCCAGCGCCGAGGCCACTCAGTCTATACATGGTAAAAACAAATTCAGTAAATGCTTTCAAATACCCACAACATACATGAGCAAAAGAAACTCCACCATTTATCTTAAGAGATTAATGGGCGGACGATACAGGCTGAAAAAAATGCACACACATACACAAAAATACATACCTTTGCCTAAAAAGACATGCATGAATCATCTCTCAGATTTAAATGTTTTTATTGATTTCTAATCAACAGGGGCATTTCAGACGAAATGGTTTCACAGGATGCTTACTACCATTACCATCTTTATAACAACTAAGCTTTCGGATAGAAATTACACCATTTTTTTTCGGGGTCATTACTATAGTATGACTCTACTTTTAACCTTGCGTTAAAATGGTGTAAAATGTAATTTTATTTGATACTCTTTCAGAGCTAATGAAACAAGATGTCATTGAATATCAACAACAAATGGGTCTGTACATTTCAAAGAGCAATTTGTGTGTCAGTCAAAAGGTCAAGGTCAATGCCTTTTTTTAGTAAATATCATCAGAATTCAGGAATGAACTAAAACAATCCTGCATAAAAATGCATAGACCCATGTAATTAAAATGTGTCATCACTGGATTTTTCTTGACAAAAAAAGCACTGCAAGGGTATCAAACACAATGGCATTTTACACAATTTCAACACAAGTTTAGAGACTTATAATTTCCCCCCCCCCTTAATAAAGATTCTATCTATTCCAAAATGAGTGCATCACAAAACTCAATTCGACATTTGAGCCCCTATTTAACAAACACTTGCACTTAAACCTTTTAACCAAATTTTGTTTTCACAACTGAATAAGCGAAACAAATATTAATTTTCCTAACACAAAGCGACTTAAATGGATTGTATACGTTTGGTAATTGGAACCCACTTTTTGTTTCAATCCTACGTAGTTGTAGATATATACCATAAAACTAACCTGTGAAAATTTTATTTCAAAAGGTGATAGCATTTTTGAGATATTGCCGAAAAATCTGGAGCGGTTATGTCCTCGCAGGAAGAATAATCTGCAATTAAAATACACAATCTAAGAAACGTTACTGCAGTAACGCTTATCAGATTCAAATCTTTGGGGATAAAAAGTGATATCTTTTTCCATAACCACAGTACTTTGAAGTGAAAAGTTTTCAAAATGCATTATACTATCCAAAGCTGCTGTACTTCTTACCAAGTAAGTTTTTATTGCCAATAAGTTTCAGAGTCATTACCAAACTTATACAGACCCTTTAACAAGATGAAAAGTGAAGCTACAGCCCTGGTTTAACTTCTGAAATTCAAGAAAACATGAAGGCTGGACTTTTTGAATTATTGGCTACGGCTACGGCTGCAGCTTGATCGTCACGCGATTACACACTAAACCATTGGATGCCCATAGTAACACCCTTAGCAACAGCCACAGCCGTAGCCACAGCCACAGCCATAGCCACAGCCGCTAATTTGGACACAGACTTACCCTGGTACAATGCCTGGTGCCACAGACTGCAGTTCTTGCATGCCTTGTTGTATCTGCATGATGGCTTGAATGGCCCTTGGATTGGTCATTACATTACGCACCTCCGGATTCTCCATCTATAACATACAAATAAACCCCCTGTAGTGATTAACGTGTTCTTATGGGCCTTGGGCAAATACACCACAAATTACCACAACAAAAAATAAACAGCATGGCCATCTGTTTTAATATAAGAGAAGAACACAAGTTTCCAGGTGCGGAAACTAACAGTGATATCATTTTCAAAATGTGACACCTGGGCTCAATTTCACAAAGAGTTAAGATTGATCTCAAGTGCAAATCAGTCTTAATTGCTAAGCAGAGTGTGATGTCACAATACAAATCACTATGGTGATACTGACAACTCATCTTAAGATGAATCTTAGTGCTTTGTGAAATCGACCCCTGGGCCCAAATTCATAGTAGGTACACACAAACATATCATGCTTACCCAGGGCATAATTTCCTGGCACTGCTTACCACAGAATTCTGCACTTACAATGTCTTGCGAAGAGAGTGATTCTATGGGCCGTAATTGCATAATTCCGCAGTAAGCAGAGCTATAAAACTAGGCCCTGTATATTTATTTTAAATTTAATTTATTTTTTTAATTTTGAGGTTGAAGGAAATACCTGTTGAAGGAAATTCGGTAGCATTTGGGTCATCTGTTGCAGTAACTCCGGATTTCCAGCATACATTGGACTTGCTCTCAAGGCCTGTTCATAACAAAGATCAATTTTCGTTTAATTGGTACGTTCCATTATATTTGTGTTTAAAACAATTTTTGGGGTTGAACAAAGAAAAAGAAAAATTGACTAGAGTGGAACTTGAACCTTCGACCTCCGGATTGACGTGCTGGAGCTCTACCAACTGTGCTATCTAGCCCTAATATTGGCGGTATCCCTACTTTGTCAATATCTTTAATAAGACCCAGTCCACCAGTTGATATGTGATTAGTGGTTTATGCTGCACTGCTGTTGGAAGAAAGACCCCTGGTAAACCACAACTACCCTAGATACATCCAGGATTCAAAACATCCCTTGTTTCTTAACGCACTTGGGGAGACTGTTCTTTTTCAAATGTTGGACCATCTTTTTTAAAATGCTCTTCCACTGAACTTATACTAATAGACACTCTCTCCAGCTTCAAAACTAACTTAAAAAACACTTGTTCAGTTTAGGCTTAAAAGGGTCTGTATACATTTGGTAATGACTCTGAAAATTAATGGCAATAAAAACTTACTTGGTAAGAAGTAAAGCAGCTTTGGATAGTATAATGCATTTTGAGAAACTTTTCACTTTGAAGTACTGCGGCTGTGGAAAAATATATCACTTTTTATCCCCAAAAATTTGGATCTGAGAAACGTTACTGCAGTAACATTTCTCAGATTTTGTATTCCAAATGCAGATTATTCTTCCTGCGTGGACATAACCGCTCCAGATTTTCGGCAATATCTCAAAAATGCTACCACCTTTTGAAATGAATTTTTTACAGGTTAGTTTTATGGTATATATCTACAACTATATAGGATTGAAACAAACAATGGGTTCCAACTACCAAACGTATACAGACCCTTTAAGTATCGTCATTAGCAGAGTTCTTTTTTCTACGCACCAGGGGTGTCTTTCTGACAGACATGGCGCACTACAAATGTCCATTATTATTATTGATTATTAGTACCCACCTGTTCTGCCATTTCTGGATTGCGAGCCATGGATTGCAACATGGATTGCATGTAAGGTGCCTGCATCATATTCTGCACTAACTGCGGGTTGCTTGACACCTGTTGCATCATGCTTTGCATGCCTGGTGTGTTGAAAATACCATTGGCTGGAGAGACAGAACAAACAGGACAGTCAAACGGTTATTTCTACGGTGTGTTTCGACAAAATTAAAAATCCTGGTAACTGAGTGTAGTGTCCTCTTATCTAGAGTGACACCCACAGGGTGTGACATCTTGGATGACCTATTGATGTCCGATATCAGAACAAGTGTAAAAGGTTCAAACATAAAATGGATCATGTAGCTCTTCCCTTGCTGGTGTCAGTTCATGTCTTTCAAGAAATTTTACAGGCAGAGCAGACTGATGAAAAGGTATTGGAATCAGGTAAACTTTTCACAAGTTACAGTCACCCGCTTTTTTTCGAACCATGACAAACCTGACAGAAACAATGGTTAACCTCAAAGTAATCATAAAATTTTATTTTTGTTGTTTCTTTTGTATCGCGCCTCGAGCACCTGCAGGTGGAGCTGTGCGCAATATAAATCTATACATACCTGGATTTGATACACCTGGAGTGGTACCTGTTGAGGTTGGGGTTGTGGTAGACCCTGTGGTTGGGGTTCCGGTACGTCCCGAGGAGGCAGGCGCCCAGGGATTGGGGAGGGGTTCTGTGTTCTCTCTCCCCTGCTGGCCTGAGGTGTGATCGTTCACAAAAGAGAGTAATGAAAACAAAACATAAGAACTTCTAGACTTAATCTTGTGAAAACAACAGTTGGTCACAGTTTTAGATCATAATGTGTGTGATGCTCTCATATTTTTGGGAATGTTTGAAAACGATCAAGATATAGAGGGCAATTGGCACAGTGAACTTGAAAACATGATTCTTGTATCAGGTACATTAACCAAAATTTCCTTCTGTTAGTTTCTAGGATCCTTCCTCACAGCCAACAAAATTACCCACCAGGGCCCTATTTCATAAAGCATGCAAGCACAAAAACTTGCTAAGCACAGAAAACTCTTGCTTAGCAAAAATAGATTACCAGCCAAAATACCATACAGTTACCATTGCTGTGACTGGTACCTCACTCATTTCTTGCTTAGCCAAGAAATTTGCTTACCAGAATTTCCTGCTGAACAGCTTTATGAAATTGGGCCCAGATGTTAACTCAACGCTCAAATTGTTCACCTCCCAATTTCTGTGATGTGCCTGATCCCATGTAAACATGATCAGTTTACCAGTGCAGTCCTCAGTACAATACCATTCAGTAACTCAACACCCAAACTGTTGGACTCTGATTATGGCGGTATGCCTGATCCCATGTAAAGCATAATCAGTTTACTAGTGCAATCCTCGGTCCAACACCATTCAGTAACTCAACACCCAAACTGTTGTACTCTGATTATGGCGGTATGCCTGATCCCATGTAAAGCATGATCAGTTTACTAGTGCAGTCCTCAGTCCAACACCACTCAGTAACTCAACACCCAAACTGTTGGACTCTGATTATGGCAGTATGCCTGATCCCATGTAAAGCATAATCAGTTTACTAGTGCAGTCCTCAGTCCAACACCATACAACAACTCAACACCCAAACTGTTGGACTCTGATTATAGTGGTATGCCTGGTCCTGTGTAAGGCATTATCAGTTTACTAGTGCAGTCCTCAGTCCAACACCATTCAGTAACTCAACACCCAAACTGTTGGACTCTGATTATAGTGGTATGCCTGATCCCATGTAAGGCATTATCAATTTACTAGTGCAGTCCTCAGTCCAACACCATTCAGAAACTCAACACCCAAACTGTTGGACTCTGATTATAGTGGTATGCCTGGTCCTGTGTAAGGCATTATCAGTTTACTAGTGCAGTCCTCAGTCCAACACCATTCAGTAACTCAACACCCAAACTGTTGGACTCTGATTATAGTGGTATGCCTGATCCCATGTAAGGCATTATCAATTTACTAGTGCAGTCCTCAGTCCAACACCATTCAGAAACTCAACACCCAAACTGTTGGACTCTATAGTGGTATGCCTGGTCCTGTGTAAGGCATTATCAGTTTACAATTGCAGTCCAAAGTCAGATATGATTTTAAAAACCTGGAGGTCTGATATTTCACATAGGCAATTGCCTCCATGCCCCTAGTCATTGCCTTGGTGCCCCTTGAAATGATCCAGTAGGTATTTCAAACTCCTTCAAAAATTTCCCAACCCCAAGAACAGAGAAGCTGGTCTATACCTGCAGTTACGCACAGTATTTTCTGCATGTGTGATCTTTTTCTTCTTGCTATGGAAATGTAATCTATCGAGGCTTACCTGTTGAATTGTCAGGATTGTTGAATAAAGCAGCGAAGGGATTTCCACCGAGTTGCTCTTGAGCTGCATTCAACATGGGCTCTTGTATATCAGTGTACATACGCCTTAGGGCATTGTAACCGCCAGGGATACTCTATGTGGGTAGGAAAACAAATTATACATGATTAACTATCCCCCTTGTATTTTTTGGTTAGAGATCCTCCTGAACCCTCCAAGATATCCTCCACTCTATGGTAACCCAACACCAAGACATTTGAGCTTGGATAAGACTGATATGCCTGGACCAGTGATAAGCAATGGACCTTGTGCATAGATGTCGTAACGCCGCCATCTCAGAGGTAAAGCGTTGATGGCGTGTCGTGGCCGAGCGGTTAAGAGCACCAGACTCGAGCTCTGGTGTTTCTGATAATGAAGAGAAACAAAACTTATATGTTTTCACTGTTTTCAAACATTCAGTTTTGGACTCGGGAGATCAAAACAAATTGTTTTACTTATTTCTCAAATACTATAGCATTTCAGGCAAAAATATTACATGGAAAGTTTTCCACCATGACCATCTTTCTACCGTGTTAAGTTAAATGTGTAAAACTGTGAGCATTCATTTTTTTTCAGCTTCCCCTTTGAGTACCCTTTAAGAGAAAGTTATCATAGTGTAATACCTTTCCTAATTGATTTAATCAATTCTAGCTAATCCTTTCAAAATTTCAGGTTGTCTTATGTAAAGTAAAGTGATTTTAATTTTTGGCCCTAGCTTGTTCTTTCTTCTCATGAGGGGGAGAGTCCTCCAGGCAGGCAAGACAGGGTAATCTGTCCCTGTGCAATTTTTTATAAATACTGTTTTTATAACTTACCTTTACATCCAGAATAGCTTTTTAATGGATTTGTGAGCTTTTAATACAAAATAAAATAGTTAATGGCCCAACGTTTCGACCCTAGCAGAGTCTTTCTCGAAGGCTAAAAACGTCAGGCCATTAACTTTTTTTTTGCATTTATACCATAGGTTCTTTTGGTTGCTAAGCAAGTTGCAACAGCTAATTCTAATTTTCTCAGCTTTTAATATAATCTTTTTACTCCCCTTCATGAACTGTCTCACCCTTTGATCACCCTTAATGGCCCCAATTTCTCTTTTTTGACAAGTGTATTATGTCAACTGTGCCTTTTTAGATGTCTATTTCCTCTATTGCTTTGCATCGTTTAAGTAATCATGCAATTTCCTAATGAATTTTGTAACGAAATTGATGAAATTAAGACGCAATTCAATCTTCTGATTTAAATGAATTGTTTAAATTTTGAAATAAACAAATTTATATAGTACCTAGGGTTCTCCCCAGGTTTTTTCAAAACTGTGGGGCCAATATTTTGTGATGTTTTGCCGAAGCACGCTGAATTGAAACAAGGTCTTTGGAATGTTTTCTACTTGGTATTTTCTTGGTTTTCAAAGCCCTACTGTGCAATTTGGAGCATTCTACATGTATATGGTTTTCTTTTCATGTTTTTTGTGAAACTACCAAAAGTTTGTGTGAATATCGGTCAAAATGTGCGCGTATCGACATGCAATTTGCACTTATCAGCCCGATACGCTAGCTTGTGCAAGGAGAGAACCCTGCATTTATCTAGTATATATCTATCATATTTTTGATTTGTTTGTTTGTTTAGATGATCTTCCTGTCAAGGGAACACGGCAAACTTCCATTTACTTATTCTGGTCCATTGTGAAATCAGCGGTTAGCTTGGTAGGATTCGAACCAACAACCTTGTGATTGCAAGTCCTGCAGTCTTACCACGGTGATTTGTGTCCGTTGTGCTTACCTCTAGGTTACTGAGTGCTCTGTCCTGTGTACGCATCATCTCTTGCATCATGGCTGGATTCCTAGCCATATCCATTGTCTGTCTCAATAGGTCTGGATTATTCAACACATGACTGATCTCTGGGTTGCGCTGTGGAGATACAACACAAAAAATTGTTAGGTCAGTCTTCAGAATACAAATAAAAACAGTAGTCACCTGTTGCACACATTAAAGGGAAGGTATACGTTTAAAAAACTACTTGGTTAGAAGTACAGCAGCTTTCGATAGTATAAAGCATTTTGAGAATCATTTCACTTCGAAGTAATGTGGTTATGGAAAAAGATATCAGTTTTAATCCCCCAAAATTTGAATCTGAGAAACGTTACTGTCAGTAACGTTTCTCAGATTGTGTATTCCAATTACAGATTATTCTTCCTGCGATATCTCAAAAACGCGACCACCTTTTGAAATGAAATTTGAAGCATTGAAGCATAGGCCACCCTTAGCAACAGCCGCAGCCACCAATTCAGAGTGACGGCTTAACCTTCCTCTCAGTCTGGTACCCTACCTCAATGAGATTTTGCATCTCTGGATTACCAAGTATCATCTGTCTCATCAGTTCAGGGTTCTGCATTAGGTTCTGGATCAAGGGATTGTTCAGTACTTGTTGCATCAAGTCAGGGTTGCTCAGTAGCTGCATTGAGACAAAATAAAACAAAAGAGTCTTGCATGTCAAATACAAGTCCCTTACTCCAATGTACTCCCTAGGCCTTTTTGCTTACAGGGCCCAATTTCATAGAGCTGCTTAAAGGGACACGTTGCCTGGGATCGGGCGAGTTGGTCTATAAAAGGCATTTGTAACCGTTTGTTATAAAATTCATACAGTTAGAAAGATGTTTTAAAAGTAGAATACAATGATCCACACAAACATGTCTCGAAATTGCGTGGTTTTCCTTTTACATCATGAACAAACATGGTCGGCCATTTTGTGGAGTCAACATTTTGACTCCACAAAATGGCCGACTGTGTTTGTTCGCAAAGTAAAAGGAAAACCACGCAATTTCGAGGCATATTTGTGTGGATCATTGTATTCTACTTTTAAAACGTCTTTCTAACCATATGTATTTTATAACAAACGGTTTCAAATGCTTTTTTTTTAGACCAACTCGTCCGATCCAAGGCAACGTGTCCCTTTAAGCAGATAATATCACTTAACAATTCTCTGATTAGAAGAAATGAGCAGAATACCAGTCAAAAATGGTACATGTGACATGGTGTTTTGGCCGGTTACCGCATTCTGGTAAGCAAATTTTGAGTGAGCTTAGCTACTTTTTGTGCTTAAGCAGCTCTATAAAATTGGGCCCAGGTGACCTTCTCTCCTTTGTCACGCCACACCAAAATGTTAGGACTTAAGTAAGATTGGAATGCCTTACCCAGTGATAAGTTATTGTTATTTGGGCATACAACCCTAAGTCCTATTTTTTTTTTTTTTTTTTGGGGGGGGGGGGTTAAGGGTTAATAATTTTTTCCTAAAACAGTTGATCAGAAGCCTGTGTTTCTGTTGGAGATTAGAGGATGCCCAAATTGTTCAGAAATTTAAGGAAGTACAGAAATAATATTAAATCATATCCCATCTTTTGCAAAACTTATATTTGATTATATCAATTTCCTATCTAGTTAAGATTGCAGTAACACCATAAACATGAAATCTCTTTGAGTTAATGGTGGTTCTGAAAAGAACTGGTGGTGTAAAAACTCTATGTTTCGATTGGTATGCTCTGATCGTCTTCAGAAGAAAGAGGCAGATTTCAAAGAGACACTTTCAGGTGCTACTTCCTAAATTGTATCTCCACCATGCAAAGTTTAAAGCCCTACAAGATATTCCTTTATACTTTTTCCCTGCATTATTCACTAATGACAAAAACCCCCAAATATTTAAACCTACTGCATTATCCCATGCCTAGGCTCAAATTCACAAAGAACTAAGATTCATCATAAGATGAGTTGTCAGTCACCATAGTGATTTGTATTATTTCATCACACTTTATTAAACTGATATACATCTTAAGATCAATCTTAACTCTTTAACCCTAACCATGCTAAATGCAACAACATGCACCAAATGGAAATTTTTTGTTGTAATCTGTTGCATTTGGCAGTCAACTCAGATGTCATTTTTTGACTGAATTTGTTGCATTTAGCAGTCAAGTGACTTCATATTGGTGTTGCATTTTGTTTAGTCACCACTACACTTATGTGCATACTGTTGGCATTTAGCAGGGCAAACCCCCTTACTCAGTCCTAACACAAACAACATGCCTGCACAATGCAACAAAATCCCTTGTTGCATTTTGTTGCATTTGGCATGGTTCTCATTTCAACTGTGTGGCATTCTGTTGCATTTGGCAGGGTATGTGAAAAGACCCCTGATGGGGTAGGGTGAAAGCAAATGTACAACATTGGTAATTGTCAAAGACCAGTATCCACACTTGATAATGGAAATAACAAACCTGTGAAAGTTAAATCGGTCTTCAGAGTCATGAGAAAACAGTGAAAAACCCCATTATATATTTTCCACTATTTTCGAACATCGGATTTTATCACCAGTGATAAAGACTAATTGTTTTACTCATTTCCTAAAAACTATAGCATTTCAAGCAAAACTATTTCAAGGGAAGTTTTCCACCATGACCATCTCATACCATGTACGTTATGTGCAAATCTGTGAAAGTTTATATTTTCAACCTTACCGAGGTTGTACACACCCTGATATTGAGCCCTCTGGCAAATATCGTTAATACTCATATATTGTCGATTGCAGAGACTTCAAAATTCTGCAGCTCGTCTCATAACACTCAACTAGATATAATGACTACATTACCCCAGTCCTTCGTTCTTTGCATTGGCTTCCCATTGAATTTCGTATCAAATTTAAAATATTGCTACTTGTCTTCCATTGTGTCCACAGTTCGACCCCTGAATATAATATTAGTCTTATCAAACGTTGTGTTCCTTCCAGGCGTCTACGCTCTTTGGATTCTGGCTTACTTGTTGTCCTCAAAACGCGCACAAACTGTGGGGACAGGTCCTTTGCACATGCTGGACCATTCCTCTGGAATCAGTTACCGCCACATATTCAGGATAGTAGCACCGTGGACACATTTAAAGACAGATCGAATCTTCATTTGTTTGAAACAGCATTTAAGTAGTCTTTTCTTTCTTCCATTCATCTTCCTATATTTCTTTTCATGCGCTTTGAGCACCTTATTAGGTGGATATTGCGCAATACAAATATTCATTATTATTATTATTGATATACCTGTTGCTGCATCTGTTGTTGAGTCTCCATGAAGTTAGCCGAGCCAAACCCAAGATTGTTGAGACCGCTCAACCCACCTAGCCCAGACAGGAATGGGTTACTCTGGCCACCTGGGGGAGCTGGGTTAGAGCCACTAGTGGATTCATTGCTTGGAGGTGGACTGGTAGCGGAGGTTGGTGGGGGTGCATTAACTGCACCGGCAGCTTGCTCCTGAGCCTTGGAAAAACAGATGAAATTTTTTAATTGAATTGCTTTAATTATTAAATTTGGAGAACGGAAAGTGGAGAAGACTTTCACGATGCATTATTTGTGTAGCTTTTAAGATTTGTAGGAGGGGGTTGTTTCTTTATTTTAACTAAGTGTGAAGAGCCTTGAGCACCTATTTGATGGGGTTGGCGCTATGTAAGATTTATTATTCTTATTATAAATTTGTACTAAGAAAGGTACATTGAAAAACAAAAACGTCAGGAATTTTGTTCACTTTCTTATTGTATTTTTCCCCTGAATATGCAAATTTAATTAGGACAAGTGAAAAACAATTATAAAATGCTAGAAAAAACAAATCTATTAACATTGTATCTTGTAAAAAGAAATTTGTTATTGAAGAATTTGAAAACATAGCAAAGATTTAGCAACGTACCTTGTTCGCAGACCGTACCACAAGATGCACAGTCAACCCATCCTTAATCGCTGAAAAAGTATCAAACCATAGTGAACATTATCAATATACACATCAACTAAACATCGGCCTGAAGGATAGTTTTGATCTCTGACACAGATAGATTTTTAAAATGGAGATGATTCACTTGAAAATGTTGCCCCGACTTAGCGACTTTGTGAAATCAAGTTTAGAATGCATACATCTCAAAGGTTCTGTATACGGTTGGTAATCACTCTTAAAATTAATGGCAATAAAAACTTACTTCGTCTAGAAGTACAACAGCTTTGGATAGTATAAAACATTTTTAGAATCATTTCACTTCGAAGTAATGTGGTTATGGAAAAAGATATCAGTTTTTATCCCCCAAAATTTGAATCTGAGATAACATTACTGTCAGTAACGTTTCTCAGATTGTGTATTCCAATTACGGATTGTTCTTACATATTCGCTCCAGATTTTCAGCGATATCTCAAATACAATGTAAATGACCACCTTTTGACAGGTTAGTTTTATTATATATATCTACATTTATATATGATTAAAACAATCAAACGGTTCCAAAAACCTAAGGTATACTTTCCCTTTAAAATTAAATTGCAAAAGAATACCTCAAATAAACGCTATCTGACCCTTAATTAGAACCATATGGGTTTGGAATTCTTCAATTTTCCTCAGATCCCAAAGTCCAGGAAGTGAATTCTACCAGCAATTGTGGAGACAGCAAAACATTTAGACTGCACTTGTTTTGTGCACACTGAATGCTAATGAATGTATTGAGTTGCAAATGATTATTTTTGAGTGGAAACTAAGACATGTTATGCACATGTAGCATTTTGCTATGCTATGCAAGATAAATCGTTCACTGCAAGTCATACAGTTAACACAATGTACACGCGTAGGTGCGCTTGCGTTTACTTATCTAATCACAGTCAATAAAAATTTTATGCTGGTACAACTAGCACAGGTCTTTACAAACTTATACGGCTAATATTACTCTGTTAGGCATGAGATAGTGTGCTGAATGTGAGCATTTTCTCCAAGTTATTCAAGGTACATTCCAAAGTTGCTAATTATAGTTTTTACCTAAAAGTGGAGCATACAATTACAGGTTAATTGAAGAGGAAGGGAAATGACCAACACAATTTTGTGATGTGCTCATTTTCCAATAGATAGAGTCCTCATTTGAGTGGGGAAAAATTACAAGTCTCTAACCTCACGTTAAAATGGTGTAAATTGCCATTGTTTTCGATACCCTTCCAGTGCAAAATTTGTCAACACCCAAAACATCTGATGACATCACTCTGAAAAAAATGGGTCTGTACAGTTGTACATTTTGTACGGGATGTTTTTTGGTTCATTCCTGACTTTCGATAACATGTAATCAAAAGATCCATTAGTTGTTGAAATCCAATGGCGTCCTATTTCAAATTTCACTCTGAAAAAGTCTGTTATGAGCCAAACATGCACTGGAAGGGTATCAAATACAATGGCAATTTACATCATTTAACGTGAGGTTAGAGAATTTTTTCCCCACCCGCATGAAACAAATCAAAGAGGGACTGGGCCACTTTTCAAAAAGACAAATTTGCTCAGCACAGGAAAATGTTGCTGAGAAACAGAAGCAGGCTACCAGCCAAAAGCTATACATACTTAGTTTGTGGCTGGCTCCCTGCAATATTTTGAAGCTTAGCACATTAAGTGTAACTTCACTGAGCAACTTTTTCTGTAAGCAGCTCTACAAAATCGGGACCAGCTTCAGTTTAAACGTTTCTCTGCTTTACATGAAAGCCTTGGGAAGTCATGGCCTCTATGCCCTGTGCCCAATTTCATAGAGCTGCTTAAGCAGAAAATATTGCTTAACAATTGCCTGCTAAGCAGAAATGAGCAGGAAACCAGTCACAAATTGTACATGTGACATGGGAGTTTCGCTGGTAACCTTATTCTGGTAAGCATAACTTTGTTGTGCTTAGCTATTTTTTGTGCTTAAGCAGAGCTCTCTATGAACTTGGGCCCTGGTCTTTGCCTTGGCGCCTCTTCAAAAGTCTTTCATAGACCTTTCACAATTGTGAAAATGGCCTTGCCCTCAAAAAGATGTAATCTCCTAGGCCTGCTGAATTGATAAAACACAACATTGCTTTACCTTGATGAAGGTCTACTGAGCTTTCTGTTTTCTGGTTTTTGATTCACAGCTTTTCTTAAATCGCTCTGTATTTTACTCTTTTTGCTTTTGACTGTTTGTTAACTTTGTCTACAGGGCCCTCAGGGACAGCAGTTGTAAATACTGATAAGGCTACCCTGTCTTAATAAAACTGCAAATGCAAAACGAATAAAGGAGACTGAGAGAAAATCTTCTTACAGTGTGTTTCTAAGGTGTCACCATCTTTAAGAATCTTCCCAGCAAATATACAGCAGAGTTGTTCCGCTGGGGATTTGAACTTCTTTGAGATCTCCTCCTTAAACTTTAAAAGAAAAAGAGAGAGAGGAAAACAGCCTATATAATTGGTCATTCATCTACAACTTGATTCTTTACCATGAAGTAGTAAAACCCAGTTACTCTGTCCGTCATGTTGTCTTAGGAACTTATCTGTGTAGTACCTAGACCCAGTAACTGGGGCGCTATACTCCTTTTTCGAAATTTTGACATCATTGGTCGTACTAGCGCCCCAGCGTATCAAAGTATTTTCCCCGAGGGATCTTCAATTTAGACGGGTGCCTTGCCTCAACCGTGATAACAGGGCGGTTGAGGCAGGACACCCGTCTAAAATTGGACAGGTGCCCTGCCTCAACCGCGATGTTATCACGGTTGAGGCCAGGCATCCGTCTAATCAACGGGTGCCCTACCCCAAACCGCGTAGTCGTCACGGTTGAGGCAGAGCACCCGTCTAAAATCCAACCGAGAGTTGACTGAAGATGCCTCGTGCAAAATACGACCGTAAGCTGGGGCGTTAGTACTACCGATGATATCAAAATTTTGAAAAAAGAGTACAGCGCCCCAGTTACTGGGTCTAGGCAGTACCAATATTGTTAAAGTGGCTGTGATCTGTGCAACCATGAACAACATGATCATGACAGACGGCTGGTCTGTTGTCTGGACATTTATCATAAGTTCTCCTGCAGTTTGAAATTTAATACAAATACGGAGCTCATTCGGACACAAATTGTTCTAAAATTATTGCAAAACTAAACAAAAAACAATGCCTTAGTTAAATAGTAACCCATCATGGCATAGGCCTACTGTAGCTATGTTATAGTAAAAATTTCTTTTTATCAAATATATTAAAGTTTTACATCAAATTAAACGTCTCCTCAGGAGAAATTCAATGGTGCAAACCCCACTGTCATGGGTGCTTTCGTTAATGAGTTATGCCTTCCAAAAGACAACAAACACGCGGCACCCTTCTGGCCGCCGGCGACTGAGGTACAGAGATTGTTAAAGGCCCTGTACACTATTGGTAAGATCGAAAAACACAATATTCACAGATTCACACATAACTTACATGATTTAAGGTAAGTAATGGTAGAAAGGGTTCCATAAAATAGTTCTGCCTAAAATGCTATCGTTTCTTAGAAATGAGTAAAACAATAGTTTTTATCACGCGCGATAATTTGAAAAAACAGAAAACACATAAGGTCTCTTTTCACTATTTTCTCGTGATCTCGATGACCAATTAAGCTCAAAATTTCACAGGTTTATTTGTTCATGCATATGTTGAATCACACAAAATGTGGACACTGATTTTGAGCTGTTACCAAAAGTGTACAATACCTTTAAATTGAGACCACCCACACTACTAAAGCTTACCAGCCCTATCCCTAACGCGCACTCAAAGGTTAAAAAATGAGCTTTTACCGAGTACTTGGTTTAATTAAAACCTCCTTAAATTGCATGCGCTGGAACAAAATCCAATTTTTCATACTCAAAAATGGACAAGGATTAAACTTATATAGGTTTGACAGCATACCCCACCGTCGCTGAATGAATACATTCCTTTAAAATAGAAAATTTAGTCAAAATTTGGCCCAAAATGGTAAAAAAAACCATAAAAACCTTATTTCTTCACAGATTGAGACGGGGAAAAAAGCACCGTAAACTTCCTTATCCTCTTTCTATCAATAGATGGTGTTATTTTGGGAGTAGAAGTCAAGAGAGGGCAGTATTTATTGAAAAACGGTGACCAAATTTTTCCATCAAAAAAGTTCAAAAATGGCCGCGCTCGCGGTAGTCGCATCGGTGACCATGTTCTGAATCTTTTTGATGCTTGAAAAAGTGAGGTAAATTTGTGCCTTTTTTCAAAAGGATTATGAAAGAAGAGAGTTTTATTGACCTACAGGAGTAATTTGAAACTCAGAGAGCATGTTAGGTCGAAGTAACATTAATTTTAAAAACCTCTTTTTTGTGTGCGGCCAGAATAGGAAATGTCAATATCGTGCGACCTATTAACATAGCTACCTACTGCCCTAGCCCAGGTTGGACTCCTCCGTTGCATACAACGCGACGGAGTCCAGGGTATAAAGGTCCTCAGGCACTGCAACAAAATTTATAACCATTTTTTATCATATTTTTACCTTTTTGAGGAAGCTGAAACGTGACTCACATGTTCCTTGTGTCCTGAACCTTACGCCTGCTCTATTCAGAATTGCCAATTTTATCCTTGGATGACATTATTGTGAAAATAAAATGGAAATTGACGCATTCGTTGCGACAACCTCAACTGACATGGAACCAAGTCCACAAAAGAGGGCGCTGTCTAACCCGTAACACAACACTGAACGCTTTTTTCTTCCGGGCGGCAACACGACGGAGTCACAGCGCCAGTGCACAACTTCGACTTATTTTCAGAAATAATGTCATTCATGGATGTATTTGATAGGTTTTGAACTCAGCAAAAGTGTAATTAAAGGCACCAAGAATAAGTGAATGGAGTTTCAGCTTCTCATATTAGGTAAAAATATTTTAAAATGTTACTCAAAATTTTGTTCGCATTGTAAAGGATCTTTATACCCAGGACGTCAGTGCAGTGGCACTGACTGACGTCCTACCAGGGCTACCTACTGCCCCTGGTACTGTCCAAGTACGGATGGACCAAAGACAAAAGCTGTCGTCAGTTCAGTTCAGATGTCATCTTGATCTGGCATCAAAGGTTGTCGGCTTTTATTAGTGCGCGAATGATCACAAATGACTGTCATGACTGTGCAAAAAAACAGGCACCACCCACACAAGAGACAGATGAGACCGAATGAGACAGGCAGTGTGATATTTATTTGTTTGTCAATGCAATTTGTATGCAGACGAAAATGTGCCTCACAACCGATATCAGACATCAAATGTTACATTACCTAAATAAAGTAAGCAAATGTAAAATGAATTTGTCTAATTCTCATAATAACTTAAGCGTCCGTAATTTGGGCAACATACATCACATAGCGTAGTTCACAGAGACAAATTCTGAACTGTTCAAAACTCAAGCAAAACTTGTTTCGACATCAAACTTTTCAGTAAAATAACGTATTTTAAGAACACAAATTATTCTTACAAAGGGCACATTATGTTAATAATTACCTCTTTTATCGTAGCTGTTGCTTCCACGGAGATTGTCTCTTTCTCTTTAGCTGTTTTCACAATAATATTTATCAGATTTGTACTTTCAGTGGATATTTCTTCCGCCATCTTGAATGATGCATGCTGATGACATCATTGTAAAAAAACGCACTGCACTGTGGGTAATTTTCCTTTTACGCACATACATTTTTATAACATTTAATTTGCGGCAGATCTCTTGTTTAGACTCTTATTAATTAGTTACAAGTTAATATCAGCTAAGATCACAGATTGCCCGTTTATCCGTTTGAAGAAGTGTGAAACTCGGAGATGAAAAAAGTGATTAAGAGTGCTGCAGTTTATTTTATTTTATTTTATTTTATTAATACTAATTGGGGTTTTTTTTTGGGGGGGGGTAGGGGCGGGGGGGGGGTCAACTCCTTATTGCTGATGACCTGGTGAGCGCAAGGAGGGAAATTCTGCATCCATGATTATTTTATTTTATTTTATTAATACTAATTGGGTTTTTTTTGGGGGGGTAGGGGCGGGGGGGGGGGTCAACTCCTTATTGCTGATGACCTGGTGAGGCAAGGAGGGAAATTCTGCATCCATGATCTCATCTCTCCATCCATCATCATAGAGATATGGACGCACCCTATTCCAAGACACCCTAAATAGCTAACAAAATGTTTATCTCATCACAGATCTCATCCATCGTCTATATGCGCGGGAAGACTGGGTGGGGGGGGGGCGTCAAGGGAGGACCTGGGCTTAAAAAATTATATTGTGTACAATTTCAAAAACGGAATAAAATAATATGGAAAATGGGGCCGCAGAAGGAAAATGTCACAAAGTAAATTTGCCAGGCCAAATTAGGTCTACAGCTCTAGTCTTATACGGTGCGCTTCCAATTACAATTTCTATAGAGAAAGCTCTTCTCTATGAATTTTCCAACTAGCTGTAAAGGGGACCTATGCCTAAACAAACGAATCTTGCAACCTTCTCCAGTTCGGACAGTTATCATAAATTGCACAAAATGACTGAGTTGCCGACCCCCTAGCCCTCACGAACGAAAAATGGTTGAAAACACGCGTACGTTGGTCTATGATAGCGCCCTCTTTTTCAGTGTTGGAGCGTGAACAGTTAAAAACAACAACGTTCCGAACCAAGACTAGTAGTCAACACCGCCTCCCCCCACCACACCACGCACCCGAGACTGAACACAAAATCTTTGTCAACGACCGTCAAAGACAGTGTGAACAAATCCAAATTTCTTGTGCTACCTCCATGCATCGCATGGAGGTACATGTAGGATGACCCCCATGCGCTATGGTAATTTACCTCGTTTTCAATTGCAATGTTTTCATAGTAAAAACTTGAAATCTTCATTTTCTTCACAAATGTCATTCATATATATCCCAAACCATTTGACTAATTAACTGGTGGCGCCTATGCGTAATGTTTTTGGATATAATAATGACATTAATTGTGAAGAAAAAATGAGTAACACGAGAAATTTTGATTTTGTTCACACTGTCTTTGACGGTCGTTGACAGTGGTTAAGCTTCATATACGTCGTGTGCCTCCAAAATCTACAAGAATTGTCACTGGTTGTTGAATATTCCATAATCATCAGCATAGCGATGGATGTGTAGACTTATTTAACGATCAAAACACTCCATATGAAAGTTAAGAAGTTAAGGGTCATATGAGATGATTTTCAGCCTCTGAGAAAAGGTAAAAATATGAAAAACCATTGCATTTGTGACTGTCACTGTGTTGTCATGTTGTGACACAACATGACAACGCTCACCACCACACAACTTGTGTGGTGGTGAGCGTTCTGCATGCTGAGTGTTGGTGTTGTTTTATGATTATTGTTATTTTTTTGTAAAAAAACCCCAACTTCCTCCATGGTAGGCCTATATACATGGAGGAAGAAAATATGTAACTCAACAAAATGTTTTTATGACATTGACAATAAAATGTTTTTTTTATTAAAATTGCTATTTGGTGAGTAGGCCTACTGGATATCTTGGCTAAAATTCCGTATCCGGCCGCCTCTTTATTATCTCCCTTAATTTAGATCAAATAATATCCTTGGTTGTCCAGGGTCATAGCCCAATTTCATGGCTCTAAATAGGTATTTATAAAGCGCCTTTACAAATAGATCAAAACGCTGTACAAAATAAGACGAGAAACAAAAAGACAAAGACAAGGGGTTATGAGAACAAAAATGTTTCATGACGTTTCCTGAAAATGGCGATAGAACTAGGAAGGAGCATTCCTGATGTTGATCATGGGATAGAGTTCCACAGTTTGGGACCAGCTATAGAAAAGGATATGTCTCCGAGAGATTTTGTACCTGTAGGAATAGATGGAAGAAGTTTATCATCAGAAGATCGAAGTCCCACTTTACCTGGTTGATACTTGAAGTCCCTGTCTCAGTGTTTGACTAATTGGGTTAAAAGTGCTGTACCTGACCACCATTTCACTTGTGATACAGATTACAGACATTATTAGTATCTTCTTTTAATCCATTATTTTCTACAGTCCATCTGTCCACGTTTACTGTCATTCAGATTCAGTTCAGAAGTCCTCAGAATGGTGCATTCACACATTGAGGACACTGTAATTCGCCGTCACAGCAGTACACCTGTGCAGTCAACTATGCATACGGAGAACGGTGAAGACATTGAGCTGTGTGGAACAGATGAATGTCAAAAAGTGAGTGTTTTAGGATTTTAGTTAAAGGTAGGGTCCCGTGTGTTGTGTAGAGCACGTTAAAGAACCCAGTGCACTTATTGTAAAGAGATGGGGTTCCCCCAGTGTTTCTGGTTTGATCGACAGCGTATTGCGCTACAGCACCTTGAAAACCATTGATGATGCTATGTAAAGAAATAGGTCTCATACTTCAGAGCTCCGCATACCTTGCAGGAAAACATACTGAGCACTTTGATATGCCCATCGAGTGTGATAAAGTGCTATATAAGAACTCTCTATTTTTATTAATATACTTTGGTAATGACCCCCCAAAATTGTGAATTCTATCCGAAAGCCTTCTTGTTATAAAGATTGGTAATGGTGTTAAGCATCCTGTGAAATTATTATGTCTGAAATGCTCCCGGGTGATTAGAAATCTATAAAAGTATATTGAGAAATTTGAATCTCCAAAACTCACCTCAAGGCGAGTTTTTGGAGATTAAAATTTCCGTGGTGTCCATTTGTGAATGCTGCGGCCGCAGATGCGGTTGGTACCCGTGCCACCTCGCTAAACGCTGATGGATTCAACGTTCTTGATGAAAATACAGTGACAGCTTTTACTGTTTTCTCAACAAGTAGACACTGCATTCAGCTGAAACTTTCCAAGGTGACCGATACTTTTATTTCATCGTAATTGACAATTCAACCTATAAATCAGCATTACGTTGACAAAAGCCAATCTATGACCCTACCTTTAAAGGTGATAATGTAACTGTGAAGCTAGCTGTTTAAAAGCACCTTTTATCTTTATTGACAATTCGGCCTATAAATCAGCATTACATTGATAAAAGCAAATCTATGACCTTACCTTTAAGGCGATGATAAATTGTTTAGTGACTGGCTTAAAGGCATCGTACACGTTTGGTAATTGTCAAAGACCAGTGTTCTCATTTGGTGTATCCCAATATGCATAAAATAACAAGCTTGTGAAAATTTGGGCTCAATTGGTCATCGAAGGTGCAAGAAAATGATGAAAGAAGAACACCCTTGTTGTACAAATTGGTGTGCTTTCAGTAGGAATAACAACTTCTTGCAAGAAGTTTTTATTATTTTAGTGAGAAATTACCTCTTTCTCAAAAACAACTTTACTTCAGAGGGAGTCGTTTCCTACAATGTTTTATACTATCAACAGCTCTCTGTTGCTTGTTACCAAGTCAGTTTTTATGCTAATATATATTTGAGTAATTACCAAACGTGTACGATGCCTTTAACAATACTATAACTCGTTATTGCAACAAAATATATTTGGTTTGGCCATACAGTATTGAGGCAAATTTCATGGGATGTATTACTGACTAGAAGACCTGGTTGCTGTATAAATTGATAATGGCATAAATGTAGCCAATAAAAATGACTGCTAACAATGATGATATGAATGTTTTATATACCAGCTTGTCAAGGAGTTCAACACGGAGACGGCTCGATACCATGACTTAGTCTTAGCCCTTGGTGGCTCCAGTGACTCCGAGTACCTACGCGATGAACTCAAGAAGACCAGACACAAAGCCGGCGAGTTGGCAAGACGCAGCAAGCAAACTCTCATCCCACACCTCAAGGCGTGAGTTTTGCTTAAATAATGCCGGGAACTTGTACATGTTGTAAAGTGTCTTAGCTAGCTGTTCATTTTCATAAGGCCAAAAAAATAAATAAAAATTGTTTGTCCATAGAGGGTCCTCAAAAGATAGGGTCGGTTGGTAGATTTTTTTTATTTATTAATTTTTTTAATGTGGATATTGTATTTGGGAATATAAACTCTTTGGTATTAAAATATTGCAAACACAAAACACAACACTTTTACTGCATTTAACTCTTTTATGAAATGTCTTTGAAAAGTATTTTAATATTAGCAACTGTTCAACTAACAAGATGTTATGTTGTTGATGTTTGAGATGAATGCTTTATCAGAGCTACCGGCTGATGAGTGCATAGCACTTCTGCAGTACTGAAATTTCACCAGAATAAAAAGTCAGGAATGTATAAACACCATCGGTTGGTAAAGTGCTTTATATTATATAGTTTCTTCCTGTTTCAACATTTTTTGACCAATTGTTTTGAGACTTTTAATGAACAATTTGAAAGAAAAAAAAATTTATATTATTGATCGTGACAAAAATGACGGTCGTTTGGACAAGGACAAGGGGTCCTTCCGATACCATTGGTAGGGACAGTCTGGATGGGCAATGCCAGTGGCAAAATATCCCAAATGAATTCTTTCAGTTCTAAATTCTAGAGTAATTGTATTTTCGACTCTCCTCCAGTTTCTCAGTCTCTTTAACATGTTTGAGTCTGTTTCCCTCAATCTTTTCAATTGCAGAGATTTTGATTTCAAGTCAGAGCGTGGGGACTACGAGAGACTGTGGAATATGTTTCTATCCTGTGCAGAGCTTTTTGAAGGTCACATGCGTAAGGCCTTAGAGCTGGAGAAGGCGTTCCCAATTCATGCAGGTATAGTGCATTTATCTTAGGTGTGTCACGGCTGAGCACCGAACTCAAGTTCTGATGGCGGAGTCATCGGAGTGTGGGTACGAATCCCAGTCGTGACACTTTGAAGTATTTCTGTAAAGAATTATTTGCTCTGAAAAGAATTATTGGTGTAAACCACAGGCCTGATGGTTCAAAGGTGCTGCAACCAACCTCTGTGGATTGTATGTCCAACATTTACAGTTCCAAAGTGTTTCCAATCAAATGACGATAATAAATTATATGCATTTTTTAGAGTGTAATTTTGAACATGGGGTATTGGTCTTTTTATAACCTTTTGGGTCTTAGTCAAAATATCCTTGGTGCTGTACATCTTTGTGGCGTGTCGTGGCCGAGCGGCTTAGTTCACCGAACCCAAGCGCTGGTGTTGTCAGCAGTAAAGTGTGGGTTTGAATCCCAGTTTAGGACACTTGTGCCCTTGAGCAAGGCACTTGCTTCGTAAAAAGTTGGGAAGGTAGTGCATTCTGCTCTACCAGCCAGGCTCCAAGTGGATGATACCCATGCCTACATCCTTTCGGACTGTGAAGGGGGCAACCCTGTTTCAGCCCCAGGAGTAGGTGGCAACATGGCCCTGGTGACAGTTGATTTTGGTCGACAGCCCAAATCACCTTGAAGTGGCCGTTCGGCCTTGTGATGTTAGGCGATATCTCATTTAAAAAAAAATCCCATCAAAAACTTCACTGATATTAACACAAATTTTGTGATGTAAATCCCATGAAATCGTTTTGTTTGAATGTTCCTTCACAGGTCCCCACATTCTGATCAACACTGGTGTAATGGAACCCATTGGGGTGGATAACATCCCCGTCAATGTAGAGAATCTAGATATCCCTTCTGTGGACAGAATGGTGTTGGAGAGAGAGGATCTACGACACCTCGAGAGGTGAGAGGAAATCATTCGCTATTTCGGTTTTTATCAGCAATATGTAATTTTTTTCTGAAAGATTTTTGTGACTTGATGTGAAGTGCGGAAGATGGGGGAAATATTTTTCAGTGCCCGCTTTGTTTTGCGTTTTAAACCTAAAATGCCCAGCTTTGTGAGGTTTTTGGAAATTTTGCAAAAAATTAAAATAAATAAGTCTATCTCATCAAATATTGTGTCTTGCTGATTTGTGTTGCCTTGGTTCATCTCAAAGTCAAGAGAATTTCTCGTTAGAGTGATAATGCCCTCTCGTTATAACATGTATAATATGGGTCGTACATGTACGATTGATGACACTTTTTTAGTACATAAATATATCGTACATGTACGATACTTTTGCTTTCGGATACATAAAATAGATCGTAAATGTACGACCTTGGCACTGAAAGAGTTAAAAGACTAAAAATGAAAGAACTAGCGAAGTAAATGAGTTGGTTACTGTTCACAAATGGCTTTTGTTGTAATCTTTCAGTCATACATAACAAATCCAGGGTGCACCACTGCTGTTCCATGCAGATTCTGGGTTAGGTGTTGTGGTTAGTAGGGAACATACCATGAAACAGTTATGATAATTATGAGGAATCGATAAAAATCCAAAATGTATATGGGGTGGGCTAATTTTCTGTGACTTCTTGTGTTTCTAGAGACATCTTACAGCTGCGCAACCTGATCTCTGAGATGCAACGCCGTGTGGACATCAAACCCTGGATGATCGAGCCTTTATTAGACTACAAGCTGGACTACGAGAAGTCCCAGACATCGTTAAGTGATATTGCTTCATCTAATGGCACTGTAAGTTTCATTTCATTTCATTTCATTTCATTTCATTTTATTTATTCTGGTTTGTGAAGCCAAGTACTTGTTTTCCAAACGCCTTTGTCTTTGTGAAAATTTGTTGTTCCAAAACTTGTTGTGACCTGATGAGTTGAGATTTGCTGTGGAATATAAATGTTATCATACCAAGTCAAGTAGGATTTGAACCTTTGCATGGTAGAGGTACAGTCTAGTTGGTTTAACAGTATTACCATTTACATGGGTAGGATTTGAAACTTTGCATGGTGGAGATACAATCTAGTAAGGTTTGCAGTAACACCATGTACATGAGTAGGATTTGAAACTATGCATGGTGGAGATACAATCTAGTAAGGTTTGCAGTAACACCATGTACATGAGTAGGATTTGAAACTATGCATGGTGAAGATACAGTCTAGTAAGGTTTGCAGTAACACCATGTACATGAGTAGGATTTGAAACTTTGCATGGTTGAGATACAATCTAGGAAGGTTTGCAGTAACACCATGTACATGAGTAGGATTTGAAACTTTGCATGGTGGAGATACAATCTAGTAAGGTTTGCAGTAACACCATGTACATGAGTAGGATTTGAAACTTTGCATGGTGGAGATACAATCTAGTAAGGTTTGCAGTAACACCATGTACATGAGTAGGATTTGAAACTTTGCATGGTGGAGATACAATCTAGTAAGGTTTGCAGTAACACCATGTACATGCACATGAGTAGGATTTGAAACTTTGCATGGTGGAGATACAATCTAGTAAGGTTTGCAGTAACACCATGTACATGAGTAGGATTTGAAACTTTGCATGGTGGAGATACAATCTAGGAAGGTTTGCAGTAACACCATGTACATGAGTAGGATTTGAAACTTTGCATGGTGGAGATACAATCTAGTAAGGTTTGCAGTAACACCATGTACATGAGTAGGATTTGAAACTTTGCATGGTGGAGATACAATCTAGTAAGGTTTGCAGTAACACCATGTACATGCACATGAGTAGGATTTGAAACTTTGCATGGTGGAGATACAATCTAGTAAGGTTTGCAGTAACACCATGTACATGAGTAGGATTTGAAACTTTGCATGGTGGAGATACAATCTAGTAAGGTTTGCAGTAACACCATGTACATGAGTAGGATTTGAAACTTTGCATGGTGGAGATACAATCTAGTAAGGTTTGCAGTAACACCATGTACATGCACATGAGTAGGATTTGAAACTTTGCATGGTGGAGATACAATCTAGTAAGGTTTGCAGTAACACCATGTACATGAGTAGGATTTGTAACTTTGCATGGTGGAGATACAATCTAGTTTGCAGTAACACCATGTACATGAGTAGGATTTGAAACTTTGCATGGTGGAGATACAGTCTAGTAAGGTTTGCAGTAACACCATGTACATGAGTAGGATTTGTAACTTTGCATGGTGGAGATACAATCTAGTAAGGAATTGTCGGTGTTACTACTCAAAGTTTTGAAAATATGTTTTGATTGTTTTCAGGAGAAAGCTGAAGACTACGTAGAGAATATCATTCAGAAAATGCGGATTCTGGTTCCTTATTCAATAGAAGTTTTCTAATAAGAGATTTCATTTAAACGGTTGTACTATTTCTCTTTTATTACTTGACTTACAGGAGACAGCTTACGATCCACAGCAGAGACGGAAGTGCATTTGCCTGGTATCCGTCGCTCTGCTCTCCCTGGTTGCCTTCACCATCGTTCTGGTGGTCTGCCTTGTCAAGTTTGATAAGCCTTAAAGTTCATTCCTTGAGCCATTGGTCGGTTATTCACCATCAACTGGAAGGCAAGTGTAAACACAGAAAATGTGTTGAAGCCAAATCGCTACCTTGAAAAGAGAAAAATCATAAATCTGGCAGAAATATGATAGATATATGTTTTTCAATCTGTTTACATAATGCAAGCCTTTTGAACTCTCAAATTTGTGTGTGTTGATCACGATTTATAGATAGTTCCTACTTAACGCCACACAGTGTAAAGCCGGCCGTCTTTACAGGCAATGTATACATTTGGTAATTTGAACCCACTGTTTGTTTCCATCCTAGATAATTGTAGATATATATCATCAAACTAACCTGTGAAAATTTCATTTCAAAAGGTGGTAGCGTTTTTGAGATATTGCCGAAAATCTGGAACGGTTATGTCCACGCAGGAAGAATAATCTGTAATTGGAATACACAATCTGAGAAACGTTTCTGATAGAAACGCTTCTCAGGTTCAAATTTTTCTGGATAAAAACTGATATATTTTTCAGTAACCACATTACTTCAAAGTGAAATGTTTCTCAAAATGCTTTATACTATCAGAAGCTGCCGTAGTTCTTACCAAGTAAGTTTTTATCGCCATTAATTTTTTGAGTAATTACCAAACGTATACAGACCCTTTTAAATGCCACACAGTGTAAAGCCGGCCGTCTTTACAGGCAATGATACATCATTTTTGTTAAATCTAATTGGCCAGGTTTGTGGAATTGCATGAAGGAATGCATTATCATCAGAAACACATCAGTACTTAATCTAGTCACACAATCGTTGATTATTGTATAGATTTCTTGACTACGTGCAATATATTTTATGGTCACAAGCGAAAAGCTTATCCTTGTGATGTTTAACTAAATGTATAATGAGAGTACTGTACAGTTTATTTAAAAAGTATAGTATAGTATATTTTTGTTTAAGTATTCAATTTAGCATCTTAAAATGCCAATGGAACTCCAAACAGTTGTTTGTTTCTATTCGCACTAATGACGTCACTTTTGCTCAAAATACCCGGCCACCAGCGATCACCGCATCGTTGCGCCAGACTGCAGCAGTACCAGTAGTGAAGTCGGTACACAAGGAGACATAAAGCTTGGACATAAGGCGCGCGTACGTTAGTGAAATTTGACCGTTGTCTGAGATCCGAGTACTGAGCTTCTGTTTTTAGCCTTAGTGCTGAGTGCTATTGGGGATTACCAAGAAAAAAAAATGGTTTATAGAAAAGTATAGTATTAATAAAGTAAATTAAACACCTTGATAAAAAATATTGAAGAAATTGCAATATTTACTGCTTTAGAGATGGCACAGCATTGGTAGCAAGGCCTGACATAAAAATATTTTTGTTTCCTGTAACCTGACCGACCATTCAATTTATTTATAAATAATGTGAAAAATTTTCCCCGACCGACTGCATGTTTCACTGCTATCCACCGGAATTGAAGACTTCACTAAAATATTTTATCAAAAGTGTAGTCTCAATTTATTTCCAGATGTATACACACATCCAGTCAAAACATATATGTGATGCGATCAAACAAAATGAGTCTTTTGTCGACCCAGGTAATTTTTCAATTTTTTTAAACACTTTAAAAGAGCATATAAATCTTATGCTTTAATACTGTTTACCACCATTGGTGCAAAAGTTGTGAAAGAAGAAACACCAAGAGATGCAAGAGAATGAAACTGAGAAAAGGGGGTTTAAAGTCGAGTTGTTTATTGATACTACATCGGCACATTTCCTTTCAATGCTAATTTTAAACCCTTTTTGATGTTATTTATCAGGAAGGAAGTTGCCAATTTAATATTTACAAATGTTTTTGTTGTTGAAAATTCACCCCTGTTTGCCTGTTTTGGCTTGTTTTTCCTTACTGATATTTCCATCAATTTAGCTTGATTGCATCACATTTTTTCCTAATAATAGCAACATGTTGAAAAACAAATCAATTTCTTCTATGCAAATGTACTTTATTTCGCAGTGGGAACATGTAAAAAAAAAATCATAAAATATTTTTGTTTCATACCTACTGACCTTTCCCCCCAGCATGTTACAGGAAACAAAAATATTGTTTTTGTTAGGCCCAACCTTATATTACCTAAAAAGTGTTTCATCAGCATGACGAAAATGAAGAATTAATATACACAAAATTTATATAGTCTCCTTAAAGACAAGTTTTAGAAGCTTATTTTTTGTCTCGAAAAGCAAATCTGAGTTTTAGAAGCTTTTTATTTCTCAGAAGTTCAAGCACCAATTGGCATGAGTTTTTCACTAATGAAGTTCATAATTTGATCCACTGAGCCTTGAGGTTTAGATTGAAATTTCGTTACGTGAAACAATGCTGTACTGTTTCTTTTAAGGAATTTTGGGTTGAACAAAGACAAATTTACTAGAGCTGGATTCGAATCTGTATTTACGTGCTGGTGCTGTACCAACTGAGCTATCTAGCTCTAATGTTGGTGGTCTCCCTTATTTGTCAATATCTTTGTTCGGGGGTGCCAGTTAGAAGCCACGGTTTCTTTTAAGGAGGCGATTTAATTTACATTGAAATAAAGTCACTCGATTCATCAATCTATTGATTTATCAAAAAGGGAATCTTCTGTGTATTTTAAGCACCCATTGTGATGAAGTTTTCACTGGTGAGGTTTGTGAGTCGATCGGGTTGAACCTTGAGAGGATTGGAATAAATTTATCTGAAACTATGCTGTACCGCTTCTTTTTAGGAGGCGGTTTAATTTACACCAACAAAAAAGCAACTCAATTTATAAAATTGGATGAATGTAAAAAGGATTATTGTATTGTAATTGACTGAAATTACTTATTGCACAGTACGAGACTACCGAGATGCTAGTATTGCACAGTACGAGACTACCGAGATGCTAGTGTTGCACAATGCGAGACTACCGAGATGCTAGTGTTGCACAGTGCGAGACTACCAAGATGCTAGTGTTGCACAGTGCGAGACTACCGAGATGCTAGTGTTGCACAGTGCGAGACTACCGAGATGCTAGTGTTGCACAGTGCGAGACTACCGAGATGCTAGTGTTGCACAGTGCGAGAGTACCGAGATGCTAGTGTTTCACAGTGCGAGGCGACCAAGATTCTAGGTGGCAGCAGACTTAATGGGTAAATCCAGTGATTTCGGTAACGGGCGAAACTGAGAATTACGCAAACAATAAAAAGAGCTCGGTATGTCTATAAATTGTTAGTATACAATTATGTATTTATTAAAGGGATTTAAACTATTGGCAATGACCCATAATGAATCTGTTGAAATTTTTCAGCAAAACTTGTAAGACTCAAAACCACAGCAATAAGAAATTAGCTTGCAATGCGGGTAACAACCATGTGGGTAAAATATATTTTATTTGAGAAGTGGTTGTTTTGAGAAGTTGTCTCAGCGTTTTGAACAGCATACTCTGCTCGTCTTCAGCAGCAAAAAACAAAATGATTTTTCCACCATATCTTTAGCCTGCCTACCATGGCATTAGTTGTGTTTCGAGCTGTCAGGAAGAATAATGTGCAATTGGAATACACAATCTGAGAAGGGTTACTGTCAGTAACGCTTCTCAGATTCAATTTTTGGGGATTAAAAGTGATATCTTTTTCCATAACCGCAGTACTTCGAAATGAAAAGTTTCCAAAAATGCATTATATACTATCCAAAGCTGCTGTACTTCTTACCAAGTAAGTTTTTATTGCCATTAATTTTCAGAGTTGTTACCAAACGTATACGGACCCTTTGAGACAATCACTTCCACAGCGTTTGTTTTTTGCAAGTATTTTGGTCTTACAAAGCTAGGTTGCATTTACAAATAATACTACCAATAGTTTACATTCCCTTTTCATGCAGTACTGTTAATATTGAGTGATATTACGATAATACCAACTTATGTGCCTGTGACATTTGTATTTAGCAGTAAATTTATTTATTTAATATTTAAAAAAATCTAAGACAAATATTTCAAATTGGTGCACAAGTAGGACTGGTGGTTTTCAATTCCTAAATTAAAACCAACTTATTGTTGTGTCACTGTAAAAATGTTGTATCTCCTAAAATATCACTTGCGTTCCGCGTGAGTTTGAAATTGTCAAAACAATGTATTTTGCTTTAAAAAGGCCTGAATGTGCATGCGCCGAGATACAACGTTTTTTCATGGAGCATTTTCATGTGATAAACAATGTTTTTGCAAAATAAAGATATTGACGCGACGATATTTTGATCACACAGAAGTTTTTTTTCAAATCAACTGCACTTAATATATCAAACTGTGTACAAAAAAAGGTTTTTTCATATTGAAAGTTAAAGGCACTGTACACGTTTGGTAATTACTTAAAATATATATTAGCATAAAAACTTACTTGGTAACGAGCAACAGAGAGCTGTTGATAGTATACAACATTGTGAGAAACGACTCCCTCTGAAGTAACGTAGTTTTTGAAAAAGAGGTAATTTCTCACTAAAATAATAAAAACTTCTTGCAAGAAGTTTTTATTCCTACATCTGAAAGCACACAAATTTGTACAACAAGGGTGATTTTTCTTTCATCATTTTCTTGCAACTTGGATGACCAATTGATCCCAAATTTTCACAGGCTTGTTATTTTATGCATATGTTGGGATACACCGAATGAGAACACTGGTCTTTGACAATTACAAAACGTGTACGATGCCTTTAAGTACAGCAGTGATTACGAGTTAAAATATTTTGTCGAATTTAACTGGATTTTTGCCAACTTCTATCCCATTGATTTTTGCGTTCATCCTGTTTGAATGGAATTCCCAAACTTATTTTACTCAACATCATTTTAATCAACATCTCAAAAAAACCCAAACAAAAATGTAGCATACATTGCAGAATATAAAATATTGGTTCAACAATTCAATCAAACTGGTGGTTAGAAAAAAAAATTAATTCAAAGTTGTAAAATGCAAAACCCCCCAAAACAACCATTATGAGGATACTCAAACTTAATTATACAAAACATTCTGTAAAGCCTGTTTCACACTTCCTTTGAAGCAAATTTGACATCACAAATTCACAACAAACAATTTGCAAGAGTTGAGCTGTGCTCAAATCTTGCGAAAACATTTGCAGTGAAAACAGAGCCAGGCGCGGATCCAGGGGGGGGCGTGGGGGGCGCACGCCCCCCCTTTTTCAGATAAAAAAAAAAACAAAAATGAGGGAGAAAAGAAAAAAAGAGGGAGAGAGAGAAGGGGGGTAGAAATGGGGAAGGGAAGATTTTGCTGCTTGGTATATTTTCACGCCCCCCCGTTTGGAAAATCCTGGATCCGCCCCTGAGAGCTGTGATGTCAAATTCGCTTAGCGCAAAAACAGAGCTGTGACGTCAAATACACTTCGCACGAAGCATTCACAGGAAGTATGAACCGGGCTTAATACTTTGTTGTTTGATCAATCTCTCCTGCAATTTTTGTCGAAATGCTTTCTAGAATGTTTTTTAGGCGACAGAATCAAGTTTCAGTTGAAGTAATGTCCATTCCATTGTTCAACATTGGAGTAAAATAAAACAAAGAATTAATATTTTGGGCAGTTTTCTGTAAAAAACCCCAAAACATTTAAGATAAAATTTCAAGGAGTTGTTTGGGAAATTTCAGTGCTATACTTTTCTCTCAAAGTGTGCTAAAATAAATATTTTGTATTCGTTATAGGTAAACATTAAGATCTGTAAAGTATTGTTACAAATATATTAATTATGAAAAAGAAACCGTGTTGTCCGTTTGCTCATTCATTAATTCATTTATGCATGTAATTTTTCAGGATTTAAGGATTTTCTCAAAATATCCTTAAGCATTCAAATTTTCTTGAAAAGCAGTCACCAAAGGCAGGCATGATATTTGGTCTGAAGAATTACCGACCAGTTTCGAATCTGCCATTTCTTTCCAAAGTTATCGAAAAAGTGGCTCTTGGTCAAATTTCACAGCACCTGGAACTTAATGAGCTCAACAATGACTTCCAGTCAGCCTATCGACGACATCACAGTACAGAAACTGCACTTCTGAACGAGCTGCGTTTGTTGTTCTTCTGCATTTGACTCAGTCGATCATACAATCCTGCTTGTTCGACTTTCTGATGAATTCGGCATCACTGGCCCTGCTAAGTCCTGGTTTGCTTCATATATCTCGGGTCGCACAAGCAGATGCAAAGTCACCTGTGAACTGTCTGATCTGCAGCGTCTGGAATACGGAGTTCCTCAAGGATCAGTTATCGGGCCTCAACTCTTCAGCATGTACACGCATCCAGTGTCGGATATTATCGGACAGTATGAAGGTGTGAGCTATCACTCGTATGCAGATGATGTCATGCTGTACGCTGTTGCTGATCCTAAAAGCACCGAATCTGTAGACCATGCTCTCCATACTCTGTCAAACTGCATTGAACACCTGCAAAAATGGATGATGTCAAACATGTTGAAGCTTAATTTCGACAAAACTGAATTCCTTGTCATCTCTAGCCCACAGTTCTGTCAGCGTTTATCCAATATCACTCTCACAATATCTGACATCTCTATTCACCCGGCATTGTCTGCAAAAAGTCTCGGTGTGGAGTTCGATTCGGCACTGAAAATGGATCGCTATGTGTCAGCACTCTGCAGTGGACTCCACTATCATCTTTCAAACATTGCCTGTATCTGGCCATACATCAATGAAAAAGCATGTGAGCATGCCACCCGAGCTATTAAGTCATCAAGACTCGACTCTGCAAACTCACTGCTGTACGGAGTAAACTTATCACAGATTCAACGTCTACAACGAGTTCAAAATCGTGCTGCAAAACTTATCTTCATGTCACCCCTTTGCTGAAACAACTACATTGGCTCCCACTCAAGCTGTTGTGTACAAGTGCCTTCATAACAAAGCTCCAACTTATCTTTGCTCTCTCATCGTTCCACATCACTCTGGTAGACCTGGACTCCGCTCAAGTTTAGACACTACCTTACTCCATGTGCCCAGAACATACCAGGCACATGCACCTCGACTCTGGAATGAGCTTCCAAAGTTCCTTTCGCTGCTCCCCTTCCTTGGATACTTTTAAGACAGCTCTGAAAACTCATCTCTTCAAACAATGACCAACATTTAACTGTATTGTTTTGTTAATTTTTCTGGACTCTGTTCAGCGCTGTGAAACCATCTATTTTGATGAGTAAGAGCGCTCTATAAATATATTTATTGTATTGTACTGTATTGTATTGTTCTTGGAAAAAAGTAGGAATATTTTATCGAGTACAAGGACTGACCTACATGTACAAATGGTGTAGGCAGACTAAAGTAGGAAGAATATCATGCCTGCAAAGGGGAAAGAATTAGTCCATATTGTGTCCAAACATGTGGTTTTGTATTTCTAGTGAGTCTGTTAACGATCTTATTGTAACATCTGGGAGGTTCAGGGTCTAGAATAAGGGGGAACCCAGGCCTGCGAGCCATTGTCAGTAATTTTCCCCTTCGTCAGAATCCAAATTGGATCCAGTTGTGCAATTAGAACTTCAACACTGCATGTTTTTTTGTTTGGGTTCCCTGTATCCTCCATGGAGACCATGGTTAGGTTACCACACAATGAGATAGTAGAAGTACCACACAATGAGATAGTAGAAGTGAATACTGAATCTCAATTAAAAAAAAAGAGATCAGACTGTTGTTACCTTCCAGCCTCGGTTTGGATACACTGAGTTAAATTGAAGAAAACAAGATGGCTGCCCTGTGATGCAGCTATGTACAATCAGAGCATTGAATAGAAAGTAAAAAGGCAGTTAAGATGCATTGAAGCAAAGGAGGCCCATAGCAAGTTCGCAACATCCTTAGCAACAGCCACAGCCGTAGCTGCAGCCGCTAGTTCGGACACGGCTCAAGTCTGTCTAATTTACTAAACAGACTTGGCTTTACCATGTGTGGTACCCTTTTCAAAACCATTGATTTGGTTTAGGCTCCAATTTGGGCTTCTTCAGTAATTATGAAATCGTGAGCTTTCTATACAGGGCTTCAGATAGGTGGACGAGGCCCAAGCTGGTGTCATTGGGGATTTTGCCCCCTATTGTGTGTGTGTCCTCCATAAGGTAAATTAACATGGGCTGAAGGAAGTTAAGTAAATTTCTACAGAATTGAGGACAGAATCTCGGGGAGGGGAGAGGGGGCACACAATCTCCTGCTCACACCAGAGCCAAAGCTAAAGCCTTGGTTTTGAAAAGTTGCCATTTTTATTTGGGAAAACAATGACACTCCAAATCCAAAGAAACTTCAAAGATGGTTTGTTTGTTTGTTTAGATGATCTTTCCAACAAGGGAACTCTGCAAAGCTCCCCACAAGGGAATAATGTAAATCAATTGTTTACCGTCATTCTGGCAAAGAAACCAGGCGATCATCTTTGAAGAAAATAATGAGGCAAAAGTTGATTATAAAAAATTGTCTGTGACATCACAAGGTGTATAATAGTCATCTCAATAAAATTTTATTTATAAGCGAAGCGTACAGTACTTCTGATGATTGCATACAAATACAAATTTACCGCTTATATACCTGTGTACACTATAACCTGATATTGACGGTGAGATTTGTAGGTAATTAAAATCGGCGTCGTTGTCACCCAAATCCTCCGATCGGGGACCATCGATATCCTCATTGGGAGAAGATGGTTTTATCAGGGTAGAAGTATGTACCAATTGGAATGGTTTGGTTATATAAAAAGGGTTCCTGATTGGAGACATTGGTATCCTCATTGGGAGAAGGTTCTGTTGGGCGCAATCTTTGAAGATGGCCTTTTTTGAAATTCGCGCAAGCCAATTTTAAAATTTGCGCGCGCGCGATTTTTGAACTGAAGTTTGCCCACACAAATAAAAATTGCGCGGCTGGGACACGAACTACACGGTTTGCATAAACAATTTCCTTCAGGACAAGCGCCCTGACGCAGTTTTTCATCACATCACGTCACGTCCGTCCGTCGTCAGCTGTGTCTGTCAGACACACAAGTACCCCGGCGTCGTCAGACATGCAAATACTTAATGGAGGAAGTCTTTGATGAGTTTTGCAAGGGAATTTACCGATCAGATTCGGCAACAAGTTTGACCATAAGACAACAAAAAGGGGAGAGGATTATTAAATGGGGAGAAAACAGAGCGTCGGACCATGGAGGAAGAAAATATTTTCTTCCTCCATGGTCGGACTCATTAATATTTTGTAGGCCCTCAAAACATTCTATAATAAAAAAATAAGACAGGAGCCCAATTAAAAGGAGGAAAGTGTAAAACAATTTCCAAATTGTGACCTGGGGTTGTTGACTTCCAACTTTAGGTATTTTGGATGGCAACTGAAATAAAGGATATTTAGCATTTTGCACTGTATGCTGTAGGGCCGGGAGTTTATTTAGTGGGGTGCGGGTTCAGCATGCACGTGCACTCCGAAGGAATTATGAACTTACAGTTCGTGGGCAACCCTGTTTTTTCAACATTCTCCATATTTTTTAACAAAAAAAACACTTCAGCCATAAGTAAAGATCCAGCATAATGCTACTTTGAACCTACCCTTTTAAACTATTGAGGTATATTTTCTTCATACAGCTTATAATTTCACGACAAATGGTGACGATACGGTTGAACGACAAAGATCGTGCGGTGTTCAAAATTTGCGCCAGAGCTACCCTGCGCAAATTTTAAAATCATGCAAGTAAACAAAGTTCGCGCAGTAAAAAAATGGCACACCGCGCGAATTTAAAAAAAGGCCATCTTCAAAGATTGCGCCCAACAGTTCCAATAAGTATATCCAAATGGGGGTAGTTTGGTTGTTATTATACATACATTTTTCCTGATTGGGTACATTGATATCCTCATTGGGAGAAGAAGTTCCAATCAGGGTAGAGTATATCCCAATTGGGGTAGTTTGGTTGTTATAAGGGTTTCCTGATTGGGACATTGATATCTTCATTGGGAGAAGAAGTTCCAATCAGGGTAGAGTATATCCCAATTGGGGTAGTTTGGTTGTTATCACACATAAAGGTTTCCTGATTGGGACCATTGATATCCTAATCGGGAGTAGAAGGTTCCAATCAGGGTAGAAGTATATCCCAATTTGGGTAGTTTGATTGTTATAATAAAGGTTATATAAATGGGGACCTTTGATATCTTCATTTGGAGTAGAAGGTTCCAATCAGGGTAAAGTTATACCCCAATTCGGATAGTTTGGATGAAAAAGACCCTGATAGCACAATTAAACCTATCGAATAACTATCACCGAGACATTATTTTGGCAATTTCTTTACAACTGGATTACAGTACAATGTTAACAAAAGTAACAACTCTAAAGTACTCTATTTACATATTTTGTTAATTTGTATTTCGATGAGTGACTGTTACGCATCATACTCTAAAATATTTCATAACAACCAATATCAATAAATATGTTTACATTATAATGTCTAGCACAATGCAAGTACACATAGCACACATGTTGCAGTCAGTCAAGTTTCTGGTGGGAATTAAGGCCTACTGTCAATTCCTTTCGGAATTTCCGAGCATGTACACACAAAATATTAATAGCAAAGAGTCTCCAATAGCGTTAATAGCATTTCCCATCGACATTTATCAATACTTTTCGTTGTGGTAACTTAATATTACTATTTGTAGCATTTCAGGCGGGAAAACCTATGTTCATTGGTATTACTGGAAACAATTGGTAGAAATATCTTTAAATGTCTGCTTTCTATCTTAGTAATGTAAAGAAAACAGTATTTTACTTAACGTGGCCGAGTGGTTCAGTGCATTGGACTCATGGCTCTGATGACCTAAGCCCAATTTCATAAAGCCTGTAAGCAAATGTTTATGCTTAAGGAGCAATCCTTAGCACAGTTTTTATTAAATACTGTCTATATCGTTTATGAAATGCACTTTTTCTTGTACATGTTTTTCTGCTACGTAAGCACAAAAATTGGCCCACTGGGTCCTGGGCCCAATTTCATACAGCTGTAGCAGAAAATACTGCTAAGAAAATTTCATCACCAAGTAAAAAACAAAAAAGTGGGGCACCAAATGCAACAATGTAAACTTTATTGAATGTTGGCTGGTAACCTGGTTCTGCTAAGCATGATTTTTCTGTGCTACCAAGTTTTTGTGCTTACATGCTTTATGAAATTGAGCCCTACACATCCGAGTGTGGGCTCGAATCCCTGTCATAACACTTGTGTCCTTGAGCAGGACACTTAAACCATTATTGCTTCTCTAATCCCAGGTGTATAAATGGCGGGATAAAGCTCCTGGGGCGGATTTCACAAAGCATTAAGATTCATTTTAAGATGAGTTATCAGTATCACCATAGTGATTTATATTGTCACAGTTTGCTTAGCAATTAAGAGGGATTTGCAGTTAAGATAAATCTTGTGAAATCGAGCCCTGGAGCCGATTTCACAAAGCAATAAAATTTATCGCGAGACAAATTTTCAGTATCACCATAGTGATTTGTATTGTGACATCACACTTTACTAAGCAACTACGATTGATTTGCAGTTACGATCAATCTCAGATCTTTGTGAAATCGGCCCCTGGTCTATCTACTATGATATGTGCGATATATATAAGAACCTATTATTATTATTATTATTATTATTATTATTACTAAGTGTGAAGAAATTCCCAATGTGTGGTATTATACTAGGCCTACGGTGAACACAACATCTGGTGCAACTGGCACAACGGCTTATCACAAGAAACACAAACTGGCCTTAATGCACTTGTACACAAACTCACACCTCCATCCAAGACACACTGTTATTACCTAATAATTTGTAAAATCAGGCAATTTTAATAGCATAATTGACATTTTAATTGAGAGATCTTGTGGTACAAATTAACTGTGTACCGGAAACTGAACCTTTGAAAAAGTATGCTGTACATTTTAACACTGAATTAGACAGTGTGGCACACACACAGAGTTTCCTTCATAGACTACTTTGCAAATACTCAGTGCGCATGCGTTAGCTGTGGAATGAGGCGCATGCTGGTCTAGTTAGTGACCAAATGTTGTCACTAACTAGACCAGCATGCACCTCATTCCACGGATATGGCATGCGTACCGAGTATTTGCGAAAAAGTCTATGGGGACACAGTTCCTATCCGGGTAAAGGTTTCCTAATTGGGCACAGAATGTATCTGCGTCACATCAGCAAGGTTTCCCAAATAGGGACCACTGTTTCTTATTCGGAGAGAAGAATGGTCAAACACTATGAGCTGTGCTGATAAAATATCCTGTCACAAATGTATCTAGACTAATTTGTAATCTCTGTTTATAACTACAGTTTAACATTGTAGTTTTTGAAACATTTAGGACTCATCCACAGACACACTTTAAGCTCCATCTCTACTTTGTTTCACTCAACATCATCGCAAGAGAATTGTTCTCACACTACCTACACTGGATCCAATCACAGAACGGGGATTACTAACTACAAACTCAGTCAATGCATGCACTCAGTCACTCGCTGAACTCGGCACTATCTCACCAATACAATTCACATCTACATGTACACATGTACACCTACACACTGACTTTCAGCCATTTATACAGTAAGGCGATATCAAGTTGGCAATTTCATTAAACCACTTTAAAAGCAAACAACAAGAACACTTGGCAATGATTGCAGGCTAACTTTTCATACGTGAGATGGGGGCGGGGGGCGATGAGGACAGACAGGCCGTGTGTGAATGGCGGCTGCGGCTGTTGCTATGGGCTGCCTATGCTTCAACGCATGTTGTTGTGGTGATCCAGCCGTAGCCACAACAGTAGCTGCCAATTCGAACACAGCCAGAAATACAGATGAGTCTGCATGGACACCCTGCTAATTTCATACAGCTTCTTCAGCAGAAAATATGCTTACTAGTTCCTGCCTTTCAGAGAGATTAGCTGGGAACCAGTCATAAACTGTACACATGACATGGTATTTTGGATGGTAATCTTTTTTCGTTAAGCAGAATTACATTGTGCTCTGCTTATTTTCATGCTTACAAGCAGCTCTATGATATTGGAAGAGTAAACACTAATTTTGCAAGTATAGGTCATTATTGCCAGATGCAGATATGGCTGAGGTCATAAGGTGTTATACAAAAAAACAATGAACACAAGTTGTTCCCCTTTACATTGAAGCTGAGTTCCTTAAAAGCAACAAGATAGAAATCCTTCAATTACAGACAGTGTGCATATCAGAGCAGTTAATACAATCCTGCAAGCTATTGTGCAAAGTATTTAGCATTTAAATTGTTCACTCCAGTAAAAAATTAAGCTGCAAAACCATTTGTCTTCTTCTGAATCAACCTAATGGCAGATGTATTTTCGTCATCCTGTGGTTCCCTCAACAAGACCATTGATATCCTCATTGGGAGAAATGGGCTCCCATCAGGGTAATCCCAATTGGGGTAGTTTGGATGACAACTACAGAGCCATAATGCACAACTTGACAACAAAACTACAGCATTGGTCATGAACCACAGGCTATCTGCTACTGCAGGTATTATAAATCACTTTGGAAAATATTCAAACAATGAAAATAAATCCAAAGAAAGATAACTGTTTAGTAAAAACATGAAACAATTTTCCTGTATTCAAAATTAAAAGTAAAAAAAAAGAAAGCATCATAAATTATACTTGAACGCTGTTATCAAGTTAAATGCTATTAAAATATTGCTATTGCCATACCTTAAACCAAACAAATGAATCGAAAAACTAAAATAAATACAACTAAACCACATACTTACCAGGGCCCTAAAGCTGTTAAGCACAAAAAATATTGGTCAGCACAGAAAAATATTGCTTAACAGTAATTGGTTACCAGCCACAGTACCATGTAGTACATATTTGTGACTGGCTCCCTGCTAATTTTTGCTTATCAAAAAATTTGCTAAGCACCTTTTTCTGGTCAACAGCTTTGTCAAATTGGATTGTTCAGAAAACAAAATGATCAGTAATAAAATCTCTACTATGCAGTTATAGGTAAGCAGCCAAAATGACAATTGAAGTGTATCCTGTTCCTAAGTGTGATGTAATTCTACTGTTAAGCCGTATCCAAATTGGCGGCTACAGCTACGGCTATGGCTAGATTTCCACGTCATCATGCGTTGAAGTAGAGTACGTCCTTAGCAACAGTCGTAGCCATAGCTGTAGCCGGCTCACTTCAGACAAAATGGCTCCATTGATTGCCAAAAACTCATGAGCTGCATTCACGGTCACATAAAGTGTGGATACTGGTCTTTGACAATTACCTATGTTGTCCTTTCAGATCTTATCAGAATTGGAGATTTTTGTCTTTAGAAATACCTTTGAAAGATGAAATGAGTGATTTGGGGTAAATTTACACAGAAACGTGTGCCAGCTTTGGAGCCTGAAGTTTCTAAAACCTAGTGTACACAGCAGATATAGGCATGCCTTACAAACAGGTTTGCTTTTGAGGTGAATTATTTAACTGGTTCCCTGTTATTTGTTAAGCAGAGAAATATGTGATACTTTCTGCTTACCAGCTCAATGCCACTGACTACTGGGTTAACATCAAGAGCCTTTCAGCAAAGACTCTAATAATGTGTCTTTAAAGGGTCTGTATACGTTTGGAAATTACTCATAAAATTAATGGCAATAAAAACTTACTTGGTAAGAAGTACAGCAGCTTCTAATAGTATAGAGCATTTTTAGAAACATTTCACTTTAAAGTAATGTAGTTATGAAAAAAGATATCTGTTTGTATAAAAGAAAACAATTTGAGAATCTGAGAAGCGTTTCTGTCAGAATCATTTCTCAGATTGTGTATTCCAATTGCAGATTATTCTTCCTGCGTGGACAAAACCGCTTCAGATTTTTGGCAATAAATCAAAACCACTACCACCTTTTGAAATGAAATTTTAACAGGTTAGTTTGATGGTATATATCTACAACTATATAGGATTGAAACAGTGAAAACAGTGGGTTCCAATTACCAAACTTATACAAACCCTTTAAATAATATTCCACTTAATTTGATCTTTTCTGTCCACACTCCCTCATGTACACTATTAGAATATAACTTTATAGATAGTTTCAGAAATATTAAAAATACACATTTCCAAATGGCCCCCAAAATAACACATAGGTTGAAAATCATTATTTAAAATTATTACTTTAAACTGAGGTATACAAGATTGAAGAGGGGGTTGAAAGACTCCCCGAAAGCAAATTAAAGAAATGAAGATAAAATGTACAAGATTTGTACTGTAATTCTGATGCATACGGAATGTTCGACCATTTGTGTGAGAAATTACGTCCATAAAATTAAACCCACAAATGTTATATTTACACTTTGGATAAATATATAATTATATTTCCTCACACACATTCCAGCGGATTTAATTGAAGACTTTGACGTAGCAGGCTAATACTGAAGAAGTTATACCACCATGCCTGTTCCCACTTGTTGGCAATAGACCGTGCAGGTCTCGCGTGTATTCAAACATTTTTGGGACCACTTTGGTCCCATGTACGATGCTTTAACGCGTGAAGGAAACAAACTCACACGCTTTAACGGGTCCCAATGTTCGAATACGCACGAGACTTGCACAGTCTATTGACAACATTCCTCCAGTGAGTAAAAAATACAGCATTTACCTAAAGATTTTCTCCACACGATTGTGCGGGAAATTGCTCATCAATAAATGAAAAAGAAAGGTGGATATATACAATTGATACAAAAAATTAAATTATTGAACAGTTCAATACTGTCATTTCAGAGCATGTTTCGTTTCTCTTTAAGAAAAGCAAGAACAGGGTATATCCCAATCAGGATAGTTTCAACAAGGTCCAGTGATACTGCTATATTTCTTTTATGCAAAGCACCCCAAAATATGAACTGTTACTATATATCAGTTATATCAGTGATTAAGATGTTCTGCTTAATACTTAAATGTGTATAGTACTGCCCTAGTCTACAAGGAAATGTACACCTATATACCACAGCAGAAGGGACAAGTTCCTACCCATGCAACTTCACAGTCCCTTCACATAACACTTCGCTGCTTCATATAAAGCTAGCTTTCCCAGCTATAATGACAACTATACCCGTGTCCTAATTGACGGCTACGGCTACATCTGGACCACTGTGTCAAGCGTTGAAGTATGAGATGTCCTTAGCAGCAGTCGCAGCCATAGCCAGAGCTGCCAATTCGGATGCGGCATATCAGAGTGCACTAGCTTATTTACTCCCATGTTTGACATTATAATAAATATTAATACAAAATAAGCGGGAGAGTTTAATCTTTGGATTAAGTTGTCAAGTTGCCATCATCTCATTACGGGGTTGTTGTAACCCCCCCAAAAAAATAAAAATAAAAAATAAAATAAAATAAATAAAAAATAAATAAAATAAAAATAAAATAAAAATAACAACCCTGAAAACTGCTTAGCACCATTCTCTTCGTTGGGAGATCAAACCCCAGATGTGCTGTTACATTTTCGAGATTTACAGACTCTCTACATCCCCTTGAATACAAATCAAGACGTTTGGTCATTCCAAGAGCTTTCTCTCTTCACTATGATGGCAACTTCACATTTTACAAACAAATCTTCAAGAAGTGAAAGAAGATTTGTGAAAAAATCCAACATTCAGGAAAAATCCTGATTAAAACGACCGCTTCACAAGTACAATGCTATATGAGAGTGTATGCCACATAAGTATATACCCGTTTAATTCACTGTATAGTTTGTATCACACACGTATATGTAATGCTTTACAAATCAAAGTCAAAAACACATAATCAATGGCTGCTACTTCTAACAGAGCAAGACAAAGGGCCCATTCCCAATCTCAAATCTGGCTTCAGAATCTTCTTCACCTTCATTGTTCCTTTTGAAGCCATAGACATTTCTCACCGACCTCATATTTCTATAGCAACACAGGTCTGTCATGCTAGGCATCACACGCGGGTGTACCAATCAACATAACAATCATAATCATAATCATAATAAAACCATTCTTATATAGTGCATATCACCGTGAGGATCCTATGCGCTGTAAAGGGGAAATCAACCATGGTACAAAGTAAACAGATATGTTTTCACCGAGTTTTGAATTGTTTTGTTGTCCCAGCTTGTTTAAAGGGTGTGTACAACATTGGTAATTGCCAAAGACCTGTATCCAAACTCGATGTGACCCAACATATACATGAAATAACAAACCTGTGAAAGTTTAAGCTTAATCGGTCTTCGGAGGCATGAGAAAACAGTGAAAAACCCCCTTATGTGTTTTAACTTTTTTTCAAACATCAGAATTTATCCTGCAGGATAAATACTATTATTTTACTCATTTTCGTAAAAACTATGTCATTTAAAGCAAAACTACTTCAAGGGAAGTTTTCTACCATGACCATCTTTATACCATGTGAGTTATGTGCAAATCTGTGAGCATTTATATTTTCATTCTTACCAATGTTGTACACACCCTTTAACAACCTCTGGAAGGTTCCATAATTGAACTGCTGCATATTGGAAAGAGTGGGAACCATACGACTTGGTTTTGATAACTGGGGGAAGTCAGAAAATATTTATGTGCAGATCGCAGATTTCTAGCTGTTTTATACTCCTGAACTAAACATTGCCTTTCCTTTTTAGCACATGTTCGTGCAGTTCTAGTAATGTCTGTGCATGAAATGCGTGTGCAAGAACCCCAGTATGGCAAGTGATAAAATAGTGACGTCATCTGCAAAGGGTTTACAAGAAAAAATGTAATGTACTTCAATCTTGAATAATTCGAAATGTTTAAGAGATCCAGTCTCCTTGACACAATTGTCTATTAAAATTGCTCAATTCTTTGAAGATAGTTTTTAAAGAAAAGTTTCCACCCTCAAAAATTGATTGGACAAAATTTAAGGAAGACTTGTTGGCGTCATCATCACACCAAAACCTGACACTGATTTCCGTAGTTTGAGGATTTTCAATATCAAAATTTATGTCACAAAGCGGAGTTTAACACACAGTGCGATTATTTATCAAATGTTGTCGATGAATAAACTCTAGAAAATTCCACAGATATAAAAAAAAAAAAAAAAGTGTACAAAATAACGAGCAAGTAACTGTGTATTGCTTTAAGCATGACAGAAAGTCTAGTTTGGCTAAAATACCATACTATTGATTTCAAAGCTGCAGTGGTGTTCTATGTTAAATATTGTTAAATATTTACGTTGGTTAATTTAAAAGAGGAAAATATGGTGTTTTAAAATTTCAAGGTAAATTCTTTTAAATTTCCAAAAATGGTCCAGGGCCAAATTTCATAGAGCTGAAAAAAAAAAAATAAATAAATAAAAAATCATCTGCTAAAAAATGAAGATGCAGAGTCCGATCCAAACAGTTGCATTTAAAATTAAAACTTGGCAGTGCAAACATTTAAAAAAAGGTAAAAATAAAACATTTGTGCGATTGACAGGTCTATGAAATTTTGCCCCGACATCTCCGATACAAAGCAGCATTAATTCATACTAGAATATACTAGTTAAATAGACGTGGCGTTTGTGAGCGCCTCACTACATGGCATACCCCTCCCCCTGCCCAACAAATACCATAACAACCCTCCACCATGCAAATTCCCTTTATTGTTTAACAAAATGTTAAATGAGAAAATAGAATTAGCTGTTGCAAACTGCTTACCGACCAAAAGGACCTATGGAATAAATGCCAAAAAAAAGTTAATGGCCTGACGTTTCGACCCTAGCAGAGTCTTTCTCGAAGGCTAAATGACAAGACAACACACATGAACAGGTATTTAAGTGTAACTGCTTATGTTACACTTAAATACCTGTTTATGTGTGTTGTGTTGTCATTTAGCCTTCGAGAAAGACTCCGCTAGGGTCGAAACGTCAGGCCATTAACAATTTTTTGCAAAATGTTAAATGGACACCACTCTTTATAGAATTCAAGAAACAATTTCCTTTCTTATAAAACACAGCCACTTGATTTACATAATGCACAAACATCCTGTCTAGTTAAAGGTAGTGTCATAGATTGTTTTTTGTCAACGTAAAGCTGATTTGTAGGTAAAATTATCAAGAAAGATACAATAAAAGTCACCAGTGAAAGTTTCAGCTGAATACAATGTCTACTTGTTAAGAAACCAGCAAAAAACTGTCACATTATTTTCATCAAGAACGTCGAATCCATCCATGAGGTGACAGCGGGGTACCAACTGCATCTCTGGCCGCAGCATTCACAAGTGGACACCGGAAATTTGAATCTCCACGGTGAGATTCAAATATCACCTTTCAGATTCAAATGTTTTTAAATACTTTGATTGATTTCTAGACGATTCTTAGATGAAATAATTTCGCAGGATGCTTACTACCATAACCATCTTTATAACAAGTAGGCTTTCAGAGAGAAATTACACATATTTTTTTCGGGGGTCATTACCAAAGTATGACCTATCTTAGACTTTTTCAAATTTACTGAAGTCGGCTGAAAAGTTGCCAATCGAATACAAATGAATTTCAGCGACAACGCCTACCTGAAGATAAAGTCTTGTAATTGTTATGGAATACCTACATTTATAAATTCCAAATAAAGCAAGATTTTAAGAACAAAAAATGTCCATAGTTTTCATTGGATTGCTAGTTACTGTCTTTGAACCAACCCCAATTCTGATAAACAAAGATACCTTCACAATGCAACCTTTTAGGGGAAGATAGACTATTGATGATATGATTCATAATATTAGTTATCTCCTGAGACAATTCACACAGAATAAGTCTTAAAGGCACTGGACACGTTTGGTAATTACTCAAAATATACATTAGCATAAAATCTTACTTGGTAATCGAGCAACGGAGAGCTGTTGATAGTATAAAACATTATGAGAAACGACTCCCTCTGAAGTAATGTAGTTTTTGAGGAAGAGGTGATTTCTCACTAAAATATTTGAATCTGAGAAAGACTTCAGGCCTGAAGCCTTTCTCAGGCATCTGAAAGCACACAAATTTGTGCAACAAGGATGTTTTTTCTTTCATTATTTTCTTGCAACTTCGATGACCAATTGAGCCAAAATTTTAACAGGTTTGTTATTTTATGCATATGTTGGGATATACCAAGTGAGAATAATGGTCTTTGACAATTACCAAACGTGTCCAGTGCCTTTAAACAAAAAGGTTGACAAAAACCTTTTAAAAGTAAATAACACTGTAATTTGAATAATTTGTAAACAGTTCTTTTTGAGAAAAATAACATCACATGATCCCAGAGCTTTGTTTTCCTATTACCGACTAACATATGTATTTGATAGTCGTGGCTTTGCTTCTTCAGAGTAGTCACAAAGTTGCAACAACAATTTTATTTGCAGTTCGCAAATGTTTACGTGGTAATTTGGCTGGTAACCTCTCTCTACTTGGCAAAATCTTTTATTTCCGATATCCATTACAAATTGGAAGAATGAACTAAAGTAACAACATTTGATAGCTATATGCAAAGAACAAAGAAAGAACCCAGTGGCGTAACTAAGGGGGGGGGGGTTGGATGACCGTGCCCCCTCCCCCCTCCTCCATTTGAAATATCGACCTTTAGAGATTAAAAATTGTCATTACATATAAAAACAAATGCAAACACAAACTGCTGTTCATTTGCCAGAAGTGCCCTTTTAGAAAAAAAATGGTGCACCCCCTTGTGCCCCCTTAAAAATTACCTTCTTTACGCCACTGGATGAGCCTTGCAAAGCAGCAACAAGTTACCAGCCATTATTTCCTGTAATATACATTGCTTGTAACCGGTTCCCTTGAAAATTTGTTCTCAGCAAGTTTCTCCTTTGTAAAGAATCTTGAGTTTGGCCCCGACTGATTGATCATCAGGATGAATATTTAAAATGCTGTTTCTGCTTTGGAGTTTGCAATTCTGTTGGTTCGGATATTCACTTCATTCTTGACGGTGAATTCAATTCCTCCACCAGCATCCTCATCTTCCGTCTCGATGTCCTCATTGTCCCCCAAGGTGAACGCAGTCTCTGTCTCATCTCCCATCACATCTTCCATCATCTCAAAGCAATGACGCTCAGCCTGCTGGAGACCACCGTGGCTTGAGGCTTCCGAGATCGGGGATGCACGATTCGCCGCCTGAGCTAATACAAGCGGAGAAATCGGAACTTCGCCGTCAAAACTGGTGATGTTGTCGTCAAGGTTCAGGTATCCGACGCTGGTGTTGGCGCTGGCCAGATGCACCCAGCGATTACTGAGCTGCGTGTTGCTAACCTCGATGTGGTCGGTGATGGTGGAGTACACAGGTGCACTCATGTACGGGGTGGATCGTGGCATGGATTCACGGTGGGAGTTCTTCATACTTGTGAAGCTGTACGTGGAGAGATTACTATCGGAGTCACGCGATCCGAGTCCAGGTTCCAACCGATTGCCACTACTTGTGGAGGGTGTTCCAGGTTCGAATCCAACCTGTCTCTTGATGGGCATAGGCTCTGCATCCGATTTGACAGGAGACTGTTGCTCCACCATCGAGGCATATCGCTCAAATGTACTGAGCTTGGATTTCTTGGGGCTCTTCGACTTAGCCAGGCCTTCCGACTTGGGGTCTGTTGATTTCTTAGGCTTGGCACTTAGATGCTGCGCTTCTTTGACATTGCCTTGCAGCTGTTCTAGCACTGCGGGTCGTTTCAGTCGTTCAACTTGAGTCTTACCGATATCCTGTTCAGAAACAGACCCAGACCTTTTCATTATTGCACTACACCCTTCATCCCCTGCAGTCCGATCCATTGAAAATGACCTGAATTTATCGAGTTTCCGACTGGTGTGGAAAGTCGGCAAAGGTTTCTTCTGTCCATCCGGTGTCAATCCCTCTTCGAGAGGGATTTTTGCCGTCTCTTCCCTGTCCTGAATAAACGCTAGATGTCTAACCCGCTGAGTCGGAGGCCCTTTGGGGGTGCCCTCGGGGCTGCTCTCCGTGTCACTACCTACCATCTGAGTCAGGGCAAGGCTCAGCATTTGCTGGATGTTTTGGATAGCTCTGCTTGTGTGGAAGGACATTTCTTCGACGTGCATCAAGCGACGATCAAAGGCTCTCAGACTCAACTTGGTGTGGTTTTCCTTCTCTACAATCTCCTCAAGACGGAGTGAATTGTCTTCCATTCTGCAGTAATGACAGAAGGGTAAATGAAGTGGTGTTTATTCATTTAAAAAATTAACAAGTATTTATAATTGTGCTTAAAAAATTAGCTAAGGCATCGACAATGATGTCATAACTGCTACTCTACGACGAAAAAAAAAAAAATAGAAGTCGTACCTTTGAGCGACCACCTTCAGCCTTTCATCATTGGATGATTGTACTTTGTCATTTGTTTCTCTGAAGAACAATTCCAAACACGCCTCCTCAAAATCTCTCAATTTTTGCACATCATCGGGGGGAAGGAAAAGTTCTTAAAAAAGGAAAACACAAGTTGTTTAAGATGTTACTTCATAGCCGTTTAATGATTCCAACTATGTTTTGGTCCCTTTTCTTCAATAAATTTATTTAACTCTTTTTGGTACTGAAACCAAGGGACCCTCAAAAGCGACTAGAACTGTAACCCGTTGGCCTGAAGATACCTGTGTAGAGATGACGCTGAAGAAATGATCAGTTTTAGATGTGGGAGGAAAACCCTTAAAGGTATCGTACACGTTTGGTAATGACTCAAAACAAATATTAGCATAAAAACTTACTTGGTAACAAGCAACGGAGAGCTGTTGATAGTATAAAACATTGTAGAAAAAGACTCCCTCTGAAGTAACGTAGTTTTTGAGAAAGAGGTAATTTCTCACTAAATAATAAAAACTTCTTGCAAGAAGTTTTTATTCCTAATCTGAAAGCACACAAATTTGTACAACAAGGGTGTTTTTTCTTTCATCATTTTCTTGCAACTTCGATGACCAATTGAGCCCAAATTTTCACAGGCTTGTTATTTTATGGATATGTTGGGATACACCAAGTGAGAACACTGGTCTTTGACAATTACCAAACGTGTTCAGTGCCTTTAATAAGGAAAACCCTCGTAATCAGGTAGGGACTGGAAACCCAATCCACATGCAAGGCTCTGGTCCGAGGTGGGATTTGAACTGGGGTCCACAGAGGTAAAAGGCAGGGCAAGATACCACCAGGCCAACAAAGCTGCAATTTCATGGCGTTGCTTAAAAGGGAACTCAACACTAACGGCGCCCTGTAAAGCGCGTATTTCTATAGAACGTGGCATAGCGTAAGCGCAGAATTCCACGGTGAGCAGAGCCATTAAATTGGGCCCTGGTCTCCAATTGATTAAACTTTTTGTAATTACTACTAAAAAAAAAGGCCAGGCACAGAAAGACTTTGTACTGATTTTTCAATTTTCACCGGCACAGCTGAGAACCTCAAAATGAGGAAATCGGCTGATCAGCTGAAAAGTTGAATACCTAGGGCCGATTTCACAAAGAGATAAGACTAGTCTTATGTGAAGTTAGGACCAGTAACTGGTCTTAACTTAAGACTAGTCCTATCTCTTAGCATTGCCTAGGACTAGTCCTAAGTTAGGAAGAGTTTTGTGAAATCGACCCCTAGAAAAAATGCTCACCACAACTATTTTTTTTCTCACAAATTGGCAGGAACCGGGCACAAGCCACGGACATTGCATCGTATTTTGAACTGTAAATCATTCTTTTTAAGCAAGATTTTTGTTAGCTTAGCAAGTTTTGTGAAATCGTGACCTGGTATCTCTAAGTCAAAAGTTTGAGTCCAGCAAAGTACAATTTCTTGATAGCTTCATCGATATCAAGGTCCAAGGTTCAAGCTCTGAGGTGTGCGCTCCACTCGAGGACTGTTTGTGCTACCATTTATAAAAATGTGCGTCACGCTAACAGTTTGGACCGCAACGCGCTGTATTCAAAAGCTGTAAGCATGTTTGTTTTAATTTGTCGGACCAATCATTTTGCAGTATCCATAATGATCATTCCGTGTGTTGGACATTGTTTTTGTTGTCTGCTCTTTAAATTAAATACTGTTGGAAATAAATAACTGTTTTCATTACAACTTGCGTTCAACACATTTGTAAACAAGTACAATTTAACACAACGAATTACAAAACTTTACTACAAACAATCGGATTTGTTTGAAATATGGTCAATAAGGTCAGATTAGTCTAATTTTCATGATCTTGTTACTGCTTTTGTCCCTTTTTTTATAGTTGGCGAACATACGCTAACACCTCCTCTAGACCGCAAACGTTGCAAACGCCTTTTGTGCCAAACACGTTCCGGTTTGCAAATGTTTGAGTAAGTTGGCAAACATTTCCCTTGTTCCCCAAAGAAGAACGCACCCCTATTTTAGCAGATTTGTCTACACCTACATCCATTGATTTATTAAATCATTTGTTAAACTGTTGTCTTTTAACTTGTTGAACAGTGTTTTTGTGATTTTAAATGTATAATGAGGATTTTTGTGGTCGTGCGTTTTTACTTTTTCATTATGTGCTTTAAACTCTATGGTATATAATTAATTAATTAATTTTTATGTTTACTGATTTACTGGATTACTATATATTTTGTTGTGATTTCATGAACAGCGTTTTGAGATTTCATATAAAACTATTAATTGTTATAATTATTATTATTATTATTTTTCTCAGTCAACTTACTGAGTCCCTGATCAATGCTGCTGGTCCGAGGTCTCTTGCACCTGCACAAGACAAACCTAATGAGCTGGTACATGTGATTGAAGATGATGATAGGTGGAGCCAGAAATGGCTTCTGTTCGTAGTTCATCGTCACGTTATAGCGCTGGAACTGCCACAGCTGACGTGCGATGGAATTAACAGCGTTGAAGGTATTGCTAGGTGTGGAATAAGAAGAGTACATTATTAAAAAATTTGCTACTTTTGATATTGTAACGGATCAACCCTGCATCCGCCAGAAGGGCAAGGGAAGTACTTGCTAAACTCAGAGACAAATAATAACTCAAAAATGGAAACAGAAATGCAGGTACTCGCTCATCTTGTAATTCTCCCCAAAGGGAACATGAACAAAATACATATTATAAAGTCAATTAATAATAAAGCAAAATGTAGCAACTGGCTGAGTTGGGGAAATTCAAGGACACTCCTCACTTAACTACTAAATAAATAAATACAACATTACCTTAACATTATGAACCAGGCCGGACGACGTGCAGATAATAAATTATAAAAAAATAAATACATGTAGGCTGACCACTATCTGTGCTATTTCTTTTGTACTGAGAGCCTTCAGTTTATACACAGAAAGTATAGAGCCGCCGTCCGACCACCCTGATGTCCCAAGCCACAGTTTTAGAAAGCCACACCTAGATTTGGTGCCTTGGTTTTATACCCAATAGGAAACTCTGTTATTTTGAATGCACTAGTAATCATTAAATCTAAATTGAGGGGAAATAATGTGAACACATTCCTTGCAGGCCAATGGTGGCTGGCAAGGGAATGATGAATAACCAAAATAACTGACTACATTGTACCCCATCTGGCACAACAATCTACATTCATTGCAGGCCAGAACAGAGCCAGCACCTGTGTTTAAACACTATAACAGAAGGAGCTTGGAATTCAACACAAAGCATGTTCATTACAATATCATCAGTAGTGTTTTAAACTTTTGCCAGAAGTATCTACTTCTTATAGGAATTGTACCACACGCCTGGAATTACACAAAGGCCATGGCCTCTGTTGCCCTGGTCTTGGCCTTGGTGCCCCTTAAAAAGTTTCCCATAGACTTTAAAGATTTTCCAATGGAAGTGCCCTTTGCAAAATGAAAATGACCTTGCCCTCTTTAAGATGAAATTTCAGGCCTGCACCAAACTGATTCTTGTCAGAGTAAACCTTCTAGTTTTCTTTTGTTCTCGGTTCTTATGTAGTGCTTTATCTTTAACTTCTACCAACAAGTATACGCAGAGCCAAGTTTGAATCATGATATCCATTTATATAGCACATTGTAAGGATTTACCGAGTGATGCTGCTCAATCTGTAGCCAACCATGCCAGAAACACCCGGGCAAACCCCTTCTTTTAGAGATAAGTTTAACTGGGGTCTTTTACATGCATTACACACCACACAGGACCTACAGCTTTATATCCCATCTGAAGGGCAAATCAATTATAGTTAAGTGTCTTGCTCAAGGACACAAGTGCCATACACACTCTGACAGCACCAGGGCCCAATTTCTTAACAATGTTTTGCTTAGCAGAAATGAGCAGGATACCAGTCACAAATTGTACATGTGACATGGTAGTTTGGCTGATAACCTTATTCTGCTAAGCATAATTTTGTTGTGCTTAGCTAGTTTTTGTGCAGCTCTATGAAATTGGGCCCAGAACTTGACTCTGGTGTACTAGACCGCTCAGCCATGACACTCCACGGCCTTTTCTTTCAGTTGCCCAAACTCATGGTGTACCAAAAAGTCTCCTTCTGTGCCTAGAGCTACTTTAAAAGCAAGAATTGGGGTTAAAAATATCATACACTTGGATGCAATCTGTGGAACTGGATATAGAGAAATAATGCGCGATGTTGTAAATGTGACACATTAAGAGCAAGAGAGTCTTTGACTTACTTGAATACTGCAATGAGGAGACTAACAAGAAGAATAATGGAGACCACAAGATATATCGCCATGGCAACAGGTACGGTCCAATGACCCGGCACACATTGGATCATGCCTTCGCCATCCCCGCATTCCGCTATAAAACACAAAAAGATTAATATAACAAATGACGCTTGTTCTCAAAACACTAGGTTGTACATTTAGTGTTTTTAGGAAAAAGTCATGGCTCTGAAAAAACGAGCTGGAGGTTAGTCTCACTGTCGCAGTCCCCGCTGCTAAAATATAGGATTCGAACTGCCTCTATAGCTACCGGGCAATCTCGGTGGTCTAGTTGGTAAGACATCTGCTCTAGATTGGCAAAGGTCGTGGTTCGAATCCTACCCGAGTAATATGCCTGTGATTTTTTTCACAGGACTCGGGAAAGTACTGAGTATACAGTGCTTCACACACATCGGTGTACGGGTAAAACCAAATAACAATAGTCTCATCTAGTTTGCTTAGGGTACAATTTCGTGGATCTGCTTACCGTGAGCAAGCAGTTTGTGCTTTCATAAATGCATGTACATACTTAATAGCTTTCTTTGCTTACAGGTGCACAAATTTGTGAAAATCCTGTAAGTGGCGATTAGTGACCATATAAGTGCAGACCTCCTCGGTGAGCAGAGCCATGAAATAAGGCTTTTAAGCACAAAAAAATGCTTATCACAGAAAATCTTGCTCAGCAGAAACGTGTTACAAGCCAAAATATCATATGAAGTATATTGTCTGTGGCTGGTTTCCTGCAACTTTTAGCTTAGCAGAAAAATTGGCTAAGCACTATTTTCTGCTTAACAGCTTTATGAAATTGGGCTCTGTTCATTGTGAGGCAAAACAAATGCTGATATGTTTATGTGCTTACCAAGAACGAGTATAAAGCCAGCCACTATACATGACATCATTTTGGCTGGTAAGTTGTTTCTGCTAAGTATAACTCAACTGAGCTCTATCATAAGTATTACCAGCGGGGAGTTCATAGCAAAGAATGAGCTCAGAACTAGACACCCCAATTATACATGTAGAACTCAAGTCTGCTAAGGAGCTCTGTCACAAGTAATATAAGCAGGAGTTAACAAAGAATAAGACTAGAACCAGTCACCCACACTACATCACAGTATTTTGGCAGGTAGGTTATTTCTAATCACAAAAACTCCAGTAAGTTCTATAGTGTTATAAATGGGGAATTAGAAAAGTATTAGCCTAGAGCTCAAGTCATTTTGGCTTGTACAATAGTTCTACTATTTAAGTTAAAGTGAAGACAGCTCTATCATAAGTAATAAAGGCAGGAAGCTAGCAAAGAATTAACCCTAGAACCTGACACCTACAATACATCAAGTCATTTTAGCCGGTAAGTTATTTCTGCTTAGTAAAACTCAAGTCTGCTAAGTAGCTCTACCATCCCAACTAAGCAGGTTTTTCACCAAAGAGCAGTAGTCTCACATGTGCCAAGTATCAAAAACCCAACCATGCACAACAAGCCCTACTGGAAGTTTTTAAGAAGATTTTTGGAAAAGACTTACGGTTGATCTTATCAGCGTACACCTCTCCGTAGATCATGAAGTACGGCTCCTTGAAGACCTCCCTTAGTAGTATCCAGGAGAATTCCTCATTGGGGTGTAGAACGGATTGTCTGACGACGCCAAACCCCATCAGGAATATGATCAGGAGGATAATGAAGTAACACATGTCTCTCATCTGGACATCGGGTATTCAATACAAACAAGAACTTTGAAGAATATCACTTGTGTTTTACCCATACACCGATGTGTGTTAGAGGCACTGTACACGTTTTGAAATTGTCAAAGACCAGTGTTCTCACTTGGTGTATCCCAACATATACATAAAATAACAAGCCTGTGAAAATTTGGGCTCAATTGGTCATCGAAGTTGCAAGAAAATGATGAAAGAAAAAACACCCTTGTTGTACAAATTTGTGTGCTTTCAGATACAGGAATAAAAAAACTTCTTGCAAGAAGTTTTTATTATTTTAGTGAGAAATTACCTCTTTCTCAAAAACTACGTTACTTCAGAGGGAGTCGTTTCCTACAATGTTTTATACTATCAACAGCTCACCGTTGCTTGTTACCAAGTAAGTTTTTATGCTAATATTTGTTTTGAGTCATTACCAAACGTGTACGATAACTTTAAGCACTGTTTACTCAGTACAATGATATTTTGTTGTATTTTGTAAGTGTCAAAGGCCACTTGTTCTTTTGGCAAAACCCACGACTGTGAACGTTGCATAAGAAAGGTCTATTGACCTAATTCACCTGTCATTATCATCATGTAATCTTGGTCGTGCCATTTAGGTGTTTAAGGCGATGCGGCGTTTAACCCTTTCATGCACTTTTTATTTTAGTAATTTATTGATCACATGGAAACATTAATGGGTTTTTTTTCTTTTGCAAATGGCGACCCCCCTCCAAAAAACCCCAAACCCAGGTGACATAGGCACCCTAAAAAGTCCTCTTTCCCATTCTGAAAAACTGTTTGGTCGTGCGATCTTTATTTTTCCTTTTTACAACTATTTTTCTGAAATAATTTAAACCGGTCGCTAGCTACCGGTTGGCGCATGAAAGAGTTAAACACTTACCATAATTTTGAAGTGCATTTTGACTCCCAAAATGGCAAACATGGCAGACAGTAGCCGTTTGTGATATTGGTGCAAGGGGTTAATCGTGACCGTATGCAAAAAGAACATTAAACACAGGGTATGCCCTTCAATTTTTTAGCGACTGGCCAGCAGGACCAGTTAGCTTGTCATTTCGCTAGTCCATCACCTTTTTCACTAGTCCACATTTCAAATGAAATAGGAAAGCTATTCAACACTGATCTAGCCAGCCGAACTACTTGTAGTGAATTTTGACTGGTCCTTATGTGTTTTCACTAGCTGGCCAGCAGACCATTGTTAAGGGAGAACGCTGAACAAAAAAGGGAAGCTCACCATTTTCCCTATCATGTTGACAAAAGGTCCGAGGTAGATGTTAACGCTCAATATCTCCAGCACTTTCAGATACCACATGATGATGACCACGCAGTAGATGACCCGCCCGGCTGACTTGGTGTACGAGGCAAACCTAAAACCCATCCCGATGAGGAAGAAGAGGATGGCAAGGGCTTCATGGAGGTGCCAATATGAGGAATAGAAGACTTGCAGCTTCAGGGAAAGTTTGATTGGTTCCGAGGCAAGGATCTGACACCAACAAAAAAAGACCTGTTTTATGTCTTGTTGAATCTTAAAACCCTGTTACACTGGTACCACAGACTGCCAAATAGTACCATGCCTTCTGGGCTAGCAATGGGTAAATGGGTTTCTTCTGTTTGTACAGCTAGCACTGGTACCACAGACTGCCACAAAGTACCATACCTTACAGTCTAGCATTGGGTGCATGGGTTTCGTTTCTTCTGTTTGTACAGCTGAAACTGGTACCACAGACTGCCACAAAGTACAATACCTTCCAGGCTTGCATTGGGTGCATGGGTTTCTTCTGTTTGTACAGCTGGCACTGGTACCACAGACAGCCACAAAGTACCATACCTTACAGTCTAGCATTGGGTGCATGGGTTTCGTTTCTTCTGTTTGTACAGCTGAAACTGGTACCACAGACTGCCACAAAGTACAATACCTTCCAGGCTTGCATTGGGTGCATGGGTTTCTTCTGTTTGTACAGCTGGCACTGGTACCACAGACAGCCACAAAGTACAATACCTTCCAAGCTAGCATTGGGTGCATGTGTTTCTTCTGTTTGTACAGCTGGCACTGGTACCACAGACTGCCACAAAGTACAATACCTTCCAAGCTAGCATTGGGTGCATGGGTTTTTTTCTGTTTGTACAGCTGGTATTATCGTGAAATCCCATGGATTGTGCAATGTGGACTGAGTCTCCACAGTCTTGTGAACTAGTGTCTTACCATACAAAGTTTGAAATATTACATTAATATTACTCTATTTTTCATATACAAAAATTGTTAATGGTCTCAGAGTCTTTTTCAAGAGCTAAACGACAACACAACAATTAGCCTTTGAGAAAAACTCTGCTAGTGTCAAAGCCTGAGACTGTTAGCAAGCTTTTGGTTGGTAAGCAGTTTGCAACAGACAGGAAACACACATAAAGGGTACTACTTTGCATCCATCACATAAGCAGATTTTCAAATGGTTGTAACTGTTTTTTGAAGTAACTGAAAACATTCAAAAAGTGTTTGAACATCCTGAAAATAATTTGAGTTTGACATAATCGTATTATTTTATTTTAATTACGCTCAAATTTTCATACGAAATGGACCGAAAAAGTTACCTGCCTTTTCTGTAAATTTGTTGATTGAAATTTGAGAGTAATTTACAAAATGTATAATACTAATCAACTCTTGTTTTATTCTGTAAAAGCCCACATGCTCATTCACCATGTTGAAACCCTTTTGGGTGGTTTCATGGGCTTAAAAAAAAAAGGCGCAACCAAAAACCATTGGGAAAACTGCTAATGTTGCGGTAGAAAAGTGGTACACTTTATTGTGTTTTTGTTTCCGTTTCTTTTTCTATTATTGAAAGTTACCTCTCTGACGTGTTCCATGCCTGAGGTGATGATGTAAGCTATAACAACAAACTCATATACCGGTGGGACAACAGGTAGCTTGACAAGTACAAGGTAGTTATACAGCACCATAAAACCAAAGAAAAATATCTGAAAGATGAAAGATTCAAGAGCACGTAAATGTACGATGAATACAGGCATTAAGGGCTCAAATTTTACACTGGCCACAGGCCCGAGGCCAGTGATTTTAGCATCGGGCCAGTAAACTTATGACCTGACAAGTCCGGCGGCCTCGTGTTTGTGTTCAAATGTTGAACTTCAGTCTGATAATAAAATATCTGTTGATTATTGAAGAATACTTTTCCATAATACAACATGAGATAAATCTTCTCTTAGTGCTTTTTCAAATTCAAACAGTTCAACTGTAAACTGTGAAGGCATTTTTCTTCTCATTTCAATTCTAGTCTTGTAACCAAAATTCTAGTCCAGTAAATATTTTGAGCTACAAGCCCCGCAGTCTTGTGAGTTTTTCCCCCAAATTCGAGCCCTGGCATTTCACAATTCAGAGCACCCTCTAAGTTGACCCAGGAAAGAAATTTTTTCCTGAAAGCCGTCGACCACAAAAAGAAATCACGGCAAAAACCAGACTCCAGTCCAAATGATTGAACTCTCACAAGTTTGGTGTGCCTTTCTTAAAGAGAGGGTTGTTTTGGGGTACAGTAGTAAATCCATCACATTCTAAAGTATAGCGATGAAATGGATTTGAGGGGTGTTCATGGTTTCTTAAGGATGAACGAGAACGTATCTTTATTAAGCATAAGCAACATACACTTTTTTGTTAGTATTTGGGCGAATAATTTGAAATTCGTAATATAAAATGGGTAATTCGTATTTTCGTCAAACATTGATAAATTTGAAATATTTACAAACTTGTCTTAATACCGGTAGTTGGCAGCTATGGATAAGCACCGTATACTCAGTGCTTTCCGCGTCCCGTAGAAAACAAATCCACAGTCATACTACCTGGTGGGATTCGAACCAACGATCCCTGCATTCTAGACCAGATATCTTCACTGCTAGACCACCAAGCATGCTTAGCAATGTGAGAACAGTTCAAACCCTGTAAATAGCAGTGGGTACTGTAACAATTTAACAGAATAATGTAAAAACATGTACATTACATGAAGAAAAAAAACTACAGCAAAGGAAAAAAATACAACTCACAGTATGAGCCCAGAACTTGGTCATTGGTGCCCTGTAGAACTCGTACAACTTCTTGCCGGGTGAGAGTTGCTTTTTACGTGGTACGATGGTGAGGTCAGGGTTCTTGGTGGGAGAATTGGACTTAAGGGGCTGCATGGATTTTCCATCGATAGATTGCATCTGAAAGGAGAGTTATCAAAAACGGACACTATAAGGGTCTTGTTGTGTCATGGTCATGAATCCCGGTCATGACACTTGTGTGCTTGAGCAATACACTATAATTGCTTCTCTTCACCCAGGGGTAAATGGGTACCCGTGAGGGCAGAGATAGTTCTTGTGATTGATTTAGCTTGGTGCGCTACATACTTGGCTGTATACTTCCCACGAAGCTGAGATGGTTTAAGGAATAAAATAAACAGCCCAGTGAACGGGGTAAAAGTGTTCATGCGCCAAGAGTGTCAAAATTGGAAGATACCGGTGCTATACAAGTGTCAATTACCATAATTGTTATGTCACACAAGGAAATTTCCAGGCAACCATTTCCAGGCAATCTCCAAGAAGATAGAACTTTCACATTTTGAATTCCACATAAATTGTCACAAGTAGTAAGACATGGTCTCTTGTGAAGCTATCACATCTTGTTCCTATCCCATGAAGGGCAGTTTCTTGTTCCTATCCCATGAAGTGCAATTGGTTGCTAAATTGCCAAGTGTGACAAGGCCTTAAAGCACGCAGCCAACATTGGTAATTGTGAAAGACCAGTATCCGCACTTTGTGTAACTCAACATATAAATGAAATTTAAAAAACTGTGAAAGTTTCAGCTCAATGGGTTCAATCGGAGTCACAACAAATTGAAAAACCCCATCACTGTTTTCAAACATCAGATTTCAGACTCATTAACTAACCGCTCAAAAACTGCAGCATTTCAGGTAACAATGTTTCAAGGGAAGTTTTCCACCATGACCATCTTTATACCATATTAAGTTATGTGTAAATCTGTGAACATTTCTATTTTCAATCTTACCAATGTTGTGCGCATGCTTAAAGGATGGAGTTGTGATTGATTTTATGACATTTATTTTGGTTCAGCCATCTTGGATTTTAATCCCCCATTGGAAATCAGTGTAACCAAATCGAAATATCAAGAATTGTAAAAAAAGAAGAAGATATATTGATTTTAACTACTTTATATGTATTTTAACTACTTTTTAAAAATGTCTAACATCTTCAAACCACATTTTGTTTGTTTAGATTATCTTCCCGCCAAAACATGGCAAACTTCCAAGCTGGCTACAGCCAATCTCTCTCATACAAAACATTCGCCAACTTAACCAAAATTGGGAAAGCAAGCATTGAAAGATTTATTTTTTGGGTAAGACCAGCGTGTCTAAGTATAATTGATTACTAATCTCTAAAGCCCAGTTGATACTTCATAAAAACATTGACCACCATCTTGTATGGGCGGCCTTAATTATCACAAAGTGTTCTACTCGGTTGGCAAAAATTTCCCCTTTTTAGTAAAACATTTAAACTTTTCTCAATGAAGATTATGTGTAATTTTTGTTATGACAAGCAAAATTATAGCTAGCGGTAACACCATGTGTATATCTACTTTGCTGTGTAGATTTTTGTTCTTTAGTTTCCCGAATTCCGAAATCTACTCCGCGGCAGTAGAATACAGCAAGACAAGTTCTCAAGAACAAAAATCTACACAGCAAAGTAGATATAGTGTTACCGCTGGCCAAATATACAAAATGATTTTATCAGTGATACTATGGGCAATCAGGGCCCCATTTCATAGAGCTGCTTGAGCAGCAAATAGTGCTAAACAATTTTCTGCTTAGTATAAATGAGAAGGATACCAGTTACAAATCGTACATGTGGAATGGTAATTTGACTGGTTTCCTTCTTCTGGTAAGCGTAATTTTGTTGTGCTTAGCTACTTTTGTGCTTAACCCTTTCAGTGCCAAGGTCGTATATGTACAATCTATTTTATGTATTCCCAAAGCGCCATTATCGTACATGTACAATCTTTCTTATGTGCTCAAAAATTGTCATCAATTGTACACGTACGACCCATAATATACATGTTATCACCAGAGGGCATTATCACTCAAGAAATTCTATTGGGTTTGGGATGTACCAAGGCAACACAAAACAGCAAGATACATTTTGTTTGGTGAGAAAAACTTATTTATTTTTTCTTTTATACAGAATTTCAAAAAACCTAAAAAAGCCGGGCACTTTAGGTTGAAAACGCAAAAGAAAAGCGGGCAATGAAAGAGTTAAGCTGCCCTATGAAATTGGACCCTGATAGCATTATTGTGTTTAATGATAACCCGTTGTCTTTTTTGCAGAGGTGGCCGCACGTACTTCTGCCAGCCAAGTTTGGCAAAACTCTCAGCTGTGATGTCAGGCCTGTGAGTGGACCCTTAAAAAAAGAGCTGAAACACTACATGATGTAAGAATGATCGTGGAATGTTAAGTGAGCGCGCTTCACGCATTTACGCTGGTCGAATTGGGGCACCCCGTTGATCCAGTAACTAGGCTTATTTCACATTATTGTAGTTGTACATTACTGTTGCCAAGCATATATAAGGCTAGCCTTTAGTCAAGGCGCACCGCGGCACCCCAGCCCAGATATCACGCACGAAAAAAGACCAGCGCGAGCGGCGAAGCCGCGAAGCGCCTTTACCAACTCGTTTAGTTAATCAGTATTCATGATCATGAAATATTAAAATTTGCATTTTTTTTTAACTAATCACCGTCAGCTAGATATTGGACTCTTCTATATTTAGATGGGTAATACTGTCTGGTAAATATTTATTTTAATTTGACAATCGATATCATAAAATAGGACGATTTTAGGCTATAAAAGATAACATTGCGTGAAACAAATTCTTACAATGGAAAATGACAAATCATGACAACAAACAACATAGGCCTGGATATGCATGATCATGCATTTGGAGGTAGGAATCGTCCGTGGTGTCCGAGATATAAAAAAAACGCCGCCGTTTCTACACATACGTAGCTAGGCCTACCTGTGGGGAGATTTTAAAATTATAAACCTCTACCCCCCGTTCCAATATAATAGCATGACACTGCTGTGGTATGGCTTAAGTTCACCGGAAATTGTCATTTGTTGAGCAGCAAACCTAATGCTTTGCTCATGCTTTGCTGAAACAATTTGTCGTCATCTGGTGATAGTGGTACTAGTAGCCATCTTGCTAATAATTTGCATCAAAGGGAAAAAAAAAGCGGAAAGAAAAAATCGACAAAAAAAGAAAAAAGCGGATATCCGCTTTAAAGCGGAGATTTCACAAGCCTGGATGTTGCAAAAAAGACATCTTGACTCACCCCTGCCACTTCCTCCTCGTCTTCCTGTAGGTGATGAAATGAGTCTTGAGATCCTTCATCCTCAACTTCTGAGTCTGAGTCTGCCAGGTTGTGCATGTGCTCCTCCAGTGTCTGTGGCATAAGCTGCAACTCCTCCTTTGTCTTGAAGCTGACTACACAGAAGATGGCCAGAGGGCAGAGCAGCGCCAGGATCACCTGCAGATGGTAAACAACACAACAAAAATGAACCTTTAAAAAGACAATAACCCAAATTGAGTTTGCTGCTGCTTGATAAAAAATTGAACAAATTTGAACTTCCATAAGTATTAAGGCAGGCAGTTTATATATATATCAAACTCGAAAGGCGAATATTATTTTAACATGCAATATAAAATACTTCTGGCAATATAACAAAAAATGCTTCAAAAAGGAGTCTTACTGATAGATCTCAGTAAGCAAGGGGTTCTGTAAAACACTCGTTTATTATTAAACTACTGATTTTCTGCTTCAGTGTTCTGTTTTTAACCCTCCTACTCTTGGAACCACTTTCCAGTGAGTTGACGAGCCACCTGAAACCATTCAACTGCACCGGTTGTGTATGGTGGCACAACTGTGCACAGAACTAACTATGAACTGTGTAGATGCATTTAACACATGATATCATATTGCAGGCTCGCGTAGTCTACATGTGTGTATCATTCCAAACCACGGTGGAAGATATTGAAAGGTCAGACAGTAGGAGGGTTGACTGTGTACTGTGCAGATGCGTTCACCACATGATATCATATTGCAGGCTCGCATAGTCTATGTATCATTCCAAACCATGGTGGATGATATTGAAAGGTCAGACAGTAGGAGGGTTGACTGTGTACTGTGCAGATGCGTTCACCACATGATATCATATTGCAATCTGGCATATCTTATCTATTATTCAAAACAACAGTGGATGAGATTGTATGGTCAAATTGTAGGAGGGTTGACTGTGTACTGTGTAGATGCATTTACCACATGATATCATAATACAGGCTGGTAGAATTGTTCTATCATTGAAAACCACCCGGTGTGATATTGATTGGTCAAACAGTAGGAGGGTTAAGGTACAATATGAATACAACAACACAGGTCCTAGTGATAAACATGCTATTTGAAGGATAACAATTAATGATGGAAGTGTCTTGCTCAGGGATTAGAATCCACACTGACTTTAAAACACGAGTACAGGGGTCTTTCTCAAACCTCGGCTTGGGCTCCGTTATACATTTTTTGAGCATTGTGTATTTTACACGCGGTAGTTCGAACATCAAACGGAGCCAGAGCTAGAGCCGAGGTTTGGGCTCAGGCTCTGCCTCTGGCTTTATTCATGCTTGATTTAAAAAAACACAAAAAAAAAAAACGGAAATCCGGGTAAATCCGGAAAAGTGGCATCTCTGGGAAATACTATTGACTTTGGGATGTACCAAACTAACACAAATCAGCAAAATATATTTTGTTTGGTGAGGATGACTTTTTATACAGAATTTTTGAAAAACCTCAAAAAGCTGGGCACTGAAAAGGTAACGGTCATCTTTCTACTTTTTGATTTCCCCTTTGTTTATCCCCTTTCCCTCTCTTTAGCCCTTACCTCGAGTGGCCTGTTTTACATGTTTTAGGGGCTTGTGATTGCCGACTCCCCATAAAAAGAATAAGAAAAGAAAAGTAAACTCACCCTGAGATTGATATATTTTGTGGTGATCATACCACCGAGCCATAAGTCACTCAGTAACCTCTGGCAGCATGGGTGAGCCAGAAACTCTCGATGGTGCCCTGCTGCGGCCAGACTCAACGATGTATGTTTACTCCAGTTGTCCAGCTGTATGGTGATCAGTTGTATGGTGATGTCATCGTCCTCGTGGTAACAGCGGTCTAGGAGCTCCACCGACAGTCTCTGAAACTCCCTGGTGGGGTGGAGAAGAGAGAGAAAAGGGGAATCTTCATTAGTAGCAGGCAAAACTTGTTTTTAAACAAAAATACAATCCATGAAAAATCTAGCTAGATCCTAAAAGTATAAATAATAAATAATAATAAACATCTTTTATATATAGCGTCTTTCAACCAAACGGGATCCAAGGTGCTTCACAGAGATAAAAATACCAAGACAAGAAAAACGAAACCTAGAGCCAAGAAAGCCGGTCCCACAAGGGTGCGACATGCATAGAGAACAACAAGAAATACCATGTGCGAATAAACCTTTTCGACATTCTCAAAGCATCATGGGAAATAATTGAAATACCCGGATGTGGATGACAAACAAAACTTCGTCGTGTGCGTAATTCGAACGGCGGATCACGTAAGTTGGCAAGTTTTTCACGTTTTCCTTTAATATTTTAAAGAGTTTAGTCGTGATGTTTTCGTAGTTGTTTACTCTTAATACAAGAAGTATAATGAGTGGCTGAGTTGGTATAAATATAGGTAAATCCGGAGAAATCATTGGGGATCCCCTCGGCCAGTGCTGCCAACGAACAGCGTAGGACCCGGCATTAGGACCGACCGGTCATACATGGTACATGGTATTGGTACATCCTGTTTACGTAATGTACAACGTACGACAACACTTTCGTTGGCAGCACTGGCCGAGGGGATCCCCAATGATTTCTCCGGATTTACCTATATTTATAAACCAACTCAGCCACTCATTATACTTCTTGTATTAAGAGTAAACAACTACGAAAACATCACGACTAAACTCTTTAAAATATTAAAGGAAAACGTGAAAAACTTGCCAACTTACGTGATCCGCCGTTCGAATTACGCACACGACTAAGTTTTGTTTGTCATCCACATCCGGGTATTTCAATTATTTCCCATGATGCTTTGAGAATGTCGAAAAGGTTTATTACATCCAATACCGTGTGGTGAATGCGTCTACACAGTACACAGTCAACCCTCCTACTGTCTGACCATTCAATATCATCCAAAAATGAAAATGATAAACTAATTCCGGCCTGCAATATAATATTGTGAGGTGAATTCATCTCTACAGTGCACAGAGTTCAATGCATACTTTGTTGTGTGCCGGAAGAAAGGCGTAATTCTCTCTGCCCCTTCTTCCAGGCACACAAAGTACTTTTTTCCAGTAACATAAGCAATAAAATGGCTCCCGACAAAATAAACTTGCATTACTGTTTCTTTTTTGCTGCTAGAATTGAACCAAAGACATGTTTTCCCACGCCCATGCAGAATTTTACTGATCAAACTTTCACACTAAGTGTTCTTGAAATACAATTTTGCACATATTGCTTAAAATGCCCCTTTTCCAGCAACTTTCCGTTACCGGTAGGTTCTTCTTCTGGGCATACCATGAATGTGCACAACTCATGGTTTTAAACTAAATGGTTTCAAACAGCTGTTCAACTCGCTGAAAAATGATACCATGAGTAGGAGGGTTAAGAGTAGAATGTTAGAATGAAAGTCAAATGATTAGTCACTTGAAGTTTGGAATAGCAATCTGATTCTCGGATGAACAAAGAAAAATTTACTAGAATGGGAGTTGCTGATTTTTTTAAGGGCCCCAAAAATCAGAAATCAGACTAAAGTAGGAAAGTAATAAATCACAAGGAATTACTTTGATCACCCAAAAATTTAATTAACTTTACGCAGTCAGTTTCCCTTGTGGTTTATTACTGAATATAGAACCCACTTACTCTGAGTATTTGCGTAGTTCATCTCCGATCTCCATCTCCATATTGATGACGTCGGACGTCTTGGCAAGCTCCTTGTACAACTTACACGCCACCAACGCTTTAGCCATCGCCTCCTCATCTTGCTTCCACATGAACAGCGCCATCTTGTGACGACCCATTAACACCGCCCAGACGAACAGCTCATTGAAGGGGTAGTTGAAGGTTTCTGTGAACTTGTCGATGTTGCCAGGATTCTGGACATTTTCCGTGATGAAGTTGAAGGAGATTCCCTTGATAGGATAGATGGAATTGACATCTTAAATCAAAAAATCCTTGTTAGATAGAATGTAAGGTTGACGAGCTTAAAGGTAATCCTCTACAAGCCTTGGCATAATAATAATAATAAGGTGATATAGCGTAAGGGAAGCTTTGAAGGAGGTAGAAAAGATCCAAAAGTATCAAGACCTGGCAAGGGAACTTCGTAAGATTTGGCAGGTGAAAGGGAAAGTAATCCCTGTGGTGGTTGGAGCACCTGGCACCATTCCCGAAGCACTGGGGAAACTTCTAATGAAATTGGGACAAATGTGAGGGTAGATCTGTTATAGAAGGCGGCGCTCTTGGGAACAGCGAGGATCCTGAGAAAGACCCTTGAGATCTAAGGCTACGGGACGTAGCCCGACTCAAGGAGTTACCGGCACAAAAGGATAATGTGATCTTTCTTTTGCATGCTGTGATAAAATGAAATAATAATAATAATAATAAGCATTTATGACCAACAAAAGGAGGCACACTCGAATATATGCAAAGTTAAAAGATGTAAAAATTGCATCAGGGGATGAATAATAATAATTTGGTTTTACCCTAAACTGATGTGTGATAAGCACTGTATTGACCCTTGCACCAATGTCACACACGGCTACTGATGCCACGCTCGTCACTGTGGGCATCAACAGGTAAGCATGTTAACGCTGTGTTGCTTTAAAGGTATCGTACACGTTTGGTAATGACTCAAACAAATATTAGCATAAAAACTTACTTGGTAACAAGCAACGGAGAGCTGTTGGCAGTATAAATCATTATGAGAAACGACTCCCTCTGAAGTAACGTAGTTTTTGAGAAAGAGGTAATTTCTCACTAAAATAATAAAAACTTCTTGAAAGAAGTTTTTATTCCTATATCTGAAAGCACACAAATTTGTACAACAAGGGTGTTTTTTCTTTCATCATTTTCTTGCAACTTCGATGACCAATTGAGCCCAAATTTTCACAGGATTGTTATTTTATGCATAATGTTGGGATTTGACAATTACCAAACGTGTTCAGTGCCTTTAAATTGGCAATACACTGTATAAAACACAGGGGACATTCACTCCCAAAATGGTGCAACCAAGATTATTGTGATGATGACGTCGGGTGAATTGGGTCAATACCATTGATCTCTATTTTTTTGACTGGATAGGACATGTTGCACCGCCATGCGTCAACGCACGCTTTTTTTCAAGAGGGGAGTTGAAAACTCAAACGCGCGTCGTCACACCATTCTGTACGCAATGCAATCAAATCGAATTTGGTGCTGGAGCAAATTAATCAGATTTTGCTTATTACTACATAGTTTTTGAAGAAAATTTGAAAAATATAAAGGGTCTGATAAAGCAATGGTGAAGTGTTGGACGGTTATAATTATAACTCAAGACGCACAGATGTTCAAAAAAGGTGGGATTTCCTTCCACAAAGTAAGTGTTTTAGTCTGTAGTGATAATGTGCTTAACGTAATACTTTGACTATGTTTAACATTAGTCTTTTGTCTTCTTGCCAGATCGGTTTGACCACTGCAAGATCCTAATCACATACCATTGGAATATATTCCTCCCCATATGTATTTTATCCAGCAAACTCCTTCGTTTGGAAAGAAGTGATCATCAGACGTTACGTAAACTTGATCAGAATGGAACTTTGTTTTAGACTAAAATGTATGTGTCAGCAAGTCCCTTGCGCATGCGTATTTTTACTTGTAAACCGTCTAGAGCGAATACGCTACGTGCCGCATCGTTGATCATCGAATGTGAACAACACGCTCGACGTGTCCAATCCAGTCATTGAACACCCAGCAGGGTGAATATGTGCGCCTTACAAGTCTTATTATTATTATTATTATATTAGAGATCAATGGTCAACACTTAGTGCTTTCCCGAGTCCTACAGAAAAAAATTCCACAGGTATAGACCCATTGCATATGACATGACGTCACACTCTCAAAAAGGAGGCAGATCATTGGATGATAGCTGTTTTCTGTGGGCAAAAACATGCGCGTGACCTCAGCGTACCTGTAGCATTTCGCATTATGCAAGGGGGATCTATTGATTTCTATAGACCCCTCACAAAATGCGGAATGCACCTCCGAACAAGGCGTTTCATTTTGGGTGTTCACTCTTTTCTGTGCATGTTTGTATACGCTTTTGACACCCAAAATGACACCCAGGATAGGTACATGTGAGTAAGCTGCGCGTTGTGCAAGGGGTCTATACTACAAAGGTAGGATTCAAACCAAACCAAAACAAAACAAATCATAGAAAACAAAACCAGAGTAACTGAAAACAGGCCTGTGAGTGGACCCTTAAAAAAAGAGCTGAACACTACATGATGTAAGAATGATCGTGGAACGTCAAGTGAGCGCGTGTCACGGTTTACGCTGGTCGAATTGGGGCACCCCATTGATCCAGTAACTAGGCTTATTTCACATTACTGTAGTTGTACATTATTGTTGCCAAGCATAAATAAGGCCAAAAAGTGGGCAAAAAAAGAAAAAAAAAAGAAGCGGAAATAAAAAATCAGCAAAAAAAGGAAAAAGCGGATATCCGCTTTAAAGCGGAGATCTCACAGGCCTGTGAAAAGGAAATGAATGGAGAGATAATTACCCTTCTGATGGTGTTCTGGTAGAGGGCCTTGAATCTGCGATCTTTGAAGGACGACTGGTACGTCCCTCCCATGAGGCTCTCCATTGCTAATCCAACGTCGTATAACGTGTACCTCTGGATGTACTGCACCTGTTGTTTTATACATTGTGAATAAAAGGATTTTGCAAAAGCAATATACAAGGAATATAAGCGACTACAGCTACGGCTACAGCTGTTGCTAAGGGTGTTGCTAAGGACGTCTTATTCTTCAACGCATGATGACGCGGAAATCTAGCCGTAGCCGTAGCTGCCAATTTCGGACATGACCTAACATTACATGTTATTTTAACTGGAAATCATTTTTGGGGAAAAAAGAAGACCTTTTTGTTGTGTGAAGACAATTTGTATCAAATTGGGCCCAGACTAAATCATAGACCCTCGCATATGATGTCACAAGCTCAAACAGCGCCCTCGCTGAGGTCAACGGAAGACCTTTCATGGGCTGATAGTGTGTGGCATGTACACATTGTTTGACCTCAGCGAAGGTGGCATATGGGGGGGGGGGGGTCTATAAACTTTATCCGATGAAACAAATACTGTCCCCAAACACCCCCTGCACAATGTTTAGTCAATCATTTAAAAAAAACGCTAAAATTAATGCAATATTAGGCCTATGTCATCTTCAACTGCTTAATTTTTTTGACCATTCTGGCTCAAGATTTTGTCTGCCACGAACAAACCGCTCCCATTGTAGGTAACCTTTTGTTCGGATGTCCATTCACATGCTAAATTCATCAGTTAAGCCTTAATCTCAAGTAACGCTTATTCACCCTTGCTTACTTCACATTATACTTTTATTTGATTGTTATTTTTGAGTTGCCGTTCCTTTTGATTTGTTTTCGTTGAATGGTTGTGAAATTGCATTTTTATAGAAACAGATAGAGAAGAAGTTATTGCATAAATTTAACAGGCATGATATTTGGCCCTTGGAAAAAAAAGTAGGAAAAGATTATTGAGTACAAGAGCTGACCTACATGTACATATTTATGGTTTAGGCTTTAATAGACTTTTTAGGCTATTTAATAACAAAATTTGCTGATTTTTCTGTGGACCAAAACATCTGAAATCAGACTTAAGTAGGAAGAATAGCATACCTGCTTTGAATTTCAAATGTATTCTTGTTTACATAGCTTCCACTTTTTAATGTAATTCTTTTGCCAATAGAAGCATATTTCTGTAATTTTTGTATGATGCGGACAAACAAAATATATCTGCCAATCTGTCTATTCACCTGTTTAATATCCCTGATAAGATGATGTAGAAGAGTCGTTGGGCCTGGCCTCTGAAAATGACATACAAACAGAAAAATTATTTTAAAAACCCCAGTTTTGCATCGGGAATATAGAATACTATTTGTGTTTTGAACTCACCGTGTTATTACAGCTCTTCAGAAGCCATTCAACCTGTAACTGCCGTATAGACCCTTGCACATGACGTCACACTCTCAAAAAGGAGGCAGATCATTGGACGAATAGCTGTTCTTTTTGCATAAAAACGTGCGCATGACATCAGCGTACCTGTAGTGTTTCGCGTTATGCAAGAGGGACCTATTGATTTCTATAGCCCCCTTACATAACGCGGAACGCTCTGAACAATGCGCGTCATTTTGGGTGTCAACTCTCTTTTGTGCATGTTTGTATACGATTTTGACACCCAAAATGGCGGGCAGGATAGGCGCGTGTGAGTGCGCAGCGCGTTGTGCAAGAGGTCATTAACCAGGGATCACACCCAAACATATGATACAACCTGGGAAGCGGCAGAATCACCTTCAGGGGATGCAACTTTTTATTTCAAACATCAGGCTCGATACTTGGCCCTTTTAAAAAAGCAGGAACATTTTTATTGAGTACAAGGGCTGACCTACATAGGGTATAGAACAGTTTTAATTGATGAGACATTTGCATCGAGAATAAAGAATAATTATTTGTGTTTTGGACTCACCGTGTTATACAGCTCTTCTAGTCTAGCGATGGTGAGGAACTTGTGCATGTTGACCCCATTGTCTTTCAGTAGTTTCACGAAGCCAACCTTGTCTTGGATTAGAGCTTCCATCATGATATTCTCAAGCACGTTTTCCTGTGAGCACAAACATTACACACTGTTTTTTTTGGTTTTATTTACGATAACAGTTGAAATAAAACTTCAAGAAAACAAACAAACAAACATTTTCCATACATTATGCAAAATGCAAATATGATGTGCACATAACACTTGTACAAGCCTCTTGAACTGACATCACACGCCAGGGTTCTCACCATGCACAATCTAGCGTATCGGGCCAATACGCACGATTTGCGAGGCGATACGCGCACATTTTGGCAGATACGCAAAAAAAAAAAAAGGTTTAAAAAAAAAGTTTTCACAAAAAACATCAAGAGAAAACCATATACAGTGCAAGTGTTCCAGATTGCACAGTAGGGCTTTTAAAACCAAGATAAACACCAAGTAGAAAACATTCCGAAGACCTTGTTTAAATTTAGCGTGCTTCGGCCAAACTTCCAAAAATTTGGGTCCAGAATGCCCCACAGTTTTGAAAAAACCTGGGGAGAACCCTGCACGCGGTTAGTGTCTTCCCTTGGTCTGCTAATTGGGGCGTCAAATTGCATGTGACGATATGATGCGTGTCTAGCTGCGCGCCAGTCGTCTAAACTGCTCACTGCAAAGTTACTTATAGGGAATTCAACCCCCCGGTTGTGACACTTAAGCAAGACACTTAACCATTACTGCTTCTCTTCACCCAGGAGTACAAATGGGTACCGATGAGAGCCGGGGAGTATAACCTGCGATGGACTGGCAGCCTGTCCACGGGGAATAGAAATATTCTCAGTTGTTTAAAAGCAAGGAAACCGGATATAAACACCGGCCTGATGAGCCATATTCGCTCGGGACAGACTTTACTTTACTTTTTAAACCCCAAAATGGCACAACAAAGATTTATTGTTGGTCATGACATCATGTGAATTTGGTCATGACATTATGTGAATTTGGTCAATATATGGGACCAAACAATTCCCCTTCCACACCAATATCTAACAGTAGTAAATTTATGCAGTTTAATGAGTGCCCTTTTCCAGGACACACAATTTATTATTGTATATTCAGTTTGCGGTAACACCACGTGTATATATATATACTTTGCTGTGTAGATTTGTTCTTCGAGAACTTGTCTTGCTATTTATTCTACTGCCGCAGAGTAGATTTTAGAATTTGAGAGACTACTTAGTTCTGAAAAGAAATGTCCTGCTTATTAACTACTACCTGGAGATGTTGGAGTTGGCTGCAACTATTACTTTTAACATAGTGGATCGGGGGACTTCTCGTTATTAACTTTGTGTGATTTCCAACCTCCTACCCAAGTAGTAGTTAATAAGCAGGACAGTCCTTTTCAGAACTAAGTAGTCTCCCGAATTCTGAAATCTACTCCGCGGCAGTAGAATAAATAGCGAGACAAGTTCTCAAAGAACAAATCTACACAGCATAGTAACACATGGTGTTACCAAAACATGAATATACATTGATACCTCACCATGCAGTGCCTCAAAACCCTAATACAATTTATTATTATACAATTTACATTGACCTGTAAAAACATTCCTAAAAAGGGAGACAGGGGGGGGGTAGAATGCAATTATCTGGGACAGACAGCGCCAGTAAGTGGAGCGAAATAAGTGCATTTGCAGAATTTTATACTGTACACAAAAAATAAATAACATTGGGCACGACATCACAGCGTACATTTAGAGTACAACACTTGTTTTCATTAAAATGCTTGGACAAGTGATTGAAATGTGAGTTTCAAGGCTTGGGTAGAGTAAACACAAGGAGCAAATTAACATACGAAGCAAATTTTCTCTTTTTAACGCAACATTGCACAGAAGTCTGCCTTGGCCCGGCACAATCACAACACTCGAGTCGGCCACGAATAAACTACAATTCCCACTCTATGCGATGGATCAATACATAGGAAGAAACATTCAATCAGCTTGGAACTCCTAGAGGAGACCAGGTGGTCAAAGTCACCATGGGCGAAGGGAAATTATTCATTATCGACTTTCCCCTTCGTAAATACCTCCTGGGATGATCCGCTGGGAATATATACTGTTGGTTTTTGATATAGGATTTTGAATACTGTGGCAGAGCTTAAAGGGTCTGTATACGTTTGGTAATGACTCTGAAAATTAATGGCAATGAAAACTTACTTGGTAAGAAGTACAGCAACTTTGGATAGTATAAAGCATTTTGAGAAACTTTTCACTTTGAAGTACTACGGTTATGAAAAAATATATAACTCTGTTTTATCCCCAAAAATTTGAATCTCAGAAGCGTTACTGACGGTAAATTAATCAGATTGTGTACTCCAATTGCAGATTATTTTTCCTGGATGGACATAACCGCTTCATATTTTCGGCAATATCTCAAAAACACTACCACCTTTTGAAATGAAATTTTAACAGGTTAGTTTTATGGTATATATCTACAACTATATAGGATTGAAACAGTGGGTTCTAATTACCAAATGTATACAATCCTTTTAAGGCAGGGTATACTTTTGGTAATTGTCAAAGACCAGTATCCTCAAATGGTGTATCTCAACATATGCATAAATAAACAAACCTGTGAAAATTTGGGCTCAATTGGTCATCGAAGTTGCAAGAAAATAGTGAAAGAAAAAACCACCCTTATTGCATAGAATTGTATGCTTTGAGATGCCTGAGAAAGGCTTTATGTCTGAAGCCTTTCTCAGATTCAAATTGTTGGTGAAAAATTACCTCTTTTTCTAAAAATTAATTGATTCAAAGGGGGTCGATTCTAACAATATTTTATAATATTAACAGCTCTCCTTTGCTCTTTACCAAGTAAATTTTTATGGTCATTAATTTTTGGAGTAATTACCTGAAGCCTTTCTAAGATTCAAATTGTTTGGTGAAAAATTACATCTTTTTCAAAAAATTCATTGATTCAAAGGGGGTAGTTTCTAACAATATTTTATAATACCAGCAGCTCTCCTTTGCTCTTTACCAAGTAAGTTTTTATGGTCATTAATTTTTGGAGTAATTACCAAAAGTGAACCCTCCCTTTAAATTATACTGAAATTTGTTCAACATTTGCACAAGGAATGTGAACTATAAAACCACGACTTTTCAGGTATAAAAAACATCACTGGTTTGGGGAGAGTACATTTCTTCCAGTTCTTTAATTTTCAGTAAAACAAAATTCCCTGAATAGACTGTGCAAGTCTCGCAGGTATTCGAACTTCAGGGACCAATTGGTCTGTTTCTTCAAATACTTTAGTTTAACATGGCTATAAAAATCAATTCATATTGTTGGGAAAGTAAAACTTTGCCATCATAAAATATACATGAAAGTGAAATAAATTTAACAAATTAACAAAGAAAACCCGAGAATAAGACTTGACGGCCGCTTCTGGTTACTTGTATTCAATTAAGAGTTTTGCCCAACTGACGTTCATGTTATCATTAAACCTATGTAATGGTTGTACAAATTCGGGCGTGATTTGCAAATGGGGTTTCTAAAAAATAAGCATCCTCATGATCCTCGTCCCAAGGTTTAATTTTGTTCCAATGTTAATTTTAACAAACTATCTGTGCTATATAAAAATGTTAATTCAATTTTTTTAAATTGCTGGGAGTTTTTTAATTTGAAAGATTTTTGTATACATATGTACATAAAATTTAAAAAGAAGATATTATTTCATAGAAAGAAAAAAAATTCTCGTTTTCGATACGCACAAGACTTGCAGAGTCTATAACCAATGTACAACATAACATACTTGACTGAAAGTACATTTAATTTTTAGGTATCCAGTGAAATCTTTTCGCCGGGTGTTGTTTCATTTTAAAGAAAAATGAATGGATGAATCATTTGAAGCGATGGTCGGCCAACCATCATTTTAATATAACAAGGTCTGTCTAACAGCTTTTAATCGTCACTATTTTGCTCTTGCTTTTCTCGGCAGTCACAGACGCACAAATGTAAACAGGTCAGTTGAACTACCCCACAAATCCACATTTTCTTGACAAATACAACATTTACCAATGGGCACCTTAAATGTAAACTCGTACTAGACAATTTCTCGGGGGGACCAAGGCAATGGCCCGGGGCATGGTGGCAAGAGGCAATAGACTAGGTTTGAAGAACCATGACTGCTGGAAGTGTTACAGTATTTTTCATGAATTTTTAACAGCTGTAAAAAAATGGACTACAAATTTCATTGTAGTGAATTTGAATGAAATTACATGTGAATGTAGGCTGCACGAGAAACATTATTTTCCCATACTATAACACACTATTTGCCTCTTGTATCCATAGAACTCCCCCCACCTAAAATCCTCAAAAGAATTCCTGAGATTCCAAGCACACAATGAAGACACAATAGGGGGGGGGGTACACCATGTCCCATATCGAGCACCAATTGAGAAATAACCATAAAAACTATAATTAGGATTCACCACATAATGTGACATTCTACGTAGTATAGGTTTTCCAAGTCATTTTCGGCCAAAACGTGGCCTATATTATTGTTAATATTGTTATTATTTTCTTTGCCATAAAAACAGTACATAACAAAAAACAAGAAATTATATCGAGAGATGTGCAAGGGACACAGAAAAAGCATTAAAACACTATGATCCGTAGATCTGTTGCCCAACACCTGGGGTACAAAAAGATATAAATGAAGATAAAGATTTCTGTGCATAATGCAATAATAAAAGCCAGTACTTATACAATAACAAAACAAAATAAAAAAAATAAAAAATGAAAAATAATCACTGCCATGCATTCATATTAAAGCGATTTTGCCTCTTGAAAATGTCATTCAATTTCACTTTGAGGCATGCAAGTGTTAAGAGCATTATATTAAATTAAACTTATAAGGCATTCTTTTTAGAAATGTGAAATCGGCCTTCAATTTTAGCTGAGTAGACGCAACTAGAGAATTCTGTGGAAAGCTGCTGCGAATTTGAATGCTGTTCGAGTGGATTGTTAAATAGAATGGTTATGCTTTTTTAATCGCACAACCCCAAACAACAATTGCTTACACATTCTTTCAATTTTATTTCCATACATGTTATCTTTCAATTGTAATATTAATGTCAATTTTTTATAATTTTGTATTTGTACATATTTTTTTTGTAATAATCTTCTTAATTCTGCCTCTGGCTGCGATGACGTTTTTAATTAACAAACCATTTCACTTCAATTCAATTCAATTAAATGTGAAGTTGAATGACTGTTTTAAGGAGCTTTCAAGTACCCGCGAAATAGAATAATGCAACATTTACATTGGCTGCTTAATTTCTGAAAATTACCAGGAAAAAACTACATTATAAACCATCCTACACTTGTTAGTAAATTAACCTACATTATAAACTATCCTACACTTGTTAGTAAATTAACCTACATTATAAACCATCCTACACTTGTTAGTAAATTAACCTACATTTTAAACCATCCTACACTTGTTAGTAAATTAACCTACATTATAAACCATCCTACACTTGTTAGTAAATTAACCTACATTATAAACCATCCTACACTTGTTAGTAAATTAACCTACATTATAAACCATCCTACACTTGTTAGTAAATTAACCTACATTATAAACCATCCTACACTTGTTAGTAAATTAACCTACATTATAAACCATCCTACACTTGTTAGTAAATTAACCTACATTATAAACCATCCTACACTTGTTAGTAAATTAACCTACATTATAAACCATCCTACACTTGTTAGTAAATTAACCTACATTATAAACCATCCTACACTTGTTAGTAAATTAACCTACATTATAAACCATCATACACATGTTAGTAAATTAACCTACATTATAAACCATCATACACTTGTTAGTAAATTAACCTACATTATAAACCATCATACACTTGTTAGTAAATTAACCTACATTATAAACCATCCTACACTTGTTAGTAAATTAACCTACATGTACATTATAAACCATCATACACTTGTTAGTAAATTAAACTACATTATAAACCATCCTACACTTGTTAGTAAATTAACTTAAATTATAAACCATCATACACTTGTTAGTAAATTAACCTACATTATAAACCATCCTACACTTGTTAGTAAATTAACCTACATTATAAACCATCATACACTTGTTAGTAAATTAACCTACATTATAAACCATCATACACTTGTTAGTAAATTAACCTACATTATAAACCATCCTACACTTATATAGGATTTGAGGCATTGCATGGTGAGGTATCAATATATTTATTTGGTTTGCGGTAACACCATGTGTGTATCTACTTGCCAGGTAGAGTTTGTTCTTAGAGAACTGTCTTGCTTAATTCTACTACCGCGGAGTAGATTGTTCGGGTGTTCGGGAGACTTCTCAGTTCTGAAAAGAACTGTCCTGTTTATTAACTATTACCTGGGCGGATGGTATAGAAATAGGTTGGGACTACTACTTTAGCTTATAGGATTGTTAGTAAATTAACCTACATTATAAACCATCCTACACTTGTTAGTAAATTGGTCTCAACGTTAAGACCAATCCAAGAACTGACTCCGCGGTAGTACAGTTAATTACGACTACCCACTGGTAATTGAATTACCTTTTACGTATGCTTTGCTCATATTACATGTATTAAAGCCAATAATTATGTCAGTGTCAATTCTTTCCAATTAATGATATCAAAATACTTTAGTTTCTGTACTATCGTTTATTAAAATGAATACTACTAATCCGTACTAGCTCTGACCATATGACTTCGAAGGGAATCCAATCTCAAAATAGTTTATACTATCAACAGCTGTAGTGCTTCTCACAAAGTAAGTTTTTCATGGTCATTAATTTTTTGGATTATTTACCAATCTATGACCCTACCTTTAAAGGCACTGGACACGTCTGGTAATTACCCAAAATTTATATTAGCATAAAAACTTACTTGGTAACGAGCAACGGCAAGCTGTTGACTTGATACTATAAAACATTGTGAGAAACGACTCCCTCTGAAGTAACGTAGTTTTTGATAAAGAGGTAATTTCTCACTAAAATATTTGAATTTGAGAAAGACTTCAGGCCCGAAGCCTTTTTCAGACATCTGAATGCACACATTTGTGCAACAAGGGTGTTTTTTCTTTCATTATTTTCTTGCAACTTCGATGACCAATTGAGCCAAAATTTTCACAGGTTTGTTATTTTGTATGCATATGTTGGGATACACCAAGTGGGTATACTGGGCCCTATTTCATAGAGCTGCTTAAGCATAAAAAGGTGCTAAGCACAACAAAATTATGCTTACCAGAATAAGGTTACCAGCTAAAATACCATATTACATGTACAACATATAACTGGTACCCTGATTAGTTGTGCTTAGCAGAAAAATGATAAGCAATATTTTCTGCTGCTAAAATTGGGCCCAGGTCTTTGACAATAACTAAACAAGTCCAGTGCCTTTAAGCAGCTATGAAATTCAGCCCAGATAAGTAGTAGGGTTTGTCAGTTACTCACCGGCCAGTCTCTTCCATGCACAAAGATGAGGGACTTGGCAATGTCAGCTCGGTTCCATGTTAGACACAGACTGAGCTGATCAATATAGGAACGTGTCTGAGCCTTCAGCAGGGCAGTCAAGATGGCCACATCGATGTCAATGTCTTCCTCACTCAAACAAAATAATGTAATCTGTAGAATTGTGTTGAAAATTGGGTCAAAGGATCAATGGATAATTTAGTAACAAGCGATTATGCCCACACAGGCGGAATATAATCCGTAATTGGAATACACAATCTGAGAAACGTTTCATGCATGAAGTGTTCTCAGATTGAAATTTGTTAAATCCCTTTCTCTGAAACCATATTCCTTAGAAGGGAATCGTTTCTCAAAATTGTATACATTATTATCAACAGCTGCAGTGCTTCTTACCATGTAGGTTTTCATGTCATTATTTTTTGGAGTAATAACCAAATGTATACCCTCCCTTTAAAGGTATCGTACACGTTTGGTAGTTACTCAAAACAAATATTAGCATAAAAACTTACTTGGTAACAAGCAACGGAGAGCTGTTGATAGCATAAAACATTGTAGGAAATTACTCCCTCTAAAGTAACATAGTTTTTGAGAAAGAGGTAATTTCTCACTAAAATGATAAAAGACTTCTTGCAAGAAGCCTTTTATTCCTATCTGAAAGCACACAAATTTGTACAACAAGGGTGTTTTTTCTTTCATCATTTACTTGCAACTTTGATGACCAATTGAGCCCAAATTTTCACAGGGTGTTATTTTATGCATATGTTGGGATACACACCAAGTGAGAATACTGGTCTTTGCAATTACCAAACGTGTTCAGTGCCTTTAAGTGCCCTCAAGCCTTCTGTCTGGCAATTTCTCATTAATTTGTTTTACACAAGTTGACATTATAACAAAGTAATCAAAGACTGCTTGCCTATGGACTGACTAGGGACAGTTCCAAGCCACAACGATGTACATACCAGTTCTTTCTTCTTCATGCACAGCATGAGTTCAATGAAGAGTTTCTCCACTTGCTCCTGGCGTAGATGAAAGGTGTGCTTCATGGTCTCCAGAAGTTGTTCCCTCAGCGACGGGTCCATTTTACTGTGGACCAGACAGACAGCATTAGCCTTTCTTAACCCTTTCATGCACCATGTATTTTAGTGATGAATTGATCAAATGGACACATTAATTGTTTACTCGCTTTTTTTGCAAACAGCAACCCCCCCCAAAAAAAACAGGTCACAATTGCACCCTCAGGAGTCCTCTTTCCCATTCTGAAAACTGTGTGGCCATGCGATCTTTATTTTTCGTTTTACAACTGTTTTTTTGAAGGGGCCTAAACCGGTCGCTAGCGACTGGTCGGCGCATGAAAGATGTTAATCATAAAAGACTGTGTAACTCTTGCATGTATCGAAAACGAGAAAACAACTCGAACCAAGACTATATTTTTCTATGAAATCAAGTAGGATTTGAAACTTAGCATGGTGGAGGTATAACTAAGAGAGGTTTGCGGTAACACCATGTGAATATCTCTTTTGAGTAGTGTTGGTCCATATGAAATCAATTTTTTTTTTTTTAATTCTATGTATACACAATTCTTGAAAAATACCCTACGCGATTTGTTTTAAATAAAATGTCAATATATAATACAAAGCAAATAGTTAAAATTAAAACTGAAACAAAATTAAAACTTGAGACGAGGATTCTAATGTTTTTAGAAACCCCATTTGCCAATCACGCCTGAATTTGTGCGTCCATTACATTGATAACATGAACGTCAGCTGGGTAAAATTCTTAATTCTATAAAAGTCTTATTCTCAGGTCACATCAACAAGGCAATGACAGTAAATAAACCCAAAGACTTTGTTGTGACTTCTTTGGAAGCTCTACATTAAAACCTTGTAGTTTTCACAGAAACTTATCACAAAATTAAACCACATAATCTAGATCTTTCATTCATGTGACAAAAATCCAGTGGCAAGCGACTTTTTTCGCTGGAGTCCTAAAATCTTTACACTTTTTCCTCCGACCAAATTGTGACGGATGCCGTTTCAAAACAAACAAATATTTTGGCAGGTCAGTGCAAAGATGTTGTATCGCCAAAAATAGTAATTAAGTTACGCTTGAGTTTGAAGTTGTCAAAACTTTGTATCTCGCTTAAAATTGCTCGGATGTACACACAAATCAACTACGCGCCGAGATACAACACTTTTGCACGGAGCATTTTCTTGCAAGATACAACGTTTTTGCAAATTCGAGATGCAACATTTTTTGCACTGACGAGCAATTTAATAATTTTGGGTATGCCATGCACACTGCACAAATTACTTTGTAACATTGAAATGGTTAGTACATGGCTCCTGAAAACATGAGATAAAGTCGGGTCTGACATAACTCATTTGTTTCTTTTAACTATTACTAATTGTAGCCAAATTCTTTCGGTCCCAAGTGAAAGTTGATAAAACTTGCTTGGCGACAGGAAAATAGCTGTCTTATATTGATATGAATTTTTTTTAAAACATCTATTCAGAAAAATATCAGGCTTGAGTCTGAAAGTAAAAAAGGTTCTGGGGTACACAAATAACTAACACAATGAGTAAATTGTCAGGTCAGTGCAAAAAATGTTGTATCTTGATTTTGCAAAAACATTATCTTGCACAAAAATACTCAGTGCAAAAATGTTGCATCTCGGCGCGTACTTGTTTTGTGTGTACATCAGGGCTATGCTAAGCGAGATACAATGTTTTGACAATTTGAAACTTGCGCATATTTTAGGAAATACAATGTTTTTGCACTGACCCGACAAACTGATCTCTTCCTAGAACAATTCAATCAAAGGTTCTTTTCAAATCCCCCAAAAGAATTAAAAGCAAAATACAGGGGAACAAATTCCAATACATACCCGTCTTCTGAAGCATACTTGTGAGTGAACGCAATAATATCGGCAGCCCTTCCTGTGCCATCAAAGACCACAACTGGGATTGGAGGTCGGCTGGTCACATTATTCAAGATATTGCGGATGGTGGAGGCTCCACCTTCGATGACGACACTCACAAGGGGTACTCTTCGATCTAACAAGGGAAATTAAGGTTTGAGTTAGGCTCTTAGACTCTCCAATAACAACAATACCAGCTTTACTTGTAGATGATTCAAAGGTGGTATTCAGGACCTCGATGTACAGTGTCAGGGAGACAGGATTTCTAAAGTAATATCAATTGGTTCTTATGTAGCACACATATCCTAGAAGGGGGTGGTTTAAAGGCACAGTACACGTTTGGCAATTACTCAAAATATATATCAGCATAAAAACTGACTTGGTAACGAGCAACAGAGAGCTGTTGATAGTATAAAACATTGTGAGAAACGACTCCCTTTGAAGTAACGTAGTTTTTAAGAAAGAGGTAATTTCTCACTAAAATAATAAAAGACTTCTTGCAAGAAGCCTTTTATTCCTATCTGAAAAGCACACAAATTTGCACAACAAGGGTGTTTTTTCTTTCATCATTTTCTTGCAACTTCGATGACCAATTGAGCCCAAATTTTCACAGGCTTTTTATTTTATGCATATTTTGGGATACACCAAGTGAGAACACTGGTCTTTGACAATTACCAAACGTGTTCAGTGCCTTTAACCACAAAAGGGTGACACACAAAAGCCAAAAACAAATGCAGGAAGAGGGAGAAAGAGTACTTAATTAGTGAATGAGAAAAACTTAAATGGAGGACATCTTTGGCAAAAGGTGAAGGCAAACAGTTATTTTTCACAAAAATAAAAAAGAACTTACGATTTCCGTGTCGATGTTGAGAAATGTATTTTTCTAGTCTTCGTCTGAGGATCAGCTCACACCCATACTGGTTGACCGTGCCGTTATCGACCAGTAAGAAATGCGTATGATGACTGTTCAACTTGAAGCCTTTAGAGATGGGACAGGACACCGAGTGGTAAGGTCGGGTGGTCTGTAACATTTAGAAAATAGTCTGCGAATAACAAAATGATGAACTGTGGAGGAAAACTCCAAGCATAAATGGAATAGCGACAAAGACGAGGAAAAAGAAGACCGGGTAAACGAGAAATGAGATGGATATAAAGTAGATTGTTTATTCTTTCTGAATTTAACTAGATAATTTATTGCTGCACAATAGTGGCACGTCCTGGCTGATCAGTCTAGCTCATCGGACCCAAGTTCCAGTGGCTGAGTCACCCCAGTGTGGGTTTGATTCTCGGTCATGACATTTAGTGTCCTTGAGCAAGACACTTAAGCATACTTGCGACACCTAACCACACTTGTTTCTCTACACCCAGGAGTAAATGGGTGGGTGAGTGCAGAGATGGTTCTCATGATTTATTTAGCTTAGTGTGCTACATACTTGGCAGCACAGACTGTATACTCCCCAGGGAGCTCAGATGGTTTAAGGAATGAAATAAACTGCCCAGTGATAAGGGGTAATAATGTTCATCCGCCATATGTGTCAAAATTGGGAAATAACGGCGATTATTTGTTTAAAACTTTTTTATTACTACTGATGATGGAAGGACCAATACATGCTAAAAAATGTGAAAACCTTTTACAGACTCACATCTTTGCCGATGAGGCTTTCTTTGTTGTTGAGGACACCCCAGGGTGCGATGCCGATGGTGACGATTCGACCTCGCATCTTAACTGAGTGATTGTTGAGAGCGTCCCCAACATGTAACGTCACACCTACAAAAAAGAGCATAGATTCTAGATTCAGAAGAAAACCCACGGAGCGACATGGCTTGAAGACAATCCAGCAAGCCAAATGGCCTAAAGACAATCAACCAAGCCACATGGCTAGAAGACAATCAATTAAGCCACATGGCTTGAAGAGAATCCACAGAGCCACATGGCTTGAACAGACAATCCACAAAGCCACATGGCTTGAAGACAATCCACAAAGCCACATGGCTTGAAAAGACAATCCACAAAGCCACAAGGCTTGAAGACAATCCAGCAAGCCACATGGCTTGAAGACAATCCACCAAGCCACATGGCTTGAAGACAATCCAGCAGGCCACATGGCTTGAAGACAATCCACCAAGCCACATGGCTTGAAGACAATCCAGCAAGCTACATGGCTTGAAGACAATCCAATAAGCCACATGGCTTGAAGACAATCCACAAAGCCACAAGGCTTGAAGACAATCCAGCAAGCCACATGGCTTGAAGACAATCCAGCAAGCCACATGGCTTGAAGCATTCCAATAAGCCACATGGCTTGAAGACAATCCAGCAAGCCAATTGGCTTGAAGACAATCCACCAAACCACATGGCTTCAAGACAATCCACTAAGCCACATGGCTTGAAGACAATCCAATAAGCCACATGGATTGAAGACAATCCAGCAAGCCACATGGCTTGAAGACAATCCAGCAAGCCACAGACCTTGAAGACAATCCAGCAAGCCACATGGCTTGAAGACAATCCACCAAGCCACATGGCTTGAAGCATTCCAATAAGCCACATGGCTCGAAGACAATCCAGCAAGCCAATTGGCTTGAAGACAATCCCCTAAGCCACAAGGCTTGAAGACAATCCACCAGGCCACAAGGCTTGTGGCTTAGATCTTTCACTGAATCAGAAATATCTTTAAAAGACCACAGCCAAAATTTCTTTGGCACAGAATAATCTTGCTTGGCACAGGTGGGTTACCAGTCAAGCTGAAACATTTTTGCTAGGCAAACAAATTTGCTTTGCCTAACAAGTTTTATAAAATTGGACGTTGAGAAATCTCCAACCACCTTGCATATCAAAAGTCTTTATCTAGTGGATGAGCCGATGTCCTTACCAGTGTTTGTACCACCTGTCAGGATCCATGCACCTGTTGTTCTTGCTGCCTTGTTCAGACCTTTGCACAGAACTCGTTTAAGTTTGGGCTGGAGCTGGAAATTCTGAAGCCCGCCTCGGATGGAGATGACAAGGTTGGGAAGATCTAGGTTCCAACACCCCTGAAGGAGCTGCAGGACAAGATCTGGCTCCGTGGTGTCACTGAGCCGGATGTACTACAGAGTGGATTGGGGAGATGGAAACCAGATAGGTCAAAGGTCAACAGTAAAACCACTATTTGGTTCATGTGGTAATGACTATCAAGAACAACAAGAAAATCTTGTCAACACAAAAAAATGTACGGATTGTGTTAGAAGTCTCAAGCTTTTTAACTTTGATTTATTTCATTACCCACCAAACAGCGCAAACGCAATGGTGAATAAGAAACGAGAAGAAATGTTCAGTTATGGATGTGGGAAGAAAATCCAGAATAGTGGAAACCCACTCGATCCGGTCAGGACTGAAAACCCCATCCACATGCAAGGCTCCAGTCTATGGTGGGATTTGAACCGGTGTCCACAGATTTGAAAGGCAGGGAAAGAAACCACTGAACCAACCTGATTTTGCTTTAAATAATCATTCATTTTCACTCAACAATTACTTTTGCTGCAAGTTCTGCAAAATTTTAACCCAAACCGCACTCAGTTTGGTTGAACTTGACCCAATGTCTTTCATGGGCCCTATTTCATAGAGCTGCTTAAAGGTATCGTACACGTTTGGTACTGACTCAAAACAAATATTAGCATAAAAACTTACTTGGTAACAAGCAACGGAGGTAGAGCTGTTGATAGTATAAAACATTGTGAGAAACGACTCCCTCTGAAGTAACGTAGCTTTTGAGAAAGAGGTAATTTCTCACTAAAATAATAAAAAACTTCTTGCAAGAAGTTTTTATTCTTATCTGAGTGAAAGCACACAATTGTACAACAAGGGTGTTTTTTCTTTCATCATTTTCTTGCAACTTCGATGACCAATTGAGCCCAAATTTTCACAGGCTTGTTATTTTATGCATATATTGGGATACACCAAGTGAGAACACTGGTCTTTGACAATTTCCAAGCATGTTCAGTGCCTTTAAGCAGAAACGGTAGCTTAGCACAACAAAATTATGCTTACCCGAATAAGGTTACCAGCCAAACTATCATGTCACGTGAACAATTTGTGACTGGTATCCTGCTCATTTCTGCTTAGCAGAAAACTGTTAAGCAATATTTCTGCTTAGAAGCTCTATGAAATTGGGACCAGGTGGTAGAGGGATCTCAACCTACCATCTGGGCCCAATTTCATAGAGCTGCTTAAGCAGAAGATTTTGCTTAACAATTTCCTGCTTAGCAGAAATGAGCAGGATACCAGTCACAAATTGTACATATGACATAGTGTTTTGGCTGGTAACCTTAATCTGGTAAGCATAATCTTGCTGTGCTACTTTTTGTGCTTAAGCAGTTCTATGAAATTGGGCCCTGTTGTGGACCACAGTGGGTTACTGGTTCAAGTCCAATTGCCTGTGCACAGTTTTTGTTTTTGTCAACTTCAAAACAGTATAAAAGAAGCGTAAGATGAATACAATTTGTTTAAGTACAAACTCCATAAACAGAGGTTGGCTCCGGTGTTCGTGGTTTGATCGGCAGCATATTGCGCCACAGCACCTTGTAAACCATTACATGGTGCTATGTAAAGAAATAGGTCTCATACTTCAAAAACATAGCTCCGCATACCTTGCAGGAAAAAATACTGAGCGCTTTGTTACGCCCATCGGGTGTGATAAAGCGCTATATAAGAACTCAGTATTATAAGTATTAATATAAACAGGTCTGATACTTCATGGAGGCACTAGCCTCCATGCCCCTGGTCATTACCTCGGTGCCCCTCCAAATCTTCTTGTAGAATTTTAAACTTCCCTCATAGAGATGCCCTTTAGGGAAAAACTACCTTGCCCTTACAAGACCAAGGGTTAGTCCTGCATAAAGATATTCAATGTTGAAGTGTTAGGCTGTGTTTGAATTGGTGGCTACCGCTACGGCTATGGCTGGATCCTTGCGCCATCATGCGTTAAAGTATAATACAACCTTAGCAACAGCCTTAGCAACAGTTGCAGCCATAGCTGTAGCCGCCAATTCGGATACGGCCTTTGTCTTACATTTGCCTTGTTGCCATGGCCTGCTCCTTGGAATTCCACAATGCCGTAAGCATCAGTTGGTAGCTGCTGTGTGTGCTTGTTGCTATCCCATACCCTACTTATTGATGAGGACCTCACATGGGACGTCTGAGTGAGCTGAGAATGCTGGACTACCTTGCCACCACAACCGCACCTTCAATTAACACACAGCATACAAAAGCCTTAAAGGTGTTGTACACTTTTGGTAACAGCTCAAAATCAGTGTCCACATTTTGTGTGATTCAACATATGCATGAACAAACAAACCTGTGAAAGTTTGAGCTCAATTGGTCATCGAGATCACGAGAAAATAGTGAAAAGAGACCTTAGGTGTTTTCTGTTTTTTCAAAATATCACGCGTGATAAAAACTTCTCAGAAACGATAGGATTTTAGGCAGAAATATTTTAAGGAACCCTTTCAACCATTACTTACTTTAAATCATGTAAGTTGTGTGTGAATCTGTGAACATTTTGTGTTTTTCGATCTTACCAATAGTGTACAGGTCTGTATACGTTTGGTAATGACTCTGAAAATTAATGGCAATAAAAACTTACTTGGTTAGAAGTACAGCAGCTTTGTATAGTATAATGCATTTTGAGAAACTTTTCACTTTGAAGTACTGCGGTTATAGAAAAAGATAATCATTTTTTATCCCCTAAAATTTGAATCTGGGAAGGGCTACTGAGTACTGACAATCACGTTTCTCAGATTGTGTATTCCAATTGCAGATTATTCTTTCTGCGTGGACACAACTGCTCCAGATTTTTCGGCGATATCTCAAAAACGCTACCACCTTTTGAAATGAAATTTTCACAGGTTAGTTTTATGGTATATATCTACAACTACATAGGATTGAAACAAACAGTGGGTTCCAATTACCGAACATATATAATCCCTTTAATCACGTGTTGTCTTCTTCTTTCCATATTTATGTTTTTCTCCTGTTTAAACTTATCAGGTGAACGTTTTTTTTGGCAGTGGGCCGTGGAAGGACAATGAAGATGTTCTTTTTGGATTCATATGGAAAGTTTGGGGGAGGTCAAATATGAGCTACTTGAGAATTCTGACATGTGAAGTTAAGAATCCGAGAAGTTTGGATTGTTCTAAAGTACATGAAGTAATTCAAAAAAGTATAAACTTAAAGAGTGTTTCCAAGGTCAAATTCAGTTTCAACCGCTCATTTTCCAACAGAGTCCTAAGGAAAATGGGAAAACAAATTGGAAATCTCTAAACTCACGTTAAAATGGTGTAAAATGCCACTGTGTTTGATACTCTTCAAATGCAATTTTGTCAAAATCCAAACACTTTCAAACAATATACGGTCTGTATATTTTTGCAAAAAGAATTTTCAGCTATTCCTAAATTTTGATGACATTCAATCAAAAGGGCATTGAATTTGACCTTTTGACTTGTAATTTTTTCCCCACTTTCATGAGGACTCTATTTGTTGAAAAATAAGTGCATCACAAAACTGAATTTGACCTTGGAGCCCCTCTTTAAAAATAATTGTTTTGATGATAGCTTATGATTCTACTGATTCTAAAAGAACATTGTCACAAAGACATGTAAAAGTACTTGTGTCACTTAATAACCAAGGTACGTTTCAACCCTCCTACTATTGGCCTGTTTCTCGAGGCAACCAACCCCATACCACACTTTGCCACAACAGTGGCATTTTGAGGCACACACATGCTGATGTAGAGAGTAGAGCCATTGCCCAAAGTACTTCAATGAGAGTGGTAAACTGGAGAAGCCACCAGCTGTGCTCAATTGCAATGGAATTTGGGCTAGTTAATTATGTATGATTACCTCTGCAAGTCCCTCGGATCACTTATAAATTTGGCACATTCCTTTTTCTTGATGTTCTTGTCGATCCACGCTTTCTGGGCCTGGATGGGGAAAATGAAAATATTTTTTGGAAAACCAACAATATAAAAGGTCCCTACAGTACTTATTTCATGAACAAAATAAGACAAAATTTAGCATAAATATAGGCATAATGCTTTACACTACCACAAAAACCTAGTCTTAACAGAACAGGTCTTACTTAGTTTTTTTTTTAGTCTTACTCAAAACAAAGTCTTGGGATCAGTGGTAGAATTGATTGCATGTAGGCCTATGTAGCCTATACTAGGGATAGGCTGGTACTACTGGTAGGACGCTGCACTGACGTCCTGGGTATAAAGATTCTCTACAATGCGAACAAAATTTTAACTAATATTTTGTCATATTTTTGCCTGATTTGAGAAGCTGAAATTCGGTTCATATTCTTCATGTCCATAACTACACTTACGATGGGTCCAAAAATAACAATATCCATGGATGACATTATTTCCGAAAATAAATTGCAGATCCACGCTAGCGTTTTAAACATCAATGTACCGATTTACATGTGGGCACGTGTGCACATGCGCGAAATGCATAGCAATTCTATCGACTTCCGGGCAATTTCACCAAGTGTGCGAACCAGTGTAGTTCAGAAAGTTCATTATAGAGACGTCAATTTCCATTTTATTTCCAAAAATAATGTCATCCAAGGATAAAATTTACAATTCTGACCCAAGCAGGCATGGAGTTCATGACACAAGGAATATGTGAACGAAGTTTCAGCTTCCTCCATCAGGTATAAATATGAAAATATTTTGTAATGTTACGGGACCTTAATACCCTGGACTCCGTCGCGTTGTATGCAACGCGCAGGAGTCCAACCTGGGCTAGGTACTAGTGATGATTGTCCTACTACTGTCCCTGCCTTTATTTATTTTGATAAATTAATGGCTAAAACTCCGCATCCGGCAACCACTTTATCTTCCTTAATTTAGGTCAAATTATATCCTTATCTGTCCAGAAGGGTTGACAGAACATATACAGAAAGGCACAGGCCCTTTGAATTATTTTGTCAAAATCATGAGAAAAAAAAACCCATTTCCGGGGCTATGATGGTAGTCTTGACAGCGTTGCTGCTCACTACACTCTAGCCCACCTTGTTGAGCTGTAATGGCTCTCTTTTAACATCTTTCTCATAACACTCACCATTGTAATGGTGAGTGTGTTAATTTTTAAAAGATGTTAAAAGAGAGCCATTACAGCTCAACAAGGTGGGCTAACTACACTCCAGTTTTAGTTCCTTTGGTTGGACACGAGTGCACGAAAGTTCATACCGTGCAATGAAATGTGCACTTGAATTTCCTTTTTAAAAGTCAAAATTTAACGTTTCAGCTACCAATTCCTCAAGAGGAATATTTAAAAAAGGGAAATATATGTAAGTTTTAAGTACAACCTACAACAAACAAGCAATACTGATCATGCATCCATTTAAACAAAATCAAATAAATCCCTTAAAAAGGCGGCAGGATGCGGAAAATAATAGCAATTAGGACAATATCGTAACTTAAAAACTTACCAATCAATACTATTGAAATATAATCCTAGGCCTATATAATTTAGTTTAATATAAATAATAAGTAGTATTTTTTTTTTCATTATTAATAATGACAATTATTTACATGATTTGTTTTGACGGCGATCAGAATTTCATGACTTTCACCGAAGTTACAAAACCATGAAACTTACCATAATTAATCAACAAATTATCCGGGATCTACATCAACTGCGACACCACAAAAAGAATCTGCCATCCGGAATGAGTTTTCTTATACTGCCATACTGCACAGTTCGTCTTGTGTAAAGGAATTTTGACACCAAAATTAACTGTCTTGAGTCTGCTAACTGTGAACTGCACCGGTGTCTTTTGCACAGAGATATAGACCAGACACGAGAGAAAGAGAGCAGAGTTGATAATTCTGAAGAGCGCCCTCTCCTGTCATGAACGTGTCAATGATGTTGTTGTCCACCTCTATTATTTTCTCTTCAAGGTGAAAAATAATATGTGTGTTTGTTTCGACTGAAAGTCTTGCGGATTTTCACCAAGTGTTTTTAAAGGAAAGTAAACCAGCAAATTTCGCTGACCACCCCACAACAAAATATATTGTATTTATCTGGTTATGTGTTGGTATGACCCCATTGACGTCTCATCTACCATCATCATTGTTGAAGCATGAAGCTAGTCCCCCCCCCTTCCCCCACCCCGCACCTACGACCACCGACACCATCACTACCGAGATTCTATCCCGGGGGCGCGCCTCGGGGTGGCGCTTACATCATCATTGACCATTATTGTAATACTGCCACCAAAGTCTATAAAACGAGATTTGCCTTTTCGAAACTATGGCCTCAGCCAGGATTCAGGCATCGGCTTATCCATACTCTGCATACACACGACGCTGCTTCATTTTAACCCTAGTTTGGATAAAATTGCAGTTTCGAAAATACTATTCGTATGGCCCATTTCAACAAAGTTAGGCCGTGTCTCAATTGAAGGCTGCGGCTGTTGCATGCTATCCCTATACTCAATGCCAGCGGCAAGTCGCTGCGGGGGGGGGGGGGGATCCTCTTATGTCCTTGCAGGCCCGTAAGGGGGCGGGGGAGAAGGCCCCCCCAAAAAAACAAAAACAAATAATACTAATACTAATAATAATAATAAGAAAAAGTCACCAAAAATAAAAAAATAAAAATTTAAAAGGTGCACACATTTTGTGGCCGCGGTATACGTTCGCGATCGCTCACTACAATTAGATTATACAAACACGCATTTTCCTTTTTTTCCTTTTTCTTTTTCTATGAGCACTATCGCCATTTTGTCGTGGGGGCACCTTGCACACCCCCCCCCCCCCGTGGCTACGCTGCTGCTCAATGCGCTTTAACCCGGTGATCCAGCCACAGCCACAGCCGCTAATTCGGAAGCGGCTTAGCTGTCTGGTAATTAATTGGAAATGACCTGGGCCCAATTGCATGGAACTGCTTACCATGGAATTCTGCGCTAACAGCCATCGGCCCATAGAATACACGCTTTAGGGGCGCATAAGCGTAGAATTCTTTGGTAACCAGCGATATGAAATTGGGCCCAGTATAGTGGGGCAGATATTAAAGAAAGTAAAAGGATACACAAATATTTAGGTTTCCTGATTAACTGACTCATTTTATTTTTTCATTCCAAGGAAATTTGCTTTTGAAACGAGTAATTATGTAAAGGTTAACATTTTCGATATAAAGTAATTTTTTACTTTCTCCGAGTAAACAGAAATTACTGCTATTAATGTAGTGATATTTGCCATACTAAACAGTGTAATGTTTATTTATTATTGCTGTTGCTGTTGCTGTTGCTGTTGCTGTTGCTGTTGCTGTTGCTGTTGCTGTTGCTGTTGCTGTTGCTGTTGCTGTTGCTGTTGCTGTTGCTGTTGCTGTTGCTGTTGCTGTTGCTGTTGCTGTTGCTGTTGCTGTTGCTGTTGCTGTTGCTGTTGCTGTTGCTGTTGCTGTTGCTGTTGCTGTTGCTGTTGCTGTTGCTGTTGCTGTTGCTGTTGCTGTTGCTGTTGCTGTTGCTGTTGCTGTTGCTGTTGCTGTTGCTGTTGCTGTTGCTGTTGCTGTTGCTGTTGCTGTTGCTGTTGCTGTTGCTGTTGCTGTTGCTGTTGCTGTTGCTGTTGCTGTTGCTGTTGCTGTTGCTGTTGCTGCTGCTGCTGTTGCTGTTGCTGTTGCTGTTGCTGTTGCTGTTGCTGTTGCTGTTGCTGTTGCTGTTGCTGTTGCTGTTGCTGTTGCTGTTGCTGTTGCTGTTGCTGTTGCTGTTGCTGTTGCTGTTGCTGTTGTTGTTGTTGTTGTTGTTGTTGTTGTTGTTGGTGGTGGTGGTGGTGGTGGTGGTGGTGGTGGTGGTGGTGGTGGTGGTGGTGGTGGTGGCATCACTGGCAGCCTTTAGGAAAGCTCTTTAAGACCCATTTATTTGACTCATATTTTTTGTTAATCTGTTATTCTGCTTGTTAAGCGCTGCGAGAGCGCTTTAATGTATTTGCTTATTTAAATGTTTCTTTGTTTGTGTGTTTATTATTTCTTGTTTGTGCTTAGCTACTTGTTTATTGCTGTTGTTGTTGTTGTTGTTGTCATCGTTGTTGGTGTTGTTGTTGTTGTTGTTGTTGTTGTTGTTGTTGTTGTTGTTGTTGTCATCGTTGTTGGTGTTGGTGGTAGTGTTGCTGTTATTGTTGCTGGTGTGGTGGTGTCGTTGTTTCTCAGGGCAACCTTTTTCTCAATTTTAAATAACACAGTACATTCACAAACCATTATACTTATACTAGCTATTAATTCAACAGCATGAGGACGCGTCCGAACTTGCGGCTATGGCTACGTCTAGCCGTAGCCGCTAATTCGGATACGGCCTAATGTAAATTCTATAAAAATACATAATTACATTTTTCAACCCACTGTTTTAATAAATTATTTTAACATTCATTATGTGCGGAGCCACAATCCTTGACATCCATTATGAACAACTGAAAGCAACCAATGTAATACAGTAATTCAAATCAATTTATAAATCAACAAAAGTGCTCCTTTTTTGTCCAGAAATAACAGAAAGATCTGCAGAAAATTTACTCTATAATTATTTATCTGTTGTTCATAATGTAATATAAAGGGTTGCGGCTCAGCATATACATTGACACATTGTCGGGGATTACATCATCAAAACAATAAACAAGAATTGTGATTTTAGCAATACATTTACATGAAAAACAAATCACGTCACTGTAAAACCATTGGAATGTATAATGTACACTCTAAAAACTCCCGGGTCAGAATTGACCTGAATTCCGGGTCAAAGGGGACCTGATCAATTGGATGACCCGGAAACTGGTTAAACAAGATTTTGACTCGGATTCTGCGTCAGTTTGACGGATAGTTGATCATTTTGACACAGATTCCGGGTCATACTGACCCAGAAATGGGTCAGGCCCCATGGGACCCGGAATCCGGATCAATTCTGACCCGGAAGGTTTTAGAATGTAGGAATACATTTATCTTGTTCTCGGTTTGTAATTCATGAACTTTCCTTTCCTGGTTACTTTTCTGTAACCTTGGGGTATTGTTTTTCCTTTTAAATTGCGAGTGTTTAAAAAACATTAATCCAATTTAATTGATCACCCAAATTACAAACATAAATACCAACACCACACCATGGAATAATAAAATTTAAAAATCACATCAAGTTCACAAGAGTTTCTAGGCTAAATATAAACTTAGCATCGGTACAAATTGTTTAAAGGTATTATACATGATTGGTATGAACTGACAAAATAGTTAACTATAATCGGTGAGAATTCGGGCTTCATCCGTTGTTTGAGTCTGGCAAAATAGTGAAAAAACATTCACAATTTTCATCATTTATGAACACATTGGTTGTATGTAACAAACGAAATCTGTTTTTTCTTTCTTTTAGGTTTTCGGATACAGTTTCTCAAATAATATGACTTCATTTCGCAGAAAAAATTCCGATTCTACTACGATGAACTTCATAATAAGTAAGCTGTCATACTAAACAATTCTATTTTTAAAATTATCAACTGTGTAATACCTTTAATTACTGTGCAATGCTAGTATCTAACTCATTAAGCTGTTAACCGTATATTACCTAAAAACTTGGGCCAAATTTCATAGAGTTGTCAACGGAAATCCATGCTAAGCATACTTCAAATAAGCGGGAAATCATAACCGATCCCAATAAATGTATATTGTTATCACATGGCATTTTAGCCGATAGCCTGTTTGTGAAAGCAAGATTTATCTGCGCTTAGCAGATTTATGTTCTTGGCAGCTCTCTTTGAAAAATGGCCTCACGTCACAAAAATGCATAGTATATACAGACGTGTCTAATATTCATTACAAAACAAAAACAATACAAAAAACTGATCCATATTATATACAAAGCTCCGATGGAAAAAATCTAAACCATGAAGGCCAAAGGTCAAACAAAAGTTTGAAGTCATAATAAATGGCATAACATTTGAACAAACTGCTGTGCCGCAAATTTTTCCAGCTGTGTTGTATTTTGTCATTGCATGTTTGTCCTCTTTAAAGGGATTGTATACGTTTGGTAATTGGAACCCACTGTTTGTTTCAATCCTATGTTGTAGATATATACCATATATAACTAACCTGTGAATATTTCATTTCAAAAGGTGGTAGCATTTTTGAGATATTGCCGAATATCTGGAACGGTTATGTCAACACGGGAAGAATAATCTGCAATTGGAATACACAATCTGAGAAACGTTTCTGACAGAAATGCTTCTCAGATTCAAATTATTTTGGATAAAAACTGATATCTTTTCCCATAACCACATTACTTCAAAGTGAAATGTTTCTCAAAAAGCTTTATACTATCAGAAGCTGCTGCGCCAAGTATGTTCTTACCAAGTAAGTTTTTATTGCCATTAATTTGATGAGTAATATTACCAAACGTACACAGACCCTTTAAGTAAACATTATAAAGCTGGAACGGCACTGAACATGCGCTGTGACTGTTTTTTTTGGGGGGGGGGCTTAAAATCTTTACCGTGAGATATGTTAGTCTGGTTCCACGCCAACATTTTCATTACGACTTTGTAGTCACGAGATGGTAATTGGACTACAAAAATAAACAATCGCTTAAAGAACATTACAGAATTGGTTTTTGCTAACAAAACAGTTAAGCACTTTATATAATCCACCATATACATAAACTGACAAACCTGTAGAAGTTTGAGATCGATCGGCCATCTGGGTCACAAGAAAATAATGAAAAAAACGATTACACATTTGCATGTGTTGTACAATGCATGAATAAAACGCTCATGAGCGATAAACTCCAATCGGAAATTAGTTTTATTTATTTCTCATCAAATATGGCATTTCAGACAGAAATATTTCTAGGGATGTTTTCTACTATCATCATCATTAGACCGTGTAAGTTTTATGTAAATCTATTATCTTAAAGAAAATAATTACCAGTTCTGTAACGTTCCTGTAAGAAAAATAATAATAATATAACAATCGCTGCGTAGGGGCGGGGCGGGGAGGATGGTGACTATTTCCAGCCTCTATAATGTCGTGATATTTGGATGTGAACCAAGTAACAATATTTCAAACTAATTTATAAATCAATTGCCAGGTGGTTCTTAAAAGAAAGAATAGAAAGTTACTGTACTTAATTATCTGTTGTTCGTAATTGCCTTGGTAACTCACTTACCCATGGCTGGGCACATTTACATTTCTACATTGTAAGTAATGACATCATCAAATCAATAAGTGAAAGTTATTATGTGATGTCTGCAATAAATTTACATGAAAACCCACACCACGTCACTATTACACAATATCAACATTTATTTATTAGTACAACTCAAATTTGTATTAACTAATTTTTTTGTTCATTTGTAATTTGTAATTTGTTATTTGTTTTTGTGAATGTGAAAATAAAATAATAATAAACAAGTAGAATAAGAACAGTATTTAAATCGAATTGATTGAGGCCAAAATTAAATTCTAAACTTTGGTACTATCACGGAATAATGCCATAAAATCACGTCAATTTCACACATTTAAATCATCAAGCTGCAAACTGTAACTAACTAACACCATAGCCTTGATCAAGGCAGTCGCATTTCACTCCAAAAAAGACGCCGTAAACCCACCCGTATACGCTGTGCGTAAGGTGTGTATCACATCGCACGACCCACCCGTATACACTGTGCGTAATGTGTGTATCACATCGCACGACGCCCGTACACACACTGTGCGCAGGTCATCCGCACTCGTACCACTCTCCGCATGCGGAGGCCGTCAGGCCGACAGCCTTGACGGGTCTGTAACTTCCGGGTTTAATGTGTTTCTTGATATTTTCGTCCACTATTGGACGAAAATGGGGGGGCTCTCGGATATGCTAGTATGCAGCTCATGAATATTTAAATCTTTCGTCAGACCTATTGCAGACAACACAGGATGGGAAGCAAATGAATTATTCATTTTGACGTCCAATCACGAGCTTCTCTCACTATGACCTTTGTACCATATCATGCTTGCTGTATGTGATGCGATGTGAGTAGGTACCGACTTAATGGCGTTTGTGTGTAGCATTGTCTCAGCCATTGGACCGGTAATCTGCGAGGCAGGTCAGTCAGCTCACAGGTGCTGAACCCGGGCGCGGCCCCTGGAGCTTTATGCGCTGCACTCAAGTTCCCTCATTGGACTACCCTGATCATTCGCCATTCTTTTGGTTATTAATTCTGGAGTTGATGTAGTTTCTGCATCTGTGTTTTCCAGACATGTCCTCTCGAAGTCCGACTCTGTGCAGGCACTCACACCGTCTTCATACTTTTGAATTGTTCTCAGACAGGGTCTTATAAGAATTTACTGCTAAACAAAAACTGACAGGATACAGCCTAGCCCAGGTTGGACTCCTCCGTTTCATACAACGCGACGGAGTCCAGGGTATAAAGGTCCTCAGGCATTGCAACAAAATTTATAACCATTTTTTATCATATTTTTACCTTTTTGAGGAAGCTGAAACGTGACTCACATGTTCCTTGTGCCCTGAACCTTACGCCTGCTTTATTCAGAATTGCCCATTTTAACCTTGGATGACATTATTGTGAAAATAAAATGGAAATTGACGCATTCGTTGCGACAACCTCAACTGACATGGAACCAAGTCCACAAAAGAGGGCGCTGTCTAACCCGTAACACTGAACGCTTTTTCTTCGGGGCGGCAACACGACGGAGTCGCAGCGCCAGTGCACAACTTGGACTTATTTTCGGAAATAATGTCATTCATGGATGTATTTGATAGGTTTTGAACTCCGCAAAAGTGTAATTAAAGGCACCAAGAATGAGTGAATGGAGTTTCAGCTTCTCAAATTAGGTAAAAATATTTTAAAATGTTACTCAAAATTTTGTTCGCATTGTAAAGGATCTTTATACCCAGGACGTCAGTGCAGTGGCACTGACTGACGTCCTACCAGGGCTAGATACAGCCACACATGATACATGTGAAATAGATTTTTAGCTACCCTGTTCTAGTGAGTGTACTTGGGAAATTTGGTGTTAGGCAGCTCTTTTTTAGTGGGGCGGCCAAAATGATATAAAAAGTGCAATGAGCTATATGCCTTCATGAAACAATCGACAATGGTAGTTTATTGAGGTCTTTGTTTTGTATATTTTTACCTCCAATGAATGCACCAACAATGATTAAATCACTGTTTAATGATGCAAGATGGAGACATCTCCTGCTGGAAAATGGTGTATGTAATGTATGTTACAAATTGATCCACGCAACCTCATTTGTTTAATTCCTGCCATGCCCTCATTGTCTCGCTCAGCTGAGGAGAATACGCAACATTTTCAGATAGGATAGATATTATTATAACAAAGTATTCCCAAATTCAAACCGGCGCGCCAGTTCAGTAGCCACATCTGGATACTGCGTGCATATTCATAAGAATGAGTAAACAAGACTTCCGCCACTGACCAATGGGGTCTCGCCTTTTGCGCGCATTATAGTAATGAGTCATTGGCTTCGAGACAGACCCGTCAAGGCGTTGTTTCGGTGAGTGTCGCATACAGCTCACACGAGCACGCGCATACCGTACTGCACACACAGACACCGTGCACACAGCTCGGGCGGGTTGGTAGCTCGGGTGGGTAGCGCGGCGCAAATAAAATAAAAATGAAAACAATAAAATAAAATTGAGAAAAAAAACTCCAACGCCTTGATCAAGGCTACTAACACCATGGACCAAATTTCTCTATACCTAGCAAAGTGAAAAGTCCATTTAAAATGAGCAGAAACCGTAACCAAAATAATATCACGTGGTCACCCTAAAAACTCTCGGGTCAGAATATTCCGGTTCCTAAGGGGCCTGACCCATTTCTGGACCAGGCTAACACGGAAACTGGTTTTAATGGGATTTTAACTCGGATTCTGCGATAGTTTGACCCATTTTGGGGGTCATTAAGACACAGTTTCCGGGTCATACTGCAGTGCATATTTCTAGCCCCACCCCCCGGATCGGTCTATTTTCGTGTTATTCGGATGACGTAAACTAAATAACTAATAATGATATCGTACGTAGTGCACATTGGGGTTTTTTTCTCGCAATTCCAACATTTGTATTACACTCGAGTATTACGCAAAGTCGAATCCATAAATAACAAACAATTTATTGCATGTAAATTTCCCAACTCTTTCATCAGACACATTTATCGCAGTTCAGCCATCTTGTTGTACACTCAAAAACCTTTCGAATCCGGGTCTCGTTGGGCCTGACCTATTTCTGGGTCAGTGATTCGGAATATGTGACAAAATGACCCAGAAATGGGTCAAGCTGACGCAGAATCCGAGTTAAAATCCTATTTTCCAATTTTTTCCAGGTCAGCCTGACTCAGAAACGGGTCGTCCAATGAGACCCAGATTCGGAATCCGGGTTAATTCTGATCCAAAAGTTTTTAGAGTGTACTCCCATTGATGAAATCAATATGAAATCGAGGCTAAAAGGCTGACCTCATTTTGATACTGAGATTCAGTATCCGTTGTCGATATGTGTATATTGGGAACGCGCCGAAAATGGTGGAATCATCATTCAGTGAATGATGATTTCACATCTTTGTGAAATCATCCCCCTAATAAAGGAAAGATAGATAATTAATTTTATCTTCCAGCAGGCCTGAATAATCGATTCTGATTGGTCGATCCATAGCAACAAGGAGTGTGATATAAACTTATATTGCACGGCTTATATCACACCCTGCCAATTGCGTGTTCTAACTGCGCATCAAGTTTGCTTGAAGATAAATACGTTATCACACGCGCGCTCGTGGAATACGGAAAAATATAGCGCGTCTGCGTCCCATATCCAACTCGGCCTTCGGCCTCGGTGGATATGGGACGCAGAAGCGCTATATTTTTCCGCGCGCTTGTGTGATAACTTCTAATATAACCATGCATTGGTTCATATTACTTTTACATATTTGCTTACATGTACAAAGGCAAATGAAACATAACAAAACAACCAACCATTTGTTTTTGCAAAAAGATGAGTTTTTAACAATTTCTTATATAGTTAAGGGTATATTAATTATTGATTTTGAGGCATTTAAATTGCATGATGATACATTCTTTGAACTTTGAGCTTTGAACTTTTTTGGGTGCTTGTTTTGAACCAGATGTACCCCATAAGCTTTAACTAGGCCTGCAAGTGGTTTGAGTTCCACCTACACTATTAATAGATAAACTAAACTAAAAATAAACTAAACTAAAAACAAAAAACGATCGTAACACAAACGTCAAGATCGACCAGGCCAGGATTTGATTCTTAAAATTGTAAACCCCGGCATTTAAAAACTTGGATTTATAGTCACCGTTTAATTCCAGATTGAGGCCAAGCTGACTCTCAATCTTTTAAACGTTTATAGTTACAGTGAGGGTACCACTGAACTAAACTGGACGTCTGACCCAAACGCTTAACTGCGGAAATTCAACAATTCTTCAATTAACTGTAGATTTTTCAATGTAAAGCTTAGTTCGGTATATATTTTTTGTTATACCCTACGAAACCCTGGCCCCCTTTTTGTTTTCTTTTTTTTCTTTTTTAAAATCATAAAAACAGCTTTTTCAAATATAACCTCCGTATAAATAAAGCTTTTGAAACAGAAGCTTTCGTGTGAGTTTTAAAAGGTTGGTTGCGTTTGTTTTGATATAAAGGTTTTTAAAAGAAGTTTGTTTTCTTTTTCTTTATATCTTTTCTTGTAAATAAAAATATTTTTTGCAGGGTGCAGGTTCTCCTGAAGTATTTTGCACACTATTCACAAATATTATTTATCAAAAATGCTGTACATAAATAATTGGTAATAAGTTTCCTAGGTGTGTAATTTTTACCGTTGAAGGAGTCCTGCCTTAATAGTATTTCAGTTGGGCAGAGCCATCCATACACACAAGCGATATCAAATGCTGAGAGCGCTCAAGGATTCAAACCAACGCAGGTGCCATTTGTTTTTCTTTTCAAAGTACATAATCGCAATCTAACATTTTAGTTATTTTCTCGTATCTTCATGCTGCATTTCTTCAGTGAATATTCCCTTCCTTTCCAGGTTACCCATTGCAGGCCTTCGTTGCGATCAACATCCTGATTCCTGTGGTACTTACCGTTGAGGTTTGAATCATGGCAGTTGAAGTACCACCAGGCACCTACGTTCGCCCGTACACAGCTCCCTCTATGGTTATCATTGTCACGGTCCTTTGTTGAAAAGGGTTTCCCAAAATGTCTACGAAGGGAATCGCCCACCTTTGTTTCACTGATTGAGTTGTAGTTGGCGTTCAGAGTATACTTTTCTCCTGTTATTTTGAAGTCAGAATAATCTACCCAAACAGCTTCTCTTTCCCAATCTTCCATATCGATCATTAGCTCCCATGTTCCCGGGGGAGAGGCTTCGGTCAGAGCGCGCAGGTTATCATTCCCCAGCCAGAACTCACCATTCAGGTCTCCAAACCCTCTCTGGTAGTCGGTCCAATTACGATAGAAATCCACGCTTCCGTCCTGTCGCCTCTGAAACACGATCCAGCCTCCGTCGTTTCCCTCCATGTCGCAGTAGACTTCCAAGCCCTCACCCAGACTGCTGGGAAAGATGGTGTAGACACCGCTGGAAATATTGCCTCCAGCAGCTTGCAGAAGCTCCTTACAAGAAGCAAAATCGGACAAAAGATTTGTGTCTCTGTCTTCGTCATAGTAGAAGCTTCCTTTGAGCCTGATGAAGTTTTCAGGGAATTGGGACTTTGTAGCGGAATTCAACTCACACCGTTTCTCGCTGTCAAAGTAGTTGATGGAGACACAACGAGGATCTATCATACAGTCTCTTACACATGTCACAGATGACACGACCCTTGTGCTGTTGTGAACGAAACCTTGCAGAGCTCGATTCTGTGCACCAAAAAATTCGGTTGTCGGTAGAAAGGAGCAAGAAGTCTGGCTCAAAACTTCCAGAGTGGAGCAAGCAATAAAAACTAGACTTGCATAGAATGAAAAAACAGATTTGTTCTCCATCTCGTCTGGCTTCCAAATCTAATTTAAGTTGTGTTTGGGCCAGTTGTATATTCAAATGAAGCAATGAAAGAAATAGCTGTTGCAAACTGCTCACAAAACCAACTAAAAAGCTTGCGATGAAAAAAAAAACGAAAAATGGCTTCACACGAGCAAGCAGTACTGAACACACCTCGAACTCAACGATACAAGTTACAACTGAACAACCAACAAACCTCAGCCAATCAGTTGGAGGCATGTAATACGTAGTTATACCTTTCTATAAGAAAATATAGGATAGGCCTACATTTTATTCATCACTTGTTGAAATAAATTATGGACAGTTCCATTTCACCTTGTGATTATATTCTGAATTATTGTATTCATATGCATCCAATATTTGTATAATATAAAATGTATAACTAAAACTATACATTTGCAAAATGTCCATCCATTGATAAAAATAAGTTACCTTATGTCAGGACCGTGTAGCGTTTATTTGTATTATTGGTTTTCCCTGCGAATTAAACAACCCCTGACAGCATAATCGGTCAGCCTACTCGTGTGACGTGGCCCTCAGCCAATCGCGCACGCTTATTTGTCCCGCTCCCGGAACAAACAATAATAATGTGCTGAGTCAAAAACATTGGTGTCCTATAGAGGGAAGAGTGAAATCATACATGTTGCCGTGTGCAAGCAAATCAAAGGATGAGATCATGTGGCCACGAAAACATTTTGATGGTATTCGATATTAGCATTATTTGAGGAATTTTTAGCGGGATGCAAAAAAATAATTAGACCGGAACGCACTCAAAGTGTTCAAAAGGCTGACAATTTATTTGGTTATGAAGATTCCTCCCATGAAGAAGTTAGTTAGGGCAAAGCAATCATGACACACAACAGATCTGGCATTATAAATCTGTTAGATTAATATTATGTCAATGTGTTATATTTCGTGTAGTCCGCTGATGTTTTGCTAAATAATTGCCAATAAACACAACATGTTAAAGGAAGTGGATCTCACAGATTGGATCGTTTTATGTGATTTTATTTTAGAAGCGTTCATGATCTTGTCATGGACGCAAAAGTAATCCTGTCGTGAATATTATCAAGTTTAGGAACATATTTTTATTTTAAATAACTAGAATTGCCAAAGTAAAAAGTGGTTGAAATACTTGATTTTCCCCCCAAAAAACACTGATCAATCTTTGTTGAGAATTTACTCATTCAAGTTTTTCAATAGTTAACATAGCATCTTGTTCATAATAGCCATTTATATAGTTTTCTCCCATTCAACTCAACGTAATGAAATCGAGGCTAGAAGGCTGACCCCATTTTGATATACTGAGAATCAGTATCCGTTATCGCTATGTGTACCCTAGGAACACGACAACAACGGCGGCATCTTCAAATTATGTATTATGCTCATTCGAAAAAAGTTAATATTCATAACTCGTAATTAATGTTTGTATTTTTCTGGTAATGAAACCAGGAAACCCGTAAAAAGTGCATTGAACTGTAACCAGGGCCCAGTATTATGTAATTGTCTAAGCAAAGCAAAGCAGGATACCAGTCGCAGATTATAAATTGGACAAGGTACTTTGGCCGGTAACCTTATTCTGGTAAGCACAATATTTCGGGTACCAACCATCTCTGGCTGCAGCATTCGAGAACGGACACCAACCCCCATAAGTCTGATAAACGATTCATGCATGAATCATTTCTCAGATTCAAATGTGTTTATTGATCAGACGAAATAATTATACAGGATGCTTACTACCATTATGTAAGCTTTCGGAAAGAAATTACAACATCTTTCATCGGGGTCATTACCAAAGTATGACTCTAAACAGCTCTATATGAAATTTGGTCAAGGCCTAAAGATACATGTGAAGAGAAGGTGATGACATCTGGTCACCTCTACTCAAGCCAGTCCTCCCAGCAGCAGCTCACCACAACACTGACACACTCCAGCGCACACACATCCAGCCAGCAGCCATCTACCATGCATCACCGGTCAACAACAACTTGGAAACTTCCCGCCCAAAAGTGCACCCACAAGCTCTACATAAGCTGCAACACCACCAGCAGTCCAGCATTCTCCTGAAGACGAGCAGAGTATACTGTTCGAAACGTCGAGACCAAACCGGCTCTTTTCAGTGCCAACACTCCTCCCAAAAGAGATTTTACACATGGTTGTACCCGCAAGTTTAAATTAGTTACTTCTTACTTTCAACACCATGCAACGCTTCAAACACCACTTAGAAGGTGATGAGTTCACCAGCTTGGAGAAATATTCTCATTTTTAAAGGACATTTTAACGGTACCTTTACTCAAGTTAAACTTAAAGGGATTGTATACGTTTGGTAATTGGAACCCACTGTTCGTTTCAATCCTATAGTTGTAGATACCATAAAACTAACCTGTGAAATTTTATTTCAAAATGTGGTAGCTTTTTGAGATATTGCCGAAAATCTGTCCACGCAGGAAGAACTTTTGCAATTGGAATACACAATCTGAGAAACGCTACTGTCAGTAACGCTTCTCAAATTCAAATTTTAGGGGATAAAAAAGTGATATCTTTTTCCATAACCGCAGTACTTCGAAGCGAAAAGTTTCTCAAAATGCATTATACTATCCAAAGCTGCTGTATGTACTTCTTACCAAGTAAGTTTCTTTTATTGTCATTCATTTTCAGAGTCATTACCAAACGTGTACAGACCCTTTAACAGACTTTCTTTCTCTCCAATATTGCGCATCGCACAAAACCCAACTTCATGGGAAAAAGTCGGGTACCTTATCGCACTGCACATAAGCGCTACGGACAAGCTAGGGAACCGGCTAAGTAAATCACTTTTAATAAGACGTTATTGCAATCTTAAATATAATATTAAAAAAATGAAAGGTCGAATTTGCCAGTACAACCTTTGCGTAGAGACAAAACCATGATCAAGGCGACTACAATTCGCTCGCTGAAACCTGAGGTAAACATAATATCATAATAACGAACAACATGTTGTTGCCAATGGAAACTAGACTCAAAGGGGGAATTTCGTCATGATCATAGCAGACCTGTGGCTGTAGATGAAATACCTTTCCGATGAAATATGTAAATTGCACATCACGCGTGCGTACTAACATTACTGCTTAACAAAATGAGGGAACATTGCGCCTTTTTGTATGAGAGTGATTGGTGGCGTGACACATTATACAATATTGTTGCACGCTGTAAAACACAATGGACCCCATTACTAATGGGGTCCATTGTGTTTTGTACACCCGAGGGTGCCACCCATTGCGTCCTCTATTTACATCGTTGTATATTATTTTATGTTTTATTATGTCACAATTTAACTATAATAAACAGACTTAACAACATTTTTGCATCGTGTGTTATTTATTAGTTGCACAGTTACGATGCAGACACTTAAACAAAAAAGTTGCAGAGTTTTTTACTCTTTATTTCTTATATTTGTTTATTTTATTGTTTATGGGTTTTTTTTAGGGGTCCATCCGACCCCCCCCCCCCCATTACGGGCATGGGCTTGTTTTAAAGAAAAAGGCAAACGGAAACTTGGCCAGGAGTGCCCCCTCGAAAAAATGGTGCACCCCCTGAAATTTTACCCTAGTGTAACGCCATTGCACCCTCCCCCCCGTCCTTAACTTGTTCATTATGTGGATTTTGAGCCCTGGCTTTCGCGTTTGTTTTTGGTGATTTATATGGTTTCAGCGTAGTGATAAGCCCATAATAAAACTCAAAAACAAAATCAGACGCACGAACGTTGGAATAATGGTGTTTTAATCACATTATTATAGTTTACATAAAAAACAAGTTTCCCGGTTTTTGCCATGGTCTGCTGACAATCAGGGCATTGTGAAAGTGCGCCTGGCCAAATCTGGGTAATAATTGTATTAAACAAATATAAATCAATAAATCAATCAATCAACCAGTAGGCAGGCCTACATAATTTCAAATAAACCCAAACAAAACATGTGACTTGATTGGTTGTATTTCATATAGTTGCTGCAGATAGAGATGGTTGGCATTTTATACAAAGAACATGCGGTATTGATAAGGGGCCAACAAATTCTGACTGAAACCTAAAAGGTACCATCGAGGGGATCTACACTGCTGGGATGTTCAAATTGACACCATGTGTGTTTTCACATATAGATACCGAAGAGAGAATCCAAATTTACATCATAGGGTGTTAAAATAACACCAATGTAACTGTTTTGGCAGAAAATTATAAGTGTTATTTGAACAGGGTGTAAATTTTAATTCTTTTTTGGTATCTACATGTAACAACACCAATGGTGTCCATTTAACACCCCAGTTTTTGCAGTGTACACTTCCTTTTTCACTGGATTTAGTATTTCCACCCAGATGTCGCTATTTTGCATCATACTCTGAGATTGATTAGTTATTTATAATAAATGACACACCTGTCCATACACTTGAAACCACATAATGAGCGGGGATGGACGGGAGTAGATGAGCGTAAATTTTGTCATTATGTGGTTTTGTTGTTTTAAATACCCTTTTTGACCAACTTTTCATCCACAAACCTATAAGGGGGGAGGATAACATATTCCACCTTATTCACCCTAAAAAAATCCTACATTTTCAACAAAAAGTGTATTTGAACGACCTCCAAAAAATCAGTCCTAACCCTATGGTACCAATACATGCCTTTTGTGTGTGATTGTAATTTGTTTCCTCTGCATATTGCTAATTACTAACAACATAGCCTTTTCTTTATTTTAACTGGCTTTACCCCACTTCTATTTTTAAAAGAACAAGAAAGACCTCTTGTACATAACACATAAAACAAAACCAACAATTTATTGATTCTTAGTATAAAAATATAAATTTTCTGGGATTTTGAACCACTGAATATGACAAAATAGTGGGTTATTATCTGGTTTCCCAAAATTAAATTGACTGTAAAACTGTTTAGAACGGTTTGCGATTTTATTTTTTCAATTGAATATTATATAAAGTGGCTAATTATTTGTATTTCCATGAAAACTGAAACCTGGAAACATATCCTTGATTTTTTGTTATTAACAGAATGGCATCTTAGATGGGTCAATTTGTGGTTTAGCAAGAATTCTTTTGAGTCTTAGAAAAAACATTTCATGCAAGGGTACATCTTGAACATATATTTGTTCTAAAAGTATGTCAAATTTTGATCCCAAACCTCCTTTTAACCTCAAAGAGAGTTGCAAATTTACAAGAATTGAATTTTTTTTTATTTTCCCCCACTTCTCGCTCAAATGTTTCTTTCACCAAAAGAGGGCGCTCAATTTGGGTCATTATGTGGTTTGGGAAGGAATTTGAATGCTATCCTCTGGCAACAATTATCTTTCAAAATTAATTGTCTGTAAAATGTCATATTTATACAATTCAAATCCTATCCATTCAAATTGTTCTAAATTATTTTCTTATCTTCCAATATTTTTACAAGTTCCCTGCGTTGACACAAATTAAAAATGCGTCATTGAGGTTCAGCCAATATTATGCCATGACAATGGGGACACTAATATAAAAGAAAAAAACCTTCCCACCCCGCACCACCACCACACTTATCACTACCGAGAGTCCCCCCCCCCCCCCGGGGTAGCGCTTGCATTATCATTGACCATTAAATTGTAATACTGCCACCAACGTCCATAAAACGAGATTTGCCTTTTCGAAACTATGGCTTCAACCAGGATTCAGGCCTTGGCATATCCATACTATGCACACACACGACGCTGCTTCATTTTAACCCTAGTTTAGATAAAATTGCAGTTTCGAAAATACTATTCGTATTGCCCTTTTCAACAAAGTTAGGCCGTGTCTCAATTGGCGGCTGCGGCTGTTGCTAGCCCTATACTCAATGCCAGGTGGTGGGGGGGATCACAGGTGGTGGGGGAGGGGGTCACAGGTGGTGGGGGTCACAGGTGGTGGTTGGGGGGGGGGGTCACAGGTGGGGGAGGGGAGGGGGCATTGCTTTTCAGTGGGGGGGGGGCAAGGAGGAATGGGTTTGTCAGTGGTTGGGGGTAATACTTCTATATTGGAAGGGGGTCGCTGCAGGGGGGGGGGTGGCAAATCCTCCTATATGTCCTCGGCCCGTCACTAGGGGAAGGGGCGGATGTCCCCCCCCAAAAAAAAAACCCACAATCTAATAATAATACTTATAGTAATATTAACAAAAAGTCCCCGAAAGTTAAAAATTAAAAATAAGAAAAAGTCCACCCAGCATTTTTAAAAAGGTGCGCACAAAAATGGCTGGAATTGGGCCTTCATTTTCACAAATTGTTTAACTCCCGACGGGCGGCACTAACGCCTGGATGTAATTTTGTTCATATTCGCCCCCCCCATTAATATTCGCCCCCCCCCCCCCACAAAAAAGGTCCTGTGTTCTTGACATTTTGTGGCCGCGGTATACGTTCGCGATCGCTCACTACAATTAGATTATACAAACACGCATTTTCCTCTTTTTCTATTTCAGCACTATCGCCATTTTGTCGTGGGGGCACCTTGCACACCCCCCCACCCCGTGGCTACGCTGCTGCTCAATGCGATTTAACGCGGTGATCCAGCCACAGCCACATCCGCTAATTCGGAAGCGGCTTAGCTGTCTGGTAATTAATTGGAAATGACCTCGGCCCAATTGCATGGAACTGCTTACCATGGAATTCTGCGCTAACAGCCATCGGCCCATAGAATACACGCTTTAGGGGCGCATAAGCGCAGAATTCTTTGGTAACCAGCGCCATGAAATTGGGCCCAGTATAGTGGGGCAGATATTAAAGGAAATATTTGGGGCAATTTTGCTTTTGAAAGATACAAGCATGGACTTTGGCACACAGTAGGCCTACGTTATGAACAAGAAATGCTAATCTTGAGGAAATAAAGAAAGTAAAAGGACACACAAATATTTAGGTTTCCTGATTAACTGACTCATTTTATTTTTTCATTCCAAGGGAATTTGCTTTTGAAACAAGTATTTATGTAAAGGTTAACATTTTCGATACAAAGTTATTTACTTTCTCCGAGTAAACAGCAATTACTGCTATTAATGTAGTGATATTTGCCATATTAAACAGTGTAATGTTTCTTTATTAAATAATTTGGAGGATTAAAAAAATTACAATTAATTTGTGATCTTTGAAAAAAGAAAAGAAACCGAAGCTCCCAAAATAAGGTAAGTCGTAAGGTGTGGTCCGAACTGTCACAAAACTGTTGATATGAGTATTCCTTCTTGGTTTTGTTTTCTTCTTTTTACTTATTTGCTTATTTATTTTTGTTTGTATGTTTATTATTATTTTTTATTTTTTGAGGGGCTTAGCTACTTGTTTCTAAGCTAATTGTTGTTGTTGCTGCTGTTGTTGTTGTAGTTGTTGTTGTGGTTGTTGTTGTTGTTGTTGTTGATGTTGTTGTTGTTGTTGTTGCTGTTTTTGTTGTTGTAGTTGGTGGTAGTGTTGCTGTTGTTGTTGCTGGTGTGGTGGTGTCGTTGTTTCTCAGGGCAACCTTTTTCTCAATTTTAAATAACACAGTACATTCACAAACCATTATACTTATACTAGCTATTAATTCAACAGCATGAGGACGCGTCCGAACTTGCGGCTACGGCTACGGCTACGTCTACGGCTGGATCGCCCCGCTATCATGCATTGAAGACGATAGAGGACGTCCTTAGCAACATCCTTAGCAACAGTCGTAGCTGTAGCCGTAGCCGCTAATTCGGATACGGCCTAATGTAAATTCTATAAAAATACGTAATTACATTTTTCAACCCACTGTTTTAATAAATTATTTTAACATTCATTATGTGCGGAGCCACAATCCTTGACATCCTTTATGAACAACTGAAAGCAATTTATGTAGTACAGTATTTCAAATCAATTTATAAGTGCTCCTTTTTTGTCCAGAAATAACAGAAAGATCTGCTGAAAATTTACTCCATAATTATTTATCTGTTGTTCATAATGTAATATAAAGGGTTGCGGCTGAGCATATACATTGACACATTGTCGGGGATTACATCATCAAAACAATAAACAAGAATTGTGATAAGCAATAAATTTACACGAAAAACAAATCACGTCGCTGTAAAACCATTGGAATGTATAACGTACACTCTAAAAACTCCCGGGTCGGAATTGACCCGAATTCCGGGTCAAAGGGGACCTGATCAATTGGCTGACCCGGAAACTGGTTAAACAAGATTTTGACTCGGATTCTGCGTCAGTTTGACGGATAGTTGATCATTTTGACACAGATTCCGGGTCATACTGACCCAGAAATGGGTCAGGCCCCATGGGACCAAGGTTTTAGAATGTAGGAATACATTTATCTTGTTCTCGGTTTGTAATTCATAAACTTTCCTTTCCTGGTGTTGTTTTTCCTTTAAAAAAACATTAATTCAATTTAAATGCTCAACCAAATTACAAACATAAACACCAACACCACACCAAGGAATAAGAACATTTTAAAATCACATCAAGTTCACAAGAGTTTCTAGGCTAAATATAATTTTAGCATTTTGATACAAGTTTGTTTAAAGGTATTATACAGTGATTGGTAGAGCTGACAAAATAGTCGCAGACAGTGTTCCTTTTTTGTGTGATCAACCATATACACGAAATAACAAACCTATGAGAATTTGGGCTTCACCCGTTGTGTGAAAAACCAAGCACAACTTTCAGCATGTAAGTATATTGGTTGTATGTAACAAACGAAAGCTGCTGGTTTTTTCTTCTTGTAGGTTTTCAGATACAGCTTCACGAATAATATGACTTCATTTCAGAGGGGTTTCACAGAAAAAACCCCGATTCTACTATATAATGAACTTCATAATAAGTAAGCTTTCAGAATTAACAATTATATTTTTTTATCCTTATCAATCCTGTGTAATACCTTTAATTACTGTGCAATTCTAACATATAAATCATTCAACAGTAAACCGTATAATACCTAAAAACATGGGTCAAATTTCATAGAGTTGCCAACGGAAATCTATACTTAGCATACTTAAAATTTGCGGGAAATCATAACCGAACCCAATACATGTATATTGTTATCACATGGCATTTTAGCCGATAGCCTGTTTGTGAAAGCAAGATTTATGGTCTTGGCAGCTCTCTTTGAAAAATGGCCTCACGTCACAAAAATGCATAATACAGACGTGTCTTGTCTTCATTACAAAACAAAAACAATACAAAAGACTGATCCATTAGTATATACACAGGCCCCATGGAAAACATCTAAGCCATAAAGGCCAAACGTCAAACAAAAGTCTTAAGTCATAAAAAATGGCATAACCTCAGTTTCAACAAACTGCTGTGACGCAAAATTTTCCAGCTGTGTTGTATTCTGTCATCGAATGTTTGTCCTCTTTAAAGGGATTGTATAAGTTTGGTAATTGGAACCCACTGTTTGTTTCAATCCTATATAGTTGTAGATATATACCATAAAACTAACCTGTAAAAATTTCATTTCAAAAGGTGGTAGCATTTTTGAGATATTGCCGAAAATCTGAAGTGGTTATGTTCACGCAGAAAGAATAATCTGCAATTGGAATACACAATCTGAGAATCGTTGCTGTCAGTAGCGCTTCTCAGATTCAAATTGTTAGGAATAAAAAGTGATATATTTTTCCATAAACGCAGAACTTCAAACAAAAAAGTTCTCAAAAGGCATTATACTGCTGTATGTCCACACGGGAAGAATAATCTGAGAAACGTTTATGACAGAAACGCTTCTCAGATCCAAACTTATTTGGATAAAAACTGATATCTTTTTTCATAACCACATTACTTCAAAGTGTAATGTTTCTCAAAATGCTTTATACTATAATAAGCTGCTGTACCAAGTATGTTCTTACCAAGTAAGTTTTTATTGCCATTAATTTTATGAGTAATTACCAAACCTATACAGACCCTTTAAGTAAACATTATAAAGCCGGAACGGCACTGAACATGCGCTGTGACTGTTTTGGGGGGAACTTAAAAACTTTACCGTGAGATATGTTAGTCTGGTTCCGCGCCAACATTTTCATTACGACTTTGTAGTCACGAGATGGGAATTGGACCAAAAATAATAATAAATCGCTCAAGAAAAATATTAATAATACAATCGCCACGTATGGGCGGGGCGGGGAGGATGGTGACTATTTCCAGCCTCTATAATGTCGTGATATTTGGATGTGAACCAAGTAACAATATTTCAAACTAATTTATAAATCAATTACCAAGTGGTTCTTGAAAGAAAGAATACAAAAGTTACTCTACTTAATTATCTGTTGTTCGTAATTTTCTGGGTAACTCACTTACCCCTGGCTGGGCACATTTACATTTCCACATTGTAAGTAATGACATCATCAAATCAATGAATGTAAAATTATATGTGATGTCTGCAATAAATTTTACATGAAACCCCCACACCACGTCACTATTACACAATATCAACAATTATAACTCAAAGTTGTATTAACTAATTTTTTTGTTCATTTGTAATTTGTAATTTTTATTTTTTATTTGTTTTATTGTAAATGTTAAAAGACAAAATAATAATAATTAACAAATAGAATAAGAACAATATTTAATTCGAATTGATAGAATTAAATTCTAAACTTTGGTACTATCACGGAACAATGCTAAAATCACATAAATTTCACAAGAACTCCTAAGGCTAAACATAAAGTAGTAATTGATACGACTATGTTTTATTGCTGTTTGCGATTCTAACATTTAAATCATAAAGCTGCAAACTGTAACTAACTAACACTGGACCAAATTTCTCTATACCTAGCAAAGTGAAAAGTCCATTAAAATTGAGCAGAAACTGTAACCATATTAATAATATCACGTGGTCACCCTAAAAACTCTCGGGTCAGAATTGACCCGGATTCCGGTTCCTAAGGGGCCTGACCCATTTCTGGACCAGGCTAACACGGAAACTGGTTTTAATGAGATTTTAACTCGGATTCTGCGATAGTTTGACCCATTTTGGGGTCATTTTGACACAGTTTCCGGGTCATACTGCAGTGCATATTTCTAGCCCCCCGGATTGATCTATTTTCGTGTTATTCGGATGTCGTATGAACTAAAAAACTAATTGATAGCGTACGTAGTGCACATTTTTTTTTCTCGCAATTCCAACATTTGTGTTTTACTCGAGTATTACGCAAAGTCGAGTACATAAATACCAAACATTTTGTTGCATGTCAATTTTCAAACTCTTTATTCAGACACGTTTATCGCACTTCAGCCATCTTGTTGTCACTCAAAAACCTTTCGGGTCAAAGTTGACCCGGGCCTGACCTATTTCTGGGTCGTGATCCGGAATCTGTGTCAAAATGACCCAGAAATGGGTCAAACCGACGCAGAATCCGAGTTAAAATCCTTGTTTCAAAACTGTCCGGGTCAGCCTGACTCAGAAACGGGTCAGGTCCAATGAGACCCAGATTCGGAATCTGGGTCAGTTCTGATCCAGAAGTTTTTTGGATGTACCCCCATTGATGAAATCAATATGAAATCGAGGCTAAAAGGCTGACCCCATTGATATACTGAGATTCAGTATCCGTTGTCGCTATGTGTATATTGGAAACGCGACGAAAATGGTGGCATCATAAAATAATTTAATACGCTCATTCTAAAAGCTCAATATAAAAAAAACCACCTCATATTCATGTTTGTGTTTTCTTGGTAATGAAACCGAGGACCCCTCAAAAGTGCCTTGCACTTTAACCAGCGGGCCTGAAGGTACTTGTGCACAGGTACCTTCAGGCCTACAAAGCTTGTGAAATCATCATTCATATAGCAGTGAATGATGATTTCACAAGCTTTGTGAAATCATCCCCTTATGAAGGAAAGATATAGATAATTAATGATTTAACCATGCATTGGTTCATATTGCTTTTACATGTTTGCTTTCCAAAAAAACCCAACATGTACAATGGCAAATGAAACAGAACAAAACAACAAAACATTTGTTTATGCAAAGAGATGAGTTTTTAACAATTTCTTGAATATAATGAGAGATGGTGATTCCCTTACGGCGGTGGTTAAGAGCGTTCCACATTTCGGTTATTAAAAACCAATGTCATCAGACAGATATTGAGGAGCCAAATTGTTAACTCGTTGATATATAAGACAAGTAACTTGTAGTTAATACGTCACGAGACCCAATTTAATGAGAAATGTCAGGTACTTTAAACGCATAATGAGTGCCACTGTCAAGCATTAAAACATTATTTTCTGAAGTGTATCAATACTGATAATCTGATATAGCCTAAAACTTCAATCTAAAAAAAATTTACAAATCGACTTTCCAACTTACACAGAATCCTTTTGTACATTTTTTTTACCTTTTTGTAATTTCACTTTGCTCAACAAATTATGACTACAAGACGTATCTGGTTGCCAATGGAAACTAGACTCAAGAGCCTCGGTCTAAAATGGCGCAGTAAGCAATAACAATATTGGAGGATGGTCCATTTGTTGCCGTGGGGGTGTCATCTTCTCTGGTTATTGGTTTTAAATAAGAATAAACTATCTACAATAAGTTTCTTTGGGTGAATTGTTTTCTAAACGAAACTAACAAGGACGAACGAAATGAAACCTCATATTATATCTGAAATTAATATCACGCAGAAAATTCTGAACACTATACAACACAAGGATTTAGTGCATCAACTATAATATGCAACACCCATAGACATTGATTTAGCTGATCTGGGCGTATATTCCATTATACATACGATACTGTTATTTTTGTTATGAGTATGGTGATACATGTGATGTGGTACCAGCCATTGATGTGGTACCAGCTAACAAACAAAATTGTGGTAATTTATTTCTCCACATTCCCCTAATGCGCTGGGAGATAGTGGCGCGATGTAACTGGTTTTAACCATTTTTTCTTGTGAGCCAACCAAGCATGCCTCCAGCAGCTAACTTAATTACCGTATGACTGTTTTTAAAGAAATCGAGTTACAAAGTTAAAGAATGCCATGCAATAAATGGGATCAGTTCATGTAAATTATTGATTTTGAGGCATGACGATCCATTCTTTGAACTTTGAGCTTGAACTTTTTGGGGTGCTTGTTTTAATCAAGATGTCCCTCATTAGCTTCAACTACAAGTGGTCCGAGTTCCACCTATACACTAATACATAAACTAAACTAAAAATGAACTAAAAACAAAAACCGATCGTGACACAAACGTCAAGATCGGACAGGCCAGGATTTGATTCAAAAAATTGTAAAGCCCGGAATTTAAAAAAACTTGGATTGATTGTCACCGTTCAATTACAGATTGAGGCCAAGCATTAAAAGTTGTTTTATTCTGCTTTCAATGATGAGGCTGACTTTCAATCTATTAAACGTTTATAGTTACATTGAGAGTACAACTGAACTAGCTGGACGTCTGACCCAAACGCTCAAATGCGAATTCAACAATTCTTCAATTAACTTTAGACTTTTTCAATGTAAAGCTCTAAGGATATGTATACGTTTGACAGTTGGAACTCATAGTTTGTTTCAATCTTATATAGTTGTATATACCACAAAACTAACCTGTGAAAATTTCATTTCAAAAGGTGGTAGCGTTTTAGAGATATTGCCGAAAATCTGGAGCGGTTATGCCCACGCAGGAAGAATAATCTGCAATTGGAATACACAATCTGAGAAACGTTACTGCATAACGCTTCTCAGATTCTATTTTTGGGGGATAAAAAGTGATATCTTTTTCCATCACCGTAGTACTTCGAAATGAATGTTTCTTAAAATGCATTATACTATCCAAAGCTGCTGTACTTCTTACCAAGTAAGTTTATTACCAAACGTATGAAGACCCATTAATTCGTTATATCTTTTCATAATTATAAAATTCCGTATAATAAAAACTTTAGAAACAGAAGCTTTCGTGTAAGTTTTAAAAAGTTGGTTGCTTTTGTTTTGATATAGGGGCCTTAAGGTTTAAAAGAAGTTGTTTCTTTCTTCTTCCTTTTTTCTTTATTTCTATTTTCATAGAATAAAAGATTATTTGCAGGGCTCAGGTTGTCCTGAAGTATTTTTCACACTATTCACAAATATTATTTACCGAAAATGATTTACATAAAAGTTTCCTATAGGCTTGTCATTTTTACCATTGAAGGAGTCTTACCATAAATGCGATTTCAGTTGGGCAGAGACATCCACCCACAGAAGCGATATCAAAATCTGAGAGCGCTCAAGGATTCAAACCAACGCAGTTGCCATTTTGTTGTTATTCAAGATGCATAATTGCAATGTAATATTTTAGTTAATTTCTCGTATCTTCATGCTGCATTTCTTCAATGAATAGCTGTTTCCTTTCCAGGTTTCCCATTGCAGACCTTGGTTGAATTCAACAGTATGATTATTGTAGTACTTACCGTTGAGGTTTGAATCACTGCAGTTATCGTACCACCAGGCACCTACGTCCTTCCATGCACAGTTTCCTCTAGAATTGTCATTGTCACTGTCTATTGTTGAAAAGGGTTCCCCAAAATGATAACCAAGGGAATCGCCCACTTTTGATTCACTGACTGAAATGTACTTGGCGTTCAGAGTATACTTTTCACCTGTTATTTTGAAGTCGGAATAATTGACCCAAACAGCTTCCCTTTCCCAATCTTCCATATCGATCCTGAGTTCCCATGTTCCTGGGGGAGAGGCTTCGGTCAGAGCGCGCAGGTTATCATTCCCCAGCCAGAACTCACCCTTCAGGTCTCCAAACCCTCTCTGGTAGTTGGCCCAATTACGATAGAAATTCACGCTTCCGTCCTGCCGCCTCTGAAACACGATCCAGCCTCCGTCGTTTCCCTCCATGTCGCAGTAGACTTCCAAGCCCTCACTCAGACTGCTGGGAAAGATGGTGTAGACACCGCTGGAAATATTGCCTCTAGCAGCTTGCAGAATCTCCGTACAAGAAGCAAACTCTGATGAGAGAAAAGTGCTTCTGAGGTTGCCGTTTTCCTCCTCGTCAAAGTAGACACTTCCCTGGAACTTACTGAATTTCTCGGGGAACTGCGATCTCGTTGCATTATTCAACTCACAATAGTTCCTGCTTTCAAAGTAGTTGATTGAAACACAACGAGAATCACTCACACAGTCTCTCACACATTTCACAGCAAAAGATGTGTTTGTACGGCTGTAAACAAAACCTTCTAAAACTTGATTGCTTACGCCAATAAAGTCAGCTTTCTTCAGAGTATTGCAGGAATGTTGGGTCCGAGCGCCAAGCCCTGATTTCGAAATAACTGAAAAGGCCAAGTACACACAAAATACAGTGACCAACATTTCTTTATCCGTGCATGCATGAGCCGTCGGATTAAATATTCCCTATTATACCAACTCTACACAGAACGCCTTCAAAACTTCGGGAACGTGGGTAAAGTATTGGTGTTACACCCGGTTATTTTTTAGAACCACCACAACTTCAAGATATATTTCATGTGCTTGGTATTACCACAGTCCTTACTAGATATTAACACCGTGTTCAATGTTCAATGAGTGTGGCCACACACTGAAGAATTATCAACAAAGAGTTCCTTCCTCATTGTTCATCCCTTGCTTTTTCTGTGAGCTTTTTGCCTCCCCTCTCTCTGTCACGTCTATTCACCTCTTTGTACTTGACTGCTTCTGTTCCACCAGTATACCTGTTTATGTGTGTTGTGTTGCCATTCAGCTGCAGAGAAAGACTCTGGTGGGGTCAAAACGTCAGGCCATTCAATATTAAATTTTGCAATTATACCATACGTCCTTTTGGTTGGGAAGCAGTTTGCAACAGCTAATTCTATTTTCTCATATTAAAAGAGGTTAATTGAGACCTTGGTGTTTCAATTTTCGAAACGGTGCTTCGAGAGGAGGGAACAAACTCAGTATCCTTTCATAATTTCAAATGAAAAGTCACGCAGCTTCAAAATGAAACGTGGTTAATTGAAGTTTATCTATTTAGGCTGAAGTTGCTGTCGCCTAGAAATAAATTCCTTTGAGGGAAAAACTAGTTACACAACTAATTTGTTCACCTTGACGATCTTGCAAGTGAGGGGTTCAAAAACACATGTTGACGGGCACTACGGTTCCTGGACAGTTCGGTCAGTCTCTGGTAAGGGATGCGACTTTTGGTAGAGTACCGGTTTTCTAGGGAAACCTGGCCCCCGGAGATTCTGTTCCCAGATAGAAAATTAACATGGGCGGAAGGAGGTTGGTTCAAAAGAAGGCGCTACCAGAAGAAGTTAGTAGGCCTACACAGTTCGCCGTATGGGGGGGGGGGGGAGCTCGTTGGTTTTCTTTGTTCAACCCCAAATAATTTAAAATTAACGGAGTTAGTTTCCCTTGTGGTTTATTACTTGATATTTGAAATAAAAAAGTTGCCTCCACTAAAAACCTTCCATGATGCCATGGAACTGTTATCAACAGTCTGTTTGTAAACAAATTTTGTTTACTCCTCTAACAAAAATATTTGTTTTCAAAAATTCCACATTCTCCACATTCTCTCTTGAGACCAATAGTCCCCCCCCCAAAAACACCCAACCCCCCCCCCCAAAAAAAAATAGCATGTTAAAAGGAATTTACCCTGGGTAAATCCTTTGACTGAAGAAAATTCCAACAATGACCACCTATTTAAGAATGCCCACAGGGTCGTAAACTTATTAGCCTTAGGGCTAATAGCCACACCTGGCTATAATCAATCAGGTCTTCCCCAAGATGGCTTCCAGTATGGCTTGACGGGTTGAATTTTGTTTTATTGAGTCTCATTAAGACTCAATAACTATATCTTATCTAACTATTTATCTGATATGTCACCCAAAACTAATAAACATGCTAATGATAAAGGTACTGCTGAAAACAGTACATTGGTGTAAGCGCGTGAAGTTTTTCTGATGGTGTCACGCGAGGTATAATGGCGATCCCTTGACTGCCGCTTCCCCTGTATCGTAAACTTGGGTGTGATCCCTAGCTACACGGCAGTTAAATGTTGTATGGCTTCCGACTGCATAATGGCACCCCGAAGATATTGACCAAATGGGGAGACCGGCAACGTAGGGGCTGGATGCTGGATAGCTCAGTTGGAAGAGCGCCGGTGTCATAGGAAAAGCTATCCGAGGGAGATTCTGTCCCCCATATGGGAAATTAACATGGGCTGAAGGAGGATGATTCAAAAGAGGGCGCTATCAGAAGAAGTAAATTACACAGTTCGCCGTAGGGGGGGACCACAAGAATCTCCGGGGGGGGGGGGGGCGCACACCAGAATCATCTGTCACAGCCGCACGTTAAAACCCTCCCTAGAGAGTCTCCTACTGTCGGTAGTTGCAATAATTTGCATTTTTTTGCATAACTCCATTCATAAACAAAACAAACAGGTTTCTGTGTAATCCTGCTTCATACCTTCGAGAAACAAACTGCCGAAGTTGAGTGGCCAGGGTTAATCGGTTCAGAAGTTGTGAGTGATTCCAGATGTTGCCTCAGGGGAATTTGCCCTGTGTGTGCGCTTTGTTTACATACATCCTTAGTCTAATGACCTTGTACAATGGGCTATACAAATCATTGTATCTTTTTTGGGGGGGGGGTGGAAAAAAGTGCAGAATAGGTCAAAATAGGTTAATTATATGTAATTAGCAATTAAATTACACTGAAATTTTTTTGTATTTTTTTTATTTCTAAATTCGTATTAAGACCCTCTGAAACTAAATGGCTTGAAACTAATTAGAAATAATTAATTAACCCAGACTTTTTAAGTATTCCCTATAGGTGCAACAGAACGTAGTGCGTGAGATGCAGGGCAATGAAGAAAATCGAAAATTTGAGAAAAGGGTGGTCGATGATGCTTGTGCCACCCCAGGAGAGGTGGTCGGGGTGCAGGGCGGGGAGGAGGGTAGGGTGTCTTTAGCTTCATGCCTCAACAATGGTGATGGTAGATGAGAAGTCAATGGGGTCATACCACGGGGCTAAACGCAGATAACAATCGTGTCTGACCTGTAAACTATTAACAAAGGTTATACGTTGTTTTAAATAATGAGTAATAAACTACAAGGGAAACTGATTGGATTCATCTTAAATAATTTTGGGTTGAATAAAGAAAAAATTACTAGACCGGGATTTGAACCAACGACCTCCGGATTAAATTGTAATACTGCCATCAACGTCTGTAAAACGAGATTTGCCTTTTCGAAACTATGGCCTCAGCAAGGGTTCAGGCCATACTCTGCACACACACAACGCTGCTTCATCGGAACCACAGTTTGGGTAAAATTGAAGTTTCGAAAATACTCCTTTTAACTATTGGCGTGTCGTGGCCGTGCGGATAAGAGCACCGGACTCAAGCTCTGGTGTTTCTGTTCAGCAGAGTGTGGGTTCGAGTCCTGGTCGTGACACTTGTGTCCTTAAGCAAGACACTTAACCATTATTGCTTCGTCCTTCGGATGGGACGTAAAGCCTTTGGTCCCGTGTGTTGTGGATTGCAGGTAAAAGAACCCAGTGCACTTATGAGAAGGGGTTTGCCCCGGTGTTCCTGGTTTTATTGGCCGCGCCACCCAGAGCACCTTGTAAACCGTAACTCGGTGCTAATGAATTGGTCCCATACTTCAAAAACGACGCTCCACAATAACTGGCAGGAAAATACTGAATGTTGAAGCGCCTTGAGCGTCACTGAGTGACGGTTATGAGCGCTATATAAGAAGCCACTGTTATCATTGACTTTTCATAAGGTCGTGTGCAATTGGCGGCTGCGGCTGTTGCTAAGGTCAGCCTATACTCAACGCATTTTAACGCGGTGATCCAGCCACAGCCACAGCCGCTAACTCGGAAACGGCTTAGCTGTCTGGTAATTTATTGAAAGTGACCAGTAGCGGGGCGGATAGGGGTTGGGGAATTGTTATGCCTTTGATGATACAAGCATAGAACTTGGCACACAGTCATATCATGTCATAATGAGAAAGAAATGCTAATCCTGGGAAAATAATAGCAAATGAACACACACTTTTGTTTTAGGTTTCCTGATTAACTGACTCAATTTATTGTAAACGAGCGATCATTTCAAAGGTTAAAATTTTCGGTATAGAGTAATTCAATTAACCGTAAATTATTTATACTTTGAGTAAAAAGTAAACTGCTTTTATTAAGGCATATTGTCGACAGTAAACAGTGTTATGTTTGTTTATTAAATATTTGAAGGAAATTTCACATTAAAAAATATAAGAAAGTAATTAAGCTCCCAAAATAGGTCTAGTCTGAAGGTGTGGTCCAGATTGTCACAAAACATCTTGGTTTTGTTTTCTTCTTTTAATTTGATTGGGATTGGGACTTGAGTCAAGTCTAGGTCAAAGGGGACCTGATCAATTGGCTGACCCGGAAACTGGTTAAACAAGATTTTGACTCGGAAGACGCGTCAGTTTGACGGATAGTTGATCATTTTGACACAGATTCCGGGTCATACTGACCCAGAAATGGGTCAGGCCCCATGGGACCCGGAATCCGGGTCAATTCTGACCCGGAAGGTTTTAGAATGTAGGAATATATTTAACTTTTTCTCAGCTTGTAAATTCATGAACTTTCCTCTCCTGCATATGTAACCGTTGGGTATTAGTTTTCCTTTAAAAAACATTAATTCAATTTAAATGCTCAACCAAATTACAAACATAAACACCAACACCACACCAAGGAATAAGAAAATTTTAAAATCACATCAAGTTCACAAGAGTTTCTAGGCTAAATATAATTTTAGCATTGGTACAAATTTGGTTAAAGGTATTATACAGTGATTGGTAGAGCTGACAAAATAGTCGCAGACAGTGTGCCTTTTTTGTGATCAACCATATACATGAAATAACAAACCTATACGAATTTGGGCTTCATCCGTTGTGTAAAAAAACCATGCACAAATTCAGCATGTAATTGTAAACATATTGGTCTATGTAACGAACGAATCTGCTGTTTTTTCTTCTTTTAGGTTTTCAGATACAGCTTCTCGAATAATATGACTTCTTTTCAGAGGTATTTCACAGAAAAACCCCCGATTCTACTAAAAATGAACTTCACAATATAAGTAAGCTTTTAGACTAAACAATGATATTTTTTATCCTTATCAATCCTGTGTAATACCTTTAATTACTGTGCAATTCTATCATCTAAATCATTAAACAGTAATCCGTATATTACCTAACACCGTCGGTCAAGTTTCATAGAGTTGCCAACGAAAATCCATGCTTAGCATACTTAAAATTTGCGGGAAATCATAACCGAACCCAATACATGTATATTGTTATCACACGGCATTTTAGCCGATAGCCTGTTTGTGAAAGCAAGATTTATCTGCGCTTAGCAGATTTATGTTCTTGGCAGCTCTCTTTGAAAAATGGCCTCACGTCACAAATTGCATAATATAGACGTTTGAATTCTACATTACAAAACAAAAACATTACAAAAGACTGTTCAATTATTATATAACACAGCCCCCATGAAAAAAATCTAAACCATGAAGGCCAAACGTCAAACAAAGTCTGAAGTCATAACAAAATGGCATAACCTCAGTTTCAACAAACTAGTCAGGGGCGGATCCAGGATTTTCCAAACGGGGGGGCGTGAAAATATTCCAAGCAGCAAAATGATAAATGAAATTTGTTGCCCCATTTCTCCCTCCCCTTCTCTTTCTCTCCCTCTTTTTTCTTTTCTCCATCCTTTTTTTTTTTTTTTATATGAAAAAGGGGGGGCGTGCGCCCCCACGCCCCCCCTGGATCCGCGCCTGCTGGTGTCACGCAAATTTTTCCAGCTGCGCTGTATTTTGTCATCGCATGTTTGTCCTCTTTAAAGGGATTGTATACGTTTGGTAATTGGAACCCACTGTTCGTTTCAATCGTACATAGTTGTAGATATATACAATAAACTAACCTGTGAAAAATTCATTTCAACAGGTGGTAGCATTTTTGAGATATTGCCGAAAATCTTGAGCGGTTATGTTCACGCAGAAAGAATAATCTGCAATTGGAATACACAATCTGAGAATCGTTGCTGTCAGTAGCGCTTCTCAGATTCAAATTTTGGGGATGAAAAGTGGTTATCTTTTTCCATAAACGCAGTACTTAAAAAAAAAGTAATCTCTGAAAAGGCGTTATACTTTCCAAAGCTGCTGTATGTCCACACGGGAAGAATAATCTGAGAAACGTTTATGACAGAAACGCTTCTCAGATCCAAATTTATTTGGATAAAAACTATCTTTTTCATAACTACTTCAAAGTGTAACGTTTCTCAAATGCTTCAAACTATCAGAAGCTGCTGTACCAAGTATGTTCTTACCAGTAAGTTTTTATCGCCATTGATTTTATGAGTAATTATCAAACGTATACAGACCCTTTTAGTAAATATTATAAAGCTGGAACGGCACTGAACATGCGCTGTGACTGTTTTTTGGGAACTTAAAAACTTTACCGCGAGATATGTTAGTCTGGTTCCGCGCCAACATTTTTATTACTTTGTAGTCACGAGATGGGTATTGGACCAAAACAATAAAAAAACGCTTAAGAAAAATATTAATAGTACAATCGCTGCGTAGGGGCAGGGCGGGGAGGATGGTGACTATTTCCAGCCTCTATAATGTCGTGATATTTTAATGTAAACCAAGTAACAATATTTCAAACTAATTTATAAATCAATACCAAGTGGTTATTGAAAGAAAGAATAGAAAGTTACTCTACCTAATTACCTGTTGTTCGTAGTTGCCTCGGTAACTCACTTTCCCGTGGCTGGGCACATTTACATTTCCACATTGTAAGTAATGACATCATCAAATCAATAAGTGAAAATTATGTGTGATGTCTGCAATAAATTCACATGAAAACCCACACCACGTCACTATTACACAATATCAACAAACAGTTCATTTCAAATTTGTATTAACTAATTTTTTTTTTTTTGTAAATTGTAATTTGTACTTTTATTGTGAATGTGAAAAGACAAAATAATAATAATAAACAAATAGAATAAGAATAAAATTTAATTTGAATTGATTGAGGACAAAATTAAATTCGAAACTTTGGTACTGTCGCGGAATAATGCTAAAATCACGTAAATTTCACAAGAATTCCTCAGGCTAAACATACAGTATTGATTCGATATTGTTTTATTGCTGTTTGCGATTCTGACATTTAAATTATCAAGCTGCAAACTGTAACTAACTAACTAACACCATGGACCAAATTTCTGTATACCTAACAATTTGAAAAGTCCATTTAAAATGAGCAGAAACCGTAACCATAATAATATCACGTGGTCACCCTAAAAACTCTCGGGTCAGAATTGACCCGGATTCCGCTTCCTAAGGGGCCTGACCCATTTCTGGACCAGGCTAACACGGAAACTGGTTTTAATGGGATTTTAACTCGGATTCTGCGATAGTTTAACCTATTTTGGGGTCATTTTGACACATTTTCCGGGTCATACTGCAGTGCAGCCCCCCCCCCCCCCATCGGTCTTTTTTCGTGTTATTTGGATGACGTAAACTAAATAACTAATTGATATCGTACGATAGTGAACATTGGTTTTATTTCGAAATTCCAACACTGTTAAAAATGTCCGTAAATTTACGGACTCCGTAAAGTGAAATATTCCGTATTTTCGCTGTAATTTTACGGACTTTCCGTAAATGTAAATATTAATTATGCAAATAAGCGTAATTACAATCAACCACATTTGCCCAAACACCTACACATAATATAGTACATGTAAGTACATACTGTTATTTCACCCACAACCGTGTACACATGTACAAACTCATGTTAAGAGTTTTTTATTTTACGGAATTAAAAAACTTTTCCGGTAATAGAGCTGCAGGAATACGGAACTATTTTTTTTTTACTGGCAGCTCTATTACTGGAAAGTTTTTTTAATTCCGTAAAATAAAAAACCCTTAACATGAGTTTGTACATGTGTACACGGTTGTGGGTGAAATAACAGTATGTACTTACATGTACTATATTATGTGTAGGTGTTTGGGCAAATGTGGTTGATTGTAATTACGCTTATTAGCATAATTAATATTTACATTTACGGAAAGTCCGTAAAATTACGGCGAAAATACGGAATATTTCACTTTACGGAGTCCGTAAATTTACGGACATTTTTAACAGTGAACATTTGTATTACACTCAAGTATTATGCAAAGTCGAATCAATAAATGCCAAACATTTTGTTGCATGTCAATTTCCCAACTCTTTCTTCAGACACATCGCGGTTCAGCCATCTTGTTGTACACTCAAAAACCTTTCGGGTCAAAGTTGACCCGGATCAGGTTCTCGTTGAGCCTGACCTATTTCTGGGTCGTGATCCGGAATCTGTGTCAAAATGACCCAGAAATGGGTCAAGCTGACGCAGAATCGGAGTTAAAATCCTATTTTCAAAACATTCCGGGCCATATCCTGACTCAGAAATGGTTCAGGTCCAATGAGATCCAGATTTAGAATCCGCGTCAGTTCTGATCCAGAAGTGTTTAGAGTGTACTCCCATTGATGAAATCAAAATGAAATCGAGGCTAAAAGGCTGACCCCATTTTGATGTACTGAGATTCAGTATCCGTTGTCGCTATGAGTATATTGGGAACGCGTCGAAAATGGTGGCATCATCAAGTCATTTAATACGCTCATTCTAAAAGCTCAATATAAACAAAAAACCTCATATTCATGTTTGTTTTTTCTTGGTAATGAAACCAAGAACCCCTCAAAAGTGCCTTGCACTGTAACCAGCGGGCCTGAAGGTACTTGTGCACAGGTACCTTCAATCCCACAAAGCTTGTGAAATCATCATTCATATAGCAGTGAATGATGATTTAAAAAACTTTGTGAAATCATTTCCCTTTTAAAGGAAAGATAGATAATTAATGATATAACCATGCATTGGTTCATATTGCTTTTACATGTTTGCTTTCCATAAAAACAAATATCTACAAAGGTAAATGAAACAGAACAAAAAAACAAAACATTTGTTCGTGCAAAGAGATGCGTTTTTATCAATTTCTTGAAGATAATGAGAGATGGTGCTTCCCTCACGGTGGTGGTTAAGAGCGCTCCACATTTCGGTTATTATAAACCAATGTCATCAGACAGATATTGAGGAGCCAAATTGTTAACTCGTTGATATATAAGACAAGTAACTTGTAGTTAATACGTCACGAGACCCAATTTAATGAGAAATGTCAGGTACTTTAAACGCATAAGGAGTGCCACTGTCAAGCATTAACACAATATTTTCTAAAGTGTTCAATACTGATATAGCCTATAACTTCAATTTAAAAAAAAAATACAAATCGACTTTCCAACTTGCACAGTACCTTTTTGTACAGAAAAAGGCAATAATTTCACTTTGCTCAACAAATTATGACTAAGACGTATCTGGTTGCCAATGGAAACTAGACTCAAGAGCCTCGGTCTAAAATGGCGCAGAAGCAATAATAATATTGCAGGATGGTCCATTTTTGCCGTGAGGGTGTCATCTTCTCTGGTCATTTCTTTAACAAGATTAAACTATCTACAATAAGTTTCTTTGGGTGAATTGTTTTCTAAACGAAACTAACAAGGACGAACGAAATGAAACCTTATATTATATCTGAAATTAATATCACGCAGAAAATTCTGAACACTACAACACAAGGATTTAGTGCATCAACTAATATGGAACACTCATAGACATTTAGATGATCTGGGCGTATATTCCATTATACATACGATACTGTTATTTTTGTTATGAGTATGGTATGGTGTTCCATATGTGCCACTCCTTTGGAAAAAAATAATTCCGTCGCATTTTTTTTTTTTGCGTCGCATTTTTTTTTTTTGCGTCGCATTTTTTTTTTTTTGCGTCGCATTTTTTTTTTTTTGGCGTCGCATTTTTTTTTTTGGCGTCGCATTTTTTTTTTGGCGTCGCATTTTTTTTTTCAGGCGCATTTTGTTTTTGGGGCCGCATTTTTTTTTTTTGCGTCGCATTTTTTTTTTTTGCGTCGCATTTTTTTCCGTCGCATTTTGTTTTTGGGCGTCGCATTTTGTTTTTGGCGTCGCATTTTTTTTTGGCGTCGCATTTTTTTTTTTGGCGTCGCATTTTTTTTTGGGGGCCGCATTTTTTTTTTTTCGTCGCATTTTTTTTTTTTCCGTCGCATTTTTTTTTTTTCAGGCGCATTTTTGTTTTTCAGGCGCATTTTTTTTCAGAATCGGTCACGTGACCGTCACATGATGTCCATGTGATGATTTTTTGGCTCCGCTATTGCAGTTGGCGTGTGAACAATTCTATTCTTCTCCTTCAGGGTTGCGGCCATTGCTGTATTACAATTCGTTACAACTGTTTTTAACCATGTAGTGTTAAAACGCGCGCGTCTAACATTTTTTTTCAAGTGTTAAAACATACTGCTTTTCTATAATTAATGCATGCCTAATTCACATTGTGCGTGGGACGCGCGCGTATACTAAGTGAGGCCAACGCAAAAAAACAAAGGAAACACAGTTTACGTCATCTGTGGCACCGCTGTTGCGAAAAATATAACCATTCCATTCTAGGGGGTAATTAATGATAACTGATTGATTGCGTCCGAGTCATCATAGTAACCATTGATGACGTATGTTTTGTGCGCATGTGCAATAACTTAATCTAACAACTTAACTTTTTTAGATTTAAGTGGGGTACTAAGATAAGTGGGGTACTTAGATGTTTTGTGAATAGCTACTAATAAGCGCCCCACTTAAAGGGACACACCGGTTACCTGTTTACGTAATTTAGTCATGTAGAATTTTGAAACAACGGATTCGATCAGCGAGGTGTGCCGACTAGCAAATCCGCAGTAACAACAACGTATAGTTAGTGGTCTGGCTCCCTACCCCTCCCACATGTTCATGAGCTTCCAGGTACAGCTATCTCTTGGCTAGCGGGTTTCTGTCGCGCTAGCACCGCCGAGATACTCTGCTCGCCAGCTACACGACTGCCCCTGTGTTGCGTGTAGCGAGTCCCCACGCTGTGCACTGTAATACAAGCTTCCGTTGCTCGGACTCTCTGAAATAAAATCTTACGTTCGATTTGTTTGTATTATTTACAACTTGTATCCATAATTTGACTACCCTGTTCTTCTCCATTCCTGGAAGACCTTTAGAGTCATGTTTTAGTGTATTTTGTAGCCTTAAAAGCCCAACGAAGCCGGTGTGCCCCTTTAACTTGGAGTACTTAAGTTTGCACTTAAGTCTTAACCCTGCTAACTTAAAGGGACACACCGGCTTCGTTGGGCTATTAAGGCTACCAAATACACTAAAACATGACTCTAAAGGTCTTCCAGGAATGGAGAAGAACAGTTGAAAAAGAACCGAGCAACGGAAGCGTGTATTACAGTGCTAGTGCGACAGAAACCCGCTAGCCAAGAGATCAGTTATCATTACCCCTAGAATGGAATGGTTATGTGGCAACAGTGGTGCCACAGATGACGGGTGTGGACATTAATTTTGAATATAAATTGTGTTTCCTTTGTTTTTTTGCGTTGGCCTGACTTAGTATACGCGCGCGTCCCACGCACAATATGAATTTATACATGCATTAATTATAGAAAAGCAGTATGTTTTAACACTTGAAAAAATGTTAGACGCGCGCGTTTTAACACTACATGGTCTAAAACAGTTGTAACGAATTGTAATACAGCAATGGCCGCAACCCTGAAGGAGAAGAATAGAATTGTTCACACGCCAACTGCAATAGCGGAGCCAAAAAATCATCACATGGACATCATGTGACGGTCACGTGACCGATTCAGAAAAAAAAATGCGCCTGAAAAAAAAAATGTGCCTGAAAAAAAAAAATGCGACGGGAAAAAAAAATGCGACGGGAAAAAAAAAAATGCGACGCAAAAAAAAATGCGACGCAAAAAAAAAAATTCGACGCCAAAAAATATGCGCCTTAAAAAAAAACATGCGACGCCAAAAAAAAAATGCGACGCCAAAAAAAAAAATGCGACGCAAAAAAAAAAAATGCGACGAAAAAAAAAAAAAATGCGACGGAAAAAAAAAAAAATGCGACGCAAAAAAAAAAAATGCGACGCAAAAAAAAAAAATGCGACGGAATTATTTTTTTCCAAAGGAGTGGCACATATGGAACACCATAGTATGGTGATACATGTGATGTGGTACCAGCCATTGATGTGGTACCAGCTAACCCACAAAAATGTGGTAAAAATGTTCTCCACAATCCCCCTTATGCGCCAGGAGATAGTTGCGCGATGTAACTGGTTTTAACCGTTTCTAGTGAGCCAACCACGGACGCCTCCAGCAGCTAACTTAATTACCGTATTACTGTTTGTAAAGATATCGAGTTATGAAGTTAAAGAATGCTTGCAATAATGGGTTATACAGTACAGGTATTATGCATTATTGATTTGGAGGCATTTAAATAGCATGACGATCCATTCTTTGAACTTTGAGCTTGAACTTTGTTGGGTGCTTTTTTTGATCAAGATGTCCCCCCATAAGCTTCAACTACAAGTGGTCTGAGCTTCACCTACACTATAAACTAAAATAAACTAAACTAAAAACGAAAACCGATCGTGACACAAACGTCAAGCTCGGCCAGGGCAGGATTTGATTCTAAACATTGTAAACCCCGGCATTTAAAATCTTGGATGGATAGTCACCGTTTAATTCCAGATTGAGGCCAAGCAGTAACAAACAAATTATCCCGCTTTAATAACTCCCCCCGAGCAGCCGAGCAACCTTTAAACACCCTTCTTTCATATACTGTAGTGATTTATGGGTGAGTGAACCCAGAGGTTAACAAATAGTGTGGGAAAGCTGGGTCACATTGTATAATGTGCACACACAAATCTTATTGTGTGCACAAAAACTTAATCCTTTCGAAATGTAGGCCTACTATGTTTTGAAAATTGTCACCGTTTTCACGAAGAGGCAATTTCTGAAAAAATCATGGATTTTGGCAAATCAATGTTTTTACATATTTTGAATGTTACTATTGACATCAACATTTTCCCCAAGTTTCAAGTGATAAAACGTTATACTTTTCTAATTACACCAATTAGCACAAGGAACATTTTCCCAAACTATCGGTTTTGCGTTTTCACGAACAGCCACATTTAGATTTGCCAATTGTTACATTGAAGTACATAGCGCTGGCACGGTGCCAACAAAGGCTACTTTGCGTTTTCAGTTTTTCACTAAGGGACAATTTGTATGACCTATAATAAATTGCCTCTTCGTGAAAACAGTGACGTTATACATTTCCAGAATGCTTCAATCTTTAGTGTGTGGGTCCAGGGAACATCTATTCATCTGTTCAGATCATTGGAAAAAAGAATTGTGCCCCCAAACACAGCAATACAATCTGCCTTCCGAGCGCACCCATACAGTGCGTCCAGCATGTAATTTTGTTCCCGTGGCTGATAGGATCCTAATTGATGAGACTGACTTTCAATCTTTTAAACGTTTATAGTTACAGTGAGAGTACAACTGAATAAAACTGGACGTCTGACCCAATCGCTCAACTGCGGAAATTCAACAATAATTCAATTACTGTATAAGACTTTTTCAATTTAAAGCTTAATTCGTTATGTATCTTTTTTATAAATATAAAACTCCGTATAAATTAAAGCTTTTGAAAACTGAAGCTCCCGTGCAAGTTTTAAAACGTTTGTTTTGATTTGAAAAATTATAGGAAGTTGGTTTTATGTGTTTTTTGGTTTATGTCTATTTTAATAGAATAAAATATTATTTGCAGGGTTCATGTTCTCCTGAAGTATTTTTGTCACTATTCACAGATATTATTTACCGAAAATGCTCTAAATGAAATAATTGGTAATAAGTTTCCAAGGCGTGTCATTTTTACCGTTGAAGGAGTCTCACCTTAAATAGTATTTCAGTTGAGCAGAGCCATCCATCCACAAAAGCGATATCAACATCTGAGAGCGCCCAAGGATTCAAATCAACGCAGTTGCGATTTTGTTTTTAATTCAAAGATCACCGCATTAAATAACATTTTAGTTATTTTCTCGTATCTTCATGGTGCATTTCTTCAGTGAATAAAAATTTCCTTTCCAGGTTTTCCATTGCAGGCCTTGGTTGAATTCAACAGTATGATTATTGTAGTACTTACCGTTGAGGTTTGAAGCATGGCAGCGGTCGTACCACCAGGCACCGACGAACCTCTGTGCACAGTTCACTTGAAAGTAATCATTGTCACGGTCCTTTGTTGAAAAGGGTTTCCCAAAATGTTTACGAAGGGAATCGCCCACATTTGTTTCACTGATTGGGTTGTACTTAGCATTCAGAGTATTATTTTCACCTGTTATTTTGAAGTCAGAATAATCGACCCAAACAGCTTCCCTTTCCCAATCTTCCATATCGATCATGAGCTCCCATGTTCCTGGGGCAGAGGCTTCGGTCAGAGCGCGCAAGTTATCATTTCCCAGCCAGAACTCACCATTCAGGTCTCCAAACCCTCTCTGGTAGTCGGTCCAATTACGATAGAAATCCACGCCTCCGTCCTGCCGCCTCTGAAACACGATCCAGCCTCCGTCGTTTCCCTCCATGTCGCAGTAGACTTCCAAGCCCTCACTCAGACTGCTGGGAAAGATGGTGTAGACACCGCTGGAAATCTTGCCTCCAGAAGCTTGCAGAAGCTCCTTACAAGAAGCAAACTCTGATAAGAGATTTGTGTCTCTGTCTCCGTCGTAGTAGAAGCTTCCTTGGAGCCTGATGAAGTTTTCAGGGAACTGGGACTTTGTAGCGGAATTCAACTCACACCGTTTCTCGCTGTCAAAGTAGTTGATGGAGACACAACGAGGATCTATCATACAGTCTCTCACACATGTCACAGATGACACGACCCTTGTGCTGTTGTGAACGAAACCTTGCAGAGCTCGATTTTGTGCACCAAAAAAATCAGTTGTCGGTAGAAAGGAGCAAGAAGTCTGGCTCAAAACTTTCACAGTGTTGAAAGCAATCAAAACTAGACTTGCACAGAATGAGAAAACAGATTTTTTCTCCATCTCGTCTTGCTTCCAATTTCAAACGTGTTTGGGATTTAGTTCTTTTGCGTTTTCAAATGAAAAAAGAAGAAACACAGACAGAGCTGTTGCAAACTGCTTACACCAAAAACTCATAGCATGTGTGGTATAAATGCAAAGAGTGGTAATGAACTACACGTTTCGACCATGGCAGAGGCTTCTAAGTTACGTGATGACCAAGAAAAAAGAAAAACCCCTGATAAAAGTAGAAACCAATTAAACTTGGCCAATAAGCTGGCGGTCTTTGCAAGCATAAGCTTTGAGATTACTGTAATTAAGTTGCCTTTACGTTCCCTTTACAATGGTTTGAACAATCATTTAGCTTATAGTTCTCAAGGACGACAGCGTGATAAAGGGAAAATAAACAAATGTCTATCACCATTATGATACCGTAGGTATACATTAAAAACAAGATTATAGACATTTTATGGGGCGCCAGTAATCAACAAATTTTACGCCCATTGCACATGAGCATTATTACCCCAATAATTGGTCCATCTATTTAATTCATCAAACCGTCTCGGCCCATTGGAGTAAACAATCTGTAGGCTACTGTCAATTATAGCGCACCAAGCTAAGTCAGCAGTCACAAGAACCATCTCTACTGCTACAGGTTTCATCGGAACCCCAGTTGGAGTAAAATTGCAGTTTCGAAAATACTTCTTTAATCTATTGTTTTTTCATAAGGCCGTTTTTAATTGGCGGCTGCGGCTGTTGCTAAGGTCAGCCTATACTCAACGCATTTTAACGTAGTGATCCAGCCACAGCCATATTTGGCACACAGTCATATCATGTCATATGAGAAAGAAATGCATATCTTGGGAAAATAATAGCAAAAGAACACACACTTTTGTTTTAGGATTCCTGATTAACTGACTCATTTTATTTGTCAAATTCCAAGGAAATTTATGTTTTTGAAGTGAGCGATCATTTCAAAGGTTAACATTTTCAGCATTAAGTAATTTAAATGTAAATTGTTTATACTTAGATTAAAAATAAAGTAAGCTGCTTTTATTAAGGCATATTGTCAATAGTAAACAGTGTTATGAAATTTCACCTCAAAAAAGAAGGGACACTAATTAAGTTCCCAACACAAGGTGAGACGTAAGGTGTGGTCCAGACTGTCAACAAGCTTCTTGGTTTGTTTTCTTCTTTTAATTGATTTGCTTACTTTATTGTTTCTTTGTTTGTATGTTTATTTGTTATTAGTTGTTGTTTTGTGATTAGCTACTTGTTTCTTCTTGTTGCTGTTGGTGTTGTTGTTGTAAATGTTGTTGTTATTGTTGTTGTTGTTGTGGGTGGTGGTAGTGTTGTTGTTGCTGTTGTTGTTGATGCTGTTGTTGTTGTTGTTGTTGGTAGTGTTGTTGCTGTTGTTGCTGTTGGTGCGTTTTTGTTGTTGTTGGTGGTGGTGGTAGTGTTGTTGTTATTGTTGTTGTTGTTGTTGTTGGTGGTGGTGGTGATTTTCTTCTAACTGGGCAACAATTTTTTCAAATTTTAAAATAAAAACATACACATACCATTATACTTATACCAGCTATTTTACACAGTATATGTATTATCTAATAATACAAATCGAGGCCGCGTCCGAACTTGCGGCTAGGGCTACGGCTAGGGCTACGTCTACAGCTGGATCACCCGCTATCATGTATTGAAGACGATATAGGACGTCCTTAGCAACATCAATAGCAACAGTCGTAGCTGTAGCCGTAGCCGCTAATTCGGATACGACCTAATGTAAATTTTATAAAAGTACATAGTTACAACTTTTTAACCCACTGTTCTAATAAATTACTTTAACATTCATTATGTGCGGAGCCACAATCCTTGATATCCATTATGAACAACTGAAAGCAGCTTGTATAGTATTTCAAATCAACTTATAAATCAAAAGTGCTTAATTTTTGTCCAGAAATATTAGAAAAACCTGCGGAAGATTTACCCTATAATTATTTATATGTTGTTCATAATGTAACATAAAGGGTTGTGGCTGAGCATATTTACTACATTTTCACATTGTCAGTGATTACATCATCAACACAATAAACGAGCATTATGTGTGCTTTTAGCAAAAACAATAAACGAGCATTATGTGTGTTTTTAGCAATAAATTTACATGACAAACAAATCACATCACTGTAAAACCATTGGAATGTATAATGTACACTCAAAAAACTCCCGGGTCAGAATTGACCCGAATTCCGGGTCAAAGGGGACCTGATCAATTGGATGACCCGGAAACTGGTTAAACAAGATTTTGACTCGGATTCTGCGTCAGTTTGACGGATAGTTGATCATTTTGACACAGATTCCGAGTCATACTGACCTAGAAATGGGTCAGGCCCCATGGGACTCGGAATCCGGGTCAATTCTGATCAACCATAAATGAAATAACAAACCTATGAGAATTTGGGCTTCATCCGTTGTGTGAAATCCATGCACAATTTTCAGCATGTAAACACATTGGTTGAATGTAACAAACGAAAGCTGCTGGTTTTTTTCTTCTTTTAGGTTTTCAGATACAGCTTCACGAATAATATGACTTAATTTTAGAGGGATTTCACGGAAAAAACCCGATTCTACTATAATGAACTTCATAATAAGTAAGCTATCAGAATTAACAATTATATTTTTTATCCTTATCAATCCTGTGTAATACCTTTAATTACTGTGCAATTCTAACATCTAAATCATTTAACAGTAAACCGTATAATACCTAAAAACATGGGCCAAATTTCATAGAGTTGCCAACGGAAATCCATGCTTAGCATACTTAAAATTTGCGGGAAATCATAACCGAACCCAAAACATGAATATTTTATCACACGGCATTTTAGCCGATAGCCTATTTGTGAAAGCAAGATTTATCTGCGCTAAGCAGATTTATGTTCTTGGCAGCTCTCTTTGAAAAATGGCCTCACGTCACAAAAATGCACAATACAGACGTGTCTAATCTTCATTACAAAACAAAAACAATACAAAAGACTGATCCATATTATATAAACAGGCCACATGGAAAAATCTAAACCATGAAGGCCAAACGTCAAACAAAAGTCTGAAGTCATAAAAAATGGCATAACCTCAGTTTCAACAAACTGCCGTGACGCAAATGTTTCCAGCTGTGTTGTATTTTGTCATCGCATGTTTGTCCTCTTTAAAGGGATTGTATACGTTTAGTAATTGAAACCCACTGTTTGTTTCAATCCCTATAGTTGTAGACCATAAAACTAACCTGTACAAATTTCATTTCAAAAGGTGGTAGCATTTTTGAGATATTGCCGAAAATCTGGAGCGGTTATGTCCAAGCAGAAAGAATAATCTGCAATTGGAATACACAATCTGAGAATCGTTGCTGTCAGTAGCGCTTCTCAGATTCAAATTGTTGGGAATAAAAAGTGATATCTTTTTCCATAAACGCAGAACTTCAAACAAAGAAATTCTCAAAAGGTATTATACTATCCAAAGCTGCTGCATGTCCACACGGTAAAAATAATCTGAGAAACGTTTATGACAGAAACGCTTCTCAGATCCAGACTTATTTGGATAAAAACTGATATCTTTTTATGAGTAATTAATATTAGTAATTTTTATGAGTAATTAACAAACCTATACAGACCCTTTAAGTAAACATTATAAAGCCGGAACGGCACTGAACATGCGCTGTGACTGTTTTGGGGGGACTTAAAAACTTTACCGTGAGATATGTTAGTCTGGTTCCGCGCCAACATTTTCATTACGACTTTAAAGTCACGAGATGGGAATTGGACCAACAAAAATAATAAATCGCTCAAGGAAAATATTAATAATACAATCGCCACGTATGGGCGGGGCGGGGAGGATGGTGACTATTTCCAGCCTCTATAATGTCGTGATATTTGGATGTAAACCAAGTAACAATATTTCAAACTAATTTATAAATCAATTACCAAGTGGTTCTTGAAAGAAAGAATAAAAAAAGTCACTCTACTTAATTATAGCTGTTGTTCGTAATTTTCTGGGTAACTCACTTACCCATGGCTGGGCACATTTACATTTCTACATTGTAAGTAATGACATCATCAAATCAATAAGTGTAAAATTATATGTGATGTCTGCAGTAAAATTTACATGAAAACCCACACCACGTCACAATATCAACAATTATTTAACAGTACAACTCAAATTTGTATTAACTAATTTTTTGTGTTCATTTGTAATTTGTAATTTGTATTTTTTATGTTTTGTTATTGTGAATGTTAAAAGACAAAGTAATAATAATAAACAAATAGAAAAAATAACTATATTTAATTGGAAATGATTGAGGACAAAATTTAATTCTAAACTTTGGTACTATCACGGAATAATGCTAAAATCACATCAATTTCACAAGAATTCCTCAGGCTAAACATAAAGTAGTATTGATAAGAATTTCTTTTATCGCTGTTTGCGATTCTAAAATTTAAATCATCAAGCTGTAAACTGTAACTAACTAACTAACACCATGGACCAAATTTCTCCAACAAAGTGAAAAGTCCATTTAAAATGAGCAGAAACCGTAATCATGGAAACTGGGTTTAAACATAAATCGGATTTTAACTCAGATTCTGCGATTGCTTGACCCATTTTGGGGTCATTTTCACACAGATTTCGAGTCATACTGCAGTGCATATTTTCAACCCCCCCCCCCCTGAGATCGGTCTATGTTTGTGTTATTTGGATGACGTAAACTAAGTAACTAATTAATATCGTACGTAGTGCACGTTGTTTTTTCGCAAATGCAACATTACAATCGAGTATTACGCAAAGTCGAGTACATTAATACCAAACTTTTGTTACATATAAATTTTCCCAACTCTTTCTTCAGACACATCGCGGTTCAGCCATCTTGTTGTACACTCAAAAACCTTTCGGGTCAAAGTTGACCCGGATCAGGTTCTCATTTGGGGTTGACCCATTTCTGGGTCAGTATGATCCGGAATATGTGTCAAAATGACCCAGAAATGGATCAAACCGACGCAGATTCCGAGTTAAATTCCTATTTTCAAAACTGTCCGGGTCAGCCTGACTCATAAATGGGTCAGGTCCAATGAGACCCAGATTCGGAATCTGGGTCAGTTCTGAACCAGAAGTTTTTAGAGTACTCTCATTGATGAAATAAATATGAAATCGAGGCTAAATCATTTTAATATACTGAGATTCAGTATCCGTTGTAGTACATAGGGAATGCGCTAGAAATGGTGGCATCATCAAATCATTTAATACGCTCATTCTAAAAATTCAATGAAAAAACCCAACTCATGATTCATGTTTGTTTTTTCTTTGTAATGAAACCAAGGACCCCTCAAAAGTGCCTTGCACTTTAACCAGCGGGCCTGAAGGTACTTGTGCACATGGTTACTTTCAGGCCCACAAAGCTTGTGAAATCATCATTCATATAGCAGTGAATGATGATTTCAAAATCTTTGTGAAATCATCCCCCTTATAAAGGAAAGATAGATAATTAATGATATAACCATGTATTGTTCATATTGCTTTTACATGTTTGCTTTCCAAAAAAACAAACATGTACAAAGGTAAATGAAACAAAACAAAACAACAAAACATTTGTTTATGCAAAGAGATGAGTTTTTAACAATTTCTTGAAGATAATGAGAGATGGTGATTCCCTTACGGTGGTGGTTAAGAGCGCTCCACATTTCGGTTATTAAAAACCAATGTCATCAGACAGATATTGAGGAGCCAAATTGTTAACACATTGATATATAAGACAAGTAACTTGTAGTTAATACGTCACGAGACCCAATTTAATGAGAAATGTCAGGTACATTAAACGCATAATGAGCGCAACAGTCAAGCATTAAAACATTAGTTTCCAAAAGTGTATCACTACTGATATAGCCTATAACTTCAATCTATAAAAAAGGACAAATCGAATTTCCAACTTGCACAGTACATTTTTGTACGAGAAGGGGGAAATTTCACTTTGCACAATAATATTATGACAAAAGACGCATCTGGTTGCCAATGGAAGCTAGACTTGAGAGCTTCGGTCTGTGAGCAATAACAATATTGGAGGATGGTCCATTTTTGTTGCCGTGGGGGTGTCATTTACTCTGGTCATTGGTTAACAAGGATAAACTTTCTTGGTTGAATTTTTTCTATACGAAAAAAACGAGACGAACGAAATTAAACCTCATAATTATTATTTCTGAAGTCAATATCACGCAGACAATTCTGAACACTACAACACAAGGATTTAGTGCATGAACTAATATGCAACACTCAAAGACATTTGGATGATGTGAGCGTATATCCAATAACAATTTTGTTGGTGAGCTAACCAAAGACGTCTCCAGCAGCTAACTTAATTACCGTATTACTGTTTGTAAAGAAACCGAGTTACGAAGTTAAAGAATGCTTGCAATAATGGGTTATACAGTACAGGGTATAGGCATTTAAATTGCATGATGATCCATTCTTTGAACTTTGAGCTTGAACTTTTTAGGGTGCAATTGTTTTGAACCAGATGTCTCCCATAAGCTCCACCTACACTAATACATAAACTAAACTAAAAATGAACTAAACTAAAATCAAAAACCGATCGTGACACTGTCACGATGTGTTCTAATATTGCTTTTCTAGTTGTGGACTAGTGCAAGTTTAATTTCCAGGTTTACACGTCTCGCAAGGTTAAAATTGTCATAGACAACACAAGGTTAAAAGGTCGGTTTGTTGGTTTGCTTTTATTCTTTCATCGCGGGTGTTTTGAATATTTATTGCGTCATGACTTGTGCTGCGTGCAAGGTATGCTGGGTTAGAAGCGAGCTTTTGTTTTGGCAGGGCGGGCTCATGCTTGGCATTCTTTACCCTTCTGGCACCAGCAGTGGCCGTGTTTTGTGCAGAGAGTACACAGACATATATTTGTTGTATCTTCGTGATAGAGTCTGGTGTAATAGCGAGTTTAAAACTACCGTGCAGATATTCATTTTACTCTGCAAGTTTGCTGTGAGAAACGGGACCCGATTGATTTCCTACAGCCAGGCTACATCCATTATGCTGACTGTATACATGTACTTTTGTAAAATACATTTTAATAACTTTTGTGTAAATACCGTTAATAGCTCTTGAAATTTAATATTATGTCTAAGGTGCTTTTTCCTCAAATCATTGTACTGCAAAACATGTAGAGCTGACGTCATTTGTAAATAAGTAAATTTGTGTTCATTTAACGTTAAACGAAAGACGTCCATAAGATAATACAATGAATTGCACATCAAAGGGCAACGAAGTGTTTTCTTTCTGGTAATGTGAAGAGTAACGAACGTTTACAAAATTGGTTAACTTATGAGAAGTATGCGACGTACGAGAGCCATTGTAATTCAAGTATTTAGTATGATACTTAATGATACTTATGATAGTCACCGTTTAATTCCAGATTGAGGCCAGGGTCATTTAAAACAAGTTTACCTCCGCTGTTAATTGTTTATAGAGACTTTCAATCGCTTTAAACGATAATAGTTACAGAGTACAACTGAACTAAACTGAACGTCTGACACAAACGCTCAAATGCGGAAATTCAACAATTCTTCAATTAATTGTAAATCGTGTGATTCTATAGGCAGTAAGTGCAGAATTTCGCAGTAAGCAGAGCCATTAAATTTGGCCTTTTTAGCTGATTGGTTGGTTTCCTCGTTTTTGGTTTCTCAGCTGTTTCTCAAGAAGTTCTCTTCCATATCGATCCTTAGCTCCCATGTTCCTGGGGGAGAGGCTTCGGTCAGAGCGCGCAGGTTATCATTCCCCATCCAGAACTCACCCTTCAGGTCTCCAAACCCTCTCTGGTAGTCGGCCCAATTACGATAGAAATCCACGCTTCCGTCCTGCCGCCTCTGAAACACGATCCAGCCTCCGTCGTTTCCCTCCATGTCGCAGTAGACTTCCAAACCCTCACTCAGACTGGGAAAGATGGTGTAAACACCGCTGGAAATCTTGCCTCCAGCAGCTTGCAGAAGCTCCTTGCAAGAAGCAAAATCTGATAAGAGATTTGTGTCTCCGTCTCCGTCGTAGTAGAAGCTTCCTAGGAGCCTGATGAAGTTTTCAGGGAATTGGATCATTGTAGCGGAATTCAACTCACACCGTTTCTCGCTGTCAAAGTAGTTGATGGAGACACAACGAGGATCTATCATACAGTCTCTCACACATGTCACAGATGACACGACCCTTGTGATGTTGTGAACGAAACCTTGCAGAGCTCGATTCTGTGCACCAAAAAATTCAGTTGTCGGTAGAAAGGAGCAAGAAGTCTGGCTCAAAACTTCCAGAGTGGAGAAAGCAAGAAAAATTAAACTTGCACAGAATGAGAAAACAGATTTTCTCTCCATCTCGTCTTGCTGCCAATTCCAAACGTGTAGTTGATTGAAACAAAATGAAGATCACTCACACAGTCTGTCACACATTTCACAGAAAAACATGTTTATGTACGGCGGTAAGCAAAACCTTCTAAAACTTAACTGCTTACGCCAATTTTGTAGACGGTCTGCTGTTGACATTCAAATAAGATAACGTTCGTCTCTGATGATATTCAGGTCTGCTGTTGACATTCAAATAAGATTACGTTCATCTCTGATGATATTCAGGTCTGCTGTTCACACTCAAATAACATAACGTTCGTCTCTGATGATATTCAGGTCTGCTGTTCATATTCAAATAAGATTACGTTGGTCTGTGATGATACTCAGGTCTGCTGTTCACATTCAAATAAGATAACGTTCGTCAGTGATGATTTTCAGGTGATTTACTTATCTGTTCATTTCTCATTATACCCTACTTTGTGTGATTGCCTGGAGTTTGGGGGTTCAATCCAATGTCTGAGTGAGAATGAATATCGAAGTTTTTTTTCATGTTTACATTGAATATTCACTAAGTAAGAACGATAGAGTATCAGCCTTCAGTCTCGAGCTTGTGATTGGGCAATGACAAAGTCTGACCGTGCAACGGTGTTTCGAACGTTCAAAACGAAGGAGCACTACTAGTGTTCTTTCGTTTCGACGGTTTATCACACGTAGTGTACGGTACACAACATCCTATCCAATCAGAATCCTTGAAGTACAATACAGCCCGCCCACCGCGCTGTCACTCAATCATGAAGGGGTACAGAACCGTATCCTTTGTCAACTGTTACTAATAAATGAGTAAGAATGCATTATTCATTCCAATTCACATCAGCTTGCTGGATAAGTACATGTGTGTGTATTCACTCTTTATACGTATCCGCCATTAGATTTCTTTAACAGTATCCCCCTATTTTCTTCCTCCATGACTAGACAAACTGTAGATTCCAGCGTTACAATAGCACGACCAATGCTTCGGTCGTTCAACAGTTACACACTGAATTACATTTCCCAAGGGACTTGAATTTAGACGTTGCCGTTTCGAGTAATCGATATCGAATCACTATTTTGACCATATTCTTCTCTGCAATAATTAATTCACACTGTTGTAATGCCACTCCAACATTGTTTAATGGAACTCTGCGTACGTGTCTGCCCAATTCTTAGGAAATTTAAATAAAATAAAATAAAAAACCCACAACACACGCTCATTTTTAGAAATGAAATTGAACATAAATCGTAACCAAAAATAATATGTAGCATTGATGTACCATTAATATTGTTGACCCTAGAATTTAGATGCCCCCCCCCTCCCAGCCATGCAAAACAATTCCAGCTTGCACTATGCAGCTACAGGTGGTTGATAACGTTGGGCAAGAAGTCAACCTTACGTGTACAAAATGATGCAATACGAGTGTGCAACGAAGTGAGAATTTGTGTCTTGAATTCTGAAGCTCTGGTTGAGTGATGGTATTGTTTTACGGGTGCTGGTTGGTACTGTTTGGTTTACGAAGTAAAATTAATGGAAAGAAAGTGACTGTGCAACAGAGTGAGAATTTGTGTCTTGAATTCCCAGGCATCTTTCCAGAGTGATATTGATCTGCAGGTAGTGGATGATGTACAGTTATTGAGAAAAATTATATTTAAAATTAGATGTTGTAATTATTTCCCAAGGTTGTCTTTATTTTGTCGGCAAATTTCTATTGAAGAGCTCGGTAGAAAACCGCCCTCCGAAAATTAATCCGAAATATAATGATCATGTTTCAAAACTAAACCATCAAATTGATTTAATGTATTTTATTATAAACATTACTTCTTATTATTGTTTGAAGTGAACGACGTAAAATGTTGTAAGAATATGTACAGACGTAGTGACGGATGACTTTGAAATTCGCATAATATACGTTACCAATGTGGATGAGATAAAATTTTGACCAACATTTTGACCAACGTTAGGTCTAACATGAACTCACTAGAGGCATTGGTCAAAATTGTATACAACAAAGTTGGGTAAATATTTTGACCAATAATAATTGCTATACTGTTGGGCAAACTATTAATCAACTTTGTTGGTTATTTTTTTTTGAACCTATATTGTTGGGCATAAAGTTTTGATGTAGCAGTTGAGCAAATATACTTGACCAAGTTAGTGTTAGGGATTTTTATGAATAGCAGTTGGTTTATATGTATTGTGTTATCTAATAAATGGTGAAAAATTTGATTCACAGTTATATGTGATACGTCGTATATCCGTGCATCGAAACAATATTTTCCAAAATGGCAAGGATGTACCTTGGCGTCTCTCTTAAAGGCATCGTACACGTTTGGAAATTGTCAAAGACCAGTGTTCTCACTTGGTGTATCCTAACATATGCATAGAATAACAAGCTTTTGAAAATTTGGGCTCAATTGGTCATCGAAGTTGCAAGAAAATGATGAAAGAAAAAACACCCTTGTTGTACAAATTTGTGTGCTTTCAGATAGAATAATAAAAACTTCTTGCAAGAAGTTTTTATTATTTTAGTGAGAAATTACCTCTTTCTCACAAACTACGTTACTTCAGAGGGAGTCGTTTCTCACAATGTTTTATACTATCAACAGCTCTCTGTTGCTCGTTACCAAGTCAGTTTTTATGCTAATATATATTTTGAGTAATTACCAAACGTGTACGATGCCTTTAAAAACATGGGGTTATAAATTTTATGACGCTCATTGCGCATGAGCATTATTACCCCAGTTATTGGCCCATTTATTTCATTCATCCAACCATAAGCTGCCTGGGAGTAAACAGCCTGTACTGCCAAGTATGTAGCGTGCCGAGCTAAATCAGAAGTCACAAGAACCTTCTCTGCTGCTACAGGTACAAATTTACACACGGGTGAAGAGAAGCACTAGGCTTAAGCACGTCTATGAAACTGGGCCCTGCATGGTTACAGTTCCAGGCACTTTTGAGGATTCCCGGTTTCATTACCAGAAAAATGCAAACATTAATCACGTATTAATTTTTTTCGAATAAGCATAAACATAATCTGATGATGCCGCCATTTTTGTCGTGTTCCCAATGTACACATAGCGATAACGGATACTGATTCTCAGTATATCAAAATGGGGTCAGCCTTCTAGCCTCGGTTTGATTACATTGAGTTCAATGGGAGAGAATTGTAGATGGCTGAACTGCGATACATGTCTAAAGAAAGTAAGAATTGGACAATATGCAACAACAAGTTTGGTAGTACGGACTCGATTTTGCATAGCAGTTAGTTGTAATATAGATGTTGAAACTGGGATTTAACAAAATTGGGTTTACGGACGACATTAATTAGTTATTTAAGTTCACATCCAAGATCAAGACAATCTACCGATCCCTCTAAGGGGCTTGAAAGAAGCATCGCCCCCCCCTCTTCGCCCCCACCCCAACTCTGGCGGAACAAAACGCACATCGCAGTTGCAAAATTGCGGCAGGTTTTTCTTGAAATGTTAATGCGTCAGAATTGTGTTGGATTTAACGATGCGCAATCGTGGTGGTGATTGGTCAAGGGTGATGCATAATATTGATCGTGGTGCATTCACCCCTGACGTCATCGCTACAATACATCTTGGTTGCGCCATTTTGGGAGTCAGTTTACCCTTGTCTTATTGTGTAAGCACGCCCATACGCGTACACCATCTTCACATACAAATTTGTCTCTTAGAATGGCGGACCAGTTATTGTCTGCTTTTGTTTTACAATGAAGATTAGACACGCGCATTCATACATTTCTTTGATGTGAGGCCAATTTTTCAATGAGTTGCCAGGCAAATAATTATATCTACTAAGCGCAGATAAATCTTGCTTGCCAGAAACAGACCATATACCATGTGATAACATTATACATTGTATGGTTACGATTTTCCGCTAATTCTAAATGGAAGGGACTTTTGCTTAGCGTGGATAACTGCTAAGCGACTCTATGAAATTTTGGCCCATGGTGATAGTAAGTTTCAGAATCACAAACAAATAATTGTTTGAACAATTTTGTATCAATACTACTCTATATTTTAGTAGCTCTGGTGAACTTGATGTGATTTTTATTTTTAATTTGTAATTCCGTAGTGTGGTGGTGTTGGTAGTCAAGTTTAGAATTTAATTGTGTTCGTCATTCAAACCATGTTTTTATTTTACATTCACAACTTGAAAATAACAGCACCCTTGGCTAAAAATGAACAAATTTAATGAATTTTAAACCGACCAATTTCTATCGCCAAATCAGTCATTTCTTAATATTGATGTGGTTTTTTTTTCCCCATGTAGATATGTGGCAAAAACCACATAAATTTTAGTTTTTTTGATTTGATGACGCACTTACAATATGGAAATGTAAATGTGCCCAACCACAACCACGGGTAAGTGAGTTTAAAACCAACAACCGAGAATAAAGTAGAGTAACTTTCTAATATGTCTTTTAAGAACCACTTGGTAAAATACTGTTACTAGGTTTTCAACATCATTCGTTACAGGGACACCAATGCTTTGACTGTGCACATTATTATAATTGTTTGTTATGGGAAGGGGAAAAATAAACGTGCGTGATTGGCAGAGGGCCACGTCACACGAGTAGGCTGACCGATTACGCTGTCAGGGGTGGTTTAATTCGCAGGGAAAACAAATAATAAAAATAAACGCTACGCGATCCTGACATAAGGTAACTTATTTGTATCAATGGATTGACACTTTCCAATTTTAGTTTTAGTTATACCTTTTTTATATTATACAAATTGGATGCATATAAGTACAATATATCAGAATATAATCACAAGGTAAAATGGAACTGTCTATATTTCAACAAGTGATGAATAAAATATTTTGTTATAGAAAAGTATAATTACGTGTTACATGCCTCCAACTGATTGGCTGAGGTTTGTTGGTATCTATTTTTCAGTTGTAACTTGTATCGTTGAGTTCGAGGTGTGTTCACTTAGGCTTGCTCGTGTGAAGCCATTTTTACATTTTTCATCACAAGCATTTTTGGTTGGTTGGTGAGCAGTTTGCAACAGCTATTTCTTTCATTGCTTCATTTGAATATACAACTGGCCCAAACACAACTTAAATCGGGAATTGGAAGCAAGACGAGATGGAGAGCAAATCTGTTTTCTCATTCTGTGCAAGTCTAGTTTTTATTGCTTTCTACACTGTGGAAGTTTTGAGCCAGACTTCTTGCTCCTTTCTGCCGACAACTGAATTTGTTGGTGCACAAAATCGAGCTCTGCAAGGTTTCGTTCACAACAGCACAAGGGTCGTGTCATCTGTGACATGTGTGAGAGACTGTATGATAGATCCTCGTTGTGTCTCCATCAACTACTTTGACAGCGAGAAACGGTGTGAGTTGAATTCCGCTACAAAGTCCCAGTTCCCTCTTATCAGAGTTTGCTTCTTGTAAGGAGCTTCTGCAAGCTGCTAGAGGCAAGATTTCCAGCGGTGTCTACACCATCTTTCCCAGCAGTCTGAGTGAGGGCTTGGAAGTCTACTGCGACATGGAGGGAAACGACGGAGGCTGGATCGTGTTTCAGAGGCGGCAGGACGGAAGCGTGGATTTCTATCGTAATTGGACCGACTACCAGAGAGGGTTTGGAGACCTGAATGGTGAATTCTGGCTGGGGAATGATAACTTGCGCGCTTTGACCGAAGCCTCTCCCCCGGGAACATGGGAACTCAGAATCGATATGGAAGATTGGGGAAGGGAAGCTGTTTGGGTCGATTATTCTGACTTCAAAATAACAGGTAAAAATTATACTCTGAACGCCATGTATAACTCAGTCAGTGAAGCAAAAGTAGGCGATTCCCTTCGTGCTCATTTTAGGAAACCTTTTTCAACAAAGGACCGTGACAATGATAATAATCAAGGAGAAAGCTGTGCACAGAAACACTTAGGTGCCTGGTGGTACCACAACTGCCATCATTCAAACCTCAACGGTAAGTACTACAATAATCAGGATGTTATTAACAACCAAGGCCTGCAATGGGAAACCTGGAAAGGCATTCACTACTCACTGAAGAAATGCAGCATGAAGATACGAGAAATTAACTAAACATTTAGACTGCGATTATGTATTTTGAATAACAACAAAATCACAACTGCGTTGGTTTGAATCCTTGAGCGCTCTCAGATGTTGATATCGCTTCTGTGTATGGATGGCTCTGCCCAACTGAAATACTTTTTAAGGTAGTAAGACTTCTTCAACGGTAAAAATGACACGCCTAGGAAACTTAATGCCAATTTGTTTTATGCAAAGTATTTTCTGTAAATAGTATCTGTAAAAAATAGTGTGAAAAATACTTCAGGAGAATCTGAACCCTGCAAATAATCTTTTATTCTATGAAAATATAAATAAATAATAATAACGGAAACTTTTAAGGTGCCGGTATCCTCCGCAAGCGGCGCTCATGGCACTGCTCTGCAAAAACAAACAAAAACAAAAAAGAGAAAATAGCATTACATAAGTAGAAAATAAAGTTAACAAAATGCTTCTTTATGCAGGATAGGATTTTAAACAGTTCTTGAACATGCCAAGTGAATTTGAAAGTTTCCCAGAAAATAAATAAAATTAAAAAGAAAGAAACAACTGCTGTTAAACCTTTATATAAAAAGAAACGCAACCAACATTTAAAAACTCGAACGAAAGCTTCTGTTTCAATCCAAGTTTATAAGCTGGGGTTTACACTTTTTTGAACTAAATCCTGGCCGGCCGATCTTGACGTTTGTGTCACGATCGGTTTTTGTTTTTAGTTTAGTTCATTTTTAGTTTAGTTTATGTATTAGTGTAGGAAAAACTCGGACCACTTGTAGTTGAAGCTAATGGGGGACATCTTGATTAAAACAAACACCCACAAAAGTTGAAGCTCAAAGTTAGAAGAATGGATCATCATGCAATTTAAATACCTCCAAATCAAATATATACCCTGTACTGTATAACCCATTATTGCAAGCATTCTTTAACTTCGTAACTCGATATCTTTACAAACAGTAATACAGTAATTAAGTTAGCTGCTGGAGGTGCCCTTGGTTGGCTTACCAGAAATATTGTTAAAACCAGTTACATCGCGCCAATAACTCTTGGCGTATTGGGGGAATGTGGAGAAAAAAATGTACCACATTTTTGTTGGTTAGCTGGTACCACATCATTGGCTGGTACCACATCACATGTATTACCATACTCATAACAAAAATAACAGTATCGTATGTATAATGGAATATACGCCCAGATCATCCAAATGTCTTTGAGTGTTGCATATTAGTTGATGCACTAAATCCTTGTGTTGTAGTGTTCAGAATTTTCTGCGTGATATTGATTTCAGATATAATATGAGGTTTCATTTCGAACGTCCTTGTTAGTTTCATTTAGAAAACAATTCACCCAAAGAAAATTATTGTAGATAGTTTATTCTTGTTTACCAATGACCAGAGAAGATGACACCCCTACGGCAAAAAATTGTTATTGCTTACTGCGCCATTTTAGACCGAGGCTCTTGAGTCTAGTTTCCATTGGCAACCAGATAGTTCTTCGTCATAATTTGTTGAGCAAAGTGAAATATTGCCTTTTCTCTGCACAAAAAGGTACTGTGCAAGTTGGAAAGTCGATTTGTATTTTTTTTTAGATTGAAGTTATAGGCTATTTGAGTATTGATACACTTTAGAAAATAATGTTTTAATGCTTGACAGTGGCACTCATTATGCGTTTAAAGTACCTGACATTTCTCATTAAATTGGGTCTCGTGACGTTTTAACTACAAGTTACTTGTCTTATATATCAATGTGTTAACAATTTGGCTCCTCAATATCTGTCTGATGACATTGGTTTTTAATAACCGAAATGTGGAACGCTATTAACCACCGCCGTAAGGGAATCTCCATCTCTAATTATCTTCAAGAAATTGTTAAAAACTCATCTCTTTGCATAAACAAATGTTTTGTTGTTTTGTTTTGTTTCATTTACCTTTGTACATGTTTGTTTTTTTGGAAAGCAAACATGTAAAAGCAATATGAACCAATGCATGGTTATATCATTAATTATCTATTTTTCCTTTATGAGGGGGATGATTTCACAAAGATTTTGAAATCATCATTCACTGCTATATGAATGATGATTCACAAGCTTTGTGGGCTTGAAGGTACCTGTGCACAAGTACCTTCAGGCCCGCTGGTTAAAGTGCAAGGCACTTTTGAGGGGTCCTTGGTTTCATTACAAAGAAAACACAAACATGAATATGAGGTGTCCTTTTTAAATTGCGCTTTTAGAATGAGCGTATTAAATGATTTGATGATGCCACCATTTTCGGCGCGTTCCCAATATACACATAGCAACAACGGATACTGAATCTCAGTATATCAAAATGAGGTCAGCCTTTTAGCCTCGATTTGATTCTGATTTCATCAATGGGGGTACACCCCAAAAACCTCTGGATCAGAACTGACCCAGATTCCGAATCTGGGTCTCATTGGACCTGACCCATTTATGAGTCAGGCTGACCCGGACAGTTTTGAAACAAGGATTTTAACTCGGATTCTGCGTCAGCTTGACCCATTTCTGGGTCATTTTGACACAGATTCCGAATCACTGACCCAGAAATAGGTCAGGCCCGGGTCAACTTTGACCCGAAAGGTTTTTGAGTTTACAACAAGAAGGCTGAACCGCGATAAATGTGTCTGAAGAAAGAGTTGGGAAATTTACATGCAACCAAACTTTGGTATTTATGGACTCTGGATACAAAAGTTGGAATTTTGAAAAAAACCAATGTGCACTACGTACGATTTTTTATTAGTTATTTAGAATACGTCATCCGAATAACACGAAAATAGACCGATCCGGGGGGGGGGCTAGAAATATGCATTGCAGTATGACCCGGAAACTGTGTCAAAATTACCCCAAAATGGGTCAAACTATCTCAGAATCCGAGTTAGCCTGGTCCAGAAATGGGTCAGGCCCCTTAGGAACCGGAATCCGGGTCAATTCTGACCCGAGAGTTTTTAGGGTGACCACGTGATATTATTTTGGTTACGGTTTCTGCTCATTTTAAATGGACTTTTCACTTTGCTAGGTATAGAGAAATTCTTATGAAATTGACGTGATTTTAGCATTATTCCGCGATAGTACCAAAGTTTAGAAATTAAATTGTGTCCTCAATCATTCAAATTAAATATTTGTTTCATTCTATTTGTTTATTATTGTTATTATTTTTTTAAATAATATTCACACAAAAAAACAATTAAAAAATTACAAATTACAAATGAACACAAAAATTAGTTAATACAAATTAATATTTTAGTTGTACTGTTAAATAATTGTTAATATTGTGTAATAATGAAGTGGTGTGGGTTTTCATGTAAATTTATTGCAGACATCACATGTAATTTTACACTTATTGATTTGATGATGTCATTACTTACAATGTGGAAATGTAATTGTGCCCAGCCATGGGTAAGTGAGTTACCAAGGCAATTAGAAACAACATCAAAATAAAAGAAAATCGTTTAAGTGGAGCTATACAGCCCCATTTATTCATTCCTCGCACGAATAACAGAAATACAGTTTTACTTGAACAAGAAACAACAGATAATTAAGTAGAGTAACTTTCTATTATTTCTTTCAAGAACCACTTGGTAATTGATTTATAAATTAGTTTGAAATATTGTTACTTGGTTTACATCCAAATATCACGACATTATAGAGGTTGGAAACAGTCACCATCCTCCCCGCCCCGCCCCTACGCAGCGATTGCAATATTATTATTTTTCTTAAGCGATTTATTATTTTTTTTGGTCTAATCCCCATCTCGTGACTACAAAGTCGTAATGAACATGTTGGCGCGGAACTAGACTAATATATGTCACGGTAAAGATTGTAAGTCCCCAAAAAACAGTCACAGCGCATGTTCAGTGCCGTTCCGGCTTTAGAATGTTTACTTAAAGGGTCTGTATACGTTTGGTAATTACTCATCAAATTAATGGCAATAAAATCTTACTTGGTAAGAACTTACTTGGCGCAGCAGCTTCTGATAGTATAAAGCTTTTTGAGAAACATTTCACTTTGAAGTAATGTGGTTATGGGAAAAGATATCAGTTTGTATCCAAAATAATTTGAATCTGAGAAGCATTACTGTCAGAAACGTTTCTTAGATTGTGTATTCCAGTTGCAGATTTGTTTTCCTGTGTTGACAAAACCGTTCCAGATATTCGGCAATATCTCAAAAATGCTACCACCTTTTGAAATGAAATATTCACAGGTTATATATACTGTTAACTATATAGGATTGAAACAAACAGTGGGTTCCAATTACCAAACGTATACAATCCCTTTAAAGAGGACAAACATGCAATGACAAAATACAACACAGCTGGAAAAATTTGCGGCACAGCAGTTTGTTGAAATGTTATGCCTTTTTTTTATGACTTCAGACTTTTGTTTGACGTTTGACCTTCATGGTTTAGATTGTTTCCATCGGAGTTTTGTATATAATATGGATCAGTCTTTTGTATTGGTTTTGTTTTGTAATGAATATTAGACACGTCTGTATTATGCATTTCTGTGACGTGAGGCCATTTTTTCAAAGAGAGCTGCCAAGAACATAAATCTGCTATAAGCGCAGATAAATCTTACTTTCACAAACAGGCTATGGGCTAAAATGCCATGTGATAACAATATACATTTATTGGGTTCGGTTATGATTTCCCGCTAATTTTAAGTATGCTTAGCATGGATTTCCGTTGGCAAGTCTATGAATTTTTGGCACATGTTTTTAGGTGATATACGGTTAACAGCTTAATGAGTTAGATATTAGAATTGCACAGTAATTAAAGGTATTACACAGTTGATAATTAAAAAAATAGAATTGTTTAGGATGAAAGCTTACTCGTTATGAAGTTCATCATAGTAGAACCGGTGGATTTTTCTGTGAAATCCCTCTGAAATGAAGTCATATTATTCATGAAGCTGTATCTGAAAACTGAAAAAAAGAAAAACTTACAAAAAAAAAACTTAAAAAAGAAAAAACCCCAGCCGATTTCGTTTGTTACATACAACCATTGTGTTTACATGCTGAAAATTATGCATGGTTTTTCACACAACGGATGAAGCCCAAATTCTCATAGGTTTGTTATTTCATTTATGGTTGATCACACAAAAAGGAACACTGTCTGCGACTATTTTGTCAGCTCTACCAATCACTCTATAATACCTTTAAACAAATTTGTACCAAGGCTAAAAGTATATTTAGCCTAGAAACTCTTGTGAACTTGATGTGATTTTAAAATATTCTTATTCCGTGGTGTGGTGTTGGTGTTTATATTTGTAATGAAGTTGATCATTTTAAATGGGCTTGAGCCCCCCCCCCCCCCAAGAGGGTCCCCGAAAAAAAAATGTGGGGGGAGGGAAAAAAGGAGAGGGAAGGGGAGGGAGAAAAGTCGTAGTGTGTGTGCTATGTGTAGTTATTGGTGGGGGGTTTTCTGGTGGCAGGATTTTCTTTTCATTCTATACCATTCGCAATTTTTATCTTTCTGCCAAAATAACTCTTTTATATGAGAGATTCGTTAACGCGAGGTGCGAGATGCAAGACGACAGATATTGAACACCATACTTTTATGATATCTATCTCACTTTTTATTGTTTAGATTTGCCACAAAAACATATTAAGCATTTGAAACCAACGGGTCACTTTGTCCAGGATAAAATATGTCTCACGTTGGTCTCAAGTCGTTCCGGCGTTCAATGTTCCCCCCCTTAAGGATTGCGTGTAGTATTACACTTGAATTTTAGAAACACCTGATAGTAATGATTTTAACCCACAAAGTTTGTAATGAATATGCATTATCTAACACCACTTTCGCAAAACGAAGGATTATCTGTAGGATCTGGATTTGCCGCCTACGTATTCATAGAATTTGCCGCCCAGTGATGAAAAATAGGTAGCACCGCCCACATGAACGTTCTTTTCCACAACGTCCGCAGCATTATTATTTAAAACAAAAACTGTTGCCGACTATGTACAGCAGTTGAGTGGCAATAAGTTGTAACAAGAGTAAGGCCGAACATCACTGAAAACCTGTAATCCAGACTCCAGAGATGTCAGCACGAGATTGGCTCTCTCAAGCTTGGCGTTTATTAGACTTTTCTTTGAGCCCGTTGATGTTACAGAAAAATTTCAAATAAAATTTAAAGATGGTATATGATCAGAAGTGCTTAAAAAGTATCTCAAATATTAAGCATAAAGAGGCTTGATTTTTCACCCCCAAAACGCCACAAGCCAAGAGCTTACGGGGGGTTCGCCCCCTGGACCCCCACCAGGGGCCGTCAGGCCGGCCCCTGGACCCCACCCGTTAAATTTATTTTAGCCCCCCTAAGACATAATCCTGGGTGCGCCGTTGCCACCACCACCACCACCAACAACAACAACAACAACAACAACAACAACAACGATGACAACAACACCAACAACGATGACAACAACAACAACAACACCAAGAAACAAGCAGCTAAGCACAAAACAATAAATAATAAACATACAAACAAAGAAACAATGAAATAAGCAATAAATTATAAGAGGGAAACAAAACCAAGAAGAAATACTGATATCAACAGTTTTGTGACAGTCTGGACCTCACCTTGCGACTCACTTTATTTTGAGAGTTTCGGATTCTTTTCTTTTTTCAATCCTTCAGAAATTGTAATAAACAAACATAACACTGTTTAGTATGGAAAATATCACTCAATTAATAGCAATTTACTTTTTACTCAAAGTATATATAATTTACATTTAAATTACTTTATATTGAAAAATGTAACCTTTGAAATGGACACTCATTTCAAAGACATACATTTCTTTGGAATTTGAAAAATAAATTGAGTCAGTTAATCAGGAAACCTAAACAAAATTGTGTAGGCCTAGCCTTTTCTTTTGGTGTTATTTCCCAATATAGGCATTTTTTTCTCATGACAATGACTGTGTGCCAATTTCTATGCTTATATCATCAAAGGCATAACAATTCCCCCAACCCCTATATATCTACCCCTAATTAACCCCTAATTAATTACCAGACAGCTAAGCCGTTTCCGAATTAGCGGCTGTGGCTGTGGCTGGATCACCGCGTTAAAATGCGTTGAGTATAGACTGACCTTAGCAACAGCCGCAGCCGCCAATTGGACACGGCCTTATGAAAAGTCAATAGTTTAAATGAGTATTTTCGAAACTGCAAATTTACCCAAACATTGGTTCCGATGAAGCAGCGACGCGTGCGTGCAGAGTATTGATAAGCCGAGGCCTGAATCCTGGCTGAGGCCATAGTTTCGAAAAGGCAAATCTCTTTTAATAGACGTTGATGGCAGTATTACAATGTAATGGTCAGAGCCGTATATTGAGAGAGTTGCGACAACTTGCGATTAGAAGCCATTTTGTCTCAAAAAATGCATTGGCGAATACAGGGTGCCAGACTAGTCTGCCCATTGGGTTGTACTGCATTTTGGAACAAAATGGCGTCCAGCAACCACGTGACCGGAGAAAGCTGGTCCCTCCATGTCGCAACTCTCTCAATACACAGCTCTGGTAATGGTCGATGATGATTGTGCCACCCCGGGAGAGATGTTGGTGGTGGGGTGGGATGCAGGGCGGGAGGCGGCGGGAGGAGGGTAGGCCTAGGGATGTCTTCAGCTCTGTGCTTCAACAATAACAATTGTAGATGAGACGTCAATGGGGTCATACCATGGAACTAAATGCAGATAACAATACGTGTCTTTTTCCCTCTGACCTTGACACTAAAGTTATTAGTTGTTTTAAATATTGAGTAATCTTTCAAGGGAAACTGATTGGATACATTTTAAATAATTTGGGGTATACACAAAGACAAATTGACCAGAGCGGGGTTTTAACCAACAACCTCCAGATCAACGCGTCGTTGTGGCAGGAGATTATGTGTGCCCCCCCCCCTCCCCACTTACGGCGAACTGTGTAGGCCTGCTAACTTCTTCTGATAGCGCCTTCTTCTGAACCAACCTCCTTCCGCCCATGTTAATTTTCTATATGGGGACAGAATCTCCGGGGGCCAGGTTTTCCTATGACACCGGCACTCCACCAAACGTCGCATCCCTTACCAGAGACTGACCGAATTGTCCAGCCGTCTTGAACTGCATGGATTATAAGTTTCTTGAATACGCGGCTGGCTGGTGTGGCATGAGATTCTGTCCCCCCGAGAATTCTGGTCCCCCATACGGCGAAATGTGTACAAACTTATTTTGATAGCGCCCCCTTTTGAATCCTCCTCCTCCAGCTCATGTTAATTTCCCGTATGGGGACAGAATCTCCAGGGGACAGATTTCCCTGGGACACCGGTGTCCCAGGCTATCAAAAGAAGTTTGTACACAGTTCGCCGTATGGGGGACACAATCTCCGGGGGGGGGGGGGACACAGGATCTCCTGCCACACCGGCACTGGAATCAGTGGATAGAAATTCTGGCCCAATACGCGGTCGTAAGTTGGTTAATTAAAGAAATATATATCTTCACGGATAACTGGGTTTGCGACTTCGGTACAAATCGTGAATATTTACTTAAACATTTACGTAAATATTTGCGACTGGGTGCACAAATCGCAAAAATTCACGTAAATGTTTACGTAAATATTTGCGATGGGGGCACAAATCGTGAGTATTCACATAAATATTTACGTGAAGATTTGCGATTGTTTGGGCACAATTCTTGAATATTCACGTAAATATTTAAGATTGTCGGGGCACAATTCGCAAATATTCACGTAAGTATTTACGTGAATATTCACGATTTGGGGGTACAAATCGTGAATATTTACGTAAATATTTGCGGTTTGGCACAAATCGTGAATATTCACGTGAATATTTACATGAACATTTGCGATTGTTGGGGCACAACTTTTTGATCTGTCTTGGTTTTGTCTTCTAGTGATCTTTTGTCTTATTTAGGTTTATTTTACATGCCACTGCCCCCCCCCCCCCACACACACACTTGTAAGGCGCTCTGTTCTTTGTATAGCGCGGAATAAATGCTCTTTATTATTATTAGTAGTAGTAGTAGTAGTAGGTGATGGTTAAAACAGACCTTTTCTTCGATGTTTTCAAGCAACCTATCGGAAAACTATACGACAATCCCATTGAGCTCCCCGTGCTTAAAGACTGAGCGCGATGGTTTGTTATGATTCTGTACCCACTATACGTCACGTCATGTAATTGTTTACAAGGTGCTGTGGTGCAATATGCTGCCGATCAAACCAGGAACACCGGGGCGAACCCCTTCTCTTCACGATAAGTGCACTGGGTTATTTTACGTGCATAACACAGCACACGGGATCAACGGCTTTACGTCCCACGAGGCAATAATGGTTAAGTGTCTTGCTTAAAGGACACAAGTGTCACGACCGGGACTCGAACCCACACTCTGCTGAACAGAAACACAAGAATATTATATTTGGTTTTACCCTACACCGATGTCTGTAAAGCAATGTATAGCGTCTACCGAGTACTTTCCCAAGTCCTGTGAAAAACAAAAAACAAAAAAAACACCAAAGCTTGAGTCCGGTGCTCTTATCCGCTCAGCCACGACACGTGAATATTAACGTGAATTTTGCGAATTTGGACAAAAAACTTGAATATTTACGTAAATATTCACGAAAATATATATGTTTGATCATGGAGGAATAAGACCATCTTTAATATTCCTCCATGGTTTGATGTCCCTTCAGGGCCACCAAAGGTTTCGAACCTCCACGATTATTATTATTATGAAGAGAAATACACTTTTAAGATATTCAACTCATCATTGTTATAATTAAATTTCCTTCCTCAGAGAAAGTGATTAATTATTAATTGCCTCCAAGTGAATTTCTTCGACTCTGGATTGTCAATGCGCCAGGGGTCTATGAGATTTAAGTGGTTGCACAAATCCCATCACTCTCTGTCTAGCCGATGGGTTGTTAATGTTAACATAATTATAACAATCTATTTTGTCATTCAATACCAAATTCCAATCTCCACATATAATTGTGTGGGGGTTATTGTAAATCAGTAATGATATTGTTAATAGTTTCATAAAAATTACAATCATCTTTATTAGGACCATATCAATTAATTAAAGTAATGTTACAACCATAAATATCTAAATATCTAACTGAGCGCCAAAATTTTACCATTTGGGTAGTTTTACATGATAGAGCTTTAAACTCAAACGTATACTGTTGAAAAGAATTGCCACACCTCACGAGTTACTTTTAAAAGAGCTAAAATAACAGTCAAATCCCCATTCGGCTCTAATCCTCTCCTCCATGGAGTCTGTACAATGGACATCTTGCAAACAGTAAATGGAATAACGCTTTGTCCTTAAAAAAGGTAAGACGTCCCTCATTTTTCTGTGATCTGCTAAACCGCGACAGTTCATGGAGACTATGGACACATTTTGAGGCGGGGTGCCTTTAGAACATTGCGAGCTCGACATTACAACTTGTATTAATATGCAAAAGATGAACCTGATTGGCACCTCGATTTAGTGGTCCAAACAAAAAGCTGAGTGTTTTTTTTAATAAGAAATGGGGACTCTTCTCCAAGTAAATATAAAGCAGTCAGGTAAAAGAAAAGGAAAGGAATGTCTTGGTAACAAAGGGACACTTTAAGCCATGGGGTCGTGTACCTCTTGTACAAATTAAGAAAATAACGAGTTGGCATAACTATATACAGAATTAAAAACCTCCGTTTTTATTTGTTTTTGCTGCAATAAACAAACTACCCCAAACCAACTTCCCATACTGTGGGGAGGGAGGAAAAACCCCACATGGAATAAATAAATCCCCCCCCCTAAAAAAAAAAAAAAAAAGGACACACAAAAATAAACCCCGGCAGAAAACCCGAAACCCAAATTCTCGTAATGCAAAAATGACACCACTCGGATTGCGCTCGGTAGGAGCTCCACTTGCAAGGTATCAAATTGAAAGTACATGTACTTTAAAAAAAACACGAAATAAGTGTAATCCCTACTGTCCTCGATACAAATTGAACTACTTAAGCTCAGAAATAAAACACAGTTTATACTAGTGAGGGCAGAAACTTGAATTTAGCTGGTATATAAAAGTGAGATAACAACAATTCTGTAACCGAAAATAAACAACATTCTGGAATTTCAGTTAATAGTTACCTTTGAAAAACAAAGAGGCCACCGTCTGTGCGTCGCCATTTCCCAGCGAAGAACCTTAACTTGATCCCTTGATCGTATAGGGTGTTCACCTCGGCCTTACACTTGAGCTTTTCCTGTCGATCAGCTGCCGTGAGGTCGTCCAGAACATACATGGGTGAACCCTCAAAGGCGGTGCGGTGAGACTTCATCACCTTTACCTTGCTCTGGTAGGATAACATCTTGACGAGCACATGAGCTGGTTTCCCGTTCTTTCCTCTGCCATCACGGTGGGCTCGTTCTATCAGAGGTTCAGCTACAAAACCAAAGTTCTCCACCAAGATGTTTCAGACCAGATCCATGCATTTCTCATCTGCAGATTCTTCCAGGCCAAGTATTCTAAAGTTATTACGCCTTGAGAAACGTTCTTGCTTGTTAATTTCAGCCCGCTGTTGTGCATACACTCTAAAAACATCCGGGTCACAATTGACCCGGATTCCGAGTCCCATGGGGCCTGACCCATTTCTGGGTCAGTATGACCCGGAATCTGAGTAAAAATGACCAAGAAATGGGTCAAACTGACGCAGAATCCTAATTAAAATCCCATTTATTAACCACTTTCCGGGTGAGCCTGACCCGGAAATGGGTCAGGTCCCCTGGGACCCAAATTATGGGTCAAACTGACCCAGGAGTTCTTAGAGTGATAGCTGGGTCTTGACAGCGGAGAGGTCTGATTTTAGCCCGTCTACAGTGTCCTCTAAAAGTTTAGTTGCTTTTTCGAGGCCCGCTATCCACTCTGTTAAATTCTATTGAGGCCCTGAGTTGATCCTCGAGCTGCCGTTGCCCCTCAACAAGTTGTTTGAGAGTAGCTCTTACAAACGATTCGAAGTCTTCGCCCAGGCCGCCTGTTCTTCCAATGGGGGGTTCGGTGTGCGGGACTTCATCACCCGAGGTCAAGGGGCGAGATGCCGTACCGGCCGGGTGGCCTCCTCGTTGCTTGGGGCCCATTGCAAGATTTGTATGTGCTCAGTGAAGCAAGTGGAGGTCATTGATGCATCTCATAACATACTTATACTTTAAATATAATCCTCCCAGATTAAGTACTTGCTATGAACAGGGCCCTTAAAGATAAAGTACTGACTATCATGAAATACAGTCCTACTACTTTGAATATAGTCCTTATGGGTAAGTACTTGCTATATGAAGAGGGCCCTTAAAGAAAAAGTACCGACTATCATAAAATACAGTCCTACTACTTTGACCATAGTCCTTATGGGTAAAGTACTTGCTATAATATGAGGAGAGCCCTTAAAAGATTAAGTACCGACTACAACTATGAATTTAACCCTTACGGATAAATGACTTGAATAAAGTCCTTACACTGCAGTTTAATGTATGAATATAGAATATAGTCCTTACGGATAAGTATCTATGGATATTGCACTCGTATGTTTTTTGTAGCCATCTTTAATCCCATGAATCCACCTCACAATGAATCAACTGAATGGAATCTGGAAGTAAACGTTCATCAAAAGGTTGGAATTCCAATGCGCCCTTACATTACTGAAGTGGAATTGCATTAAGTACAACATTGTAAAATTGCAAACAATCAACAAATTGACCAAGTTGTTCTGGTTGCTAAAACTTCCCAGCTCTTGGCTGCATTTACACGAAACCAATTAGCCTTTTGAGATATGACGGACACTAAAGGAGTGCACAATGTTTGGTTTGGGTGACGATACAGACAAATTTACCCAAACCTAATATTGTCATAGATTAATGTACCCATCATATCTCAAAATGGCTAAGTGATGTGAGACGGCAGTGAAATCATTTCATGTTATCATTTTTACCCGTATAGCTTATCACCAATTTGCAGAAACCGAACTATGATCTTGTTGAACCGAAAGTTGAAAAATGATGCCAGATATTTAAATAATGTCGCATTTGCTTCAACAGCCTGGCATTCAATACGCGGCTGTCGACCAGCCGTACACTAAGGAATATCGTTCAAATATTAGGTCGCCGTTTGTATTTGAAGAAAAAGTGCATTCAGTATTGAGTCCCATCCCATTTGTTTAAGCGCGATATCTCCACTGCAATAATCTTCCCACATAACACACGGCATTCCCTGATAGAATGTCAACACAAAAGGTAGACTCTAGTATTTCAAGGTGTGATGAACGATGGCGATAGTTTCAAAACAGAAATTGAAGGTATCGGAAGCTGAAAGCTTTCTTTTGTGCAACATTGTGTATAACATTGTACAAAAATTATACCAGTACCAATATTATGTAAAATATGTAGTATACAGTGTATGGAAAAAACTGAATCCCGGTATACTCATTTTGATATGCCAAGTCAAAATAAGCCTAAGCCTAATGCGTCAATGAAAACATGGTCTTTACGAAAGCACGAACGATTTCGGGTGGATCAGACTTGCTCTGTCCGCCTCTTTGGAGCCCGTACATCAGAAAGCGCATGCTTTCAAATCAACTATGACGGAGCCTAAGCCCGAACCCCAAGCCAAAATCATGGTTTCTAAAAGGCCATAAACTGTTCGTGTTTTCTGAACATGTGACCACCAGGGCCCAGTTTCATAGAGTTCCTTAAGCAGAAAATAATTTAAATATAAACTTTGGGTCAAATTTGCCGAAATTCGGACCTATAGCATCCTTACATAAATAATAACAAGATGCCAAGTGTAATCGTTATCATGTTTCCTAAAATAACATTTTTTATCTGATAGAATAGGCCCATTATTACTCTTGTATGTTGTAATTATGGCAGGCCTTTTGACGTTTCTTACAACAGAAAATATAAACAGATATATTTTACTTATTTGATTCAATTAGCTCTTTCAAAACAAAACTACATTTTGGAAAAACAAATATTATGTCAGAAGGTACCATTTCCTTTCCAAGAAACTGGTCGCAGCATGACTTTAAATTGATCAATGTCTTTGAGAATTTTATCAGCTAAATTCACAGACTTTGACCTCATTCCAGACAGAATGACCTTTCTGCATCGTGGTGCTACCGATACAGTCATGCTACAACATACATATTACATTTAAACTTCCTAGTATTTGCTTGCATAAGTAATGGTAAAGGGCGGCTGGATTAAACGGTCTATCCCCACTTACTCAAACGGACACGGTACCAATTCCATTTAATATTTGTGATATAAAATAAACTACCCCAATTTGCATACACTTCTACCCTGATTGGAACCCTCCTTCCAAATGAGGATATCAATGGTCCCAATCAGGAAACCTTTATATATGATAACGACCAAACTACCCCAATTGGGGTAAACGTTTACCCTAATTGGAACCTTCTTCTCCCAATAAGGATATCGATGGTCACCAATCGGGAAACCTATATGTATGTATGACAACCAAACTATCCCAATTTAGATATACTTCTACCCTGATTGGAACCTTCTACTCCAATGAGGATATCATTGGTCCCCAATCGGGAAACCTATATGTATGATAACAACCAAACTATCCCAATGGGTATTTCCTTCTACCCTGATTGGATTTTCTCCCAATGAGGATATCAATGTTCCCCAATCAGGAAACAACTATGTATGATACCAACCAAACTACCCCAATCGGAGTAACAGTGTCTCAAATCAGGAAACTCTCTTGTTAAATTATGTTCTTCTAGAACAACTAAGTGGCACAAAATGACCAAAATAGTGCGGATTTAACGTCTTCAGTAATCCCACGTTTTTCAAGAATTATCTTCCCCTACCTTAAAAGTAAGACGACGACTGAGAACGCCAGCCAAGGCCCGAGGGAGCTAACATAGCATGTGGGAAGAAGTTGACCATTCTTATTTTAATATTCAAATCCATTAATTTGTAGGATCATCAATATCCCTGCATTGCAAATTATTGTTAACCCTGCGATGCCCCGCCCCTGTCAGATTTACACAGCTGCCCTAGGGTACTGCAGCCAGTAGACCGTGGGGAAACGTGTGTAACTCTTTTGTAATGTGGATTCCATATTTGTTTCAAAGCTACCTTTCCAGAGGTTGTAGAGAGAGTTTGACAAACAAAATTAACATGTTTTAAATGTTTAATTTGTTTTGTGTTAATTAGTATGTGTTTACACTGTAAAAACGCAGTATTTTTTTGTGAACAAGCCTATGGGGAAAGTGTTTTCTAACTGGAGATTCCGAGCCCATGAGTCACACTGCCTGTAACAGGTTAACATTTAACTACACATTTTCACATTTCACCGTTTTGGGGAAATATATAAAATAAAAAAATCTTGAAGTTGTCTCTTAAAAATGTTAAAATCATGCTATTTTTCTTCATAAAATATTGCTAGAGGAACAAAGTTAGAACCTGGTGCACTTAAAAAAATATTTTTAACAGTCTTTTGATTGATTTATTTTTGTTTGCAAAACAATGTGCCAAATTGCGTACTCATAACTATTGTTGCATCATAACATCAAAGAAAAATACGCACACCTTTTTATTCTCAATTATGTACTTCACTATTGGGAAAGCTGACAAAATAAAAGTTTAATTGTAGCTCGAGTTGTTATAATTTAGGTCAGGGGATAGATTTTTCTATCCCTTGTTTCTCAAACCCAGCCGAAAAGATGTGAGGATAGAATTTTCTATCCCTTGTTCCTCAAATCCAGCAGAAAAGAGGAGGGGTTAGAATTTTCTATCCCTTGTTCCTTAAACCTAGCCGAAAAGTGGAAGGGATATATTTTTGTATCCTTTGCTGCTCAAACCAAGCATAAAAAGAGGAAGGGGTAGATTTTTGTATCCCTTGGACCTCTAACATGAAAAAATGTACGTTATATTGCTAACAAATAACTGGAATTTTTCAATATTTTAAATGTAAGCTTAGAAAAATTTGATTGATTTGTAAAATCTGGAGCATGTTTTTTCACAGTTTGGAGGAAAATAAGGTAAAAGAACAATTTGATGCTTTAAAATCCTGTTTTGGTTGCAATTATCGGACTATAATGACAATTTTAAGCATTAAATTTGAATATTAAAAAACGCAGTTAAATAATATGAACCTGTTCTATAGGGTCATAGACCATGTCAATCGGGCCTGTCTGAGGATAGAACTTAAAAGGTTTCACCTATTTTTGCTAAAAACCGAACGAGTAATTAACTAAAATGTGTTTTCGGTCTACTGATTGCATGACCGGTAGGCCATCGGAGGGAGCAATGGTTGTCAACTATCTCTGAATGTCATTGGGGACTATGTTTTGAACAAGCAGTAGGCTGTTTTGCCCTGGCCCCAACGCGGGCATTCTCCGTTGGTGAGGAAAGTGCCCTTGTATTGTATGCAATCGCTTGCCTTTGACAGTCTTGATATAATATCTTTGATAGTTACACCGCTGTAGATAGTCTCTAGTTCGACAGCTCACTTTGTAATGACTGATTTCATTTGTATGATAATTAATGTAACCATCGTTGTGTAATAAGTGTACAGTGTATGCACACCACATCGGCCAGCTGAACGTGCAGTGGGTTCCAGAGTTTTGACCAATGATTAATCCATGAAAAATAAATTAAAGCTAAAGAGTTAATTTATTTCCATCCCAGAGTTTAGCAAACACCATCCAACTAACCTGTGCAAAGTTAATCAAAGTCGGTGGTCACCATGTAGTGAAAAACAAAATCCGACTATTTCATGTTTTGTCAGGAATTTCATGCGTGTTAGAACATCAAGGTTATTTCGATAGCTGTTTATTTCGATTGCAGATATTGTAATTTTGAGGTCTTCAAATTTGAGCTTTTCAGATGAATAGTATAAATCAACGGTTTTTCAGATTAAAACTTATCAATTTTGTTTTGATAATTACAAGGGCCCATGTTTCACGGCTACATGTATGTTTTCACTCTTCCCTCTACAGACACCAATGTTTTTGACTGTGCACATTATTATTGTTTGTTCTGGGAGCGGGACAAATAAACGTGCGCGATTGGCTGAGGGCCACGTCACACGAGTAGGCTGACCGATTATGCTGTCAGGGGTGGTTTAATTCGCAGGGAAAACAATTAGTAAAAACAAACGCTACGCGGTCCTGACATATTAAGGTAACTTATTTGTATCAAAGGATGGACAATTTGCAAATGTAGTTTTAGTTATACATTTTTATATTATATATTGGACGCATAGGCCTAGGATACAATAAATCAGAAAATAATCACAAGGTGAAATGGAACTGTCCATATTTCAACAAGTGATGAATAAAATGTAGGCCTGTCCTATATTTTGTTATAGAAAGGTATAACTACGTGTTACATGCCTCCAACTGATTGGCTGAGGTTTGTTGGTATCTATTTTTCAGTTGTATCTTGTATCGTTGAGTTCGAGGTGTGTTCACTAAGGCTTGCTCGTGTGAAGCCATTTTCGCATTTTCCATCGCAGGCTTTTTTGGTTGGTTGGTGAGCAGTTTGAAACAGCTATTTCTGTCATTGCTTCATTTGAATATACAACTGGCCCAAACACAACTTAAATCGGGAATTGGAAGCAAGACGAGATGGAGAAAAAATCTGTTTTCTCATTCTGTGCAAGTCTAGTTTTTATTGCTTTCTCCACTGTGGAAGTTTTGAGCCAGACTTCTTGCTCCTTTCTACCGACAACTGAATTTTTTGGTGCACAGAATCGAGCTCTGCAAGGTTTCGTTCACAACAGCACAAGGGTCGTGTCATCTGTGACATGTGTAAGAGACTGTATGATAGATCCTCGTTGTATCTCCATCAACTACTTTGACAGCGAGAAACGGTGTGAGTTGAATTCCGCTACAAAGTCCCAGTTCCCTGAAAACTTCATCAGGCTCCAAGGAAGCTTCTACTATGACGGAGACAGAGACACAAATCTCTTATCAGAGTTTGCTTCTTGTAAGGAGCTTCTGCAAGCTGCTAGAGGCAATATGTCCAGCGGTGTCTACACCATCTTTCCCAGCAGTCTGAGTGAGGGCTTGGAAGTCTACTGCGACATGGGGGGAAACGAAGGAGGCTGGATCGTGTTCCAGAGGCGGCAGGACGGAAGCGTGGACTTCTATCGTAATTGGACCGACTACCAGAGAGGGTTTGGAGACCTGAAGGGTGAGTTCTGGCTGGGGAATGATCACCTGCGCGCTCTGACCGAAGCCTCTCCACCAGGAACATGGGAACTCAGGATCGATATGGAAGATTGGGAAAGGGAAGCTGTTTGGGTCGATTATTCTGACTTCAAAATTACAGGTGAAAATTATGCTCTGAACGCCAAGTACATTTCAGTCAGTGAATCAAAAGTGGGCGATTCCCTTGGTTATCATTCTGGGAAACCCTTTTCAACAAAGGACCGTGACAATGATAACAGAGGGGGAAGCTGTGCACAGAAGGACGAAGGTGCCTGGTGGTACGACGACTGCAATGAATCAAACCTTAACGGTAAGTACTACGAGAATCATCCTGTTGAATTCAACCAAGGTCTGCAATGGGAAACCTGGAAAGGAGAATACTATTCACTGAAGAAATGCAGCATGAAGATACGAGAAATTAACTAAAATAAAAATTATTAGATTGCAATCATTCATCTTGAATAACAACAAAATGGCAACTGCGTTGGTTTGAATCCTTGAGCGCTCTCAGATTGTGGATGGATGGCTCTGCCCAACTGATTTAAGGTTAGACTCATTCAACAGTAAAAAATGACAAGCCTATAGGAAACTTTATGTAAAGCATTTTCGGTAAATAATATTTGTGAATAGTGTGAAAAATACTTCAGGAGAACCTGAGCCCTGCAAATCTTTGATTCTATGAAAATAGAAATAAAGAAAAAAAGAAGAAGAAAGAAACAACTCCTTTTAAACCTTAAGGCCCCTATATCAAAACAAAAGCAACCAACTTTTTAAAACTCACACGAAAGCTTTTATTATACGGAGTTTTATATTAATAAAAAGATTTAACGAATTAAAGGGTCTTCATAAGTTTGGTAATGACTCTGAAAATTAATGGCAATAAAAACTTACTTGGAAAGAAGTACAACAGCTTTGGATAGTAACATTTTGATAAACTTTTCACTTCGAAGTACTGCGGTGATGGAAAGAGATATCACTTTTTATCCCCCAAAATTTGAATCTGAGAAGCGTTACTGCAGTAACGTTTCTCAGATTGTGTAATCCAATTTCAGATTATTCTTCCTGCGTGGGCATAACCGCTCAAGCTTTTCGACAATATCTGAAAAACGCTACCACATTTTGAAATGATATTTTCACAGGTTAGTTTTATGGTATACATATATGCAACTTTATAGGATTGAAAAAATTATGGGTTCCAACTACCAAACGTATACAGATCCTTTAAGCTCTACATTGAAAAAGTATAAAGTTAATTGAAGAATTGTTGAATTTCCGCATTTGAGCGTTTGGGTCAGACGTCCAGTTTGGTTCAGTTGTACTCTCACTGTAACTATAAACGTTTAAAAGATTGATAGTCAGCCTCCTCAATTGAAAGCGGGGATAACTTCTCTTTTTTAATGCTTGGCCTCAATCTGGAACTAAACGGTGACTATCAATCCAAGTTTTTAAATGCCGGGGTTTACAATTTGTTGAATCAAATCCTGGCCTGGCCGATCTTGACGTTTGTGTCACGATCGGTTTTCGTTTTTAGTTTAGTTCATTTTTAGTTTAGTCTATGTATAAGGGCAGCTTGAACTCGCACCACTTGTAGTTGAAGCTCATGGGAGACATCTGGATCAAAACAAGCACCCACAAAAGTTCAAGCTCAAAGTTCAAAGAATGGATCATCATGCAATTTAAATGCCTCAAAATCAATAATGTATATACCCTGTACTGTATAACCCATTATTGCAAGCATTCTTTAACTTCGTAACTCGATATCTTTACAAACAGTAATACGGTAATTAAGTTAGCTGCTGGAGGCGACCTTGGTTGGCTTACTAGAAAAATTGTTTAAAAAAACAATTACATCGCGCCACTATCTCCCGGCGCATTGGGGAAATGTGGAGAAAATTAAGACCACATTTTTGTTGGTTAGACCACATTTTGTTGGTTAGCTGGTACCACTTCATTAGCTGGTACCACATCACGTGTATTTCCATACTCATCACAAACAACAGCATCGTATGTATTATGGAATATAACGACCAGATCATCCAAATGTCTATAAGTATTGCATATTAGTTGATGCACAAAATCCTTGTGTTGTAGTGTTCAGAATTGTCTGCGTGATATTGATTTCAGATATAATAAGAGGTTTCATTTCGTTCGTCCTTATTAGTTTCGTTTAGAAAACAATTCACCCAAAGAAACTTATTGTAGATAGTTTATTGTTATTAACCAATGACCAGAGAAGATGACACCCCAAAGGCAAAACATGGACCATCCTCCAATATTGTTATTGCTTACTGCGCCATTTTAGACCGAAGCTCTTGAGTCTAGTTTCCATTGGCAACCAGATGCGTCTTAGTCATAATTATTGCCCTTTTCTGTACAAAAAAGTATTGTGCATGTATGGGGGGGGGGTGACAACAATGCGGGAGGGCATGAAGCCCCCCCCCCCCCGTAGAACAGTGCCTGGAACAAGGCAAACGGAAACTTGGCCAGAAGGCCCCCCCTTAAAAAAATGGTACACCCCCTTGTGCCCCCATACCTTTTACCCTAGTTACGCAATTGTTTATGTACCTGACATTTCTCATAAAATCGGGTCTCGTGACGTATTAACTACAAGTTACTTTTCTTATCATTGTGTTAACGATTTGGCTCCTCAATATCCGTCTAATGACCGAATAATAACCGAAATGTGGAACGCTCTGTCCACCACCATCAGGGAAGCACCATCTCTCATCATCTTCTAGAAATTGTAAAATAATATCTTTTTGCATAACCGAATGTTTAGTTGTTTTGTTCTGTTTCATTTGCCTCTGTACATTTTTTTTTCCAAGGCAAATATGTAAAAGTAACATTTAACTATCTTTTTTTCAAAAGTGGGATGATTTCACAAAGATGTGAAATCATCATTCACTGCTATATGAATGATGATTTCACAAGCTTTGTAGGTCTGAAAGTAACCTGTGCACAAGTACCTTCAGGCCCGCTGGTTAAAGTGCAAGGCACTTTTGAGGGGTCCTTGGTTTCATTACAAAGAAAAAACAAACATGAATATGAGGTTTGTTTTTTTATATTGAATTTTTAAAATGAGCGTATTCAATGATTTGATGATGCCACTATTTCTAGCGCATTCCCTATGTACTACAACAGACACTGAATCTCAGTATATTAAAATGATTTAGCCTCGATTTCATATTGATTTCATCAATGAGAGTACATTCTAAAAACTTCTGGATCAGAACTGACCCAGATTCCGAATCTGGGTCTCATTGGACCTGACCCATTTCTGAGTCAGGCTGACCCGGACAGTTTTGAAAACAGGAATTTAACTCGGATTCTGAGTCAGTTTGACCCATTTCTGGGTCATTTTGACACAGATTCCGGATCATACTGACCCAGAAATGGGTCAGACCCATCGAGAACCTGATCCGGGTCAACTTTGACTAAAGATTTTTGAGTGTACAACAAGATGGCTGAACCGCGATTAATGTGTGTGAAGAAAGAGTTGGGAAAATTTATATGTAACAAAAGTTTGGTATTAATGTACTCGACTTTGCGTAATACTCGATTGTAATGTTGCATTTGCGTAAAAACAACGTGCACTACGTACGATATTAATGAGTTACTTAGTTTACGTCATCCAAATAACACAAACATAGACCGATCTCAGGGGGGGGGGGGGGTTGAAAATATGCACTGCAGTGTGACTCGAAATCTGTGTGAAAATGACCCCAAAATGGGTCAAACTATCGCAGAATCTGAGTTAAAATCCGATTTATGTTTAAACCCAGTTTCCGTGATTACGGTTTCTGCTCATTTTAAATGGACTTTTCACTTTGTTGGAGAAATTTGGTCCATGGTGTTAGTTCGTTAATTACAGTTTACAGCTTGATGATTTAAATCTTAGAATCGCAAACAGCGATAAAACAAATTCGTTAATCAATACTACTTTATGTTTAGCCTGATGAATTCTTGTGAAATTGATGTGATTTTAGCATTATTCCGTGATAGTACCAAAGTTTAGAATTAAATGTTGTCCTCAATCAATTCGAATTAAATATTGTTCTTTTTATATTTGTTTATTATTATTATTTTGTCTTTTCACATTCACAATAAAATAGAATAAATTACAAATTACAAATTACAAATGAACAAAAGCATTAGTTAATACAAATTTGAGTTGTACTGTTAAATAATTGTTGATATTATTGTGTAGTAGTGACGTGGTGTGGGTTTTCATGTAAATTTATTGCAGACATCACAGGTAATTTTACACTTATTTGTTTGATGATGTCATTACTTACAATGTTGGAATGTAAATATGCCCAGCCACGGGGAAGTGAGTTACCAAGGCAACTACGAACAACAGATAATTAAGTAGAATAACTTTCTATTCTTTCTTTCAAGAACCACTTGGTAATTGATTTATAAATTAGTTTGAAATATTGTTACTTGGTTTACATCCAAATATCACGACATTATAGAGGTTGGAAATAGTCACCAGTCTCCCCGCCCCGCCCATACGCGGCGATTATATTATTATTATTTTATTTTATTTGCGTTTATTTATTTATTTTTGGTCCGATTACCATCTCGTGACTACAAAGTCTTAATGAAATTGTTGGCGCGGAACCAGACAAACATATCTCACGGTAAAATTGTTAAGTTCCCCCCAAAACAGTCACAGCGCATGTTCAGTGCCGTTCAGGCTTTAAAATATTTACTTAGAGGGTCTGTACGTTTGGTAATTACTCATCAAATTAAAGGCAATACAAACTTACTTGGTGAGAACTTACTTGTACAGTAGCTTCTGATAGTATGAAGCCTTTTGAGAAACATTACACTTTGAAGTTATGTGGTTATGGAAAAAGATATCAGTTTTTATCCAAAATATTTTGAATCTGAGATGCATTTCTGTCAGAAACGTTTCTCAGATTGTGTATTCCAATTGCAGATTATTCTTCCTGTGTTGACATAACCGTTCCAGACATTCGGCAATATCTCAAAAATGCTACCACCTTTTGAAATGCAATATTCACAGGTTAGTTTTATGGTATATATCTACAATATTATAGGATTGAAACAAACAGTGGGTTCCAATTGCCAAACGTATACAATCCATTTAAAGAGGACAAACATGCGATGACAAAATACAGCACAGCTGGAACAATTTGCGTGACACTAGTTTGTTGAAACTGAGGTTATGCCATTTTGTTATGACTTCAGACTTATGTTTGACGTTTGGCCTTAATGGTTTAGATTTTTTTCATAGGGGCTGTGTATATAATATTGAACAGTCTTTTGTAATGTTTTTGTTTTGTAATGGAGATTAGAAACGTCTATATTATGCAATTTGTGACGTGAGGCCATTTTTCAAAGAGAGCTGCCAAGAACATAAATCTGCTTAGCGCAGATAAATCTTGCTTTCACAAACAGGCTATCGGCTAAAATGCCGTGTGATAACAATATACATTTATTGGGTTCGGTTATGATTTCCCGCAAATTTTAAGTATGCTAAGCATAGGTTTCTGTTGGCAACTCTATGAAATTTGGCCCATGGTGTTAGGTAATATACGGATTACTGTTTAATGATTTAGATGTTAGAATTGCACAGTAATTAAAGGTATTATACAGGATTGATAAGGATAAAAATATAATTGTTTAGTCTAAAAGTTTACTTATTTTGAAGTTCAGTTTAGTATAGAATCGGGGTTTTTTCTGTGAAATCCCTTTGAAAAGAAGTCATATTATTCGAGAAGCTGTATCTGAAAACCTAAAAGAAGAAAAAACAGCAGATTTCGTTCGTTACATAGACCAATATGTTTACATGCTGAAAATTGTGCATGGTTTTTCACACAACGGATGAAGCCCAAATTCTCATAGGTTTGTTATTTCATGTATGGTTGATCACACAAAAAGGAACACTGTCTGCGACTAATTTGTCAGCTCTACCAATCACTGTATAATACCTTTAACCAAATTTGTACCAAAATGCTAAAATTATATTTAGCCTAGAAACTCTTGTGAACTTGATGTGATTTTAAAATGTTATTATTCCTTGGTGTGGTGTTGGTGTTTATGTTTGTAATTTGGTTGATCATTTAAATTGGATTAATGTTTTTTTCAAGGAAAAATCAACACCCAACGGTTACACTTTATGCAGGAAAGGAAAGTTCATGAATTACAAACCGAGAACAAGATAAATGTATTCCTACATTCTAAAACCTTCCGGGTCAGAATTGACCCGGATTCCGGGTCCCATGGGGCCTGACCCATTTCTGGGTCAGTATGACCCGGAATCTGTGTCAAAATGATCAACTATCCGTCAAACTGACGCAGAATCCGAGTCAAAATCTTGTTTAACCAGTTTCCGGGTCAGCCAATTGATCAGGTCCCCTTTGACCCGGAATTCGGGTCAATTCTGACCCGGGAGTTTTTAGAGTGTACATTATACATTCCAATGGTTTTACAGTGATGTGATTTGATTTTCATGTAAATAAATTATTATGCTCGTTTATAGTTTTGATGATGTATTCACCGACAATGAACAATGTAGTAATAATGCTCAGCCGCGACCCTTTATGTTACATTATGAACAACAGATAAATAATTATTAAGTACATTTTCCGCAGATCTTTCTGTTATTTCTGGACAAAAAAGGGGCACTTTTGTTGATTTATAAATTGATTTGAAACACTGTATTACATTAGTTGCTTTCAGTAATTGTTCATAATGGATGTCAAGGATTGTGGCTCCGCACATAATTAATGTCAAAGTAATTTATTAAAACAGTGGGTTGGAAAGTTGTAATTATATACTTTTATAGATTTTACATTAGGCCGTATCCGAATTAGCGGCTACGGCTACAGCTACGACTGTTGCTAGGGACGTCCTATGTCGTCTTCAGCGCATAATAGCGAGGCGATCCAGACGTAGCCGTAGCCGCAGTGTCGGACGCGGCCTCGGTTTGTATTATTAGATAATACATACCCTGTTTAAAATGTAAAATAGCTTGTATAAGTATAATGGTGTGTGAATGTACTGTGTTTCTAATTGAAAAAAAAGGTTGCCCTGATAGGAGAAACAACAACAACACCAGCACCACCACCACCACACCAACAACAACAACAGTGACACACCACAAACAACAACAACAACAACAACAACAACAACAACAACAGCAACAGCAACAACAACAAAATTAACAAAAATAACAACAATAACAACAACAACAATAACAATTACAACATCAACAACACACCACTACCACCACCAACTCCACCACCACCAACACCAACAACAACAACAACAACAACAACACCACCACCACCACCACCACCAACATCAACAACAACAACCACCACACCAACAACAGCAAGATCAACAACAACAACAACAACATTACCACCACCAACAACAACAACGATGACAACAACACCATCACAAAAAACAAAAAAAACAAAAACAACAACAACAACAACAACGATGACAACAACAACAACAACACCAAGAAACAAGCAGCTAAGCACAAAACAATAAATAATAAACATACAAACAAAGAAACAATGAAATAAGCAAATAAATTTAAAGAAGGAAACAAAACAAAGAAGGAATACTTTACATCAACAGTTTTGTGACAGTCTGGACCTCATCTTGCGACTTCATTTTGAGAGTTTCGGTTTCTTTCTTTTGTTAATCCTTCATATATTTTAATAAACAAACTTATATACACTGTTTAGTATGGAAAATATCACTAAATTTATAGCAATTTACTTTTAACTCAAAGATATATATAATTTACATTTAAATTACTTTATATGGAAAATGTTAACCTTTGAAATGGTCACTCATTTCAAAGACATACATTTCCTTGGAATTTGAAAAATAAATTGAGTCAGTTAATCAGGAAAGGAAACCTAAAACAAAATTGTGTAGCCTTTTTCTGTTGGTGTTATTTTCCTAGGGTTAGCATTTCTTTCTGCGTGCCAAATTATATGTTTGTTTATACTGTATCATCAAAGGCATAACAATTCCCCCAACCACCTAACCGCCCGCTACTGGTCATTTCCAATTAATTACCAGACAGCTAAGCCGTTTCCGAGTTAGCGGCTGTGGCTGTGGCTGGATCACCGCGTTAAAATGCGTTGAGTATTGGTTGACCTTAGCAACAGCCACAGCCGCCAATTGGACACGGCCTTATGCAAAAAAAAACAAAGAGTATTTTCGAAACTGTAATTATTTTAACCCTTCGATGAAGCAGCGTCGTGTGTGTGCAGAATGGATAAACCAAGGCCTGAATCCAGGCTAAGGCCATTGTTTCGAAAAGGCAAATCTCGTTTTACAGACGTTGATGGCAGTATTACAATGTAATGGTCAGAGCCGTATATTGAGAGAGTTGCGACAACTTGCGATTAGAAGCCATTTTGTCTCCAAAAAAATGCATTGGCGAATACAGGGTGCCAGACTAGTCTGCCCATTGGGTTGTACTGCATTTTGGAACAAAATGGCGTCCAGCAACCACGTGACCGGAGAAAGCTGGTCCCTCCATGTCGCAACTCTCTCAATACACAGCTCTGGTAATGGTGGATGATGTTTGTGCCACCCCGGGAGAGATGGTGGGGTGGGGGTGCAGGGCAGGGATGAGGGTATAGGGATGTCTTTAGCTCCATGCAGCAATAACGACGGTAGATGAGACGTCAATGGGGTCATTCCATGGAACTAAACGCAGATAACAATGCGTGTCTTTTTTCCCTCTGACCTTGAAACTATTAACAAATGTTATAAGTTGTTTTAAACATGAATAATAAACTACAAGGGGAATTAATTGGAGACAACCTCGTCCCAGGGTGTGTCGAGCAGTACGAGGTGTACGAGGTTGACCGCTCTCTCACCCTGGTATTGGATCATTTGCATATCCAAAATGTTTGGATACGTATGCAAATTAAAATAGTCTGGCTGTGAACATAATACTGAATACACTTTTGTACTATACACCAGTCGTTGTCCAATCAGGGTCCAAGTAAGGAGTTTCCCTTCTAGGGTTTACTATTGTAAACATGCTTGGAAATAAAGTAAACCATGGGGACGAGGTTGGATTGGAGACATCTTAAATAATTTGGGGTTGAACAAAGAAAAATTTACTAGACCGGGATTTGAACCAACGACCTCCGGATTAACGTGCAGATGTGACAGAAGATTCCGGTGTCTGTCCCCCTCCCCCCCCCCCCCGGAGATACTTGTCCCCCATACGGCGAACTGTGTTATTATCTTCTTCTGATAGCGCCCTCATTTGAATTATCCTCCTTCAGCCCATGTTTATTTCCTATATGGAGGACAGAATCTCCGGCGCTCTTCCAACTGAACTATCCAGCATCCAGCCCTACGTTGCCGGTGTGGCAGGAGATTCTTTCCCCTGGAGATTCTGTCCCACCTTGCGGCGAATTGTGTACACATTTCTTTTGATAGCGCCCTCTTTTGAATCATCCTCCTCCAGCCCATGTTAATTTCCCGTATGGGGACAGAATCTCCGGGGGACAGATTTCCCTGGGACACCGGTCTCCCTTTTTTGTCAATATCTGTGCAAGATGCAGTAGGAAGCCATACAACATTAAACTGCCGTGTAGCTAGGGATCACACCCAAGTTTACGATACAGGGGAAGCGGCAGCCAAGGGATCAACTTTAAGCTACACATTGAGTACCACGCATAGCAACCTATGCGCTAAGTCCTCGGAACTTTCATGTTGTTATGGTGGAAGCCCAAATCAATGACGCTACACGTTGTGTGTTTACCCCACAGACATAGTACCTATAGACGGACAGTAGGGGGCGCCAAACTGAAATTTTGGATTTTCTGAAACCATGGGCGAAAGTGAAAGCGCGTCAACACGTTTTATACACGTTCAGGCATAGCCTCGAGGCAGTGCTCCCACTTTCATGTATTTTTTCTGAACTTGCAGGAGATTTTTCCCGATGATGGATTGTAAATTAAATAATGAATTTTAGGAAATCCCTAAAACAAAACAAAAAACGGAAAAATTTAATTGCAAAGCAAATAAATTACATTTCTCATTTCCAAACATGATTTGTTCGCGTAGGCCCTCCAGAAAGTAAACATTAATTATATCGCCACTTGTTAACAACCGATTTGGTGTAAAGTTTGTCCTGCTGATTGTGACTCGACCAATATTACATATTAAGTTAAAGGAAACTGGAGTCGTACAAAAGTCGTTTGATTGACAGCTTTTGCTGACTTTAGGGGAGGAAATCGTGAGAAAATTGTAAACAAATTATTATATAACCTAACTAGGACTGTCATTTTCTAAGCTTTCGTGTCGAAAAAACTCATTTTCACCTTAAAAGGCAATGTGTCACACAATGAAATGAAAAAAAAATTAGCTAATTATTTAATTGATAAATAAATCAAGGACAAATTAATAAAAGAAAAGAACAAATTGGGCCTATAAACAATTTATACATAAATAAGTAACTTAGGCGAGGATCCACAGGAGTTTACCCCCCCCATCCCCTCCCCTCTCTGACAAAAAAATAAAATTATAGTAGGAATGGTTTTATTTTTATTTTTATACTACAGGGGTTTTATGTGTGTTATAGTGAGCATTATGAATGGGACTCTGAATAGAAAGCATATTGCCTGCCCCCCCCCCCTCCCGCCATCAACAATTCCTAGATTTGCTCCAGGAACATTTATACAATCAAATAAAAATACAAGACCCCAACAGGAAGCCGGCGATGAGACAAGCACTTAAATGTACAACCCATTACCCCCAACAAACAACCCAACTAATGTATGACCAGAAATCAATACATATACACTGATACAATTTTAAACACTGATATATAAATAATAAAATGTTTACACATAATATTTCAAACACTTTTGGCATTTCAAAAATTCTTTGCAAATTATTATACAAAATATATTGGTTCCATTTGAGTACTCTTTAAATAAATATTGTACATAAATAATGAAGTATTTGCATGGTAAAATTAAAACACATTTCGAAAATTACTCATAAATTATTATAAAATATTCTATGCATTTGAGTGCATTGCTGCAGAATAAAATCATAAGGTGAAATCTGGATTGTTCCATTTCACGAGGCAAAGCTGAGTGAAATGGAAAAGCCAGATTTCACCGAGTGTTTATGCAGGACAATGCACTCAAATGCATCCAATATTTGGTTCATATAACACATCGGCCTAGGTGCTAGTCATTTCATTTTGTTTGTTCACAATAAATACAAAATAGACACGGAAACTCGTCTGCACCACACTCTGAAAATTTTAAAAGCCTCTTCTAATCAACATTGATAACTCCAAGAAAACCTCAACCTTGACAAGACATTGCCTCGTTTGGACAAATACGCAGGAATTATTGTGTTGGAGATAACACCCTGCAGTGTGAAGCATCCTTCATCCTATATTATCCATATAGGACTCATTTGTTACATTTTGGAGCGTCGCAGCAGTATACATGCATAGGATGAGAGGCTGGTGACGCGTATTCCATTAATCAAATAAAAAGGATCTGTTCGTGAAGTATTTAATATGGAAAATGAAAATCATTGTCTTTTGAAAAGGTTTCACTATTTTGCAGTGCACACAACATCAATTTTTAGTAAATCAATTCAAAAACATCAATACAGACTATTAATATCCAGCAGGAATAAAATAAAACAAAAGGAAACCTTAACAATTCTACGGAGCTAGATGTTTCATCCTACTTGTCAAAGTTAAGGGTTTATACAATAATAAATGCAATCAACTCACTGGGACCTAAAGAAGTACCTTATATAGAAACACAACATGAAAAACCTGAAGAAATTTGTTCAAATCTAATTCACTTCCCTAGCTGTTTCATCTTTTTATACCTGAACTGATGTTTTTCTTTCAAAAGAAAATTATTTTGTTCGACTTTCAGATGTAAAAAACACTCAGCACTAATCACTGCATAGTAAACTCAATCAAGTTTTAAGAAATAAAACTGTAAGTATATTTATTAAAAACCGGTAAAATAAAATAAGGAACAATCCGAAGAATGCTTCATCCTGTATCCAACTTATTTTTAAATTTTCAATGAGAAGCATATCATGAATTCAAGATCATACTTCTACTAGTCTCATGAGTTATTCTCCAATTGTACTTTGTTGAACTAAATAGTAAACAAAAAAACGAAAAACAATTACTGCCTTCAACCGGATAATTTGGTCATTAATCTTCATGATTCTGAAGACGCCTTCTCTGAGTCCGCCACGGTCTTTCCTTCTTGTGCAGCAAATTTAAGACCCCAAGAGGGAATCTAAAAGTAATCAGATGTTCACTGTTGTCATTGTAAAGATCATCATCGCCAACACAATGGGGACTAAAGAATTAAAGTTTTTGGTAGCCATTTGGCCTAGATTATGTACGTTAAATGTAGTCTAGTAATTAGAACACAAGCATGGATGAAGAATAAGTATTAAGAGACTATACTCCCTTGGCCAGAGGGTTCTGTTGTATGATCAAATTGGAATAGGTAGGACAGACAGTTATTTGTTAGACACCAAAGCTCATCAGTGATTATTTTGCAACTTGGATGAAAAACTTGGAAAAATCAACAAGGGTTAGACATGAAATGGGAAAGGTTGCAGACAAGAAGGTTAATAGCAGTGGCACTGCATATCTCCAGAGATGCATTGTAAAATAAAAATAAAATTAAAAAAACAAAACAAACTCTATCATAGTCTATTTAAAGCAAAATGTGTCCCTCGTTTGGATTGGATATGGATAGTTGGACAGCCTTCTCTTCGACCTTTCCTTTTCCCTTCATTTGTAACGTTAAACAGTAAACATTTTATCAACACAAGAGTCAGACTCCAGTCAAATTATCAAAAATCTCAATCAGTCAGTCATTCGACACAAGATCACAAGCATGACATTCACAAGTTATTTAAAAAGGGTAAGGTGGCACGGTTTTTGGCACATTTTCATTGTTGGCAACCCCAATATGTTCATACATCCGGCAATAATATTCAGAATTCAGTATAATCATGGAGGTCCTCCATGGTATAATAAGTATAGTGTTATTTCGTAAACTTATACAAGTTAACGTCGTAACGAACGTCTGTACTGTCACTTTTGTGTTGTGTTGTGTAGGCCCAAACGACGTCCATATTCCGGTACAGATTCGGTCAAATAAAATCATCTTTAAAAACACCATTTCTGCCTATTTCTAATAAACCAAAAAAATACTCACAAGTGAAAAGAGTTTCCCCTCTCTATTGCTTCGATTGATGTAGCCGTAGCATGCACATGTCTTATTAAGCATTTTGACGATGGATGATGTGATTTTCGCAGACAACAACAGAGGAAGGAACTTTCCCCATGCTTTGCATTCGATGTTGTTTTTGCCAACGTACAAAATGGCCGCCCGTCGCGTAACTAACTAGGCCAGTGCGCCCTCTAGTCAGCGGCGGCGGAACACTTTTAAAAGTGGGGGCCTTTTTTGCCTATGTATTTTATTTCCATTTGCACAATATAGGTATGTAGGCACACACCGGCTATATGTTGGTCTATTTGGGGTACAAAATAGACCCACACATGACTCTGACGGTCTTCCAGGAGTAGAGTAGACCAATCCCTAAACATAACGGAACATAGTACGCACGGAGCGATCAAAAAATAAACATTCACTACACTGTGCGTGCGACGGGGAGAGCGCGCGCGATGTAAGTCATTTACGGGCTGTACCACTTTGACACGGGGGTGGAGTACAATAATCATAAGAATGGGCGTTGCGTATTACTGTGATACTCGAAGTTTCACGCAGTCATTGTGGTTTAAGACAATAAAACGTGAGATAAAGCTTATATAATTAGCTATCAGATCCAACTTTTCCAATGACTGCATTAAACAGTAGTTTCCTGTATGGACACCCCCACTCTCCCAAAATGAGCTGTCCTTGTACTAAGTCAATGGCCATGTTTACGTTAACGCGCGCTCGCACACACAACACTGAAAGGGTTATGCTGCAAAATATGGACAGCGTATGTTCCGTTCTAGGGCAACAGGTTACAGTTAACCAATCATCAAAATTGTTACATGAATGAACATATAAACTGTTCAGCTTCAAGAAGCCGTTTGATCCAGGCAACTGCGCGGCGCAGTTCACGAGTTATGGCAGGTTATGTAAAACGAATAGAGGCAATTTCGATAGTTTTTCACTCCCCGCCATAGGCGCGAGAAAGAAAGTCAATTTGTTTAAATAAAAAGGGCAACAAGTTCCCTATTATATAGAACTGAAGAACGTACATGAATTGAAAAAGAGTAAGTTCCTCTTCAAAATACTGAGTGATCCATAAAATTCGCTTGTTGCAATCTCGAGTTATTATGAATTTTGTAAGAAATTATGCATTTTAAAAGTATATTTTGTGCGTATTCGGGGCCGGACATAAAACGCTCAATGCAAATGAGCGCTATGTTCCGTTATGAGAAACTGTCAAATTTGGCCGTTATCGAGCATTTTCAAATATCTAAGTACACGTGATTTATCTAGATAAACCACAAGATCTTTGGAGTTAATTTTACTTTCAGCGATCTAAAAAGTGTATTACTGAACCAAATTCAACTCGACTGAGTTAACAACAGGAGCGATTGACGCAGCTCTAAGCCAAAAATGGAATTTGCCCGTAAAAATGGCGTTTTTCGGGAACGATCGTTAGACAAAATTACTATACCTTATACATTGAACAACTACCACCATTCTGTGATTTGCCAATTGGCCATCAAGACGTGTTTTGTTAGATCGACTAAATGCAGATTGTGTCTACGTCATTCAGCCGCTAAGCTAATCGGATAACGTGGCGAGTGCGCATGCTCATAAGACGCATCCCGACCGTGCCTCTATAGCCTCTTTCTAGAAAGGTGTCTTTATGAGCATGCGCACTTGCAGACGAGCATTTTTCAAATCGGCCGCACAAGAAAAATCTTTTTTGATGAATTATCGGAAATAGGTTGATTTAATTTGTGAATATGTATATGTAAATATAATACAGGGTTGCTTGGAGTATTGAGACCACATGCTCATACAATAAAATATTGACTATTGACCTGAAGACAGCACAGAAAGTGGTTTATGGGAGTTGTTGATTTTTAATGTAAATAAATTATGGTGGTGTTTCAGTGGGTGTGTTGTTCATCCTACCTTTTACAGAAATCAAAACAGGACAAAACAAGGTCACAATACTGCACCAAACCACACGTTTCACTTTATAAAAATGTACAGGGCAGCGACCTACACCACCCGGTACTCAGAGCTACATTCTACCTTGCACTTCAAAGAAGGACATTACAGTGTTGACTTGTTTTTAATTAAGATGAATTTTAAACCATTTATGGGTGTGATGAGCTAGCACACATTGGTGATTCAGTGCAAATCAAGGAACCCCTAATGTGAGACCCAGCACAATGAATTTGAAAAATACTTTCGCGGTAATATGCGCCATCATGTTCAAGCGTGCTATTAAAACCAATGGACCATCGCACCAGTCCTCAGTAAACTTTGGGAAACCTAATTGCAAAGTGAACAGTGATTAGGGCCTATAACGTGGTGGTCAAGTTTTATGGACGGTGAAACTTGTTTTCAAATTGAAACACAATTGTCATTATCATCGGCGTTTATACGAATCAGCAAAATTTCCCCTTGAAAAAAAAAAAATCGAGAACCACAAACTAGAAAAAGAAAGGTTACACTATCGATTTAAATATAGGAATCAAACTTTAATAATAAAACAAGAATATATTTTTGTTTCGGGGGATAAAAAAAGAAACTTGAAGAAAACCCAAATGAACAGTTATACTCGATCGCGCAACATTGCACTCGAGAGGCACTAGCGTACAGTGGCGTAACTAGACATTTTCATTTGGGGGGGGGGCAAGTGGGGGCAAAGATTAAATTTGGGGGGCCAAAGAAGTGCAAGATTATCATTAAATATGTTAACTGATAGTTGATACACACCAGCTGATACACACCAATGCAGTTCTAAAACAGTCTACATAGTTTGCAGGTAACAGAAGATTGCAAAAACAACAACATCTTAGAGAACTTGTCATTTTTATAAGATAAAACTGTTCGACTGTATACAAGGATTAAATTACCAACAGTGATTACCAAGTATCAATTTAGAGTTGTACACGGTATTCTCATATTAGGCTCTGTGAGTACTAATTAAATTATTGTTTGTATGCTTTATTTCAGTGTAAATACCCAAAACATAATAATTGTGACAAGTGTGAGCCATTAAAAAATCAAAATCAAAATACAGAATTGAAATTGTGGGTGTAACTATAATAATCACATTTGTGTGCTTGTCATGGCACTTGTGCTACTAGCGCTCCCAGTATTACTAACAGATACATCTTCTTCGAAATTCTCCTCGGCGGAATTCTCGGATGCAGAGTCCATGCAATACTCTGATGGTACCACATAAGAATCAGAATCTTCTGTATTTTTCCGTCTCTGCCTCTTAGGTGTTGGAGCACGAGGCAAAGACGGGCGCTTTGATATGGAGAAGAAAATGGTCTAAGCTACCTTTTTCGCTGGCGATTTTGCTGTTTAAATCTCCCTGTTGTGCATCTGAGTAGGCCCTACAATGTGTTTACGGAGCTATTGGTCTGCGTTCAGGGCCCAATTTCATGGCTCTGCTTACCGTGGAATTCTGCGCTTACGCCCAGCTGCGTCCCATAGAAATACACACGTTACAATGCGCGTCAGCGCAGAATTATTTGGTAAGCAGTGCCATGAAATTGCAACATACCGCCAATACGATCGCGCGCACGTTTCCATGCATTTGTCGGCATGACCGCGTTATAGTCCACATACTGATATGAATAAAAGTTTTACTTTTTACGGCAGCATTATTGTAAGAATATACTTTTCTGTGATTTCATATGGGGGGCAAGAGGGGGGGGCAAGGGTTCTGAGCGGGGGGCGGGCAGGCCCCCTCCCTCTGGTGACGCCACTGCTAGCGTAGTCCGCTGGGCTACGTGGGAATGAAAATTAGGCTGCAAAGTACTTCATATAATGTCACATCATGCAGTCGTGTACGCGTCAACAGGGGGAGGGTGGGCTCGTTTCGCATCATTTTACCACTGCTTAACTAAATGAACTAGAAATATTTTCGGGGCCTAATAAAGATGACATCGGGGTTATTATCAGATGTATGGGAGACTACATTTAAAAAACATCTGATACAACATTGCGGCTAAGGCTGTAACTGCGGCTGGTGCATGCTAACGGCTCCTAATGGGAATAACGCACGGAGACACGTTGTGGCGCAGCCGGGATTCCGGAACCAGCCCGCTATAAAGTCAGCCTATTTTTTACACCCGATCGCTAGTCTCGTGTGTGCTACTCGCACCAGCGGTGACTCGCACTGCAGGGCTGGTGAAATGTGCATCGTGGGCCATTACTATTAACTATAGTATAATCTATTGTCCGGGGATGGAAACTCGCCTAAGTTTGGCGTTACTTGCTGTTTTTTGTCATATGAATAAGATTATTTTGAGAAATGTAAAGGTGTGTATAATATTACAAAAGGTAGTTGTCAGTGAACCATAATTTGGTTTCAATAGCTCGATTAAAAGTGGGGGGGGGGGCAAAATGACTACATTTTCAAAAGTGGGGGGGGGGCAACGGGCCCCCGGTTCCGCCGCCGGTGCCTCTAGTTCTGATATATAACTCTATGGTATATAGGTATTATATTTCTGTGGCTTACCCACATCGTAAAGCGGGGCACAAGCATTTGTCAGGACAGATCAGGTGAAGCAAAAAAAAACATTCTCAACAATCTGTTTGAAATGCAGATGTATTGATTTCTTAACCACGTATAGCTGAGCGTTATTACGTGTGTACATTAGCCAACACGCACGTTTGAGACCAATGACCCCTTGCGTCAATTCCTTTGTGTACATTTTGACTCCCAAAATGGCGGACAGGATAGGCCGTGTAAGTATGCTGCGCGTTGTGCAACCTACAAGCATAAGACGTAACGCGGGCGTTTAGACGTACACATAAAATAAAACGTATAGTTTAGTTATGCCTAAACAGCCGAAAAAGTAGGTTTTGTTAAAAATCTCACTTTCATCCAACTTTCCAAAAAAAAAAAAGAATGATGTAAATAACATTGAAAATTGAATGACACATAATATGGAACACTAGACCAAGTAACTGGGGCGCTGTACTCCTTTTTCGAAATCAGGACATCATCGGTCGTACTAGCGCCCCAGCTTAATCCCCGAGCAAAACTCAATTTGGCCAGTATCCACGGGTGCCCTGCCTTAACCGTGATGACCACGCGGTTGAGGCAGGGCACCTGTCAAATTTTAGACGGGTGTCCTGCCTCAACCGCGGTGTTATCACGGTTGAGGCAAGGCACCCGTCTAATCGACGGGTGCCCTACCTCAAATCCAGTTACTGGGTCTAATGGAACACCATACAATACTTACAGTGACCCATTTTCACTCAAGGTGAATATTAATTGTTATTATTTAACCACGTTAGTCCATACCAAACAAAGGGGCTAATGAAACGCCAAAAACAGTTATGCCAAGAAACAAAATGCAACACAAAGAAAAAAACGGGGGAAAAGCGGCGCAAAAAAAGAAAACAGAAAATAAATCGCACAAGGAACTCCATACCATACACAAAAGTGACCCACTTTCACTTCAAGGTGAACACATTTACTTGTAATCGTTTTTCCTCCACCGTAATGAGTTTCTAGGCGCGGCAAATTCAGCCTCATAAATAACTAAACTCTGATTTCCATTTTTAAGCTACGTGACTTTTCATACGAAATTATGAAAGTATGGAAATGTGTTCTTTCCCCCAAAAACACCAAGGTCTCAATTTATTAAGCTCTTTCAGTTATGAGAAAAATATAATTAGCTGTTGCAAACCGCTTACCAACCAAAAGGACCTATTATGGTATAATTGCAAAAATATTGAATGGCCTGACGTTTCGACTCTAGCAGAGTCTTTCATAGTCTTGGCCCAAGACGTCAGTGATCGATAGCGGATAGTGTACTGCGCTCGGTTACAACGCCTTATAGCGCGCCCTCTTGTGGCTTGAATTACCCAACTTGACTGGCTCTCACTAACGTCTTGGGAATCTCGTAGCGCAAGTTGAATTGTGGGCGTCGCCGTTTTATGTAAATAAGACCGTTGTCAAGGTTGTGTAATGCATTATTCAAATACGCGAACAACAATATCGTTGACTACAGAAAACATAATGTCGTTGTACGTCTGGCATCTTGTTACATTTGTGATTTCAGTTTATTGAAGGCACATTTGTGATTTCAGTTTATTGAAGGCACGGGACCACCTGCTACTGACTATTTATTATTATTAGCAACCACCGATAAATCACCGTACCATTGTCGTTCACGTACTGACTTTGTATTCAAACTTTAGGGCTAGTAATTTTACAAATTCATAACACACAGTCCAGGAGAATGGATGATTGAAGTACACACATGTATCCATACAACTTATAAGTAAATATATTTCAGTACATATGAGCGGCAGTACATTTCTATTCTTGAAATTATGCCTAAAGAGCCAACAAACACTATGTGCTATGTCTTTAACAACATACCATTTATATGCCTATTTCTGCTGGAATGCACCATGATGCAAGTGTGGTTTTGAATACCAGCCTTATACTTATACTTAGTAGTATGTTTGAACCAAAAATCACTTAGGAAAATACATTGACAAATAATTTTTTTTTAAAGGCTGACAACTAAAAATGTAAAAATGGCTGGCGAAAACAAAACATTTGTTGAAATACTTGTGCTGAACTGAACTTCAAAACCTACAATGGTCAATACTATGTATGCATCACACTAAGAAGAATGACTAAGGGATGCTTTTGTTTAAACGGTTGATGTGAATAGCATGCCATCTTGAATTTTGACCGACTGACTTGTGGTGATGAACTTATTTCTACCTCCATGACTTAACTAAGTTACTTGTCTGTTGACCAAAGTGAAAAAAAAACCACAGATCAATGTTGAGATGCTTCAATCACTCTAACATTAAATTCAAATTCAAATTCAAATCACTTTATTATCCCCAAAACGGGAAATTAATTTCGGCCTTTACAACAATAAGTTCTCAACAAACACGTTCTTTTATTTCTTTATCGCCAAACACAAATCTTTCACAGAATTGTGATTACGAAAATGATAAAATTTGAAAAAACTAAACAAGAAATACCCCACGTCAGCAGTTAAAATGCACGGTTATCACAGCAGTTATGTGGCACAACTTTTTGTACTTGTGTGATCAGCCCGCTTACATTGTAGGGTGTCAATGAAGTTTTTCATCTGTTTCTAAAGTGGAGTTTTTCTGTGTCTAGGATAGTTTATGGCATTTGATAGACTCTGTTGCTCATCACGCCCAATAATCATCAATTTCACTCGGTGTTCAAAAAATGACAAAGTTGTGGGCCCCTATACATCAACCCCCAGTCCAAAAGCAATGGTTCGAAGATTATGCGCACAGCTCCCTCAGTGTCAGAAAAGCTATGTAGAAACTCATCTTCAACATCACAACATCACTCTCTGTAATGGTATGATACATGTTGACAATAAATTGTGATGCGTTGCTGGAACTTTGCAGCAAAAAGCAGAGTACAGTTGTGCTGACGTCTTTCCTGGTAATTGGCCCCTGGAAGAAGAATTATGAAATAAATACAATAAGCTCATATATATTATCTCAGTGTATTATAGAGAAAATTTCACAGAAACTATTAATATTTTACCAATGTACAGTAAAAGGGTCTCTTCAATTCAAGCACTTTTGTGCTAAACTTGTTCTGCATATGCTTGAAATAATCATGTACATTTGTTTTTATGATCATAATTCGTAATCCTCGACCGCCGAGGGTTATGATCATCAATCAACACATACCGATTGCAAACAAGTGTTTCAACAGTGCATGTACACAGAAGAAAGATGTCAGTTAGAAATTAAACAAATGTCAGCCAATGATGAGCCAGTGTCAAATCAAGGGATATGCATCTGTGCATTATCTTAAAGCGTTGTTGACTCAACTCAGACAAATCGAACCTCAGGGAAGTCAAGGAGTGTTTAAGAGCACAGTCCGAGTCTACAAAAACAAATGAATATTAGGTCAGTTTTCTTCATACAGAATCAATCAATAAAAAAAATTCTCTTTTAACTCACCACTTTGTGTAATCTACCTCCATGGTGTAATTATACTGCAGAAATTCCCACACTGGTACAATAGGGCTTCAGGAAGGAGGAATGCAGGACTGATGAACAAAGAAGTAAACTGGTGGAGTGGTACTAATAAACATGATAAAACGAGTATTTTTCATGCCTCAGGCAGCCTTCTCCGTTTGTTCATCTGTGAATCCAGACTGAATCTAAGTCGTTCAGCTTGATTCAACTATCAAGACCAACAATTTTTAAGAGCACGATATAGACTATTTATAGCAAGCGATTCGGCCACAAACTGACGAAGTTATTCTTCACAACACAAAAACACATCAGTCAGAGGCACTAGCTCATAGCTGACTAGTCGTTAATTGCCATCTATGATCTAGTCTACAGCAGATCTATAGCTTATGATTGCTTCGGCTTTTACTTTTCCATCTTAAGCATGTCACGAGCATATTTCTTTTCTAACGTGAATCGTACTTCTACTTGCACATTGACAGTGACACTGACACTTTCCTCCACCACACACACACTGACAGCAGCCGCCATGTCAACGTTGCAAGCTGCAAAACATGACCCTGGGTCACATAATAAATTATTTAAATTTATTACTACGATCGCGCGCTGATTGGTTCCCTAGGAAAGGCTGGGGAGAAAACAATGAAAAAGTTAAGCCAGCGCTACGAGATTCCCAAGACGGTAGTGAGAGCCAGTCAAGTTGGGTAATTCAAGCCACAAGAGGGCGCGCTATAACGAGTTGTAACCGAGCGCAGTACACTATCCGCTATCGATCACTGACGTCTTGGGCCAAGACTAAGTCTTTCACTGAGGCTAGATTACAACACAACACACCCAAACAGGTATACTAGTGGAAAAGAAGCAGTCAACTAGTGGAATGGAATGAAAAGAGTTAGAGGCAGAAAGCTCACAGAAAAAGCAAGGGATGAACAATGAGGAAGGAACTCTCTGTTGATAATTCTTCAGCGTGTGGCCACACTCGCATTGAACATTGAACACGGTGTTAATATCTAGTAAGGACTGTGGTAACACCATGCACATGAAATCTATCTGGCAGTTGTGGTGGTTCTAAAGTAGAACCGGGTGTAACACCAATACTTTAACCACGTTCCCGAAGTTTTGATGGTGTTCTGTGTAGAGATGGTAGGGAATATTTAATCCGACGCGGCTGGTGCATGGACAGATACAGAAATGTTGGTCACTGCATTTTGTGTGTACTTGGCCTTTTCTGTTATTTCGAAATCAGGGCTTGGCGCTCGGACCCAACATTCTTGCAATACTCTGAAGAAAGCTGACTTTATTGGCGTAAGCAATCAAGTTTTAGAAGGTTTTGTTTACAGCCGTACAAAAACATCTTTTGCTGTGAAATGTGTGAGAGACTGTGTGAGTGATTCTAGTTGTGTTTCAATCAACTACTTTGAAAGCAAGAACTATTGTGAGTTGAATAATGCAACGAGATCGAAGTTCCCTGAGAAATTCAGTAAGTTCCAAGGAAGTGTCTACTTTGACGAGGAGGAAAACGGCAACCTCAGAAGCACTTTTTTCTCGTCAGAGTTTGCTTCTTGTAAGGAGCTTCTGCAAGCTTCTGGAGGCAAGATTTCCAGCGGTGTCTACACCATCTTTCCCAGCAGTCTGAGTGAGGGCTTGGAAGTCTACTGCGACATGGAGGGAAACGACGGAGGCTGGATCGTGTTTCAGAGGCGGCAGGACGGAAGCGTGGATTTCTACCGTAATTGGACCGACTATCAGAAAGGGTTTGGAGACCTGAAGGGTGAGTTCTGGCTGGGGAATGATAACCTGCGCGCTCTGACTGAAGCCTCTCCTCCAGGAACATGGGAGCTCAGGATCGATATGGAAGATTGGGAAAGGGAAACTGTTTGGGTCAATTATTCTGACTTCAAAATAACAGGTGAAAATTATACTCTGAACGCCAACTACAACTCAGTCAGTGAATCAAAAGTGGGCGATTCCCTTGATAGACACTTTGGGAAACCCTTTTCAACAAAGGACCGTGACAATGATAACTATGGAGGGAGCTGTGCACAGAAGGACGTAGGTGCCTGGTAGTACGACAACTGCCATGAATCAAACCTCAACGGTAAGTACTACAATAATCAGGCTGTTGAATTCAACCAAGGCCTGCAATGGCAAACCTGGAAAGGAGACTACTATTCACTGAAGAAATGCAGCATGAAGATACGAGAAAATAAATAAAATATTAGATTGTAATTATTCATCTTGAATAACAACAAAATGGCAACTGCGTTGGTTTGAATCCTTGAGCGCTCTCGTATTTTGATATCGCTTCTGTGGATGGATGGCGCTGCCCAACTGAAATCGCATTTAAGGTAAGACGCCTTCAACATTAAAAATGGCAAGCCTAGGAAACTGTTATGTAAAGCATTTTCGGTAAATAATATTTGTGAATAGTTTGAAAAATACTTCAGAAGAACCTGAACCCTGCAAATAATCTTCTATTCTATAAAAAATAGAAATAAAGAAAAAAAGAAGAAGAAAGAAACAACTTCTTTTAAACCTTAAGGCCCCTATATCAAAACAAACGCAACAAACCTTTTAAAACTCACACGAAAGCTTCTGGTTCTAAAGCTTTTATTTTACGGAATTTTATATTTATAAAAAGATATAACGAATTAAAGGGTCTGTATACGTTTGGTAATGACTCTGAAAATTAATGGCAATAAAAACTTACTTGGTAAGAAGAACAGCAGCTTTTGATAGCATAATGCATTTTGAAAAACTTTTCACTTGGAAGTACTGCAGTGATGGAAAAAGATATCACTTTTTATCCCCAAAAATCTGAATCTGAGAAGCGTTACTGCAGTAACGCTTTATACTGCTTTATATGCCTCAAAATCAATAATGTATATACCCTTTACTGTATAACCCATTATTGCAAGCATTCTTTAACTTCGTAACTCGATATCTTTAAAAACAGTAATACGGTATTTAAGTTAGCTGCTGGAGGTGTCCTTGGTTGGCTCACCAGAAAAATTGTAAAAACCAGTTACATCGCGCCACTATCTCCCGGCGCATTAGGGGAATGTGGAGAACATTTTTACCACATTTTTGTTGGTTAGCTGGTACCACATCATTGGCTGGTACCACATCACATGTATTACCATACTCATAACAAAAATAACGTATCGTATGTATAATGGAATATACGCCCAGATCATCTAAATGCCTTTGAGTGTTCCATATTAGTTGATGCACTAAATCCTTGTGTTGTAGTGTTCAGAATTGTCTGCGTGATATTGATTTCAGATATAATATGAGGTTTCATTTCGTTCGTCCTTGTTAGTTTCATTTAGAAAACAATTCACCCAAAGAAACTTATTGTAGATAGTTTATTGTTAGTAACCAATGACCAGAGAAGATGACACCCCAAAGGCAAAACATAGACCATCCTCCAATATTGTTATTGCTTACTGCGCCATTTTAGACCGAAGCTCTTGAGTCTAGTTTCCATTGGCAACCAGGTGCGTGTAAGTCATAAATATTGCTTTTTTTCTGTACAAAAAGGCATTGTGCATGTTGGGGGGAGGGGGGTAGACAAAAGTTGCGGGAGGGCCTGAAGGCCCCCTCCCCGTAGAACAGTGCCTGGAACGGAAACTTGGCCAAAAGGGCCCCCTTTAAAAAAATGGTACACCCCCTTGTGCCCCCTAACATTTTACCCTAGTTACGCAATTGTTTATGTACCTGACATTTCTCATAAAATTGGGTCTCGTGACGTATTAACTACAAGTTACTTTTCTATCATTGTGTTAACAATTTGGCTCCTCAATATCCGTCTAATGACATTGTTTTATAATAACCGAAATGTGGAACGCTCTGTCCACCACCATCAGGGAAGCACCATCTCTTATCATCTTCTAGAAATTGTAAAAAAAAATCTTTTTGCAAACCGAATGTTTAGTTGTTTTGTTCTGTTTCATTTGCCTCTGTACATTTTTTTCCAAGGCAAATGTAAAATAACACTATTGGAACTAAATTGGTATTATTGGAATTAAAACTTTCTCAATTTTTTTTGAAACAAAATGCAAAGGGGGATGCTTGTGAAATCATCATTCAAAAAGCTATGAATGATGACTTCACAAGCTTTGTAGGCCTGAAGGTACCTGTGCACAAGTACCTTCAGGCCCGCTGGTTACAGTGCAAGGCACTTTTGAGGGGTCCTTGGTTTCATTACAAAGAAAAAACAAACATGAATCATGAGTTGGGTTTTTTCATTGAATTTTTAGAATGAGCGTATTAAATGATTTGATGATGCCACCATTTCTAGCGCATTCCCTATGTACTACAACGGATACTGAATTTCAGTATATTAAAATGATTTAGCCTTGATTTCATATTTATTTCATCAATGAGAGTACATTCTAAAAACTTCTGGGTCAGAACTGACCCAGATTCCGAATCTGGGTCTCATATTGGACCTGAACCATTTATGAGTCAGGCTGACCCGGAAAGTTTTGAAAATAGAAATTTAACTTGGATTCTGCGTCAGTTTGACCCATTTCTGGGTCATTTTGACAAAGAATCCGGATCATACTGACCCAGAAATGGGTCAGACCCCACGAGAACCTGATCCGGGTCAACTTTGACTCGAAAGGTTTTTGAGTGTACAACAAGATGGCTGAACCGCGATTAATGTGTCTGAAGAAAGAGTTGGGAAAATTTATATGTAACAAAAGTTTGGTATTAATGTACTCGACTTTGCGTAATACTCGATTGTAATGTTGCATTTGCGTAAAAACAACGTGCACTACGTACGATATTAATTAGTTACTTAGTTTACGTCATCCAAATAACACAAACATAGACCGATCTCGGGGAGGGGGGGTTGAAAATATGCACTGCAGTATGACTCGAAATCTGTGTGAAAATGACCCCAAAATGGGTCAAACTATCGCAGAATCTGAGTTAAAATCCGATTTATGTTTAAACCCAGTTTCCGTGATTACGGTTTCTGCTCATTTTAAATGGACTTTTCACTTTGTTGGAGAAATTTGGTCCATGGTGTTAGTTAGTTAGTTACAGTTTACAGCTTGATGATTTAAATTTTAGAATCGCAAACAGCGATAAAACAAATTCTTATCAATACTACTTTATGTTTAGCCTGAGGAATTCTTGTGAAATTGATGTGATTTTAGCATTATTCCGTGATAGTACCAAAGTTTAGAATTAAATTTTGTCCTCAATCATTTCCAATTAAATATAGTTATTTTTCTATTTGTTTATTATTATTATTTTGTCTTTTAACATTCACAATAACAAAACATAAAAAATAAAAATTACAAATTACAAATGAACAAAAAAAAATAGTTAATACAAATTTGAGTTGATTGTTGATATTGTGACGTGGTGTGGGTTTTCATGTAAATTTTACTGCAGACATCACATATAATTTTACACTTATTGATTTGATGATGTCATTACTTACAATGTAGAAATGTAAATGTGCCCAGCCATGGGTAAGTGAGTTACCAAGGCAATTACGAACAACAGATAATTAAGTATAGTAACTTTTTATTCTTTCTTTCAAGAACCACTTGGTATTGATTTATAAATTAGTTTGAAATATTGTTACTTGGTTTACATCCAAATATCACGACATTATAGAGGCTGGAAATAGTCACCATCCTCCCCGCCCCGCCCATACGTGGCGATTGTATTATTAATATTTTCCTTGAGCGATTTATTATTTTTGTTGGTCCAATTCCCATCTCGTGACTACAAAGTCGTAATGAAAATGTTGGCGTGGAACCAGACTAACATATCTCACGGTAAAGTTTTTAAGTTCCCCCCAAAACAGTCACAGCGCATGTTCAGTGCCGTTCCAGCTTTATAATGTTTACTTAAAGGGTCTGTGTAGGTTTGTTAATTACTCATAAAAATTACTAATATTACTTACTCATAAAAAGATATCAGTTTTTATCCAAATAAGTTTGGATCTGAGAAGCGTTTCTGTCATAAACGTTTCTCAGATTATTTTTACCGTGTGGACATGCAGCAGCTTTGGATAGTATAATACCTTTTGAGAATTTCTTTGTTTGAAGTTCTGCGTTTATGGAAAAAGATATCACTTTTTACTCCCAACAATTTGAATCTGAGAAGCGCTACTGACAGCAACGATTCTCAGATTGTGTATTCCAATTGCAGATTATTCTTTCTGCTTGGACATAACCGCTCCAGATTTTCGGCAATATCTCAAAAATGCTACCACCTTTTGAAATGAAATTTTTACAGGTTAGTTTTATGGTCTACAACTATATAGGATTGAAACAAACAGTGGGTTTCAATTACTAAACGTATACAATCCCTTTAAAGAGGACAAACATGCGATGATAAATACAACACAGCTGGAAACATTTGCGTCACGGCAGTTTGTTGAAACTGAGGTTATGCCATTTTTTATGACTTCAGACTTTTGTTTGACGTTTGGCCTTCATGGTTTAGATTTTTCCATGGGGCCTGTTTATATAATATGGATCAGTCTTTTGTATTGTTTTTGTTTTGTAATGAAGATTAGACACGTCTGTATTGTGCATTTTTGTGACGTGAGGCCATTTTTCAAAGAGAGCTGCCAAGAACATAATTAGCTTTCACAAATAGGCTATCGGCTAAAATGCCGTGTGATAAAATATTCATGTATTGGGTTCGGTTATGATTTCCCGCAAATTTTAAGTATGCTTAGCATGGATTTCCGTTGGCAACTCTATGAAATTTGGCCCATGTTTTTAGGTAATATACTATTATTATTATTATTATTATTATTATTATTATTATTTATTCAGCCATTTCAACAATACATGACAATACAAAATACTTCCAGATGGGCTAGGAGAAACAAAAGCAAAATAATTACTGTGGTCCATAGACCTGCCTCCCCACATCTGGTTGTAATACAAGCAATAAAACGAGTAATAACATATGTATAAAACAATTTATGTACAAAAAGATAGGAAAGTTAACTATAAATAAAACATGTCTATGTACATCAAAAGTTGGCAATTAAAACAAATAATAATATAAAGCATGGACTATGTGAGAGTAAAACCAGTTTTAGGAGTGTAAAATTTGAGAAAAAACAGAAAAATTCCTAAACACTTAGGCCTAAATAATGTAAAGAATATCCAGTACATGTAGAATGCAAATTAAATTTAATTGACCAAATCTATAAAGAAAAATAAAAATAAATAAATAAATAAATAAATAAATAAATAAATAAATAAATAAATAAATACATAAATACATAAATACAAAAACAAAAAAAATAACAAAAAAAAAAATAAAAAAATAAATAAACAAATACATCAAAAATATGTAAATAAATAATTTAATGAGTAAATAAACAAATAAATGTACATATAAATAAGTAACCCCTTGGAATATAGATGAAAAAATAAATGAATAGACTAAATAAGTTAAAAGTAAATTGTGGAATTGCACATGGTTGTTATGAAAGTGTTATGAAACTTATTATACGGTTTACTGTTAAATGATTTAGATGTTAGAATTGCACAGTAATTAAAGGTATTACACAGGATTGATAAGGATAAAAAAATATAATTGTTAATTCTGATAGCTTACTTATTATGAAATTCATTATAGTAGAATCGGGGTTTTTTCTGTGAAATCCCTCTAAAATTAAGTCATATTATTCGTGAAGCTGTATCTGAAAACCTAAAAGAAGAAAAACAAAAACCAGCAGCTTTCGTTTGTTACATTCAACCAATGTGTTTACATGCTGAAAATTGTGCATGGATTTCACACAACGGATGAAGCCCAAATTCTCATAGGTTTGTTATTTCATGTATGGTTGATCACAAAAAAGGAACACTGTCTGCGACTATTTTGTCAGCTCTACCAATCACTCTATAATACCTTTAAACAAACTTGTATCAATGCTAACATTATATTTAGCCTAGAAACTCTTGTGAGCTTGATGTGATTTTAAAATGTCTTTATTCCGTGGTGTTGTGGTGTTGGTGTTTATGTTTGTAATTTGGTTGATCATTTAAATTGGATTAATGTTTTTTAAGGGAAAAACAACACCCCACGGTGACACTATATGCAGGAAAGGAAAGTTCATGAATTACAAACCGAGAACAAGATCAATGTATTCCTACATTCTAAAACCTTCCGGGTCAGAATTGACCCGGATTCCGAGTCCCATGGGGCCTGACCCATTTCTGGGTCAGTATGACTCGGAATCTGTGTCAAAATGATCAACTATCCGTCAAACTGACGCAGAATCCGAGTCAAAATCTTGTTTAACCAGTTTCCGGGTCATCCAATTGATCAGGTCCCCTTTGACCCGGAATTCGGGTCAATTCCGACCCGGGAGTTTTTAGAGTGTACATTATACATTCCAATGGTTTTACAGTGACGTGATTTGTTTTTCGTTTAAATTTATTGCTAAAATCACATGTAATTCTTGTTTATTGTTTGGATGATGTAATCACCAGAAAATGTGACAATGTAGTAAATATGCTCAGCCGAACCCTCTATGTTACATTATGAACAACAGATAAATAATTACAGAGTAAATTTTCCGCAGATCTTTCTGTTATTTCTGACAAAAAAAGGAGCACTTTTGATTTATAAATTGATTTGAAATACTATATAAGTTGCTTTCAGTTGTTCATAATGGATGTCAAGGATTGTGGCTCCGCACATACTGAATGTTAAAGTAATTTATTAAAACGGTGGGTTGGAAAGTTGTAACTATGCACTTTTACAAAATTTACATTAGGCCGTATCCGAATTAGCGGCTACGGCTACAGCTACGACTGTTGCTAAGGATGTTGCTAAGGACGTCCTATATCGTCTCCAACGTATGATGGCGGGCGATCCAGCCGTAGACGTAGCCGTAGTCGTAGCCGCAGTGTCGGACGCGGCCTCGGTTTGTATTATTAGATAATACATACCCTGTTTAATATGTAAAGTGGCTGGTATAAGTATAATGGCATGTGTACGTTTTTATTTTAAAATTTGAAAAAATGGTTGCCCAGATAGAAGAAAATCAACAACAACAATAACAACAACACTACCACCACCAACAACAACAACAACAACAGCAACAACACACCACCACCAACAACAACAACAACAACAACAGCAAAAACACTACCAACAGCAACAACAACAACATCAACAACAACAACAACAACAACAACAACAACAACAGCAACAACACTACCAACAGCAACAACAACATCAACAACAACAACAACAACAACAACAACAACAACAACAACACTACCACCACCCACAACAACAACAACATTTACAACAACACCAACAGCAACAAGAAGAAACAAGTAGCTAATCACAAAACAACAACTAATAACAAATAAACATACAAACAAAGAAACAATAAAGTAAGCAAGTCAATTAAAAGAAGAAAACAAACCAAGAAGCTTGTTGACAGTCTGGACCACACCTTACGACTCACCTTGTGATGGGAACTTAATTAGTGTCCCTTCTTTTTTGAGGTGAAGTTTCCTTCAAATATTTAATAAACAAACATAACACTGTTTACTATTGACAATATTCCTTAATAAAAGCAATTTACTTTATTTTTAATCTAAGTATAAACAATTTACATTTAAATTACTTAATGCCGAAAATGTTAACCTTTGAAATGATCGCTCATTTCAAAACATAAATTTCCTTGGAATTTAAAAAATAAAATGAGTCAGTTAATCAGGAAACCTAAAACAAAAGTGTGTGTTCTTTTGCTATTACTTCCCCAGGATTAGCAATTCTTTCTCATATGACATGATATGACTGTTTGCCAAGTTCTATGCTTGTATCATCAAAGGCATAACAATTCCCCAACCCCTATCCGCCCCGCTACTGGTCATTTCCAATTAATTACCAGACAGCTAAGCCGTTTGCAAATTAGCGGCTGTGGCTGTGGCTGGATCACCGCGTTAAAATGCGTTGAGTATCGACTGACCTTGGCAACAGCCGCAGCCGCCAATTAAAAACGGCCTTATGAAAAGTCAATAGATTAAAAAGTATTTTCGAAACTGCAATTTTACTCCAACTGGGGTTCCGATGAAACGTCATCGTGTGTGTGCAGAGTAGAGATAAGCCGATGCCTGAATCCTGGCTGAGGCCATAGTTTCGAAAAGGAAAATCTCGTTTTTAAAGACGTTGATTGCAGTATTACAATTGAATGGTTGATGATGCTTGTGCCACCTGGGAGAGATTGGTGGTAGGGATAAGAGAGTTGTTGTGGTGGTGGTGGTGGGGGTGGGGAGGGGGTGGTCAGGGATGTCTTTAGCTCCATGCTTCAACAATGATGATGGTGGGGGATAGGACGGCAATGGGGTCATACCATGGAACTAAACGCACATAACAAAACATGTGTGTCTTTTTCCCTCTGACCTTGAAACTATTGACAGAAGTTACAAGTTGTTTTAAATATCGATTAATAAACTGCAAGGGAAACTGAGTAAATATTAAATAATTTTCTGGTTGAACAAAGGAAATTTACTCGTTTTCTCTCCATTTTACATGACTCCAGTACCAGTGGTTTAGTCATCGGGTGTGGGTCCGAATCCGTTCGTGACACTTGTGTTCTTCTGCAATGTACTTAACTATTGTTTCTCTTCACCCATGGGTAAATGTATACCTGTAGCAGTAGAGATGGTTCTTGTGACTGCTGACTTAGCTTGGTGCGCTATAATTGACAGCAGCCTACAGGTTGTTTACTCCAAGGGGCTGAGACGGTTTGATGAAATAAATAAATGGACCAATTACTGGGGGTAATAATGCTCATGTGCAATGAGCGTAAATTTGGTTGATTACTGGCGCTCCATAAAATGTCTATTTTAAAATAGGTTTTTTTAATGTATACCTACCGGTATCATAATGATGATAGACATTTGTTTCTTTTCCATTTATCATGCTGTCGTCCATGAGAACTATAAGCTAAATGATTGTTCAAACCATTGTAATAGAAATAGTTTGAAAGGGAACGTAAAGATGTCGCGTGTGTTGCGTGAGGTTTTAACAATGGCAACTTAACAGTAATCTCAAAGCTGATGCTTACAAAGACCACCAGACCGCCAGCTTATTGGCCAAGTTTAATTGGTTTCGATTTTTATCAGGGTTTTTTTTTTTTTTTTTTTTCATCACGTAACTTAGAAGCCTCTGCCATGGTCGAAACGTGTAGTTCATTACCACTCTTTGCATTTATACCACACATGCTATGAGTTTTTGGTGTAAGCAGTTTGCAACAGCTCTGTCTGTGTTTCTTCTTTTTTCATTTGAAAACGCAAAAGAACTAAATCCCAAACACGTTTGAAATTGGAAGCAAGACGAGATGGAGAAAAAATCTGTTTTCTCATTCTGTGCGAATTTAGTTTTGATTGCTTTCTACACAGTGGAAGTTTTGAGCCAGACTTCTTGCTCCTTTCTACCGACAACTGATTTTTTTGGTGCACAAAATCGAGCTCTGAAATAAAATTGACACCATGTTCAAATAACACCAATTTTCTGCCCAAACAGTTACGTTGGTGTTATTTTACACCCTATAATGTTAATTATGATTCTCTCTTCGGTATCTATATGTGAAAACACCCATGGTGTCAATTTGAACACCCCAGTTTTTGCAGTGTAGATCCCCTCGATGGTACCTTTTAGGTTTCAGTCAGAATTTGTTGGCCCCTTATCAATACCGCATGTTCTTTGTACAAAATTCCAACCATCTCTATCTGCAGCAACTATATGAAATACAAGCAATCAAGTCACATGTTTTGTTTGGGTTTATTTGAAATTGTGTAGGCCTGCCTCCTGGTTTATTGATTGATTGATTTATTTACAAAAATTAGATACAATTATTCACAAGACATGGCAAAAACCGGGAAACTTGTTTTTTATGTAAAATATAATGTGCTTAAAACAATATTATTCCAATGTGCGTGCGTCTGATTTTGTCTTTGAGTTTTATTCTGGGCTTACATTTTCTAGATTTATCATGAAATATAACTACGCTCAAACCACATAAATCACCAAAAGCAAACGCTAAAGCCAGGGCTCAAAATCCACATAATGAACAAGTTCAGGACGGGGGGGGGGGGGGGGCAGCGGCGTAACTAGGGTATAATTTCAGGGGGGCACAAAGGGGTGCACCATTTTTTTTAGGGGGGGGCACTTCTGGCCAAGTTTCCGTTTGCCTTTTTCTTTAAAACAAGCCCATGCCCGTAATGGGGGGGGGGGGGTCGGATGGCCCCCTAAAAAAAAACATAACACAATAAAATAAACAAATAAACTATAAGAAATCAAGAATTAAAAAAGTCTGCTTTTTTTTTTAAGTGTCTGCATCGTATAACACATGATGCAAAACTGTTGTTAAGTCTGTTTATTATAGTTAAGTTATGACATATATAACATAAAATAATATACAAAGATGTAAATAGAGGACGCAATGGGTGGCATACGCCGTCTGAGCATTAAATATGCAGAAATGATATTGATACAAAAGCTGTAATTGAGTTGTTTTCAGATATATTAACCAATATCATAGCGCAAAAATGGTGCATCAAATGGCTTGAATTGGGCATTCTTGTTTACAAAATGTCTAACTTCTGAGAGGGGGCACATCCTCCTCCCACTCCTGCGTCGCATACGTGACGGGCAGCGCTAACGCGCCAATGTACATTCTTTCAAATTCGCCCCCCTAAACAAATACGTTCATGTGCGATAATCCGGCGTAGGGAACAGTGAAGCAATATTTATTTCAATGACCGCCATTGTAGTATACAATTCGTTCGTCACTATTCATCTGTCTTTTTAACTGTGCCAATTTCGTCGTATTAATGTTGGAGTATATCATATATGACAACAGATCACTTTTAAAGAAGAGGTATAACAAAGCATTTGTTGCACGCTCTGTGATGGGAGTCCATGGGTTTTGTACAGGCTCGGGGCAAATGGCACCCTCGGGTGTACAAATCACCATGGACCCCATCACACAATATTGTTTAATGCGTCACGCCACCAATCACTCTCATACAAAAAGGCGCAATGTTCCCTCATTTTTTTAACCAGTGTTTAGTGCGCACGCACGATGTGCAATTTACATATTTCATCGGAAAGGTATTTCATCTACAGTCACAGGTCTACTATGATCATGACGAAAGTCCCCCTTTGAGTCTAGTTTCCAATGGCAACCACATGTTGTTCGTTATTATGATATTATGTTTACCCCAGGTTTCAGAGAGCGAATTGTAGTCGCCTCGATCATGGTTTTGTTTGTACAAAAATGCTGAACTGGTTGGAAAATCGATATTTAATTGTTTTGAATATTGTATTTTAGATTGCAATAAGGTCTTATCAATAGTGATTTACTTAGCCGGTTCCCTAGCTTGTCCGTAGCGCTTATGTGCAGTGCGTTTAAGGTACCCGACTTTTTTCTCATGAAGTTGGGTTTCGTGCGATGCGCAATATTGGAGAGAAGCGGGTTAAAAGAGTCTGTATACGTTTTGCAATGACTCTGAAAACTAATGACAATAAAAACCTACTTGGTAAGAAGTACAGCAGCTTTTGATGGTATAATGCATTTTGAGAAACTTTTCACTTCGAAGTACTGCAGTTATGGAAAGTTATGGGGAGAAAAATCACTTTTTTATCCCCAAAAATTTGAATCTTAGAAGTGTTCCTGACAGTAACGTTTCTCAGATTGTGTATTCCAATTGCAGATTAACCTTCCTGCGTGGACAGATTTTCGGCAATATTTCAAAAACGCTACCACCGTTTGAAATGAAATTTTCACAGGTTAGTTTTATGGTATATTATCTACAACTACATAGGGTTGAAACAAACAGTGGGTTCCAATTACCAAACGTATACAATCCCTTTAAGTTTAATTTGAGTCAAGGTACGGTTATAATGTCCTTTAAAAATGAGATTATTTCTCCAAGCTGGTGAACTCATCACCTTCTCTTCACATGTATCTTCAGGCCTTGGGCCAAATTTCATATAGAGCTGTTTAAAGGTAGGGTCATACTTTGGTAATGACCCCGATGAAAAATTGTGTTATTTCTTTCCGAAAGCTTACATAATGGTAGTAAGCATCCTGTAAATTTATTTCGTCTGATGCCCCCGTTGATTATAAATCAAAACAAACATTTGAATCTTAGAAATGATTCATGAATGAATCGTTTATCAGACTTCTGAGGGTTGGTGTCCGTTCTTGAATGCTGCGGCCAGAGATGCGGTTGGTACCCGAACTGTGCTTACCAGAATAAGGTTACCAGCTGAAGTACCATGTCCAATTTATAATCTGTGACTGGTATCATGCTTGGTTGTTTTGTTTCTGTCGGGTTTTGGAATTGCTTTTTTTTAGTGTGCTATCTCCATTTTAATCGTTATACAATTATATCTGTATCGTTGGCATGGGTCTGCTAGTACACATCTTTCTATGACAGTTTTTTAATACTATTGTATACCCTTGACAGCCCCTATTCTATCTGTTCAAAGTTAATAAGCATAATTCTCTGCTTAATCAGTTCAGTGTATGAAATTGATAACAGTTCAAGGCACTTTTGAGGGTTCCCTGCATGGTTTCATTACTAGAAAAATACAAACAGTAATAACGAGTTATAAATATTGAATTGTTTAATGAGCATAATACATGATTGATGCCGCCATTTTTGTCGCGTTCCCAAGGTACACATAGCGATAACGGATATTAATTTTCAGTATATCAAAATGGGGGGTCCTTCCCATGAAATATGCTTTTTACATTCACGCATGCGTAGGCCTACATGCACTAATTAGTCCCTCCCATAGAACATGCATAACGCGAAACGCTACAGGGACGCTATGGTCACGCGCACGTTTTTACGCACAAAGAACAGCTATCGTCCAATGATTTGCCTCCTTCGGCCTCAGTGAGGGCGCTTTTTGGCCTCTGAGGGCGCTTTTTGAGAGTGTGACGTCACATGCAAGGGGTCTCTAGGCAGACGCACAAATTCGCTCGTCCCCAGCGCCTTGCCTTAACCAAAGGCGCTGGGATGGGCAAACGTATCAAGCACACTCATTGGTATATCCCGAAAATGCTCAGTCCCATCATGCATCACGCTCACACTGCTATGCACTGCACGCATGACGTACTTCCTGAACAAGAATCTGTGCAAGCTGATTAGTCCATCCCAGCGGTCCTGGATAGACCCTGGCCGGCCGCTGGGGCCGAGCGAAACGCACAAACGCATTATGCGTCACGCCACCAATCATCAGTGTCATACAAAAAGGCGCGATGTTCCCTCATGTTGTTATTAACCAGTAATAAGTAATTTATCGCACGGCCACGACCCTGCCGGTTTTAAACGGCCATTTAAGCATGACGAAAGTCCCCCTTTGAGTCTAGTTTCCATTGGCAACCGCATGCTGTTCGTTATTATAATATAATTTTTTACCTCAGGTTTTAGCGAGCGAGTTGTAGTCGCCTTTTATAGTGGTTTCTTTCTCTGTACAAGGAGGCTGTGCTGGTTGGAAAATCGTTTTGTATTGAATATGAATATAATTCTTTGTTGTGTCTGCATTAAAAATGCAGATTGTATTCCATTGGCAATAACATTTTTATTTTAGCTTACAATAAGGTTGTGTCAATAGTGATTTACTAAGCTGGTTCCCATTATGTTAGATGCTTATCCGTAGCGCTTATGTACAGTGCGTTTAAGGTACACGACTTTTTTACACGATAAGTTATCGTGTACGTACACGATAATTCCAAACTTACCATGTACGTAGTCCAAACTTATCATGTACGTACACGATAAGGTATCGCGTACGTACACGATAAGAAAGAGATTTTTTTTATTCATGTGGCGGCAATACGCTTCCGTAGAAATGTTTCTAAAGAACAAAATACTTATAATTAATAGCTTCGTGGTTCAAATTTCAAAAGATACCCAAGGCTTTTTATTTGCGTACAATTTTCGTCATTTTTGCTAATATTGTCATTGAATAACAGATTATTTCCAGTCCGTAAGTGATAATTCCCTCAAGGGAACAATAAGTGCCTCTCGTTAACGGCTACCGGTAATTGGTATGGCATCAAATGCTCTTACTGATTAATTGCAAAGTCATTATTTTTTGACAGTATTGTGATGATGAAAGATGTTACAGTGTTTCGCTTTGGGCGGCTGGGCGATCCAGTTGCTAAAAGTTATTAACATTGATTAACCTTTTAGCCACTGGGCCGCCTAGCCGCCCAGCCGCCCAAAGCGGTACACTGTAACATGCGATGGGAGGAAACGCTCACCAGCTTGTGTTTGTAGAAAAAAGGTAACATCAAAAATAAAATAAAAAGTCATTGGTACGCATTGGGCAAGTCAATGACAATCCTGTATACAGATCTGTTTTAATTTTCCCCTTTCACAGTTGACTTGTAAAATGTTATCGCTCACTCTCATTTGTAACCAAAAATGATTTTGTTTCATCATCATATTACCTGTCAGAAACTAATGACTTAGCAATTAGTAAGAGCATTGAATGCCAGGTAAAAGCCTTCAAAAACTATTGTGTTCATCCTTATAAAAATAATAGCCTTACAAATTACCGGTTACAGTTAACGAGAGGCACTTATTGTTCCCTAGGGACAATTGTAGTCGTAAATAACAAGCATTGGGTATCATTTAAAACTTGAACCACGATTCCAGTAATTTAGAGTCTAAATAAAGAGTCTTGAAAACTAAACACCTTTTCAGCAAACTCAGGCTGTGCCGGAACGATGAGGATAGGGGTCGAAAATACTCAGACCATGAAGGTATTTGGACCATGATGGAGTATTAAAGGCACTGGACACTATTGGTAATTACTCAAAATAATTGTTGTTAGCATAAAAACTTACTTGGTAACGATCAATGGAGAGCTGTTGATAGTAAAAAACATTGTGAGAAACGGCTCCCTCTGAAGTAACGTCGTTTTTGAGAAAAAAGTAATTTCTCAGTAAAATATTTGAATTCATTTCGAGACCTCACGCGTGAGGTCTCGAAATCAAGCATCTGAAAGCACACAACTTCGCGTGACAAGGGTGTTTTTTCTTCCATTATTATCTCGCAACTTCGATGACCAATTGAGTTCAAATTTTCACAGGTTTGTTATTTTGTGCATATGTTGAGATACACCAAGTGAGAAGACTGGTCTTTGACAATTACCAAAGGTGTCCGGTGTCTTTAAGCAATAGGTAGACTGTGTACCATGTGTTCACGTTCAATAGACCGTGTAAGTCTCACAACGATAAGGTCACCATTGGGCTTCTAGGCACCACTGAGCCATTAGCTATTGGAGATAAATAACGCGGGTCCAATTTGTTGTGGTTTTCTTTTTGTCACATCACTTTGTTCACCCCCAAAAAGCATATTGGTGGAATGGTTTTATTAAAACTAACAATTTAATATATTGACTAAAAAGAAAATCTGGAAACTTATGAGAAAATGAAGAAATGTTGCTCGACTTCCAACATCCGGCTCGAAGTGTCAAATTGCAAATACGCCGGCAGTGTAATGCGAACTGTGTCGACTGCTATTCGAGGTGCCAGGAAGTCCAGATTCTCGCAAAAATTGGTACGCTCTCGACGTCAACTTATAGTCTATTATGGAAGAAGGGCAAAACCTTGCCTGCCTCTATTTTAATATCGATTATGTCCTTTAAAAATTAGATTGTTTGACAAAGAGGGTGAAATCATCCCCTTCTCTTCACGATGCGCAATCGTGGTGGTGATTGGTCAAGGGTGATGCATAACTGATCGTGGTGCATTCACTCCTGACGTCATCGCTACAATACATCTTGGAAACGCCATTTTGGGAGTCAGTTTACCCTTGTCTTATTGTGTATGAGCGAAGCACGTGCATACGCGTACACCATCTTCACATACAATTTTGACTCTTTAAATGGCGGACCAGTCCTTGTCTGTTTTTGTTTCGCAAAGAAGATTAGACACGCGCTTTTATACATTTCTTTGATGTAAGGCCAATTTTTCAATGAGCTGCCAGGCAAATATATCTAAACGCAGATAAATCTTGCTTACCAGAAACAGACCATATACCATGTGGTAACATAATACATTGTATGGTTACGATTTTCCGCTAATTCTAAATGGAAGTGAACTTTGCTTAGTGTGGATAACTGCTAAGCGACTCTTTGAAATTTTGGCACATGGCGTTAGTTATTAGACGAGTAATTTGATATGCATATCAACACGATTGGAATATATTTGAATTTTGACCCCTGTTTGACCTTTGTTGACCCCTCTCGGAAATGCCCAACATTTTCAAGGGGGCAGCCCAAGTCAAAATTGTTTGGTATTCATCAGGGAACACAAAAACACTTTCAAACCTTTGTTCCCAGAATTTGGTCACGGGACCCACAGGCTGGCCTCCTACTACAATTTGAAAAGCACAGCACCCGTGGCTAAAAATAAACAAATGAACAAAAAATGAACAAATAATGAATTTAAAATCTAACAATATCGCTAAATTATTCATTGCATTAATAGTGATGTAGTTTGGTTTTTCATGTAGATATGTGGCGAAAACCACAAAAATGTTACTTTTATTGATTTGATGATGCACTTGTGGACATGTAAATGTGCCCAACCACAACCATGGGTAAGTGAGTTTAAAACCAGCAACTGAGATCTAAGTAGAGTAACTTTCTAATCTGTCTTCAAAGAACCACTTGGTAAAATACTGTTACTAGGTTTTCAACATCATTCATAACAGAGACACCAATGCTTTGACTGTGCACATTATTATTATTGTTTGTTATGGGAGCGGGACAAATAAACGTGCGCGATTGGCTGAGGGCCACGTCACAGGAGTAGGCTGACCGATTACGCTGTCAGGGGTGGTTTAATTCGCAGGGAAAACAAATAATAAAAACAAACGCTATATACGCGATCCTGACATAAAGTAACTTATTTTTATCAATGGGTCGACAATTTGCTACTTTAGTTTTAGTTATACCTTTTTATATTATACAAATATTGGATGCACATGAGTACAATATATCAGAATATAATCACAAGGTAATGGAACTGTCCATGTTTCAACAAGTGATGAATAAAATGTAGGCCTATCCTATATTTTGTTATAGAAAGGTATAACTACGTATTACATGCCTCCAACTGATTGGCTGAGGTTTGTTGGTATCTATTTTTCAGTTGTATCTTGTATCGTTGAGTTCGAGGTGTGTTCACTAAGGCTTGCTCGTGTGAAGCAATTTTTACATTTTTCATCACAAGCATTTTTGGTTGGTTGGTGAGCAGTTTGCAACAGCTATTTCTTTCATTGCTTCATTTGAATATACAACTGGCCCAAACACAACTTAAATCGGGAATTGGCAGCAAGACGAGATGGAGAAAAAATCTGTTTTCTCATTCTGTGCAAGTCTAGTTTTTATTGCTTTCAACACTGTGAAAGTTTTGAGCCAGACTTCTTGCTCCTTTCTACCGACAACTGATTTTTTTGGTGCACAAAATCGAGCTCTGCAAGGTTTCGTTCACAACAGCACAAGGGTCGTGTCATCTGTGACATGTGTAAGAGACTGTATGATAGATCCTCGTTGTGTCTCCATCAACTACTTTGACAGCGAGAAACGGTGTGAGTTGAATTCCGCTACAAAGTCCCAGTTCCCTGAAAACTTCATCAGGCTCCAAGGAAGCTTCTACTATGACGGAGACAGAGACACAAATCTCTTATCAGAGTTTGCTTCTTGTAAGGAGCTTCTGCAAGCTGCTAGAGGCAATATGTCCAGCGGTGTCTACACCATCTTTCCCAGCAGTCTGAGTGAGGGCTTGGAAGTCTACTGCGACATGGGGGGAAACGAAGGAGGCTGGATCGTGTTCCAGAGGCGGCAGGACGGAAGCGTGGACTTCTATCGTAATTGGACCGACTACCAGAGAGGGTTTGGAGACCTGAAGGGTGAGTTCTGGCTGGGGAATGATCACCTGCGCGCTCTGACCGAAGCCTCTCCACCAGGAACATGGGAACTCAGGATCGATATGGAAGATTGGGAAAGGGAAGCTGTTTGGGTCGATTATTCTGACTTCAAAATTACAGGTGAAAATTATGCTCTGAACGCCAAGTACATTTCAGTCAGTGAATCAAAAGTGGGCGATTCCCTTGGTTATCATTCTGGGAAACCCTTTTCAACAAAGGACCGTGACAATGATAACAGAGGGGGAAGCTGTGCACAGAAGGACGAAGGTGCCTGGTGGTACGACGACTGCAATGAATCAAACCTTAACGGTAAGTACTACGAGAATCATCCTGTTGAATTCAACCAAGGTCTGCAATGGGAAACCTGGAAAGGAGAATACTATTCACTGAAGAAATGCAGCATGAAGATACGAGAAATTAACTAAAATAAAAATTATTAGATTGCAATCATTCATCTTGAATAACAACAAAATGGCAACTGCGTTGGTTTGAATCCTTGAGCGCTCTCAGATTGTGGATGGATGGCTCTGCCCAACTGATTTAAGGTTAGACTCATTCAACAGTAAAAAATGACAAGCCTATAGGAAACTTTTATGTAAAGCATTTTCGGTAAATAATATTTGTGAATAGTGTGAAAAATACTTCAGGAGAACCTGAGCCCTGCAAATCTTTGATTCTATGAAAATAGAAATAAAGAAAAAAAGAAGAAGAAAGAAACAACTCCTTTTAAACCTTAAGGCCCCTATATCAAAACAAAAGCAACCAACTTTTTAAAACTCACACGACAGCTTTTATTATACGGAGTTTTATATTAATAAAAAGATTTAACGAATTAAAGGGTCTTCATAAGTTTGGTAATGACTCTGAAAATTAATGGCAATAAAAACTTACTTCGAAAGAAGTACAACAGCTTTGGATAGTAACATTTTGATAAACTTTTCACTTCGAAGTACTGCGGTGATGGAAAGAGATATCACTTTTTATCCCCCAAAATTTGAATCTGAGAAGCGTTACTGCAGTAACGTTTCTCAGATTGTGTAATCCAATTTCAGATTATTCTTCCTGCGTGGGCATAACCGCTCAAGCTTTTCGACAATATCTGAAAAACGCTACCACATTTTGAAATGATATTTTCACAGGTTAGTTTTATGGTATACATATATGCAACTTTATAGGATTGAAAAAAATTATGGGTTCCAACTACCAAACGTATACAGATCCTTTAAGCTCTACATTGAAAAAGTATAAAGTTAATTGAAGAATTGTTGAATTTCCGCATTTGAGCGTTTGGGTCAGACGTCCAGTTTGGTTCAGTTGTACTCTCACTGTAACTATAAACGTTTAAAAGATTGATAGTCAGCCTCCTCAATTGAAAGCGGGGATAATTTCTCTTTTTTAATGCTTGGCCTCAATCTGGAACTAAACGGTGACTATCAATCCAAGTTTTTAAATGCCGGGGTTTACAATTTGTTGAATCAAATCCTGGCCTGGCCGATCTTGACGTTTGTGTCACGATCGGTTTTCGTTTTTAGTTTAGTTCATTTTTAGTTTAGTCTATGTATAAGGGCAGCTTGAACTCGCACCACTTGTAGTTGAAGCTCATGGGAGACATCTGGATCAAAACAAGCACCCACAAAAGTTCAAGCTCAAAGTTCAAAGAATGGATCATCATGCAATTTAAATGCCTCAAAATCAATAATGTATATACCCTGTACTGTATAACCCATTATTGCAAGCATTCTTTAACTTCGTAACTCGATATCTTTACAAACAGTAATACGGTAATTAAGTTAGCTGCTGGAGGCGACCTTGGTTGGCTTACTAGAAAAATTGTTTAAAAAAACAATTACATCGCGCCACTATCTCCCGGCGCATTGGGGAAATGTGGAGAAAATTAAGACCACATTTTTGTTGGTTAGACCACATTTTGTTGGTTAGCTGGTACCACTTCATTAGCTGGTACCACATCACGTGTATTTCCATACTCATCACAAACAACAGCATCGTATGTATTATGGAATATAACGACCAGATCATCCAAATGTCTATAAGTATTGCATATTAGTTGATGCACAAAATCCTTGTGTTGTAGTGTTCAGAATTGTCTGCGTGATATTGATTTCAGATATAATAAGAGGTTTCATTTCGTTCGTCCTTATTAGTTTCGTTTAGAAAACAATTCACCCAAAGAAACTTATTGTAGATAGTTTATTGTTATTAACCAATGACCAGAGAAGATGACACCCCAAAGGCAAAACATGGACCATCCTCCAATATTGTTATTGCTTACTGCGCCATTTTAGACCGAAGCTCTTGAGTCTAGTTTCCATTGGCAACCAGATGCGTCTTAGTCATAATTATTGCCCTTTTCTGTACAAAAAAGTATTGTGCATGTATGGGGGGGGGGGGTGACAACAATGCGGGAGGGCATGAAGCCCCCCCCCGTAGAACAGTGCCTGGAACAAGGCAAACGGAAACTTGGCCAGAAGGCCCCCCTTAAAAAAATGGTACACCCCCTTGTGCCCCCATACCTTTTACCCTAGTTACGCAATTGTTTATGTACCTGACATTTCTCATAAAATTGGGTCTCGTGACGTATTAACTACAAGTTACTTTTCTTATCATTGTGTTAACGATTTGGCTCCTCAATATCCGTCTAATGACATTGGTTTATAATAACCGAAATGTGGAACGCTCTGTCCACCACCATCAGGGAAGCACCATCTCTCATCATCTTCTAGAAATTGTAAAATAATATCTTTTTGCATAACCGAATGTTTAGTTGTTTTGTTCTGTTTCATTTGCCTCTGTACATTTTTTTTCCAAGGCAAATATGTAAAAGTAACATTTAACTATCTTTTTTTCAAAAGTGGGATGATTTCACAAAGATGTGAAATCATCATTCACTGCTATATGAATGATGATTTCACAAGCTTTGTAGGCTTGAAGGTACCTGTGCACAAGTACCTTCAGGCCCGCTGGTTAAAGTGCAAGGCACTTTTGAGGGGTCCTTGGTTTCATTACAAAGAAAAAACAAACATGAATCATAAGTTGTATTTTTATATTGAATTTTTAAAATGAGCGTATTAAATGATTTGATTGTGCCACTATTTCTAGCGCATTCCCTATGTACTACAACGGATACTGAATCTCAGTATATTAAAATGATTTAGCCCCGATTTCATATTGATTTCATCAATGAGAGTACATTCTAAAAACTTCTGGATCAGAACTGACCCAGATTCCGAATCTGGGTCTCATTGGACCTGACCCATTTCTGAGTCAGGCTGACCCGGACAGTTTTGAAAATAGGATTTTAACTCGGATTCTGAGTCAGTTTGACCCATTTCTGGGTCATTTTGACACAGATTCCGGATCATACTGACCCAGAAATGGGTCAGACCCAACGAGAACCTGATCCGGGTCAACTTTGACTAAAGATTTTTGAGTGTACAACAAGATGGCTGAACCGCGATTAATGTGTGTGAAGAAAGAGTTGGGAAAATTTATAGTTTGGTATTAATGTACTCGGCTTTGCGTAATACTCGATTGTAATGTTGCATTTGCGTAAAAACAACGTGCACTACGTACGATATTAGTGAGTTACTTAGTTTACGTCATCCAAATAACACAAACATAGACCGATCTCAGGGGGGGGGGGGTTGAAAATATGCACTGCAGTATGACTCGAAATCTGTGTGAAAATGACCCCAAAATGGGTCAAACTATCGCAGAATCTGAGTTAAAATCCGATTTATGTTTAAACCCAGTTTCCGTGATTACGGTTTCTGCTCATTTTAAATGGACTTTTCACTTTGTTGGAGAAATTTGGTCCATGGTGTTAGTTCGTTAATTACAGTTTGCAGCTTGATGATTTAAATCTTAGAATCGCAAACAGCGATAAAACAAATTCGTTAATCAATACTACTTTATGTTTAGCCTGATGAATTCTTGTGAAATTGATGTGATTTTAGCATTATTCCGTGATAGTACCAAAGTTTAGAATTAAATGTTGTCCTCAATCAATTCGAATTAAATATTGTTCTTTTTATATTTGTTTATTATTATTATTTTGTCTTTTCACATTCACAATAAAATAGAATAAATTACAAATTACAAATTACAAATGAACAAAAGTATTAGTTAATACAAATTTGAGTTGTACTGTTAAATAATTGTTGATATTATTGTGTAGTAGTGACGTGGTGTGGGTTTTCATGTAAATTTATTGCAGACATCACAGGTAATTTTACACTTATTTGTTTGATGATGTCATTACTTACCATGTTGGAATGTAAATGTGCCCAGCCACGGGGAAGTGAGTTACCAAGGCAACGAACAACAGATAATTAAGTAGAATAACTTTCTATTCTTTCTTTCAAGAACCACTTGGTAATTGATTTATAAATTAGTTTGAAATATTGTTACTTGGTTTACATCCAAATATCACGACATTATAGAGGTTGGAAATAGTCACCAGTCTCCCCGCCCCGCCCATACGCGGCGATTATATTATTATTACTTTATTTTATTTGCGTTTATTTATTTATTTTTGGTCCGATTACCATCTCGTGACTACAAAGTCTTAATGAAATTGTTGGCGCGGAACCAGACAAACATATATCACGGTAAAGTTGTTAAGTTCCCCCCAAAACAGTCACAGCGCATGTTCAGTGCCGTTCAGGCTTTAAAATATTTACTTAGAGGGTCTGTATACGTTTGGTAATTACTCATCAAATTAATGGCAATACAAACTTACTTGGTGAGAACTTACTTGGTACAGTAGCTTCTGATAGTATGAAGCCTTTTGAGAAACATTACACTTTGAAGTTATGTGGTTATGGAAAAAGATATCAGTTTTTATCCAAAATATTTTGAATCTGAGATGCATTTCTGTCAGAAACGTTTCTCAGATTGTGTATTCCAATTGCAGATTATTCTTCCTGTGTTGACATAACCGTTCCAGACATTCGGCAATATCTCAAAAATGCTACCACCTTTTGAAATGCAATATTCACAGGTTAGTTTTATGGTATATATCTACAATATTATAGGATTGAAACAAACAGTGGGTTCCAATTGCCAAACGTATACAATCCATTTAAAGAGGACAAACATGCGATGACAAAATACAGCACAGCTGGAACAATTTGCGTGACACTAGTTTGTTGAAACTGAGGTTATGCCATTTTGTTATGACTTCAGACTTATGTTTGACGTTTGGCCTTAATGGTTTAGATTTTTTTCATGGGGGCTGTGTATATAATATTGAACAGTCTTTTGTAATGTTTTTGTTTTGTAATGGAGATTAGAAACGTCTATATTATGCAATTTGTGACGTGAGGCCATTTTTCAAAGAGAGCTGCCAAGAACATAAATCTGCTTAGCGCAGATAAATCTTGCTTTCACAAACAGGCTATCGGCTAAAATGCCGTGTGATAACAATATACATTTATTGGGTTCGGTTATGATTTCCCGCAAATTTTAAGTATGCTAAGCATAGGTTTCTGTTGGCAACTCTATGAAATTTGGCCATGGTGTTAGGTAATATACGGATTACTGTTTAATGATTTAGATGTTAGAATTGCACAGTAATTAAAGGTATTATACAGGATTGATAAGGATAAAAATATAATTGTTTAGTCTAAAAGCTTACTTATTTTGAAGTTCATTTTAGTATAGAATCGGGGTTTTTTCTGTGAAATCCCTTTGAAAAGAAGTCATATTATTCGAGAAGCTGTATCTGAAAACCTAAAAGAAGAAAAAACAGCAGATTTCGTTCGTTACATAGACCAATATGTTTACATGCTGAAAATTGTGCATAGTTTTTCACACAACGGATGAAGCCCAAATTCTCATAGGTTTGTTATTTCATGTATGGTTGATCACTAAAAAGGAACACTGTCTGCGACTAATTTGTCAGCTCTACCAATCACTGTATAATACCTTTAACCAAATTTGTACCAAAATGCTAAAATTATATTTAGCCTAGAAACTCTTGTGAACTTGATGTGATTTTAAAATGTTATTATTCCTTGGTGTGGTGTTGGTGTTTATGTTTGTAATTTGGTTGATCATTTAAATTGGATTAATGTTTTTTTCAAGGAAAAATCAACACCCAACGGTTACACTTTATGCAGGAAAGGAAAGTTCATGAATTACAAACCGAGAACAAGATAAATGTATTCCTACATTCTAAAACCTTCCGGGTCAGAATTGACCCGGATTCCGGGTCCCATGGGGCCTGACCCATTTCTGGGTCAGTATGACCCGGAATCTGTGTCAAAATGATCAACTATCCGTCAAACTGACGCAGAATCCGAGTCAAAATCTTGTTTAACCAGTTTCCGGGTCAGCCAATTGATCAGGTCCCCTTTGACCCGGAATTCGGGTCAATTCTGACCCGGGAGTTTTTAGAGTGTACATTATACATTCCAATGGTTTTACAGTGATGTGATTTGATTTTCATGTAAATAAATTATTATGCTCGTTTATAGTTTTGATGATGTATTCACCGACAATGAACAATGTAGTAATAATGCTCAGCCGCGACCCTTTATGTTACATTATGAACAACAGATAAATAATTATTAAGTACATTTTCCGCAGATCTTTCTGTTATTTCTGGACAAAAAAGGGGCACTTTTGTTGATTTATAAATTGATTTGAAACACTGTATTACATTAGTTGCTTTCAGTAATTGTTCATAATGGATGTCAAGGATTGTGGCTCCGCACATAATTAATGTCAAAGTAATTTATTAAAACAGTGGGTTGGAAAGTTGTAATTATATACTTTTATAGATTTTACATTAGGCCGTATCCGAATTAGCGGCTACGGCTACAGCTACGACTGTTGCTAGGGACGTCCTATGTCGTCTTCAGCGCATAATAGCGAGGCGATCCAGACGTAGCCGTAGCCGCAGTGTCGGACGCGGCCTCGGTTTGTATTATTAGATAATACATACCCTGTTTAAAATGTAAAATAGCTTGTATAAGTATAATGGTGTGTGAATGTACTGTGTTTCTAATTGAAAAAAAAGGTTGCCCTGATAGGAGAAACAACAACAACACCAGCACCACCACCACCACACCAACAACAACAACAGTGACACACCACAAACAACAACAACAACAACAACAACAACAACAACAGCAACAGCAACAACAACAAAATTAACAAAAATAACAACAATAACAACAACAACAATAACAATTACAACATCAACAACACACCACTACCACCACCAACTCCACCACCACCAACACCAACAACAACAACAACAACAACAACACCACCACCACCACCACCACCAACATCAACAACAACAACCACCACACCAACAACAGCAAGATCAACAACAACAACAACAACATTACCACCACCAACAACAACGATGACAACAACACCATCACAAAAAAAACAAAAAACAAAAACAACAACAACAACAACGATGACAACAACAACAACAACACCAAGAAACAAGCAGCTAAGCACAAAACAATAAATAATAAACATACAAACAAAGAAACAATGAAATAAGCAAATAAATTTAAAGAAGGAAACAAAACAAAGAAGGAATACTTTACATCAACAGTTTTGTGACAGTCTGGACCTCATCTTGCGACTTCATTTTGAGAGTTTCGGTTTCTTTCTTTTGTTAATCCTTCATATATTTTAATAAACAAACTTATATACACTGTTTAGTATGGAAAATATCACTAAATTTATAGCAATTTACTTTTAACTCAAAGATATATATAATTTACATTTAAATTACTTTATATGGAAAATGTTAACCTTTGAAATGGTCACTCATTTCAAAGACATACATTTCCTTGGAATTTGAAAAATAAATTGAGTCAGTTAATCAGGAAACCTAAAACAAAATTGTGTAGCCTTTTTCTTTTGGTGTTATTTTCCTAGGGTTAGCATTTCTTTCTGCGTGCCAAATTATATGTTTGTTTATACTGTATCATCAAAGGCATAACAATTCCCCCAACCACCTAACCGCCCGCTACTGGTCATTTCCAATTAATTACCAGACAGCTAAGCCGTTTCCGAGTTAGCGGCTGTGGCTGTGGCTGGATCACCGCGTTAAAATGCGTTGAGTATTGGTTGACCTTAGCAACAGCCACAGCCGCCAATTGGACACGGCCTTATGCAAAAAAAAACAAAGAGTATTTTCGAAACTGTAATTATTTTAACCCTTCGATGAAGCAGCGTCGTGTGTGTGCAGAATGGATAAACCAAGGCCTGAATCCAGGCTAAGGCCATTGTTTCGAAAAGGCAAATCTCGTTTTACAGACGTTGATGGCAGTATTACAATGTAATGGTCAGAGCCGTATATTGAGAGAGTTGTGACAACTTGCGATTAGAAGCCATTTTGTCTCCAAAAAAATGCATTGGCGAATACAGGGTGCCAGACTAGTCTGCCCATTGGGTTGTACTGCATTTTTGAACAAAATGGCGTCCAGCAACCACGTGACCGGAGAAAGCTGGTCCCTCCATGTCGCAACTCTCTCAATACACAGCTCTGGTAATGGTGGATGATGTTTGTGCCACCCCGGGAGAGATGGTGGTTGGTGGTGGGGTGGGGGTGCAGGGCAGGGATGAGGGTATAGGGATGTCTTTAGCTCCATGCAGCAATAACGACGGTAGATGAGACGTCAATGGGGTCATTCCATGGAACTAAACGCAGATAACAATGCGTGTCTTTTTTCCCTCTGACCTTGAAACTATTAACAAATGTTATAAGTTGTTTTAAACATGAATAATAAACTACAAGGGGAATTAATTGGAGACAACCTCGTCCCAGGGTGTGTCGAGCAGTACGAGGTGTACGAGGTTGACCGCTCTCTCACCCTGGTATTGGATCATTTGCATATCCAAAATGTTTGGATGCGTATGCAAATTAAAATAGTCTGGCTGTGAACATAATACTGAATACACTTTTGTACTATACACCAGTCGTTGTCCAATCAGGGTCCAAGTAAGGAGTTTCCCTTCTAGGGTTTACTATTGTAAACATGCTTGGAAATAAAGTAAACCATGGGGACGAGGTTGGATTGGAGACATCTTAAATAATTTGGGGTTGAACAAAGAAAAATTTACTAGACCGGGATTTGAACCAACGACCTCCGGATTAACGTGCAGATGTGACAGAAGATTCCGGTGTCTGTCCCCTCCCCCGGAGATACTTGTCCCCCATACGGCGAACTGTGTTATTATCTTCTTCTGATAGCGCCCTCATTTGAATTATCCTCCTTCAGCCCATGTTTATTTCCTATATGGAGGACAGAATCTCCGGCGCTCTTCCAACTGAACTATCCAGCATCCAGCCCTACGTTGCCGGTGTGGCAGGAGATTCTTTCCCTGGAGATTCTGTCCCACCTTGCGGCGAATTGTGTACACATTTCTTTTGATAGCGCCCTCTTTTGAATCATCCTCCTCCAGCCCATGTTAATTTCCCGTATGGGGACAGAATCTCCGGGGACAGATTTCCCTGGGACACCGGTCTCCCTTTTTTGTCAATATCTGTGCAAGATGCAGTAGGAAGCCATACAACATTAAACTGCCGTGTAGCTAGGGATCACACCCAAGTTTACGATACAGGGGAAGCGGCAGCCAAGGGATCAACTTTAAGCTACACATTGAGTACCACGCATAGCAACCTATGCGCTAAGTCCTCGGAACTTTCATGTTGTTATGGTGGAAGCCCAAATCAATGACGCTACACGTTGTGTGTTTACCCCACAGACATAGTACCTATAGACGGACAGTAGGGGGCGCCAAACTGAAATTTTGGATTTTCTGAAACCATGGGCGAAAGTGAAAGCGCGTCAACACGTTTTATACACGTTCAGGCATAGCCTCGAGGCAGTGCTCCCACTTTCATGTATTTTTTCTGAACTTGCAGGAGATTTTTCCCGATGATGGATTGTAAATTAAATAATGAATTTTAGGAAATCCCTAAAACAAAACAAAAAACGGAAAAATTTAATTGCAAAGCAAATAAATTACATTTCTCATTTCCAAACATGATTTGTTCGCGTAGGCCCTCCAGAAAGTAAACATTAATTATATCGCCACTTGTTAACAACCGATTTGGTGTAAAGTTTGTCCTGCTGATTGTGACTCGACCAATATTACATATTAAGTTAAAGGAAACTGGAGTCGTACAAAAGTCGTTTGATTGACAGCTTTTGCTGACTTTAGGGGAGGAAATCGTGAGAAAATTGTAAACAAATTATTATATAACCTAACTAGGACTGTCATTTTCTAAGCTTTCGTGTCGAAAAAACTCATTTTCACCTTAAAAGGCAATGTGTCACACAATGAAATGAAAAAAAATTAGCTAATTATTTAATTGATAAATAAATCAAGGACAAATTAATAAAAGAAAAGAACAAATTGGGCCTATAAACAATTTATACATAAATAAGTAACTTAGGCGAGGATCCACAGGAGTTTACCCCCCCCCCATCCCCTCCCCTCTCTGACAAAAAAATAAAATTATAGTAGGAATGGTTTTATTTTTATTTTTATACTACAGGGGTTTTATGTGTGTTATAGTTAGCATTATGAATGGGACTCTGAATAGAAAGCATATTGCCTGCCCCCCCCCTCCCGCCATCAACAATTCCTAGATTTGCTCCAGGAACATTTATACAATCAAATAAAAATACAAGACCCCAACAGGAAGCCGGCGATGAGACAAGCACTTAAATGTACAACCCATTACCCCCAACAAACAACCCAACTAATGTATGACCAGAAATCAATACATATACACTGATACAATTTTAAACACTGATATATAAATAATAAAATGTTTACACATAATATTTCAAACACTTTTGGCATTTCGAAAATTCTTTGCAAATTATTATACAAAATATATTGGTTCCATTTGAGTACTCTTTAAATAAATATTGTACATAAATAATGAAGTATTTGCATGGTAAAATTAAAACACATTTCGAAAATTACTCATAAATTATTATAAAATATTCTATGCATTTGAGTGCATTGCTGCAGAATATAATCATAAGGTGAAATCTGGATTGTTCCATTTCACGAGGCAAAGCTGAGTGAAATGGAAAAGCCAGATTTCACCGAGTGTTTATGCAGGACAATGCACTCAAATGCATCCAATATTTGGTTCATATAACACATCGGCCTAGGTGCTAGTCATTTCATTTTGTTTGTTCACAATAAACACAAAATAGACACGGAAACTCGTCTGCACCACACTCTGAAAATTTTAAAAGCCTCTTCTAATCAACATTGATAACTCCAAGAAAACCTCAACCTTGACAAGACATTGCCTCGTTTGGACAAATACGCAGGAATTATTGTGTTGGAGATAACACCCTGCAGTGTGAAGCATCCTTCATCCTATATTATCCATATAGGACTCATTTGTTACATTTTGGAGCGTCGCAGCAGTATACATGCATAGGATGAGAGGCTGGTGACGCGTATTCCATTAATCAAATAAAAAGGATCTGTTCGTGAAGTATTTAATATGGAAAATGAAAATCATTGTCTTTTGAAAAGGTTTCACTATTTTGCAGTGCACACAACATCAATTTTTAGTAAATCAATTCAAAAACATCAATACAGACTATTAATATCCAGCAGGAATAAAATAAAACAAAAGGAAACCTTAACAATTCTACGGAGCTAGATGTTTCATCCTACTTGTCAAAGTTAAGGGTTTATACAATAATAAATGCAATCAACTCACTGGGACCTAAAGAAGTACCTTATATAGAAACACAACATGAAAAACCTGAAGAAATTTGTTCAAATCTAATTCACTTCCCTAGCTGTTTCATCTTTTTATACCTGAACTGATGTTTTTCTTTCAAAAGAAAATTATTTTGTTCGACTTTCAGATGTAAAAAACACTCAGCACTAATCACTGCATAGTAAACTCAATCAAGTTTTAAGAAATAAAACTGTAAGTATATTTATTAAAAACCGGTAAAATAAAATAAGGAACAATCCGAAGAATGCTTCATCCTGTATCCAACTTATTTTTAAATTTTCAATGAGAAGCATATCATGAATTCAAGATCATACTTCTACTAGTCTCATGAGTTATTCTCCAATTGTACTTTGTTGAACTAAATAGTAAACAAAAAAACGAAAAACAATTACTGCCTTCAACCGGATAATTTGGTCATTAATCTTCATGATTCTGAAGACGCCTTCTCTGAGTCCGCCACGGTCTTTCCTTCTTGTGCAGCAAATTTAAGACCCCAAGAGGGAATCTAAAAGTAATCAGATGTTCACTGTTGTCATTGTAAAGATCATCATCGCCAACACAATGGGGACTAAAGAATTAAAGTTATTTGTAGAAATTTGGCCTAGATTATGTACGTTAAATGTAGTCTAGTAATTAGAACACAAGCATGGATGAAGAATAAGTATTAAGAGACTATACTCCCTTGGCCAGAGGGTTCTGTTATATGATCAAATTGGAATAGGTAGGACAGACAGTTATTTGTTAGACACCAAAGCTCATCAGTGATTATTTTGCAACTTGGATGAAAAACTTGGAAAAATCAACAAGGGTTAGACATGAAATGGGAAAGGTTGCAGACAAGAAGGTTAATAGCAGTGGCACTGCATATCTCCAGAGATGCATTGTAAAATAAAAATAAAATTAAAAAAACAAAACAAACTCTATCATAGTCTATTTAAAGCAAAATGTGTCCCTCGTTTGGATTGGATATGGATAGTTGGACAGCCTTCTCTTCGACCTTTCCTTTTCCCTTCATTTGTAACGTTAAACAGTAAACATTTTATCAACACAAGAGTCAGACTCCAGTCAAATTATCAAAAATCTCAATCAGTCAGTCATTCGACACAAGATCACAAGCATGACATTCACAAGTTATTTAAAAAGGGTAAGGTGGCACGGTTTTTGGCACATTTTCATTGTTGGCAACCCCAATATGTTCATACATCCGGCAATAATATTCAGAATTCAGTACTTAGTATAATCATGGAGGTCCTCCATGGTATAATAAGTATAGTGTTATTTCGTAAACTTATACAAGTTAACGTCGTAACGAACGTCTGTACTGTCACTTTTGTGTTGTGTTGTGTAGGCCCAAACGACGTCCATATTCCGGTACAGATTCGGTCAAATAAAATCATCTTTAAAAACACCATTTCTGCCTATTTCTAATAAACCAAAAAAATACTCACAAGTGAAAAGAGTTTCCCCTCTCTATTGCTTCGATTGATGTAGCCGTAGCATGCACATGTCTTATTAAGCATTTTGACGATGGATGATGTGATTTTCGCAGACAACAACAGAGGAAGGAACTTTCCCCATGCTTTGCATTCGATGTTGTTTTTGCCTACGTACAAAATGGCCGCCCGTCGCGTAACTAACTAGGCCAGTGCGCCCTCTAGTCAGCGGCGGCGGAACACTTTTAAAAGTGGGGGGGGGGGGGCCTTTTTTTTGCCTATGTATTTTATTTCCATTTGCACAATATAGGTATGTAGGCACACACCGGCTATATGTTGGTCTATTTGGGGTACAAAATAGACCCACACATGACTCTGACGGTCTTCCAGGAGTAGAGTAGACCAATCCCTAAACATAACGGAACATAGTACGCACGGAGCGATCAAAAAATAAACATTCACTACACTGTGCGTGCGACGGGGAGAGCGCGTGCGATGTATGTCATTTACGGGCTGTACCACTTTGACACGGGGGTGGAGTACAATAATCATAAGAATGGGCGTTGCGTATTACTGTGATACTCGAAGTTTCACGCAGTCATTGTGGTTTAAGACAATAAAACGTGAGATAAAGCTTATATAATTAGCTATCAGATCCAACTTTTCCAATGACTGCATTAAACAGTAGTTTCCTGTATGGACACCCCCACTCTCCCAAAATGAGCTGTCCTTGTACTAAGTCAATGGCCATGTTTACGTTAACGCGCGCTCGCACACACAACACTGAAAGGGTTATGCTGCAAAATATGGACAGCGTATGTTCCGTTCTAGGGCAACAGGTTACAGTTAACCAATCATCAAAATTGTTACATGAATGAACATATAAACTGTTCAGCTTCAAGAAGCCGTTTGATTCAGGCAACTGCGCGGCGCAGTTCACGAGTTATGGCAGGTTATGTAAAACGAATAGAGGCAATTTCGATAGTTTTTCACTCCCCGCCATAGGCGCGAGAAAGAAAGTCAATTTGTTTAAATAAAAAGGGCAACAAGTTCCCTATTATATAGAACTGAAGAACGTACATGAATTGAAAAAGAGTAAGTTCCTCTTCAAAATACTGAGTGATCCATAAAATTCGCTTGTTGCAATCTCGAGTTATTATGAATTTTGTAAGAAATTATGCATTTTAAAAGTATATTTTGTGCGTATTCGGGGCCGGACATAAAACGCTCAATGCAAATGAGCGCTATGTTCCGTTATGAGAAACTGTCAAATTTGGCCGTTATCGAGCATTTTCAAATATCTAAGTACACGTGATTTATCTAGATAAACCACAAGATCTTTGGAGTTAATTTTACTTTCAGCGATCTAAAAGTGTATTACTGAACCAAATTCAACTCGACTGAGTTAACAACAGGAGCGATTGACGCAGCTCTAAGCCAAAAATGGAATTTGCCCGTAAAAATGGCGTTTTTCGGGAACGATCGTTAGACAAAATTACTATACCTTATACATTGAACAACTACCACCATTCTGTGATTTGCCAATTGGCCATCAAGACGTGTTTTGTTAGATCGACTAAATGCAGATTGTGTCTACGTCATTCAGCCGCTAAGCTAATCGGATAACGTGGCGAGTGCGCATGCTCATAAGACGCATCCCGACCGTGCCTCTATAACCTCTTTCTAGAAAGGTGTCTTTATGAGCATGCGCACTTGCAGACGAGCATTTTTCAAATCGGCCGCACAAGAAAAATCTTTTTTGATGAATTATCGGAAATAGGTTGATTTAATTTGTGAATATGTATATGTAAATATAATACAGGGTTGCTTGGAGTATTGAGACCACATGCTCATACAATAAAATATTGACTATTGACCTGAAGACAGCACAGAAAGTGGTTTATGGGAGTTGTTGATTTTTAATGTAAATAAATTATGGTGGTGTTTCAGTGGGTGTGTTGTTCATCCTACCTTTTACAGAAATCAAAACAGGACAAAACAAGGTCACAATACTGCACCAAACCACACGTTTCACTTTATAAAAAAATGTACAGGGCAGCGACCTACACCACCCGGTACTCAGAGCTACATTCTACCTTGCACTTCAAAGAAGGACATTACAGTGTTGACTTGTTTTTAATTAAGATGAATTTTAAACCATTTATGGGTGTGATGAGCTAGCACACATTGGTGATTCAGTGCAAATCAAGGAACCCCTAATGTGAGACCCAGCACAATGAATTTGAAAAATACTTTCGCGGTAATATGCGCCATCATGTTCAAGCGTGCTATTAAAACCAATGGACCATCGCACCAGTCCTCAGTAAACTTTGGGAAACCTAATTGCAAAGTGAACAGTGATTAGGGCCTATAACGTGGTGGTCAAGTTTTATGGACGGTGAAACTTGTTTTCAAATTGAAACACAATTGTCATTATCATCGGCGTTTATACGAATCAGCAAAATTTCCCCTTGAAAAAAAAAAATCGAGAACCACAAACTAGAAAAAGAAAGGTTACACTATCGATTTAAATATAGGGATCAAACTTTAATAATAAAACAAGAATATATTTTTGTTTCGGGGGATAAAAAAAGAAACTTGAAGAAAACCCAAATGAACAGTTATACTCGATCGCGCAACATTGCACTCGAGAGGCACTAGCGTACAGTGGCGTAACTAGACATTTTCATTTGGGGGGGGGGCAAGTGGGGGCAAAGATTAAATTTGGGGGGCCAAAGAAGTGCAAGATTATCATTAAATATGTTAACTGATAGTTGATACACACCAGCTGATACACACCAATGCAGTTCTAAAACAGTCTACATAGTTTGCAGGTAACAGAAGATTGCAAAAACAACAAAATCTTAGAGAACTTGTCATTTTTATAAGATAAAACTGTTCGACTGTATACAAGGATTAAATTACCAACAGTGATTACCAAGTATCAATTTAGAGTTGTACACGGTATTCTCATATTAGGCTCTGTGAGTACTAATTAAATTATTGTTTGTATGCTTTATTTCAGTGTAAATACCCAAAACATAATAATTGTGACAAGTGTGAGCCATTAAAAAAATCAAAATCAAAATACAGAATTGAAATTGTGGGTGTAACTATAATAATCACATTTGTGTGCTTGTCATGGCACTTGTGCTACTAGCGCTCCCAGTATTACTAACAGATACATCTTCTTCGAAATTCTCCTCGGCGGAATTCTCGGATGCAGAGTCCATGCAATACTCTGATGGTACCACATAAGAATCAGAATCTTCTGTATTTTTCCGTCTCTGCCTCTTAGGTGTTGGAGCACGAGGCAAAGACGGGCGCTTTGATATGGAGAAGAAAATGGTCTAAGCTACCTTTTTCGCTGGCGATTTTGCTGTTTAAATCTCCCTGTTGTGCATCTGAGTAGGCCCTACAATGTGTTTACGGAGCTATTGGTCTGCGTTCAGGGCCCAATTTCATGGCTCTGCTTACCGTGGAATTCTGCGCTTACGCCCAGCTGCGTCCCATAGAAATACACACGTTACAATGCGCGTCAGCGCAGAATTATTTGGTAAGCAGTGCCATGAAATTGCAACATACCGCCAATACGATCGCGCGCACGTTTCCATGCATTTGTCGGCATGACTGCGTTATAGTCCACATACTGATATGAATAAAAGTTTTACTTTTTACGGCAGCATTATTGTAAGAATATACTTTTCTGTGATTTCATATGGGGGCAAGAGGGGGGGGGGCAAGGGTTCTGAGCCCCTCCCCCTCCCCCCCCCCCTCTGGTGACGCCACTGCTAGCGTAGTCCGCTGGGCTACGTGGGAATGAAAATTAGGCTGCAAAGTACTTCCTATAATGTCACATCATGCTGTCGTGTACGCGTCAACAGGGGGAGGGTGGGCTCGTTTCGCATCATTTTACCACTGCTTAACTAAATGAACTAGAAATATTTTCGGGGCCTAATAAAGATGACATCGGGGTTATTATCAGATGTATGGGAGACTACATTTAAAAAAAACATCTGATACAACATTGCGGCTAAGGCTGTAACTGCGGCTGGTGCATGCTAACGGCTCCTAATGGGAATAACGCACGGAGACACGTTGTGGCGCAGCCGGGATTCCGGAACCAGCCCGCTATAAAGTCAGCCTATTTTTTACACCCGATCGCTAGTCTCGTGTGTGCTACTCGCACCAGCGGTGACTCGCACTGCAGGGCTGGTGAAATGTGCATCGTGGGCCATTACTATTAACTATAGTATAATCTATTGTCCGGGGATGGAAACTCGCCTAAGTTTGGCGTTACTTGCTGTTGTTTGTTATATGAATAAGATTATTTTGAGAAATGTAAAGGTGTGTATAATATTACAAAAGGTAGTTGTCAGTGAACCATAATTTGGTTTCAATAGCTCGATTAAAAGTGGGGGGGGGGGGCAAAATGACTACATTTTCAAAAGTGGGGGGGCAACGGCCCCTCGCCCCAGTTCCGCCGCCGGTGCCTCTAGTTCTGATTTAACTCTATGGTATATAGGTATTATATTTCTGTGGCTTACCCACATCGTAAAGCGGGGCACAAGCATTTGCCAGGACAGATCAGGTGAAGCAAACAAAAACATTCTCAACAATCTGTTTGAAATGCAGATGTATTGATTTCTTAACCACGTATAGCTGAGCGTTATTACGTGTGTACATTAGCCAACACGCACGTTTGAGACCAATGACCCCTTGCGTCAATTCCTTTGTGTACATTTTGACTCCCAAAATGGCGGACAGGATAGGCCGTGTAAGTATGCTGCGCGTTGTGCAACCTACAAGCATAAGACGTAAAGCGGGCGTTTAGACGTACACATAAAATAAAACGTATAGTTTAGTTATGCCTAAACAGCCGAAAAAGTAGGTTTTGTTAAAAATCTCACTTTCATCCAACTTTCCAAAAACAAAAAAAAATGATGTAAATGACATTGAAAATTGAATGACACATAGTATGGAACACTAGACCAAGTAACTGGGGCGCTGTACTCCTTTTTCTAAATCAGGACATCATCGGTCGTACTAGCGCCCCAGCTTAATCCCCGAGCAAAACTCACTTTGGCCAGTATCCACCGGTGCCCTGCCTTAACCGTGATGACCACGCGGTTGGGGCAGGGCACCTGTCAAATTTTAGACGGGTGTCCTGCCTCAACCGCGGTGTGATCACGGTTGAGGCAAGGCACCCGTCTAATCGACGGGTGCCCTACCTCAAATCCAGTTACTGGGTCTAATGGAACACCATTCAATACTTACAGTGACCCATTTTCACTCAAGGTGAATATTAATTGTTATTATTTAACCACGTTAGTCCATACCAAACAAAGGGGCTAATGAAACGCCAAAAACAGTTATGCCAAGAAACAAAATGCAACACAAAGAAAAAAACGGGGGAAAAGCGGCGCAAAAAAAGAAAACAGAAAATAAATCGCACAAGGAACTCCATACCATACACAAAAGTGACCCACTTTCACTTCAAGGTGAACACATTTACTTGTAATCGTTTTTCCTCCACCGTAATGAGTTTCTAGGCGCGGCAAATTAAGCCTCATAAATAACTAAACTCTGATTTCCATTTTTAAGCTACGTGACTTTTCATACGAAATTATGAAAGTATGGAAATGTGTGATTTCCCCCAAAAACACCAAGGTCTCAATTTATTAAGCTCTTTCAGTTATGAGAAAAATATAATTAGCTGTTGCAAACCGCTTACCAACCAAAAGGACCTATTATGGTATAATTGCAAAAATATTGAATGGCCTGACGTTTCGACTCTAGCAGAGTCTTTCACTGAGGCTAGATGACAACACAACACACACAAACAGGTATACTAGTGGAAAAGAAGCAGTCAACTAGTGGAATGGAATGAAAAGAGTTAGAGGCAGAAAGCTCTCAGAAAAAGCAAGGGATGAACAATGAGGAAGGAACTCTCTGTTGATAATTCTTCAGCGTGTGGCCACTCATTGAACATTGTGTTAATATCTAGTAAGGACTGTGGTAACACCATGCACATGAAATCTATCTTGCAGTTGTGGTGGTTCTAAAGAGAACCGGGTGTAACACCAATACTTTAACCACGTTCCCGAAGTTTTGATGGTGTTCTGTGTAGAGATGGTAGGGAATATTTAATCCGACGCGGCTGGTGCATGGACAGATACAGAAATGTTGGTCACTGCATTTTGTGTGTACTTGGCCTTTTCTGTTATTTCGAAATCAGGGCTTGGCGCTCGGACCCAACATTCTTGCAATACCCTGAAGAAAGCTGACTTTATTGTCGTAAGCAATCAAGTATTAGAAGGTTTTGTTTACAGCCGTACAAAAACATCTTTTGCTGTGAAATGTGTGAGAGACTGTGTGAGTGATTCTCGTTGTGTTTCAATCAACTACTTTGAAAGCAGGAACTATTGTGAGTTGAATAATGCAACGAGATCGCAGTTCCCCGAGAAATTCAGTAAGTTCCAGGGAAGTGTCTACTTTGACGAGGAGGAAAACGGCAACCTCAGAAGCACTTTTCTCTCATCAGAGTTTGCTTCTTGTAAGGAGCTTCTGCAAGCTTCTGGAGGCAAGATTTCCAGCGGTGTCTACACCATCTTTCCCAGCAGTCTGAGTGAGGGCTTGGAAGTCTACTGCGACATGGAGGGAAACGACGGAGGCTGGATCGTGGTTCAGAGGCGGCAGGACGGAAGCGTGGATTTCTATCGTAATTGGACCGACTACCAGAGAGGGTTTGGAGACCTGAAGGGTGAGTTCTGGCTGGGGAATGATAACCTGCGCGCTCTGACCGAAGCCTCTGCCCCAGGAACATGGGAGCTCAGGATCGATATGGAAGATTGGGAAAGGGAAGCTGTTTGGGTCAATTATTCTGACTTCAAAATAACAGGTGAAAATTATACTCTGAACGCCAACTACAACTCAGTCAGTGAAACAAAAGTGGGCGATTCCCTTGATAGACACTTTGGGAAACCCTTTTCAACAAAGGACCGTGACAATGATAACTATGGAGGGAGCTGTGCACAGAAGGACGTAGGTGCCTGGTGGTACGACAACTGCCATGAATCAAACCTCAACGGTAAGTACTACAATAATCAGGCTGTTGAATTCAACCAAGGCCTGCAATGGCAAACCTGGAAAGGAGACTACTATTCACTGAAGAAATGCAGCATGAAGATACGAGAAAATAAATAAAATATTAGATTGTAATTATTCATCTTGAATAACAACAAAATGGCAACTGCGTTGGTTTGAATCCTTGAGCGCTCTCGTATTTTGATATCGCTTCTTTGGATGGATGGCGCTGCCCAACTGAAATCGCATTTAAGGTAAGACGCCTTCAACATTAAAAATGGCAAGCCTAGGAAACTTTTATGTAAATCATTTTCGGTAAATAATATTTGTGAATAGTGTGAAAAATACTTCAGGAGAACTCGAGCCCTGCAAATAATCTTTTATTCTATGAAAATAGAAATAAAGAAAGAAAAAAGAAGAAGAAAGAAACAACTTCTTTTAAACCTCAAGGCCCCTATATCAAAACAAACGCAACAAACCTTTTAAAACTCACACGAAAGCTTCTGGTTCTAAAGCTTTTATTTTACGGAATTTTATATTTATAAAAAGATATAACGAATTAAAGGGTCTGTATACGTTTGGTAATGACTCTAAAAATTAATGGCAATAAAAACTTACTTGGTAAGAAGAACAGCAGCTTTTGATAGCATAATGCATTTTGAAAAACTTTTCACTTCGAAGTACTGCAGTGATGGAAAAAGATATCACTTTTTATCCCAAAAAATCTGAATCTGAGAAGCGTTACTGCAGTAACGCTTTATACTGCTTTATATGCCTCAAAATCAATAATGTATATACCCTTTACTGTATAACCCATTATTGCAAGCATTTTTTAACTTCGTAACTCGATATCTTTACAAACAGTTATACGGTATTTAAGTTAGCTGCTGGAGGCGACCTTGGTTGGTTACGTGCACTACGTACGATATTAATTAGTTACTTAGTTTACGTCATCCAAATAACACAAACATAGACCGATCTCGGGGGGGGGGGGAGGTTGAAAATATGCACTGCAGTATGACTCGAAATCTGTGTGAAAATGACCCCAAAATGGGTCAAACTATCGCAGAATCTGAGTTAAAATCCGATTTATGTTTAAACCCAGTTTCCGTGATTACGGTTTCTGCTCATTTTAAATGGACTTTTCACTTTGTTGGAGAAATTTGGTCCATGGTGTTAGTTAGTTAGTTACAGTTTACAGCTTGATGATTTAAATTTTAGAATCGCAAACAGCGATAAAACAAATTCTTATCAATACTACTTTATGTTTAGCCTGAGGAATTCTTGTGAAATTGATGTGATTTTAGCATTATTCCGTGATAGTACCAAAGTTTAGAATTAAATTTTGTCCTCAATCATTTCCAATTAAATATAGTTATTTTTCTATTTGTTTATTATTATTATTTTGTCTTTTAACATTCACAATAACAAAACATAAAAAATAAAAATTACAAATTACAAATGAACAAAAAAAAATAGTTAATACAAATTTGAGTTGTACTGTTAAATAATTGTTGATATTGTGACGTGGTGTGGGTTTTCATGTAAATTTTACTGCAGACATCACATATAATTTTACACTTATTGATTTGATGATGTCATTACTTACAATGTAGAAATGTAAATGTGCCCAGCCATGGGTAAGTGAGTTACCAAGGCAATTACGAACAACAGATAATTAAGTATAGTAACTTTTTATTCTTTCTTTCAAGAACCACTTGGTATTGATTTATAAATTAGTTTGAAATATTGTTACTTGGTTTACATCCAAATATCACGACATTATAGAGGCTGGAAATAGTCACCATCCTCCCCGCCCCGCCCATACGTGGCGATTGTATTATTAATATTTTCCTTGAGCGATTTATTATTTTTGTTGGTCCAATTCCCATCTCGTGACTACAAAGTCGTAATGAAAATGTTGGCGCGGAACCAGACTAACATATCTCACGGTAAAGTTTTTAAGTTCCCCCCAAAACAGTCACAGCGCATGTTCAGTGCCGTTCCAGCTTTATAATGTTTACTTAAAGGGTCTGTATAGGTTTGTTAATTACTCATAAAAATTACTAATATTAATTACTCTTAAAAAGATATCAGTTTTTATCCAAATAAGTTTGGATCTGAGAAGCGTTTCTGTCATAAACGTTTCTCAGATTATTTTTACCGTGTGGACATGCAGCAGCTTTGGATAGTATAATACCTTTTGAGAATTTCTTTGTTTGAAGTTCTGCGTTTATGGAAAAAGATATCACTTTTTACTCCCAACAATTTGAATCTGAGAAGCGCTACTGACAGCAACGATTCTCAGATTGTGTATTCCAATTGCAGATTATTCTTTCTGCTTGGACATAACCGCTCCAGATTTTCGGCAATATCTCAAAAATGCTACCACCTTTTGAAATGAAATTTTTACAGGTTAGTTTTATGGTCTACAACTATATAGGATTGAAACAAACAGTGGGTTTCAATTACTAAACGTATACAATCCCTTTAAAGAGGACAAACATGCGATGATAAATACAACACAGCTGGAAACATTTGCGTCACGGCAGTTTGTTGAAACTGAGGTTATGCCATTTTTTATGACTTCAGACTTTTGTTTGACGTTTGGCCTTCATGGTTTAGATTTTTCCATGGGGCCTGTTTATATAATATGGATCAGTCTTTTGTATTGTTTTTGTTTTGTAATGAAGATTAGACACGTCTGTATTGTGCATTTTTGTGACGTGAGGCCATTTTTCAAAGAGAGCTGCCAAGAACATAATTAGCTTTCACAAATAGGCTATCGGCTAAAATGCCGTGTGATAAAATATTCATGTATTGGGTTCGGTTATGATTTCCCGCAAATTTTAAGTATGCTAAGCATGGATTTCCGTTGGCAACTCTATGAAATTTGGCCCATGTTTTTAGGTAATATACTATTATTATTATTACTATTATTATTATTATTTATTCAGCCATTTCAACAATACATGACAATACAAAATACTTCCAGATGGGCTAGGAGAAACAAAAGCAAAATAATTACTGTGGTCCATAGACCTGCCTCCCCACATCTGGTTGTAATACAAGCAATAAAACGAGTAATAACATATGTATAAAACAATTTATGTACAAAAAGATAGGAAAGTTAACTATAAATAAAACATGTCTATGTACATCAAAAGTTGGCAATTAAAACAAATAATAATATAAAGCATGGACTATGTGAGAGTAAAACCAGTTTTAGGAGTGTAAAATTTGAGAAAAAACAGAAAAATTCCTAAACCCTTAGGCCTAAATAATGTAAAGAATATCCAGTACATGTAGAATGCAAATTAAATTTAATTGACCAAATCTATAAATAAAAATAAAAATAAATAAATAAATAAATAAATAAATAAATAAATAAATAAATAAATACATAAATACATAAATAAAAAAATAAAAAAATAAAACAATAAAAAAATAAATAAACAAATACATCAAAAATATGTAAATAAATAATTTAATGAGTAAATAAACAAATAAATGTACATATAAATAAGTAACCCCTTGGAATATAGATGAAAAAATAAATGAATAGACTAAATAAGTTAAAAGTAAATTGTGGAATTGCACATGGTTGTTATGAAACTGTTATGAAACTTATTATACGGTTTACTGTTAAATGATTTAGACGTTAGAATTGCACAGTAATTAAAGGTATTACACAGGATTGATAAGGATAAAAAAATATAATTGTTAATTCTGATAGCTTACTTATTATGAAGTTCATTATAGTAGAATCGGGGTTTTTTCTGTGAAATCCCTCTAAAATTAAGTCATATTATTCGTGAAGCTGTATCTGAAAACCTAAAAGAAGAAAAAAAACAGCAGCTTTCGTTTGTTACATTCAACCAATGTGTTTACATGCTGAAAATTGTGCATGGATTTCACACAACGGGTGAAGCCCAAATTCTCATAGGTTTGTTATTTCATGTATGGTTGATCACTAAAAAGGAACACTGTCTGCGACTATTTTGTCAGCTCTACCAATCACTGTATAATACCTTTAAACAAACTTGTATCAATGCTAACATTATATTTAGCCTAGAAACTCTTGTGAGCTTGATGTGATTTTAAAATGTCTTTATTCCGTGGTGTTGTGGTGTTGGTGTTTATGTTTGTAATTTGGTTGATCATTTAAATTGGATTAATGTTTTTTAAGGGAAAAACAACACCCCACGGTGACACTATATGCAGGAAAGGAAAGTTCATGAATTACAAACCGAGAACAAGATCAATGTATTCCTACATTCTAAAACCTTCCGGGTCAGAACTGACCCGGATTCCGAGTCCCATGGGGCCTGACCCATTTCTGGGTCAGTATGACTCGGAATCTGTGTTAAAATGATCAACTATCCGTCAAACTGACGCAGAATCCGAGTCAAAATCTTGTTTAACCAGTTTCCGGGTCATCCAATTGATCAGGTCCCCTTTGACCCGGAATTCGGGTCAATTCCGACCCGGGAGTTTTTAGAGTGTACATTATACATTCCAATGGTTTTACAGTGACGTGATTTGTTTTTCGTTTAAATTTATTGCTAAAATCACATGTAATTCTTGTTTATTGTTTGGATGATGTAATCACCAGAAAATGTGACAATGTAGTAAATATGCTCAGCCGAACCCTCTATGTTACATTATGAACAACAGATAAATAATTACAGAGTAAATTTTCCGCAGATCTTTCTGTTATTTCTGACAAAAAAAGGAGCACTTTTGATTTATAAATTGATTTGAAATACTATATAAGTTGCTTTCAGTTGTTCATAATGGATGTCAAGGATTGTGGCTCCGCACATACTGAATGTTAAAGTAATTTATTAAAACGGTGGGTTGGAAAGTTGTAACTATGCACTTTTACAAAATTTACATTAGGCCGTATCCGAATTAGCGGCTACGGCTACAGCTACGACTGTTGCTAAGGATGTTGCTAAGGACGTCCTATATCGTCTCCAACGTATGATGGCGGGCGATCCAGCCGTAGACGTAGCCGTAGCCGTAGCCGCAGTGTCGGACGCGGCCTCGGTTTGTATTATTAGATAATACATACCCTGTTTAATATGTAAAGTGGCTGGTATAAGTATAATGGCATGTGTACGTTTTTATTTTAAAATTTGAAAAAATGGTTGCCCAGATAGAAGAAAATCACCACCACCAACAACAACAACAACAACAACAATAACAACAACACTACCACCACCACCAACAACAACAACAACAGCAACAACACACCACCACCAACAACAACAACAACAACAGCAAAAACACTACCAACAGCAACAACAACAACATCAACAACAACAACAACAACAACAACAACAACAACAACAGCAACAACACTACCAACAGCAACAACAACAACATCAACAACAACAACAACAACAACAACAACAACAACAACAACAACAACACTACCACCACCCACAACAACAACAACATTTACAACAACACCAACAGCAACAAGAAGAAACAAGTAGCTAATCACAAAACAACAACTAATAACAAATAAACATACAAACAAAGAAACAATAAAGTAAGCAAGTCAATTAAAAGAAGAAAACAAACCAAGAAGCTTGTTGACAGTCTGGACCACACCTTACGACTCACCTTGTGATGGGAACTTAATTAGTGTCCCTTCTTTTTTGAGGTGAATTTTCCTTCAAATATTTAATAAACAAACATAACACTGTTTACTATTGACAATATTCCTTAATAAAAGCAATTTACTTTATTTTTAATCTAAGTATAAACAATTTACATTTAAATTACTTAATGCCGAAAATGTTAACCTTTGAAATGATCGCTCATTTCAAAACATAAATTTCCTTGGAATTTAAAAAATAAAATGAGTCAGTTAATCAGGAAACCTAAAACAAAAGTGTGTGTTCTTTTGCTATTACTTCCCCAGGATTAGCAATTCTTTCTCATATGACATGATATGACTGTTTGCCAAGTTCTATGCTTGTATCATCAAAGGCATAACAATTCCCCAACCCCTATCCGCCCCGCTACTGGTCATTTCCAATTAATTACCAGACAGCTAAGCCGTTTGCAAATTAGCGGCTGTGGCTGTGGCTGGATCACCGCGTTAAAATGCGTTGAGTATCGACTGACCTTGGCAACAGCCGCAGCCGCCAATTAAAAACGGCCTTATGAAAAGTCAATAGATTAAAAAGTATTTTCGAAACTGCAATTTTACTCCAACTGGGGTTCCGATGAAAACGTCATCGTGTGTGTGCAGAGTAGAGATAAGCCGATGCCTGAATCCTGGCTGAGGCCATAGTTTCGAAAAGGGAAATCTCGTTTTTAAAGACGTTGATGGTAGTATTACAATTGAATGGTCGATGATGCTTGTGCCACCTGGGAGAGATTGGTGGTAGGGATAAGAGAGTTGTGGTGGTGGTGGTGGTGGGGGTGGGGAGGGGGTGGTCAGGGATGTCTTTAGCTCCATGCTTCAACAATGATGATGGTGGGGGATAGGACGGCAATGGGGTCATACCATGGAACTAAACGCACATAACAAAACATGTGTGTCTTTTTCCCTCTGACCTTGAAACTATTGACAGAAGTTACAAGTTGTTTTAAATATCGATTAATAAACTGCAAGGGAAACTGAGTAAATATTAAATAATTTTCTGGTTGAACAAAGGAAATTTACTCGTTTTCTCTCCATTTTACATGACTCCAGTACCAGTGGTTTAGTCATCGGGTGTGGGTCCGAATCCGTTTCAGAAATTACCAGTTTGTCGACAGGTGTTTATGAGCACCCTGGGTGTTTCAGACAAGCAAGTAAAGACAGTTATTCAAAAAGTCAATGAGCTTGGTGTTATGGATGGCGAAGGTCGAGGAGGAAGACAAAATAAAGAAAGGGACCAGATGCTTAGAGACCAAGTCAAATCCCACATCGACAGGTTCCCTAGGATGGAATCCCATTACTGTAGAGTTAACAGTTCATCCCAATATCTTTCATCCGATTTGAACTTCAGTATAATGTATGAAATGTACAAACAAGAATTTACAACTTGTGCTTCGGTTAGCCTGTACAAAAGCGTATTTCAGTCGCTTCAACTCAAGTTCCATCGCCCTAAGAAAGATATGTGCGGCCTATGCGAGACATACTTTCACGGCACAGCAGAAAAGAAACAGGAAATAAAGAAAGAATTTGACAGACACAACCAAGAAAAAGTGAAGGTTCGGGAAATCAAATCAAAATCAAAGGAGAAAGCATCACGTGATATCAGCCACCGTGCTGCTGTCTTTGACTTGCAGCAAGTAATATATCTGCCAAAATCCTCGCGCTCAGAGCTTTTTTACAAGCGTCGACTAGCATGCTTTAATCTTACAGTTTACGAGCTAGACAGTAGAGAGGGGATTTGTTTTCTGTCGCATGAGGGTCTAACTCGTCGTGGCTCATGCGAAATAAGTTCATACCTTCACAAGTATCTTAGTGATATTGATGAGCAAGGCGTTCAGCACGTTGATCTTTTTTCTGATGGCTGTATCGGCCAGAACAAGAACTCCATTTTACCAGCAATGTTGTTGTCTTTCGTGTCCAGTTCACAAAGCATACAGGATGTAACCATGCATTTCTTTGAGACCAGCCATGGTCAGTCTGAAGGAGACTCTATGCACAGCACAATAGAAAGAGTTATCAATCAGTTGGATGAAATATCTGTTCCTTCACAACTTGTTAGCATATTTAAGATGGCAAGAAAAGAGCCCAAACCATACAAGGTCATTTCCATCAAGTCTGCCGACATTATTGACTGGAAGTCTTTCAGTCAAAAACAAGGTATTCTGCGAGTTCGTACATCGGAAGAGGGCACATCCATTGACTGGACAAAGTTCATGCAACTTCGTGTATATATAAAGGGGAGGCTCACCAAATACAGTTCAAGAATTCTCATCTAGACGAGGCATTTTCCACAATTTCCCTCAAACAAACACGTCGTACATCTGATACTGTTCCTCTTCAACCTCAGCAGCTGTACAACTCGGGAAATCCAAAAATATCTGACGGCAAATACAAAGATCTCCAAAGTCTCTGTCAAGGACAAACCCCTGTCTTGCTTCACCCCGACTATCAAGATTTTTATTTGCATCTTCCTCACTAAACTAAGCAAGGAAGCCCATGTGCTATTTCTTTCACATGTATAGAATTAATATGGCAAGCAATTCAACTTTGTTAGTTAAGTGATATAACAACAGACATGATCATTTGTACTTGTAAGGCATAATACACATTCAAAATCACATGGCACTTCGATAAAGGAAATACAAATTTGTGATAGAAATTATCGCAACTGCCTCTGTAAAGTAACACGGCTGCAATGATTTTGATGCTTAAGGTTTGTTGAAATTTGTATATATATTGAAATTTGAAAGCACCATCTGTGTGCTTTGCTATTATATAAAAAACGCAATTGATTAGTTGTTAATGGAGAGATCGAAGTTGTTGTACAGGTATGTCTACAGCAAATACTTCAAGGTAGTTCTTAAACCCTGTGCTTTTTAAAGCGATAATTGATGATAATCCATGTCCGTTTCTGGAGAAGAAAAAAAACGACAGCCAGTAGAATATAGACTGACGTTCCTGACAAAAAAAACAATGTGTTTTATGACCTTATGGTATAAATGTATTAAGGGGCCTATAGGCAATGGACATTTTAATACTGGAAATCACAATTATTCCTTGACTCTATTATTACAACAAAAACGGAAATGTAACTTTCGAAGTTGCAAAGTTTGATGTTTTGTTTAAAAAAGAGTGTATTTGTGTTTTCAAAAGGGTTTCCACCTTTCTATTACAACTCAAATGCACTAACTGTAAAATGTTATTAGGCATCATTGTAAGAAAACGTAACATTTGTTTTTCAAGGAAAATGGAAATAGTCCATATAAAAAAACATTTAAAATGTTTTTGTTTCAGGGTATCGTGAAAATTTTATCGTAAATGACCTCATTATTAAAGAGTGAAATATTTTACAGTTAAATTTTTTACTTGGTTTGCTGTAACACCCTGTTATATATCTACTTGTATGTGTAGATTTGTCTTCTATTTATCTACTACCGCAGAGTAGATTCAGAATTCGGAAAAGTATTATACATTTGTTCTAAATAATATGGTAGGAAAATCGGCATGGAACGAAAGTTTTGATTGTCACAGAATGAGACGCATTTACATAAATTTTACTAAAATGTATGTTTCTCACAACACTGCTAGGCATACATGGTGAGCTTACAGTTTTTAGCCTTATGATATAATAATTAATTATTTACTCCATAATAAGCGTATGATGTCAAGCTTTACCAGTGCAACAGTTTTGGTTGTACCATGTGAATTATGTGCATTTGGGTTAAAACTTTATCCCGAGGACAAGTAATGCTGTGTGGCAAAATTTTTAAACGAAGGGTACTTTGTTAATAATGTAAAAGCTGAACGAAGTCATTATACTGCTGATCAGAAACACCATGGGTTCGATGCTCTTAACCACTTGGCCACGAGGGTTGAATTTACAATTATTTTGGTACTGTAGTGACATATAAAAGTCTTTGACAATTATTAAGAAACCTGTCTCTAAATTATGTTTCAAATAAACATTTTAATTTATTTATCATCTATCGTGCGGACTTAACTGGGCATTAATTTAGGGCCTTGATGATTATTATTGTGAGGCCATTATGTATTTTTAATGGAACTTGTACATAGTACGACAGTATTTAGAATCCTGAAATTGGTTACTGAAGCAAACGTTCGTTTTTACTGTGTAATTTAAAAAATAACTGTACATTCGATTGAACAAACAATTAAACAAATGAATTGCTATTAAATGATCTTAGATTATAAGCGTATGATGTCAAGCTTTACAAGTGCAACGGTTTTTGGTTGTGCGATTTGAATTATGTGCATTTGGGTTAAAACTTTATCCCGAGGACAATTAGTAATGCTGTGTGGCAAATTTTTTAAACGAAGGGTACTTGTTAATAATGTGAAAGCTGAACGAAGTCATTATACTGCTGATCAGAAACACCATGGGTTCGATGCTCTTAACCACTTGGCCACGAGGGTTGAATTTACCATTATTTTGGTACTGTAGTGGCATATAAACGTCTTTGGCAATTATTAAGAAACCTATCTCTAAATTATGTTTCAAATAAACATTTTAATTTATTTATCATCTATTATGCGGACTTAACTGGGCATTAATTTAGGGCCTTGATGATTATTATTGTGAGGCCATTATGTATTTTTAATGGAACTTGTACATAGTACGACAGTATTTAGAATCCTGAAATTGGTTACTGAAGCAAACGTTAGTTTTTACTCTGTAATTTAAAAACAACTGTACATTCGATTGAACAAACAATTAAACAAATGAATTGCTATCAAATGATCTTAGATTACATTTATAACCAGAATGAATGTTCAAGTTGAAGAATTGTTTATGTTGAGGTAACCATGTGTAAATTTCAATTTTAAACAAACTGAAATGACTGTATAGAAAGATCTTTTAGCCGAACAGATGAAATCCCGGAGGTACCGGTAATTGATTAAAAAGTTGTTATTACAATTTATGAAAGTTTTTCAAGATTGAAATTTCTTAATATCTTTAATAAAACGTTTGTTTTTTACGTCCATCAATAGGCCTATTATACAAAAAGCCTCTACAAAAGAACTGCTCCAATAAGAAGATGACATTATATTGCCGAATTAGTTCACTGGAACAATGTATATACATTAAACCACTGGTTCTTATAACATACACCCGTTGTCTTATTAAAAACAATTAATAACCTCATAGATTGACTAATTAGTAAAACCATGCGAAATAATGGAAGGCAATTTTTTGATTTGTGGGTAAAATACCTAGGCTTTCCGATTTTCGTGTTTTCACGAAGTGCCAAAAACTTCGCTCCGTGGGTAAAATAATAAGGCTTTCCGATTTTCGCGTTTTCACGAAGGGACAAAAAACTTCGCTCCGTGGGTAAAATAATAAGGCTTGCCGATATTCGCGTTTTCACGAAGGGACAAAAACTTCGCTCCGTGGGTAAAATAATAAGGCTTGCCGATATTCGCGTTTTCACGAAGGGACAAAAACTTCGCTCCGTGGGTAAAATAATAAGGCTTGCCGATATTCGCGTTTTCACGAAGGGACAAAAACTTTTATTAACGAATTACAAAATAATTAAGCAACTTGCATCGGACATGACACCGATGATGGGAAGAATTATTTACAGGCTTTCATCATATCCACAAATCACTAATTAAGGTAACCGATATGAAATAGAAAAGACGATTTCAAAATAGTCATTTACATAAACGTCATTTTCTCCAAACAAACATTTCTGATGTTTTGACACTTTTTGTCTCTTCGTGAAAACGGTGACGATTTATCGCACGGCCACGACCCTGCCGGTTTTAAACGGCCGTTTAAGCATGACGAAAGTCCCCCTTTGAGTCTAGTTTCCATTGGCAACCGCATGCTGTTCGTTATTATAATATAATTTTTTACCTCAGGTTTTAGCGAGCGAGTTGTAGTCGCCTTTTATAGTGGTTTCTTTCTCTGTACAAGGAGGCTGTGCTGGTTGGAAAATCGTTTTGTATTGAATATGAATATAATTCTTTGTTGTGTCTGCATTAAAAATGCAGATTGTATTCCATTGGCAATAACATTTTTATTTTAGCTTACAATAAGGTTGTGTCAATAGTGATTTACTAAGCTGGTTCCCATTATGTTAGATGCTTATCCGTAGCGCTTATGTACAGTGCGTTTAAGGTACACGACTTTTTTACACGATAAGTTATCGTGTACGTACACGATAATTCCAAACTTACCATGTACGTAGTCCAAACTTATCATGTACGTACACGATAAGGTATCGCGTACGTACACGATAAGAAAGAGATTTTTTTTATTCATGTGGCGGCAATACGCTTCCGTAGAAATGTTTCTAAAGAACAAAATACTTATAATTAATAGCTTCGTGGTTCAAATTTCAAAAGATACCCAAGGCTTTTTATTTGCGTACAATTTTCGTCATTTTTGCTAATATTGTCATTGAATAACAGATTATTTCCAGTCCGTAAGTGATAATTCCCTCAAGGGAACAATAAGTGCCTCTCGTTAACGGCTACCGGTAATTGGTATGGCATCAAATGCTCTTACTGATTAATTGCAAAGTCATTATTTTTGACAGTATTGTGATGATGAAAGATGTTACAGTGTTTCGCTTTGGGCGGCTGGGCGATCCAGTTGCTAAAAGTTATTAACATTGATTAACCTTTTAGCCACTGGGCCGCCTAGCCGCCCAGCCGCCCAAAGCGGTACACTGTAACATGCGATGGGAGGAAACGCTCACCAGCTTGTGTTTGTAGAAAAAAGGTAACATCAAAAATAAAATAAAAAGTCATTGGTACGCATTGGGCAAGTCAATGACAATCCTGTATACAGATCTGTTTTAATTTTCCCCTTTCACAGTTGACTTGTAAAATGTTATCGCTCACTCTCATTTGTAACCAAAAATGATTTTGTTTCATCATCATATTACCTGTCAGAAACTAATGACTTAGCAATTAGTAAGAGCATTGAATGCCAGGTAAAAGCCTTCAAAAACTATTGTGTTCATCCTTATAAAAAAATAATAGCCTTACAAATTACCGGTTACAGTTAACGAGAGGCACTTATTGTTCCCTAGGGACAATTGTAGTCGTAAATAACAAGCATTGGGTATCATTTAAAACTTGAACCACGATTCCAGTAATTTAGAGTCTAAATAAAGAGTCTTGAAAACTAAACACCTTTTCAGCAAACTCAGGCTGTGCCGGAACGATGAGGATAGGGGTCGAAAATACTCAGACCATGAAGGTATTTGGACCATGATGGAGTATTAAAGGCACTGGACACTATTGGTAATTACTCAAAATAATTGTTGTTAGCATAAAAACTTACTTGGTAACGATCAATGGAGAGCTGTTGATAGTAAAAAACATTGTGAGAAACGGCTCCCTCTGAAGTAACGTCGTTTTTGAGAAAAAAGTAATTTCTCAGTAAAATATTTGAATTCATTTCGAGACCTCACGCGTGAGGTCTCGAAATCAAGCATCTGAAAGCACACAACTTCGCGTGACAAGGGTGTTTTTTCTTCCATTATTATCTCGCAACTTCGATGACCAATTGAGTTCAAATTTTCACAGGTTTGTTATTTTGTGCATATGTTGAGATACACCAAGTGAGAAGACTGGTCTTTGATAATTACCAAAGGTGTCCGGTGTCTTTAAGCAATAGGTAGACTGTGTACCATGTGTTCACGTTCAATAGACCGTGTAAGTCTCACAACGATAAGGTCACCATTGGGCTTCTGGGCACCACTGAGCCATTAGCTATTGGAGATAAATAACGCGGGTCCAATTTGTTGTGGTTTTCTTTTTGTCACATCACTTTGTTCACCCCCAAAAAGCATATTGGTGGAATGGTTTTATTAAAACTAACAATTTAATATATTGACTAAAAAGAAAATCTGGAAACTTATGAGAAAATGAAGAAATGTTGCTCGACTTCCAACATCCGGCTCGAAGTGTCAAATTGCAAATACGCCGGCAGTGTAATGCGAACTGTGTCGACTGCTATTCGAGGTGCCAGGAAGTCCAGATTCTCGCAAAAATTGGTACGCTCTCGACGTCAACTTATAGTCTATTATGGAAGAAGGGCAAAACCTTGCCTGCCTCTATTTTAATATCGATTATGTCCTTTAAAAATTAGATTGTTTGACAAAGAGGGTGAAATCATCCCCTTCTCTTCACGATGCGCAATCGTGGTGGTGATTGGTCAAGGGTGATGCATAACTGATCGTGGTGCATTCACTCCTGACGTCATCGCTACAATACATCTTGGAAACGCCATTTTGGGAGTCAGTTTACCCTTGTCTTATTGTGTATGAGCGAAGCACGTGCATACGCGTACACCATCTTCACATACAATTTTGACTCTTTAAATGGCGGACCAGTCATTGTCTGTTTTTGTTTCGCATAGAAGATTAGACACGCGCTTTTATACATTTCTTTGATGTAAGGCCAATTTTTCAATGAGCTGCCAGGCAAATATATCTAAACGCAGATAAATCTTGCTTACCAGAAACAGACCATATACCATGTGGTAACATAATACATTGTATGGTTACGATTTTCCGCTAATTCTAAATGGAAGTGAACTTTGCTTAGTGTGGATAACTGCTAAGCGACTCTTTGAAATTTTGGCACATGGCGTTAGTTATTAGACGAGTAATTTGATATGCATATCAACACGATTGGAATATATTTGAATTTTGACCCCTGTTTGACCTTTGTTGACCCCTCTCGGAAATGCCCAACATTTTCAAGGGGGCAGCCCAAGTCAAAATTACCATGGGTAAGTGAGTTTAAAACCAGCAACTGAGATCTAAGTAGAGTAACTTTCTAATCTGTCTTCAAAGAACCACTTGGTAAAATACTGTTACTAGGTTTTCAACATCATTCATAACAGAGACACCAATGCTTTGACTGTGCACATTATTATTATTGTTTGTTATGGGAGCGGGACAAATAAACGTGCGCGATTGGCTGAGGGCCACGTCACAGGAGTAGGCTGACCGATTACGCTGTCAGGGGTGGTTTAATTCGCAGGGAAAACAAATAATAAAAACAAACGCTATATACGCGATCCTGACATAAAGTAACTTATTTTTATCAATGGGTCGACAATTTGCTACTTTAGTTTTAGTTATACCTTTTTATATTATACAAATATTGGATGCACATGAGTACAATATATCAGAATATAATCACAAGGTAATGGAACTGTCCATGTTTCAACAAGTGATGAATAAAATGTAGGCCTATCCTATATTTTGTTATAGAAAGGTATAACTACGTATTACATGCCTCCAACTGATTGGCTGAGGTTTGTTGGTATCTATTTTTCAGTTGTATCTTGTATCGTTGAGTTCGAGGTGTGTTCACTAAGGCTTGCTCGTGTGAAGCAATTTTTACATTTTTCATCACAAGCATTTTTGGTTGGTTGGTGAGCAGTTTGCAACAGCTATTTCTTTCATTGCTTCATTTGAATATACAACTGGCCCAAACACAACTTAAATCGGGAATTGGCAGCAAGACGAGATGGAGAAAAAATCTGTTTTCTCATTCTGTGCAAGTCTAGTTTTTATTTCTTTCTTCACTTTGGAAGTTTTGAGCCAGACTTCTTGCTCCTTTCTACCGACAACTGAATTTTTTGGTGCACAAAATCGAGCTCTGCAAGGTTTCGTTCACAACAGCACAAGGGCCGTGTCATCTGTGACATGTGTGAGAGACTGTATGATAGATCCTCGTTGTATCTCCATCAACTACTTTGACAGCGAGAAACGGTGTGAGTTGAATTCCGCTACAAAGTCCCAGTTCCCTGAAAACTTCATCAGGCTCCTAGGAAGCTTCTACTACGACGGAGACAGAGACACAAATCTCTTATCAGAGTTTGCTTCTTGTAAGGAGCTTCTGCAAGCTGCTGGAGGCAATATTTCCAGCGGTGTCTACACCATCTTTCCCAGCAGTCTGAGTGAGGGCTTGGAAGTCTACTGCGACATGGAGGGAAACGACGGAGGCTGGATCGTGTTTCAGAGGCGGCAGGACGGAAGCGTTGATTTCTATCGTAATTGGACCGACTACCAGACAGGGTTTGGAGACCTGAAGGGTGAGTTCTGGCTGGGGAATGATAACTTGCGCGCTCTGACCGAAGCCTCTCCCCCAGGAACATGGGAACTCAAGATCGATATGGAAGATTGGGAAAGGGAAGCTGTTTGGGTCGATTATTCTGACTTCAAAATAACAGGTAAAAATTATATTCTGAACGCCAGGTACATTTCAGTCAGTGAATCAAAAGTGGGCGATTCCCTTGGTTATCATTTTGGGAAACCCTTTTCAACAAAGGACCGTGACAATGATAACTATGGAGGAAGTTGTGCACGGAAAGACGTAGGTGCCTGGTGGTACGACGACTGCAATGAATCAAACCTCAACGGTAAGTACTACGAGATTCAGGATGTTGATATCAATGAAGGCCTGCAATGGGAAACCTGGAAAGGAAACTACTATTCACTGAAGAAATGCAGCATGAAGATGCGAGAAAAATAAATAAAATATTATAATGCAATTATTCATCTTGAATAACAACAAAATGGCAACTGCGTTGGTTTGAATCCTTGAGCGCTTTAAGATGTTGATATCGTTTCTGTGCATGGATGGCTCTGCCCAACTGAAATCGCATTTAAGGTAAGAAGACTCCTTCAACAGTAAAAATGACAAGCCTCGGAAAATTTTATGTAATGCATTTTCGGTAAATAATATTTGTGAATAGTGTGAAAAATACTTCAGGAGAACTCGAGCCCTGCAAATAATCTTTTATTCTATGAAAATAGAAATAAAGAAAACAAAAGAAGAAGAAAGAAACAACTTCTTTTAAACCTTTAGGCCCCTATATCAAAACAAAAGCAACCAACTTTTTAAAACTCACACAAAAGCTTCTGTTTCTAAAGCTTTTATTATACGGAGTTTTATATTTATAAAAAGATTTAACGAATGACTATGAAAATTTATGGCAATAAAAACTTACTTGGTAAGAAGTACAGCAGCTTTTGATAGTAATGCATTTTGAGAAACTTTTCACTTCGAAGTACTGCAGTGATGGAAAAAGATATCACTTTTTATCCCAACAAAATTTGAATCTGAGAAGCGCTACTGCAGTAACGGTTCTCAGATTGTGTATTCCAATTGCAGATTATTCTTCCTGGATTGAAACAAGCTTAAATACAGATTCGTTAAGATTTACATTGAAAAAGTATAAAGTTAATTGAAGAATTGTTGAATTTCCGCAGTTGAGCTTTTGGGTCAGACGTCCAGCTAAGTTCAGTTGTACTCTCACTGTAACTATAAACGTAGAAAAGATTGATACTCAACCTCATCAATTGAAAGCGGGGATCATTTTTTTTTTACTGCTTGGCCTCAATCTGGAATTAAACGGTCACAATCAATCCAAGTTTTTAAATGCCGGGGTTTACAATTTTTAGAATCAAATCCTGGCCTGGCCGATCTTGACGTTTGTGTCACGATCGATTTTTGTTTTTAGTTTTATGTTTAGTTCATTTTTAGTTCAGTTTATGTATTAGTGTAGGTGGAACTCAGACCACTTGTAGTTAAAGCTTATGGGGGACATCTGGATCAAAACAAGCACCCACAAAAGTTCAAGCTCAAAGTTCAAAGAATGGATCGTCATGCAATACATATGCCTCAAAATCAATAATGTATATACCCTGTACTGTATAACCCATTATTGCAAGCATTCTATAACTTCGTAACTCGATATCTTTACAAACAGTTATACGGTAATTAAAGGGACACACCGGCTTCGTTGGGCTATTATTTTAGGCTACAAAATACACTAAAACATGACTCTTAAGGTCTTCCAGGAATGGAGAAGAACAGTTGAGAAAAGAAACCATCAAATTTGGCCGTTTTTACGCATTTTTCAAAAAACGAAGGTCACGTGGGTTATCCGAACCACTTTTTTGTAAAAGCAATATGAACCAATGCATGGTTATATCATTAATTATCTATCTTTCCTTTATAAGGGGGATGATTTCACAAAGATTTTGAAATCATCATTCACTGCTATATGAATGATGATTTCACAAGCTTTGTGGGATTGAAGGTACCTGTGCACAAGTACCTTCAGGCCCGCTGGTTACAGTGCAAGGCACTTTTGAGGGGTCCTTGGTTTCATTACAAAGAAAAAACAAACATGAATCATGAGGTGTGTCTTTATATTGAATTTTTAAAATGAGCGTATTCAATGATTGATGATGCCACCATTTTCGGTACGTTCCCAATATACACATAGCGACAACGGATACTGAATCTCAGTATATCAAAATGGGGTCAGCCTTTTAGCCTCGATTTCATATTGGTTTCGTCAATGGGAGTACACTGTAAAAACTTCTGGATCAGAACTGACCCAGATTCCGAATCTGGGTCTCATTGGACCTGAACCATTTATGAGTCAGGCTGACCCGGAATGTTTTGAAACAAGGATTTTAACTCGGATTCTGCGTCAGCTTGACCCATTTCTGGGTCATTTTGAAACAGATTCCGAATCACTGACCCAGAAATAGGTCAACCCGGATCCGAAAGGTTTTTGAGTGTACAACAAGATGGCTGAACTGCGATAAATGTGTCTGAAGAAAGAGTTTGGAAATTTACAAGAAACAAAATGTTTGGTATTGATGGATTCGACTTTGCGTATATACTTGAGTGTAATACAAATGTTGGAATTGCGAAATAAAACCACGTACGATATCAATTAGTTATTTAGTTTACGTCATCCAAATAACACGAAAAAGACCGATCGGGGGGGGGGCTAAAGATATGCACTGTGTCAAAATGACCCCAAAATAGGTCAAACTATCGCAGAATCCGAGTTAAAATCTCATTAAAACCAGTTTCCGTGTTAGCCTGGTCCAGAAATGGGTCAGGCCCCTTAGGAACCGGAATCCGGGTCAATTCTGACCCGAGAGTTTTTAGGGTGACCACGTGATATTATTATGGTTACGGTTTCTGCTCAATTTTAAATGGACTTTTCACTTTGCGTTGTATAGAGAAATTTGGTCCATGGTGTTAGTTAGTTGTTACAGTTTATAGCTTGATGATTTAAATGTTAGAATCGCAAACAGCAAATAAACAAATTCGTATCAATACTACTTTATGTTTAGCCTTAGGAATTCTTGTGAAATTGATGTGATTTTAGCATTATTCCGTGATAGTACCAAAGTTTAGAATTTAATTCAATCAATTCGAATTAAATATTGTTCTTATTCTATTTGCTAATTATTATTATTTTGTCTTTTAACATTTACAATAAAACAAATAAAAAATAAAAATTACAAATTACAAATGAACAAAAAAAATAGTTAATACAAATTTGAGTTATAATTGTTGATATTGTGTAATAGTGACGTGGTGTGGGTTTTCATGTAAATTTATTGCAGACATCACATAATTTTACACTTATTGATTTGATGATGTCATTACCCAGAAAATTACGAACAACAGATAATTAATAGAGTAACTCTCTATTCTTTCTTTCAAGAACCACTTGGTAATTGATTTATAAATTAGTTTGAAATATTGTTACTTAGTTCACATCTAAATATCACGACATTGCAGAGGCTGGAAATAGTCACCATCCTCTCTGCCCCGCCCAACAAACGCAGCGATTGTATTATTATTGTTTTGTTTTATTTGCGTTGGGGGTTTTTTGGTCCGATTACCATCTCGTGACTACAAAGTCGTAATGAAAATGTTGGCGCGGAACCAGACTAACATATCTCACGGTAAAGTTTTTTAAGTCCCCCAACAGTCACAGCGCATGTTCAGTGCCGTTCCGGCTTTATACTATTTACTTAAAGGGTCTGTGTACGTTTGGTAATTACTCATCAAATTAATGGCAATAAAAACTTACTTGGTAAGAACATACTTGGTACAGCAGCTTCTGATAGTATAATGCATTTTGAGAAACATTACACTTTAAAGTAATGTGGTTATGAAAAAAGATATCAGTTTTTATCCAAATAAATTTGGATCTGAGAAGCGTTTCTGTCATAAGCGTTTCTCAGATTATTCTTCCCGTGTGGACATACAACAGCTTTGGATAGTATAATGCCGTTTGAGAAACTTTTTTCTTTGAAGTACTGCGTTTATGGAAAAAGATAACCAAAATATCTACAACTATATAGGATTGAAACAAACAATGGGTTCCAATTACCAAACGTATACAATCCCTTTAAAGAGGACAAACATGCGATGACAAAATACAACACAGCTGGAAAACTTTGCGGCACAGCAGTTTGTTCAAATGTTATGCCATTTTTTATGACTTCAAACTTTTGTTTGACTTTTGGCCTTTATGGTTTAGACTTTTTCCATCGGAGCTTTGTATATAATATGGATCAGTCTTTTGTATTGTTTTTGTTGTGTAATGAAGATTAGACACGTCTGTATTATGCATTTTTGTGACGTGAGGCCATTTTTCAAAGAGAGCTGCCAAGAACATAAATCTGCTTAGCGCAGATAAATCTTGCTTTCACATCGGCTAAAATGCCGTGTGATAAAATATTCATGTATTGGGTTCGGTTATGATTTCCCGCAACTTTAAGTATGCTAAGCATGTATTTCCGTTGGCAACTCTATGAAATTAGTGGCCCATGTTTTTAGGTAATTGTACGGTTTACTGTTTAATGATTTATATGTTATAATTGCACAGTAATTAAAGGTATTACACAGGATTGATAAGGATAAAAAATATAATTGTTAATTCTGATAGCTTACTTATTATAAAGTTCATTATAGTAGAATCGGGGTTTTTTCTGTGAAATCCCTCTGAAATGAAGTCATATTATTCGTGAAGCTGTATCTGAAAACCTAAAAGAAGAAAAAAAACAGCAGCTTTCGTTTGTTACATACAACCAATATACTTACATGCTGAAAGTTGTGCTTGGTTTTTCACACAACGGGTGAAGCCCAAATTCTCATAGGTTTGTTATTTCATGTATGGTTGATCACACAAAAAGGAACACTGTCTGCGACTATTTTGTCAGCTCTACCAATCACTGTATAATACCTTTAACCAAATTTGTACCAAAATGCTAAAATAATATTTAGCCTAGAGACTCTTGTGAACTTGATGTGATTTTAAAATGTTCTTATTCCGTGGTGTGGTGTTGGTGTTTATGTTTGTAATTTGGTTGATCATTTAAATTGGATTAATGTTTTCTTAAAGGAAAAACAACTACCCACGGTTACATTTTTTTTTCAGGAGAGGAAAGTTCATGAATTACAAATCGAGAACAAGATCAATGTATTCCTACATTCTAAAATCTTCCGGGTCAGAATTGACCCGGATTCCGAGTCCCATGGGGCCTGACCCATTTCTAGGTCAGTATGACTCGGAATCTGTGTCAAAATGATCAACTATCCGTCAAACTGACGCAGAATCCGAGTCAAAATCTTGTTTAACCAGTTTCCGGGTCAGCCAATTGATCAGGTCCCCTTTGACCCAGAATTCGGGTCAATTCCGACCCGGGAGTTTTTAGAGTGTACATTATACATTCCAATGGTTTTACAGTGATGTGATTTGTTTTTCGTGTAAATTTATTGCTAAAATCACAATTCTTGTTTATTGTTTTGATGATGTAATCCCCGACAATGTGTCAATGTATATGCTCAGCCGCAACCCTTTATATTACATTATGAACAACAGATAAATAATTATAGAGTAAATTTTCCGCAGATCTTTCTGTTATTTCTGGACAAAAAAGGAGCACTCTTGTTGATTTATAAATTGATTTGAAATACTACATTAGTTACTTTCAGTTGTTCATAATGGATGTCAAGGATTGTGGCTCCGCACATAAATAAATGTTAAAATAATTTATTAAAACAGTGGGTTGAAAAATGTAATTACGTATTTTTATAGAATTTACATTAGGCCGTATCCGAATTAGCGGCTACGGCTACAGCTACGACTGTTGCTAAGGATGTTGCTAAGGACGTCCTGTATCGTCTTCAATGCATGATAGCGGGGCGATCCAGACGTAGACGTAGCCGTAGCCGTAGCCGCAAGTTCGGACGCGTCCTCATTCTGTTGAATTAATAGCTAGTATAAGTATAATGGTTTGTGAATGTACTGTGTTATTTAAAATTGAGAAAAAGGTTGCCCTGAGAAACAACGACACTACCACAACCACCAAACCAGCAACAACAACAGCAACACTACCACCAACAACAATAGCAATAGCAACAACAACAACAACAACACCAACAACGATGACAACAACACCAACAACAACACCAAGAAACAAGTAGCTAAGCACAAACAAGAAATAATAAACACACAAACAAAGAAACATTTAAATAAGCAAATACATTAAAACGCTCTCGCAGCGCTTAACAAGCAGAATAACAGTTTAACAAAAAATATGAGTCAAATAAATGGGTCTTAAAGAGCTTTCCCAAAGGCTGCCAGTGATGCCACCACCACCACCACCACCACCACCACCACCACCACCACCACCAACAACAACAACAACAACAACAACAACAACAACAACAACAACAACAACAACAACAACAACAACAACAACAATAACAATAACAACAACAACTACAACAACAAAAACAGCAACAACAACAACAACAACATCAACAACAACAACAACAACCACCACAACAACTACAACAACAAAAACAGCAACAACAACAATTAGCTAGAAACAAGTAGCTAAGCCCCCTCAAAAAAATAAATAAATAAATAAACATACAAACAAAAACAAATAAGCAAATAAGTAAAAAGAAGAAAACAAAACCAAGAAGGAATACTCATATCAACAGTTTTGTGACAGTTCGGACCACACCTTACGACTTACCTTATTTTGGGAGCTTGGGTTTTTTTCTTTTTTCAAAGATCACAAATTAATTGTAATTTTTTTAATCCTCCAAATTATTTAATAAACAAACATTACACTGTTTAATATGGCAAATATCACTACATTAATAGCAGTAATTGCTGTTTACTCGGAGAAAGTAAATAACTTTGTATCGAAAATGTTAACCTTTACATAAATACTTGTTTCAAAAGCAAATTCCCTTGGAATGAAAAAATAAAATGAGTCAGTTAATCAGGAAACCTAAATATTTGTGTATCCTTTTACTTTCTTTATTTCCTCAAGATTAGCATTTCTTGTTCATAACATAGGCCTACTGTGTGCCAAAGTCCATGCTTGTATCTTTCAAAAGCAAAATTGCCCCAAATATTTCCTTTAATATCTGCCCCACTATACTGGGCCCAATTTCATGGCGCTGGTTACCAAAGAATTCTGCGCTTATGCGCCCCTGGAGCGTGTATTCTATGGGCCGATGGCTGTTAGCGCAGAAGTCCATGGTAAGCAGTTCCATGCAATTGGGCCCAGGTCATTTCCAATTAATTACCAGACAGCTAAGCCGCTTCCGAATTAGCGGCTGTGGCTGTGGCTGGATCACCGCGTTAAATCGCATTGAGCAGCAGCGTAGCCACGGGGGGGGGGGGGGGGGGTGCAAGGTGCCCCCACGACAAAATGGCGATAGTGCCCATAGAAAAAGAGGAAAATGCGTGTTTGTATAATCTAATTGTAGTGAGCGATCGCGAACGTATACCGCGGCCACAAAATGTCAAGAACACAGGCCTTTTTTTTGGGGGGGGGGGGCGAATATTAATTGGGGGGCGAATATAAACAAAAATTCCATCCAGGCGTTAGTGCCGCCCGTCGGGAGTTAAAAATTTTGTGAAAATTAAGGCTCAATTCAAGCCATTTTTGTTCGCACCTTTTTAAAAATGTTGGGTGGACTTTTTCTTATTTAATATCGGGGACTTTTTGTTAATATTACTAATAGTATTATTAGTATTATTATTATATTGTGGGTTTTTTGGGGGGCATCCGCCCCTTCCCCTAGTGACGGGCCGAGGACATATAGGAGGATTTGCCACCCCCCCCCCCCCGCAGCGACCCCCTTCCAAAATAGAAGCATTACCCCCAAACACTGACAAACCCATTCCCCCTCCCCACCTGTGACCCGACCCCCACCACCACCTGTGACCCCCCCCCACCTTTTAGGTTTCAGTCAGAATTTGTTGGCCCCTTATCAATACCGCATGTTTTGTGTACAAAATTCCAACCATCTCTATCTGCAGCAACTATATGAAATACAAGCAATCAAGTCACATGTTTTGTTTGGGTTTATTTGAAATTGTGTAGGCCTGCCTCCTGGTTGATTGATTGATTTATTATTTAATTGTTTTTAATACAATCATTCACCAGATTTGGCCAGGCGCACTTTCAAAATGCCCCGATTGTCAGCAGACCATGGCAAAAACCATGACATAAAAAACCATGTAAAATATAAATGTGCTAAAAGCAATATTATTCCAATGTGCGTGCGTCTGATTTTGTCTTTGAGTTGTATTCTGGGCTTACATTTTCTAGATTTATCATGAAATTTCACTACGCTCAAACCACATAAATCACCAAAAGCAAACGCTAACGCCAGGGCTCAAAATCCACCTAATGAACAAGTTAAGGACGGGGGGGGGGCAACGGCGTAACTAGGGTAAAATTTCAGGAGGGGCACAAGGTGGTGCACCATTTTTTCGAGGGGGGCAGTTCTGGCCAATTTTCCGGTTGCCTTTTTCTTTAAAACAACCCCATGCCCGTAATGGGGGGGGGGGGGATCGGATGGCCCCCCTAAAAAAACCATAAACAATAAAATAAACAAATAAACTATAAGAAATAAAGAATAACAACATTCTGCAAAAAAATTGTTAAGTGTCTGCATCGTAACTGTGCAACTTACAAATAACACACGATGCAAAAATGTTGTTAAGTCTGTTTATTATAGTTAAATTATGACATTATGTAACATAAAATAATATACAAAGATGTAAATAGAGGACGCAATGGGTGGCATACCGGTACGCCGTCTGCGCATTAAATATGCAGAAATAATATTGATACAAAGCTGTAATTGAGTTGTTTTCAGATATATTAACAAATATCATAGCGCAAAAATGGTGCATTAAATGGCTTGAATTGGGCATTCTTGTTTACAAAATGTCTAACTTCTTAGAGGGGCACATCCTCCTCTCCCCACTCCCTCCTGCGTCGCATACGTGACGGGCGGCGCTAACGCGCCAATGTACATTCTTTCAAATTCGCCCCCCCCTAAACAAATAACAAATAAAAAATGTTTAAAACAATTCCTGGTTACGGGCCTGAACAAGCCCCTTTCATCGCCTTTTGTTATGTAACTTACTACTTTTTTCATAAGATATTCTGGCATGAGTGATTTCTTTTTATCTTTTTCTGCATGTAAATGGAAAAATATAGTTTTTAAAACATCGAAATTATCTTATCAAAGCGTATAAAATGTAACATTTTACTTTGGAAATTTCCAATCACAAAAGTCCAGATTTCAAATGGGGGGCACCCGGGGGGCACGGACATAAATTGGGGGGGGGGGCACGTGCCCCCTCCCCTTAGTTACGCCACTGGGGGGGGGGGGGCAGGGCGGCTTTCCCCTATCATTTGAAGATGAACAAAACAAAAAAAGGGGGAAAGGACAAGAAAGGAACGATAGAAAGAAAGAAAGAAAGAAAGAAAGAAAACAGAAGAACATTTGAAAAAGAAGAGGGACTTAAGGAAGGGAGAAGGGGAAATAATTGAGGGAATAATGTTACCTGCATAGCCTAATATTAAAAAATAGGGTATAGGTAGGATCAAATCATTACAGTGGTCCCGGTTGCAAGAGTCTCCCCTTAGCTAGGGATGTCTTCAGGGGAACATGGGTGAAACACCCCACGGGATACATTGCCTTGAATGTGCCCATCGTTGGTCGATTCCAGAATTAGATATTGCCCCGGGTTCGAGATTGTAATTACGCTGGAACTAGGAAAATTGATTTACGTTCCTGTGCGATGTTCCGGCGTAGGGAAAAGTGAAGCAATATTTATTTCAATGACCGCCATTGTAGTATACAATCGCACTGGTCGTCTGTATTTTTAACTGTGCCAATTTCGTCGTATTAATGTTGAGGTATGACAACAGATCACCTCCAAAGAAGAGGTATAACAAAACATTTGTTGCACGCTCTGTGATGGGTACCATGGATTTTGTACACGCTCGGGGGCAACTTGCACCCTCGGGTGTACAAAACACCAGGGACCCCATCACAGCGTGCAACAAGGCGCGATGTTCCCTCATTTTGTTAACCAGTAGTGTTAGTGCGCCCCTACGATGTGCAATTTACATATTTCATCGGAAAGATATTTCATCTACAGAGCCACAGGTCTGCTATGATCATGACGAAAGTCCCCCTTTGAATCTAGTTTCCATTGGCAACCACAATGTTCGTTATTATAATGTTAGTTTTACCCTAGGTTTCAGCGAGCGAATTGAAGTCGCCTTCATCATGGTTTTCTCTCTACAAAAAGGTTGTACTGGTTGGAAAATCGATATTTAATTTTTAAATATTTTATTTAAGATTGCAATAAGGTCTTATCAATGGTGATTTACTGAGCCGGTTCCCGAGCTTGTCCGTAGCGCTTATGTGCAGTGCGTTTAAGGTACCCGACTTTTTCTCATGAAGTTGGGTTTCGTGCGATGCGCAATATTGGAGAGAAGCGGGTTGATTGGCCAAATTATCCAACTACGTCATTGTCTCTGTTTGCCACGCCCACTCTTAGTCCAATTATAGGATCCTGCACAGTGGTATAATTCATTTTTGTGACGTCACTAATTGTCCACGTATATTATATCACAAAATAAAATAGTCCACAAATTCTGATAATATTTTGCAGTGAATGTTCCAGGCTAAATAAATGCACTCTTTGTTCCGTTAAACATGCCTTCAAAAAATCATGAACGCCTCTTTCCAAATACAGTATTAAAATATCATGAACAAGTCTCCTTAAATATACATTATTGTACAAATACTAGCGTCCTCTGCAACTTTAAAAATTCAACAAACAGTTTCTACTTAACAGCTTTAGTATTGCTCTCCACTCTGCCTGCTGGTTAATTTTGTCACCACCAAATTGGTGTTGCAAACAGCAAATGCAAAGGCTATTTCATGTTGCCACACGGGCACAAACACACATATTATTCCTCTGGTTATCTAGCCCTATTGAGCCTTCCTTGTCAGCAGACGTTGCCAACATTAATTTCAGCAGCCGACAGAGTGGATAAAAAACAAGTTGCTTCGCTGCTGCTGTCTCATGGTGATCTCCCTGGACTACGCCCCCAAAACCTCCATACCACTGCCTTGCTATTTACATACAATCCTGCCACACCATCAAAACATTCAACCATAAGAATTAATTTGCATAAACTACTGCCTCGCTATTCAATATTCCTCACACTCTGACCGAGGAAAGCTGTCATATTGTACTCTACATTCACTAAATCTCTGCACTGGAGATGTGTCTTGGCTGTCTATTATTGTGACTTAAAGGTATCGTACACGTTTGGTAATGACTCAAAACAAATATTAGCATAAAACTTACTTGGTAACAAGCAACGGAGAGCTGTTGATAGTATAAAACATTGTAGGAAACGACTCCCTCTGAAGTAACGTAGAAGCCAGCAGGCGTTTTTAAAGGCATTTTTTGTTGGGTATTTTTGTCGTGAGGCATTTTTTCAGTGTCACTTTTTATAAATTTGAAGATCGCTGTGCGTATATGCAACGCATTTCTGGGGCGCTAGTACGACCGCAGATGTAAAAATTTCGAAAAAACGAGTAGGCCTACAGCGCCCCAGTTACTGGGTCTAAGACATCATCATGACTGTGACGCGCTCTAGTAAACCAATCAAGAGGCAGAATCTTTGTATGGTGCGATAATTTAAAAAATATGCAATATATCAGGCAAAAGAGCAGCCCAAAGAATTGCTCTTGAATAGGAGCACAACAGTTCTGAAAATATTGGCGATTAAACATTTTAGAAAATTCTTGCCTTCGGCTTGGCTCGGTCCATTAACAGCGGACAGTCGAAACCGGTCATTACCACGCAGTGAAGGCCTGGGTCCTTCAACCGCCATTCCCTTATTATTGCCATTATTAATAATATTATTATACAATAAGATGAAAATAACCTAAAATGTATTGGTCTTTAAAGCAAATGTTCAACATTGGTAATTGTCAAAGACCAGTATGTGACCCAACATATACAAGAAATAACAAACCTGTGAAAGTTAAAGTTAAATTGGTTCCGGAGTCATGAGAAAACTACGGAAGCCGGATAGTGCCAGGTGAAATATGTTTTTCATGAGCGCGAGAATATTTTGTTGTACCATTTATCTGGCGGCCGCCACTTAATTATCCGGCGGCCGCCACATAATTATCTGGCGGCCGCCACATATTATCTGGCGGCCGCTACATATTATCTGGCGGCCGCCACTTAATAAAGTGGCGGCCGCCGTTTATTATCCGGCGGCCGCCACTTATTATCCGGCGGCCGCCACTTATATATCCGGCAGCCGCCACTTAATTATCTGTACAACACGTTCTTTATTTTGCGGATTTTGAGAGGACAGGGCCCAATTTCATAGAGCTGCTAAGCACAAAAATTTGCTTAGCATGAAATTTCTTCCGTGATAAAAACAGGATTACCAACCAAATTTCCATGTGATTTTCATGATAAGCAAACAACAGCTGAATACCAGTAACAAGCAATCTGCAACACATGGAAATTTGGTTGGTAATCCTGTTTTTTTCAAGGAAGAAATTTCATGCTAAGCAAATTGTTGTGCTTAGCAGCTCTATGAAATTGGGCCCAGGTCATAGGATTCAGGGGGGGGGGGGGTAAGAGGACATATCATAGGATCCAGGGAGTAAAGAGAAGGGTCATAGGTTCCAGGGGGTGGGTCATAGGATCATGGGGGGTAAGAGGACATGTCAAGAATCCAGAGAGGTAAGAGGACAGGTCATGGTCATGGGGTAAGAGGACACGTCATATGATTATGGGGGTAAGAGGACAGGTCAAAGGATCGTGGGGGGGGTAATATGACAGGTCATATGATCTAGGGGTCGAGAGGGCAGGTCATAGAATCATGGGGGAGTAAGAGGACAGGTCATATGACCCAGGGGGCGGGTAAGCGGACATGTCGATGGATCGGGGGGGGGGATAAGAGGACAGGTCATAGGATGCGGGGGTAAAAGAGGTCATAGAATCCAGATTGGTTAGAGGACATGTCATACGATCCAGAGGGGCAAGATGGCAAGATAAATGAAATAAAGTTTTGATGAGATGTTTTGTGTAAGTGGATTAACAAAGTACGTAATTGCACTATAGAAGGGTAACATGAAGGGGGTGATCCATAGAGACATCAAAGTCATGTCCTCTTACCCCCCCCCCCAACTCTTACCCCCAACGATCATGACCTGTCCTCTTACCTCCTGTATATTTTGACCTGTCTTCTTACCCCCATGATCCTATGAACTCTCCTCTACCCCCCCCCCCCCTGAATCCTATGACCAGGGCCCAGTTTCATAGAGCTGCTTAACAGTCGATTCTGCGCTTACGTACGAGTTTCTATTTCATAGCGCTGCTAACCGTAAGCACACGAAAAGGCATGCTAACCTTCCGGTGCTTACTGCACGGAAATGAATGACGTAACAATGCGAAACCATTGTGAACGTGCAAGATGGCTGCCGTATTTTCTTGCTAACCTGTGAAATACGCTAGGGCTTAAGAAAAATTTTCTGCTACAGTTAGCACCAAAATTTGCTTACCGTTAAAACCCTCCCCAGAGACAGCTGTACTGTAGTTTACTGCCATAATTTGCATAATTATGCATAACTTTACTAATACAAATTTTAAAAAATCAGGCTTCCATGTAATCCTACTTCATACCTTTGAGAAACACACTGCCAAAGTTGAATGGCCTGGGTCACCCGGTTCAGATGACTGATAAATTCCAGATGTGGTGGCTGGCGTACACGCCCATGCTTCATATGCTTTGTTTACACAAGCAATCTTAGCCCTGGGGCTATGACCTTGATGACTCATGGCTTATCTAAGCCTAATAGCTTTCAATGCGCCTGTTATCTTTGAGTGGCAGTGGTTGATAGTACATGTGGACACATCTATTCATTGATTTTTTTTTGTTAGGGGGTTGGATGGAAGGATTAGGGGGCGGAGCTATATAACCCTCGAACAAGTCACTATGGGAACAGCTGTCCCCAACATTGGACTATTTGGTGGTGTGTTCTGGAAGGCAATGATGTCAATGCTATTTTTAGCAAAGCAGGCAGAGTGTACCAGTGATGGAGCATTGGGTGTACAGACAGCCTATAGACATGGTACTGGGGTGGTGGGAATAAAAAAAATTGGGGGTTTTGAGTTTTTTAATTTTTTTTTTTTAATTTTTTTTTTCCCCAAAAGTGCCAGAAAAGTGCAAAAGAGGTTAATTAGAATTAATTAGCCAAAAAATTACACTCATTTTTTTTTTTTTTTTTTTTTTTTGCCAAAATCATACCTAGACCCTCTGGAAGGTGTTGGGCTGGACTAGAGATGGAAATAGCTTCATTAGCCAAGGCTATAAGATTTTCCCTGATGGTTGCGAACTACTGCCACACCTAACGCGCTTTGATAAACCTTTTCCCCGGGCGCGTGGGAGGGTTAAGCAGCGCTATGAAATTGGGCCCTGTCATCTTAAAAATCGCAAAATAAAGAACGTGTTGTACAGATAACTAAGTGGCGGCCGCCGGATAATAAGTGGCGGCCGCCGGATAATTAAGTGGCGGCCGCCGGACAATAAGTGGCGGCCGCCGGATAATTATGTGGCGGCCGCCGGATACATATGGTACAAAAAAATATTCTCGCGCTCATGAAAAACATATTTCACCTGGCACTATCCGACTTCCTTAGAAAACAGTGAAAAACCCCATTATATATTTTCACTGTTTTCAAACATCGGATTTATCACCAGTGATAAAGACTAATTGTTTTACTCATTTCCTAAAAACTGTAGCATTTCAAGCAAAACTATTTCAAGGGAAGTTTTCAACCATGACTATCTTCATGCCATGTAAGTTATGTGCAAATTTGTGAACATTTATATTGTCAACCTTATCAATGTTGTACACAACCTTTAACCTAATATAATAATGTGTTAACCAATAATAATATGAAAACTAACGCCATGACAATTCTGGACTTTCTTGCAGTTTTCTCTTCAAAATTATGTCGGTGTTTATGGCCCTTTTCGAAATTCCAGCTTTGGCTTGAGCTCCAGCATTGGGTCTGTCTGTCTGCTTGAAACCCAGTATATGAGAAGCATACGTTTTCAAAATAACTGACTGAACCTAAGCCGGTGTCGCGGTCTCAGCCATCCGTCGTGCTCAGCTATCCGGGTGACCAAATACGGTAGCATTACGTCATGCCATGTCTGCACACAGCAAGCGAAAGTAGTCCATTTTAGTGCCGTGCTGAGTCATGTTGCCATACATGTACTACTCTCCGGCGGAGAGGTAGCTGTCATGGCGGCGTCCATGAGCAGAAGTACGAGCGGTGAATGTGTGGATCGTTTCAGAGAATTTTGTGAGAAGAGCAAGAGTATCATTCACTATTTAAACAGCGGGACATATGCAGAAGGGTTGACAGAGGTTCAGAAGAGGGTCATTTGTTGCCAATCCAAAAATTAAACGCGTACAGGAGACGACGACTTTACAGCGCGCTGAAATGCCCGGCTACGTCACCTTTAGCTGAGCACGCCAGGTAACTGCGACCGTGTCTACAACGTGCTGAAATGCCCGGCTACGTCACCCGGATAGCTGAGCACGCCAGATAGCTGAGACCGTGACACCTGAGCCAAAGCCCAAGCTGTGATTTCGAAAAGGGCCTAAACGATTAGCGTCCAATGTCAGCAAAAGTTAATGCCAATTTGTAGAATACTGTCCTATGTTATGTTATACTTCGATGAAACCTTTCTTCACCTTAAAGGGATTGTATACGTTTGGTAACTGGAACCTATTGTTTGTTTCAATCCTATAGTTGGATATTATACAAAACTAACCTGTGAAAATTTCATTTCAAGAGGTGGTAGCGTCTTTGAGATATTGCCGAAAATCTGGAGCGGTTATGTCCATCGCAGAAAGAATAATCTGCAATTGGAATACACAATCTGAGAAACGTTTCTGACAGAAATGCTTATCAGATTCAATTGTTGTTGTGTTTTTTTAACTGATATCTTTTTCCATAAACACATTACTTCAAAGTGAAATATTCTCAAAATGCTTTATACTATCAGAAGCTGCTGTACTTCTAATCTTACCAAGTAAGTTTTTATTGCCCTTAATTTTACGAATAATTACCAAAGGTATACAGGGCCTTTAAGGTAGATATCCACATTTGATGGCCCGTACTATTGTTATGAAAGGCATGCTCATTGTTGGGTGAAAGTGCTAAGATCGGATTGCTATAGTTATTTACTTTAAATGAGAGTTTTTTGAGAGAAAACAAGTTGTCTTTGTTCATGATCGGTCACCGCAAGATCATTGTTATGGTCCTACCTGTAACTCTGTTGACGTCATAATCATCTGCACTGAAGCGCATCTCCAAACAAAGTTACGAACATCCAAAACTGGCACATAAAGTGTATTTCCACTTCTTTGATCTAATACAGAAAATACGTACGTCTTGCATTTATGACCCGAGTTTTTCGGACCCAGATGCGACTCTTTTCATGGGCTCTTGTTGCTGTCCATGTGGAGATTTGCGTTCGAATTCACGAAAACAGAGGGGGAAAATAATCACTCCAAAAGCATGCATGCTGAGAATTACCAGAATATCATGCGAATCAGTGTTTGACTTGCTAACCTTACGTTACCGTTAGCAGTTTGGACTATTGTTGAAAATGTCATATATACGTTACCGTTAGCAGTTTGGACTATTGTTGAAAACGTCATATATACGTTACCGTTAGCCTTGCCGTTAGCAGTTTGGACTATTGTTGAAAACGTCGTATATATCTTTCCAACGGTCTTTATGAACGAGCATCAAGAACAAAATTCAAAGAGCATTTTGTTGTCTCTATCGTGTTCAGATTATTTTCGTAAAATTAAATTTTGTTCATTATTGCTGTTCGGAATTTGTGGCTCGTCATTGAAAGGTTGAAACTTTGCCGACTGTCCTCTAGTTGGACTCTCGAATCTTCATGCTGCATTTCTTCAGTGAATAGTAATTTCCTTTCCATTCTGACCACTGTATACCTTGGTTGTATACTACATCAGGGGTTGAGTAGTAGACGCCATTGAGATTACAATCATGGCAGTTATGATACCACCAGGCTCCTCCATTTGCTGATGCACAGTTTACGTTTACTATCGGTGGAAAACCGCCCACGTCGTTATCATTATCCTTCGTTGAGAATGGATGCCCGCTGTGTTTCTTCATGAACGAATCAGCCACGGTGCTCTCAGAGCTGTAAGAACTGAGGTGCAGAGTGTACAGATCTCCTGTGATTCTGAACTGGTGATATTTAACCACAGCAGTTCCTCCTTCCCAATCTTCCATATCGATCCTTAACTCCCATGTTCCTGGGGGAGAGGCTTCAGTCAGAGCGCGCAAGTTATCATTCCCCAGCCAGAACTCACCCTTCAGGTCTCCAAACCCTCTCTGATAGTCGGTCCACTTAAGGTAGAAATCCACGCTTCCGTCCTGCCGCCTCTGAAACACGATCCAGCCTCCGTCGTTTCCCTCCATGTCGCAGTAGACTTCCAAGCCCTCGCTCAGACCGCTGGGAAAGATGGTGTAGACACCGCTGGAAATCTTGCCTCCAGAAGCTTGTAGAAGCTCCTTACAAGAAGCAAAATCTGACAAAAGATGTGTGTCACTGTCTTCGTCGTAGTAGAAACTTCCTTGGCGGTGGGTGAAGCTTCCAGGGAAGTGTGACTTTTTAGCGGAATTCAACTCACACCGTTTCTCGCTGTCAAAGTAGTTGATGGAGACACAACGAGGATCTATCATACAGTCTCTCACACATGATGTATCCGACGGAGATTCCACGACTTTGTAAAGAAAACCATTTAGGACCCCATTTCTTGCTCCAATGAAATCAGAACGTGCTTGATTATTGCAGGAAAGTCGAGAGTCATCAGCTCCCGCTGCGACAACAATTGAATTGGAGGAGAAAAACAAAACCCACAAAATATGTCCCCACATTTTGGGTTGCTGCTGCTCAGATATCAGACGGATAATAAATGAACGGGGATAAACGCATACATGCAGGCACTATAAATTGTTATAGATTTTGTCCATTAGAGTAACATCTCGCCGCATAGGCTTTACATCGACCCAATCAGACTGGACCCAATATCGATTTCTAATTTACTCGTGGCTATATGGTTTGCGGTAGAATCCGTTCCAGTTTGATCTATGCTCGTGAACAACTGTCCTTCTCTTATGTAGGGCCTCAATTATGGCTGCAATAAACATAGCTTTGGAAGATGCCTAATGCTTGTTTTTTAGCTTTCTGTGTGGGGGTGATCAGTCCAGCTATGCACCATAAACTTCCCATCAGCGAAATTACCTCCAGGGGCCAATTTCACAAATGCTGTAAGCAGGCCGTTCTGCAAACGGAGCAACCTTTAGCACAGTTTCTATTTCATATTCCGTATAAGCAAAATAAAAAGCACGCTAACTCGGCAGCGGTAAGCAGAGCGTTGACGAAACAATGCAGATCCATTGTGAACGCGAACGCGCGCTGTCAAATCTTTTTGATATGAACATACACTTTTGCTTAGGCATGTTTTTCCGCTATATAGTAGCACAAAAGTGGGCTTACCGGTAAACAGTTTTATTAAATTTGGCCCTGGTCTTGGTAACTGGTAAGCAGGTTTACCATCATCTGACGTCAATTGCCTTCAGTGTGATCCAAATAGGCCTATAACCTTCAGTGTGATCCAAACAGGCCTATAAACCTAATGCTATATGCAATAGACGAGAATGAGAGAACGGGCCTCCGAGTCATTATTGGGCTTTTAAAAATGTTTCATTGTTTTGTTTGATATTATGTTTGTTTGTTTGATCAGTTTGTTCTTTTTACACGTTGCCTTGGATTTGGCGATTTGGGCTCGAAAAAGCGTTTGTTGTGAAATGAATTGGAACGAATATTGTTGGAAAGATGTTTTAAAAGTAGAATATAATGATCCACAGAATAGGCCTTTGCCTCAAATTTTGTGGTTTGCCTTTTACTTCGTGAATTAACACGTTCAGCCATTTTGTGGAGTCAACAATTTGGTTCCATAAAATGGCGGGCCGTGTTAGGTCACGAAGTAAAAGGAAAACCATACAATTTCAAGGCATATTTGTGTGAATCGTTATATATTACTTTTAAAACATCTTTCCAACCATAAACATTAATTTCGAAACGAACGCTTTTAAACGCTTTTAATAGCCCGAATCCCCCAATCAAAAGCAACGTGTCCCTTTAACTTTAGCTTTAGACCAAAGATCGTATAGCGCCGTAGGCGCAAGATAGGGAACTCGCGCACAAACGTGAAGTACGCACTGGGCGCGTTTGGCCGCCATTTTAGTTAGCAGCGAGAGAGTTGATCGGTGATAAAAACCGCGCGCGGGAAAAAAAGTTTTTTAGTTGCACATAACATACACTCGGGCATGTTGTTTGTCGCTATACATCCCCTGACATCCTGATCGTGAAGTACATGATACATGTAAGTTGATGTTTTTATGATAACACCAATTATTGTACATTGATTTTTGTTTCATCAATCGGACAACTTTAAAATTTTAGACAATATTCATGATATTCGTTTAAAAATTTAAGGACTTTGAAAAGGGTTTCCGGCCTTCCCCACGGTTTGAAGATAATGATGATCAAAGCTTCCCTTAAAATATTAATTGCTGAGGTCAGTGCTAGTAATTTTTGAGAAGTGAGTAAAACAATGCCACGAAAATAATTTTCGTCTCACTGAGACGAAAATTATTTTGGCATGTAAAATTGTATTTACCAGTTATAATATACATGTAATTAATACCAAAACTGGTAATTCGTTTTACATGCTAACACTGAGACGAAAATTATTTTTGTGACATTGTTTTAAGGGCAAAGTACACTCGTCATAATGTTCAATAAAAGTGGTAGATCGTCATTCACACAAAAACAACGAACAAGTAACTTTAACAATGACTAACTAACATCTGGTCCAATGTTATGGTATGAAGATGACCGTCCTTGAAATTGGTCTGGGCATCTGGGCCTCTTCTCGTGTGCCAAATCATTCTGGATCTCTGTTACTATGTTACTGTTGATGACTGTAACGTTTATGCACATATCAATTGTAATGTGCCCGGCCCTGGGGGACCCGGGACTAACGGGGACTTGGCCGGGGATGTAAAAATGGCTTGGCGTGATAGTCCCTGCCATGCCCTGCTACTGCCCGGTCGGGCGGGGCACTTGATTTTGTAAATCCCCGGCTATACACTGGCCCTGGCATGCGGTGCATTTATAACAACCCCCACACGATCCCGGCCCAGGCATGCGGGGCATTTATAAGAACCCCCGCACGATCCCGGCCCGACCGACATGCAGGGCATTTGTCACAACCACCACACGATATGCTATTGTCCCGGTATAGGGCGGGGAAACAAATGGTACAACCTCGGCAAAGTCCCTGCTAGTGCTATTTTCCCGGTAGGGTGGGGAAACAAATTGTACAACCTGGGCAAAGACCCCGCTATTTTCCCGGCTAGCGGGGCACAATTTTTGCTCACCCCCGTCTATGTCCCGGCTACCTCTGCCAAAGTCCCGGGTCCCCGGGGCCGGGACTACAATTGATACTTGCATTATGTTCCTCTGTCTGTTTTATTTTATTCTATTTATTTGTATAATTAAATGTCCTTGGATTTTGGACCTTGCTTCTAAGTTCTATGGAGTACTTTGAGCAATTTGCCATGATTGCTGTCAATCTTGTCAAAGTGTTGTGGTTTTAATTATAGAACATTTATTCATTGTTTTGTTCAAAGATCCTGATCTGTCAACAAAAACAAAACAAGGGAAGGCAACATGGCATCGACCTCGTCATCATCAGCTCACTGTTCTGCAATAAATTGCTTTAATCGTCAGACCAAGCGACTGGATCTGTCATTCTTCAAGTTTCCTAAGAACAAGGAGAGGTACATTTTGTTATTAAATATTAGGCAATTTTTGTTTGAATTATTTCCATTAAATGTGTAAGCCTATAGGGCCTATATTGCATCAATAATAGAAATTTATAAAAACATACTCCAATTATATCACCTAACTAAAGGCAACAATTAAATGTGGTGGTGTCCATTTGAATTTTGCCTTAAGCAATGAAAATCTCCACCTTGTAGAACTGATTTTGGAAAGCACACTGGCTGAAGTTGGTGTTTGGCTGAGATATTGGCCAGAATACGATTTGGTACCAAGCGGTTGGGGGCATTACAATTAAAACCACACACTAAACATGGATGGATTGAACAGTCTTGATGAAAATACTGTGCCACTTTATTGCTGTTTCTTCAACAAGTACACTGTATTCATCTGCAGCTTTCACAGGTGACTTGTATTTTACCTTTCTTAATAATTTTGATACCTTAAGGTTGACAAAAACCAAATCATTACCCTGGGTTAAACATGGTGACTGATGACTGGTGATGATGTTTGGAAATTAGCGGTGCTCTTGTTGAACATTACATTTATTGACTCTGACTTTATGTGACGAAAGCAAGCAGGAAGGAATTGGCAGCAAATGAGCTTGTGTTAAACTGAGTTGTTGGTAGATTTAAGAGGCTTCTCAGCATGTAATGTCAGCTTATTTGTTCAATTTTAACATACAGTATATGGCCTATATTTTGTTCTTTGCAGATGTCAGAAGTGGGTCCAAAACACCCGTCGCTCTGATCTGCTTCAGAGAACTCCCCTGTATGTATCATCAAACTGCCGCTTGTGTTCAGAGCACTTCGAGATTCAGCAGTTTTCAAACAAATGGACGAAAAACAGACTGAACTGGAATGCAATTCCAACAATTTTCCAAGTTCCCAATCCTCCCAAACCTCTGTCCACCCCTCGCAGGCTACTTAAGAGAAAGAGTGAGGTAGTCCATGGAGGAAGGGTAGCCAAAAGCTCCACAGCAGCAAGAAGTTATGAACAATATACAAACATCACATACATTGCTGGTTATCTATGTCGCAAGGTAATAACTGGACATGAAGTACTCTCTTCATGCCAAATCTGCAGAAAAGCTTTGCTGAAAGAGAATGCAGATTTAGACAACCCTGCGCTACTCTTCACACATTACAAAGCCTACGACACTTCCACATCTGACTTTGGATCGTTAATGGTCCCTTCAGAGCGTTTCCTAGCTTTCTGTACTGAATGTGAGAATTTGTTTCGCACTGAATTTGATGACATCAAGATGACAAGGAGCAACATCTCCCACCTGCTCAATCGAGCCATGTGTGATCTACCTTTGTACAAGGAGATGCAGTTATGCAGTGAGAGAATAAAATCCAAAATTGTAGCTGTGTTTGTGAACGTCAGAATGCATTATGAACTTAAGTTTAAAAACAGAGAAGTACATAATGTCACCCTCAAAAGGAAATGTAGGAAAGTTGACAAAGTTGCACATAAATGAAGCAAACAAGTTGTACATTAAGTCAGTCATTGTGATTAAACAACATTTAATTGTGATTTAAAATAATAGTACAGTGGCCCTGAATAATTAGGTCACCAAAATGACAGTTTTGAAGTGGCGTACAACTTGATGGGTTGTTTATATGCAAATTAAGTCATAGCGACATGAATGGTATAAACACTAAACAGTGAGGGGTGTGTTTGTGTGCGTGTGGGCATGTCTACGCATTCAAACCGAGGACTTTAACAAAAGGGATCCGGGGAAAAGGTGTACCGAGGACGTCCTCGCTTTGATTTCGTGTACAAAACCAATGGGGACGTCGCTGAAAAAAACTATCTCCAAACAATGGGAGAACAAAGAGAAGTCCTCGGTTTACACCTTACACATACATGCGTGTGTGTGTGTGGGGGTTATCGCAGTTTTATCTGTTTTATTTTTAATTGGAAATTTGTATTGGCATTTAAAAGAATAGCTATATTTATTTTTAATGCTTAGTCTTTGTGTACACCTTGAAAGAAAAGCTCATCATTTTTTTAATTGCATGACTTAAAGAATAAATTGACTTGGAATCATAGAATCTGATAAAAGCGGGAAGTTTAATTTCAAAATTGCCGTCAGTTTTTGGCTCAGTGACGAGGAACAAGAACAAGGAATTATTTTAAGGCTACAAAATTTGGCAAATGTCTTTTCCTTTTTTCTTGGGGGGGGGGTTATAGGAAACAAAAACTTATACTGCAGGCGTTATTTTTACGAATAATGAGGAATGGTCCCACAAATGGAACATTTTATAGAATACTGATCTTTACATGTATTTTATTATTTTTTAAAGAACAGGCATTGCAGAATTTTAAGTTGTATTAGGATGAACTTTCAACTCACATTATAGACCTTTATCATGGTGCGGCTATCTTGATTTTCTCCCATTCAAATCAATGTAACCAAACCGAGGCTGGAACAGCAAATAGTCTGGTTCCTTTTTTGTACATTAAATATTTGCAATTGTTACTGCTATTGGATACAGGACCAAGATAGCAGTGCAGCATGATAAAGGTCTATTATCATTGACAGCCCCAAGCAGTCATAAAATTCAATTTATGTTTTACATGTATATGTTTTGAACTTCTTTATATACTTATATACTGATATTTTTAATTATTGTATTGTCATTTTAGCCCTGAGATGCATAAAATTCAATGCATGTTTTACATGTGTATGTAAGTATGTATATTTACTTGTAAATTTCTAACCAATTTTAAACTTCTGTATAATACTTCTGTAAAATTTGAGATATTTTAGTAATTTTATTGTCATTTTAGCCCTGCTGCAATTTGTGCTATGGTGCTGTCCATGAGTTTAATTGAATAAATTACACAGCTGTTCTATTCACTGTATTCCATTGTCCGTTGGGTTAGTAAGACAAAGTATTTCACCACCCACCCCTAGGCCCCTACAAATAATACAAAAACAACTACAAATGTTCGAACTCTGTTCAGAAAAGTGTTTTAATTGTTGATTTTATACAAGAAATCCCGATTTGGGGCAATAATATTGTCCTGTTGACTCTGTCATTTATTATGCATACAACTCGAAGATCTAAGGCAGTGCTATTTTGCTTTAAAGGCCCCCCCCCCCCGAAAAAAATACCAGTTGGTCGTCCCCTCTCTCATCAATCTTTTTAGAATTTGTAACTACATAAAGTGTGGACTGAAGAATTGGTGGCCAGTTTGAATTATGCTTGGCGGCCACCTTCAAATGAATAAAAATAAATAAAAAGACCCTCTATGCATGAACATTGGGTGCGCTACGGCTGTTCTGCCGAGCGATGTATGAGAGATTATCACTCTTTGTGCATGAACATTGGGGGCGCGTGATTGATTCAGCTCCCTAAGATGGCGGCCGCGCCCCTCCAGTGCGTACTTCACTCATTTGCGCGCGTTTGCGCGCGAGTTCCCTATCTTGCGCCTACGGCGCTATACGATCTTTGCTTTAGACAAATAGAAAACTGGATAATTTTCTTGTAAAACTTCATAAAAAGCATTGCATAACAATATACATATGCATACCTTTCAATATAGAGTATCTTCAAAAATTGAATTTTGAAACAGTAACTACATTAAACATGACATGACAAATGCCAATTTTGTGATAAAACACGTTTCGGAAGCGTTTCATACGCCTCTCCAAGGTTGAGTTATGTGAGGCCCTATCTAATATCATGATAAGTGGGCGGTGAGGTTGGTCGATCATACTGTCGGGGGCACTGTGCAGTGGCACTGTGTGGATTGGGTTTGCAGTCCCTACCCAAATACGTGGGTTTCCCTTGAGTTTCCTCCTATAAACAAAAACTTCCTATAATAATTCATTGTCTTCTCCCCATGGGGTTCTCTTAGGGTTCGCCTTTCTGATAATCTTTGGCTTCACGACCAACATTAATAAATAAAGTGATGAGATGAAAGGACAAAGAAACCGTTGGCTTAAAAAGAAAATGATTAATAAATTGCTTATGGATTTTTATGACTAACACAGCTCCAAGGTTTATTGGATTTGTACTGTCGCCTTGGATATCTAGCCTATAGTCTGTTAAAGGCACTCAACACTTTTGATAATTGTCAAAGACCAGTGTTCTCACTTGGTGTATCCCAACATAAATTATGCATACAATAACAAGCCTGTGAAAATTTGGGCTCAATTGGTCATCGAAGTTGCAAGAAAATGATGAAAGAAAAAACACCCCTTGTTGTACAAATTTGTGTGCTTTCAGATAGGAATAACAACTTCTTGCAAGAAGTTTTTATTATTTTAGTGAGAAATTACCTCTTTCTCAAAGACTACGTTTACCTTCAGAGGGAGTCGTTTCCTACAATGTTTCATACTATCAACAGCTCTCCATTGCTTGTTACCATGGTAAGTTTTTATGCTAATATTTGTTTTGAGTCATTACCAAACGTGTACGATACCTTTAAGGACAAAGGAACAATTTGGCTTAAAAAGAAAATGATAAATAAATTGCCTATTGATTTTAATGACTAACACAGCTCCAAGGTTTATTGGATTTGTACTGTAACCTTGGATATCTAGCCTATATATAGTCTGTTAAGGAACGGTTGTCTGAAGATGAATCTATATAGGGTGGCAATGAAGACTATATCAGTCTATAAATTGATTTAATGACTGTTTGACGTGGGCATTGTTCTATGGTTTGACGATGGCTCTTTTTGAAACCCACGGCTTTGATTTATAGGCTTCGGCCTAGACTTCATCGGGTAATTTTGAAAACGTGCGCTTTTGGCGCGGGGCTTCAAACACAATGACGTCTGAGCCAAGTTTCGAAAAGGTCCAGACTATACCTTGGAACAGACTACCTGAGTAGTATAGGAGGAACCTTTTGCACCTAATGCGAAGTGGGATGGGAGCCGGAGGGTCCCGGGAGCCCCCTCCCCCACTCCCTACTCCCCCATTTAGAAAGACTTTAGTCACCAATAACCGCTTACTCGTTTTCTTTGTTCAGTAGCGGGGGGGGGGGGCTAACTCAACATGGCGCCCACAGGATTTTAATCAACCAAAACCTGACAAAAATATCTTACACCTAAGTCCCAGGCAAGACAAGGTAAGACCTAACCCTTTTGTTCTGGAATTCTACTCATTATAGGCTGACTCTTACAGGTATAACATAGACCCAATTTCATAAAGCCTGTATAGAAGCATAAAAACTTGATAAACACAGAAAAATCTTGCTTAACAGAAACTGGTTACCAGCAAAAATTCCATTAAGTTTACATTGTTGCAACTGGTGCCCCACTAATTTTGTGCCCCACGACTCCTTGCTAAGCAGTATTTTCTGCTTAACAGCTTTATGAAATTGGGCCCAGCTGGTCACTCGACCTTAACACCATTGTTGGTTCACCCCACTTTATACTTTATCACTGATTTACCTTGGCGAGTGGATTGCTTTGATTTAGTATTGATGAAGAGGATCGATGACCTTACTGAAAAGGTTGCTTACCTCGTGGGTACCAGTAAGGAAAGTGGCATGAAAATATATTTATACAAGAGTGGTAAATACAGATTTAGATTATATTTTTATAGACCAGATCAGATATGCATTTTGTGTGTCCTGAAGGATTAAATATTGGGAACCAGTCTAGGAAGAGGTACATTGTGTGCTCTCGATATGTGGCATGGTCGTAACCTGGCTTCTTTCATTGTGTCTTTATGTCTTTATTGTGTTTTAAAAATCTCAGGAATTCTTTAGAGAATTTTCGGAGTGGGGGGGGGGGCTTCTGTACAGAGTGGAAGAGCTTGTTAGAGTATAGGAACATTGGGGGAATTGTGCCTTTGATGAAACAAGCTTGGAACATGGCACACAGTCAGAGTATGTCACGAGAAAGATATTTGGCTGTAGGAGATTTGACCTTTGACAAAATATAGGGAGAATAACAAGCGTTGGCAGCCATTTTGAATTTTTTTAAATTGCTTGTTATTTTCATTTTTATTTTTTAAAGAAAAGTCTGCGATGGCCCTATATAGCCAAATATATTCCTCGTGACATATCTCTCACTGTGTGCGAAATGCTTGTATCATCAAAGGTACAACCCCAAAAATATTCCCATACGTGCCCCACTGCCACAATCGTCATATCCGGCCTGGTATAACACAGTAAGCCATGGACGACAACATAAAGATAAAGGTCTCCGAGGATCCATACAAAATTTCCAACACATTACAAACACTGGTGGTTGTTTTTACAATAATATGCAGTTTTATTTTGCATCACAGATATTACATGTAATGCTTAGCTCAATTAATAGCATTTCTGTCTTCAAATGGCACTCAGTTCATTGCATTTGGTTTCCAATGTACGTCATAAAATTGATTGCGTTTTGTTCCCACATTTTTTGGCTTTGATTTGTCTTCTCCAGAAGACGATCAGAGCACACTGATCGAAACGTTGAGTCGTTATCCACCGGTTCTTTTCAGAACCAACACTACTCAAAAGAGATATTCACATGGTGTTACCGCAAACCTCTCTTAGTTGATTTGTCCAACAAAATCATGGAGATTTTAAAGGTATGATACATGATTGATAATTATCAGCTAAATAAAATAATATCTTTTAATATTATTTAAGGATACCTTGATCAATTTCACGGAGCGGTAAACTAATTTGTCAGTTTATTTTAGCAGAAAAATAAGCAAGCGCACGCGTATTTTCACTGGTTGCAAATACTCAGTGCGCATGCATAAGCCATAAGCCATTTTGAGGTGGTATGGCTGACACATTATTAGGGCACTAATTGGTTTGGGTAAATTTGTCTTTATACACCAGAACCAAATGGTGCACTCCTATATATGTGTCCGCCATACCTCAACAAAGGCTAATGGAATGAGGTGCATGCTGAAAATTTGTCACTTCGGCCAGGTCCGAATTGGCGGTTACAGCTACGGTTTGGTCGCCGCGTTATCATGTATTGAAATATATGACGTTCTTATAGCAACACCCTTGGCAACAGTCGTAGCCGTAGCTGTGGCCGCCAATTCGGATACTGCCTAACTAGACCAGGGCCCAATTTCATAGAGCTGCTTAAGCACAACAACAATATGCTTACCAGAATAAGGTTACCAGCCAAAATACCATTCCACATGTACAATTTATGACTGGTATCATGCTCCTTTTTGCTTATAGCAGAAAATTGTTCAGCAAGAATTCCTGCTTAATCAGCTCTATGAAATTGGGCCCTGTACCTCATTCCACGGCTAAAGCATGCGCATTGAGTACTTGCGAAGTAGTCTGCGCATCTGCATTGATACCTCATTCATTTGCTTATAGTAAGCACCGAAAGGTTAGCATGCCTTTCCTGTGCTTATGGTTTGCAGCAACATGAAATGGAAATTGCACAGTAAGCAGTAAGCACAACATCGGCTGTTGAGCGGCTCTTTGAAATTGGGCCCAGAACCGAGCGCAGACCGGGGCCCAATTTCATAGAGCAGCTTAAGCACAAAAAGTAGCTAAGCGCATACAAATTATGCTTACTAGAATAAGGTTACCAGCTAGAATAACATTCAATATGTACGATTTGTAGCTGGTATCCTGCTCATATGTGCTTAGCAGAAATTTGTTAAGCAACATTTCCTGCTTAAGCAGCTCTATGAAATTGGGCCCTGGCACCAAATATTATAGTGCGACTGAGGTGCAAGATGGGAAACTCAGGCTGAAAAGTGAAATGGGCACTGGACGCCATTTCGGTAAGCAACTCTTTTGATGCAACAATACATCAGTGCAAACAATGACCATCACTATCAATAAATAACAAAACTTTGCTTGCTGAAATGGCGCCTGTGACTCAAGATACGCATCTTGCGTCTTTGTAATCTTTCTTTGTTGGCACTTCATTCGCTAAGGGCAAAGCAGTTTGTCCTTAGTAAAGGCACCTCTATGAGGTAAATTTAAATTGGTACTGGGACTTTTAAGGAGCACCAAGGCAATGACAAGGGGCATGGAGTGCCTCCATGAAGTAGGGCAATGAAAAATGTCATGTGTGATATATTTCTGTCTGAAATGCCATGTGTGACAAAAACATCTTCCATCATTAAGGAAAAGCGACCACCTAATTTTAATGACATTTCTGCAGCATGGTAGTCGGGTGTTTTAGCGAAATACAAGATTTATGTGATCTTCCAAAACTGATGATGCAACTAATTTGTTAAAATTATATATAAATTTAAAACAATTTCCTTGATACATCTCAAGAACTGAAGCAAATATTTCTGCAGAAAAACTTTTAAAAAAGTTAAAATTTTCATTTTATAAAAATTGAATATGTTGAACGAGTTGGGTGAACAATTAGTCGTTCGTAGATACACGCAGCTCTAAAACACCTCATGATAACCCCATGTTTAAGTGATTCTTGTTTAAAGGCACTGAACATGTTCGGTAATTGTCAAAGACCAGTGTTCTCACTTGGTGTATCCCAACATATGCATAAAATAACAAGCCTGTGAAAATTTGGGCTCAATTGGTCATCGAAGTTGCAAGAAAATGATGAAAGAAAAAACACCCCTTGTTGTACAAATTTGTGTGCTTTCAGATAGGAATAAAAACTTGTTGCAAGAATTTTGTAATTATTTTAGTGAGAAATTACCTCTTTCTCAAAAACTACGTTACTTCAGAGGGAGTTGTTTCTCACAATGTTGTATACTATCAACAGCTCTCCGTTGCTCGTTACCAAGTAAGTTTTTATGCTAGTATATATTTTGAGTAATTACCAAACGTGTACAGTGCCTTTAAGGGGAGACAACATCATTGACAATTGCTGTATTTTTAGAGAAATTGCGGATTTATGGGGTAGGATTTATTATGAAACATCGTTCCACTGACCTGTTTACATTTTTACATTTTGCTCAATTTTTCTCTGCAGTCATGTTATTCTTGTGGTTGTCCTGTTGGGAAGGAGTGAAAAATCTACCATCCCGTCCCCCACCAGACACGATCTTAACATCACTGTTACACTAAAAAAAAAATCCTGTTTCAGAATGGAGTCCCAGGGTGGTCTGACTGACCCATTTCTGAGTCAGGCTGACCCGGAAACCTTTTTTTTTAAACTTTTTTTTTAACTCGGATTCTGCGTCAGTTTGACCCATTTCTGGGTTGTTTTGACACAGATTCCGGGTCATATTGATCAAGAAATGGGTCAGGCCCAACAGGACCAGGACTCTGGGTCAATTGTGACCCGGAGTTTTTAGAGTGGGATTCCTCTTTTGTTTCTCTGTCGTCCCCTTTGTTTAGAAATTCATGTGGGGCTGAACTGTTCATTTGAAATTTCTAGTTGGGTAGCATCGTTTCCCAGGTGCGAATCCACAAATTTCACAAGGGAGGGGTAAAAAATATAACAATTAAATTAAAAATACTTGAGTGTCGCAATGATTATGAGTAGGCTGGAATTAATTTGTACAGTCATTTATAGTTCCTTTTCAGAGCGCGATAGATCAACTATTATGACCAAAAAAATTGACGACACGTAACACGTGTTTAACAATCAAATGGTAAGGATCTCTATGTGTGAGTGAGCTAATGGAGTGCATCAATGTAGGACTCGTTCAAGTCTATTGTTGTTGTTGGTGTTGTCACTGAGCCCGACTTGGTGCCGCCATCTTTGGTTCGAGTATTACATGACACCCATGGTTAACTTACCCATGGTGCAGCAGTTCATGTAATACTTGAGCCAAGGACGGTGGTGGCCAGTCAGGTTCCATGATGTCACCCACAACAATGGACTTGAACAAGTCCTACATTAATACATTATAGTTTTTTAACAGCCGAAGATGCTCGACATGACACCCCCCGAATACGCACCCCTGTAGGTGACACCGTTTTACAATGGGCTATGGACAGGCTCCTACTGTTCTGGTCAACTGATTTCATTGGTCAAAATAAAGCTGCAAGCAAAACACATTCACACTGAATGTACCACTTGAGGGTTTACTGGTGCACACATAAACAACCAAACAATGCATAGCCAAGCATGTTACCAACCATTAAGGTCAAAGTTGAAAGTTCCTCAAACTTAGCTTATTATAGTGGCAAATATGGAGCAAGCCTTGTGGAGAGAATATATATTTTAGAAATATTCCAACCAAATTGTTTTTCTCTTTTGGAAGATGACCAACTGTACATGGATTAGAAGCGGAAATACTTGTTGATAAAGATGCTTTCAAGAGAGGCTCTAAGGTCAAATTCAGTTTTGTGATGCACTCATTTTCCAATAGCTAGAGTCCTTATGAAAGTGGAAGGAAAATTACAAGTCTCTTATCTCACATTAAATTGGTGTAAAATGCCATTGTATTTTATACTCTTTCAGAGCAAAATTTGAAACATGATGACAATGTCATTGGATGTCAACAACAAATGGGTCTGCACAAAGATCGCATAGCGCAGCAGGCCAAGATGGACAACTGAAATGTGGATGCACTAGACGCCAAGTCAGTAAGCAACTTTGCCCATCTTGCACCTTGCGGCACTATACAATCTATGGTCTGTACGTTCAAGGAGAAATTTTTTGTCAGTCAAAAGGTCACATTCAACACTGTTTCAATTCTGTGTCAAGGAAAGTCGGGAATTTAAAAAAAAATCCCCACAACAAAAATATTCCTGAAATGAGACATCATTGGATGTTTTGAATGTTGACAAATTTCACTCTGGAAGAGTATCACATACAATGTCATTTTACACCATTTCAACATGAGGTTTTAGATTTCTAATTTTGTGTCCACTCTCATAAAGTTGAGAAAGGTAGTGCATTCTGCTCTACCAGCCAGGCTCCTAGTGGATGATACCCATGCCTACATCCTTACGGTCTGTGAATGGGGTAACCCTGTTTCAGCCCCAGGAGTAGGTGGCAACATGCCCCTGGTGGCAGTTGATTTGGGTCGACAGCCCAAATCAATTAAGTGTAGCCCTCACCTTGAAGTGGCTTTGATGATAGGTGATATCTCATTCAACTTTTTAAAAAAAAGGGAAACGAGTACATTACAAAATTGAATGTGACCTGGGAGCCTCTTTTTAAAATTGAATTGACATCTGGCAGACATACCCACAAACCATAGCTAGTCAAAAACCACAGAAGTCGTCGTATTTAAACTTGAGATAATTTGTCATTATTGAGGACAGGGGGATCATTTCTAGGTGGTGGAGTCTCGTTTTGCCAATAGCTCGACGAATGATGAGCCTGCAACTGTCTTGGAGTGATCTTGGATTTGCTGAAGAAGAAAGAAAAAACAGACACAAAACAGAACTGAAGTTAATGACTTGAAGTTGTGCATTGTGGGAGTATATGATTTGTGGTAACACTATTTAGAAAAAAATTATTACTTTGCAGGCTCTGAGATCAAACTTATAAGTGATGAACCGATACCTTAGAGTTTAAAGGCACTGAACACGTTTGGAAATTGTCAAAGACCAGTGTTCTCAGTTGGTGTATCCCAACATATGAATAAAATAACATGCCTGTGAAAATTTGGGCTCAATTGGTCATCGAAGTTGCAAGAAAATGATGAAAGAAAAAACACCCTTGTTGTACAAATTTGTGTGCTTTCAGATAGGAATAATAAAAACCTCTTGCAAGAAGTTTTCATTATTTTAGTGAGAAATTACCTCTTTCTCAAAAACTACGTTACTTCAGAGCTGAGGGAGTCGTTTCCTACAATGTTTTATACTATCAACAGCTCTCCGTTGCTTGTTACCAAGTAAGTTTTTTATGCTAATATTTGTTTTAAGTCATTACCAAACGTGTACGATACCTTTAACCGCTCAGCCACAATACGCCAAATTATGCGAATTCAAGTGTCTTTTTCAATAATTTACACACTTTCCCTGACAGGATGGCATGACATAAGGATGCAGAACATACTTATGAATAATTTGCACTAAAAAGAAAGTGAATGCCGAAATTCTGACTACAAAACCTTGCTGATGTAATGCATTTTAAACCCTACCGTGCAGTTTCCGTGTCTATCACACTTAAACTCAACTATTGTCTGCACTGTTTCCATGATGCAGTTTATGTTTTTTTAGTTGCAAATATTTACGGTCAGTGTTCTACATTGTTTCATCATGCTGTCCTGTCAGGGAAATTATGTAAATTGTTGAGACCTCGCATAAAAAGTAAAAAAAAGACAATGATTTTTCCATGTCTTTGCATGCAAACCTTGCGCTAACAGCACCTCAGCACTGGTGGCATAGCATGCAGCACTTGCGCGTACAGAATGGTTTATACAGCAACACAAGTTCTCCAAGAACAATCTACAAAGCAGTAGATATATACATAGTGTTACTGCAAACCCAATGCACACTGATACATTTACCTCACCATGTAATGCCTCAAAACCCATTCAACACTACTACATAAAGTCCATTTACAATCCTTGCCATGAATATTTTATTTAGAAATTTCCAGTTATTACTTCTTTGGGCCTTACCAACAAAAAGCTAAAACCATTCCAAAATGATTGCTTTGTCATAATATTGTGGCTTTTATCTAATAATGGGGGTAATTATATTCCTAAATTGTATTTGAGAGTCAGATCAAGTAGATATTAACAATAATAATGGTGGCTTCTTATAAGGCAATCAAATCCATCACTCAGTGACGCTCATGGCGCTCCAACATTATTACCCCTGGGCACTGGGCCACTTATTTCATCCCCTAAATCATCTCATCCTATTGGGAGTATAGCCTGTGCTGGCAAATATGTAGCGCACCAAGCTAAATCAATCACAAGAACCATCTATGCCCTCACAGGTTTTCATTTACCCCCGGGTGAAGAGAAGCAATTAGAGTTAAGTATCTTGCTCAAGAACACAAGTGTCACGACCTGGATTCGAACCCACACCTTGCCACCAGAACTCAACCACGAAACAAGGAATAAGAAGACAGGAGTCCTCTAAACTAACACTGGACCACAGGCCCAAGGCCAGTGTTTTTAGCATCGGGCCAGTAAACTTATGACTGGACAAGTCCAGCGGCCAAGTGTGATTGAATAATAATACCTCACCTCATCTTACTTAACAAAATTATGTTCAAATGTTGACTTTGAGTTGGATAAATATCTTTCAATTCTGTTGAGTATTTATGAAAGTTGTACCAATAAGAACATATAAAAACAGTTTAATCATGACACATATTGTAGTAATGTAGGGAAAATTTTGAAGAGGCATCGAGATGAAGACCATGACAACAGAGACCATTGCCTCTCTGTGGCTTCCATGCAATTCAATTCCGGCTCTCACCCACCCCGACCCCCAACCCTCTCCCTAAATCCCCCTAAAAAAAACTTTTAAAAACATCATACAAATTAGCAATGATAAAAAGTTTGACGTCCAATGCACAAAAGAATCTTTACAGAGTCATTCAACTTACTTGTAGCATGTCTAAGAAACTTAAAGCACAAAGAGTACTCTTTCTGAGTGTACACCTCCTTGTAAGTAGCTAAGGGCGTTTTACCATCGTCCCCACAGGCATGGCAGCTAGCTCCAAAGCTATAAAGTAACCTACAGTTGTAATTATCGTTCTTGATGGCGGCAAGGTGGAGGGGAGTCTGTCCGTCATCTTCCCGACTGAGATTTGGATCAGCTCCCCGATTCAAGAGGAGCCGTGCTGATTCGTGGTTCCCTTTGATGATGGTGTAGCGAAGTGGGAAGCCTCTCTGGACGTCAATATTGGCGTAGTTATCCAGCAACACCTTCACGCAGCTCTGTTTCTCTCGGATGATGGCCAGCTGCAAGGGGGTGGTGCCTTTGATGCTGAGAGGGTCCACCAGGGCATTGTACTGGACCAAGAGTCTCACAAAGGAATCCCGCCCGTAGTGGGCGGCGACATGAAGGGGTGTCCACCCATCGCGGCTGGGCGTGTCAACGAGCTCAGATCTATTGGACTTGTCGTATTCTAAGAGTAAGCGAGCGAGGCGTGTCCTGCCGTGCATCGCTGCATAATGAAGGCATGTGAACCCTCCAATCAGATCCTTTATGTCTGGCTTCCCTATGGAAAAAACAAACAAATTGTTTCCAAAAATAAACTCTAATTAGTACATGTTACGCAGCTGAAACAGAAATTCTTCCATCTCATACACTTATCTAAGTTACATATTTACCTTCACAGTTTGCAACTTAAGGAGTTTATCCTATTTTCTGAAACTGAACCACTCATTTTTAGGAGTCATGCTAATACAATGAAACATGTAAATCTTTCACTTAGCATAGTGGACACAAAGAAATTTGACATTTAGCCTAATCAAGGCACTGAAAGCATTAGCTTATTTGTGTGTAAAGGTAGCACTGTGGGTCCACGTCGAGCATAATTTCAAAATACATGTAAACCCTGAGCATCATATCGTCAGCAATTTCACGAAGGGCCAAAAACCTTAAAAATCGATAAAAAACTAATTTTGATTTTTTGGGTGGATTTGACTAAGGTGATCGGGATCTAACTATTTACGAAGTTATAGGTCTCAAAATTGTCTTGTTTCTTAATTACGCTAAGTTGATAAATGACAAAAACCTCAAGAACCTGGAATTATGTTTTCACGAAGAGCCAAAAACCTTTTTGTAAATTTGTTGTATACCTTACCACGTTGATTGTACAGATGGCACAGTGCCAATCATGAGCGCCGGCTTTTGCGTTTTCAGAAGCGCCAAAAACTTAAAAGGACAAAAATAAGCACCACCTGATATTGTGTTTTCAAAAGTAAGAAAAGTGTGTTTGCTCACACCCGCGCGTGGGAATTATCCCTTGGCGGTGCCAAAAGTGGGTGCTCCGGCTTTTGCGTTTTCACGAACAGCCAAAAAGTTTATACACGACGCGCTGCATGCAGACCATGTTTTGTAACGTTTTCACGAAGAGAACATTTTGTTAATGAAATAATTACTCAGTAATTAAAACGTTAGGGACAAAATTGAAACAGATTTGTATGGTTTAGGATCTCTTGTTCCCTGACATGTAACAAATTCCAAGATTAAATTTCGAATAGTCTACCAACTAGTAGTTTCAAAATTAGCTAAACTTAAAACGCGGTTTTCTCGAAACAGACATATTTGGCCGCAGGGGACTTTTTGGCCCTTCGTGAAATTGCTGACGATATTGACCCAATTCACCTGACGTCATCATCACAATAATCTTGGTTGCGCCATTTTTGGCATCGATGTACCACAGTAAAGTGTAGTTTGCATTTTAGACGAACTTTAATACCATAATATAATGCAATTTTACTCCTAAAATGGCGAGTGTGGCAGACGAGTGTGGCAGACAATAGCGGCATGTGACGTTGGAGCAAGGGGTCATAAGACCAATGTACTGACGTCACACGCCGCTCCCGTCTGCGCATGGTCTGCTATTTTGGGAGTCAAATTGCATTTTAAGCTATGGGAGCATGTAAACATGGAAGATCACCTAAAATGTTCACCAAACAGTAATAACACACAGAGAAACTCCCACAATGGCACAACAAAGAAGTATTGCAGTGCTGAAATCTGGGCTCAATTTCATAGAGCTGCTTAAGCAAAAAATATTGCTCAACAAGTTTCTGCTAAGCAAAATTAGCAGGACACCAAACACAGATTGTACATGAGAAATGGCATTTTGGCTGGTAACCATATTTTGGTAAGCGAAAGTTGTTGTGCTTCCTAAGCTACTTTTTGTGCTTTTTGAATAATGGTGAAGACTAATGGTTGACTAAAGAAAAAGAGTACAAATATTTACTGACCTCCCTCTTCTAGTAGTATCCTTAAGACTCGGTCACGCCCCCTTGATGCCGCTAAATGAAGCAGAGTCCATCCATTACAGTCAACATCATTTGGTGAAATCCCAGACGCCAAGGCTTGTCTTACTTTGGCCAGATCACCGAGGGCCACCGCTTTCCTCAAATCTCTATCGAGGGCGCTCATGGTCAGTTGGTGGCGTGACTGATTGCGGGTGATGATACGATTTTCCATTGTCTACTAGTTGCTGTTTCTACATTGACTCAAGACGGTCAGCGTACTTCATCATTGTGTGAAACAAAGCTTCGTATTCAGCTTTGTACAAAAGCCAATTCACAGCACTTTAAAAAGTGCAGTAACGCAATTTGTTTAAGAAATTTCTTTCTTTTCATTTGTGTTCATTTGAAATATTTGCCAAAAGTCTTCCTTTGTGGAAACTTGTGCCTTCAATCTGTAGACAGTTATCTGAAAAAGATAAATAGAGTGAGCAGGGTTACAATTTAACTAAACTTCTTGGGAGTCCATTTAAGAGGGGTTAGCTCTGGTATTTACACCAGGCAAGTAGTCGTAGTACTAGGCTTGCTTCGGTCAGGAATTAACCATGGGTTTTGCGCAGCAGTTAGCTGAGCTGTACAGCGTAGCATGTGGCTGATGAGCCCAATACGAGAATGGCAGTCTCTGCCGCAACGGCCACACGTATGATAGCATTGGACATCTTGAGACGATTAGCGCCTTTCGTTGAGCTCTCTTCTCCTTAGGCATGTCCGGAGCATTTTTTCCCTCCCTTCCCGACAGTAGGCTTGGAAATTTATTACCTGCAATTATTCTAGCTCTTCCTGAAACAAGAGCTTCGATGGAACAAAATTGTGAATTTATTTTGCCAATCCAATGAGTTGGTATTGTTCTTTTTCACCTCTACTTGAAATAGAATCTGTCCCCTCAGCTGGCCAAAGAGTACATTTAAATCCAAAGTGATAGAACCGCAACGTTTGAATACTAGGAACATTAAAACTGGGCACGTACTTTTCTCATTTTTTAACACTTTATTAATATTTGGGGATATTTAAATTAGGCTTCTTAACAAATCAAGCATGAACGACCACTTGAGTGACAATGAAGTTGCGGTTATCGGAAACATTTAAAATTTGCCAATTTTAACCATGAGTATGGTTGGTTCTTACCCTAAGGTCTACTGTCGGGAGGATTGAGTGTTACAATTATGGCCAACAAAAATGGCCCACTTGCATATCTCTGATCACAGCCCTGTCCAAATGTCATGTTGGTTCGAATCCCACCCGAGTGATTTGCCTGTGGATTTTTTTTCACAGAACTCGGGGAAAGTACTGCACCTTCACGACTGCACAACACGAGCACCTCTACCACTCCTTGGACAAGCAGTTAGCTTTCTAGGAGGACATTCATCAAGCATCAAGCATCAAGTACCAAGTATACAGTGTTTGAAGGCACTGTGCACGCTTGGTAATTACTCAAAATATATATTAACATAAAAAATGACTTAAAAACGAGCAACAGAGAGCTGTTGATAGTATAAAACATTGTAGGAAACGACTCCCTCTGAAGTAACGTAGTTTCTGAGAAAGAGGCAATTTCTCACTAAAATAATAAAAACTTCTTGCAAGAAATTTGTATTCCTATCTGAAAGCACACAAATTTGTTCAACAAGGGTGTTTTTTTCTTTCATCATTTTCTTGCAACTTCGATGACCAATTGAGCCCAAATTTTCACAGGTTTGTTATTTTATGCATAAGTTGGGATACACCAAGTGAGAACACTGGTCTTTGACAATTACCAAACGTGTACGATGCCTAGTTTAATACACATCGGTGTAAGGGTATAACAAGTTATAAATGTCATGTTGCACAAGCAATGGGATTGATGAAATGAAAGTGAAACTGTTCATCATTTGTAATTGTAATCAGTAATGACTCCCTCTGAAAAAAACTTTCTAAAAATACCTAATAATTAAGATGCAATTTGCAATTTATTTGGAAGGTTTTGATGGCTCACTCACTGACACTCACTAAATACGCCTGGTTGATTTCGCACAATGGTCGAAAGGCACTGTCTGTACTGTGGGAAGGAAATGGGAACACTGTTTGCAGTGCACCGATTTACTTCCCACAGTGCCTTCCCACCACGCTTTGACCATTGATGTGGCTTGTGCATAATGGCATTATCAACCAGGCGGTATTTGGCAACATACTTTTATACAGGTTATAGGTATTTTCCTTCCTCCATGCTATGAATAAGTTAGAAAAAATAGCATACAAATACATTGGCGTGATCTAGTCAATTTCTTCCAACAATCATCTTCATTCATTCATGTTTTGTCAATCGTTTTAAGGCAAAAAACGTTTCTCACCCTCACCTTTATAAAACATTGCAGATAATGTATTATACACAAGTGTAGAAGAAGACAAGTGATCTCTAACTTCGATCGGTGCAATCAACCCTTAATTGATTGTGATCAAAAGTCTAAAGGTAAAACTGTAGCGTGTACACATTGTCGTCTTCGCAAACACAACGTACTGTTCTTCATTCTCCTCAGAAAATTAGACCATTAATATGGTATAGCGCCCTCAAGCGACGGAATGTTCTTATTTTGGGCGAAGAAAGGCGGGTTCGCTCGGCCCCACCGGTCTCATCCAAGACGCTGCCGCTGGGGCCGGGATGGGCTGAATCATCGAGCTCATCTGATGAGCTTGAATTAAATTTTGTTTGGCTGACTGACGGTTTTTTTTGTTCCATCCAGATTCCGATCGCTTTTCAACCTTGCGGTAATAATTTTTCGCAATAGAGTTCATCCCGCCCCTTCCTGTCACATGACATTCTCAGTCCATTGTTTTATTAGCAAGTAGGGGTACACCTACTCAAGCATGTCACTCTGGGTTTCGGCACACGCTAAGTGTACTCCTTTCGCAACTGCCAACTATTCCCACCCGCCCTCCCAGTATCAAAATAATTATTCAATTCGATTCACAAATTATCCCAGACCACAAATAATGGGCAAAGGTTGTTGTTTGTTCTCATGATGTCTCTAGTATAATTGTATTTATTGTCCAAACCATATAATAGTCCCTATGGCAGACATCATCAAAGAAAAGATTGATTCTTGACCGTGTGTCCACTGGACACCACTGGACCCCACTGAGTCCACTGGAAACCTCTGGACCCCATTAGGTCCACTGGAAACCACTTGACCCCGCTGGGTCCACTGGACACCACTGGAAACCCCTGGATGTACACCACTGGACCCTGCTGGGTACACTGCAGGGGCGGATCCAGGATTTCCCAAACGGGGGGGGGGCGTGAAAATATACCAAGCAGCAAAATGATAAATGAAGTTTGTTGCCCCATTTCTCCCTCCCCTTCTCTCTCTCTCCCTCTTTTTAAAATTTTTTTTATATGAAAAAGGGGGGCGTGCGCCCCACGCCCCCTGGATCCGCGCCTGCACTGGACCCAGCGGGGTCCACTGAACCCCACTCCACTGGATCCCGCTGGATCCACTGGCAACCACCGGAGTCCACTAGACACCACTGGCAACCAACGGAGTCCACTAGACACCACTTGACCCTGCTGGGTCCACTGGACACCACTGGACCCAGCTGGGTCCACTGGACACCACTGGACCCAGCTGGGTCCACTGGACACCACTTGACCCTGCTGGGTCCACGGGACACCACGGGACCCCACTGGGTCCACGGGACACCACGGGACCCCACTGGGTCCACGGGACACCACGGGACCCCACTGGGTCCGCTGAACACCACGGGACCCTACTGGGTCCGCTGAACACCACGGGACCCTACTGGGTCCACGGGACACCACGGGACCCCACTGGGTCCACGGGACACCACGGGACCCCACTGGGTCCACGGGACACCATGGGACCCCACTGGGTCCACTGGACACCACGGGACCCCACTGGGTCCACGGGACACCACGGAACCCCACTGGGTCCACTGGACCCCACTGGGTCCACTGATGGACACCACTGGGTTCACTTGACACCACTGGACCCCACTGGGTCCACTGGACACAACTTGGGTCAACTGGACAGCACGGGACCCAAAGGGGTCCACTGGACACCATCGGACCCCACTGGATCCACTGGAAACCGCTGGATGTACACCACTGGAAACCGCTGGATGTACACCACTGGACCCTGTTGGGTACACTGGACCCCACTCCACTGGATCCCGCTGGATCCACTGGCAACCACCGGAACCACTGTGTCCACTGGCAACCACCAACCACTGTGTCCACTGGACACCAGGGGACCCCACTGGGTCCATTGGATACCACTGGACCTCTCTCTCTGGGTCCACTAGACACCACTTGACCCTGCTGGGTCCACTGGACCCAACTGGGGCCCACTGTGTCTACTGGACACTACGGGACCCCACTGGTTCCACTGGACACCGCTGGACCCCACTGGGTCCACTGGACAGGTTTTGTTGCTATCCACTGGACCAAACTGGGTCCACTTGACACCAATGGACCCCACTGGGTCTATTGCAAACCACTGGACCCCGCGGGGTCCACTGGACCTCGCTGGTTTCCGTTGGGTCCAGTGGGGTCCAATGGGGTCCAATGGGGTCTAGTGTTTTTTGTTTTTTTAAATCCTTGCTGGCGGGTGTATGGACTTTTGGGAAGAATTGTGGGGTTTTGCCTGAAGGAAGTGTTGAACAAATGCTCCAACCTGTAAACTTAAATAAATTTTGCTGCAATTGGTAAGACAGGTTTTGCTATATAAGAATTCCCAAATGGGTTGTAAATAAATCTCTTAGCCTTGGGCTAATCATGATTTCGACAGATGGCGTCCAGTATCTAATGGCTTGACGGATTGGAGTTTGTTTTATTCAGTCCAAAGGCTCTTAAATGATATTTCCGAACATTTGAAAGGGACTATGTTTACTCCCCCCCCCCCCAAAAAAAAAAAAAACCCAAAAACCAAACCCCAAACAAACAAATAAACAGACAAACAAACAAACAAACAAACAAAAATAACATGCACATTTTAAATGGTACTGTTGGAAACAATACTATGGTGTAAGCTTGTAAGTTTATACGGATGCTCTCACTAAGAAGAAGGGTCTAAACAACCGCTTAAAGGGTATGTACAACATTGATAATTGCCAAAGACCTGTATCCAAACTCGATGTGACCCAACATATACATGAAATAACAAACCTGTGAAAGTTTAAGCTAAATCGGTCTTCAGAGTCATGAGAAAACAGTGAAAAACCGCCTTGTGTGTTTTAACTTTTTTTCAAACATCGGAATTTATCCTGCAGGATAAATACTATTATTTTACTCATTTCGTAAAAACTATGGCATTTCAAGCAAAACTATTTCAAGGGAAGTTTTCTACCATGACCATCTTTATACCATATGAGTTATGTGCAAATCTGTGAGCATTTTTATTTTCATTCTTACCAATGTTGTACACATCCTTTAAAGGGGACGTCATTGATGGAATTTTGTTCAGTGAAAAAAACAAAACAAAACGGGGTTACTTCCAATTTCAATGCTATTTGCCTCAGTCTCAATATGGAACTTGGAATTTAAAAAAATAGAATTGCGGAGTTAAGCCCTAGGCCTGCATAAAAATGTGTTTATGAACAGACTGTTCAAAACGGACAGCGGCCTACCAGAATAAAATATTTCCAAATTATTATAGAAAAGGGGAATAGTAAACCAGTTAAAGTACTTGGCCCTTTGAGGTTTGAACATTTTTAAATGGTGCAACTTCAACATGTTCTCAACCACGCATATCAAAGTTATTATAATTTTTAACTTGCCAGGCCGTTAATGAAATAGTTCGGCTTTTATGATAATTTTACGACCGTTATTTATAAACAGCGCCCTCATTCGTCATGCTTTGGTGTTCTGATCCAGCGATGTTTATTCGTCGTCCGTCAAAATACTGATGTGACAGTGTGATAGATTTATAGAGGTTGGGTCAAGGAATCTACAGCCATTTGTTCGCACGAAGACCTATTAACTGCTAAAAAACAATCACGTGAGTAATTTCTTGTAAAATTATTAATTAAGCAGCAGTTACGTGAAATTTGGCCATGGCTTTTGAATTTTATGGACGAAAAAGCTTCGAATTATCCCTCGGCTCATGCGGTACCTTTCAATACATTGATTACAATTAATTGCCTGTTTTGGTGTCTTGATACTAAGCGACACTTGAGAGATGACGAACTTCGGTTCGTGGACCTAGCTTTGTGTTTATTGCTACAAAATTATTATTATTAATGTCGACGTCAGTGGTGTATGATGCCTTGGTCTTCATCTTATGTATTTTTTGTTGTTCCCACAATCATGGTGCCAGGGTGGAGACTACTTTGCGCACGGCATATTTATAAATACAAAATACATTGGTTTGGCAACCAGGCCCACTTTTCCGTCCCATGCATGCATCCCCATTAGCCTTCCACTGTCATGACTCATGAGTGCACTGTTTGGTTTTGGTGAATACCTAAATAGTGCCCTGGTTAATGTGTCCACCATGTCTCAAAATCAAGGCTTATGCAGTTGCCCAAGCTACATTACATTTACAGTTACACAGTTGGGACTAACTGTTGACAATTAATACGCGGGCAAGATTTAGATATACTGTAGTGTAGTTGGGAATGGTTTCATAATTTTGTCATGGTTGGTGGTCCATCCACAACCTACATTGTTTATAGAGTCATTACCAAACGTATGCAGACCCTTTAACTACCAAGGATTGGCTGATTTTGTTAATAACTTTCTCGAATAAAAATAGTTATTTATTTAAATCTAAATTTATGGGTAAAATTGCAAAAAATCGAACCTAGCAATACATCTTTAATAGAAAAGGTTTTTGTTTAGATTTCTTCCCATTAAAAATATTATGTTGTCTGGTTATCGGCATATGAATGAGCATGGGAAAAGATCGAGCACAGCACGTATTCTGCTAATTTCAGCTATTTTAAAATAATTTGTTAAACTATTAGAAAGGCTGTCAAAAAGACTTTTAACTTCTTCATTTGTGTAGGTTAAAGGGGTTGTACTACGTTTGGTAATGACTCTGAAAATTAATGACGATAAAAACTTACTTTGTAAGAAGTACAGCAGCTTTGGATAGTATAATACATTTTGAGAAAATTTTCACTTCGCAGTTATGCGGTTATGGAAAAAGATATCACTTTTCATCTCCAAAAATTTGAATCTGAGAAGCGTGCAGTAACGTTTCTCAGATTGTGTATTCCAATTGCAGATTATTCTTCCTAAGTGGACATAACCGCTCCAGATTTTCAGCAATAGCTCAAAAACGCTACCACCTTTTGAAATGAAATTTTCACAGGTTAGATTTATGGTATATCTAGAACTACATGTATGTAGGGTTACAAACAGTGGGTTCCAATTACCAAACGTACCAAATCATACAATCCCTTTAAAAGGGAAATCAAAAAGAAACCACGGATGTAAAATTAGTTAGCAAAGGAATTCAATTCAATTCATCATTTGTTGGCAATGACTGAGGAAATCCTTGTTTTGATAAAATCAATACAAGGTAGTAGTGCCTGAAGTTCGCACACTACATTAATTGTGGTTGAAGCCGTTATATTTTTACCAGCTTTGGATAAAACACTCTTGTATGACTCTTGTATAAAAATATTTTACTTTTTATATAGACATGTCCCGGCTTAACCTACAAACACTTTATGCCCTACTGCTTTCTCTTGCACTGTTGATTTTCTTTCACTCCATCCCAATTCTCAAAATCTTTGCACATTATGCAGGCCTGATACTCCTTATTAAAGAGCACCTCTTCGGGAGATTCAAATTTCTACAGAAACATTTTAAGGGGCACCAAGGCAATGACCAGGGGCAATACACTGCTAAAAATGGTATTCTTGAAATAAGGAAAAAATCTTATTTCAAGAAAAAAGTTCTTGTGTCACTCCCTAGTAAGATATATTCTAATAAGAATTTTGGGAGTGACACAAGAAAGGTTTTCCTAAAATTAGATTTTTTCTTACATTTATTTCAAGAATACCATTTTTAGCAGTGTAGAGGCAACCGTGAAGTATCAGGCCAGTACATGACATGGTACATGATACACAGAACCAAACCACATGGACATTTAATTGTCATGCTTCATTCATTCATGACAGATGGGAAAATCTGGCACACAATCATTCTTGCCTGCCCCTGTCATTTTCCTGGTATAGTCATCAAACTTCTCTCATGTTTTCAACCGATTAAAATAAAATCTCTATTGTACACAGAGTTGATGGAATTAATAGAGTCAATTTCTGGGCTGTCAAATGTATTATTAGCTGTTTCGCTAGCGGAGCGAAACAGCTCTTGTTTTCGTTAAAGTTTTTTTTATTATTAGCTGTTTCGCTAGCGAAGCGAAACAGCTATTGTTTTTGTTCGATTTTTTTTTTAAATGATTCAGAACTTTCTTTCTAAGTGCCGATTTCTAATGTTCCTAAAGAGCAATTTCAACGAAATTTTCAGTAATGAAGGGCATTGGTGCAAGGAAGTGCCTAAAAGAAATTCGTTATGATGACGTCATCACCGGTCACGTGACGTCATCTTAAAGGTGTTTTATTAAAATGTTTGAAAATCTATATCAAATCAACCACAACAGACCGTAGACATCTGTTTACGGGATTGGGTAGGGATAAATTGGGTCTTCATTTTATTTTGTGTGCGTGACCTCACATGACCTCTACTTCCGGTCGAAACGGGCCAAAAACAAAAATGCCCTGTGACTAAAAAGTGGTAAAAGTTATGAAGTTTTTTCTCCAGGATAAAAGTGTCTAGCTAGAGTGGGCAATTCAAAAAAAGTATTGATGACGTCACAAATTGCAACAGCGCCCTCTAGCGGCAGGTTGAACATTCTTCAAAATGGACTTTTTGAAGATGTCTGTGGCGAAGTTTTTTGTAATCACTTTAAATTTTACACACACGTTAACTGTCAGACAGGCATCATATGTGTGAAGTTTCAGATCAATGACGTCATCGGGAGTCACGTGACGCGGCATTAAAGGTGCACTTTTTGAAGTCGTATAACTCTCAAAGTAATGATGCCATTATGTTCAAACTATGTAGATTATTAGATATTGGCAAGTTCTCGTGAATTGTGGAATGACATCATGATGACATTATCACATGATTTTTAATGATTTTTTCCATTTTTAACCCTTTAACACATCAATTGCTATCTGAACATGATGTAAACCAAATTATTTCTTTATTTATGCCAGATTGGGCAAATTGCTTTGAATACACAACAAATTTAAAACTCAAATGAGAAATTTGAAATGTTATTGACGAAATAGCTATGTATTTGTGCAATGCCATAAGGTTGCGTGCCATAGCCTCACGCACACATTTGTTGTACACGAAGTACATGTACAATGCCACGCCAATGTGCGTAATCATTTGTACACGAAGTACAATGCCATGCCAATGTGCGTAATCATTTGTACACGCAGTCAATGCCATGCCAATGTGCGTAATCATTTGTACACAAATACCATGCCGTGTCCTTGTACACACACCCGATTGCGTGTATTCCGTATGTAGTTGCATTTTGTACAGAGGTGATCTAGCGTGTAGTTTCCAATGTGATATCCTCATGCACATTCTTAATTGTACACAAGCAATGGCAAGCTCTGTCATGGTTCCTAAAGGACTTCATCACAAGTCACATGACGTCATCTTAAAGGTGTTGTGTTTGAAATATTTGAAAATCTATAACAAATCAGCCACAAGAGACCGTAGGTTTCTGTTTGCGGGATTGGGTAGGGATAAATAAGGTCTTCATTTTGTTTTGTGTGCGTGACCTCACATGACCTCTACTTCCGGTCGAAACCGGAAGTGCCCTTTAATTCAAAAATGGCAAAAGTTATGAAGTTGCTTTCAACGATGTTAGTGCCTGGCAAGGGTTGGCAGTTAAAAAAAAATATCAATGACGTCACAAAGTACAACAGCGCCCTCTAGCGGCAGGTTGAAAACTCTTCAAAACGGACTTTTTGAAGTGAAGTTTTTTGTAATCACTCTATACTTTACACACACGTTTACTGTCAGGCAGGCATCAATGAAGTCATCGGGGGTCACGAAACGCGGCATTATAAAGGTGCACTTTTTGAAGTCGTATAACTGTCGAAGTAATGCTGCGATTTTGTTGAAACTTTGTAGATTGTTAGATATTGGCAAGTTCTCGTGAATTGTGAAATGACGTTATGATGATGTCATCACATGATTTGTTATGATTTTCTTCATTTTTGCACCTTTACCACATAAATTGCTATCTGAACACGGTATAATCCCCCCCCAAAAAATTATACCACATGTGGCAAATTGCTTTGAATACACAACAATTTTCAAACTCAGTTGAGAAATTTCAAAACATTTTGACGAAACAGCTATGCATTTGTGCACAAATGCAATTATGTCTAGTTTTTTTTTTTATTTGTATGTTTCAGTCAAAGCCTTTTTTTACATAGTTCCTAATAAGCAATTGCAATGAAACTTTCAGTGATGAAAGGTATTGGTGGGCGATAGGTCCTAAAACAAATCCGTCATGATGACGTCATCACCTGCCACGTGACGTCAAGTTAAAATTAATTAATTTTAAATATTTGAAAATCTATATCAAATCAGCCACAAGAGACCGTAGGTTTCTGTTTGCGGGATTGGGTAGGGATAAATCAGGTCTTCATTTTGTTTTCCGTGTGTGACCTCACATGACCTCTACTTCCGGTCGAAACAGGAAGTGCCCTCGTAATTCAAAAGTGGCAAAAGTTATGAACTTGCTTTTAACGATGTTAGTGTCTGGCAAGGGTGGGCAGTTAAAAAACAATAGTGATGACGTCACAAAATGCAACAGCGCCCTCTAACGACAGGTTGAAAACTCTTCAAAATGGACTTTTGGAAGATGTGTGTGGTGAAGTTTTGTGCAATCACTTCAAATTTTACACACATGTTGATCGTCAGGCAGCAATCATATGTGTGAAATTTCAGATCAATGACGTCATCGGGGGTCATGTGACGCGGCATTAAAGGTGCACTTTTTGAAGTCGTATATCTCCCGAAGTATTAGTGCGATCATGTTGAAACTTGGTAGGTTGTTAGATATTGGTAAGTTCTTGTAAATTAAATAATGACGTTATGATGACGTCATCACACGGTTTGTTATGATTTTTTCATTTGTTGCACCTTTAAGTCAGAAATTGCTAACGGAACATGCTTAAATCAAAATTCTTTTTTAATTATATGTTGATTGTCAGACAGCCATCATATGTGTGAAGTTTCAGATCAATGACGTCATCGGGGGTCACGTGACACGGCATTAAAGGTGCACTTTTTGAAGTCGTACATGTATATCTCTTGAAGTATTAGCGCGATCATGTTGAAACTTGGTAGGTTGTTAGATATTGGCACGTTCTTGCAAATTGTAAAGTGACGTCATGATGATTTCATCACACAGTTTGTTATGATTTTTTCATTTATTGCCCCTTTAAGTAAGAAATTGCTAACGGAACATACTTTAATCCTAATTCTTTTTTAAACAGGCTTGATATGTCATAACTGCTTCAAAAAAAAATTGTGGTCATCATGACGTCATAATTTGTCAGGTTATTTTGACTTAAAGGTACAGTTTTACAAGATATAAAGACAATGAATTCGATCGTACTAGGCATTAAATATTGTATTATTAACTTGATTATGTACACACTACAAGACTTTCATATTCACTTGAGTAATTTGAAAAAAATATAAGCGAAACAGCTCTGCATTTGTGCACAAATGCAATCATGTCTAGTACATTGAAAACCAAACATCTGCTTTTTATGTTCGAATACAATTTCAAATGCAGAGCTGTTTCGCTTACAGGCACTAACATCGTTGAAAGCAACTTCATAACTTTTGCCATTTTTGAATTAAAGGGCACTTCCGGTTTCGACCGGAAGTAGAGGTCATGTGAGGTCACGCACACAAAACAAAATGAAGACCTTATTTATCCCTACCCAATCCCGCAAACAGAAACCTACGGTCTCTTGTGGCTGATTTGTTATAGATTTTCAAATATTTCAAACACAACACCTTTAAGATGACGTCACGTGACTTGTGATGAAGTCCTTTAGGAACCATGACGGAGCTTGCCATTGCTTGTGTACAATTAAGAATGTGCATGAGGATATCACATTGGAAACTACACGCTAGATCACCTCTGTACAAAATGCAAACTACATACGGAATACACGCAATCGGGTGTGTGTACAAGGACACGGCATGGTATTTGTGTACAAATGATTACGCACATTGGCATGGCATTGACTGCGTGTACAAATGATTACGAACATTGGCATGGCATTGTACTTCGTGTACAAATGATTACGCACATTGGCGTGGCATTGTACATGTACTTCGTGTACAACAAATGTGTGCGTGAGGCTATGGCACGCAACCTTATGGCATTGCACAAATACATAGCTGTTTCGTCAATAACATTTCAAATTTCTCATTTGAGTTTTAAATTTGTTGTGTATTCAAAGCAATTTGCCCAATCTGGCATAAATAAGGGAATAAAAGAGTGGCGACGAGTTCTTAAACGGCCGTTTAAAACCGGCAGGGTCGTGGCCGTGCTATAAAGGCCCTCGCCTTCGGCTCGGGCCTTTATCGCACGGCCACGACCCTGCAAGGTTTTAAACGGCCGTTTAAGAACGAGTCACTACTCATTTATTCCCATTCATAAATGCCTTTTTGTTAAAAAGTGAAAGTATAAGAAAAAATCGGTGGTAAACAGACAATGTCTGACATCAAAGTTTGTACATTTTCAAAAAACTTTTGTAAAATTCTGTTTTGTGCGCGTTGGGTTGTGTGTACGCGCGTGTACAAAAAGATTAGGCTACGCGCGGGAACTATAGCCATGTGTTGCGTTCCGCGTAAGTAAATTGGCGGAGCTTGCGCGTCCAATACGCGAAGCCCAGCCGGTTATAAACACTCTTGGCCGTACATTATCATCCGTTTAAACACCCCCACGTGACGTGCTCTTCACCAATAGGAATAGCGAAACTGTCTGGGGTATTTATGAATAAAGAAATAATTTGGTTTACACCATGTTCAGATAGCAATTGATGTGTTAAGGGGTTAAAAATGGAAAAAATCATTAAAAATCATGTGATAATGTCATCATGATGTCATTCCACAATTCACGAGAACTTGCCAATATCTAATAATCTACATAGTTTGAACATAATGGCATCATTACTTCGAGAGTTATACGACTTCAAAAAGTGCACCTTTAATGCCGCGTCACGTGACTCCCGATGACGTCATTGATCTGAAACTTCACACATATGATGCCTGTCTGACAGTTAACGTGTGTGTAAAATTTAAAGTGATTACAAAAAACTTCGCCACAGACATCTTCAAAAAGTCCATTTTGAAGAATGTTCAACCTGCCGCTAGAGGGCGCTGTTGCAATTTGTGACGTCATCAATACTTTTTTTGAATTGCCCACTCTAGCTAGACACTTTTATCCTGGAGAAAAAACTTCATAACTTTTACCACCTTTTAGTTACAGGGCACTTTTGTTTTGGCCCGTTTCGACCGGAAGTAGAGGTCATGTGAGGTCACGCACACAAAATAAAATGAAGACCCAATTTATCCCTACCCAATCCCGTAAACAGATGTCTACGGTCTGTTGTGGTTGATTTGATATAGATTTTCAAACATTTTAATAAAACACATTTAAGATGACGTCACGTGACCGGTGATGACGTCATCATAACGAATTTCTTTTAGGCACTTCCTTGCACCAATGCCCTTCATTACTGAAAATTTCGTTGAAATTGCTCTTTAGGAAGATTAGAAATCGGCACTTAGAAAGAAAGTTCTGAATCATTTTAAAAAAAAATCGAACAAAAACAATAGCTGTTTCGCTTCGCTAGCGAAACAGCTAATAATAAAAAAAACTTTAACGAAAACAAGAGCTGTTTCGCTCCGCTAGCGAAATAGCTAATAATACATTTGACAGCCCAGAAATTGACTCTATTAATTCCATCAACTCTGTGTACAATAGAGATTTTGTTTTAATCGGTTGAAAACATGAGAGAAGTTTGATGACTATACCAGGAAAATGACAGGGGCAGGCAAGAATGATTGTGTGCCAGATTTTCCCATCTGTCATGAATGAATGAAGCATGACAATTAAATGTCCATGTGGTTTGGTTCTGTGTATCATGTACCATGTCATGTACTGGCCTGATACTTCACGGTTGCCTCTACACTGCTAAAAATGGTATTCTTGAAATACATGTAAGAAAAAACAGCTCTGCATTTGTGCACAAATGCAATCATGTCTAGTTACCCTTGAAATTGTATTGGAACATAAAAAGCAGATGTTTGGTTTTCAATGTGTTAAAGAAAACAGTGAATATCAATTGGGTCTTAAACTGAACAATTTTGAACGAGATTTGAGCTCAGTCGTACGTATGTACACTTGTAAGGGTTATCTTCTTAGTTTCCAGTGTTTCATTAAAAAACAACTTAAAGCAATACTTTGTAGATATCTATATTTTGCCTCATATTGACTTGAAATGAATGAACTCGTAATCAATACAACTGTGTAAGTCCTCATGATTTTTTTTTTACAACCTTTCTCTGCAAGTCCCCTCCCCAACTTCCACTGTCTGTCGTTCCAGAGTTCAAGGCGCAAAAAAACAATCCTGTGGGCACATGCCCGCAATCCAGTGGATCGCCGGAACGATCCGCTGGACCGAATCATTGTGCTGAGTACAGGAGCAATCCTACACGTGTGAATATGCGCATTAGTATTTTGAATGTTCCAATGGAATGTTCCGCCGGTGCAATGAAACAGTCCACGAGCATGCGCTAGAAAACTTATCTGATCCAATTAGAATGTTCCTATTGTTGTAATTTTCAAACGCTCCCTTAGTTGTCACTTACAGCAGTCACATCAGCCCCATTTACTCTACTCATCTTTTGTTTCTGTTTTGAAATCTTTCTTTATTTAGATTAGGTTTTATCCATCCTGTTACTGATTCAATGCATAAAATACAAGATAGACAATGTACATTGAATGCTCATAAAACAAAATACGGGGTGAACAGGGATTTAAATATTGGCTAGAGCAGGATTTAAACTGTCAACCTCCGGGTTTACATGCCGGTGCTCTTCCAAAGTCTTATGTTGGGATTGTTGGCTTTTTTTTCCTATTTTGACAAAATCTTTGTTCAGGGGGCCAGTCAGAAGTTGCCTCTAATTTTATGATGAGGGCAGGCACAGCCTAGCTTTACACAGCCACTGGACTGAAATACCCGGGAATATGCTATCAGTGTGCCTTAAAGGCAGTGGACACTATTGGTAATTACTCAAAATAATTATTAGCACAAAACCTTACTTGGTATCAAGTAATGGGGAGAGGTTGGTAGTATAAAACATTGTGAGAAACGGCTCCCTCTGAAGTGGAGTAGTTTTCGAGAAAGAAGTAATTTTCCACGAATTTGATTTCGAGACCTCAAGTTTAGAACTTGAGGTCTCGAAATCAAGCATCTGAAAGCACACAACTTCGTGTGACAAGGGTGTTTTTTCTTTCATAGTTATCTTGGAACTCCGACGACCAATCGAGCTCAAATTTTCACAGGTTTGTTATTTTATGCATATGTTGAGATACACCAAGTGAGAAGACTGGTCTTTGACAATTACCAATAGTGTACACTGTCTTTAATAACTAAGAAAACAATAAAAGGGGTCTAATTACTTTTTTGATGTTCTTGGCTTGCTGTATCACAGATTATCTGTGATAAATTGAACAAGAAGTTGTCTTTCAACCTCTGCTTACAAATGCAGCTGCTCATGCATCTGATGTTTTATGAATGTGATACTCTCTTAATGGCATTTGATTAGAACAATAAACTTGGCCATTATTATAAAAAGACCCAGTCTCAACATGAATAAAAGTCACTGGTGACTCATTCTCATATATGGCAATGTTTTTTTTCCGAGCTGTCTCTCTGAATTTACTACCACATTAAATTCTTAATCAAGGAAGTCTCCATCAATCTCGCAAAAGTATTTGGGAGAAGAAGTGAGTCATCTGCTCCTTGTCCAAAAATGTTTACAATAAATCAAATGAGATGTTTGTTAAAGGTATGACTCCAAAATTAATATCTCTACGGTAAATTATTTGGAGCCCTAAAAAAATAAAATTAAAATTAAAACAAGGCAAAATACAGGAACCTCTCACAGCATCAATTAATGCATATCGTTTATTTTGTTGATTTGATGATTAAAACAATGTATGGGATGGGTTCTCAGGTTAAACAGACTGTATCATTTACATTCGTTTATTAAGGTATTAAACATTTTCTGACACATTTTTTAGACATACAATAAATTCTATTTCAATTTATGAGCCAACCTATTATGTATTTTTGTTGCTATCTAGTATCAACACTGTATGGAAAGTTGTCCTGCATGCTTACGGTACATTTATTTGTGATTCTCTGAACCAAATGTAAGACATGAAGAGGTACGTGTGTAGAGGTTGTGAAATATGCGGATCATAGTTGTCCGTTTGCCATGGCAACCTGGCTTTTAAATGTCATTGAATTTCTTGGAAGTTAAAGGAATGCTGCGTTGAAAATTCCTCACTTCTCTTTTTAAATGTTACATTAGGGAAGATTTTGAGTGTTTTGACTTATATATGAAGACGCAGCATCAGCTGAAGTGTGTGTAGTTGTCCGAATTAAATTATACGATGGTTCTGTCTCGATGTTATGCAGTCAGTGAATTTTTCTGAGGCCCTTCAAGACTTGTGGATAAGACGTTAGTGTTTGTCGCGGTGATATACGCTATATGCACTCAGCTCTCCACGATCGAAGACTGCTCTCGCGAGATCACTGCTCTTGCGCGAGGCTGCTGGCTCCCGACTTAGTCGCAAGAGCAGTGTTCTCGCGGGGGCAAGCAGTCTCGTGAGAACAATGCCGTGTCGCGAGAATCGCGGAGAGGGTCGGAATGCTATCATGTGACAAACATTTAACGACTTGTCCCGAAGTCTAGGGCCCTTTAAGTCATGGATCTGCATTCTCTCTCGCCAATTTAAGACGACACTGTCATCATCACTTAAGCCACTCTGAAAATCACCAATGCACATCTGCACCGATAATAACAAACTACTTCAAATGTTTGCAAAAATAAATGGCTGTCTGCCATTCTTCAGGAGAAAGAGACAAGAGCATTTCTCACTTCTTTGTCTGTGACTACCTGAAAAGTAGAATTGAGCAGATTCAAACATATTTTTCCTGAAGCTAAGATTTCAAGCTAAAATGTTTTACAGGATGATCCATAAATTTGTATGCCGACTAAACTTTAGCCTATATTCAGATTTTTACAAAAATGTAAATTTAATTTATAATTTTCTCATTTCTCAACTTTAATAGTCTGCTCTTTTACAAACAGGGGCCTTCTATACCCTTTTGTGAATTCTTTTTTTCTTAGAGGTGGGGCATAATTTTGATCAGAAAAAACCGATCATCAGTAATTATTACATGTACATTACAAGAGATGATTTGAATTTGCTTACAGTATGCAGTGATGTGTTTGGTCTAGTGCTGTGGAATGGTTGCAGCTGCCCCATAATGGTCAAGGTCACTCATTAACTAAAACTAATTATAACAAAATTGCTTCATAAAGAGGGTTGTCCAATTTTCCATTGTCATTATATGGAAGCATAGTGGGATGTTAGTCTCAGGGACTAATTGTATGTTTCTTTGGTAAACAAAACATCTACATGTAGGAGGCCTATCTGGTGGAAATGGTCTTAAACAATCTATTTAGTATAGCATTTGTGACACTAGGCCCTACAACTTGGAGAACGATTACATCCAGCAATTTTGCATCTTAGGAAAACAATTAGACTGAATTTTGTGTGTGTGAACACTGAATAATATATTAGCAAATGATGAGTTTTGAGTAGCAACTGGTACATTTTGTGTCGCATTTTGATCTGCTAAACAAGGGAAATCGTTCACTGTGTAAAATCTAAAACTGAGCATGTGTTGTACAGTTTTGGGACCATTGAAATGTACATTCAAGTTTAGTTCTGTTATAAATGCTATGGTCAGTGTTTACGTATCATATTGTATATTTCAGCCTAGATAGGCCTTATTTATACAATTTAATAGATCTGGGCCTATAGAGCTGCTTAAAAGCAGAAAAAAAATTCTAAAAAAAATGTATGATTAGCAACAATATAAAGCAGGATACCAGTCACAGATGCTACATGGGAAATGGTATTTTGGTTGGTAACCTTTTTGTGGTAATCATAATTTTGATGTGCTTAGCTGTTTTTTGTGCTTCAAAAGCAGCTCTATGAAGTTGGGCCCAGGCGTTGGTTGTACTGTACACGTACTTGATCACAAATGTCAATTGCTCTTTTTGTTGGGGCATTCACATGTAAGAATGGCTATAAGAAAGCATTGAATTCATTGCGTACACAGACACATGACTTGCATTTTAACAGTCAGCAATAGACCGAAATGTTTGAGTGTACACTGTACATATTTAACACAGAGAATGTATTTATTTTGTTCAGCAGCTGCGTCACTGTTGTGTTGGTGAACATGCATACAGTACTCTATGCAGATTGCTGAATTAACACTCAAATTAAGATGGCTAATGCATTGTCATTTGATTAGCTGCAATTAGGGACCTTTTAGTTTAGCATAGTGCACAACGTGCACAAGAAACTGTAAGGCTAAGATGGACTGCATGCATTAAACAGGCCTGTGAAATCTCCGCTTTAAAGCGGATATCCGCTTTTTTCTTTTTTTGTCGATTTTTTATTTCCGCTTTTTTTTTTTTTTTCTTCTTCACTTTTTGGCCTTTTATATGCTTGGTAACAGTAATGTACAACTACAATAATGTGAAATAAGCCTAGTTACTGGATCAATGGGGTGCTCAAATTCGACCAGTGTAAATGCGTGACGCGCGCTCATTTGACGTTCCACGATCATTCTTACATCATGTAGTGTTTCAGCTCTTTTTTCAAGGGTCCACTCACAGGCCTGATTAAAATGCAGCCACATTTTACTCATGGGCTTTATCATTAGCACGAAGAACATAGTGATGAATATTGTAATACAGCTTGAAAAAATGTGGCGTATAATGTACACAACTAAAATATGCAAATTACAAGTGTGTACCTCTACGAACATGCTTGTTCCCTTCATTACATCTGATGAAGTAGTTGTTGCTGCGAAAAGCTTGTGTCTTAAAGTGCCACCACACCAGCTTCCTTGTTTTATCTATCTGTCTAACACAGCTATCTCTAGTATCATTGTCCAACATGCTGTGATATGATCATATTTATTTGTTGGATATATTGTATACAAGTACAAAGCTCAATTTCTTTTCTTTAGCCTGAATCTAAATATGAATGTTCATTTCACACTAAAATTATTGTGACTTGCTCTGCGTGGTAAATACTGTGCAACCAAAAAGGAATAGAAACAAAAATTAAAATTGTACAGTAAAAATTTTCATCTCTAAGGAACAAAAAAGCAAACAAATGAGGTAATAAACATTTGACTGGAAAGATATTTATTCATTGTATTAGATACTATAGACATAACAAGGCCATTTGTTTACAAGGCCACAGAACAATAAACTGTAAAACCACATGAAGTGTGTTCTTTTGAGGCTTGAATTGGCATTGTAATAACATGCGTTATGAATACGTGTGTACATAATTAAAAATTTATACCTGTGCACGTAATGCAAATCATTTTGGGGCCCTCATGTTTCTACATGTGTGTACAAAATACTGTACATACTAACTCAACCTTTTAAAAAGAAATTTGACTCTATATCCATTGTTTTTTTGCACAGTATACTCAGTACTTTCCAGAGTTCTGTGGAAAAAAATCCACAGGCTTACTCGGTGGGATTCGAGCCCATGACCAACATGTATTGCCATTCTAGAGCATATCTTACCAATAGATCACCGAGATGTCCGGTAGCTTTTGCCTGTTTGAATCCTTTTTATCGTTCAAATCCTTCTACATGTATCCATTGTTTGGGAGAATAATGTACCAACAAACAATTTCCTAATACTCGCCAGAAAATGTTATCTTTGTGATTTTGTACGAGTAGAGAAAACATGAGCAGTGATAATGTGGCATTCAAATATTATTGTTATTTGAACAATAAACATGTCAATTGACATTGTTTTGAATGTACTTTTTGCATTGATAGCACCATCGAATGATTAGGATTGATGTGACTAAATCTTGAAAGAATTTCAACCCTACACAAGTTTCACCATGGATAGCCTACATTATTAGTTCTTGAAAATTTGATGTGCTGCTTTTATCTGAAAAGTAAGCCAAAATGTCCAGTATGTATTAATTTATTAACATGATTTGCAGTTTCATGCTATTAGGGTAGGGACATACTTTGGTAATGACCCGGAATTTTTGTTGTTGTAAATTTCAATCCGAAGGCTTACTTGTTATAAAGATGGTGATGGTAGTAAGCATCATGCCAAATTATTTCGTTTGAAATGCCCCCGTTGATTTGAAATCAATAAAAACATTTGAATCTGAGAAACGATTCACGCATGAATTGTTTCTCAGATTTCTGAGGGTTGGTGTCTGTTCTCGAATGCTGTGGCCAGATGCGGTTGGTACCCGCTGTCACCTGGCTAAACGTGGATGGATTTGAAGTTCATGTGAAAATACCATGACAGTTTTTTTTTGTTTTCTCAGCAAGTGGACACTGTATTCAGCTGAAACTTTCACAGGTGACTCTTTTGTATCTATGTCATAGTGCTAAGAACTAAATGATGTTTTTATCACACATAACACAAAAAGACAAAGGCTGCGCTTTGATTGACCTATCACTTTATTTAATTATTACTCCCCATGCAGTTTTTCTGAGTACTGCACATGACCACTCAAGTATGAATAATATCCAAGATTAAGTTCAGTATTTTCCGCATGCAGCACTTTGCTACGGTCCTTAATGAAGGTTCCCCGTCTCCTACTACGCAGCGTGATGTTTACAGCAAGATCTCGCCGTTAAACTCTATAGCCATTATGCAAGCACACTCTTTTTCATCTCTGCAGCGACGAGTGAGTCACTACTTCATTCATAAATCAGTCCGTGCCGGTAATCGCAGGCGGATTGAAGTGTAAATGAGATGTATTATGCTACCCACGCACAGCGTCTTCCGGCAACATCCGATGGTTTTTTTCTTGCCTCCAGCGTCCAGACGATAGAGGACTAGCAGAAGAAGTTAGGGTGTTGTTTTGTAAAAACGTCATGCATGCTGATGAGAGGCCAGATGCGTTGGCGGGGCAATTGAGGAACATTTCATGTCATTCAGCAACATTTGCTTCACTCTATAGATGATGAAACAACATACTGTTGGAATGATGGAATGTCTCTTGCTTCTTTCTACACTTGGGTTTATAAAATGTTTTGTAAACATTAATGGGTAAGTGTAGAAGGATACGTAACATCAAGTGTACTGTTCACATGAACTCATTCAGTTTGATTATGTTCATTTACTAAAGAGTTCATGATAACATAGATGTGGCAGAGAGGATACTTGTTGTGACACATCCAAAATGTACAAAATGCACAATTTTTATGCATTTCTGAACAAAGGCACCCATGTATGTCAGATATTGGTCGAACAACACTTGAAATAACAAACAGTAAAATTAGGGGCCATTTAGAAAAACTAATGTTAAAAAATGTTCACTTTTTTGGTAACTGTTTTGACTCACCCACCCATCCTACTATATACTAACCCACTTTTTTTTAAATAGGCCTATTGAATATTTAATACAACATATGCTGTTATCTGGGTTATTTGTAGCAACGTTTTGACACTTTCCAAGTCATGTGTAACTAAAATTTATTTTAGGAGATATGTACAACATTTTTGCACTGGATGATATAATGTTTCCATACAAAAACATTTCATTCAAAGTTTTTTGTTATGGTTGGAAAGGTTACTGTTCTATGTTCCGACACCCCTATGTTCCGACAACCCTATGTTCCGACAACCCCTCATTATCTGCTGGTACACCCTAGAGTTTGGGTTAGGGTTAGGATTAGAATTAGGGAAGTACATTAGGGGTGTCGGAACATACATGTAAGGGTGTCCGAACATAGGAGTGTCGGAACGTAGGGGTGGCGGAACATAGATGTCTAATCATTTTGAAATATAATATAAAATTTGGATGTGAGGACACTGAGTATTTTTGCAAATCTACGTGTCCCACAAACTAAATGTATTTTTTTTTAATTCACTGGATCGCATGCAGTATGCTTTATTCCCCTCTTCAGTCAATATGATGAAATGAACTATATAACTCAGAATTAAAGACAGCGCATCAATGGGACATTCATAGACACTGCTGTGAGCGTTCACAGACATCCCTGAGAGCTCTGACAATTGTCATTATAGAAACCCTCACTTCTGCATGACACCTGGTCGTCATTACTGCATTTGTCAGACACCTTAGGTGGCAGAAATAGTTAACACAGATGTGACATTAATACTATTGCCATCTGTGCCTTGCTTGCTACCTCGTAAATTGTGCATGGACGCTGTTGGTTTTTTAATATTTCCTTATTATTGTGTGTTTAAGAATTGATGCCTTTCTTGAGGACACTTCTTCCATTACATACAATACATGTGTGTTTACATAGAGATTTGAGATCTCCCATGGGTTATTTGTTTAAATGTAAAAGTGATTAATTGGTTGTTTTGTAGGATCCCTAATGGAGTTGGGTTGATATGATTACTGATAATGATTTTGGTGTCATTAAAAAGCTGTATAAACAGTTGAACTAACAGTATGTGTTGTGAACTTAGCTTTATAAAACCTTTGACTGCTCTTTGATGCACACTGCAAAATGTAAATACTGCCCTCTATTGGTGATTATTTTGTACACAGGGGAAACACCTTAGTTTTTAAAGTCATTTGCTCCTTCGCATATGTTCATTCTAGTTGTAGACAGATTTAAATGAAAACATGAGTTCCATATTTGAATCATGCTCAATGGATACTGTACCGCACACCTTACTAGCCCTTTAAGAATGGTCGCTCACTTCACAATTATAACCTTCACTTATTTAATCAATGTTGGTTAATGAAATGCATGTATAATTAATTTTTGATTACGTTTAAGTAATCCATCAGAGGTTTCACATGATTCATTGTGCATTCATTTCTCTATGAGCAGTTGATGCAGGTTCTACTTTGTACTGTACACGCTGCAAGTAAGCTGTGACATATTTTTTTAAATTTAATTGTTTGGACCATTGATCAAGCTCAATGGACCACTAGTTTATTTGTGAAATGTAGTAAAAATTTCTCTCAATTCCATGTTCCTTCAGTGCTGCTTTTGGTGCTGTTCCCCCTTATTATTACATGTACTTCTGTACATGTACAAGCTTCTCCACTCTGTATTACTCCATGCCACACCAGCTTCTTTTCTCTATCTCATCAGTCCCTCCCTCTGCCTCCTGTATTGCCTCCATTTCCAAGCCCAACTTCTTTTCTTTCCCATACTTCTTATAGTCTCCTGACAACAGCTCAAGTGTTCCGTCCCAACTTTAGAATCATCCCAAACATAGTTAGGACCGGTCCCAATTTGAATGTTATACATGTAGTTGGGACGGCCCAAGGGATATAGCTGAGATTGCCTGATAGTGATAGCGACAGTGAAAGGGATAGATAACCACAATGAGTGGGCCTATCAAGTAATTTTCAACTACCTCTCAAGTTTCTTGTGGGTTACAAGGGGGCTCATACTTGATACACAATAATTATCACGACAAAACTTGAGAAAACTTCTTGAGGAGAAGAATAAAGTGTTTCTCCATCATGTACCCGATGTACACTCAACTGAATATACCCTCACAACCACTAGCAGTCTAGTGTTGCAACCATCTGATGCAATGTATACATGTAACAGCCGCTGGTTCTCGGCTTGGTGACAGTTCGATCTCTGGATCCCAGCTAAAATAGTTGGGCCGTCCCAACTATCACTCAAGTTGTGACCAGTCCCAACTACAGTTTGGATGATTATAAAGTTGGGATGGAACACTCTGATTATGCTAAATACCCAACCCACACCCAAACGATCCTTCAGTATTTTATGCACTTTAATAGTAATTTAAAACCAAGCAATGATGCCCTCTCCACAGTAGGAATCGAAGTCTGTGGGCATGGCTTCCGGCTTAGAAAAAGGAAGACCCCAGCTGATCCCTAACCTCCCTTCCCTAAACCCCAGGTAGCAAAACACCCAATAACCTTCCAAGCACACCTCCTGTTAATTACAACACCTCATTGTTGTCTTAACAGATGATGTTTACTTGTTCTAATCTTCACTCTTGGATTGAGGTGTGACGGTAGGTGACTGAGTCAAGCTGGGCACACCTGTGCTGAATTTCCCCTCTCTCATCTAAAACAGACTGCACCACAAAACCTGTCTAGGAGGCAGAGCAAGTCTGAGGTAAGCCCTAAGATTTGTCGGACGGCTTCTAAAGAGTAAAGTCTTGTGGTGAGCACACATCCTAGTCTTAAATAAATGAGTTGAAGCAGGGTAGGGCAGTCTGCCAAAGGCCATTTGTTCCAGATCTTGATTTAAATAAGTTAGGATTAATCTATGGTCTTACTCAGAAAACCTCTTTCTTCATCAAATGACTTGTGTACAATAATTTGATAAAGCTGTACCAGCATGGGTATTTCTTTCCAGCGATGGGCCCAACTGGGAGCAGCTTAAGCACAAAAAGTAGCTAAGCAGAAAATATTTCTGCTTACTAGAATAAGGTTACCAGCCAAAATATTATTCCGCATGTACTATCTGTGACCATTGTGACTGGTTTCCAGCACATTTTTACTTGGCAGAAAATTGTTAAGGAAAATGTTGTGCTTTTAAGCAGCTCTGTGAAATTGGGCCGTGGGTGTAAAAGAGCTTCATCATCTTTGTGTATGTTCTCATGGATGGAGGAAGGAGAATAACAACATGTAGACAGATATAGAGACTTACGTTACAGTACCATAGGGCCTACAGTGCCATAAGTGTATCATATCATATTCACCCCATTGCAGAGGCATTGCAACCATCATTTCTGCTGTTTGTTTTTGTTTAAAGGTTGAGTCATACATGTAAGTTTGGTAATGACCCTGAAGAAAAAACTGTTTTGGTTTTTTTCTGTAAGCCTACTTGTTATATTAATAATAAATAGTTCTTATATAGCGCATTTTACAATAATGTATCAATTCTCTTTACATTAGTTATAAATATTGGTGCAATAATCCTGCGAAATTGTTTCGTCGGATTCAAATTTTCATGGTGTCCATTTGTGAATGCTGCGGCCATAGAATGCGATTGGTACCGGCTGTCACCTTGCTAAATGTGGATAGATTGTTTTTTTTTTTTGCTGTTTTGTCAAAAGTACATGTAGGCACAAACCTTTTGAATGAGCGGCGCATCAAAAACATTTCGCACTGACTCCCCCTTGAATGTGTCAAAGTGAAGGATTACTTTGATAATTGCTCTCATGTTTTCTGAGTTGCTCATCACGCAATGTTTACTTTGTGGCCAGCTGCTGTATGCTCCGTTGATCTTGTGATGGAGGATGCAGACTTTTTACCTAATCATCATTTCCAATTGGTTTTAATTTCATGTCATCAAATTGTTTTTGTTCAGGTCATAACCAAATTGCATGTAAAAGCACAATTAACAGACTGTGTCGCCTACATGTACCTTGCTTCAGAAAGAGTGACCTTTTATGTTCCATTGCATTTCATGGCAGGCAAGATACTACACTATTCATTTGAGAAATTCGACTTTTTTTATTGTAGCTACCACATTAAGACAAAAATTATAAAAATAGCAGCTGAACAAGTTTTGAGATGAGCCCTCTTTTTTCATATCAAAAGTTGATACAAAAATTATCTGGTGCAATTTTCATAAAATGTTATATGCCATATGTGTTCCTCCATTGAGCTGTGTACAAATCGTGAGTCGTGACTGCATGAAATTAATAAGGCCAGGCTCTGTGACACTTTTGTAAATATTTAATATCACAGGTTAGGCCTATACATGTATAAAAACAACAATCAAACAAACAAACAAACAAACAAACAAACACCCCAACACCCCAACACCCCACCCCAACAATCAAACAAACAAACAAACAAACAAACAAACAAACAAACAAACAACGTCCACATACATGTTAGCATTAGATATTGTATTCCAGAAATCTTCTTCGAAATTCATACACAGTAATGTATTATTAACAGACGTTTTTCCCATGAAAATCAAATAAGGGGTTTTAGAAACGTTGTTCTGTTTCAAGGGATGCTATGACAAAACCTTTACAAGATTGTAGCTCTTCAAAAATTGCATAGTTTGAAGACGAACAAAAAAGGCCTGCCATAATCCGGCCCTCCCCTTCTCCTGCTGAGATTTTCCTGATGATGTGCGTACTATGATTGAAGCTATATGTACATGTATGTACAACCTGCATCAAGTCAAAGTAAGATTATGACATCCTGCTCCACCCAGTTCCCTGGGTAGGATTTGAAACTATACCTCGGCCTTCCCTTGGGGGTAGGCCCACATGATAAATCTTCTCAGTTTCTTTTTGTATGTTTTTATACAACATCAGGCAATATATTATTATATTCTTAATCAAAAGAGTGCACTATTGGTGTCTCATCCGGGCTGCATTATTCAATCATAAACAGACTTAATGTTAGGACAACTCAATTTAAAGTAAATACCCCAAAATCCATTATCGAAGTCCACACTTGCAAAAACACCCTGGGGTTGTACAGCAGTGGGGTATGACAAACCTCATGTTTCAACCACAGGCTGGGGCTCATCCCGTCTGTCTGGTGTGGGTTGCTTGCTTGAAGCATGGACTGGAAGATTATTACAGATTTAGCCAGTCTGACCTGAACTAGGCCAAGCCTGTCTGACTTGCTGAAAATGAACTGAGAGTGCCTGGAGCAGTTTGTATATATACAGTTTTGGCATCTTGGAAAGCCTTTTAACAACTGTGAATTTCATTAAAATTAATAATCTGATTCTGAATGTGAAAGTGCATCTCTTGTGTTCAGACTGGAGCGCTGTGCCTCGGTTAATTTCAAACCGATGAGATGAGATTCAATTGTATGAACTTTAATTTGTTCACATCTTGATATTGTGTGTTCAACCTCAATAGCGCCTTTATATGGCCATCTTTTCTTTAAAAAAATTGTCACTACTTTAGTGATATTTTAAGCAAACGGGCAAATTTAAAGCATCAACATCCCCAATGTTTTAACTGAGAAATTAACGGGGAATATGAATGAATAGACTAATAAAGAACCTCTGTATGTAAAATCATAGAGCAAGGAATTCTATGGTAAAATTAGTGCTTAATAAAAGCTATTTTTTTGTGGTTTATTTGAAATTATGAGTAAGAGATGAGACTGGAACTTTTGTATTATTTTAAAAAAACTGTACACATGAACTACACGCAGTAACAAAGTTTAGGGCGGTGTTCAAGACGGAGACTTTGTGTTTACATCTTTTATTCTGTAGAGCGCCTTGAGCGTCTTTGCAGGCGAATTTTGGCGCTATATAAATATTGACTATTAATTATACTACATATATATGTAAAAAGGGGGGAAAAAACAGAAAGAAAAAACGTCTATCAAAATGCCAGACTATGTTCATACATCTTGTTCATACATTTCAAAGAGCAGATGTTCATCAATAACAGGCGTGTCTACTGTGAAAATGTTGGGTATCTTTTCAGAGAGTCATAACTGAAACCTTTATGTTTTTGCCGCCGGCATATGAATGATGTATCTTGTATTTGAATGTTACTTAAGAAGGATGATGAATGTCTTGTCTTCAATTACCTGTGTCCCTCTGGCCGGTCTGGTTTTCTCCGAGTGTAGTTTAACTTAGGGAATTGATGAATTGAAGGCACTCTGGGGTCTATCCGTCACTCTATCATCGGCGATTTCTGAAAGCATTGGTCAAAATGTTGATATTCATCCCAGGGGCGTATATACCCATATCATATAGCCTACCATGTATTTTATATTTCAGCTTGATTGTGGTTGAGAAAGAATAATGGATGGTATGGGATAATATCCATCTCCAATTATCTGTTTGAATTATCTTGGGATGAAATACTGGCGATGATTTGGGTACTGAACATTTTCAGCTGTTCAGTTTAATGTGAAATACAGCCATCCTTTGGGGTGGCAATAATTGCTAAAAATGTTTTGAATAAAGTGCAAGTCTTTGCTGTGCACAGCTTTTGGGCTTTCATTTTTTTGTTCACAAACATATATTTTGCATACTTTCAAAGATCTTGATTATTTATTATACTTTTTGGAATAATTGTTTATATCATTGCAGGGTTTGTCCTTAACTTTTTGAGTGACTAGCCAGCAGGACCAGTTAGCTTGCTGTTTCATTAGTCCACCAGCTTTTTCACTAGTCACCTTGTCCATATTTCAAATGAAATAGGAATGCTTTTCAACACTAAACTAGCCAGCCGGACCACTTGGAGTGATTTTTGACTGGTCCTCTGGTGTTTTAACTAGCATTTGGCCAGCTGACCACTATTAATGGAGAACGCTGTATTGATATTCAATCTCTTTTTATGGGAGAATGCTGCATTGATATTCAATCTCTTTTTATGGGAAGTCAAAAATCAAAGATGTACCTGCAATCTGAGCGAACTCATCATGAAATGCAATGGTGCTCAACCATGTTTTTTTCTGCTTCATTGTCATTTATGGGAATATCAGTTACTGACGTCATGAATGGATGTAGACTATTCCGAACAAGAATGAGTAATCTTGGATTGGGAGTGGCATGATTCTGAATGGCTAGTTAGTTGTCCCTAGTTGATGGCGCATGAGCTTCTCTCTCCTGTTCAATTTCCTCTTAAAATTAGAGTCTGTCAAGTCTAATCCATTACCGCAACATCTGATGTCTACACCCGTCATGAGGCGTACACATTCTCAAAGCATATTTGTAATCATCACTGACTTGTTCTTTATTTGTAGATTACACTCAGTTTTTTGCATTGTGTTCTGAGTGTTGTCAGCAAAAGTTGCCCATTGATTGAGGGGTGACTGCTCTATATTCCGACACCCCTATATTCCGACACCCCTATGTTCTGACAACCCCCTCATGATTTACATAGGGTTAGGGTTAGGGTTAGGAATAGGAAAATACACCAGGGTTGTCGGAACATAGGGGTGTCGGAACATAGGGGTGTAACCGATTGAGGGAGTTGTTAATGTTAGTGTTTGAGCCATGCAGTTTGCAAAAGTTTACCAGCATCTTGTGAGATCTTTGATTTCAGACAAGGTGTTACCGTGTAGCCACATACCTCAATTATTTGTGCCATAACGTCATTAATAATATTTTTTATTAAAATGCTAAGTTAATTCAAGTATGTTATAATTTGTAAAGGGAAACATATCGTCCAGTCAGTGCAAAAACGTTGTATCTTGATTTTGCAAAAATGTTGTTTCTCGCAGGAAAAGGCTCTGTACAAAAATGTTTGTATCTCGATTTCCCAAAAATGTTGTATCTCGCACGAAAATGCTCTGTACAAAAACGTTATATCACGATTTTGCAAAAATGTATCTTGCACGAAAATGCTCTGTACAAAAACATTGTATCTCGGCATGTAGTCATTTTGTGTGTACATCCAGGTTATTTTAAGCGAGATACAACTTTTTGACAATTTCAAACTCGAGTGTAAAGTAAGTGCTATATTAGGAGAGACAATGTTTTTGCACTGACATGCTGATGTTAGGTTTACTGCAAGCAGTACAGTCCCCATAATCTCCAGGCCTGGATTTTCATCTTTGAGAGGGCAAGGCCATGTTCATTTTGCAAAGAGCACTTCCATTGCAAAAACTTAAAGTCTATAGGAAACCTTTGAAGGGGCACCAAGGCCAAAACCAGGGCAAGAGAGGCCACCAGGCCTGAGTCTCAGAATATGCATACTGTACTAGAAATGCACCCATGCATCACTCAATTTGCCCATTGACACTTATAAAGGTAACCTGTTCAAGCACCCATGGGATAATTTAGGTATCATTTCACCTGCATCAGGTGATGAAAACAACATCATAACCACATAAGCAAACCTGCAGTCAGCTCTGTGGCCAGACAAGGGGTTCATCAGCGGTCTGGGACACCTGGGTCAGGTCATCATTCACTCATTCATGAACAGCTGTATTCTGTAATGCACTATATCAAGGGGCCACGTATTTTTTAAAGGGAAAGTCCAGTATAGCTTCCAAAATTGAAGTGTTAATTATCATTTGTTCAGTTTGTCAAAGTAAACATGATACATCCAGACTATTTCTTGTAACCTTTCATTTACTTAATTAGGAGATCCCTGTTTTATATAACAGTGATATTTTAGGATTCCTTGCTGGTAAAACAGGAAGCAAATTGTGTTTTTTTCTAGGAATTAGGATTAAAAAATCTATGGACAGACAGCTCTTTTGACAACCATCACCACAACAATCAAAGACTAATTTGGTAGGTAATCTCACCTGATGCCCATCCAAGATTAACTTGATATGTAATCTCACCTGATGCCTATCCAAGATTAACTTGGTAGGTAATCTCGCCTGATGCAAATCCAAAATTAACTTGGTAGGTAATCTCACCTGATGCCAATTCAAGATTAACTTGATAGGTAATCTCACCTGATGCCAATCCAAGATTAACTTGGTAGGTAATCTCGCCTGACGCCAATCCAAGATTAACTTGGTAGGTAATCTCACCTGATGCCAATCCAAGATTCACTTGGTAGGTAATCTCTCCTGATACCAATTCAAGATTAACTTGGTAGGTAATCTCACCTGATGCCTATCCAAGATTAACTTGGTAGGTAATCTCACCTGATGCCTATCCAAGATTAACTTGGTAGGTAATCTCACCTGATGCCTATCCAAGATTACCTTGGTAGGTAATCTCACCTGATGCAGAAGTGGTATTTTATGTAGTTTGGGAAACTTTTCAATACATTCTTTGACTAGCACTGACTTGTGGTACGTACGTATGTCTCTGGGTAGGTTATAGGGCTACACCCCTATGTTCCGACACCCCTTCCTATGTTCCGACAAACCTGGTGTATTTTCCTATTCCTAACCCTTACCCTAACCTTAACCCTAACCCTAACTCTACTAACCCTATGTAAATCATGAGGGGGTTGTCGGAACATAGGGGTGTCGGAATATAGGGGTGTCGGAATATAGAGCAGTCACCGGTTATAGGCCTATACATTCAAACTGGGGACCTGTAACAAAAGGGACAAAAGAGCCCCCTGCTGGGTGAGGGTCACCAGTTGCATTTTGTGTACAACACCAATGGAAGCTGTTGCCAAAAAAGTTAGTACAAACAAAAAATGGACATAAGGAGGTCCCGATTGCAGGTGTTTACACACTTGTCTGAGTTGTAGTTGAATGTATGTATTTGAAGTAAGACCACAGTACTTTGAGTGGCGGCATGCCCACTCTACACCCCTGGATCCATCACTGTTTTCTTGCAATTTATATGGGAGTGTTTGTTGTGAACTGTTCACCATGGAGGTAGAATATACATGCTCTTACAGGTTCTTCTCATACACCTGTTTTCTTTATACAAAAAACATATGCAACTGATTGTACTTTTTAAAAGATAAATGCTGTGTATTACCACCCACCTGCCACTTTGAAGAAAAGGTAAAGCTTGCAGTTTAGATCTTGGCTGTGTTCTTTCCCTAGAGGCAGAGCAATCCCTGCCGGGAGCATAATCTTCCAGCCCCTACCAGCAAACTTTGCACTGGAAATTGAACATTTAAATCAACCACCTGCCAACCCACTTTTGAACAATGTCACTGAGCCACAGCTTGAGTCCTTTAGCATAAAGTAATAAAATCAACAAATTCCCCTCTGAGAGTATTACAAGTCATCATGAGTAATACATATTTTGTAGGTCATAGGTAAACCAATACCTGGCACCTTCCCCAGGTGTGTTGTATTGTTCGGTTTCTGACTCTTGGCATGGATCATAACTTTTCCCTCTGTTGAGTCGTCACAACTTATTGAATACTAGAGACCAATCTAAATCAGATTATTTGTCAGATTAGACTTAACTTAGTACTTGCATGGAGGTACTACCTTCCATGATATGGCTAGGGTGCAATATTTGTGAAATCCTGGAATTTGTAATGAAAAACTATTCCAAATGAACAGTGGTTTTTTCCTTCCACTTAATATATTTCATTACACACCCAACAGTGCAAATGCCAATCAGGAAACTAAAGAAATGTTCAGTTTTAGATGTGGGAGGAAAACCCCAAATGGGGGAAACCCATCAGGTAGGGACCAACAACCCAGTCCACGTGCAAGGCTCCGGGTCTGAGTTGGGACTCCAACCAAGGTCCACAGAGGTGAAAGCCAACATGATGTGGAGAATGTTAAGGTGCCACCGGTAATATGGCATGGCTTTTGGACAGGCTGCAATATTGAAAATTTAGTTCATTAACTCCGTTGAACATTTTCCCTGTAAGCCTAAGCTTTACAGGTATACAGTGTCTGTAGTTGGACAAGTGTGGACCCTCGCCCCCTAAAAGTCTGTCCCTTCCATACAGGCTACTTGTGTACTTAGTTTCCAAGTGGTGCACCAATCCTCGATATTTGAGAATTAAAGTTTCAATAAATCTAGCCCAATGAAGTCCTGTGATAGCAGTCTACACTCAGTCTAAGAGTAGACTCAGCAGGGGATCAATCCCGGCTGTTATTACCTGTGGCAAATATCTGTAAATACTCTTAAGAGAACCCAATAATGATGTCAGAGGCTATAGGTATAGCATAGCACCTTTTATCTTCACAGTCATGGGCAGGGGTCTTTTGTGATACAGGTGTGGGTATAAATCACCACACCTTGATCTATCTTGACTTGAATGAAAGAAGAAAGAACACAGTGAGGAAGTTTTGTAACATTTTGACAGTAGTGTAGTTTTTACTGGGTTTTTGATTTGTCGTGGTTACATTTGCTTTGCATCAAACTTTTAAGTAAGGCAGAACAGGATGGCAAGAACTTGGTGTTGGTTTGTTGGCAGTGAGATACCATTAACTATAGCATAACTTATGGGTTTCTTTCCTGCTACAGGAATTGAGGGATTGGAGTGAAAGACGATGACTAGGGCAGGTGAAGACTAAGTAAAAGCAATGCAGAACTTGATCATTAGTAATTGGAAAGCCCTTGGAAAATGCCCAAAAGCATTGGGTTTAAAAGATGAAAGTAGTCTGGCAACCCTGAATGTGAACGACCAGGGTGATAGATGGGTGTAGGAGATTGCTGCCTGGGCTTTTAAAGAGCTGTGGTTGGTGTGGTGGAGACAGCTGGAGGCTGCATGGCACCACTATTGGGGTGTCTAGTAAATGCTTGCTCATGAGCTAAAGTGATTTTAAAGGGTCATGAAATTACATGTCCATCCCAAGGGTATGTCTGATGACACACTGGACCCATGCTGGCAACTATTCTGGTTGAGTCACTTCACATGTGTAACAAAAAGTAGTAGGGGTCGTTGCTTAACAGCACAGACATGATCTTTGAGAAAGTGGAAGGAATACCTCAACTATAGTGATCTAGATTGTACAGGGATGTATGGACACTTTGCCCTGACCTTTTTAGTTTCTAGTTTCCAGTTAAAATTTTTAGTTCACTTTTTCGAGGTTGAGTTTTTGAAGAAAAATATATAATAATAACGAACTTGTGAAAATTTCACCACAAAAAGTGGACAATTGTATGCAAAGTCAGTGTTTATGTTGTGTTTGCAAATATTTTGATGGATGACTAGATGACAATCATCATTTTACCTGATATGGAAACATAAATCAGACAAAGTTATCACTCAACGTAACCCCAAGTTCATTTTCTGTTCAGTATATTGTCAATTTGTTATTTTGATAAAAATTTGAACTCTTTTAATGGGTTAGTTAAGATATTTTAAATGAAATATTGTTCCATCCTAGATTTTGTAGATGGTTAGCAAGTTCAATCAAGCTTAGCAAAGTTGCAGCTCCACATACGCTCGATTTCATGATGCACTAAGTTTCATCTCAAGATAAGTTGACAGTGCTGCCATTGTGATTTGTATTGTGACATTACACTTTGCTTAGCAATTAAGATTGATTCGCACTTAAATCAATCTTAGCTCTTTGTGAAATCCAGCCCCAGTTAGTTTCTAAATCCTCTTGTTAAGCTGAAAATGACTCAATTTTTGTATTTTTAAAGATTACAATAGATAGTTCTCGCTAAATGCTATCTATACAGGCAACTTAGGTTTAGGCTTGGGGCTGCGTCAAGCATTCTAATTTTGCTGAGCGATGAGTTGGTTCACTGACTAGTTATGCAATTCGGACCTTGATAAAACTCCTACGTGCTGCACGCGGTATTTATGCAAGGCGCAAAGTTATGCGTTACAAAAATTATTATCACTGCCCGTAAAGATGGCCGAGTTTACAGTGTGATGTCAAGTGGGAACTATTTATACAAATGGTTGCTTTGGGACCACTTTTGGTATCGACATAGACAAATTGTGCTAAAAAATGGCATTTGAACTTTGAATCATTGATAACATTTTTTCATCAACTTCTTTGGATGGAACAGTTTCTCATTACCAATGTGTCGGAGAATGTTATTACCTTGAAAAACCTGTCCACACACCATTGAAGTCTAAATTTGTAAAAAAAAAAAAAAAAAAAAGTAAAGCTTGGTACTTGAGCAAATTGCACATATTTATAGGCCTAAACGTTTAGAGAGGTTGAACGAATTTGTTTTGCTGGGAAAGTCAGTGTTCCCCTTAAGTATTTTCCAGTATACTTATTTTTAAAATCCTGTCATTTTCAGGATCTTCGAGAGGTTATAAATTGAGTCACTGTTCGCCATGTTCACCCTGCTACCTTTCAAAATAATCTACAATATTGATCACATTGCAGATAGGTTGTGTCACCAGATTCAGATTTACTAAAGGTTGTTATAGAAGATCAAATCACAGGGTAGGCCTAGTAAAGTGATAACACAAATTATAAAAAATTAAAATTTAACCAATGTTAAGAGATTTGTAGTATTTTAAAGCACAATGACAACATTGGTAATTGTCAAAGACCAGTATCTCCACTTTATGTGACGCGAAATAACAAACCTGTAAAACTTGATTAATCTCAATCCGTCATCATAGTCACAACAAAATAGTGGAAAACCCCCCTTGTATGTTTTCACTGTTTCTAAATAACGAGTTTTGGTCTCCCAAGGTCAAAACCAATATTTCTCAAAAACTTAAGCATTTCAATCACAAATATTTCAATGGAAGTTTTATACCATGACCATCTTTATACCATGTAAGTTATGTGTAAATCTGTGAACATAACCTTCCCAATGTTGTACACACCCTATAGGTAAATTTCTGTTCAGAATGCAGAGGCTCGTTATTCGGGCACCAAGAGAAAGATGGTTACAGCATGTGGATAATGGTCTATTGACCCATGGTAAAGGATACTGCAGGAAAACATTACATTAGGAAATGACAGGAACAACAATGGGGATGGATCTCTTTGTAATAAGACTTGAACTTATCAGAAGGCGCCAGACTTTGTGAAAAATGGTCGGGAATGGAATCCTGAATGATTGTGTTGTTATGAACTCAGAACCTTCAATACACCGACTGTGATTAATTCATTCTGTCTGCAGTGTTAAGTGTACCAGCATAGAGAAAGGACCATGTTTTTCTCTATGGTACCAGTAACCTTGGCCTTTGTTGTGGATTTAGAGAATGGGTCTTTAAAAAAAGCTGTATGCGTTTGAGGAACTATGTAAAAAGCCCATGGATTATGAATTCTCCTTTCCTTGAGGCGGATCTGTGGGCAGTCAATCAAAAATGGTTCTCACCTTCAGTATCAGATTGATCATATGAAGTTGCCTTGAATTTGATCTTTTGTCACAAAGCATCAGAGCTCAAAATGTCTAGAAAAAGTCAGCATGCAAGCTTGCACAATCCTAAGAAATGTTTTTATAGTTTGGTGTCCGACGGTGTTCTTAGAAGTGAAAAAGTGGGGCAGGTGAGGGTGAATCATGGGCTGATATAAACCATATAAAGTGCAAACTTATTTATTTAATTCTTTTGAGGTAAAAGTGAAACCTAAGTTGTTTGTGTTCTGAGGAAATGCATAGATTTAATGTGTAGATTTACAATCACTATACAAATCCAATCCCCTAACCCCCGAATTACGCTACAATAAACAAAATCGCATTAGTGTAAATAGAATAGTGTCTGGTATGGACATTGTACTATTTGGCTAAATTTCCTCATACTACTGGTCACATGATTGACTCGTTGCATTCATGTCAATGATGCTGAATGCAATGTGTGCATGCACTCCATCGTTTCAACAGCCCCCTCTTGTGTTGATTTGTTTCCCTAAAGACTGGAAACTTTTCTTTTTGGTGGCCAGGTTAGTTTGGTTGTGACAAGCATATTTAAACAGCTATTTTAATGTCTTAAAGTCAGTGGACACTATTGGTAATTACTCAAAATAATTATTGGCATAAAACCTTACTTGGTAACGAGTAATGGGGAGCTGTTGATAGTATAAAACATTGTGAGAAACGGCTCCCTCTGAAGTAACGTAGTTTTTGAGAAAGAAGTAATTTTCCACGAATTTGATTTGGAGACCTCGGAATTGGATTGTGAGGTCTCGAAATCAAGCATCTGAAAGCACACAACTTCGTGTGACAAGGGTGTTTTTTCTTGCATTATTATCTCGCAACTTCGACGACCAATTGAGCTCAAATTTTCACAGGTTTGTTATTTAATGCATATGTTGAGATACACCAAGTGAGAAGACTGGTCTTTGATAATTACCAATAGTGTCCAGTGTCTTTAACAGCTCTGCTTTGCAGTTCATGAACCGAGAGGAAACCAAACTGAAATTATAGGAAACAAATGCAAAGCAGCAGAGGGGAAAGAGCATTGGTTGAAAAATGTTCAAAATTTGATTTTTGATTTCTTTGATATATGATTCTCCCTGCAAGTTAACATATTAGGCTGTGTGATATAAACAGATTTGTGGCTGATAACAAAATAGCAGGCCCTATGCATTTTTGAGGGGTGAGGGGTGGGGTAATCTCAAATAAAAAAAAATTAATTAAGGTCTTGGGTCCCTCCACTTTTGATTTACGGTAATGCATTCTTGGAGCAACCTGCATGGATCTGCCAGTAGAGGGCAGGTGTCCTGGATCTTAACTGTGAAGCATAAGTGCACGTTCCTCATCTACTGGATAGTATAACCTTACCCACAAGACAGATTCCTGTGGCTCGTAAAAGCTTTTAGTTTATCATCTGCCACAATCCACCAAGACCTATAATAAGTCATAACTGTGACCTATATTATCTTGGAAATGTAGGCTAATCATGGTAATACATATGGCAAATTGAAAGGTGGGTTCACCAATTACAAAACTTTTAGTTTACGTTTTTCCTGCCGGATTAACCAATTTATGACGATTTTGTGGAAGGCATACTTTGACTTTGTAACTTGGATCCAATGATCTTACCACGAAAGTGTTAGATGATCCATTAGTGATTATGTGAACATACTTATGTTCGGTTTAATCCACAGGAGGCCCAGTCAGTTTAAAAAATTGTACTTGCGTGAGGTTTTTGCATGAACTTGGACATGAGATGAACACATCTTAAGCCCGGTTCATACATGTACTTTACGCCAATTGCGAAAGCGAAGCGAATTTCCCTGCGTCACAATTGGAAAACAGCGCGTACAAGTTTGTTTGCGTCTCGTAATTTGCCTTGCATTCGCTTTTGCGTGATGTATGATTGGGGCATTAAACAATGACCATTTTTACAAGTCGTCTCAGAAGATGTCTGTATGCCTTGATTATGAATTTCCTAAAAAAGCTTTAATTGATCAGATTCAAACAGCTTGAATGGATGTCCTGTGCTTTTGTTAACATTTCAGATTCTGTGTGCAGTTTAAATTTTCTTCTAAATATTTGATGAAAGTAATTTGTGCTATATCTCCGATGATAGTTTTCCCAAATATAGTTTGGGGTTGACCATAATGTACGTGTACACATACATATGTGTGTAACCAGACCTTAAGCATTTACATACGTACGTGGGGGTGATTTCCTTTTTTCTTATTTTAGGATTTTCCTAGAACTTCAAGTGTTCCTAAAATAAACTAGCTGATGACAGTTCTTTCAGAGCTGTAGCTCTTTCTGAGCCATAAGTTTGAAAATTTAAATGATTTATGAAAGTGGACAGGTTTCACCTCAAACAATGGGTGTCCAGCAAACCGCAGGAAAACATGTTGACATTTAATGTTCAAACCCTCTCACAACAAAGTATTCTTAATGCCAACTAAACATAGATAGGAGCACACTTTGGCAAAATAAAACTTTGGCAGTATTTGTTAAGAATTCTTGTTTGTACATCTATTTTTGCAGTGAGTTTGTGAATGTAGATATGTTTTTTGTTTTATAATAAGATTCTACTTGAATTTGTATAGGTTTTCTCAGAAATATGTAAAATAGAAGTCAGACAGAAAAAGTTATCAGGATTTTTAGGGCTTTTTCTCAATCTTATTTATACAAATTATGTTCAAAAATTGTTAATGGCCTCGTGTTTCAACCCTAGATTCTTTCTCATAGGGCAAAATTACGTGCTTTACCTTTTTCTGTAGTCAATCAAATTCCTACTACGCACTAATTGACCCCTTGCACGACATGGAACTCGGCTTTCGCACAATGCGCTTCTACCATTTCTGCCATTTTGGAAGTCACTTCTATTGCGTACATTTTGACTCCCAAAATGGCAACAGGATAGGGGCGTGTAAGTGCACTGCATGTTATGAAATGTGTCAATGGGTGTTCTCATGGAAAATTTACTTTTACCACCATGCCCTCACCTGCTAAAAAATACCTATTAGATTTTTAAAATCAAACTCGAAATCAGTATCTTGCAATGTACTCACATTCACTTGAAAAATTAACAAAACTGGGGGGCATTCTGTACCAAAATTTTGGAAGCTTGGCCGAAGCAAACTGAATTGAACGAGGTCCTCAGAATGTTTTTTTACTTGGTGTTTACAAAAGTTTTAAAGAAAGTTTTAAAAGCCCTACTGTGCATTCTAGGGCATTCTAAAACGGTTTTACCTTTTTAAAGTTTTTGTGAATTTGATCTGAAGTCAAAATTAGTATTGTTTTTGTTCCTGTATCGGCCACAATCCTTGTGTATGGCTCACAATTCACAAGTATTGGAGCGTAATTTGCGCGTGTGGCCATATTAGCTAGCTTGTGCGTGGGGAAGAACCCTGGGTTTGTTACCGATAAGTTGCTGGTTCATCACATATCTTGTGACATGCAATTTTTAAAATGATATTGTAATTTTCTTAAAGAGGATTGGGTTACTCTCAAAGGGGAAAACCATCCTTATATTCATTTCCTGCTTTTGATCCATCTCTGATTCTTTGTATATTTTATGCTTCCTTGAAATGACAAGTTTGGAAGAATACAATATTTTGACGTTTGGTTCCATTACACTTTATAATAACAATTGTTCATAATGGTGTATGGAATTAATCACTGTATGTAAATAGTTATATGAAACACTGAAGAAATAAGTCAATCACTTGAAATTAAAAACTTGACAAGTAGTGGAAATTTGGTTATGCCCCTTCCGTATCTTAGTTGATTGAGGAACTGTTCAGAAATGAGCTCAAATTCATTATGTTTTCATATATTTGTCAAACACACATATTACTTTCAGATTTACAAGGGTGTTTCATATTAGAAGTTTGTTTTAGCAAAAATATAATTCTTACCTTTGAAATTGTGTTACTCTTGTTACTTAAGGAACAAAATAACGTCTTTTGTGAAATATTGTACCATGAAAGAAAATAACAATAGAGGCCCTAATAGCATAACTGATATTAAAATATTTCTTCTTGCACCAATCTGTGAAGAGTAATTCAATTTTAAGTAAATTTTGTTTTTATCAGTATTTTTTTTCTCTCTCTGCTGCTGCTCCATTCAACTGTGCTATCACAAAATTAATGTGTATCATCTTCCAACAAAAATTCAATCTTGCACTGCAATTCTCCAAAGTAATCACCATCAATCACAGTCCCAATTGTCATAAATACAAATGTAACGTTTACAGAAATGACCCTACAATGCATCCCGCTGTGTGTGCCAAATATAGTAGCCAACTCCTCCCCCAAGAAATTTGACTTTGTGATCTCTCTCTCCAGTTTGAGCTGCACGATGTATCCTTTTAACTATCTTGTGGTTTTATTTTGGTCTGTTTATGTAGGGTGCTGTGTGTGACGTTGTGACGTTGATTTCATGTGGAGGAGTCAAACTGTAGACAGATCTGACCGAGAGGTCCATCGGAAGAGGTTTGCTCGATGAAAGTCTTCTTTGGTTACATGCATTTGCAGACAGCGTCTCAAGACATCACATCTGAGGAAAAGGTAATTGGAATTCTGTAATGTTTGTACTTGTGCTTGTTATTTTTGCCGCATTGTCTTACATATTAAGTCTTCTAGTTATATTTTGAAGTGGCGAGGAAGACATCCCACAATTTGATTAAAATGGAAAAGATTTGTGGTAAATGTAATAAGAAACTTCACATTAATTTTCACTCATGTTCATTGGTTGTAAGATTGGTCCGAAACATAACCCCACTTTTTAAAGACTTATAAAATTGTGTTTCGGTGACTAAGATGCTAAAAAAGAAACCATCAGTGCATAATTAGGGTGGAGCAATCATTTTGAGACAGGCCCTCCAGTTAATGTGACACAAGTCATTACCCAGACATGGTCCTAATAGCCATTGTTCCAACCCCATTGAGAAGGCCATTACCATCTAACCCCATTGACCTTAAATGACCTCCCAATGATGTCCTCCTTGTGATAAATGTTGAGGGGACTGGCCTGGTTGAGTTCTTGCAGACTCAATCATCTTGACACCTCTTACTGGTTGTCCTTCTTGTTGATAACATTAACCAATCTCAACCACTTAGCTGTCTCTGGCTGGAGACAAGAAAGCAGGGTTGGGTGTCCTCCAGAAATACAGTGTACACAGCACTTTCTTCTGTTGTAATTATTTGTTTTGGGTTAGCTTAATAGGTTGATTGATTTAACCATTTGGTGTCCGCCCGATAGTCCGCGAGGTGCGTTAGTCCGAAGGTTCAATAGTCCGAAGGTTCGATTGTCCGAACACACAAATTTCCCATAAACAGGGGGTTCATTAGTCTGAAAATGAAAGAGGTTTCGTTAATCCGAACATTTGATGCGATAGTCCGAAGGTTCATTGATCCAAAGGTTCACTGGTCCGAAGGTTCGGTAGTCCGAATCGACGATAAGGTCCGATAGTCCGAATCGAAGATCGAACCTTATTGTCAATTCGGACTATCGAACCTTATTATCAATTCGGACTATCGAACCTTCGGACTATCGAACCTTCGGACTATTGAACCTTCGGACTATCGAACCTTCGGACAAACGAACCTTCAAACTAACGAACCTTCGGACCATCAAACCTTTGGACTATCGAGCTGTAACCGACTATTTGTCCAGGAACATTATTTGTTTGAATGCACTACATCTGCAACTATTTGTCTTAACCTCTGTGGGATCTGCCTTTGAGATAAAAATCAGCATAGTGAATTTAAAACTCAGCATTTTCTCACACTGACATGCTGTGTTACATATTGATTTTTGTGTAGCAATACCAGCTCACATTATTTTGAAAACATTTTTCATCCTTACTCTACTTCTTTGGAAGCAGGTTTCTGGGTCCCTAATAATAATAATAATATGTAGTTCTTAAAGAGTGCTTTATCACACCCGATGGGCGTCTCAAAGTGCTTAGTATTTTTTCCTGCAAGGTTTTCGGAGCTACGTTTTGAAGTATGAGACCTATTCTTTTACAAAGCACCATGTAATGGTTTACAAGGTGCTGTGGCGCAATATTCAGCCAATCAATCCAGGAACACAGGGGCGAACCCCTTCTCTTTATGATAAGTGCACTGGGTTCTTTTACGTGCATTAAACAACACACTGGACCAACGGCTTAACGTCCAATCCGGGACTCGAACCCACACTCTGCTGATAAAGAAACACCAGAGATTGAGTCCGCTGTTCTTATCCGCTCGGCCATGACACGTGCCATGGCTTGTTCTTGTTTTGATGTGATTGCCTGTTATAGGTATGGTCTTGCATGTTTTGGGTTTTTTTTTTCTGTATCATAAACAACAAAATTACCCTAGCTTGATTTGATCTATGATTTGATATATAGTTTTCACCACTATTCAATCATCCAACATTCTTTATTGTTAATGAGAATGTTTTTTAAAAGTACTTGTATTTGTTGGTCAAGTTTGGACAATGTTGTTGAAACACAACAGTGAATCAAATCTCTGTTTTTTGATTTAAGCTCCAGAAAAAAATAACTTGTCCCTATGAGATATTTTTGCCTGATGATTTCCTCTAATAACACAAAGTGCTCTTTGGCAGTCACTGCCAGGTGGATGGGCTCCAGGCTACTTGAATTGGACTAGACCAATCAGTTTATCCAGGGACCCCTAAATGCAAAATGTAATCTTATTTCACTAAGGGTCTAATGTGCCTAGTTCTAGGAATTTATGTGTAACATATGTATAATCTTGAAAACACTTTGTATTAAACCTGGGCATGCATATTGCAAACAGAAATATACAGGGAGCAGTGTAAAAAAAAAGATCCATATGAAACAGTTCATGCTTCTCTTGGACAAGTCATTCCCTTTGAAAATGGGAAGATGAGCTGGCCTTTTTGAAAGAAAATTCAAAATTGTATATCATGTTCAAATATGACTGTACAATGTAACTCATTCTGTACATAAAGTAAAGTAAAGTCTGTCCCGAGCCAATATGGCTCATCAGGCCGGTGTTTATACCTGGTTTCCTTGGAATTAAACAACTGAGAATATTTCTATTCCCCGTGGACAGGATGCCAGTCCATGGCAGGTTACTCCCCAGCTCTCGCTGGTACCCATTTGTACTCCTGGGTGGAGAGAAGCAGTTATGATAAAGTGCCTTGCTCAAGAACACAAGTTTCATGACCGGAACTCGAACCCACACTCTGCTGTCCAGAAACACCAGAGCTTGAGTCCGGTTCTCTTAACCGCTCGGCCTACATGTAGAAACCCAACAAATTCTGTACATAGGGGATCAAATCTCTTGCTGTTTACTTGAAAAGAATGGTGGACAAAAAACGTTGTATTTGTGCGCAAGTTAGTTTGCCTGGAAATGTCCTTGCAGTGGCATGCTCGTACAGTGCCCAAACTTTTTCAAAAAAGTTTTCATCATTATACCTTGTTTTTAATGTTCAAAGAGAGTCACTATGACATTATTTCTAAGCATGTGAGCACACATGTACAATGTAGCCCTTGCATTGTGCTCACCTGTGATCAATTACATGCACTTGGGTCATTGACCTCATCAAAATGTCTAGACTGTAATCACACCTGATCTAGGACAGAGTCATTAGGTGGGCATTTACCCATTACAGGTCATCTTGGTAATCCTGTTATGGTCTTTAAAGACAGTGTACACTATTGGTAATTGTCAAAGACCAGTCTTCTCACTTGGTGTATCTCAACATATGCATAAAATAACAAACCTGTGAAAATTTGAGCTCGATCGGTCGTCGGAGTTGCAAGATAACTATGAAAGAAAAAACACCCTTGTCACACGAAGTTGTGTGCTTTCAGATGCTTGATTTCGAGACCTCAAGTTCTAAACTTGAGGTCTCGAAATCAAATTCGTGGAAAATTACTTCTTTCTCGAAAACTACTCCACTTCAGAGGGAGCCGTTTCTCACAATGTTTTATACTACCAACCTCTCCCCATTACTTGATACCAAGTAAGGTTTTGTGCTAATAATTATTTTGAGTAATTACCAATAGTGTCCACTGCCTTTAAGTCCTTGCTCTATGGTTTTACATGGTCTTACCATGGAGGGAAGGTCTTATTGAGAACAGTAAAGGACCATCCAAAACACATCTTGTATGCAGCATCAGAATGCGGCTACGGCTATGGCTGGATCAACCTCAGTGACATTCACAGCTGTAGCAGTACCCGCCAACACAGACGTTGCCTAATTAATGATTTCATGCCTTTCACCTATTTGGCACTTTATTTGAATCTGCGCTTACTGAATTTATGTGGACTTAACTTTTAAAGTTCATTCTACTTTTTCTTCAACGTTTCTTTCATGGCCAACATGCACAGTTTGGTTTCTTGGTTTCATTACTGAAAAAGTTACAAGTCATTTGTTTAAAACATTTCCAGAAAGTCTGAATAGGAAAGTTCAAGTTGATTGAGACAAGCTTCAATATACTTCCTTCCAAGAACAGACAGAAAACCTAACCTGCAACCGTCTAACCAGTCACTTTAGGTTTATTGTGGTTCAAATAAGAGTCAAATCGCAGCTAGGTTGAAAAAGTCAGTCACTGGTGCATAATAAATTTAGGTCATGTTAACACCTTTTTCATGATTACCAGGTACGCTCACAGATAGTAATGTGTGAATGTACTTCCAAATATTTATGTCTATGGCAGGTCATTTGAAGTACATTATTGGGTAATGTGATAACAGGTAAGAGATATATAACTCAAACTTGGCTCATGTTTTTCTTCTCATATGACAAGATAAAACTTTTTTTTATATTTTTTTTTAAATAGGCCAGAGTGTTTGCTATTGGTTTTTCAATTACTCAGGGAAAATCATTATCTGTGAGAAGTTGGTTGCAGCCACCTTTTTTATTTTCTTTAAATATTAATTCCTTGTAACAAAAAAAACCCTCACAAATATTTGAAGTATGGTGCTTCAACCAATCGTTGAATTTATGCCAAATGTGTGTAAAAATAACGTTTATTGTTGTACCTTCTAAGTAAAAAGTTGGGATTTGCTAACAATATTTGCCCAATGTTCAAGCTGCATTAACAACAAAATTTGCTTTGATTTATATTTGGATGAAATCACTCATCATTGGCAGGAACCAAGCCCGGACCAATCAACCACAAGTATGACCATTTGCTTAGCTTGGCTGTAATTGGAGAAAATTGGCCATTAAACTGTTCCATCAAGTCAGGGGGATGAATATTTACAACCCATGATGGACCAATAAGCTCATAAATTGTTAACAGTTGAATGCTGTTTGCACCCTTCTTATGTCAACCTCAACTATTTCAATATGGACCATCTAACCCTGGCATCACTGTCCTCATACATATCCAGCCTGCATGTATTACTTTGTTGGTATCATTTGTCAGTAACAAAGATGTCTTCCTGGAGTAACATATAATTCTCATATTACAAATCATCTTCTTCTTATAGCAATGTTTGCTTAGAAGATTGTCAAGTCAGTCTATGTGTGGCCGAGAGTCCATGGTCCATTGATTGATGTACAAATGTGTTTGTGTATCTATAGAGTCGTCTCAATGCAAAAATGATGTCCTACTTCAATTGTGTAATTTGGAACAAAATCAAACCTCTGAGGGAATTGACTCCATTGATTCAGCGATTAAAGGGAAGGGATGTTTAAAGGGAAGTGTACAGGGTTCTCTCCATGCACAAGCTAGCGTATCGGGCTGATACACACAAATTGGGTTCTCTCCATGCACAAGCTAACGTAACGGCTGATATGCCAACATTTTATTTATAATTATATATATTTTATTTTGAGAGAGCCCATTACTCAGTAACAACAAAAAATATCAAAACACGTGTGACTTCATATTCATAAAAAACATAAAGATAGACCATTTAGAATGCCCTAGATTGCACAGTAGGGCTTTTAAGTTTTAAAACCAAACAGAAACTCCAAGTAAAAAGCTTTGCGAGGACCTTGTTTCAATACAGCGTGCTTAGGCCAAACTTCAAAAATTTGGGTTCAGAATGCACCCACAGTTTTGAAAAATCCTGGGGAGAACCCTGAATTGATTCTAATATTCCGCGATTTTAAAAAACATAAAGTAATATTAATCAGAATGTTAATTTGCTTACAAATAATTTAGAAAGCAGTGTACTTAAAAAAACATACAAAAAAGTTTGTTTGGCCTTGAGAGCACCTTAAACCTCAGGTTTCAGTTTTGTGGATGATAATATGTTAAGCAAAACTATTTTTTAAGTTCTTGTATAAAAGTTGTACATGCCTGGAGACAGATTCTTTTGATGATCAAACATATAACCAACTCGCATCTTTAGGATCAGGTAAATCATTTTTGTTTGTGCGTTTGCAACAAAATGTCACAATGCTGAAAGCCATTCTTAAACCATTGCCATGGCAATTAAGAGAGAAAACAATGATTTGAAACAATAACAAGCCTGGGGGTTGCTGTAACTCAACAACAGCAGGCTAGGTGATATATTATTAGTCCATTGTCTAGAGAGTAGGGCCCTGGTGTGGTGGTCGGTACTGGAAGCCATGGGTCCTTGTAATAAATGCTCACCTTGATGACCAGGTCATAACAGCCTTGCCTGCTATCATTGTAGAGTGATTTGTGTACCTTTCAGGAACAATCGGGTTTTATTAAGCTTCAGTTGTTGGCAGATTGAATACTGCTCCCAAGGATACCTCCTGCAGATCTCATAATAGAGGATGCAAACCCAGAAATTGTCTTGAAGATGTAATCTCTGCAGGGTACATGTAATCATAGGGCCTAGCGCACTTGATGTAATCTCTCCATCTGAATGGCCAGATTAAATGAATTTATTATTACCTTTGTGGTCAAAAGTGAGGGGGGGGAGATGTTGGAGATGGTGTTTTGTCATGGGGAGATGCTGCTGAGAGCTGCTGTGAGCTGCTGTATTCTTATTGCAGCCTCTGTAATATACAGGGGTCTATCAATAGACCCTTGTACTCATGTACCTGTAGTTTGTCACCCTACAGACTACAGTTCACACACAGATGTTACTTATAAGCTGTCAATTACCCACTGTTTTCTGTTTTCTGAATGAAAATTGGCCTTGAAAGAGACTAGTTCACTTTATAACAGGATCAGACATAAAGAGCGTTGTCCCAGACAAAGACCCACTACAAATTTGCTTTGCAAAATGATGAGCTGCAATTTCAAACTGAGTAGTAATAAAAGCCTCATCATACATAAAGTAAATCACAAGGAGGTTTGGTACAATATCTAAAGCTTTTGTATGGTTTAGGGATGTTTTCTGTGCTGTTGTTCAGAATCCTATATGCATAGAGCAAGTGCTACACTAGGATAATAACTTTCAGATATCTTCCATTTGAGAATGTAAACCAGTGGTTGGCTAATTATGAACATTCTTGGATGACCACAACTCTTTCTACTTTAATGATGAACAGACCTGTCACATTTTTTATACCTAAACGAAGACAAGTATACCTGAAAAATCCTTTTCTATTCTGAATTTTAGTAAAGAAAATTTATTTCGAAAGACAAAGAAGTGGCGCAAGTCATAAATATATATAAAATAAAGGCATCTGTGTATTTTCATCATGCAGCTTGCCTCAAAAAAAAGGAAGAAAATTACAATGTAAGAAAATATTTCATATTCATTAGTAAATGACTGCATGTTGACTTCAGGGTACGTGTACAAATTTATGTCTTGTAGACCTACAACAGATAAATAAGTAAACCAGTACGCAGCGATTAGTATGAAGTTCACGTCCAGGAATGCAGCTCACAACAAAAAAAACCTCGGCTGTCATCAAGCAGTCTGGCTGGGGAAATCGGCACAAGTCCAAGAACTCTAACAAAATTAATGTCACGGAGCACAGCTGTGGGTAGTGATTCACTCCGAAGATGCTGAATAAACATTACGTGCTTGTTTGTTTGGGGGGCGGAGCAAGTGAATAAAACCAGTGTTTATCGACAGAGAGAAGTGGAGGAGAGTGTTCTTTCATCTCGGAGAGCCATACATGGAAAAGTTTACATTGAGAAATGTTCTGCTCGTGTCTAGCAAACATGACTGTGTTTGTTTTCATCTTGATGGAAACCGTTGTTTATAATGTGAACGGTGATTTACTCTTTTCAGGAAACATGAATTTTTTTGTCTGTCAGTTTTCTGTGTCCAGATGTCCTCCGTGAATCATTTAGGAATACTTTGTTATTCCATTATTCACAGTAGTCATCAATTCGGATAGCACGGTGGAGCAAATGGACACACGTGCATACATGTTATCACTGACAATAAATCATATTGACATTATTAGCACATGGGATGCTTCTATCTGTCATTTCCCTAATGGTAAGACTGTCTGTGGTAATAATTCAGAGCTCCATTTTGATGTTGTTTACTACAGCAGTGTACACGTGAATTTTGTACAACGGGCGGTAGATGAGTGTTGGCAGTTCATAACATGTAAATCATATGCTTGGGAATTATTTTGAGTCGTCCCTAACATCTAGTGAAGATATTTCACATGTTTTGATGTAATTTTTCTGGCATGATTCCTGTAGAAACCATTGGATTGGTTCTGTGGTATTTTCAACCAGAAAAATATTTAAAAGGGCTGTCGTCATGATCAAAGCAGGCCAGTGGATGTAGATATGGATTATGAGCTCTCACCGAGTTACTGCACACGCATGCCCTCCCTTCATATCATATCTATGGAGGGCGTACGCGCATGCAGTAACTAGGTGAGAGTTAATTTTGTACAGCCACAGGCTTGCTTTGATCATGACGATAGTGCCCCTTTAAGCCATATTTCATTCATTCTAATCTCTTTTTTTAAAAGTTTAAACAAAATGTTTACATAGTGACCTGTAGTAATTTGATGGACATGCTCCGAGTGGGAAATAATGCAGAGTACATTTAAATTTTAAATCTGGTCCTCTTCTGTCAATCACAACCAGTCAGACGCCTGCATCACGGGGTGCACTTGAACAGTTTCTATCCTCGTCTCATCAGCAACGATCCCATGTATCTCAATCTTCTTATCATCCTACCCAGCTTTGCACCCTGACCCTGCCTCAGTGTAACCCTCCTATAGCCCCCTCTCCCCTCACACCCAACAACCAATTTCCCTCAATTAGTTCTCTTCCGCCTTACATCGTGTCGCTTCCTCTTTCATCCTGTCATCTGTCATACGTTATTGTTACCCTCTGTTGGTTTTTCCCTGGCATCTTCTCTGATTTGTTTTCCTTCTCCTGTCCTTCAAATCTTGTAAGTTTGATCTCCAGGCGACTCATCTTTCTCCATTAACTTGTCCCAGTAAGATGCATTCAGTCATAGCTCATTAGCCCTATCATTCTAATCTTGAGGCAGGCTGATACTTTGTTCTCGTAAGGGCAAGGCAGTTTTTTGAGGACACCTCTATGAGGGAATTGTATATTTCTACTGGGACAAGGTGGACCAAGGCAATGACCAGGGGCATGGAGGTGGTCGCTCTATTGCCTCCGTGCAGTATTAAGCCTGTGGGTGTCATTGAAGGACATGCAACACAAAACTAGATAATCTAGCAAATAATTATTGGCTCAGTGCTTCAAGTTCAGCGTTCCCTAATGAAAATTAGTATTGAAAATAAAGACAAAAACAGATCCTAAAACAAATAAAAACACAATTGATAGTCTATTATTCCTATAAATACAATTTGTAAGACGGAACTTTTATTTGTAAACTCTTGTTTATACTACTACTACTACACAGTGTTTTCATTGGATGTATCAGCTGGGGAGAAGACCAAGTTTGTTCATTTAAATAGCAAAAACAAAGCAGCATTAATGAAAACGTTTTGCAACTCATTTTCAGAAACGGTTTGCCCCTTGTTGTTGTACTCCCACAACCCTCCCACACTCTTTTCCAAAAAATCCTCCACCTTGATACTGCAGTTAATCGTTAAATCCTGGAATTAATCAAACAAGCCGTCATAAAAATAATCAGTGTATGAAAAGTATAAACAAACCCATATATCCACTGTGGGCGGCCCAATATTGTGGACACGCTGGGCTGCCTTTCCTCAATCATACTCATGTTTATTTTCATGGGTTTTGTGATCCATCACCATTGAATTGTGTTATGACTGGCGTGGGTTGTGCTCTAGTTGTTCAACAGTTGATCTTTACATTTGTAGGGATTATTTAAATACCTTGTGTCAGAGGTCGTCTGCCCATTCTACAGTTAGGTTGGAGTAGAACCCTGCCCTCATCCACTTGCCCTGATGACCTTAGATACTTACTGGTGAACAGATCATTAAAGCAGCCATTTTTAAAATATCCTGTGCTATCAAAGCCTTACTTTAATGTTCTGAGAATCAGCATGGCCAAGTAAATATAACTACTCCTCCAAACATCATCCAAGAGAACAGACGATAAAGCCGACACAACCAGGCAAATCAACATAGCCTGACCTACAGGCAACCATTCGCTAGAGTTGACTGCTACCTTTATAGCCCTATCCCATGAGCTGTTCGAATATGGAACAGGCTACCAGTGGCTGCGGTCACTGGGACCAGGACCAATCTGAAAGGGTTTCTGAGAGAAGCACTGCCAGCTATAAGAGGGATAGAGCTTCCAATCTCTCTCAGGACAAATTGACAATACCACCATCTGATAAGCACCCTATAACAGCACAAACACAGTGCACACATGCAATTGCAACCCACCCTCTCCAGGACAGCAGCAATGCTTTTTAGGAGAGTGCATGCAAGGGCCCTACCTGATTTTGATGAACTGCTGGCTTCTCTGGAACAGAGAAATCTACAGTACCTTACCAACCCCAAACTTCAACAAGTCCCAATGCTCATTGGGTTGTTTTCTCTTCAGTTTGACAGATTCAGTACATGTAGCCAGACCCAATCATGTTTAGTTTTGGGCCAGGCAACCCACTCTTATCAGATTCCAAATGTTTGGGTTGATGCTGAAGGATTCACTAAGATCAACATGCCCAGGGTTGCAGACAGTTTGAAGGGGTGAAGGCGAAAACCTTCTTTTCATAATGTTGATTCATCAATGATCCTGGGGCTCCCTTAGTTTAAATTGACCCATTACACCAATGTCACACACTGCTGCTGTCTGCCAGGCTCACCACTTTGGGAGTCAATGGTAAGCCTGTAAACCTGGCACTACACTGTATAACACACGGGGAAATTGACTCCCAAAATGGTGCAACCAAGATTAATGTGATGATGATATCAGGTGAATTGGATCAAATTGGGACACTCTAGTAGTGGGAACATCCTCCTGTCCATGCTCTGTTTTGGAAGTCCTGTGGTAATTTTCACATCTTTGGGACAAGATTTTGTGTGAATGTCTGGGTACCCTATTTTCCCCTGTTGTTAATAAAGTAATAATTTTAGCCAACCAAGGCTCCTGATAAGAAAGACTTTAAAAGAAATCAAGAGGAGATGGGTGGATAAATTGAGGAACTTTTCTTTTTCCCATATCCTCAACCCCCCCCCCCCCCACACCTTGAAATAGAAAAAGACATCACAGTTTGACCCAAGAAGAAAAAAGCTTGGTGTTGCATTTCACTTTTATCGGTCATTGAACTCGTAGTCATTATCTTGGACACTTAAAAAGTTTTTTTCCCTCTAACCTTTGAAAGGAAGTAAAAATATCCAGGCAGCTGCCAAGCTGCCAAAATCAAAACAATCTTACTATTTTTGGAGTCGCAGGGTCTTTTCCCTAGGTGGCAAGTTGTCACATCGGGAATAGTTCTTCATTGTACTCAAGAAGGGTTTGTTTGTCTGCATTTTTAAATGTTGTATGCTACTGGTGTTTTGCAGGGAAAATGTTGCCTGATTTGTTATTTAAAAGCTTTCTCGGTATAAAGCTGGTATGGATATCAATTGTCAAGGGAAGTGTATCAATAAGAAATGCTTTTATCTTTCAGAAAAGTTGAATTGTGTTTCTCCAAGCTTGTAAGTTAAAATGTGATAGAATGATTGGTACTATTTATAATTCATTAAAAAAACTTGTGTAACTCATCCACGGTTTTATATTTTGTTAAAGGTAAATAAAAGAGAAAGAAAAAATATTATTTAAATGCAAGTTTCGCATGTGAGTGCGTATTCAAACTTCCAGGACCAAGTTGGTCCCAAACATATTGAGTTTTACGTGTGCACGACTCTGTTTCTTCAACACCATAGCTTATGTAGTTTATGGCTATAAAAATTACATCATATTGTTGGGAAAGTAAAAGCCATGAATGATATGAAAGAAAAATAATTTGAGAAATCAACAAAGAAAACCTAAGAATAAGACTTGACCTCCACTCCTCCAGTCCTGGTTACTTGTAAATAATTGAACAATTTTGCCCAACTGACGTTATTAGTAAACATACAGTATGTAATGGTCGCACAAATTCAGACATGATTAGCAAATGGGGTTTCTTAAAAAAAAAAAAACCTTGGCCCAACTTTTAATTTTATTTAAATGTTAATTTTAACAAATTATTTGTATTTTATTAAAATTTAAATAACGAATTGCTATGGGTATTTTAATTTTCAAGAATTTTGTGTAAATAAAATGTAAAAAGAAGATATGATTTCATACCAAAATATAGTCTTCGTTTGAGTTGTTTTCCTGTATTCGATATGCGTGAGACTTGCACAGTGAAGGCTTGACTAAATATGTTTATTCAAAAATGCAATGTTGTTTTAACCCTCAAACATTCTGTTCCTAAAACTGCAATATATGTACATTTTGGTGACCCAAGAACATGTAAATGACCCATGAAAATATAGGAATTTAGTAAGGAGCAAGTTATATACTGAATTTGCTTTATTGAATTCACTTTCAGAAATGTAAATCTTTTGAATTTGTTTCAATAAGTATGACTTACGATGATAATGTTTAGGAATTCTTATGATGCTCTATTCATAGGTTGAAGTGATATTTCTATCATATAAAATTTGGGAAATTACAAGTGACAGAAACTTGCTTCAAGGGAGTGGGGAAAAATTGACTTCCAAGTGGATAAGGGATGTTGGCAGCGTCAGTTGAAATTGATACCACTCCTTCTGCCCTGTGTTCTGTATTGTCTTGTTACTCCAAGCTGTGCCTCTACCAAACTAGGCTCCCTGCTGCTCCTGAAATAATACCACAACTTTTATCCTGAAGATGTAGTTTTCACCCAAGGGTTTCTGGATTGGGAACCAGTGGTATCCTCATTGGTATCCTGATAGCGTGAAGAGGGATCCCGTCATGCACATGGTGCCACTCAGTGGTGACACTCTAGTGAGCCCCTTCACTACAAGGTGTCATTTTCACCTAAGGGTTTCTTGATTGGGGACCATTGGTATCCTCATTGGAAGAAGAGGGATCCAGTCATGGTGCCTCTCAGTAAGATGACACTCTAGTGAGCTACTCAACTAGAATGTGGCATTGTCACCCAAGGGTTTCTTGATTGGGGACCATTGGTATCCTCATTGGAAGAAGAGGGATCCAGTCATGGTGCCTCTCAGTGGTGACACTCTAGTGAGCCACTCCACTAGAAGATGTCATTGTCACCCAAGGGTTTCTCAATTGGGTACCATTGGTATCCTCATTGGGTGAAGAGGGATCCCGTCATGGTGCCACTCAGTGGTCACACTCTAGTGAGCCACTCCACTAGAAGATGTCATTGTCACCCAAGGGTTTCTTGATTGGGGACCATTGGTATCCTCATTGGGAGAAGATGGATCCAGTCATGGTGCCACTCAGTATGGTGACACTCCAGTGAGCCACTCCACCAGAAGGTGTCATTGTCACCCAAGGGTTTCTCAATTGGGGACCATTGGTATCCTCATTGGAAGAAGAGGGATCCCGTCGTGGTGACACTCTAGTGAGTTACTCCACTAGAAGGTGTCATTGTCACCCATGGGTTTCTCGATTGGGGAAAGGGATTAATCTGGGATTTAAGAAGATAATTGAATTCTTATCCCACTTTAGGTGGACTGATGTGGTGACCAGTCTTTTGGTGTACTCAGTTGCTTTGTTGGATTTGTACTTCCCATAGAAAGAACACTTTTTGTCTATGCTTTGCTAACCGTTAGCACTTTTTTATTTGTTTGTTCTAAGAATTATTTTCACATGGATCCTTTAATATCCGAGAAGCCCTCGAGGTGGAACCATCCAACTGCTATGTGAACCAATGCAGTAAAGCAAGGAAACCAACCAGCCATGTGCTATCCAGCTGTATTTATTTCATCAGTGGATGCATATCATGTAGCAGTTAAACGGCATGACCACTGATGCCTACAGAAACAATCATAGACCAACGCAGTGGAGTTAGGGCTTCTGGGAGCAACATGAACCTGGGCGCGGGCAAACTGGGTTATTATATCCATGGTCATGTCAGTGTTAACAAACATGGGGAGGGGGGGGGCTGATGTGTAAACTGCTAATAACTAAGTGTGTTAATTGTTAGAAGTATAGCTAACCTGTAAGTTGGGGGGGGGGCAGTGTGATAACTTTTCCCCCTTAGGTAAGAGTTGCCAACATGTCTGTCTGATTCTAGTTGGAGCAAACCTTTGAAGTATTATCCAATATTTCTGGTCAAATAATGAACACATGATGTTCAACTTGTATTGTCAATGCTGTAATGTTCATTGTGATGCAATTGGTTGTCCATGTCAGGATAAAACAAATTTATATATAATTTATTGTATTTTTTTTTACATCCACAAAGAAGCCATTTAGATGCAAAATTATTCGAATAAAATATAGCCTCCAGTTATCTTAATACATGGAGATAAATAACGTAGCTTATATTCTCTGAATTTTGACGACTGACTGACCATCCATTTGTAAAAGTTCCAACTGTTATCACAGATCTTTTCCTAATCTTGGGCATTCCTTGCTATCTATCATCCCATGGGAACAACAAAACTCACATTTTTGTACTCGCCATTACCGTTGTCAATAATCAAATGAATTATTACAAGACAACTGCACAAGACGTTTCTCTGCTTATGAGGATTATTGAAACCTGCTGCAATACCTGACCCAACAAACTGTTTCACACCATTTTCATTTGGCACTGTCTTTCTGCCAGTAATTTATAGCCAGTGTCCTGTGTAGACGCTACCTAAAATAAAGGAACACTTTAGTGTTTCCGTTTTTCCACCAATTTTAAAACCTTTTAGTAAATCCCAAGCTTCAGAATAATGTCAGTAGGGAATTGTAGATTTTATTAGGTGAACTGGGGGGGGGGGGATAAAACATTATAAAAACTGGGCTGTGTTCCACTTGTGCAAACAGATCGCAACTGTTTGCACAAATGTTTGTGATCTTTTGTGACTGATTGGAACGCTTTGTTGCGCACTTCATGATGTCAATATGGTGGCGCTCTGTAATGAAGATGGCGACACCGTATGTATTTTGTTTTGTAACTTGATTTTTGGTGTATTGTAGGTATATTTTAGTCCTCATTTGTACATCATGAGATAAACTAATTAAGCTGTTATTTAAACCCCACCAGATTGCGCTATCAAGCACTGAAAACACATTATAATTATTTTCATGACAAGAAGTTCCACTCGAAATTGTTGGCAAACATGCGCCAACGTTGGCAACATTTGCCCATGTGGAATGCACCCCTGGTGTGATAGGCAGTATGTACTCCTTACTACTCTAAAAGTGATTTAATGAAAACTAGGAAACTGGAAAATTACCTAATCAATTGCATCATTCTAATAAACAACAATGGAAAATTCAATTTAAAAACTTCCATTTGGGAAATATCTTGAACTACCCATTAAATCTGAATGAATGACATAGGCCTACATGTACAAGAAAGTACATTGTATGAAGAAACAGAAACTTGTCAAAATGTGTGACATAGCAAATTCATTGCTGTTGTTACATTCTATACTTATGGCATGTATTGTATTCTTACCCCCAACTGAACACAGCTCTTTATTCAAACCTAGAGTAGAAGGTGATGTGGTTTAGCTTTTCAATACTGTTTATTTTTAAGAAAATCCCTGTTCAATGAAGTGAAACTTCATGGGTTTTAAAGTGAAATGACTCATTCAGTTGTTTGTCTTGTATCATGGTAGCTTTTGTTGTTTATAGTGACATCAATTTTTTCTCTCCAAGTTTTCAATTTCATACAAAGATCAACACATAGTGTTTTTGTTGAAATTGTGGCAGAATTCAGAAAATGTATCAATGCCGGTGTGTTTTTTCTTATTTGAAATTTGACAATGTTATGGTGGCAGATGAGAACAAAATGATAAACAGATATTACAACCACTTGAAACAAAACTAACCAAAGATCCTCAAATATTTTGCTATACTGTCTTTCACCCGAATTCTAAGTCCTCTATTATGTGGGCAGGATTGTTGCTTTTGATATTTGTGGGGTTTTTGTAGGTTTTTTTTCAGGCAAAAGTTTATAAATAATGTATTTTGGAGAGGCCAATTCTTCAAATACCTATGGGTTCAGTGGCCTATTTAACATCTAACTCACATGTACACCAAGCACAATTGTGTATTTAATCATTCATGTACATGTGCATTGAGCATTGCTAGCCTAAGTTGTCCAAGGTTAATTAAGGTAAACTTGTGCATTATGACCTGTGGGAATTGAGTAGCGCCCTCAATAGTTCGTCATGGGGCACAATAAATCAATAATAAAACTAGACATGATTGCATTTGTGCACAAATGCAGAGCTGTTTCGCCAATATTATTTTCAAATTACTCAAGTGAATATGAAAGTCTCTTTGTATTCAAAGCAGTTATGATGTATCAAGCCTGTTTAAAAAAGAATTTTGATTAGAGCATGCTCCGTTAGCAATTTATGACTTAAAGGGGCAAAAAATAAAAACAATCATAACAAATCATGTGATGATGTCATAGTTCGTCATGGGGCACAATAAATCAATAATAAAATAATTATTTCTCTGTGTATTCAGTTGGAACGGGTTTTATTTGATTACAACGCTCAATTTAAACACTTTAACTTAAAACAAACATTTTTAAAACTACAAAAAAATACCTGAAACAAAATTAAGACTTATTTGTATAGCTTGCGTACTTATTAGTGGTATTACTAATGTTAACAATTTGAACTTAAAACAAACAAACTTTCACCCCAGCATACCTGAAACAAAAATAAGGTTTTTAAGACTTACTGGTACAGCTTGTTTACTTATTAATGCTATGCAGAAGCTGGAATTGAAGTCATGTACATGTATGAATGAGGACGTACCAAATATTTATGATTAAAATACAAACATTCGCAGGTGAATAGAAATTCCCACAATAGTAAATCTTTATTATCAACAGATAATTTTCTTTTATTCGAAATATTTTATTTATTCTGTCATGTTTGGTAAACTTTAGTATTGTGATAAACGTTCTCAAACAATGAAGATATGTTTGGTATTTAAAATAGATTGAAAAAAGATGTAAAATTTAATATTTGCAATACACAGAAGTTGTTGGTGGAGTAACATTTAGAAAATAGAACTTTTCCCATAGCAGACTCAACATGGTAATTATTGTGCTTTTCAACAAAGCTTCAGCACTGTTTTCACTTAAATAGAGCTGGGCTCGATTTCACAAAGCACTAAGATTCATCTTAAGATGAGTTGTCAATATCACCATAGTGATTTGTTTTGTGACATCACACCTTGCATAGCAATTACGATTGATACACAGTTAAGATCAACCTTAGCTCTTTGTGATATTGCACCTGGTTTCTGTAACCACGTTATTGTATAAGAAACCAAGCAAAATGTTCTAAAATTGTCAAGGGGGCTCGGCTTTCTTATACTGATTGAAAACATTTTCTTTAAAACTTTTCTTGCTAATGGTTGGACCTTGCACCCATAAAGCAATGCTGGATCTTACTCCTTGCTGGACCTCCTAGCTGCACCCTAGCTGGGATTGCCTTTGTCGTTTGTCTAGACATTCAAACCTCATGTTTATGTACACAGTTCTACAACCTGAGACCCAATCTACGCCACATTAATAAGAAACCTTTGTGTGTGTGTAATCAAGTCATTCCAATTGGTTACTCTCAGAATATCCGATATTGCTGGAAAATCCAAACAACAGAATTGGCTAACAAAGGCAGTCTTTTCAAGATCGCTCATCCATTGTATTTTTCTTGTAATGCTGTAATATTATGTGCAGAAGGTATTATATCGTGCTAGGCTGGTCTGAAGGTGTGTATTTTGTTATGACTGTTGGGTTAGGTTGTTTTCACTATTAAGGTTTTGTACCAACCACTGCTTGGTAAAAATCTTTTAACCAGGGTAGGCTGAAAAACAAGATTACAGCCAAAATAAAATTCACTAAAAGTGTTGAATTTGTCAACAACTAGTTGAAGCCAGTATTTTTGCTGACAAAATGGACTTGTTTTTCCATAAAGAAGGAATAAGTTCCTGTTGTGACTATAACAAAACTTATTTTTGATGTTTTTTTCATTCCACATGTTGTCTTTGGGAAGCATTTTGAAGTGTTTTGTCTCTCAGAGGAATAAAGATTTGCCATTGGCCGAGATTGCAGGCCTGGAATTACATGGCCACGGAGGCCACAGCCTCTGTTAACCCTGGTCTTGGCTTTGGTGCCCCTTGGCCCTTCAGAAGTTTCACATAGACTTTAAGATATTCCAGTGGAACTGCCCTTTGCAAAATAAAAATGGCCTTGCCCTCTCAAAGATGAAATTCCAGGCCTGAGATGTACAACAAATGTTTCCTTTATCTAATTATGTCTTGTATATGCAGCAGGCTTTTACTTAATGTTTGAAGGACTCAAAGTTTGCAAATTTCACTGTAATTAGTGATTACTCGTGAATCCCTTGTTATTATTTCGATTTAAGTTCCTGCTGTTCTGATGCCGTGATATTATTTCTTTCCACCATGCATGAACAGAGGCAAATACCGAGATCACACCATTGACCAATCAGCCACCTTCACACTTTCAAAAGATACAAAATAGTGCCCCCAATTATCCATCCATGCATAAGGTGCCTCACAAACCACATTTTGTTGACTTGATTGTGGTGGAGCTAATAACGTGCTGCACGCTTGAACAACTGACGCATTTTGTTTTCATAAACTTTTTCAGTGGTTATAGAAGTGTGAACTTTAGGGGCAGACAGGGTTAGTATAAGTACAACAAAAACATTGACACAGCCAGTGTCAATACTGTTGGTAAATTCTGTGAACTAAAAGTGTACATGCACCGAAAATTTGGAAAATACAATCTACAATAGTCTCAAACTTCATGTAGACCTGGTGGAGTTTGCATATTTATCCGCTTGTCTACTTTATGTACCCATAAAGGATATGAGATTTAGTCAATCAAACAGAGATGTGAACTTTCATCTACTGATCTGATATTGAAAAACAATTGTTTATTATATAACAAAAAGTTGTGGTAGATGTTTTAGAGTTGTATTTAAATTGCTTTTACAAAATATTGGTAACCTTAAAATAAAAACCTAAAGCTTACAAACATACTGTAACCCTTTTAGTCTCATTCAGGAAACAAACAAAAACAACACTTTTCAAATTTAACCAACCAACAAATCAACATTCTATTGACAGGGAAAAAGCACAAGAAAACCCCAGATTTGGCAGGAAACTTACAGTCATAAATCACTCAAATTTAGGTCTTTTGAGTAAACATGTGCACAAAATCTGCAGTTCTATTTCAAGCACGGATGCATAAATCTCTCATTTTTTCCACGATACTTTTTTTCCACTGCTGTCACTTGATAATAAAGGTCTCATCACCTGTGCACCTTGTGGCTTTTCCTATCACACCCTAGGGGATGTATGGATGCAGTTTTCAGCCCTAGGTCCCCCTGAAAACACAACTCAGATCCTTCTACTTGGAGATTATGGAGCAAGTGTTTGATCCCACCTTTGACATTCCATCACAACTCCATTTTTTTTTTCAGGAGACCCCCCCCCCCCTGCAAAGTTGTTCTTACTTTAAATTAGGAGTATAGAAGTTGATTGAAACTGTGCTGTGTAAATTACAAAGTTAACATCCTAGCCACAGGGCCAAATTAAAATAGAATAAAAAGTTGTTTGTTTGTTTTTAGTTGACAATCTCCACGGAAATCTTACAAGAACATAAAATAAAATACATACAAGAATAATAAAAAGATATTGTAAATCAATCGGAGGCATTGTCAAGTTGCCTCTTAGGCAATATTGAAACCACCTTAAACACAACAAAACATCCAGCTGACAGAGTGTAACATATCCTGTGTTCCAAACAATTTATTGGGGTAATTTTTTTCACAGAATAGTTTTGTGCTTTTTAAAAATCTCTTGATTTGAATAATTTGTTTTTCTTCCAAAAACAGATGTTGGACTTTCCCTTTAAAGGCACTGAACACGTTTGGTAATTGTCAAAGACCAGTGTTCTCACTTTGTGTATCCCAACATATGCATAAAATAACAAGCCTGTGAAAATTTGGGCTCAATTGGTCATCGAAGTTGCAAGAAAATGTTGAAAGAAAAAACATCCTTGTTGTACAAATTTGTGTGCTTTCAGATAGAAAAGGCTTCTTGCAAGAAGTCTTTTATTATTCAAGTGAGAAATTACCTCTTTCTCAAAAACTACGTTACTTCAGAGGGAGTCGTTTCTCACAATGTTTTATACTATCAACAGCTCTCCGTTGCTCATTACCAAGTCAGTTTTTATGCTAATATTTTGAGTCATTACCAAATGTGTACAGTGCCTTTAAAGATCAAGAATCTCCCTGTGGCTACCAAACTTAAATGGTCATTATCATACATTTATAAGTATTTCATTCAATTTGACAAAGACAAGCACAGAACAGGACCCATCATTGGGGTCCAACTTCTACCCTCACCCCTGCTGGGTTTCTTGACCCGCTTGGACCCAGGGGATGGGTCTTAATATGCCCTCGTCTGACAGGGACAATGCAACTGCCTTGACCCTGTGACACTAAACTACAAGTTGGAACCTTGAAGTTGGAAGAAATGCCGCTAAGTTAAAAAACATTCCCAGTAACTAACATTCAATACATCTTGGCATCTTGATTTCTAGGCATTAATGTCAATTTATGTGCACATAATGCACATTTAGTACACGTGCGCATTTCGTACACATGAACTTGAATTGACATATGTAGCTTGTGGTGCCAGGGCCATGTCAGTAACTAGTCAGAAAGTGTGTTCACTTTTGCGCTCAGAAATTTGTGACTAATTTCCCAGTATGATCAATGAAAACCCCAAGAGATTTGTGTACAAGTGTATGTCTTAACACTGATATTGAGTAACACAGCTGAATTTGTTATCATTGGTGTTATACCACTCTGGGGACTAGTCGCATGTCCTGTGCAAGCCTAGCTCATGGGCTTAGCTGATCTTTTTGGAAGATGGGAAGAACAGAGTGAAGCAAACATTTGCTATTATTCAAACAGCTAAGTTCTGACAAAGGTGAAGATTTTTATGATAGAGGACTTGCTTTATAATGCATGATAGCATTGCTAAAAATATCAATCTTCTACCCAAATAATAATTGGTGCAACAAGTTACTCTAATAACCATAACATCACAGAGCAGCATCAAGTTTCTCAATGCTAACAACACTTCATATTTCAGCCAAATACGTTAAATGTAAACACCAGAGCAACTTGCAATTAAAGGCATCGTACACGTTTGGTAATTGTCAAAGACCAGTGTTCTCATTTGGTGTATCCCAACATATGCATAAAACAACAAGCCTGTGAAAATTTGGGCTCAATTGGTCATCAAAGTTGCAAGAAAATGATGAAAGAAAAAACACCCTTGTTGTACAAATTTGTGTGCTTTCAGATAGGAATAAAAGGCTTCTAGCTAGAAGTCTTTTATTATTTTAGTGAGAAATTACCTCTTTCTCAAAAACTACGTTACTTCAGAGGGAGTCGTTTCTCACAATGTTTTATACTATCAACAGCTCTCTGTTGCTCGTTACCAAGTCAGTTTTTATGCTAATATATATTTTGAGTAAATACCAAACGTGTACGATACCTTTAAATATGAACTCACATTTGATGAGAAATTTCTGATAAAATTTCATTAAATTGTCGATCATACTTCACAAGCATTAATTGGTCTTGAAAACAAAAGTAATATTGTTTTATGTAGTGTGTTACCAAACATGTCAACACTGAGGGGTTTTTTATAATTTTTTCTCCAGAATTAGGTGATTTTTCTTTAAGTAGGGAATACGGTCAAGCATGGTTCCTCGGGCTGAGGTTTGCAGTAACACTGTGAAATTAATCTCTTTATTGAGTTGTGGTTCTTTTCAGAACAACCACAGCTCATTACAGGGACATTTTCCATAGTGTGACCGCAAACCTCAGTACATTATCTCCTCTAAAACTCATGTCTCATCTTCCTTGATTGGATTTTGAGGCAAGGTGTGAGATTTTCAAGAAAATGTAAAGATAATGGAGCTGGATACTTCAGAATCCAATATCTTAAGTCAGTATAGTCTAGTCTCGCTCTTACCAAATTATTACACACTAAATCATCTGCCATAAATTCAAGACGTGAGAAGCTCATTTCGCTTCTGACGTTAAGTATCATCATTACTACAGCATCAAACGTGTCTAGTACCAGTATGTGTGAACTTGGCACAACAGCAGACACTCAACGCTTACCACCAGTCCTGTATAATTTGATAGGTTCAGCTGCCGGCCAATCTGTATGTTAATACTGAATCCTTCCATCTGTCAAGAGACAGGCCAGCCATAGTGCCGCTCCGGTTTCATAAGACGTTACCCTGGTGAGAGGGGAGGGAACTGACATTAGACTTGATACAGAGTAGGAGCTTTTCATTTTCTAGGACAGCTGGGTTTTGAATGATGAACATGTGAATCCACAGACAGAAAAGAATATTAGGCTGGGCAGATGGGATGGTGTCCCGTTCAAATGGAGGATTAGGACATTGGAAAACATGGGGGGGGTATGGATGGATGGGGGTGAGGACACTTTCCCCTCAGTCTGTGTTTCAACTTGTATGTGGTGGTCAGGAAGGAATGTTTTAGTTTTATTACCAATTCTTATTCAAACTGTTCTAAAAGACTTGGCATGGTTTTTTTTCTGATTACTGGAAAAATTGAGTTGACAACTTTTAATTGAAAAGCTTGGTAATGGTGTCAAAAATGGTCACGTTATTTATCTTGCAAACATGAGCATGCATTTCCAATGACAATGGTTTAAATAAAGTAAAAATACAATGATTGTCAATCCGCGTTTGTTTCTATATTTGTGTAAGCCAGTTAACATGCTCTTTTCATACCGTTCTTGTGCGTGAAAATGCCGTCAGTATTAACTTAGATGACACAAGAAAATGAGCCCCTGTCTAGAATCTCCCTCTCCAATATCCTCATGTCAAAGTAAAATTCCAGTTCCTATACATCTTATCTGTTGTCTCAATGTGAGTTTAAATCCTGGTGGACCACAATGTCTCTCTTCTGCCACCATCTTTCGCCTCCCTCCATCTTTCGCCTCCCTCCATCTTTCGCCTCCCTCCATCTTTCGCCTCCCTCCATCTTTCGCCTCCCTCCATCTTTCGCCTCCCTCCATCTTTCGCCTCCCTCCATCTTTCGCCTCCCTCCATCTTTCGCCTCCCTCCATCTTTCGCCTCCCCTCCATCTTTCGCCTCCCTCCCCCTTTTGCCTCCCTCCCCCTTTCGCCTCCCTCCATCTTTCGCCTCCCTCCATTTTTCCCCTCCCACGTTCGAATAGATATATAATATCATGAAGATTTGTATCCGATGATCGTGTTTTTGGACTTTCTTACAGGTCAGAATGTAATGTGTACAAAGCAAATTGTACAGACCCCTTGCTTAAAGGCACTGAACCCGTTTGATAATTGTCAAAGACCAGTATTCTCACTTGATGCATCCCAACATATGCATAAAATAACAAGCCTGTGAAAATTTGGGCTCCATTGGTCATCGAAGTTGCAAGAAAATGATGAAAGAAAAAACACCCTTCAGGCCTGAAGTCTTCTATTATTTTAGTGAGAAATTACCTCTTTCTCAAAAACTACGTTACCTCAAAGGGAGTCGTTTCTCACAATGTTGCTCGTTACCAAGTAAGTTTTTATGCTAATATATATTTTGAGTAATTACCAAACATGTACAGTGCCTTTAACATGCAACACTGCTGGTATGCTGAGGTCATGCACAAGTTTTTATGCACCAAGAGCAGCTATCGTCCTTTGATCTGCCTCTGTTTGTCTCAGTGAGGGCGCTGTTCGAGAGTGTGATGTCATATGCAAGTGGTCTATTGAAAGATACTCGTTCTGTAGCCTTTAGTCAAGGTGCTCTCTGCAACCCAATCGCACTCATCTTTTTTCGTGATTAGTAGTGTTGGTGCTGTTTGTATTTAATACCATCCGGGTTGCCACGACGAGCTCCTTGACTGGCTACTCAAACTGGAAGTGGTTCACTGTTAATGAAAACATCTCAAGATAAAAATGTGCATTAAAGCCCTTTCCAAAAAGGGGTGGGTGTCATGATTGGAAATCATCTGATTTTGTTACACCTGGATCCAGTACAGGTTTTCCAGGTGTTGTGAAACCTTAGTATGATAATGATGAGGAAGACAGGCGCAGGCAGGTAATCTATGCCACCTGGAGTTTTCAGTGGGGAGACTTACATCAAGTCTAGCTGAAGTCAATTTGGGCTGAGGCCAAAAACAGCGCTCTGGTAGCAGAAAGGTTGTCTTGGTAGTTTGTTGTGATTGCGTGCTCCTTCTGGGCTGGACTTTGTTGATCTTTCTGCTGAACTGCATCCAGAGAACTGTTGCTGAAGAGGAGGAGAGGAGTTCAATGAAATCTGGTGTCGTACCAACTGGAGCTCTGCGGCTGGCTGCCAGTGTATCATATGGTATATCATTTCTTGCATTTTTTGCTGGTGTGTGATCCTAATGGATTTTACATGCAGGCCTATTTGTACTATACGGTCATACAAATGTATGTTGCGGCTGCAATAAATTTCCTATTAGCTTATAAACATTGTGTACAACTGTAAGTCAGAGCCCATGGAGAATTGAAAACTAGCATATGAGGTCACATCAATGTGCTGAATGTGTTATCGCGATCAACCTCATTTGGTGTGGCTGATGCATCACTCAGTTTTCGTCTGAAACAATAGACCTTATGCACATGAGGTCATTTGAGTACGCCCTTGGCTAGAGGTCAAGAGAAGGTTGCTCATTGGCCTATCCTGTGCGCCGCGTATACATAGATGTGTGTTTTCCATTGTTTTATCATTGTTTTACCTCTAAGATGGTGGCGTGATGACCTCAATACATAATGTCCATTGATTTTATACAGTATCATGTAATTTCCTGGCAAGCAAACTCTTGAAAACGTATATTTTCCCTAGAATATTAATTTAACATAACTTTTTGCAAAGAGCCGCTGAAGAAATGTCAGTTGATAAATGATTGATGCCTGACAAAGTTTGCTCTGACTTTGAGACTGTTTTACTAAGTATGAGCTAGACAAGAAAGACAGGGCTAAACAACAAATTGTTTTATTTTTTTACCCTTAGCTCTGGAATAGACTTTGTAAACTTCTAATAATTATTAGGTCATTGTTCACAACTACATCATTGAAGAAGAGATTTATTACTCATTATGCATTCTTCTTATTTTGCAGTTTGTCTTGCTCTCGTCTAGACTAAGGCCCAAATTCCTAGAGCTGCTTAAGCACGAAAAGTAGAAGTACAACAATATGCTTACCAGAAATAGGTTACCAGCCAAAAATACCATTTTAACATGTAGTGACTGGTAATTCTGCTAATTTTTGCTTAGCAGAAAATGGTTCAGCAATATACACTTTTTCAAGGGTATTATTTTTATTAATTTGACAATTTTGTTTGAAATATGAAATTGTTTATGACAAAAGCAGCCAAGATACATGTGTACAGATCAGTACTACCACAGGGGGGAAAAAAAGTCATTATTCTTGTAATACTCCGTGTTCTTGGAATGCGTATGGAGTAGAACTGGCTCTTTAAAACTAGGCACTGACAGTGCCCTGGGGATTATGGTATCAATAGTGGCAGTTGAGGACGTGCAATTTGTTCGATCTAAGTTCATCATGTGCTGTCTGTGACACTTCTTAGAAAACCATGTCTCGACCCACTTTATGAATTAGGCAGGATACACATGTACTTCACCCTTGATGTTATTTTAGTATCAACCTTTTTCATTAACTTCAAGGCTTTTCTAAAAACTCTAAGTTGTTACTTAGAAATAATAATTACATGCAGAATATGAGAATTTGGAAGCCTCTCAGGGCTTGGATACTTAGTCTGTGTTGCATCTTGAGACCGCCAACATTAAGGCTACTATGTAGATGGCTCAGTTAGTAGAGCGCCGGCACGTTAAATCGGAGGTCGCAGGTTCAAATCCCACTCTAGTAAACTTTCTTTGTTTAACCCACACTTATTTAAAATTTAACCAGTCAGTGTCCCTTGTGGTTTATTACTTGATATTTGAAATAAAAAGTTGCATCCCCTTAAGTTGATCCCTGCTGTTTCCCAGGTTGTATCGTAAACTTGGGTGTGATCCCTGGCTATCTGGCGGTTACAGGTTGAATGGCTTCTGACTGGCACCCTCGAACAAAGATATCGACAAAATACGGAGACTGCCAACAATAGGGCGAGGTAATGATGGCACAGTTGGTAATCTGGAGGTCGCAGGTTCAAATCCTGCGCTAGGAAATTTGTATTTGTTCAACCCATTATTATTTTCAAATTATCTTAGTCAGTTTCCCTTGTGGTTCATTTCTTAAAATAATATAAATAACCATATCCTAAATGTTGCTGCTATTTAACAACAAGATATGTCCTGGAATATGACCCATTGTGAGTTATTTCACTTATTCTCAAGACTCAAGAATAATTTTTTTATATGAATTTAAATCCTGGCTAAAGCATATATTAGAATATGGAACAAGAGTGTTTTCCAGTGTGATAATCTAGGACACCCGACAGTGCATTAATGCAGCTTTTGCTTCGCTCAAAGAATGAAGTGCACTTTGTTGATGTCTTTTGAATCTGTCTTTGCAGAATTGTCTTCAACTGCGCTTAACAGTTTTGATGAGCTGGAGTGGAGAACCAGGTATTGATGATAAGTCAATAAGTCATACGCTGATTTTGCACTAGTAGTAACGAGTGTGCATGGAGGGATCATTTTGGGATTCCCTGTAAATGGTAAGTAGAAACACTAACTGTGGTAATTTTGCTGAAATTTCTTTTTTGCAAAAAGTTGTTAATGGCCTCGCATTTCGACCCTAGCAGAGTAGCCTGTGAGAAAGACTCTGCTAGGGTCAAAATGTGAGGCCTTATGAGAAAAACTCTGCTAGGGTCGAAATGTGAGGCCATATATTATGAGAAAAACTCTGCTATAGGGTCGAAATGTGAGGCCATTAACAATTGTTTGCATTTACACCATAGGTCCTTTTGGTTGGTAAGCAGTTTTTTTGATGAAAAATATATAAAATTGCTTATCATTTATATTGGAACTGACGCTCTTTAAAACTTTAGGGATTGACCCAAACTTTACTGACTGACCCATAACATGACAACAAAGTATTTTTAAAATCCTTTTCTTGTTTCGCTGAAATAACTTTCTCACCACTTAATTTACTTTGTCTTAAATAGTTACCAATTATTTAAACCAGCACATTTGTTTTTGATAAATTGAAATCTCACAAAGCTGAGATCCCCTAGTGTCCTTTCCTTGTTTCTTCCCGCTATGTTTGCAGCTGGTGGTAGCAGGCCAGAGTGTGTTAGACACATTGGTCAGTGTTTTCTCTTTGCAATTAGGCACCTGAATATGATTAGTGCACTTGGCTATATTGTCACGTTCTGCTTCAGCCATAGCTGATTGATTCGGAGGGGGCATTCATAGACTGGTCCCCTGTCTTTATCCTTGCGGACAAAGACGGGTATTGGTCTTACAGGCCCAGCGATTTCATTGGATCCAATGATTTCATTGGATAAATGGGCAGTGACATTTAGCTTTCCTATATTGAAGTAACGTGTTTGTCAGCTCCACCATACAGCATGAACTTTTTGATCATCTGCTGCTGCATGTGCGCGTGTACATAATGTTTATTTGTATGTAATGTTGTTTGTACACAATGTAATGCGTGTACACGTGTGTGTGACTACGAATCTCTGCCGTGTGAATGGATGGGAGGTTAAAGGTGCGTTTTCCAGGATCCTGCCCTTTGCTCAAGGCAGATCTCTGGCGTTATTCACGAGCCTGGAAGTGTGAGGTCAGATGTTCGGGCTATTCACTACATAGCTCCCACAATTGACCGTATTTTTGACCGCATGAGGGGGCTTTCATTGGGGAATTGTCTTGCATCATAATTACAGTTTCATCTAATTTTAATTGCCTGTATGTGTTTTTTGTGCATCAATGACGAAATACATAAACATAATAACAACAATAAAAAACACACCAGTTTCACATTTGCCCTCACATGGTCAAAAATATAAGAATGTGGAAGAAGATTGCTTTGTTTCACCATGGTTTGTTGACAGAGTGTACATCAGTTTAGCGACCAAAAATGTCAATCCAGATCTGTGTATATTTCTACCTCCATGTTTAATGAGCTAATGGATAGCATGGACATTGAAAGAGTGGCCATGCTAGTGGAGGTGCATCTGATGTTATTTGTTTTGGCTTGTTGGGTTTAATCAGCCCCCCTACCAATCTTTGCATCAGCCCTTTGGGCTTCAATCAAAAGAGGATAAATAACACACATACATCTACATGCAAGGAAGGACACATGTCCCCTATTACCAAGCTCTCTCTACCTACCTCTGTTCCTTGCTCTTTGCCTCTACCATGCCTCTTCCATCAGTTTGACCAAGGAGATCCATGGTTTGACAAAGGAGGAATCCATGTCATCTTGTGCCGGGAAGATGGGCGCAAGGCTCTACGCCATTCTACCAGGCACACAGAGCACATTTGTTTGTCACTAACAGGGCCCAATTTCATAAAGCCTGTAAGCACAAAAACTTGCTAAGCACAGAAAAGTATTGCTTAACAGAAACGGGTTACCGGCCTAAATTATGTTAAGTTTACATTGTTGTGACTGGTGCCCCACTCAATTTTTGCTTAGCAAAGAAAAATTTTCAAGCAGTATTTTCTGCTTAACAGCTTTATGAAATTGGGCCCTGATGGACAAGAGCAACAAAATGGCTCATGGTAAAACAAAACAAAATATGGCATTAATGTTACATGTTTGTTGCTGGAAAAATTCCAAAGATATGTTTTCCTATTCCCATGCATAATTTAACCTTCCTATAATGACTTTTGAAATGGCAGAAACCTGATCAAACTTTCACTCTCAGTTTTCTTGAAACACAATTTTGCATATTAACAGCGTATACCCTTTTACCGGTAAAACTTTCGTTACATCCTTCTTCCAGGAACATGATAACGTACTGAGTATTTTTACCACTATGTTAGGGTCTTGAATCTGGGGGGGGGGGGGGTCCATGATACTTTAATGGTATCTATGTACAGAGAAGAAACACTGTTGAATGAAGAAATTTGAAAATGCATCATTAAACCCTTCACACAAGATAGAAGATTGCGGTGAACCCTCCCTGTTAGAAGTACTGCAACTTTTCATTGGAGGCTGAAGCGGAAACACCTTAACTACTTGGGCTTTGATTGGCCTTACTTGGCTTGGCCTCCCCTGTTGACCAACAATAGCCGTTAGGTAATGAGTTTTTTTCTTACCCAGGTGGGACGCTTCAGTCTGATGTTAGCTCTGGCCTTCCTTGCCAAACCCATGGTCACCCAAGTCCTCTGTTATCAAGAAGTTACTCTAAGCAATTTGTAGTTACATTATCGCAGAACAAATGAGTGAAAGCTCCTGCCCTCTCTGCACCAGATATGGGGGATTGCTCTCTTTGATGCACTTTTGTGAATTCGGTTTTCATGGTTCATTCTGGTCCTTGCTATGGTCCAATGTACTAATTTTGTCAAGTAATAATCCCATGTACATGTTCAGGGGTGATTTTGTTTATCCACACAATTCAAGTTTTATATTGGTTGTAGACCCATCGTAATACATGTTGCATGATTTGGAAATGTTGTTTTGTTTATAAATCTGTGCACACATTTGAAGATATGAGGACTTCCTGCTATTAATCCATTAACAAGGTAGCTGACACAAGATCAATTCATCACATGTCAATTGGGGAAAATTATAATCAGATCAACAGACATCAAAATACACAGACCAGATATTTGTCACTTGTGTAGACCTGAGTCATCCATTTTCACTCAATTATTGAGAGGGATTGGGGCTAAATCTAAAAATATGCCACAGGAGTGCCAACAGCAAGCTAAACAGGGGGTCTTTGGTAATCAACCTAGGCTATGGAGGTCATTAACACCACCAGTTCAAACCCTCAAAAACCACATCCAAAAGCAAGAAACAATGATACTGCTTGAGTAGTTTCTTTCTCCGGAGACCCAAGAACCCCGCTCCTACCTCAATGTTATAACTAAACACCATTGACTGGCTGCCATGGGATACCCAGGCTGATCAGTGTAATTAGTCTACAGAGTAGCCCACCCCAATATGGGACCCAGGCCAGTTGTCTAGACAGAGGATCGGAGGTAACCTGCTGAGGACAGCCGGGGCAAAACACATGCCCCTTTGTCCACTGAGGTGACCCATTTGGGGAACTCTGACTTAATTGCATTGATTCAGTCTTAAAATACTACTTTTGTTTTATCAATAAACTTCCGAGTCCAACACAGTGTTTTTGTGTGTGGGTTTGGTTTGACACATGTTTTGTTTTTTCAAAAAGAGCAGACAAAAATCACAGAGAAATCAAAACACAATCTGCTGCTTTCAACACTTTTATAAATGTTCAAATAAAGTTTCCATCTCGTAATCAATGGCTTGTGTTCTTCCCATGCACAAGCTGGCGAATAAACACATAAACACCAAGTGAAAAACATTCAGAGGACCTCGTTTGAATTCAGCGTGCTTAGGCCAAACTTCAAAAATGTTGGTCCAGAATGCCCCACAGTTTTGAAAAATTCAGGGCAGACCCCTGATGGCCTTTGGTGGGGATTAAGAATATGTTTACAGTTAAAGATGTCACATTTTAATCCACACTGAAGAGAAAGATTGCAAACAAAGTGTTCTGATACGTCAAACTTCGAAGATTAATAAGTTGATATCATTCACACAAATGTCTCATCTCTCATCACTTAAGCCCATCTACAGATGCAAAGCTTGAAATCTTACAAGTTATACAGAAAGTAAAATCATGTTTTTTTTCTAAAGGGTTATTATTATTTTTTATTATAGTAAACATAGATCCTTACACATTGCTCATGTTTACAGAGTGATCTAAGTCAGCTAATCAATAAAAAGCAGCACTGCCCAGTGCCCACCAAAAGATTTAAACAATTTTAATTTCCTCATTTGAGAAACCTGTGTACAGAGTATTAGTGCTCCTGAATGACCGAAAAGAGTTATATTATGTGGTGGGTGTCTTTGTTAAGGTTCTGTAGCAGAGTATGGATACCATTTCCCATCATTGCAGAAGAATCTGCATGATGTACACAGGTGTATGTCCAATTGTCCGGTGCACCCCCGGTGGTGCCATGTGGATAGTCCAGGCCAGCTGTAAACTTTCTCCTCGGATCTTATTTCAATTTCAGCTAATTAGACAGGTGAAAATGTAATCATAACAATCACCAGTACTGCACACAGTGACTGGTCGATCATCCCAAAAATGTTGACGATTGAAATGGACTAGCGTCCTAAAGCTGCCATCTTGTTTTTCTAAGGTGGTGCCCCAATTAATTGTCTCTGACTATAGTTATGACCGTTGGCTCGTGCCTTGGAAGAATGCAATCTTTACTGTTCTGTCAGCTCTGGTGTTTCTGATCAGCTCAGAGAGTGTGGTTCGAGTCCCAGTCTTGACACTTGTGTCCTTGAGCAAGTCACTACATTACTGCATCATCCTTTGGATTGGACGTGAAGTCGAAGGTGCCGTGCTTTGTGTAATCACTAAGCGAAGGGGTTTGCCCCGGTGTTTCTGGCATTGCCTGCCGAGTGTGCCACAGCACATTGTAAACCTGTACACAGTGCTACATAAATGGGTCTTATAACTTACATAACTTCAAAACCTGTCTTAAATACTGTTTCTCTTTGTTCAAGCACCTCAAGCACCTTATTTCTAGATCTGTGCGCTATTCAAGACTCCAATAATATTACTGTTATTAACTTGAGACCTATTTTGATTATATTGTCAGTGGTAAAATTTAAGATGATTTTCGGGAAAGAGGAGGACTAGAAAGGTTTTTCTGTCACAAAATCCATTATGATACTTCCCCCTTAAAGGCACTGTACACGTTTGGTAATTACTCAAAATATATATTAGCATAAAAACTGAATTGGTAACAAGCAACAGAGAGCTGTTGATAATATAAAACATTGTAGGAAACGACTCCCTCTGAGGTAACATAGTTTTTGAGAAACAGGTAATTTCTCACTAAAATAATAAAAACTTCTTGCAAGAAGTTTTTATTCCTATCTGAAAGCACACAAATCTTTACAACAAGGGTGTTTTTTCTTTCATCATTTTCTTGCAACTTCGATGACCAATTGAGCCCAAATTTTCACAGGCTTGTTATTTTATGCATATGTTGGGATACACCGAATGAGAACACTGGTCTTTGACAATTACCAAACGTGTTCAGTGCCTTGAAATAAAGAGTGTTTCAACCTGAGGGAAACTGCATCTAAAGGTTGCATTGTCCTATTGATTGCTCCACTGAGAAGCTTGTCTTCACCAGGCTTGTGTGTGTTCTGCAGGATTTGAGAGCTAGCTTTGATCAGAAGATCTCTCATCTGCATCAACCGATGACTGCAATGCTTTGACAAGGAGTCAGCACCATCTCCACCTCTGAGATAGATTACGTGACAGGTGTGGTGTCGCTGAGTACCGTGCAAATCCCTCTCTCTCCTATGTGAACCAATACATCGTTTATACGCAAAAGGGCACCAGTCTTCCTTAAATAAAGCTGGTCATTACAGCTCTAGAAGTGAACTTCATGTGAAACCATGACTATAGTAAAAGCCAGCTGTGTACTGGATAAAAATAATAACTTTAGTTTCATATCTACATTAGATACTGTTTCAGATTGGTTTCAGTTCAAAGTTGTATATGGAAGTGAATGTGTGAAGGGCTGTAATGCCAAGTTCATGCAGTAACCCGATCTACCGTTTCAAACAAAAGAAGATTCTCAAAACTTTGGAGACAACTTTTCGAAGGGTTCATGGGGTGGGAAATAGGGTTGTTGGCACAAACAGTAAAACTTCTTGGACAGAGAATGGCTCAGATTGTTTAGAAAGCCACAGACATAAGAAAGTGTATGAACCATCCAGTGAATGGGTTGAAGGAAGTTGGTGATAACTGATGGAGCAATCTACTAATAACATTGAAAACAGACAGTGAAAAATCTCCTGCTGCTAAACATTCAAGACAGAGTCAGCTTGGAGGAAGCATGATAGGAAGATCTGAGTAACAGGCCGCCATTTATGACTAGCAGCAGTACACATGTGACGCCATGCCCATGGTCCAGACTCCATTGCTGTCACCTAGCCAAACAGAAAGCATTTCTAATGATAGTCTTTAAACTTTCAGCATGCCAAGTGGCCAAATTAGCCTCCTAACCTCTATCCAGGGATGCTCCCTGTGTAGTCTAATCCCTTCCTCTTCCTTCAACAAATTTGACCCACTGCCCCATCACAGTCCATAGCCATGGGTTCCCAGAGTTGACAAGTTGTTTACCTAAACGCTTGTATGATTTGGGTTCAGTTGAAATGCAACCAAGCTCTGCTGGATTCTGCCGGGCTTAAAAACAACAGTCAAAGAGAGGCTTCCAGGGTGCATTCAGGGTTTGTGCTACCACCACCCCTTGGCTAACCCTTGTCGTCACCCTCCTCAACCCGCCAGGTTACCACTGGGTAAGAATTAGCCCCTCAGTAACCCCAATTTGATGGGTGGAATCTTTCAGTCTTAACCACTTGTTCTTTATATGGCATGACGTGGAAAGTCCTAGTGTGAGAACTTCTTCACTGCCTGTTGTTTGGAAAAGGACACAACTTATTAGAAGAACTTCAGCGTTCTCTCCATGTTTTAAACAAAACCAATGGGGGGTCAGGAACACAAATAATGCAACTTCATCTGAATCTCACGAGGCCTTGAAATGGTGGCAATGCTTTACACTGGATACGTGCTTATGAAATATGGTCGAATTTAGAGCATTTGGTGTGGTTGTGGGTCTTCCTTCTTCAACATTTTAAGATAATGTAATCGTCAAAGAGGAAAACATATATTATGAGGATTTTATCTTATCAATATATCAAGTTTGAAGGGTAACAACTGTCAGTTCAAGGAACTGCCTATATGAATTGAAATATTAAGTACATTAATTATCTTCGGTAGTATTAGATAAGAACACATACTGTGCTGAACCGGTTTTTTATTATTATCTTGTTTGTTGGTTGTTGTTTGCCACTAAACTGTTGAAGGATTTTGAGTAAGTGCTGCAGCGGATTTAGGGTTAGTCCAGGATAAACAGCATTTTCAGGGACTCTCTGCAGAGTCGCAATCACCTGAAGGCAAACCCAGTGTCAACAGCTCCCTGTCAATTAGCTCAGAATACAAGGTGAGACTGAGGTCCAGTAAGCCCCTCTGTAGTGATTGGCCGAGCAGTAAGCCCCTCTGTAGTGATTGGCTGAGCAGTAAGCCCCTCTGTAGTGATTGGCCGAGCAGTAAGCCCCTCTGTAGTGATTGGCCGAGCAGTAAGCCCCTCTGTAGTGATTGGCCGAGCAGTAAGCCCCTCTGTAGTGATTGGCCGAGCAGTCTGTTGTATAGTGGTCTGGTATACCCTGTTACTTCCCCCCCCCCTTATGGACTATAAATAAGCCTTAGTTGGTCTTTGCCTCATTTTATTAAAACACCCAAAGCAAAAACTGTGAAATATGTTCATGTGTCAAAACAAGCCAAAATATTTTATATAAAAAGGTCGGACAATGATTTCAAAGTAAAAATAAAAAGTTTTTGTATCATTTTACATAATTAGCGCAATTTACAGTTGGGCCTTTAAGGTTCAGGACAGCTGTACTATACACGTTAGGTTCTACGAGTATGTAAATATTTCTTGTCAAAACCAATTATTTCCATGTGTTGCATTTCTCTTTGACACTTGCAAGTTGCAATGAATCATATGAGTATAGAGTTAAAACAAAAGCAACAATTGCAGTGTGGGTGACAAGCTTCAGAAAGAATGCATATAGCTCTCCCCAATAGCAAAACAAAGAACCGCAAACATCACATTTCTCTTGTCATAGCGTGACAAGTTAAATTCCACCCTCTTTTGACAAAACCAAGACCATCTTATTTGGGTCTTGAGTAAAACAAAAAGGCCACATTAAAATAACACGTTTTTGACCCAATTTATCTCACCTGGAAGTGATAAATTACTAGCATTCTGTTGAAAACTCACTGAGGCAAATTTGTTGTTTAATGGTTTAGGATTTGGTCTTCCTGGCTTGTTAAGTTCGAGAAAAGTTTGTATAACCCTGTCACATTCATTGATCATATCACATAAATTTCTTAACCTATGATGAAGTAATTGTGGCTCACATTTTGCAAAAATTGAACATTTCGGAAAACTAAATAAGAACTGTGGTACAACTGCTTGTCACAGATGCGTTGAAAGTTGTAATTGACTGCGAAGAAACTTCACCCACTAAAGCCCTTTTCACACCACCGAGCCAATTCCCAGGAAATGAAACCCCAGGAATTTCCTGGGAATTTTAACCCCACCGCCACCCCATGTTCGTTTCACACTTGACACAATATTCCTGGGAAAAAAAATGAACACTGGATATGCTCACCCCGCAGTTATCTAGCTAGACCCTACCCCAAAGCAGGGGTAGCTATTTCCCAGGAAATGGCTATTTCCCAGGAGTTTGCAAGGGTTAGCAATTCAGGTGTGAAAAGGTCAAATGATTTTTTTCCTGGGAAATTTGTGTGGAGTGAAAGAGACTTTTGAGTGATTGACTTATCCAACACCCAATTCATTTTGTCAGAAGACCTAAGTGATGGCGGTTGTATTCGTAATGAAATTGATATCATGATTAGAGATTTTCCAAACTAATTGGTTCTTATACTTCCATCCCCTGTCACCAATAATTCGCAGCTGACTCATCAAAACTTCACTCTATTATAACAGGTTTGGGAAAGTGTATTCTTTCACAAATTTATCAAATAATAAACCACAAGCGTTTATTATTTGATATCTGAATTAAAATCGCATCCCTTAAGGTGATCCCCTGGCTGCCGCTTCCCAGGTTGTATAATAAACTGTATTCCCTGGCTACACAGCAGTTAATGGTTGCATAGCTTCTGACTGGCACCCCCCCCCCCCCCCGAACAAAGATATTGACAAAATAGGGAGACCCCCAACAAGGGCTAGGTAGCTCAGTTGGTAGAGCGCTGGCACATTAATCTGGAGGTCGTTGGTTCAAATCCCGCTCTAGTCAATTTTTCTTTGTTCAACCCCAAATCTTTCATAAATTTGTTATACATATTCTTGACTTTTCTTTACAAGGCACTGATTGATTCAAAGATGATTTTCTCAATGAACAAAATTTGTTTCAGACGAGAAATAGCACTGGAAACAGTTAGTATTCCTAACTTTACAAAACTAACATTTAATTGCAAAATCAATATTATATTTTTTTTTATATATTTAAATTACTGAAAATCCTTTGAATGTGGACCATTTCTTAAAAGCAAATAAAATAAGCATTACATTTTTAGATTAAGCATCATTGAGGAATAACCAAAACACAGCCATATTAAGATGTTTATTACTTAGAACCATGAAAGACCTAATGTGAAATCCAAAAGATACTTAAACCATGCTCACTAGTCCATAACTGTAAATCTTATTATTTTCTTCCTTACCCGATCTTTGATAGGGGCATTGCTGGCATACCATCCTACAACTAACATCAACAGTAAAATTGTCGCCAGGCTGTGGCCAGGTGTTGTTTCGCCTGAAAAAATAACTTTTAATTAGCTCAAAGACAACATAATGTTTCTGTAGGAAATATCTTGTTGTACCCAAATGTAGCTGTGAGAATGGTCACCTTGTGAAGCTTAAGTTGGATGTGACTTAAAAATTACAACCATTAGAAAAACTTTGAAAATGACGTATGCAAAATGGTACCCTTTATGTTGTTTTCTGTTATAAGTCTGTAGACGTTTGATATTTAACTTGTGTTGGATCATAGATGATCATCAATGATTTTTTATTAGATCAATAACATTGGCATCCGTTGTGTAAAATTAATGAGCGAGAGTTTATTAAAAAACATTGGGTTGTTTGTACAGTGCTAGAGCATTGTCATGTTGCACTGCATCATGCGCTGAAAATAAAAGCCTTGAGTTCGCGCAAATGCAATTAGCGGCGAACAATTTATAACCAGAAAATCATTACGGGATTGGGCGGCCACTCACGCTGTCAAATGTTGACCAGTTGCTGCTGACGTCACTTCAACACTCTTGGGGTAAATTCGTTAAGATAATGGGGGAGCTATAATTTATCACAGTTTAAAGAGCTGTGCATTCCTGTCATAGTTGAGATATTACTCTTGGTGTCTATGACACGGTTGAACTTGATAGCTCAGCAATGTTCTGAATCTGATCAGTTGACGTATAAGGGCCACCCTGGGGTGTCACAGCTTAGCATTTAGTTGGCGTCCATCAAGCCCCCCCAGCCTGCAAACGGGCCAGGAATACTAACTTGAGCAGGATCCCCCCTTGAAATTGTTAGGAGGTAATGATTAATGATCTAAAAATGTTTATTGTAATGATCTGTGTAAAATGTTGCACACTTTCAGCTGAAAGTTCAGATTGTTTGGCTGGCTTAAGCACTTCCAATTAACCTTGTCCCCTCTCCATGAAACCATGGAGGTAGAAAAATAGTACAAATGTTTACCCCCCCCCCCTCCAATCATGATCTTTACCGCATGCCCAAAATAATATTGTGCCTTTGTAAATTAGAACTTTTAAATGTCAAATGACTGCCCTTTTGTGGGATTAAAACAAAATGTTAAGGTTTGCCAAGATGTTCTTTAATTCACTCCTTCAACCCAATTCCAATGGAAGTATGTTGGAAATTCATTCATATAAGAAAACAACTTTTGTTTTTTAAATGTAGTCCTGACAATTTTAGGATTTGAATAAAAAAAACAATTGAAGGAATTTCATACATTTCAAAAATAATATCAGCAACAACATTTGACTTAAAGGTACTGGACACGTTTGGTAATTGTCAAAGACCAGTATTCTCACTTGGTGTATCCCAACATATGCATAAAATAACAAACCTGGGCTCAATTGGTCATCGAAGTTGCAAGAAAATGATGAAAGAAAAAATACCCTTGTTGCACAAATTTGTGTGCTTTCAGATGCCTGAAAAATGCTTCAGGCCTGAAGTCTTTCTTAGATTCAAATATTTTAGTGAGAAATTACCTCTCCTCAAAAACTACCTTACTTCAGAGGGAGTCGTTTCTCACAATGCTTTATACTATCAACAGCTCTCCGTTGCTCGTTACCAAGTAAGTTTTTATGCTAATATATATTTTGAGTAATTACCAAAAGTGTCCAGTGCCTTTAACCAAAAAGTCCCTAAAAGTTTTTATTCAGTCTTAGACTTGGTTAATAAGGAGGATCCAGGAAATGGTAATTTCTCTAAGAGAATAATGCAAGAGATTCCAATCCGTGTCAACCATTTCCTCAACTTTATTGGAAAGCAGTGAGCATGAAGTTATCCAGACCCGGAAGAACATGAACCCGGAAGAACACGAAGGCCATAGCCTCTGTTGCCCTGGTTTTGGCCTTGGTGCCCCTTCAAAGGTTTCCCACAGACTCAGATTTTCCAATGGAAGTATCCTTCACAAAATAAAAATAGCCTTGCCCCGATGAAATTCCAGGTCTGGTAAATATGTCGTGAAAGTCAAAGCAGCGGCTTGGTAAAAGATTAGAATGAAGTTAATCAGTAAGGAATAATTTTATTAAAATTCTAGAGGTATATTTTACTATATTCGTTGCTAACATTACCTGTGAATACTTGAAATACTGGATTATCAAGTCAGCAAACAACCAAGCTATCTCATTAGTGGCACTTAAGCTCCAGACTGTTTATTAATGTTCAAAGCTTTTGTGTCAGTAAACCGAGGCCATTTTTGTACAGACACAAAATATATTACCATTGCTGATGTTAGGGTGAGTTAAACAGTTTAAGGGAGGGTGTTAACAAGACGTGTAACCATACTTTTTTCTTCCACTCAAAAACACAAACCTCCATCTTGCCTCCATGGTCCTAATAGACGCCATCGTTACAGGCAACTTGGGTTTTGGTTTTAAGCTTTGGCAAGCATTTAAAATTTTCCACACAGCCAAGTGGTTCACCGACCCATCAAGCAAGGAATTTGGTAGTAGAACTTCCGCGTGCTACATGCGTTATTTAGGCAAAACGCAGAGTCGTGCATTAAAAAAATATATTTATTTGCCTGTAAAGATGGTGGACTTTACACTGTGTGACATCAACTGCAATCTATCTATTTCGGTGACATTGTTGTCACGTTACTTGTACTTTTTGAAATGCATTGGAATGAATGTCCTCCAAATGATAACGTTGTAGCGTCCCTTTAAGACTCATCACTATCCCCGGAGTCAATGTGGTCTTAACTGAAGCTGTCACCTCCACATTCTCTTGAAATATCCTGACACAGTCCATTCGTAATAATTAGTTTCTCGTGATTGCACATTGCTGATGATGTGCCATCGCACTGGATAATAATAATGAACTTTCCGTACACTATTAGCCTGCGATATAAACATGATAATAAACATGTTGCTCAAGGCGATGTTCAACTGAAGCACAGAGCGTGATACTGTGATAGGTTCTTGTGACTTAGAGCATGAAGGAAGAAGGTAGGGTCATAGATTGGTAAGTACTCCAAAAATTTATGACCATAAAAACTGACTTAGTGAGAAGCAGTGCAGCTGCTGATAGTACTAATTATTTTGAGAAAGGATTCCCTTTGAAGTAATATGTTCTGGATAACTTTTCACCACAAAACATTTGAATCTGAGAAACGATTCATCATGAATCGTTTCTCAGATTCCTGAGGGGGGGTGTCCTTTCGTGAATCCTGCTGCCAGAGATGCGGTTGGTAACCCTTGTCACCTCACTAAACACGACATTTGTGCTCTTTTCTCAGACACTGTATTCAGCTGAAACTTTCACATGTGACTTACTGTGACTTTCTTTATAATTTTGCCAATAAATCAGCATTACGTTTACAAAAACCAATCTCTGACTCTACCTTTAAGGATCCTTGCATATTTTGAATAGATGCACAGGATGGGAATACTTTGCATGCTGGAAAAAGGAAATGAGTACATCTAGGTAAAATACAATCTCATTAAATTATGATTTGGAAAAGGCCTGACATAATGATTGGAATGGTGCAAGGGTCACTTTTTTGTACTGTTTTTTAATACTTTGCAAAGTGAATTGTAACATAAGTATCCCAGATTCGTAGGACTATTTTACCCTTAATGAACACATTTTAACTTCTGTTAATGTATCTTGAAATTATGATTGCATTTGCAGTGTAGACAAGTTTAAACCTGTACTTCGAACAAGGGTGTGTAAAGAGTAAAAGAGTATCACAAATCACTAATTCTAAACATCACATACCATTGGGAATAATACATGTATTAATTATTATTACTCAGTACCACCGTGTTTATGAATTAAAGACAATATTTTGTATGTTTTACCACCTCCATGGTTTTACTGAGCTCACGTACACCTTTTTTAGAAAGTTGTACATATTAACATACAAGGCTTTGAGTGGCTGAATTTAGTGGTTTTATTTTCCGGATGGGTTACAGGTCAGAAATGAATACAACTGTTGGTTTTAACTCACACCCTTTTTAGTCTTAGGTTTTTTTCCGGGCTACTAGAACTTGAGACCATGCAGGGGGGCCACACATGATCTTATTCCCCTACAAAAAGTATCCCTCTGGCATATGTTACAATTTTTAATCACACATGATATGAAACAAAATATTTGTAAACAATAAATTTCTCTTGTGGTTTATTAAATTGATATAAGTTTCCCTCTTAGCTTTTTTTTTTGCTATATGCACAACTTTGTAATTGACAGAGTGACACTGTTCAGCACACGACAGGCCTGGAATTACACGAAGGCCATGATGGCCATGGCCTCTGTTGCCTCTTTTTGGTCCTTGGTGTCCCTTCAAAAGTTTCCCATAGACTATCAAATTATCCAATGAAAGTGCCCTTTGCAAAAAAAATTTTTGTTCCATGTTTCGAATCCCAGCTTAGTTTCTTGCAATGCTTGTACTTCAGGAGGAATATTTACTAAAACATAAAAGATCCCATCTTGGTTTGATGCACCAATGACCTCAGGACATGTGTCCTACTAAAAAAGTGTAAACTTGGTGTTTCTGATACTATTATAATGAACACCTTTGTTTACAGGTTTCCTGAGGCTTCAGAGTTACAGCGATTGAGTTTGCTTTTGAGGCATCATTGATTTCATTAAAGGAAATATACCGATACTAATGTGAAACCCAAGTCAGCTTTGGGAGGTGGTTCAGGTAATTCACTTGGTCTGATATTGGTAACATAAAGCCACTAACAAGAATGTGGTCATCATAATCATCATCAACAAAACTCACTGATTAACAATCTTAGATTTAATCTCCAACAAGGTCGAGTAAGATTTTGTTTACCAAGATTAATTACATTAACTGTTGCGTTTTCTTTAAGGTTGTTTTCTCTATGTTACTTATTATATATTTCTTATAACATTGAGGATGACGTAAATAGGAAGATTCTCTCTGAACTTTATTTTCCGTGTAGCCCAAAAGTTTTTGATGAAATGGGTAATACAGTCATGCAGCGTTTTATAGGCATGTGGTGGGCTAGCCCAGTGGATCGGACTCCTTTGTTGCATAATGTCAGTCAGTGCTGTGCAACGGAGACTGGCGTGTTACCAGGGCTTGTGGTCTGCTTGATTCTTCCCTTTCTTCTTCAGCATTTTCATTGTCATCATCATGGTTAGCACCGTGGAATTCAAGGAAGCATCTGCCCTCACACAGGTTGACATTGCAGATGATACAGCCATGCCGTGTCATGGGGGTGTGACCGGCCGAGTTTGTCAGTTTCTTCCTGACACACCACCTGCATCTCTTTGCGTACTTTCCCGGCATTTTCTCTCTGCAGTGAGGCTGCGAGCATGAAACGGGCCTGGTGTCTGACTGCGGGAGAGCATTGCCTTTGGAGAAGCCAGCTATCAGCCCCTTGGCAACATCCATGGTGAAGCGGGCATGTGTCTTCTGGTTTGATTTGCCACTTGCCTGGGTGTCCTCACTCTCAGAGGAGTCTGGTCTGTCCTGGGGATGATGATGGCAGTAACAGATCCAGGCATTGACCCTGCATACATCAATCAGGAAGTACAACAGCTTCCGCCACCAGAGCTGAGATTTCCTAGAGCAGGAGTAGAATGAGCGAAGTTGGTCTGCTCTGTCTACTCCTCTTATGTGCTTCTTGTAATCTACAACTTGGTGAGGCACTGGAATGGTGGTAACCCTCTGCCTTCCACTCTCGTCGATGATCTTTCTGCTGAGGATATCTGCCCTCCGATCACGAAAGCCCTGGTGGGCTGTGCTAAGCAGTTCAATTATCCTGGAATCTTTCCAAACCACACAGGTCATCTGGCCATGCTGACGGGAGTAGAAGGTTCCCCGTGGCATTTTGTTCAGCCTTTTTACCTAATAAAAAAAAAGAATTATATTATTAGCACTTAAGGGGAAAACTAGAAACAATATTCAACAACATTATATGATCGACTGATAACATTAGGAAAAAGTATACAGGCAATGTAATAACAGAAAGTTTTATGAGTTTACAAAAGACCCCTTGCATACAAAACCTTTAAGGACAAATAATGGAAAAAAAAGCTTGTTTGCAATTGTAAAGTAAAACTGTCAGCTCATCATGAGCTTTCTTTTAACAACAAAGTGACGCTGCTGTCAAAGTTTCTGACTTCATATGCAAGGTGTCTGTAGTGTTTAAAGAATGCACCTTCTTATAGTACATGGGGTTCTTGTCACGATTGGATGAGAACTCTATTGGCAGCCCCTTGCTGGAGGATTTAACAGCCCCTGTGAGGTAGGTCTTGTTTGACAGTAACTTCTCGGCCAGTGCCACTGATGTGTACCGCTTGTCTGTGAAGATGTGGTGGTAACGATCCAAGTTTGGAGCTGCAACAGCCATTGTGATATCGAGCATCTTTGCAGGCTTCCCCTCTTTATATGGATGGACCATAAAGTTAGATATGTACCCTGTAACAGCATCAGCCATGGCGTGAATTTTAAAGCAGGCAGTAATTTTCCTCAAGGGCATGGTCAAAGTTTTTTCGCTGTTTTTTAACCCGGAATATTGGACCATGGCCTCATCGATGGCTAAATGCTGACCCAGGTTGAAGTTGGCATTGCACCTCGAAACGACATCATCCCACAAGGGTTGAATGGGATAGAGTGGCATATTCTTCATTGAGGCCTGTTGGTGTTTCTTGTTAAGGAACTGTGATGGGTTATAAAGCAGGTAGTTCTCAGGGTTGGTCTTCGGATCAGCACAGGCCAGGTGTTTAGAGAGCATGTCAAACCGGTTGCGAGTCATGGTGGTCGCTATCAGCCGGTTGTAATAACCTGGGTCCGTTGACCAATAATCCTGGTAATCGGACGTGCGCACCAGACCCATGACTATTCTTATGCCAAACCAGGCTTTGATTTCTTGAGCAGTTGTTGGTGTGCGCTTCCCGTCCGTCAGCAGAAGATTAAAGTTTGTCCACTCGGTCAACTTGGTGAACATGTCCAGACTGAAAAATTGGAGGAAGTACTCTACTGGGGACTGGTATCTTTTGAAGGTTGGTCCTTTTGGTTTTGCTCCTTTAAATTTTCGTACTGTAACTTTCTTGAGAGATTGAGTCCAACCCAAGTAGTCTGGGACAAACACTTCACCATCTTCTTTGGGTGGGTCAGGGTCATGGTCAGAGTCAGGCTTCATTAGTGTCTGTTTTCCGTTCCCTTTTCTCATCTGTCCCCTGTTTGGATGATTTCCCCCGATTCCTTCATCCTCATCCTCCATTCTTTGATCTTCCACCATTTCACTATTCTCCTCCATTCCTACATCTTCCTCTTTTACACCATCCTCCCCGATTCTTTCCTCTCCCGTTGCTCCCCTCTTGTGTGAGCTTCCTCTCATTGCTCCATCTTCCTCTAGTCTGTACTCCCTCTCCATTCCTCCACTCTCCTCTTCTCCATCCTTGCACTCAACACCAAGTCTGCACTCTGCCACTACGTGCTCTTCCTCTTTGTCTGGCAGTAGATTGTCAACAATCATGTCAAGATAAAACTCCTCTTCCTCCTTAGAAACCTCTACAGCAGCCTGATGGTGTCGTGAAGTCTTTGGTCTTTTGGCTTCCATACAACTTCTCTTGAGTGCTTCTTTCAGTTCTTGTCTGGCTGGTTGATTCTTGTGTGTTTGTGGTGCAAGATCTTTGCCCATAGCCGTTTTATCCTGTCCTCCCTCTCCTTCCATATTGGAGACAACCTCTGCAACAACTCCTAGTAAAAGCTTGAGTATGATGGCATTACTTTGCTGTTTCTACAGTCAGCAAAATTGCTGTCTTCTGTAGTCTGCCTGCTGTCTTCTATTAGAGTGTGGTTTCCCAGCAGTCTAGCACTTGTCATTTTGGAGTGGGGGATGTGATGCTTAGTACGTGAAATATGAAGCAGTTATCAATCCTTTTGATTTTCATTTAAAGAGCATCAGAATATTTGATCATATGTGTAGATTGATAATTGCAAAATATTACTCATGAAGGTACAGTAAGTTTTAATATTAGTAGGACATATTGCTTTGGAACTACCCATTCTACTCTAAGTGGTAGAGTCCAATAGCCCAGTATCCTTTACTACATGCGCTAGTGAAATACAATCTATTTGCATTTCCCATGACTCTGTGTGCAGCATAATGGCAGTGATCCAATTTCACATGGGTGACCCTGCTCAATGCAACGAGGTATAATGGCAACAACAGCAGAGTTGTTACCCTGCTAAACATGCATGAACCATGGACGCTGTATCAATTGATGTCCAGGTCTGTGCTATGGTCTGTGCATCTACTTAAATGTAGCTCTCGTTTTGACTGCTGTATGATATCAATATTCCCCATATATTCATGATCAATTTGAGAAATAGATCTTAAAACCAGTCACTGTAGCTGACTTGCTGTCACAGTTGCTGACTTGCTACCTGTGTTGACAAGATTGATGACCTAATGAAATAATAATCATGGAAAGGAAAGTGAATTCTCCCCCCTCAAAAAAAAAAAAATTTTAAAAAAATGGAGGTACTGTTGGAGTGGAAATTTCACATGTTATTTTCATAATGTGCATCTTGAAATTGTACGATTTGTATGAAATGTTGTCTCTAAAAAAACAACTGTGCACATTACTTTTTATGGTTGGGATAATGCTACTGCCAGATAGAAGTTGAATGAATTTTCAAAATAACTTTCATCTGTTAAAAACTTGGTGCAGGTAATCTTAGCTGGCTTTTGAAATTTAAATTGTTTCACCCTCACCTAGTCTTGGTGCAAGACCTCGTTTTGATTTGTCAAAGTTTTCCCCGCTTGAGGGCGCTATTATCCACAACCGCTTTTACAAAACACGAATGGCCCCTTCTTGTGGGGCGCTCCGTGTTGTAAGAGCGGTTTTTGGATGAGAGCTCCCTCTCACGGGAAAAATTGTGACAAGTCACAACGAGAAGGTCTTGCACCAAGACTTAGGCTGCATCCGAATTGGCAACTACAGCTACGGCTACGGCTGTTGCTAAGGGTGTTGCTAAGGACGTCCTATTCTTCAATGCATGATGACGTGGAAATCTAGCCGTAGCCGTAGCTGTAGCTGCCAATTCAGACACGGCCTAACACTCACCACAATATTTCTACTAAAAAGGCTATCCTTTATTGACTCACTCAACTTCTTTTTGAATAACTGGTTTCTTGGTAATTGAAATTGAGATCAATATGCAACAGGAAGTGTACATGTACTGCGTCACCTGTGTTCTGAATGCTTTCCCACTGTGAGCTAATTTATAACAGTTTTTTTCACACATTGACAAGCTTAAATTGCGTTCAATTCTATGGTTTTCCTTATACAGATATTAAGGAAGCCACTACTGTGCAGGATGTTTCCTGCACAGTTTGCCAAGGAAGTATTAAACTCACTGTGTTGAACACATTGTTGGTTTAGTTCTTCCAAACATCTGTTACCTACTCCAACAAAACATTGTTACTTTTTGCAGATATGGCTGAAGCTATTTCTACCTCCATGGCCACACAAAGTCAAACTTTAAAACATGTGTTTGTGACTGTCAGCTTGCAGCATCTCAAAGTTAGATTTTTTTTTGTCCCTTTTTATTTACAAAATGTACGTGGTTCATTGCTTGCTAGGTTGAGAGAGTTTATTCAAAGCAGGTGCCAACAGGTCATATACAGTAAAATTGGAAAAGGTCCAAAACAGAAAATTACATCAAGTACAATGAACTGTCACGTTTAAAAGTTATCGCTCCCCCCTTCCTTCCTCCATGCTTAAACATAGGTTTGATTTGGTTCATTCAGCTTTCAAGAGCAGTCCACTATTTGTGTGAACTTGCGATACAAAAGGGCATATGATATCACTTTGCTCCAACAAAAGATATTTGGCTGGCAGCCATAAGTTTATTGAGGTTAGCCCTGCTAAACACCCCTCCTTGGTTACCCAAACAGTCTGGGGGCGCTTTATTCGTATTGATTGCCGCTAATTAACGGAACAGCCAAGCCCAGTGAAATGTCATCTTTTAGTGGTCGGAACTTGAGGGACCTGCTTGGCTTGGGACCCGGTTTCCCGCCTCGTGTCCCTGTGACAGGAAGATAGAGGAATTTCCCTCAGACTGAGTAATTCATAAATCTGATGGTTTTGGAGATTGCAGGGTGCCTAAATGTCAAAGTGGCTTGCTGGTATGGGCAACTGGAAAACTGCCCAAATTAAGACATTTTGTAGTAGAATGAATGTAATTTACTGAAACGTTCTGTTATTTAAAGGCACTGAACACGTTTGGAAATTGTTAAAGACCAGTGTTCTCACTTGGTGTATCTCAACATATGCATAAAATAACAAGCCTGTTAAAATTTGGGCTCAATTGGTCATTGAAGTTACAAGAAAATGATGAAAGAAAAAACACCCTTGTTGTACAAATTTGTGTGCTTTCAGATAGGAATAAAAACTTCTTGCAAGAAGTTTTTATTATTTTAGTGAGAAATTACCTCTTTCTCAAAAACTATGTTACTTCAAAGGGAGTCGTTTCCTACGATGTTTTATACTATTTAACAGCTCTCCGTTGCTTGTTACCAAGTCAGTTTTTATGCTAATATTTGTTTTGAGTCAGTACCAAACGTGTACGATACCTTTAAAGAAAGACAAAAAAGTGACAGTGGAGCATTTACAAAAATGACAGAAACAATACATCAGTTTCTAACCACTGTTGAAAGCTTTTGAATGATAACAATATTATGTGTGATGATCTGTTCCTTGTTCGAAAAAGGAAAGTTTTATAATGTGTTTAAATCATCATGTTCAAGGAAATAATTGAGGAAGCAAATCAAACGATAATATCTAAATGACAACTTACACTCATGTATCCTGTTTCCTTTTAACAAAAATTAACATACAACTTACAACAGTTATACTGGTGAGAGTTCAAAGTGTTTATTAGCAATAAAAATATCCATACAAAAAACAACTTTAGTTTCAGAATCATTGCATTTTTAACTATTATTCATCAGGTGACCTGGGGCCGATTTTACAAAGAAATAAGACTAGTCTTATCTGAAGTTAGGACCAGTAACTGGTCTTAACTTAGGACTAGTCCTATCTCTTAGCATTGCCTAGGACTAGTCCTAAGTAAGGAAGAGTTTTGTGAAATCGACCCCAGTTCTCATAGTGACAATTCAAATACTCTAGTTCAGGAGTCGATTTCACAAAACTCTTCCTAACTTAGGACTAGTCCTAGGCAGGGCTAAGAGATAGGACTAGTCTTAAGTACTAGTCCTAACTTAAGACTAGTCCTATCTCTTAGCATTGCCTAGGACTAGTCCTAAGTTAGGAAGAGTTTTGTGAAATCGACCCCCGGTGCGTTACTGCATAACCTCCTCAAATGGGATGTAACATGCAAATGCTCGTGGCTAGATACTCATGGCATAATGCAAGATACCTGACTTTTTGTTCTCGCTTCAGAAAGCATGTTTTGTTACATCTGCTGGAATTGGGAAAAATAACCTGTATGGCTATTGGTAAATTAGAGACTCATTATTATTTAAATATTTGTTTAATGACAAGATCTAGAAACTGTAATTCCTGAACAGTGTTGTTTATTGAGGCCTCCTGTTTTTATGAATGTAGGGAGTGTCTTCTACATGTCCAGAATTTACATCTTCTTTGACGATATAGTTGTTCCTTCAGCTTTGAATCACAGCATTAAAAGACAGAAGGTGCAGTTCTGAGGTATTGAAGTTAGGAAAAAAAAGCAGGAATGTCTTTTTTTTAAAGATTTCAAAAAAGTGGAAATCTGGGATAGCAGCTGTTGGTAATTGTTATGCTTTCAACTTGACATTGCTAATACAAATAATACTGCTGAGTTTGGGTTCATGTTGATATTAAGTCCAAAGTTCAGTTCCACTACATTCTCATCAAAATGCAATGATGCAACAACAGTACAAACGGTTAATATACAGAATTTTTAAATGTCGACATCAAAAGCAATGTAAGTACACGGACATGTCCAAGTGTGGGGCTCAAAATGAACTGAAGTATCTACTTATTAGAGAATAAGTTGAGAGTTTGTATTTGTCCGAGTGGTTTCTTTATGATGGAAAACCAGAATCGGCACTTCTAAAATTCAAAGGTTTTTCTTTTATATATAAATGTTAATGGCGGTGATTTTATATTGGCTGCACAGACTTTGATAAGGACTGCTAATTACGGTTACAGAATTACTATTGGAGGTATTTGGTGCAGGTAAATCAATATTGTTGTAGCCGTTTTTAGGAAATTAACACCATAAGTTTTTACTTGTTTTTGAAACTGTTCTTGGCCAGGTGTTTGTCACAGAATGATATGAATAGGAGAGGAAAACTATGGCTGTGTCCGAATTGGTGGCTACGGCAGTGGCTACGGCTGTTGCTAAGGTTGTTACTATGGGCTGCCTATGCTTCAACGCATGTGATCAAGCCACAGCCACAGCTGCTATATTCGCACGCAGCTGGGCCCACTTCCATGGCTTTGCCTACTGTGGAATTCTGTGACTACAGCCAATATAGAGTCATGCGCTTGACAGGGCGCCGTAAGTGCAGAATGCTGTGGTGAACAGTGCCATGAAATTGGGCCCAATGATGGCCAAGTCTGGGCTTGACACCGACAGTAATTTTGCAGTGGTGTATTGTACCTCGTATGTGCATTGGAAATCAAAATAATGAATTGGAAGCCAAAGCTGGAACCATGGTTTCAAAAATACCTAGAGCACCCCCTACAAATGTCAATGATGCACAATTTTGTAAGAGAAATGTCCATGGCAGGGTTCTCCCCATGCACAAGCTAGCGTATTGGGCCGATATGCTCGATTTGCGTGCCGATATGCGCAAATTTTGGCCGATATGAAGAAGAAGAAAAAAAATAATATTAATTTATATATATTTTGTATTATTGTTATTTCACAAAAACATCAAGAGAAAACTATATAGAATGCTCCAGATTGCACAGTAGGGCTTTTGAAAACCAAGATAAACACCAAGGAAAACATTCCGAAAACCTTGGCCAAACATCCAAAAAATTGCCCAATAGTTTTGAAAAAACCTGGGGAGAATCCTGCATGGATTACATACATATTTCAATCATAGTGTGGGTATAATGTGCGTATACACGTTATGCGTAATCATGTTATGCATGTACCGTATGAATATAATTTGATATCCAAAGTGTACAGGCTAGGTCAGCCCTGTAAGGTTTATGCAATATACAGTATTTCATTTAATGTTATTAGAGGAGGATGATTTGCGTGTGCTTAAAGGTATCGTACACGTTTGGTAATGACTCAAAACAAATATTAGCATAAAAACTGACTTGGTAACAAGCAACGGAGAGCTGTTGATAGTATAAAACATTGTGAGAAACGACTCCCTCTGAAGTAACGTAGTTTTTGAGAAAGAGGTAATTTCTCACTAAAATAATAAAAACTTCTTGCAAGAAGTTTTTATTCCTATCTGAAAGCACACAAATTTGTACAACAAGGGTGTTTTTTCTTTCATCATTTTCTTGCAACTTCGATGACCAGTTGAGCCCAAATTTTCACAGGCTTGTTATTTTGTGCATATGTTGGGATACACCAAGTGAGAACACTGGTCTTTGACAATTACCAAACGTGTTCAGTGCCTTTAATACTCACTCATGGATTAAGCCTGGACCCTGTGCAAGAAGACCTCGATTCGCACATACTGGACTCAAAAGCATTAACAACTGTGGCGTGATAATGTTACATTATCCACTGCTATTATAACCATAACCTACTCTATGCCGACCAAATAATGACATTCATTTTCTTCTTTTGTGTATTGTACATCCGTTTAACTTTAAAAGTGGCAATTAATTGCACTTAACAATACATTTAATAAAAGTTGTTCTGTTTATTGTCTTCCAATTATGACCAACACTAACTCCAAACAAATAATGTCAGTATTTTCTTTTGTGAATGGTTCATCTATTTAACTTTAAAAGTGACAATTAATTGCGTTTAACTACTTCTAACTGTTTCTAAAACAACCACATCCTATGGCGATCGTGCCTGTTCTGTTTCTGCTCCCAACTCCAGGACTCTTGACCGTTAAATATCAGAGTTATAGAATCTCTGGACTTTTTCAAAAGTATGCTTAAAACACACTTTGTTCATTATTGTTTATGACCAACTCTATATTGTGCTTATCCACTTGATTTTGTTAGTGCACGTATTTCCTTCCTCCATGGTGCATTTAAATTTCTCTTTATTGTGCACTTAATTGCGTACATGTACCTTCTATACTTTGTAATTCTGAGTATTTTGTGATGTTTGTTTTTGCTTTTCTATTTCCTTTTTCCCAGTGCCTCCGAATATGTTTAGTCACAGATAGAAGGCGCTTTACAAATTCTGTATTATTATTTTTTATTTTATTATTATTATAAAGTTTGACTAGAATTGCTTTCTTTCTCCTCCATTCTATCAGGAATGTCCACATCCATTAGGACCAGTTGGTTAAGAAGATTTATGTGCAGAATCCAGTAAGAAGGATAGTGAAGGCAAACAAGTGTAGCAAACATTTCCGCTTATGGGTTGCCTGTGCTTACACTTTTTTTCAAGGTAAGTTCCTTTCTGAGTTCCTTTTTTAACCAGAAAGGTGTTTTGCTTGCCACTCAGGAAAAACAACTTTGTTTACAGATTTACAATGTTGACAAACCTGAACTTGGTTTCATAAACATTGCTCACAGGTGCGCACGATACTTCCTCGTATGATGCTATAATTTTATCACGTTAGAAGTTCACTTAAAGGTATCGTACACGTTTGGTAATGACTCAAAATATATATTAGCATAAAAACTTACTTGGTAACAAGCAACGGAGAGCTGTTGATAGTATAAAACATTGTAAGAAACGACTCCCTCTGAAGTAACGTAGTTTTTGAGAAAGAGGTAATTTCTCACTAAGATAATAAAAACTTCTTGCAAGAAGTTTTTATTGCGAATCTGAAAGCACACAAATTTGTACAACAAGGGTGTTTTTTCTTTCATAATTTTCTTGCAACTTCGATGACCAATTGAGCCCAAATTTTCACAGGCTTGTTATTTTATGCATATGTTGGGATACACCAAGTGAGAACACTGGTCTTTGACAATTACCAAACTTGTTTAGGGCCTTTAAAGCAACCGAACAATACTACATGATCATTCCTTGATAAGATTTTGTAATCTAAGTGCTTGAAATTTACACTGGACTGCAGGCCCAAGGCCAGTGTCTGTAGCATTGGACCAGTCCAACAGTCTTGTGTTTTTCAATTGAATAATAAAACCTGACTTTTTTATACCATTGATTAAAGAAAAAAAGGTTTTTCAAATGTTGACTTTGAGTCTGATAAATATTTTTCAATTCTTTTGAGTATCAAAAAAGTATACGCGCCCATAAAACAAATAAGATCGATCTTCTCTTAGTGCTTGTTAAAAAAAAACAGTTTATCTGTTTATCTATTGAACTGTGTAGATTTTTTCTGGTCGTGTAAAAAAAATGTTGGTCCAGTAAAACCTTTTTTAGCTACAAGCCCTGCGGTTTTGTGGATTTTTTCCACAAGTCGAGGCCTGAATCTTGGAAGTTCCCTTAAAGGCAGGGTATACTTTCGGTAATTGTCATAGACCTGTATCCTCATAACATATGCATAAAATAACAAACCTGTGAAAAATTGGGCTCAATTGGTCATCGAAGCTGCAAGAAATTAATGAAAGAACAAACACCCTTGTTCCATAGAATTGTGTGCATTTATATGCCCGGTCGAGAAAGGCTTCATGTATCTCAGATTTAAATTTGGGGGTGAAAAAATTACCTCTTTCTATAAAACTACCTTACTTGAAGGGGGTCATTTCTGACAACGTTTTATACTATCAACAGCTCTCCAGTGCTCTTTACTAAGTAAGTTTTTATGGTCCTTAACTTTTGGAGTAATTACCTTTAAAGTTTGGAAAAGTGATAACCCAACAAAACTTCCTGATCATTCCTTGGTTTCATTCTGGTTAATGCAGTAAAGTATTTACCCATGAAACTAAATTTTGCAATGGAGTGAAAGTTTACATTACATTTTTTATTTTACCAGGTGACTTGTGGTTTTCACTTTCAAAATTTCTAGTGAATTGTTTTTTGTTATCGGTTTCCAACTGTCATGTAACACTGCCGGGGTTATCACAACTTTCAGGTGTTGACAGCGGAGCATATCAAACCCTTGGGCCTTCACCAGCCGTGTTTTCATCTCGCAGCAAAATACAATAGAAAAACAGCTCCATTGTGGTCATTTATTTCTTCCAAAATACAAGTAAACACGCTGCGAAGGTGTGCTGCTACACACCACAAATAAATCCAACAAATAATCAGAGAGACAGACAGAATGGAACATAAAGGTCGCCAGGTTTTTCTTTTTGAAGTGACCGCAGGAATCTGAGCAGTTACCCTTCAGTGAGGGTTGATTGCTCTTTGGTCCGTTTTCTGGGCTTTCAGCTCTTAAAATAACCATTGTGGAGTGGTCTGTCTGGCCCATTATGGGGGATTTTTAAGGGTGTGTTTGTGTCCAGGAATCCCAAGGAGTTGGACTTCGGACCCTGGAGGCACTTGCTAATGTGATGGGTCATTTAAACCCAAACTATATCCGTTTGTTTCTGGGTACATGTCGGTTTCGGGGATGAGGTGGTTGGAACTGTGGTTTGGAGAGAAAAGGGAGCTGGTGGAAAACACTTTTGTGTTTTTTTTCTTCAAACGGACAGAGTATATAAGGAGAGATAAATGGCATTTCAAGTTGTGTATCCGAGCCTATTGACCCAACCCACCTGGGCCCAATTTCATAAAGCTGTTTAGCAGAAAATTGGGCTTAGCAAATCAGCACAAATTAGCGGGGAACCAGTCACAATAAATATACATTACACGGTATTTTGGCTGGTAACCTGTTTCTGCTAAGCAAGATTTTTCTGTGCTTAGAAATTTGTTGTGCTACAGCTTTATGAAATTGGCCCTGACATCATCATCACAATAATCTCAGCTTGCTTGTGCCATTTTTGTTTAGTCAATGGCCCTGTGTGTACTGTTAGACAGTTTAGTGCAAATTTTAGGCGATGTGGCGTTTACCTGTTGACTCTCAAAATGATGATGTGCATGCAAGTTGGCAATACCATATACATGTATTAGTTCTGAACCTTACAGATTAGTAAATTGTGAATTTGAATGTTTCTGACCTTTGTGTCTAGCTGTAGCCAAAACTAACTGTGAAAACCATTCAGTATTGTGTAGCCCTTTCATTCATGCCAACTCTCGAAGGGGTTGACAGCAACCGTGTCCCCATGGTTTACTTTATTTCCAACCATGTTTACAATAGTAAACCCTGGGAGGGAAACTCCTTACTTGGACCCTGATTGGACAACTTCAGTATTCACCATTGATCTCTATGGTATTCACCATGTTTACAGCCAGACTATCCTAATTTGCATACGTATCCAAAAATTTTGGATATTCAAATGATCCAATACCAGGGTGAGAGAGCGGTCAACCTCGTACTGCTCGACACACTTTGGGGACGAGGTTGGGGTTGACAGTGACCTGCTCAGATTTTGCTGTAAATTGTCTTTAAAAAACTTGAGAAGTTGTACTGATATACACGCGATGTTTTGTTTCTTGCATAGAGAATGTTTTCTGCAATGAGTTTTGCTGTCTGTTTGTTCCCAATAGCCAATGTTGCCCCACAGAGCACTTACCATGCACATGATAAAATTTTGGGGTGTGGGTGTGTGTATGTCCACACTGGGAGCTCCACACTTCCCCCAGATCATTCCATACTCTCCATATTTTTTTAAATATCCCGATGCAGGGTTTTAAACCATTTTAAATTGATTCCTGAGGTTTGGACTATTTTCCCCTCACCCCATGCACCTGTTAAACCAAATCACCCCTTCAATCTCACCACAAAATTCCCCTCCTTTTGGAAGTCTAGTCACAGCCTGCAGATATTATTCTCTACCCATAATCCTGGGGGTCTAAGCTATCCTCATGGTGATAGCCCCTCGGCAGTATTCCCAAGACTTTTTCACCCCCCCCCCCAACTCTCCAATACCCCTCTGTTCCAGATAAGTAGCAGTTTATTCAAAAGGCCTATGGTGATGCTAATCAGCATTATGCTGTTAAAAAATGGAAAGGGTTGGTTTCCTGTGTTCTCCTGGTGAAAAACAACCTTAGCTGAATTGGCCTTGTTGTATGGGAACCTGTTTATAAGATATATGTAGAAAATTACTTGGACAGCGTGTGACTGCCGTGGGTATTTTGTAGAAAGATTTTTTAACAATTTTGTTTTTAATGTACACTGTTTTCACCTTGTTTAGTATTGAGTTGGTGTTTTAGAATAGATAAAGCTTTGATGGTAGTGCTTTTCAAAGAGTGCTTATCCCAGTTTAAAAAAACACCAAACATTTAAGATTGTAAAACCAGCTGACCTTTTATGTATTTATGATTGTTTTATAAAATCAAACAGAACATCTTCCTCTTTGTACCTATATTTTGTTTTGTAGTAACTTACTTTTTGCTGACAGGTTCCATTCTATTTTCCCCCATCAATCTTAACTTTTTCTGCAGTAGAAGTTGTCATACATTTTACTTAAAGTTTGTTTGTTTGTTTGTTTGTTTGTTTATTTTATTTCCATTCATACATTCACGCACTGATTGGTAAATCCAAACCAATCAATACATGGTAATAAAACACAATTCAAAGAAAAAAATGATTTATTTTTTTAAATAATAATAACAGTATGAATGGGGGTGTCATCCTGAGAAGGCCTGCTGTGGTAGGAGCACCCAAAACTGCTGACAACATTTAAATAACATGTAAAGTTATTTTCAACATGGAAAGAGTACACAATAGCCCAGTGAAAGTAAATTAAGAGCACAATCACATAATAGTAACATACATAGGTTTCTGCCTAAAACAAAACTAATTACTGCCTCGTTGATTGTAGACAGGAATAACGATTAAGTTTCATACACACAAAATTATCATACTTGGACAAATAGAACTCCTTGAGATGTTTCACACAAACTGTTCTGGAGGAATTAACAACATCATTTCTGATATTGTTAGGAAGAGAATTAACAATTTCTGGTAAATTATGTCGATAGTTAGCAGATGAATCATTCACTCTACAAGTTATTGCTTCCTCTATGAAATCTTAGGTGCATTAGTTCAACTCATGCTGCCAAATACAGCTTTATATAGTCTCTGCATTATTCAAGGAAATTGATGAAAAACAATGATAACAGATAAAAACTTTTGGCACGGGAAATGCTTTTGAGGATGTGCTGGTTGTGATAACACCGAGCCAGAGCTTGTACATGTATATATTTTGCTATGAGTTTGCAAGAAACCCAAACAAAGGCTTTCTAATCTTTGAAATGCAGGAAGAATTCAACAGCAAAATTGCAGGCTAAATAAAGATAAAAGAAGGGGATCATAACATATGTGTTCTGACAATAGAAATTGAAGTAGTCCGAAGGTGCGTTAGTCCGAAGGTTCAATAGTCCGAAGGTTCGATAGTCCGAACGCACAAATTTCCCATAACAGGGGGTTCATTAGTCCGAAAATGAAATAGGGTTCGTTAATCCGACCATTTGATGCGATAGTCCGAAGGTTCATTAGTCCGAAGGTTCATCGATCCGAAGGTTCACTAGTCCGAATCGACGATCGAACCTTATTGTAAATTCGGACTATGAACCTTATTGTCAATTCGGACTATTGAACCTTCGGACTATCGAACCTTCGGACTATTGAACCTTCGGACTAACGAACTTTCGGACAAACGAACCTTCGGACTAACGAACCTTCGGACCATCAAACCTTTGGACTATAGAGCTGTAACCGAATTATCACACTGTTTGCTTTCATCTTACAGAGATCCCCAATCCTTAAAGGGAGGGTTTAGGCCTACCTTTCGTAATTACTCAAAAAATTAATGACCATTAAAACTCACTTGGTAAGAAGCACTGCAGCTGTTGTTAATGTAGAACATTTTTAAGAAACAATTCCCTTCAAAGGAATGTGGTTTTAGAGAGAGGGATTCAAAAACATTTCGATCTGATATTCAAATCATGGATTATTCTTCCTGCGCGGACATAACCGCTCCAGATTTTGGGCAATATCTCAAAAATGCTACCACATTTTGAAATGAATTTTTTACAGGTTGGTTTTATTGTATATATCTACATTTAGATAGGATTAGAACAATCAAACGGTTCCAAAAACCAAAGGGATACTTTGCCTTTAAGCTTCCACAATCTTTAAACTCTGTAAGTTGCTCTGTGATACGAGCATGTGACAATATTAAGTAACCACATTGGTTGGCTGAAATGGATGCATTATACTAAAATCAACCAATGAAATATCAAAACAAATAAAAATACCAGCTTTGTCCATCATAACTTGCATAACAGCCCAAAACTTTAAAAAGTAAATGGATCAACCAATTCCGTTTGTTTAAAAAATCAGTTGCTATGCTCATGGCCGAGCGGATAAGAGCACCGGACTCAAGCTCTGGTGTTTCTATTCAGCAGATTGTGGGTTCGAGTCCCTGCCTTGACACTTGTGTCCTTAAGCAAGACACTTATTGCTGCATCGATGGGACGTAAAGCTGTTGATCCCGTGTGTTGTGTAATGCACGTAAAAGAACCCAGTGCACTTATCGAAAAGAGAAGGGGTTCGCCCCGGTGTTCCTGGTTTGATCGGCAGCATATTGTGCCACAGCACCTTGTAAACCATTACATGGTGCTATGTAAAGGACTTGGTCTCATACTTCAAAAACGTAGCTCCACAATACCTTGCAGGAAAATAATGAACGTTAAAGCGCCTTGAGCGTCACTGAGTGACGGATATGTGCACTATATAAGAAGCCACTATTATCATTAGGCATGTGTCTATCATCTTCAAAATAAAAGTTATCCACTTGTGTTGTTAGCAGAACCGGATTGTGTTACATGTATTAGCATTGTTAGTTTTGTATTAGCTGTTGGTGCATTTATCCTTATGTGGAATGATGAACAAGTTTTCCCACGTATATTAAATTAGCAGTAATTTGATAAAAGCACCAACACTGCCCAGTATCTTGATTAGTTTCATAAATATCAATATTCATATCTGTATTGATATTAGCGATTTATTGGTTTCTCTTAACGTAATACCGTGCACACAAAGCCAACATTATTTTAGTCAATCCAGGGAACAGTTTCGTCCAGCAATTTTGCACTGAATGCCAATATTGAGTAGCAAATCGTGATTTTTGAGTAGCAATTGATACAATTTGTGGAGCATTTTGCTCTGCTATACAAGGAAAATTGTTCACTGCAATTCATCCAGCTAGCTCTCAGGTAAAGTTTCTTAAAATAACATGAGGAACTCCACACAAAATAAGTGCCCTTGATTTAACAAAAAAAATTGTTTACCATTAATATTTGTGCGTGTTTTTGCCTATATACGAAAAGGCAAGTAAACTTGAACCACTGTGCTGTGGATAGTGATGATTTTTTAAAACACACAGCCGTTACACTTAAAATGAGATTTGGGACATCAGAATGTACTCTTTATAAGCAGAGCCTCTTTTTAACAGTGCACTTTATAACGAGAGCTGGCTGTAAGCCTAGAGGTGGTATGATTAGATTCGGTCGGAAAAAAAAAATCAATTTGGTCAGGAAACCCGGAAAAGATCTCGGACATTGCCTTCTGTGTTTTCAGGGACATGTTCAGTTCAAGTCGATTCTACCTAAATAATTTGTCATTTCCACTTGTTTTATAAATGGACATCTCACCTAACAGCTGGTGAATTTACACAGAAGATTTGTAAAGAAATCTTCGCCATCCAGTTGGTTAAAGACACAAAAGAGCAAACACAATTATGGAGATGCATTCAAAAAAGACCAAAAGTCTCCTGAAGAAATGTCTATTTAATTAGTGCAAACAACACTGTCAAAAAGATAAATGGTGTGCCTGATCAATAAGTCGGTTACTGGCGGAATTTTGATCAATACTTTGTTACCGACCATTACACATTAATGAGCTGTACAATGTCCAATTATTGGACCCCCTCACCTTCCAAGGAAGTGGATAAACTGACCAATCGACAATAGACTGTTGTATAACTTGACCAAAATCTAGGATGAATTCTTCAACCAATTGTCTGGTCTCGTGAAACAATATAAATGTTTATTGACCTCACGTGTTGCTCTTAGTGTGTGCAGAGGATGTGATCTATCTCTCTTCCGTTCTTACTCACGCAATAGTGGAACATGAAGGTTTTTTTATAAAGTTAAAACCTCTGTTCTAACTGGGTCTTTTTAGAAGAGTACATTTGCTCATGGAGGTCCATGACTGTTCTGGTTTTTAGTCGAAAATGCCTTTGGGTAAAGTTGAGCAACATGAACACACTTGTCAGTTATATAGATTTTCGTTTGAATTTGCAGTTGCGGACAAAGTGAGAATTTGTTTTCTTAACTGTAGGGTAACTTGAGATGCACCGTTGCAGCTAAAAATGTTTCCAAAGTTCCTTCTGGAATTTGAGAAAAACCTCTACGCATTACAAAAAAAATGCAACATAAGTTCCTTCCACCATGTGTGATTACAGTGTTTGACAGGGAACTTTAGAAATTGACCAGGAACAGTTCTTAAAAGCTCAAGCATTCCACAGATGGATTTCTAACCCCAGAGAGAACATTATTATTTAATCTTTGGGGCTTTTCAATGTGGGATTAATACTGTTGGTTTTGGGTGAGCTGGTGGGACCGTGTGAATGCACATTTTAGTGGGAAGGTCTTTACCTGAAAAAAGAAATCTCTTGGATTTTGATAGTGAAAGGGCAAAGCTCTGTCCCAGTGGGATTGTATTGTTAGACCATGTCCACTCTGGTTAGGGCCAGGGTTCTTCCCAGATTTTTTCAAAACTGTGGGGCATTATGGGCTAAAATTTGGGGATGTTTGGCCGAAGCGCGCTGAATTGACACAAGGTCCTCGGAATGTTTTCTATTTGGTGTTTTTCTTGGTTTTCAAAGCCCTACTGTGCAATTTGGAGCATTCTGTATGGTTATCTTTTCATGTTTTTTTGTGAAACTACCGTTTAAAAGAAATTCCTATGTAATAATTATTGCGAATCGGCCCAATACGCTAGTTTGTGCATTGGAAGAAACCTGAGGGCCGTCTAGGGTAATTTTATACTGTTCCCAGGATGAAAATGGATTCCTTCATGTTGTTAAGAGGATCATTTTGTGTTGCTACAGTGGCCTGGAAAGGCAAAACATTATCCGGTAGTTTGTAACTCATGGTGCATCCCTAAGTTAGCATTGATGTTTTGGCTTAATGGCCACTGACCAAAAATTAGTGATGACTTCATTAATGCGTTTTTCTATTCCACAGCATTCTTCACTTTTTGCTGTTTTGACGAAATGTCTTGGTTTGAACTTTTTTTTCTTTTTTTCCCCGCAACTTTCTTGGTGTTTATACTCGGAGTCAGACTCATGTTGCTTGATGTGACAAAAATGGCGTCAAGTTGTTGTCAAGCTAGGGTCACGTCTTTCATGTCACATCCAGTTGAGGGTCACCGGCACAGCACCCTCGTGTGTTTATATTTAGTCAGGCGATTTGTGTCGCCACGTTTCGGTTAGTATATCTATATTAAATAATCAAAGTGCGGACACTGGTAAGATTTACCCATTGGAATTACCAATGGTGTCGGTTAAAGGGATTGTATACATTTGGTAATTGGAACCCACTGTTTGTTTCAATCCTATATGGTTGTAGATATATACCATAAAACTAACCTGTGAAAATTTCATTTCAAAAGCTGGTAGTGTTTTTGAGATATTGCCGAAAATCTAGAGCGGTTATGTCCACGCAGGAAGAATAATCTGCAAGTGGAATACACAATCAGAGAAACGTTACTGTCAGTAATGCTTCTCAGATTCAAATTTTTTGGGACAAAAAAGTGGTATCTTTTTCCATAACCGCAGTATTTCAAGTGAAAAGTTTCTCAAAAAACATTATACTATTCAAAGCTGCTGTACTTCTTACCAAGTAAAGTGTTATTGCCATTAATTTTCAGAGTCATTACCAAACGTATACAGACCATTTATATATTTATTCAATTCGAATGCGGCTTAAGCCTTTTAGCTGAAAAGTCATGAGTATGACCATGGTATAACCTCAGTCTCACACAGGAAAATGCTTGGTTTTATGTTCAGGTTTTATGTTTTCCTTTGAATTGATCCCTTTCCAATCATCACAACATGGATCCGTGTCAGAACAAGATTTAGAACAAGATCCAATTTCAACCTAACAACTTCAAATGGCTAATGTGCAGAGCTCTGATTGTGTGATGTTGATGGAACACATTCAAACTTCTGAATACTTAGGCCAGGATGTACAATCCTAGCCATACTTCCTTCTTGTTACTTTCCATCCATCTGAAGGACATAGACATTCAGCCCTCAGAAAACACAGACTGTCCAGGCTGGGATTCGAACCATCATTCTGACACCATTAAAACTTCATTCCACACTGAGGCCAAGATGTACAATCCTAGCCACACTTCCTTCTTGTTACTTTCCATCCATCTGAAGGACATATTCATGCAGCCCTCAGAAAACACAAACTGACCAGGCTGGGATTCGAACCATCATTCTGACACCACCAAAACTTCATTCCACACTGCGGCCAAGATTTACAATCCTTAGCCATACTTCCTTCCCTTCACTTTCCATCCATCTAAAGGACATAATCATGCAGCCCTCAAAGGACATAATCATGCAGCCCTCAGTAAACACAGACTAACCAGGCTGGGATTCGAACCATCATTCTGACACCAATAAAACTTTATTCCACTCTGAGGCCAAGATTTACAATCCTTAGCCATACTTCCTTCCTTCACTTTCCATCTATCTGAAAGACATAGTCATGCAGCCCTCAGAAAACACAGACCAACCAGGCTGGAATTCGAACCCACATTCTGACACCACCAAAACTGCATTCCACACTGAGGCCAAGATGTACAATCCTTAGCCATACTTCCTTCCCTTCACTTTCAATCCATCTGAAAGACATAGTCATGCAGCCCTTAGAAAACACAGACTGACCAGGCTGGGATTCGAACCCACATTCTGACACCACCAAAACTTGATTCCATTGCATTATGGTGAGAAAAGTCTGCTGAGATGGCCTCTTGATCATCTGCCCCTTTGCAGATCATCAAACGTTCCATCAGTACTGCTGTCTATCTCTGTCTGAGTCATCAAATGTTGAGCTGTCAGTTCTCTCCTAATCCTATTACGCACTTATTGATCTGAAGGAACTCTGCAATGATGCACTGGTAGATGAATGGAGCCTTGACAAGCAAGCTATCCTCCCCCATTCTGTCCAGTTTGTTTTGTTGCACTGTACTGATGGTAATCCCTTTTTGGGTTATGGCCAGCCTCCAACCAACTGATGATTCCAGAGAATCTGAATATAACTCCTCTCTGCAGTCCCACTGAAGTTGTCAATTAATTTTGGAAAACACCTGTTTGTTTACCCAACATGCTTTCTTGATTTCTAAGCTCTTAATCCGTCATGTCTTTGTTGCTTTTGTCATCGGACAAAACAAACGCAGTTGTTTAGAGTGCTCAACCTAAATGTGTAATGGCAGAAACCATGCTCCTTTTCAAAAGCTCATTGTGATGTTATGTTTTGTCAGACCTCTTGATCTCTTAATAACTGCTGTAGGCGTCTCTTTTTAAACATCTTCCTGGAATTAGATGGGGGTTTTTTAGGACAGAGAGATTTGTTTTGGAGGAGGTTTCTGAATTATTGTTGCCATGGTAGAGGCTTAACAGCTAACTTTATGGGTACATGTAGCCACTAACTGTTGCAGGGCATTCTTAATTACATCTGCAGTTGTGCATGCAGTGAAATTGCGACCATCTTTGACCAAGTCATACAATGTCATACAAAATAAGTATGAAATCACCACCGAGTCCGATGTATACAGCAAGTCAAAGTCTTGTAAGAAAAATTGGGAACAACGCATATGGACGCCATGTGTTTTCCGGTGCAGCACCGTTTGGGAATGATCACCCTATATGGACATAACTTTGCCAAATGTGAACATTATCATATTATAACATCTGCACTTTGAAGCATTTTTTAAAGCATTTTTAATGTAATATATTTTTTTGTCCACGTGCCTTTGAACATTTAACTTTTATGGAAACCGGGCTTTAAATTGTTTTGATTGTTGATTGATTGAACAGACTTATAATCTATGTGTTTGGTATGAAAAGCAACAAGTTTGGTATTAAAACGATAATCGTTTTTATTATATTTTGTTTTACCCGTACACCGATGTGTGTAAAGCACTGTATACTCAGTACTTTCCCGAGTCCTGTGAAAAAAATCACAGGCATATTGCTCGGGTGGGAGTTTTGTTGATGCTACCTTTACCTCAAACACCAACCCCAAACTTTTTTTTTAATTTTAATTTTATTATTATTATTTTTTTAGGGGGTGGGTAACACTGTTCTTTGTCCCCGGGAGTTTACCTTTGCACTGCACAAAAAATAGAACGTAAACATTAATAAAACTAGGGCTGTTTCCTTGATCCTGGATAGAGTCTAAACTTTATTTTTTGCTGATTGTTATTTGGTACAAACACAACAACCAGAAATGCTTTATCTGAGATGGAAGTGCCCCACATAAATGTATTTCCAAGGATGCTTAGAACTTGATGAACAAACATTGCACTAGGCCTTTGAACTTAACTGACTTTAACGGATTCCACTACTGGCTCAAATGTTTTGCGAAGCTTGCGGAGGAGATGTGCTTGCCTCTTAAAAAGGCACACGTGATTGCTTGCAGGGGTCACCCTCGACCTGTTCAAAGGTAACATTGTAAAGGTAAAGGTACTGTTATAAAGCACCTTTAACTTAAAGGGGAACTGTCGTCATGATCATAACAGGCCTTTGACTGTACATAGCTCCATGGAATGATGAACTCAAACCCAGTTACTGTATGTGTGTGTTTGCCCTTTTTGATGTGACGGCCAGTCACATCAAAAAGGGCACCGTAACTTATTCTATAGTTAAATGATGGCCAGCAGGCGCGTGCGGTAACTGGGTAAGAGTTCATAGTTTCATATACAGCCACAGGCCTGCTATGATCAGGATGAACCAAATATCTTCCTAAATCATCAAATTCTATGAGGACGCCACAAGGAAGTCTTTAATACCCTATGCTGTATTTTGTTCATAGTTTCTCTTTGATGCCAGCTCCGGCCCAGCAAATATAACACAGCTTGGTCAAGTGCTCTGAGCTTGCACAAGAAAAAGACAAATCACACAAACAAACTCTTTTCTCATGTGAAGTGCTTGCGTCTAAAGTCCCTGGAATAACAAGTTGTGCTTACAGTCAAATGCACAACCCATGGAGCGTACTCAGGACCTTGTTTGTTGTTTAGCTCTCAAGCATTAGGTCGTCCAAAACTTACTGTATTAGGCTGTTTTTGCAGCCACTTCCTTTGACACGTTTGTTTCAAAAGTAAGCACTTTTAAACTTCCTGTTAAGGAACACACCTTGAGTGGGTCTTTCCTGTTGGAGGGTTGCATGATTTTGGAGTTAAACATGGCTGCCCTAATGGTTTGACGGTTTGACCACTTCTTTCCTTCCCCCATGCAAGAACCATCACCCAATAGTTCTCTGTGGTCCAGTTGCTTTAACCCTAACCATGCTAAATGCAACAATATGCACCAAATGGTAAAAGTTGTTGTAATCTGTTGCATTTGGCAGTCAACTCATATGCCATTCTTTGACTGAATTTGTTGCATTTAGCAGTCAAGTGACTTCATATTGGTGTTGCATTTTGTTGGAGTCACCACTACACTTATGTGCATACTGTTGCATTTAGCAGGGCAAACCCCCTTGCTCAGTCCTAACACAAACAACATGCCTGCACAATGCAACAAAATCCCTTGTTGCATTTTGTTGCATTTGGCATGGTTCTCATTTCAACTGTGTTGCATTCTGTTGTATTTGGCAGGGTATGTGGAGGGACCCTGATGGGGGTTAGGGTTGGGGCAATATTAGATTTGTCACATTTTGCACACATAAGTACAATCAGAAAGTTAATATGAAATGGTTATAGTATAACCCTTAAGAGACCATAGCGGCTGCAAGCCACTTTTACCGAAATGCCCACAGTTCATGTACTGAATTGACATTTTCCATTGTTTCCCATGTTAAAAAGAATTTCTGATTCTAAACCAAACCCATATATTTCTGTTTCTTAATAATTTTCCAGACATTTTTTCCTGAAAATAACGGAGTCAAAAAAACAACAAGATTAGCAATGTCTGGGCAGATTGTGATGATTAGACAGAAATGAATGGTCTCTAAAGGGTAAAAGGAAGGATCATACTTTGGTAATGACCCAAAGAGAATCTAGGTTATTTTTTATCCGAAAGCCTACTTGTTATAAAGATGGTAATGGTAATATAAAGAAAGCAACACAACAAAGAGGTTTCCATGCAACAATTACAGTCCTACTCACCAGCTGAGTGGACTAAACATTTGATTAGAAAATACACCTCTATATAGTACTGATCTCTGTAAGAAGACATTTGGTTACCGTGTTGAACTCAAAAGAGAGAAAAAAAGTACTTGATTGGCCATGCGAAGCGGTATACATCAAATGTCAATCTATAGAATCCAAAAGTTTTTCAACAGACTTTTACCCTTGACTGTATTATAACAATTTATGAAAAATTTGTTGTCCATGAAACACAAGACAGTCACGAGCGTAAAAATTTGTTAAAAAAAAAAAAAAAAAAAAATCATACAAAAGTGTAGGTTTTGAATAGAAATTGATTTTCAAAGATTTCTTTAACAATGGTATGTAATTCATGAGCTGTGACAGCAAAGAAATTCAGGTCCTTTTAAGTGTGGGAAGCACACTGAATAAGTTCTAGGCCTACTCAACTCTACCCATGTAATGCTCTGTTTAAATTGTGCAGGCTTCATGCTAAAACAGCAAACGTTCATATCCAAAATAAGTTTTATCATTAAGTACAAAATCACAATCGGCGTTTCAACATTGAATCCTATAAATTTTAGTCACCCTGTTTTGGGAAACCTTTTTTTAGAGGCCTGTTTATTCAGCCCCCGCCCCCTAAAAAACAAAACAAAACAAAACATAAACAAACAAGCAAAAAAAACCCCCAAAACAGGAAAAACAAATTTAACATCTATTAAATTGTTGCGGTACCTGCTGCTAAAATATAGGATTCGAACTGCCTCTAGATACTGGTCTAGTGGTAAGACATTTGCTCTAGAATTGCAAAGGTCATGGGTTCGAATCCCACCCGAGTGATATGCCCGTGGATTTTTGTTCATAGGACTCAGGAAAGTACCGAGTTAGAGTGCTTTACACACATTGGTGTATGGGTAAAACCAAATAATAAAAAACAAACAAACAAACAAACAAAATAAAACATGGTAGGAAAAATGAACCTCACTGAGCTGAGACCGAGCCATATAAATACGAAAATGAAAATTGTTTAATCTACACCTGGAGGTCTACCGCCATGTTCTGCCGTGCACCCGATACACAACTCCATTCACGGTGTTCAAGGAAACTGCCGATTGTATTCAATGATCTAATTCAGGTTTTTTTTACATTCATCTAAAATGACAACATGTCTGGCAGAAACGTTTCACATCTCATTCTATTCACATCGCTATCTTTCATTTCAGTGGGTTTTCTGCAAGAACTTCCCAAACAATACTGTAACCACCAATAGATTGTACCCAGGAAGTGGAAAACATTTTACAAAAAGATTGTTTCGGTTGAGAAATCCCTTTTGGAGCTGCCGACCCTTATCTTGAGTGAGTTTCACATTGGTGCGTCAACTTTCTGAAGGTTACCATGACAAAAGATTATTAAGTAGTGAGTAGTACTTGTCATACTGAGGTGCATCAAAGGGGAAAACCAGAAATAGGTTCGTTCAAAAAGGTTGGCATGGTATGATAATAAATATTAACAATAAACTTTATTTCTATAGTGCACATCTCCTGTGGGGCTTTACAAATATGACCAGTAGGCCGAATATAGAAATAAAATGATCTAAGCAATTTACAATACTATTTTTACAAAAAAATTCAATTAAAACTTGATAAAAGATAAAGATAGATAAACGGCACTAGACAAAAGATAAAAATAGTAACTATGAATAAAAAAACAAATGAGTAAAAGATAAACATTTTACAAGGAAATCAAAAAGCTAAAGAGAAATTACTTAAAGGGATTGTATACGTTTGGTAATTGGAACCCACTGTTTGTTTCAATCCTATATAGTTGTAGATATATACCATAAAACTAACCTGTGAAAATTTCATTTCTAAAGGTGGTAGCGTTTTTGAGATATTGCCGAAAATCTTGAGCGGTTATGTCCACGCAGGAAGACTAATCTGCAATTGGAATACACTGTCTGAGATCTCAGATTCAAATTTTTGGGGGATAAAAAGTGATATCTTTTTCCATAACTGCAGTACTTTGAAGTGAAAAGTTTCTCAAAATGCATTATTATACTATCCAAAGCTGCTGTACTTCTTACCAAGTAAGTTTTTTGCCATTAATTTTCAGAGTCATTACCAAACGTATACAGACCCTTTAAATAGGTGGGTCTTAGGACCCCATTTACAACTAACCGTGGAGCTTGATATTTTAAAATTTAATAAGCACTAGATACAAAGACCATATAGACAAATGGCACTGGATAAAAGGACTAAAGGATAAATCAGGACTACATAGATCTATGTAAATACATGTAAATGGTGGGTGTATTCGAGATGTGCACCAACAGATGTCTTGTCTTTCACGCTATAACAAGGTATGTGCACATTTTGAGTCATGCGTGTGGTGGACTCACAAGTTACTTCCTCAAAGCATCTCAAAGCTACTGCTCATCCCTTTTAATTATTTTGCTCTGTCATGAATGGATGAGTGGATCTATAGTTTGTACCATCGCCCGATAGCCCAGATACTGAACATTTAACAACCCACATAAAAGATACACCACTTCCCATCAATTAGCCCCCGCTAAACTGTCCCAATAAAAGGAGCCCCGCCATATGTGGCGGTTCCTAATGACCTCCCTCCTCCAAGACGCACACTCCCTAATCCAACCAGGGTGAATATTACTTCATAGCGGCACACCTCCTTCGGCCTACTAATCATCTTGTAATGTCTGTATTATGATCTCATTACCAAAAAGGATGTCAGTTGGTTGACTACAAATCCTCAAGCTCATCAGGGATGTACCAAGATTGCCCATTTCCTGAATTGGTACCCGTTTAATGTCCTCAGTTTTAACCAATGACAATCTCTGTTAATTGGTTGCCATTGTTGGATGGGTTTGAAGTCACTTTCCTTGCTTATTGAGTTGAGCCAATGAGTGTGCAAAAACAGTCTTGTCTATTTAATAGATGTTAAATTTGCATCGGGGATAAAGAATATTATATTCGGTTACACCCATGTGTATAAAAGCACTGTATACGGTCCCCGCTGCTAAAATATAGGATTCGAACTGCCTCTAGCTACCGGGCAATCTCGGTGGTCTAGTTGGTTAGACATCTGCTCTAGAATGGCAAAGGTCGTGGGTTCGAATCCCACCCGAGTAATATGCCTGTGATTTTTTTCAACAGGACTCGGGAAAGTACTGAGTATACGTTGCTTTACACACATCGGTGTACGGGTAAAACCAAATATAATATTCAGTCTTGTCTAATTGCTAAATAGAAAAAGAAGTACAGACCAATCTGTACGCAGAAGTGCTGCACACCGCACCGCCATTGCTGAGGTGCTGGCAGCGCAAGGTTTTGTACACAAAGACATGGACAAATCATTGTATTTGTTTGACTTTTTATGCAAATAAGGTGTCTTTGTCAACAATTTACACAATTTCCCTGACAGGACAGCATGACATAACGATGTAGAACACTGACCATAAATATTTGCAACTAAAAAACTTTAAACTTAATCATGAAAACGGCGCAGAAAATAGGTGAGTTAAAGTATGATAGACACTGAAACTGTAGGGTCAGATTTCAAAAGTGTTACATCAGCAAGGTTTTTTGTCAGAGTTTCAGTTTTCACTTTCTGTTTAGTTGCAAATATTTGATAAGTATGTTCTACATCATTTATGTCAAGCTGAAATTATTGATAATGTTGTAAATTTCATGTTATTTAATTGTATAGTGGGGCAGATAAGGGACATTTTCAGGGGGTTGTACCTTTGGTGATACAAGCATAGAATTTGACACTCAGTATGTCATGAGAAACATATTTGGCTAAATGGCCATCGCAGATTTGTCTTTTCAAAATTTTCAAAATTTCAAAACGGCTGCCATTGATTGTTTTATGTATATTTTTTTTCAAAGGACACATCTGTGATGGCCCTATAGCCAAATATCTTTTTCATGACATACTCTGAATGTGTGCCATGCATGTTTTGTCAAAGGTACAATCCCAACACCTATACCTGCCAAACTAGTAGCAGAATAAGAAGGGGGGGATTACAAAAAGGAAAAAACCTTCCAGGAAATTTCAATTGATTTCAAAAAGTACCCTTTCAAAAAACAACCTTAACACCATTTCTTCAATAAAAGATTCTTTCACAGGATAGTTTTCATTGATAAAGCTTGACATAATACGTAGCAATAAACATTTTTTGACATTTTTATGTCACCCCATAATTTTGATTTGTGTTGGATGGACAAGTTCACTGTTCCAATTCTTTCCACCCACTGCACGTTGGAGGTGTCGGAAGTGTTAATTAGATTGTATATTACAAGGATAGGCCATCAAAAGAAATTCATGGCCCAATTTATTCGGTCGTAGAACAGACACGTTTCAGCAAACAAGAAATATTTTTTTTAGAGCAAGCATGTGCCCCTCCCCCAACGAAGGATTTGCCATACAGGGCTAGGCAGCTTAGTGGTGGTGGAACAACAGTATGTTTGCATCCTGTTCTACATTCTTACCTGCCCCCCTAAAAAAAAAAAATTAATAGTTGCCTAATAATAATAATAATAAATAAATAAATACAAATAAAAACATAAATAAAATTAAATAAGTAAATATTATTATAGGCCATCTCCCCTACTAGTTTTAATTATATATAAATACAAAAATAGTAATAATAATAATAACACTAACAATAAATAATATAAATAAATAAATAAATAAATTGTGTGTGCATTTAATTTGAATATTTTATACAAATAACAGTTGTTAGTAAAAAATTGCTGTAATTTTCAGACTCATCTTTTCCTTATTCCTTATTCCTTATTCCTTATTCCAATTTAGTTTTATTATTTTGTATTACTTTGTTTACCTTTGACTTAATCTGTAATCATAATGTGTCAGTAGAATAGACTATCTGTAGTCACTTTAAAAGTTCTTATAAAAGTTTGATTGAAACCTTTGTCCAATAAATGTTTTGAAATAGATATGATATCCATTGAGGTCTTTCATTGGGTTTGTTATTACAATTGAAGCCTTGTCTTCTGTTACCCAAATCTTTGTTCATTGTATTTTGATGAAGCAAGCTTCCAAAGCAATGTTACAAAACTAAGACTTGATGAACAAATAATCTGATGTCATTTTGTGAAATGCAAATTAGAACAGAGACCTATTTAGACTCACTCCGCGGCAGTGTAATTATTAACGAGAAGTCCCCCCGATCCACATAGCGAAAGTAGTAGTCCCGCCCGCTTCCTACCTCCCGCCCAGGTAGTAGTTAATAAGAAGGACAGTTCTCTTCAGAACTGAGAAGTCTCCCGAATTCTGAATATTCTACTCTGCGACAGTAGAATAATAAGTAAGACAAGTTCTCATAAGAACAAAATCTACCTAGCAAGTAGATTTAAGAACTGAGAAGTCCCCCGAATTCCGAATATTCTACTCTGCGGCAGTAGAATAATAAGCAAGACAAGTTCTCAAAGAACAAAATCTACCTAGCTAGTAGATATACACATGGTGTTACCGCAAACCAAACATATATCAAATTAGAACTGTTATAGTCATTCATTGAATAGGGAATCTGACATTGATGATATTCTGATGAAGGTAGAATTAACCACCCCCATTGCTTGATTTAAACCGCCTCATTCTGTGTAGACTTTATACACAATCTTTTGGTGATTATTTGTTATTGTTCAGCTTTTTGTATGTAATTTACTTATGACTATGGTTTGGCATTCCTGTGTATGTAGTAATTTGACAGGAAAGCCCTTTTTTGAGCAGACACCCGGTCAGGATACCAGGAACAAAGACTTACTGAATGGATTTCATTATCACTGCAACTGAATCATGTGTGACTCACCTGTATGACTGGGCATTTTGTCACACCCACTTTACAAAAGTGGTACGACCCAACGTAATAAAAAGTCAGACTTGTGTGGGACCTACTATTGGATGAAATGGGGGTGAACAACATCCACATGGAGAGAGGTAGGGGAGATCATGATTTTGTTTGCCATCATCATTATTGACTGATTGGAAATAGAATTTCTAATCACTAGCGAAGAATTGTTGTTTTGAAAAATGAGATAGTAAAGGAATGTAAGGTTATGAAGTTTGAATCATTGCTGATGAAAATAATAGAATCATTTTAGCAATGAGACTTTATCCAAATTTAATTACAGAGCCGCCAATTGTCCCTGATTCTGCAGAAAGTTCCCTTCATCAGAAATAAACAATTCTTTCCATGATCTGATGAACAAACTTAACAATCTCCTTGATTATGCAAACTTATTCCCTTTTATGTCGACTGTAAATCTAAAACAAATTACAGCTCTGTAGTTATAAACAAAAATACAATTTGTAAAAAACCAGTGACAGGAAGTTAAAAAAACTTGAAGTATAGGAAGTAAAAAAACTGTAAATTATAAAGCCCAGAGTAACTTTTATGTGAATATTCATATGTTATTAAGAATGAAATTGAGTAATCACATACCAGTAATTTAGAATCGAGTTGTAACCAACACGATAAAAGTGAAATAGATACTAACTTACCTTTAAAGGTATTAGATAGAATTGGTAAGGATAAAAAATATAATTTATGATATTTTAGTCTGAAAGCTCACTGATTAAGAAGTTCATACTAGAACAATTTGGTTTTTTTCTGTGAAATATTTCCCTCTGAAAAAAACTGTGTCTGAAAGCCTAAAAAGAAACGCAGCAGCCAATGTTGGTTGTTACAACCAAAATTAAGGACAATGTGTTTACATGCTGAAAATTGTGCATGTTTTTTCCCACTATTTTCTCATGACTGACACAACTGATTAAGTCCAAATTTTCACATTTGTTAATTTTGTTATGTATATGATTGATCACACAAAACATGACCACTGTCTGTGACTATTTGTCAGCTCTTCCAATCCTGTATAATTACTTTAAAGGCATCGTACACATTTGGTAATTGGAGCCTATTGTTTGTTTCAATCCTATATAGTTGCAGATATATACCATAAAATTAACCTGTGAAAATTTCATTTCAAAAGGTGGTAGCGTTTTTGAGATATTGCCGAAAATCTGGAGCGGTTATGTCCACGCAGGAAGAATAATCTGCATTGGAATACACACTCCGAGAAGCGTTACCATAACGCTTCTCAATATTCAAAATATTATGGGGATAAAAAGTGATATATTTTTCCATAACCGCAGTCCTTCAAAGTAAAAAGTCTCTCAAAATGCATTATACTTTCCAAAGCTGCTGTACTTCTTACCAAGTAAGTTTTTATTGCCATAAATTTTCAGAGTCATTACCAAACGTGTACGTTGCCTTTAAACCTCAAAATCTTATCACTTATAACTCATAGTCAAATATAAACAATGGATTTTTCTTGTCGCCGAATAACAATTTAAAAAAAAAGATTTGTTTTTAAATGCAAATCGCGTCTCCCTATATGGGCAGGGCGTGTCCCCTCAATCTCTTTAAAAACAGTTTTAAAATACTTGCGCCCAACAAAAAAAATATGATTTTTTTAAAAATGTTTTTTACACTCCTCTTTGATGATTTAGCTTTAAAAAAACTTCATTGCAGCCACCCTTTTAAAAATATCATCTGACTTGTGTGGGTTGAGTTAAAATTATGTTTTCATGGAAAACAATTATCCGAAAACCATTTATAACATATTGATTGATCATGATTCCAAGTATAAAAAATTACTTTTGATAATATTACATGATTGGATATGTTATTCAATGATGTGGGAGGACTGCCCACCTGTTCAAAGTTCATTTCATGATGAAGTGATTCCCACAGGGGGGCTGAGGTGTCGATTTCAGGTTCAGAAAACATGATTCTCTGTAGAGTAGTGGTCTTCTCTTACTATGGGATGTGCTTGATTAAAGAAGAGAAAATGCGAGTCATACAAAAAAAATGTTGTTAGTTTCCAAATACTCAGTTAGAGAGAATTGTGCACTTTTTGTTCTTTATGAAACTTGTTGCTTCATGTACAGGGTAGGCCCTACTTATAATATGCTTATATCTTTCCGATGTATTCCAGAGTTTACTGTTAATATTCCAGAGTTTACTATGTGTGTCACAGAAATTATCTTTTTCAACTGCCTGACCCTTTCCTTAGAACTAAGCTGCTTCGGGTGAACTATTCAAACAATAACTGACAAGTATGTCAGTTAGGGATGGAAGACACTAAGTTAATCATTGAAAATAAGTGACAATTCAAAGCCATTGCTTAAAGGTACTGAACACGTTTGGATATTGTCAAAGACCAGTGTTCTCACTTGGTGTATCCCAACATATGAATAAAATAACAAGCCTGTGAAAATTGGGCTCAATTGGTCATCGAAGTTGCAAGAAAATGATGAAAGAAAAAACACCCTTGTTGTACAAGTTTGTGTGCTTTCAGATAGGAATAAAAACTTCTTGCAAGAAGTTTTTATTATTTTAGTGAGAAATTACCTCTTTCTCAAAAACTACGTTACTTCAGAGGGAGTCGTTTCCTACAATGTTTTATGCTATAAACAGCTCTCTGTTGCTTGTTACCAAGTAAATTTTATGCTAATATTTGTTTTGAGTCATTACCAAACGTGTACGATACCTTTAAGAGCTACCATGACTGCTGGACTAAACATCACTGACCTCATTCACCTTGTGATACAGGAACCATGGAGAAATATTATTGGCTCCCCGCTGCTTACATTAGATTTTTCAATTCCGATGGTTTGGTTTAATGGTTGGATACAGTTCATCAGATGGCAAGAAACTGGGAGTTTGGCCGTGTCGGTTTGAGAGATGTAACGTGGCGGTGATTTGTGAACGTGATGTTGAGAATTATTATTAGGTCTTAAGTTAAACAGAGCCAGGCGTAAAGCGAGGACACACTGCTAAAGGAGTGTTTCTGGCAATGGTTATGTTCACACACTGTGTTTTATGAAACTCAAATCTTTTGGGGTGTCTGATGAGACTGCATCTTCTTTTGTCATTCTGTTTTAATTCTAAACTTGTTCCTTGAATTCTATGTCAGAATAATAATGATTAAAATATCAATGAATTTAGCAATCTTAAAATTACATCAACCATCTCTCTAAATATCAACAATATAACCAAAATGAATGATTTTAGGGGTATACAACAATTTCTAGAAAAAGAGTTGTGTTGGTTTTAAGTACTTTTGGGTTGAACAAAAAGATATTGACAAAATAGGGAGACCGCCAACAAAAGGTCTAGATAGCTCAGTTGGTAGAGCACCGGCACATTAAACTGGAGCTCCCAGGTTCAAATCCCACTTGTGTAAACTTTTGTTCGTGAAACCCAAAATGATTTATAATTTACCCAGTCAGTTTCCCGTGTGGTTTATTACTTGGTTTTAAGTACTTTGAATACTCTTCAGAGGTCATCTCATACATGTACCCAAGTACAATTTGGCAAAAGAGGGCATGGCAACGAGCACTACAAGTGGGTCATAAGTGTTTATGTGTGTAATTGTTTTATTTATAGTACAAACTTTGAGTTGACACATTGTGTAAACTTGCATTATGTCAAAGAGTCAGGCAAGGTATAGCCATAGGTACCAGCAGTACATTAATGCAGAGCGATACCCTGTAAACCCATCTCACTGACGTCACATTTCTATAGCAGTGAGGTATCAAGGTCTGCCATACTGGAGTACTTTGCACATAGCACCATCTAGTGGCGTTTCGTGGCCGAGCGGATAAGAACACCGAACTCAAGCTCTGGTGTTTCTGATCAGCAGAGTGTGGGTTCGAATCCCAGTCGTGACACTTGTGTCCTTAAGCAAGACACTTAACCACATGCTTCGTCCTTCGGATGGGACGTAAAGCCGTTGGTCCCGTGTGTTGTGTAGTGCACATAAAAGAACCCAGTGCACTTATCGTAAAGAGAAGGGGTTCGCCCCGGTGTTCCTGGTCTGATCGGCAGCATATATTGCGCCACAGCACCTTGTAAACCATTGCATGGTGCTATAAATGAATAGGCCTCATACTTCAAACGTAGCTCCACATACCTTGCAGGAAAAATTTGTAGTCAGACAATTGTGCGCTTAGAAACATCCGTATTAAGCGCCTTATAAATGTTGTGTATTATTATTATTATTATCCAGTGTTGCGTTAGGTAGCACATGTTCGCGCAGTTCTAGTAATGCGGGTGCATGACGTACGCACTTTAGTACTCCAGCGTGGCCTGCGATAAAATAGTCATCTGAGAAGGTTCTTTCTATTAGTTACTTTGAATTTCATAAGTTGCTCACTTCATCAAGTACTATACTACAATTAATCACAATCAAATGATAAATAAAATAAAGGTGAAGTCGTTTGCCATACAAAATAAGGAAAATAAAGTGTTTATAAACTTTCACCACATTGAAAACCTTCCTCTCCCTTCTCCTGATTAAGAATACTTTTTGCGACAACAAGACCAACCTAAAATTTGAATTCCATTCAAATCTGAACATTTGTTTTCACTTGGCATAAATGCAATGCGGCGTGTAACCTTTAATCTACTGTGAGGCCGTGACTGTCCTGATTCTCCATCATCACCATGGATACCATGTCTGTTAGCAACAGCAGGATGTAAGATTTCATCCTTGATTCCTTGCTGATGATGTGATTCGTGCATTCAGTGCTTTGGCTCGAAGAGCGCTGCAGAGCCAAGACCACATTAAACAGCAGTTGATATGAAGATAATGAAGATAGAACTGCTATTTATAGATAACTTATTTGTTCTTTTTTATTTAAACCATCTTTAAGGAGTGTGACAGATCCAGAAGATCATTTGGGGGTCCTTGCATAATATTAAAATACATCGAGGATGAATTTATTTTAATCACTATACTCACCAAGAACCCCATGGGGAGAAGACAAGGAAGGAAGTTTCAGTTTTAGGTGTAGGAGGAAAACCCCAGAGACTTATTCCAGGGAAAACCCATGCCATCGGGTAGGGCCTGAAAACCCAATCCATATAGTGCCCCCCCCCCCCCCGGCAGAAATCAAACCAGGGTCCTAGAGGTGGATCGTGAAGAAAGATACCACTATGCCAACCTGACCACCTAATAAGTCAATAAAAAGCAACACATTTATGTTTTTTGTTTTTCCCTGATGTTGCTGTGAAAGCTTAAAGTTTCAGAATAAATCTTGGGGATGAACATTTGGCATCCAGAAGTAATTAACTTTCTGGTTTTAATAGATGTTAAATTGCATTTTTGTGTTTTACCCGTACACCGATGTGTGTTAAGCACTGTATTTTCAGTACTTAACATTTTCCCCGAGTCCTGTGAAAAAAATCCACAGGCATATAACTAGATAGCTCAGTTGGTAGAGCACCAGCACATTAATCCGGAGGTCGTTGGTTCAATTCCTGCTCCAGTCAATTTTTCTTTGTTCAACCCAAATCAAATCCCAAACCAGTTAGTTTCCCTTGTGTTGATGACTTTATATTCAGTAAGTTTTCAGATTTAAATTTTTCTGTTAAGGCCGCTTAAAGGTATCGTACACGTTTGGTAATGACTCAAAACAAATATTAGCATAAAAACTTACTTGGTAACAAGCAACGGAGAGCTGTTGATAGTATAAAACATTGTGAGAAATGACTCCCTCTGAAGTAACGTAGTTTTTGAGAAAGAGGTAATTTCTCACTAAAATAATAAAAGACTTCTTTCCTATCTGAAAGCACACACATTTGTACAACAAGGGTGTTTTTTCTTTCATCATTTTCTTGCAACTTCGATGACCAATTGAGCCCAAATTTTCACAGGCTTGTTATTTTATGCATATGTTGGGATACACCAAGTGAGAACACTGGCCTTTGACAATTTCCAAATGTGTTCAGTGCCTATAGGGCCTTGAAAGGTTAAATACAAATGACTGTAATGCCGGAGTGCCTACACACTGTACAGGAATTGTGACGTAGGGGAAACTGTGGTCCTTTCACAATTTCCCATATTCAGATGCCTCGCTTAAGGCCATTGAACTAGGTATACAATGACTTTCAAAGTGAGGCTTGTAATTCAACTATGTCATTGAGCAAGATAATCTTTCCACAAAAACTCTGCTACTTTAAAATTATAATGTAATGGAGCAGAGAATGTCTCATCATTTGAAATTCCCAGTGAATTAAAGGTACTGGACACGTTTGTTAGTTGTCAAAGACCAGTATTCTCACTTGGTGTATCCCAACATATGCATAAAATATAAAACCTGTAAAAAATTGTGCTCAATTGGTCATCGAAGTTGGAATAAAATAATCAAAGAAAAAACACCCTTGTTGCACAAATTTGTGTGCTTTCAGATGCCTGAGAAAGGCTTCAGGCCTGAAGTCTTTCTCATATTCAAATATTTTAGTGAGAAATACGTCACAATTTCTGTACAGTGTAGGTACTCCGGCATTACAGTCATTTGTATTTTACCTTTCAAGGCCCTAAAGGCACTGAACACGTTTGGAAATTGTCAAAGACCAGTGTTCTCACTTGGTGTATCCCAACATATGCACAAAATAACAAGCCTGTGAAAATTTGGGCTCAAAAACTACGTTACTTGTCGTTTTTCACAATGTTTTATACTATCAACAGCTCTCCGTTGCTCGTTACCAAGTAAGTTTTTATGCTAATATATTTTTTGAGTAATTACCAAACGTGTCCAGTGCCTTTAAACTCCTTACTTCTAGGGAACTGAGAAAGTTTGTGGTGGAACCATTATCATTATTCCCAGTTGGCCAAGGGTGTAAATTAGATTTGTACCCAGATACATGTTTGAAGGGTAGCCTGTGTAATTATTTGTGAGTAGCATGAACCATAGAGAGTGGTCCTTTCTCTATGCATAAACAGTGGTTGGAGGTGTCCATTGACCTTACTCTAGGCCAGGTCAGCGGTCAGGTCATTGACCACCAACCCTGTAGTCAAATTTTTTGAAACTCAAGAACTTGATGATCTGGTGAGCTGATTGTTTTTGCCAGGTAGTGGTCAGTTAAGCTCAGTGAATGATTTGATTCTTTTAGGGTCAGTAGGTAATTCATTACATCACTGCATCAAAAGGGAAAGTTGTGCACTTCCATTCTGCAGTATCATTGCATGAACAGGACATTGCCCAACAGGTACTGCTGCAGATATCTAGTTTTCATCGGAAGGGTTTAAATAGTGCATGACATGAGTTTTCATTTCACTTTTCTTCCACTGCTGATTGACAAAGCAACCAAAAGTACCACTCATTATTGATGGTTTAGCTAACTACCAGTACCTTACCCAGAGAACTCTGTTGTTATTCACTGTTTATTGGTGTTTTCCGCTGGAGTGAGTCTGCACCGTGTACTGGACCCCCTCTGAATCTATCCATTGTGTTGGCATGATAATAGGTAAGGTAGGAGAACAGTTTGATCCAATGGACAATCTTGTTTTCAATTCACGGAATAGGTTCTGTTTAAATAAACCGGTACAAGTGTGCCCCTGTGTGTGTTTTGTCAGGCAATGCTTGACCATGCCAAGCAGGATGTCAAACATGTACATGTAGTTTACAATACATGTGCATTAGGCCTATTTCTTTTCTGAAGTGTTTTTGTGGTAGGTAGCTTGTTGTAAACAAATAAGTGTTCTATTTTGAAAAGTAGGCTTCTTTTTACCAGAGATAAGTAACTGAGTGACTTTCTGAGTAATCCTTGTTATTTGTTTTGTTCAATTCTAGTCAAAGTATGGTTTCTATGTAGACTTGGTAATGGTATCTACATCCAGAAGTGTTTGTGATACACTCCATACATTTTTGACTAATTAAAACTTATAAATATCCCTTTTAACCAAGTAGGGCTTTCCCTTGTTGTACTGTCTCAGAAATCACACTTTTGTAAAAACCTTTTTAGCACAGCTAAGTTCTAAGATGACTTCATCTTCTAGATTAGTTGGACAATAGGTGACTTGTATGATTGTCATTGCTGGGTTCCCTTGAAAGTTGGCTAAACACACGGGGTGTGTGTGGAACTTAACACTTGCTAATGAGCTAAATGCTGTATGGTTATATCGTCACCGACGCCACAAAGTAACACACAGTGTACAAAAGCACCTTTTTTCAGGTTTCAGTTTTTTACGTATCTAAACAATGTTAACCGAGGCCTACAACTTCATGAAGTTTCAATGCTTCATGAGCTTCACTTTTTTAATTATGGTAATGAGGGTTTGCAACTTTGCACCGTACCTTTTTGACGCCACGAAGTAGCACTGAGATTCAGTTTACCATTGAAACACACGGCACGCACACACCTCAAAACTGAAAAAAAAAAACGTTTTCATGAAGTAGCACTGCAGTCTTGTGTGTAGTGCGCGCGCGTAACCTAGATAATCTAGGTCACAAACACACATAGTAATACATGGCAGTGCTACTTCGTGAAAACGAAAAAGGGCCATTTTCATTAATTTTCGACGTCATGAAGTAGCACGCAGCTTTCTTACTTAATTGCTTCTTAATTAAGGACGAAAAACATTTAAAAAGCACCGTATATATGAAGTTCAATGCATCAAGTTTCCATTGTAAGGAAACTAGTTGAAAATACCCTGAAATTTTGTAGGAAAGCTTAATTTCAAAAAGCGTTCAACTTTAAACACCGTTTTCTCAGATTGTTACTTTTTACTGGTATCTACCTCTGTGCTAGATTGCGCTTTTCAAATGTTGTATTATTATTATTGTTGTTAAAGGCATCGTACACGTTTGGTAATGACTCTAAAAATTAATGGCAATAAAAACTTACTTGGTAAGAAGTACAGCAGTTTTGGATAGTAAAATGCATTTTCAGAAACTTTTCACTTCGAAGTACTGCGGTTATGGAAAAATATATCACTTTTTATCCCCAAAAACATTTGAATCTGAGAAGCGTTACTCGTCTCAGAGTGTGTATTCCAATGCAGATTATTCTTCCTGCGTGGACATTACCGCCCAAGATTTTCGGCAATATCTCAAAAACGCTACCACCTTTTGGAATGAAATTTTCACAGGTTAGTTTTATAGTACATATCTACAACTATAACAGGTTTGAAACAAGCAATAGGCTCCAATTACCAAACGTGTACGATGCATTTAATGTATACGTACAGTAAGGGGCAAGAACCTTTTCGTTTTGGAACAGTTTCCATAACATGTTGAGTTACTATCATCCAGTTATCACCCATGGCCATAGGTAAAAACATGTATTATCCACAGGCTACAATATTACTTGTATTTGAAATATTGTTGACATTTGGTAGTGCATGCTGGTAGATGTTAGTTAAGGACCAGTGGAACCATACCATGCATGGGTAGGCATGTACACCCTCCAAGGGACTGATCTTTGAATCCAGAAATACATGAACCCAGAAACCCGTGCCAGGCGTGAGCTGTCCATTGCCCGCCCCCCCCCCCCTCGCAGACTTTGAACACAACGCCCATTGAATCACCCATTTGAATTCAAAATGAGTGCCACAATGCAGTCAACTGAAAAGTATTGGTCCAAGCCTAGTGTTATTTTATTGTTTGCATAGTAATCAGCTTACAACCTGACTTATTGTGCTGGGTGGGTCACTCAAAGCAGTTGAAAGGGTCTTGGCTTTCATTTGAATGTTAAACTAGCCTTTAAACCAGTTGTTTATTTGAGTTGGCATTATTGACTTGGGTGAATTCTCATTGTTTATCCCAGATTATGAAACCTGCTGTTGTAAAATTGTCCCCCAACTTCTAGAGAATAATATTGCATACCTCCTGCGGATAGGACCACCCCTTTGACCGCAGAGTGGAGCAGCCCAATTGTGTGGCGATGCATATGCAGATGTGTGCTGATGGAGCATTTGTGTACATTGTGAGAGGGCCTTGCATTGAGTGGTTCAGTTAGTTGTAGGAAAAACAGCGTAAGGTTGATTCTTGGGGTTGGACTGACTACTAGACTGGTGGAATTCTAATGCTATCTATGAACTTATTCTCTGGATTTATTTAGGAATATACCAGGAACATAAAGTGAGGAAATGGTTGGGTAAGTTGTGTGTGATTATCAGTAGTTTGTGATTGGAATGGTTGAGTTAATGTGAAGGTTTGAATGTGAGCTGTGTCGAGTGCCAGCAACTGAACAGCGTTACCATAGAGTAGACAGTTTAACCATGGAGGTTTAACTGCTTACATCATCGATACTCCGTGTAGTGTGTACAGGTGTACAGGTACATGTACATGTACTTGTATACATTATAAATGAACATGTACAATGAACATGTGTATAGTTCCTGTGTTGTAAGTTCATTTACTGCGTCAGTATTCATAAAGCATTCAAGCGCAGTCCTGTGGAAATGACCGTGTTATTTCAAAAGTGGATGCATTTACATGGCCGACTGGTTGAACTGAAGAATAATCATGTGAATAGTAGTAACAGTTTCAGTGGATCAAAAACAAGATTATAATTGCTGAAGTGTATTTACAGGGATTGAGGAAAGAATGAATGACTCCAATTCCAAAATGAGGGGATTGCTCACCTATTTTAATTTAGGTACACTGCTTCTATTAAAAAACTTACAACATTTGAAACGTTATCAAATCAGACATTATAATTACTAGGAAACATTTCTGATGGTGGAAACCATTCCTTTTGATCGATGTGAAATGTTTCTAATTTTTTCTGATGACTTTTTCCTGGAAACATTTAGTATCGTCACATACGACTACTCGCATCTCACCTCACCCTCAACCCCCATTCCTTGACCTACCACATACCACCACACATACATGTACATGTACATATCATGTAGCAGGAACTATTATGAAGATCCTGTTTCTACCTGTTAACATTTACTGAATGACGGAATCAAGTTAAGTCTTTGGTGGCAGTGTTTCCTGTGTTGGGGTCGCTGTGTGTAACTCACCTTCCTCCATGAACTCATTTTCTCTGGATTTTAAAGTCACTATTGCAGCCATTTTGAGATTAGTTATGAGATGATGCTTAGTTCTTATTGTATTCATAATTCTGATACTTGTGATAGGAATAGGTGTAATATAATGGTATTTTAAAAGTAAAACTCCTGGTAACACGACAGTCTTTTCTTTAATGAAAACACTGCACTCATGAACTATCAACAGCTGATATCATATCAGGATGAAAAGCTCTTCTCACATCACAATCGCTAGTTTCTTCAATCACCTCGTAACAGTTTTAAATTTGATATATTAATCGATTATAATAGCATAAATATAAACAGACATAAATCAAATGTTCACAAATTTTTGCGATGGACAGTAACTAGTTGGTCAATACTTGTGGCAACTTTGTTTCCAGAAAATATTTGTGAATGTCTGTTGGTAGTTTTCCATGCTTCCAAGTGTGCATGCCTGAAAGTGTTCATTTTGATAGAAGAGGAAGGAAACCACTCCAGCTCTGTTCCTTCCGCAGTCATTGAAAATGATACTTTCTCTTTCCCCCTCTCTTTGTGAAACACCGCCCCGAACCAGTCGTTTTTTGCTAGAATCGGCAGATTTCCAGATGTCTTCAGACTGTCAAATCTGCAAGTTTTTTAGCTTTTAGTTTGGCTTGTCGTCAAGCTGTCCGCACTAAAAGTTTTGTCAGACCAGAAGTAGCTAGTCAAAGTTTCAAAATCCAAGAACAGTAATCCCAAGATGCCCTTTGAAATTAATTCGGCAATATTTCAGCAAATTTCCGACATGATAGAGATCAAGGGGACGGAGACTGTCTGTGGATGCCAAGCAGCTGTTGTCAGTGTGTCAGGGAAGGTACCAAGTCCTGGTGGGGATTGGCCACAGCAGGTGCCCTGCTGGACAAGGTTCAAGGAATTGAATTCCAGTAGAGAAAACGTCTTTTGTTTACCGTCATCAGGACTGTACTGATGAGTATACAGAATGTTACTTCCCCGAGAACAAGTCGGTGTTAACATCAAGCAAGACCTTCTAAGCGTTTAGTGTCGCCATTGAAGATCCATCCCTCAGTTATTTCCATCATCAGTTTAGATTAATGGATAAATTGAATGGTTCCTTAATGTGATGTCCCTCTCCAAAAGGTTTCATGACTAAATAGACGTTTAATATTTTATCTTGGGATTCCTTCACTCTCTTTGCTTTCTTTACCAACTACACTCTGTCTCTTCCAACTGAATGTCTACTTCAATCTGGGTAAAAAAAAACTTGCTAACTTGTCAATAAAGTTGTTGACAATGTTGAAAATAAGAGCCCCCAGGCAATTGCTTGGAACTGTAGAATTTACATCAGAATGCTGCAACGCAGGTCAACACCAAAACCTTTGAGCTTTATGAGCATTTAACCGGGACGGCAACTATTCTCTACTTAAAATGTCATGCTGTACCAGTGTCCCATCATGCTGTACCATTGTCCCATTATGCTGTACCATTCCCCATCATGCTGAGCATGAACCATCATGCTAAGCATGAACCATCATGCTAAGCATGAACCATCATGCTAAGCATGAACCATCAATCATGCTAAGCATGAGTTTCTTGACTATCTCACCAAACCATGGGTCCACTATAAATCTATATTACCAAGTAGGGAAAGAATTTGGCAATAGTCAACAAATGCATCAAAATTATCATATTCATGTATAATGTTGTTGACCTGAATAATCTAAGGTGTCAAAAAATACTCAGATGTATTACTGACTAATACCCTGTCTCAGTCTGACACTACCGATAGCAGTATTTCTCTATGGGTCATATTCTGACGATCAGAGCAAAGTTGCAAAGAATTTCTTGTTTTTGAAGAGGAGGAAAAAAAACTGGACCCTAAAGATTGCCATCAGCAACAGATCGGGTAGAGCGTCAATTGACAAGCTATGGCAAATGATCTGTGAATGGTATTGAGAACCAAGATCCGGATGGTGATGTCTGGTGATCAATGCTCACTTTTCTGCGTAATCCTTTTCCACCTCAGAGTTTTTGATAGACATATGGCAGGTCTCCTCCTGTTCTGGAAGTGGCTGGCTCGGCCCGGTTTTCAAATTCAATGGTAACTCAAGCACCATCATCAAAACTCTTCTGTCTAATATTTTGAGGGGCACCAAGTTGAGCATTATAGAAGAGTTTGTAGGTTTGTGTTGACTGTCGAACGTATTACTTGAAATTTACAACAGTAAACGTATCTATGTTGTGGGTGAATGTTGATTTTTGCATGTAACCATTCTGCGGGACTGAGACTTGTGATCTTGTGTGCAAGGCATTTGTTTTCTTAAAGGGGAAACCCCTATTATGTATGATAGGAAAAATGAGTTGCTATTTGAACTTAACACAGGGCACCAATGCAATGACTAAGAAGGGCAGGCATGGGGGCAATTGCCTCTATTACCTTCATGAAGTATCAGCCTGCTTCCGTGGTGTAGTTCTTCTTCCAATGTGTCTGGCAAACTACTTAAATACTTGTTGACATTTGATGACTTAATGTTTGACAGATCAGAAATTAAGATGATTGTACGCAAGTCAAGAAACCCAAGTTGCAAGTCTGGGTTAACAATAACTTTTTCGGCCACACTCTTCTTGGGTGTCCTGTGAATTTGACATTCAAACTTGGATTGTAATTGAAATAGCACAGTCCTGTGATTGTTTCTAAAGACCAATTAAATTAGTCCGGGACATTTCAAGTTGCTGGGTTAACCCGACCTGATTAATCGGATTGACATTTTCATTTGGCTTAGCTTCGATGTCCTATCACTCATCTCGTCCTAGTAGTCGGCGCTTGACAGTCTTTTTGGTCCCCCAACGCCTTGTCATAGAATCCCATAGGAAGCTTCTAAGCAGGCAGGAAGCATTGCTCGCTTTAACACCCACATAATGTGGCCACGAAGTCTGAATTTCTATTGTTTCCTCAATACATCTTTATGGCAACAATCAAGTTCGCGTTAACATTAAAGAGATCTTGTAATAAATCCAGCATTCTAAACAACTGTATGGTTCATGACGAAAATTCTCAGAATTTGTTGTCTTCGTCTGTGATTGAATTTTGTTAGTTTTCGAGAGTCACACACACGATGGTTGGTAAAGTTAAGAGGTGTTACTAATACTAAAAATAGCAACTTATTTTAACCAAGTTATAGTTAAAATGAGTTGCACACTTGGACTGAATGTGACCTGTAAATTGTGTGGGCTATTTTTAAAAACATTATTAACTGCCGCTTCCAAATATACATACCAAGTTATATTTAAAGCAATGTAATTGGAGGGTTTTAAAGGCTCATGGTGTTGCCTTAATTATGGATATATTTTAAATTTGGCCCTCTTCTAAGAAACGTAAATTAAGTCCCATCTTGACAAAAAACCAACTGCGAACAGCTGCTTTTGAACAAGAGGTGTAATAAAGTGTCATGAATGATTTTTTTTGATAGAGGGCACAAGTTTTCTGATCCATTGATGATACTGTTCAGAGGTTATGGTAAACTAGCTCCATGGTAACTCCAATTTTAAACCTAATCAAGTCAGGCTGGGTTATGTACAATCATAGAGAAAGGTACAATCATGGTACAGTTACCTTCTATCCAATTTACTGGTTAAAGGCACTGAACACGTTTGGAAATTGTCAAAGACCAGTGTTCTCACTTGGTGTATCTCAACATATGCATAAAATAACAAGCCTGTGAAAATTTGGGCTCAATTGGTCATCGAAGTTGCAAGAAAATGATGAAAGAAAGAACACCCTTGTTGTACAAATTTGTGTGCTTTCAGGTAGGAATAAAAACTTCTTGCAAGAAGTTTTTATTATTTTAGTGAGAAATTACCTCTTTCTCAAATTTAGATGGAGTCATTTCCTACAATGTTTTATACTATCAACAGCTCTCCGTTGCTCATTACCAAGTAAGTTTTTATGCTAATATTTGTTTTGAGTCATTACCAAACGTGTACGATACCTTTAAAACAAGATTTCAAGTACATCTCTTTTCAATTCACCAGTATAAATGTCAATTATTTTGAGTTTTTTTTATGAGGCTCCCTGGAAGAAGTATCTCCAAGTTGAACTACTCATAAAAAGGTCTTGTTAGCACACCATCTATTTCACTGTTTGCACATATCTATCAGCAGTTGTTGTATTGGGTCTGGCCTCTCTTAACTTTGGCCTTGTGGTCAGCGTGTCTTGAGGTCACCCTGTACATGTGGTCAACATAATGTTTGGTAGGGCTTGGCTTCTGCTGTTGTTGGAGGTCAATCGGTGTTGGTTGCTCCATTTTCACGGTCGGTCTAAACCATGTACTGCAGTTTTTATCCATGGAGCCCAACCCAGCATCCTTGTCAGGCACAAACAATCAGGTGTTTATTTCCTGTGCTTCTGCAGGTAATTTCTGGTTGTCAATGACAGCTGGGCCTAACCTCCCAGTGATACTGGTTCGGGAGAACTGGAAACACGTGGTGTCCACACTGTTTACCATTGCCATTCCCACCAATAATGATGGGAAATTAATTGCTTCAGCATTTTAGATTTACCATTGGTCATATAGCAAGGACATGGTCTCACACAATATGCATGACCATGCATTTGAAATTGGGCATATTGAATCACTTCTGAAGTCCACTGTAAACAGTTTTCGATCTTGTGCCTGGTTGCACTTGGTTTTGGTAGTTTGTTTGTTCCACAGAATATTTGTTCTGTGTGGCTGAATTTAATAGATTCAGTATATACCCAACCCAACATGGTCCCCGACATTGCTATTGTACAAGTCAAAATGTTTTGATTGTGATCATAAAGAGACGTTTATATTAACCTATACTAGCCTACCTAAATTCTTACAATCTGCTTGGAATTGTTTTGCTGCCTCAACCCAAACATCATCTAAAAACAACATTGGATTGATCTTCTTTGTGTATGTTCACTCTTCTTGCACATGACGTATTGCAGAATGGCTGGCTATAGGCCAACTTGATTCAATTTAGTTTTCTGCCGAATATGTCCCCAAGTTTGCCAGCCCTTGAACTTCAAAACACTAATTTACACAGGTCAAAGACGAAGTTCATTGCCCCACAGGGTTTTAAATTCTCTCAAGGTGTCCATTCTTAAAGCATTACTCCCATTCATTTTGCTTGTGTACAGTAATTGTCTGGTGACCCCCCACGGCCTTACTTCATGACCATTGAAACACTGCATTTCAACACTTCTATTAAAGGCTATTGTTCAGCTTTGTTTATTCATGATGCCCATTGTTCAATGTTTAGAGTTCATCAACATCCAAGCGTCAACAGAGTAGTAACAGCCACTCTTTGATCAGGTGATACTGGGTCAACAAACCTCTCCGGCCCTCTTTCAGGAGTCAGGATGTGGTTCTGAAATCACTTCACTTCCCACTTGTGCTTCTCAGAAGCAACTTCTCCAAATACCTAGGTGATGTGTAAAATTGTTATCGTGAGAGGCGGTCTGAGTTTGTGTAAAGTGTGTCTGAAGAACAATACGTTAAGAGCAAAATACTTGAAGTTCAGGTTGAAGTGCGGTTCAAAGTTCACTGTGCAGTGATCATGGCTTATGTCTCGGCTAGTAAGCAAATGGCTGAATAGTATTTTGCAACTCAAAAATTTAACTGTTATCCTTTTCAATTTCTCCTGTTGTTCAGTTAATAGAGATCTTAAAAAAACTGATGTAGTAAATACCCACATTGAAACAGAGTTGTAGTCACATCAGAATTTGCATTATGATTTCCATTGCTTTATACACTGAAGGAGGACAAAATACAAGCCAACCCCTGAATGATTAAATAAAGAGAGATAAATAAACAGGAATTGATCAGAGATATCAAAGCAAACTGGATCTAGATCCAGAGTATAGCGTGCTTCAAGTGGGATCCTTGTTTGTTTGATATAGGACATTCCATAAGTTCACCGATAAGTTGTGCAAGAACTACGACTGGGTTCAGGATGGCGTGTTCTCCTGGCCAAGTGTCAAAAACGCAGAGATAATTTATTTTCAGAGATCTATGGAGTATAAGCAGCTGTGTCGGGTTCATCTCGGATCGCTGAATTGCAGTGCTCCACGATAGTTTGGGGTTAGATGTGCTGGTAGGCAGTAAATGTGTGTACATGAATCTTGAATTTTGTTTCTGCTCAAGATAAATCGGCAAACCATCTGAAAATAATCAAGAATTTCAGAAGCGCTTATTTGAGTTAGGCCAAATAAAATAAAAAACATGTTTAGCGTCCTGCCTTTTTGAAAAAAGGAAGGAGGAGGGCCTTTTTTTGTTTTTTGTTTTTTTTTTCCCCAAAATGGCCGCCCGACAAGTTTTTCGAGACAACCTGCCGGGCTATTTTTTCAAGATGGTTGCCAGCTTTTTTCGGCGTGCCTTTTTCGCTGTGCTTAAGTCGAAAATATGATCTTATTTATTATAAAAATAATAAAAAATTGTCAGGGAAAATAAAAATGTATAATTTCTTTCTTTCAAAAAAAAAAAAAAAAAAAAAAAAAGGAGGCGGCCTCTAAAAAGGAAGCGGGCGGGGACGCTAAACATGTATTTTTTTTTATTTGGCCTTATAACTATTTTGAGGCAATGTGTTGGTATCCTTGGTTATTAGGACCACACCATTGTATGCCTAAATCAGCATTTGGTTTCCTTGAAATATGGCTTGTGAAAATGTATAGAATTTTTTTTAGAAAAAACTCCCAAATTGACCTTAAATGGGCTTAATTCTTTCTTAAGAAGTCCAAACAAAATGGAGACTGTGATGTGTTGACACAGAAAAAGCCTGCAGGCAATGGATGGTCAGCTCATTCAGGTGTATCAGAAACTTGGATAAAAAGGACTTTTTGTTTGGGGGGGGGGCTGATACTAGGTTATACACGTAGTGTGGATTGATTGACTGGTGTTAATGGGGATTAGCCTATCCTGGTGATTACTGGCTGTCTGCAGTGGATTAACAGATTAAGGAGATGCTTTGCTGCATGGTCAACCATGGTGTGACAAGCCAGGGTTTGCAGGGAAAGTCATCTGTGACCTCATGGATAAGTTACTGAAGGGAATTTCTTCCTTGAGATTAAGGAATTAAAGGGGGAGAGGATTACTAAAATCCATTTTTATCCTGAGATTTTGAAAGAGAGAAGCTGTAATAGCAGTACAATGGCTATACATATTGAAGGGAGGGGCTCATGAGCTTATGTGTCTGACGCATTCAATCTATAAGGATAACAATGCATAAATTCAGAGTGACAATATAGGTGTAATATCATCCTTCCAGACTATAGCACAATGGACAGTTGTCAATAATCAAATTGCAAACATCCTTTGGGTACACATGTGGCTGGACACGTGTGCAAACTGAAAAAATGTATTGATTTGCATGTATTTAAGGGATTTTTTTTTTTTTTTTTAATGGATATCTGAATTGCCACGTATACTCAATCAAGATCAAAATCAACTTTAGAATTTTGTTTTGGTTAAATCCTGGTCAGATGATTTAATGGAGGAATTTATATAAAATAGCAAGTTGGAGCACTATAGATTATAGAAACATATCTTCCTTTTTAGAAACGTTTGGCTCAGAAAGTTTGACAGATAAAAGTGGTGGGAAAACTCAAAATTTCAATGAATATTTCCTGATCATCTCCAGTAGAAAAACATGATATCTTGGTGGGGGGGAACCTATGTTTACTTTCATTCACTCTTTTGTCATGCATCTTGTGTGTATTTTTATATGATTGCTTCAAATAAAAAATGTATAAAGCAAGCCGTCATGTTGAGATCAGGTGTTTCCAATCCAAGTGAAGTTTTACAGTGGTATTGAAAAAATCAAGCCTTTGTACTAAGTATTTGTTGTCACTTGTGCGAAGAATATTACTCTGTATTCACACATAGAATTCAAAGAATAATCACATATTCTTAAAAGCCTTTTTATGACATGTTTCATATTTTGATTAGTCAGGGGATGATGGCAAACAAAGATGATCATATTGTTCACGTTGGCCACGCTGATATTCTCTGTTGGTCACATTATATTTACACATATATAGAGTTGTAAACAAACTTTAACGAGTCTCAATAAATGCTGGCAGTCGGTGCATAATAAAATAAAGCTTTCTAGTGTTTACTGAGATGTACTTCATGAGGGAGTCTGTGAAAGTGACTTATCGTGAGGTCAAACATCAATTTTTATTGAGGTTTCTAGACTTTTCATTAGACTGTTAAAGGTAATATACAGGATTTGTATGGATAACAAACATTGTTTAATTTTAGTCTGAAAGCTGACTGATTATGAAGTTCATAATAGAACCATTTTTTTTCGTGAAATATTTCCCCCTGAAATGAAGTCGTATTTAGTAAGATAGGAATATAGTGGACTGTTTGACCTCATCCAGTCTAGCATTTCCTCATTGAACCCAAGTCTCGACACTCATGGGGTGACGTGTCTTTTTCTTCAGCTGCGCCACGCATCTGGAACTCTCTACCACTTAATCTTAGATCTTGTCTTTATACCACAAAATTCAAATATCTTCTCAAAACTTATCTTACGTCACAGGTTTTCAAGGACTAATTTTGTTGTGTCTGTTTTTCTTTGTTTTGTTTTGTTTTGTTTTTGGTTTTACTGCGCCTTGAACACCCAGCAGGGTGGATATGTGCGCATTACAAGTCTTAATATTATTATTATTATTATTATTAGTATTACCTCTCAAAGTTTTGTATATTCAATTGAAAGGTTTGTTGTGTGGAAACGGGTCACTTTTACACATTGTGCTTGAAGTTCCACATATAGTTGTCAACCCTTTAGAGTAAACTGCAGGTCTGTTCACATGTGACAGATCTCTCTCAGCATTCCCCCCCCCCCACATTCATTTCATTATTCGTGGATTACGATCATTCTTGCACTCTTACCCTTTCCAATCAATCCCCAACACCTCCATTATCCCACTCCCACCTTTTTCCCTGTCCCTTTTTCTTCTGATTTCTAAAGTAGATTGTCAAGCCAGACACTTTTTGAAGTTGCAGTTGTTTGGGATTCCTTGTGAAACATTTTGTCAGACGGTGAAGTTGAAAAGTTTATTTCATGGGGGGACAAGGGGGCTTTGTGGTTTTGATTGATCCGATGTATGCATTGTACATGTACTTAAATTCAGTTAGAGATTGTCACAATGAAGCATTCACAAAATGTTAAGTTAGTTTGACAGAGCAATTGTAATGCAAATTTGCAGAGTTTGGACAAAGTTGTTACAACTGACAAGAGCTACATTCATCATTTTCACAAGTTATAATTCCTCAAACAATTTGAACTAGCTATAGAACAAGCTATTGAGTTGTCGGGACAGTCAATATTAGGCCACCCCAGGTTAGGGGTTAGAGTTAGACCATATTCTTTAAATGAGGATGGCGAAACAGACTGTTATCTTTCCAGCACAATGATATTTCTTGATGGAAAAGCCTTTAACTTTATTAACTACGGTAATTTATTTGAAGTTCAGTTATGAGATCTCATAACTGAACTTCAAATAAATTACTGTAGTTAATAAACCTGGAAGTAACCAGAAGTTAACTTGGAAACGTAATAACATATGATTCAATTCAGCCATTGATGAACTCTTCATCATCAAGCAATATGCTTTAGAACCGAATATGTTTTCTAGACTTTGTCAGAGATTCTAATCGTACTTCCATATTTTTTTCCCTTCACTTCTCACAGGAAACATCAGACGTAAAAGTGAAGACAGTTTCTTGTGAATTCCATCATCCAAGAAAGTATAACAGCCCGGCACCATCGTTTGATTTGCACAACTCGCCGACTCTAGCACATTACAAGCTGTGATTCATTCCGAAGAAGGATTCTTATATCAAAACCACCACAAACTTGCCAGAAACAATGGAGAGATTATTAACTGAAACAAGGCTTGTAAACAGAATAGCATTGGCGCTATTGCTGACTTTTATCTCGAGCTGTACGGGATCGGCAACTTTTCAAGACCAGGTGCCAAAGTTAGTAACGAATGAGGACTATTACGCAAGTAAGTCATCTGTTTGATATTTTTGTATGTAAGTTTGTTTCCTTTTCATTCACATGGTCAGTCACATGAAAATAAGAATTGTAAGTCAAGGCTTTAAAGTTTACTTTGTACAGAAAAGAAAATTGCTTAGCAGGCTAGAGGTGGGTTACCAGCTAACATGTCTTATCCTTCTTAAAGGCATCGTACATGTTTGGTAATTACTCAAAATATATATTAGCATAAAAACTTACTTGGTAACAAGCAACGGAGAGCTGTTGATAGTATAAAACATTGTGAGAAACGACTCCCTCTGAAGTAACATAGTTTTTGAGAAAGAGGTAATTTCTCACTAAAATAATAAAAACTTCTTGCAAGAAGTTTTTATTCCTAACTGAAAGCACACAAATTTGTACAACAAGGGTGTTTTTTCTTTCATCATTTTCTTGCAACTTCGATGACCAATTGAGCCCAAATTTTCACAGGCTTGTTATTTTATGCATATGTTGGGATACACCAAATGAGAACACTGGTCTTTGACAATTACCAAACGTGTTCAGTGCCTTTAAGTTTGTGACTGGTCTACCACTTATCAAAAAATATGTGCAAAGCTTTGTTTTGTGACTTATCTATGAAATTGATTAAATCCAACATGTTGGAACTACTCCAAGGAGTTATTGATAAAACAGAACCTTGGGTTGCATTTGTACTTTCATGTTTTGACTTCAAGAAGACAAAAGTACAACCCAGGACCTCCGGAGTGCAATAGACTTCATCAAGATAATCCTTAGTTAATCTTTCCAATACTTCCTCCAACTCCAAATCAATAACAAGAGTCCCAAGGCTTTATTTTCCCTGTTCCTGTCTCATTGATAAACTGCTGTCTAAAAAGACAATGGGGTGAAAACAATGAGAACAAATGCCAGGAAGGGAGCCCCTTTGTACCCAAGGTAATGTAAATAAAGCGGAGTCATTGTCCGAAATAAAAGCCTCTGTAGCGTGCATCTCGGCTATCTGATGATCTTTTTCACTTGAATGAAATGAGAGACGGAAAGGAAGCAAAAATATCTATTCTCTCTCACTTCTTTTTTTTCTCTTCAGGATCGGATGTTTCTATTTTAGTAGAATTGTGAGGGATTTTCATTGCGGGAAATATTTGTAAATGTCGATGAAGAAAATTCTGTCATGATCTTGGCCCAATTTCATAGAGTTGCTTAAGAAGAAAATATTGCTTAACAATTTGCTGCTTAGCGAAAAATGAGCAGGATACCAGTCACAAATTGTACATGTGACATGATATTTTGACTGGTAACCTTAGTCTAGTAAGCATAATTTTGTTGTGCTTAGCTACTTTTTGTGCTTTAGCAGCTCTGTGAGATAGGACCCTGCTGCAGGAGAATCTCTATAGTTTTCAGATTTTTTTTGAAAGGTGGACATATTTGGTGTACGAAGAATGGAAATGATAAAGTGCTAAACACTTGGCAAATTCTTTGAATTACCAAAATTGTTCTGGTTTCCAGTGAACTGTTTAGTTTAATTCAAGTTCATAAAAATATGATTCACTGTAAGACAAAATATTAAATGAGGCAAGGAATTTAATTTAACTGAAGCAATTCAGTGTTGGCCGAGAGCTAAACAATTGCTTCATATCCTTCTCACAGGAAACTGTTGATGACAATTATTTTAATTTCTGTAATACTTTGAAATAGCTTTGGTGACGTCACTGCCATGTGACACAGCTTGTGTACATAAGGTCAATATTATAGTACACCCACAAGAAGTTAAACATGAAATCAGTCAGTTAATATTTACCTTGGTTTCTTCACTTCTCCACGTGTGTACCAACCACACTGACTTTGGTGTTCCAAAACGTTTAATCCTGCTTTTGAGTAATTGGTTTGGGTCTGCTGATGGTCTTTTCGGGATATTGTCCAAGAAACTTTAGTCCAAATGTGGATATTTTTTTTAAATTCATGTGTCTACTGCATTGCACTGTATTGCAAAAGTGTTGTCATTCATTCTGTGAAAAAATTTTCCATTTTGTTTTCAACTGTTCCATCATCCAGTGCTTTTCCTTTACACAGAAAGAGGAGTTTGTTTTATTTCTCCCCCCCCCCCCCCCGCGAAAAAAGGAGAAACTTTATCCAGTCATCTTTGATTACAAGCTGACACATTTCCTTCCCAAACCTTGACAAAAGATATCCTTTTAGAATCAGTCAGCCATTGAACATAAGGAATAGTGTGACCAACTTGAAGTTTTAGGTAACTCGGCATTTGATTTATAAATAGTTTTTCTTTGTAGGTTTCTCACACCTGACTGGGACAACTAAACAAAATAGAAATACCCACAATTTTCAGCCACACACCTGACACCATTTTGTTTAATACAGGCCAGTGAATTCTGTGCTGGCAAGTACACCTGATCCGTAAAACTAAATAAATAGCAATCTTATTTGTAGCACCCCATGGTGGGGGCAAACAGATGTTTCAGTTCAAATTGAGTCGGACCAAAGAATGTTTCCATCCTCCAATCAGGGGTCTAGTGATGCCTTCATTTGGGAAAAGAAATTTAAAACCGGGGCAAAAGTTAAGGATATTTTTTGGGACAATGCGTCATCAGTCGTGGATAAATTGATGTTTTGTGTTCAAAATGATTTGAGATTGACTCATAAATTTGAAGCTCTGAAGGATTAGCTCTGTGTTGTTGTTCACCTATTTTGACAAACTAAGATGAGGAAACTACGATCTGAATTTCAGTGAGTGAACAGTTAAATGTGTTTTTAAAATGTCTCTTGGTGTTTAAAGGAAGAATTAACTGACAGTTCTGAATGAAAACCTAGTCTATGAACCTCCTCTCCTCTTACTCAAATAATGTAGCCACAAAGTACATATTTTATAAATTTTGTAAAAAAAAAATTATGTAAAAAAAAAACCACCACAGTTTATTCAGAAATGATTCACTGCCAATACAAACAGCACAACACTACAGTACCAGGTAAAGTGCCAATGCTAATGTGTATTTTGGGTTGCTGAAAGAAACAAGTGGTCACAGCTTCTGAGCAAATATTTGTGGCACCTTCAAGAACAAACTATAATTTTTTTTATATTGACTCCAAAGTAAAGAACAAATATTTATTGTAATCAATGTTCCGTGTACATCCGGTTAAGCAAGATAAGAAACCAATTTCTACCCTCCCCCAATTCTTCCCCAAAGGGAAGTAAAAGAACAATTTGTAAGCAAACAATAAGTTCTATTTTGTTCACAGACAACAATAAAATTTAATAACCAACAATATTTGAAAATGTGTTGTTCCGCTATCAATCAAGTCAGAAGTTCCTTTTCCCAGAAGAGAACAAAGTACAAGACACAAAAACAGTCTATAAAAAGCATGGCTAAAAACCAGCAGCTGCACACATTTGCCTATATTTGAAAACATACCTAGATATTGATCTGCACATATTTATTTTATAGTCATTTCAACCTTGTCCTGCCAAAAGGCTCACTAATCGGACCCTTTTCTAAATAAGCCAAGTGTTAATGACTCATTTCTGTTCTGGGGGGAAAATCAACATGGTTTATGATTGGCCAGTGACAGGCTTTGTCACAATCCACGGCTTGAACTTGAATTTCATTCTTTAAAGGCAATCAACCATAAAGCTCGTTGTCATTAAATACATTTTATAGTCTCATTTGTAAAGAAAAAAAAATCACACTTCTGTATACAGGTCAGAAAGATCAATTGATAAAACACAGAAACTTACTGAGTTTACCAGCAGCTGCCCTGAGAAACAGCTCCATTTGGAATGCATTATTATTATTTTTTTTTTTTTTTTTAATGCTGTTTAGATTATTTTGGACCTCCTATCATCCGATTGTAAATGATATGAACAAAAGATGTTTTGGATAATTCCAAATGCTTTGTATTCGTCACAGCCAGTAATCAGATTAAGTTATTCATTGATATAGCCTCCGATCAGATTACAGGGGGTTAAAGTACATAGACCATATAATAAGAGACACAACAGTTATCTGAAATATGTTTTTTATCTTATCGCCCTTTGGTCACTCTTCATATTGTTTCTTCTGTACAGATGCATTTCTCACATTCCAAAAAACACACATTTTATCTTTTGTCGACAAAGGCCTAATGAAATAATTTTTGGAAATGATTGTGAGTGAAAATACATGGCAATTCTTACCAGTATATGCCTTGACAACACAACGACATGCATTAAGACCATGGCCCAATTTCAAAAAGCTGTTTAGCAGAAAATACTGCTTAGCAAATTTGTTTGCTTAGCAAAAAATGAGTTGAGAACCAGTGGCAACAATGTAAATCTCTATGGAATTTTGGCTGGTTACTCGCCTGTTTTTTCTAAGCAAGTTTTTCCCGTGCTCAGCAAGTTTTTGTGCTTACAGGCTTCATGAAATTGGGCCCATGTCCGAATCAAGTGACTTCATCTTTGGCTATAGGATAGTTGTTGGCTGCAGATTTGACCTTTTTAGCCATAGCCACTAGTCAAGCTGCCATTTGGACATGGCTTACATGATTGCGCGAAGACACAACAAGACATGTTGATTCAGCCTATTTCATTATGTGTTTTCCACATTTAAACGTAAGCACCTTCAGTTTAACTTTTTTGCTAGTTGATTTTTGCATTTTCAGCAGGGTTTCACACGCACTTATTTTATATATAAACTAACTTGAAACTTATAAATTGAAAGAAGTACTATTACTGCAGCTTGAAACTTCAACAATTAACTCAAAACTGAAGCTCAAAAATTCAACGTAAAATTGAAAGATCAACTGACAACTTGAAGGAAAAAAAAACACTCTGAATACCTGTGATTTTGTTCAGTATTACCTGTAGAGGAGGGTGATCAAGTTTCTTATCAGATGTTAAAGTGGTAGAACCCCCCCCCCCCCCCCCCAAGTTGCAGGAAGTTACCAATCAGGCAGAAATCTTTTCACGTGTAATAGATCCTGTTGCATGATTCTTATTGTTTTCTTCTACAGGTTATTTCTGGTTACAGTTTCAACATAGAGAACTATCTTCATAGTTTGTTTCCATAACATCCTTGTTAAAGGAAGGTACATCATAAGATTGCTGTTGGATACTTTCAGTTCTATAGTATTCAGAACAAATATTGAAGTTGCCATATGGCGGTTGGCAGAAGTTGGGTTTTGAAATTGGTTTCTTGTTGTATGGAAGATTACCAGTTCAAATAGAAACGAGATATTCATTTTTTGTGACATCGCAAAAACAAGGTGTTTGAGAGAAATGTAATGAAATTATGAGTGAACTAGCCAGCCAGACCACGTGGAGAGAATTTTGACTGGTCCTCCGGTGTTTGAACTTGCATTTGGCCAGCGGACCAATGTTAAGGGAGAATGCTGTAAAGTGTGCTAATAATTTTCCCAGATTTAAATCTGACTATTTTGGGAGCAGGACACACTCTGAAAGTTATGGTAGTGAAAGATGGGTTGGTTAGTCCATGGTTAGTCCTGGGTTTGGATGCGGTTTACATGGATTAGTAAATGCCACGATTACTGCTAGTGGGCGTGGGCATTAAGGGTGTGGACTGTGGAGCATTACCAAGCATTACGTCTGTATGAAAATGTATCCTACCTTGATGTTACACAGTGTTGGTTTGGGGAAATTATACACATGTAATGTGTCTTTAAAATCTTCTTTATGCCTTAGAGAAATGTCACCTGTAGAAGTGTGGGGGATCTTTTTAAAATATTGCTTTGTTATATTGTGGTTAATGGTTTCACAATGCCGGTACGTGTATAAAAGAAAATTGCATTAACACACACAAACCAGATGACTTGACAATTCCAGGTAACCTCAAATAGAAAGTACTTCAAGTGGCAACGAATGACAAGTACAGCGTGACAATTGTTTTTCAGACCACAAATACACCACACCACAATTCACTAAACAGTATTACAACATGTTGTAGTAACTACCTAGTAACTAAGCATAAGAACATTTAAATGAAGGGCCAAACTTCACGGAGCTGGTTTGCAACTTATTTTCGCTTGACTCTCTTTTTCCCCATGGCCCAATTTCATAGCAGAAAATACTGCACAAAGCAAATTTCATTGCTAAGCACAATGTGAGTGGGGGCACCAGTCATAACAATGTAAACTTCATGGAATTTTGGCTGGTTACCTGTTTCTGCTTAGCAAGATTTGTCTATGCTTAGCAAGTTTTTGTGTTTACAGGCTTTCTGAAACTGCACCCTGTTCTCATCAATGTTGTACTGTTGTCCCTCAAGGGCGTTTGTACATATTTGAAAGGTCTCCTTCCACAAATTGTGAGTTTAAGGTTGGGAGTTTGATCCCCAATAATGATTGAAGACGTCGGAGCCAATTGGCATTGATAAATGTGCAGGGCTTATTGTAACCCTACTGTGTATTACATTGATCACAATGGCATGGTGATTGCCGAATAAGCAGTTGTTCTTCAATTTACACAGAACATTTGTGGCAAGCTGTGGCGTAGTCGGTGAACTTGTCCACAACACTCCCTCAATCCTCCAAAATTAAAACCCTTTTCGATTTTTGAAAACCAACTGAATAGTTTGGTGGCCTATCCCAAATGTTTTGAAAAATGATTGATAGAATCACTAGTTACATTTACTTGGGTCTGTTAACACCAGTTGTTACATGAAGTTTGCTGTACCTTAAAAGGCAGTGAACAACGTTGCAGAACTTGTAGATGTTGTTTTCTGTTTGATTGTCAGTTCAGAGGTTACACTGGTACAATGTGAAATGGATCGCTTGCCAGTGAGCCACTTCAAAGTTCCAAGCTATCAACAGCCGCAAACCGAACTACCAAAGCCTTTGAAAATGAAGTAAACAGACTAACAAACAATGTGTTTATAACCAGTGCAGACACATTGTATCAGGAATCCCCCCTCTGGCAATGTCTTCCCAAAAGTGATTTTATCTGTTATCTCAAAAGTCTTTTTAGTTTGAACTATTCCTGTATCTATCAGAATCCGTCAGCATAAGTATATTAACACTCAAACATGTGGAGTGTGGTTTGTTTGGCTATGTAGTTAGTGTTCCACCAAAACCAGGCAAAACTATGGGATGCAGCCCAAGGGATTTGGGATCGTAGTGCCCTTTACATAGACTTTCATCCAGTTCCTTGTAATTAATTCCTTGGTTTGTCGCCCTGTCAAGTCTTTCAAATAAACCGGAGAATCCGGAGGGTAAAATAATCGGGTCCCTCTGATTTTTATCAGAAGAATTGTATCATTCAATGATAAGGAGGAAGGAAGGGAACTTAACAAATGTCTATTCGCCATGGGAATTGAAGAATCATTCTCTGAAGTAATGACGTTAGATACTTGTTTACCAACTCTGCTTTATTACAGTAACACAATGAGACCTGCCAGTTTGAACCCGGCAGTCACATCAAGGTTTGCTTACCCCCCTAAACTTCTACAGCTCGTTAATACTGTGAGGTACAATGGTCACATAAGACATCTGATCATGCGTAAAACTTCAAACTGGTTCCTGTGAACCGAAATGGGTAAACATTACGCTGGGGTAATTCGTTGTACACAATGACATGAGTCTGGCTTTTTGGGTAAACATAGTGATATTCAAATCGGCAGCTTTTGCCCTTTCTGCAGATCTTTTTTTGAGTGAAGCTACCTTTACTTCACTTCCGTATGTGACGTGAATTAAATCTGAAAAGATACTTTCATGTCTTCTTGAGGTTACAACTCTCAAGAAATTAGATATTTCTCTGGTTTTAATGGTTGACCGTGGTGAAACATGATACTCACACATATTTAGTTGTTAGGACGGACTGTACATTTTCTAAATGAACCCCAAGGTGTCGGCATATTGTTATGAACATAAGACGAAAATGGACACGCACATAAAAGGGAAAGTGCATAGTACAGTGTCAAGTGTTTTGGGCAGGTGCACATACATGCTTGCTCATTTAAATTCCTGTGGTTTTCAAGACATTGCAAATAAGACGAGTCAGTGGAATTTGAAATAGATGATTATTAGTAGAAGAAGTTTGATGATAAGCAATCAGTGTCAGGGAAGCAATGCTGTAGGCCTATATTGCCCTGGGCCCATTTTCATAGAGCCGCTTATGCAGACAATTACGCTTAACAACTTTCTGCTTAGCAAGAATAAGCAGGATACCAGTCACAGATTGTTCATGTGAAATGGTATTTTGGCTGGTAACCTCATTCTGGTTAGCATTCTTTTCTTGTGCTGAGCAATAGGGGGCCTACATAAGCAGCTCTACATGTATGAAAGTCGGTCCTGGTCTTGGTGGTTTTGCTATCCCTTCAAAGTTCAAATGATTCTTATATACATGTATATGAAGCACTGTAACTTGTAAGATTGTCTAAGTGCCCTTCGTCCTTAAAATAAAAAGCAGCATGCCCCTTCAAGAGATGATACTCAAGGTACATTTTAGTAAATTTTAGAGCCAACAACGAAACAAACTAACTCCATTGTGTTGGACTTTAATGTTACTGCATGTTTTGTGCTATCACATTGAGTATGTACATTATGTATGCACCTTGTACGCATGTACACAGTATGTACACAGTAAATTATGAAGCCACCCCAACAAAATAAAATTGAACTCCATTGTACTTATATGAATTCTGTAATCAAGTTAACTGGACTTGGATAATTTTGACAACGGTTTTACGTCCATTAAGTTGGACTTTAATTTTACTGCGTTTTCACAGCATCAATAACTGTGTACACATGTACAAAGGTGCATACATGATGTACATGTACATGTACATGTACATTTACATACATGCATGCACCTTTGTACATGTCACAGTTTTTATTGATGCTATTTATCTGTTTGGAATAATCTCCCTCACAAGTAAGATAAATCACCGTGTTAGTAAGCCCAAACTCATGTGAAATACTCCATGCACATAATCATCTTGTAACACATTTGAAGGATAAGTCCTTATAGCCACCTTATATTTCCCTAGCATTCATCTCGGAGTAAGATTTACTCTGTCTAAAGGGTAAACCCTATTCCAAGGCTTGCATGAAAGCGGTTTGCAATTTGAACTCACAAAAAAAACCTCATGTCTTGTGAGTTGCTTGCCCAATTTGTTTCGTCACAATGTGCTCTAAGTCTGCTTTAGAGAACCGCACAAATAAGCAGATCAAGAACTAAACCCCAACGAAGGCCTCTTAATAATTCTCTTTCACTTTCCTTTCCACAATTTTGTTTCTTCTGTTAAAAACCTCCAATCCCATGGCTAACCTCAAGCGTGGCTAAACCTGCGTGTTGGGATCCGGCCTCTGTTTGTACACACCCCATGAGTTCTTCCAACCAAACATCAGCAGGACCAACGGGGCATGATTGAACCCATATTGTTCCCGCTTCATCATCCATACTGCACCAATAGAGTGAAATTTAAAAAGAAGTAGATGTACCATGAAGGACATGGCATAGAGGTTTTTTTTTACTACACAATAAATCCTGCTGCGTCACAGCTTTCTGTAAAGTTTAACCAAGGTGATTGTAATTTCCATGAAGGACTACCAAATACGGCCACCAGTAGGGGTTGTTGTGGCCCCAATTAAAGATACTTTTTTGTGCCAACAATAGATGATTTATGATGTGGAGGTGTTTTATCCCACACTACACCACCTTTATGGCCTTCTGTGGGATGCTTTGTTATATTGCAAATTAGTTACTGAAGGAGACACCAATTGCTATATAATATCTGGCATTTCATCACCATTTTCGGTGATGTTGAAAACCTGTTGAATTCTGTTGAACAATCGCAGCATTTATTGTCATTTTTGAGTTTTTTCGATGCTCCTCCTTGCACAACTAATTGACAAAAATCTCACCTGGTAAATGAAGAAGTGTCACGCCTTAGTGGTAAAGGTGTGAATCTCAAGGATTGAAATAGATACAGCCAACAGTGAGGTTTCGGGGAAAACATCGAGGGTGTCAAATGTGTGGTTGTTTTTACCTTGGCAATAATTTTCGCTTGTTCTATTTTATAATTATAATTACTGCATTTAAGTAGAAGAGATTTCCTAAAATATTTTTGTTTTATGTAATAATTCAGGGTTACCCCTCCTTAACCTTTTTAATGACTGGCCAGCAGGACCAGTTAACTTGTCGTTTCACAAGCCCATCAGCTTTTCCACTGGCCCATGATGCAAATGAAATAGGGATGTTCTCTAACACTGAACTAGCCTGCAGGACCACTTGGAGAGAATTTTGACTGGTCCTCAGGTGTTTTAACTGGCATTTGGCCAGCGGACCACTGTTAAGGGAGAACGCTGTAACTACATCGAAGATAAAGAATGTCATTTTTTTTTTTTTAACACTGGTTCGATTCTTTCCCGAGTAGTATACCTGTGGATTTTGTTTTTCCAAAGGACTCAGCGGCGTGAACCACTGAGTATTGCTTATCACACATCAGTGTAGGTTAAAAAACAAAATAATACGTATATTATTGACAGTCATTAGTAAATTCAGTATTTTGGCTAGAGCCCCTCTATCATTCAGAATGTTTTAAGTTTGATTTGGCATCTAGTCGGCTCAGTGGTTTCTTTCCCTGCCTTTCACCTCTGTGGACCCCGGTTCGAATCCCACCTTAGACCTGGAGCCTTGCATGTGCATTGGGTTTTCAGTCCCTACCTGACCGCGTAGGTTTTCTTCATTTGGGGTTTTTCCTCCCACATCTAAAACTGAACATTTCTTGTTTCCTAATCACCATCCTGTTATTGGCGTTTGCGCTGTTGGTTGTGTAATGAAATAAAAACAAATTAATAAAAATACCTAGTCCAGTAGGAGGTTGGGTTTTTGAAGGGTTTCAGCACTGGCTGTTTTGTGTGATTCACTTTCAGTTATTTTTCATGTGTTTCTCTTCCTCTGTTTCTTTTCATCAGATTTAAATACATTCAAAGGAGAGAGTCTCACAGCAATGTCGTTATCAGCGGACAGAAGAAAACTCAATTTGGGTGCAAAGAACAAGTTCTATACTGTGGATCTCTCAGAGACCTTTGGAACAGATTCAGCCATTACGGAAAGGAGTTGGGTCTCGTCAACGCTTGACACCAACAGTTGCGAGATGAAGGGCAAGCAGGAATGGCAATGCCAGAACTTTATCCAAGTTGTTCTCCAGAACAATGCAACGAATCGGTTGATGGTGTGCGGAACCAATTCATGGGCGCCTCAGTGTCGGTACTATGAGGTAAGTATAGGAGATAAGACTAAAATGTTCACCAATGTAGACATTGATCATGATGGGAGGCTTTAGGGGACACTGGGTTGCAGCAGACTTATCAGGGCCCAACTTCATAGAGCCGCTTAAGCACAAAAGTTTACTAAGCACCAAACAATTTTGCTTACTGGAATAGGGTTACCACCTAAAATATCATGTTATGTGCACAGTTTGTGACTGGTTCCCTGCTTATTTTTGCCAAGCAGAATTTGTTTAAGCAATATTTTCTGCTTAAGCAGCTCTATGAAATTGGGCCCAGGTAAATCCATTGTTCTCGGAAATGTGCGCATGCTCAGAGCTACGTAAACAATGGAAATTAACCTGGTAAGTCTGCTGCCGCCTAGCGTTCCAAAGTCTCCCATTAAGCAAATAATGATAGAGTTATTCATGTATAAAAGTTCCCAATGCTACATCGTAACAATTTATTCAAAAGAGCAAATCTGGTGACGCGGCTACGGCTGTGTCTGTCTTACTGATTGCTGTAGCTGCAGTGCTGCATTATAAGCAGATGATCCAGCCATAGCCAAAGCCACTGATTCTTATACAATACAATTGTTCCCTGCAGCAAATGTTTACTGAAGGCTGTACTAATGTTTGTATGGTGGTGTTTGTACAGTACTATTATAGCACTGTCTGCTAATTTCACAATGCAGCCCAAACTTGTTTGGTCAACAGCTTGTAACCATGTTAGGTAATAATGTTTAGCTGGTTCCCTTGCACAATGGTTCCCTTGCACATTGGTTCCCTTGCACATTGATTCTCTTGCACATTGTGCAATATGGTTGGATGGATTGGACTGGATTAGTTTCCAACGCAGAAGTAACCCACAGGAAATGATCGGAGTCCAAATCTGATGACTGGGACAGTTGAGGGCGAACCACGAAATGTTACTTGGAACATTTCTGTCCTCCATGCTTGGGATTTTTACTATTTAAGTTGATAGAAATAGGAATGGCTGCCAATATTTCAAATGAGTTATACCTTGCTGTCTTAACCCTAACCCCCATCAGGGTCCCTCCACACACCCTGCCAAATACAACAGAATGAAATGAGAACCATGCCAAATGCAAAAAAAATGCAACAAGGGATTTTGTTGCATTGTGCAGGCATGTTGTTTGTGCTAGGACTGAGCAAGGGGGTTTGCCCTGCTAAATGTAACAGTATGTATTATAAGTGTAGTGGTGACTACAACAAAATGCAACACCAATATGAAGTCACTTGACTGCTAAATGCAACAAATTCAGTCAAAGAATGACATCTGAGTTGACTGCCAAATGCAACAGATAACAACTTGTACCATTTGGTGCATATTGTTTTCATTTAGCATGGTTGGGGTTAATGAGCCATATTGTGGTGGAAAGTGATACCACATTTAAGCCAATTATGCATGTAATGGTAGTTACACTGCAGACACCTTGATTTACACTTGGAACAGTTTTCTTATGATTTACGCTTGTCCCATTTGCACTTTACGTACAAGGGAATGCTGTCATATCTTAGTGTCAAGTTATAGAGTACAGCCAACCCTTGACAGCTGCTGATTGGGTCAAAAGTCAATCTTCCCAAAGGAGATCAAAACCAATGGAGTTTGGGCGCTTTCTTTTGTATACACACAGACCCTTCTTATACTAGGGGGTGGTACAGTTGGTAAACTTAAACCAATGCAAAAGACGGTGCTAATATTCTGAGATAAAAATCAAGGTATCTCACTCCTTGTCAACATTTCAAATGTAAAATATTTATTGAAAAAGGTACTTACAAAAAAGTTGTTTACACCATATTATTTACTATTTTATTGTGGTAATATTTTTTTTTTTATGCAGTGGTTTGTAATGGAATTTTTTCAGGCATTATTACGTGTTTCTCAGAGATAGATACTACAAGAGTTGAACCATAGAATAAGTTTCTTCTCCACGAAAAAAAAAAAAAAATGATACGAACTTTCCCTTTAAAAGCAAGCATGCAACTTTCCAGCTGATCAGCTGATATCCCCGTTTTGGGTTTCTCAGCTGCGCCATTGAAAATTGAAAAAGCAGTACAAAGTCTTGCTGTGCCTGACACCTTCCTCTTTTTTGTGTATGTGATAAACTATAAACTGCTTTTGCATGTGCCTGTAAAAGCTAGCAGTCTGCCGTTTAGCCGAGAGACTGGCTAACACGCACACACACTCTCTCTCTCTGTTTGAGGGTCACATCATCACATCAACCCAACAACCCTCTCCTTGTCTCATCTTCATTGACAACCCATAATACAGACACACATCAAGGCCAATCACATTTCACTCGGTTCAACATTTCTTAAAGGCAGCATACACTATCCGTGTTGAGAAGGATGTATTGTTATGGCACACACTAATTCTTGCCGGGAAGAATTTCTCGGGGCCATTAGAATCATTTTCATATATTTTAAATCTAGCTTTTGAGAGTTTATTTAAAATTGATTTGATTATACTTGATTCGGTTACCAGTAACAGTTTTTCTTTCGATCGGTGCTTCATAGTACTTTGCTTTGTCAGGATGCAGCAAGACTTTATGCTTTGAAATGGTTCTTTTTGTGTCTCAAAAGATATATATGACACAACCCCCTCCCCCCCCCCAACAAAAAAGAAGAAGAAGAAAGTATCCTTCCTTGTAATACCCTGGAGGTTCAAGGGTCCCTTATACAGAGCTGCCAACTCTTCCGGATTTTGCGGAAGACTCCCGTTTTTGACGGCAATCTTCCGACATCGCGCAAGCAGTCAAAATCTCCCAGATTGACGAATTTCCTAGCCCTCCGCCGTACGTGTGTGTGTTTCGTTTGCGCGCGTGCATATTTAATTGCATAGATGCGCAGAAAAAGTTGTTCTAACCGTAGTTTCGCTTATGTATGGATGCGCAGAAGACGAAAATACGGTTAGAACAACTTTTTCTGTGCATCTATGCAATTAAATATGCACGTAGTCTGGCACTGATCAGCCTCGCTACCATGGGTAGCACGCTATATCGATACCTCTCGTCACTGACCCCTGGAAAAGGTGATTACACTTACAATGGCTTAATACTCGTGTGGTATCATACCGACGCACTTCCCACGATTGAGCAAATGACGCTGCAACATCGTACACCACTGGGAACGTGGTTGGGAATGTAAAGCAAAATGGCGCCCAGCAAAAATCGTCGTGACGCGCGCTGAGATTGAGTCTTTCTGACTTAAAAAATAAAATCTTCCGGATTTTCAAAAACCAATGTTGGCAGCTCTGCTTATACCCAACGCTAAGTCCCAAGGGAAGAAGACAATATTTTTGTTAACTCACAACCCTAAATCATTGACAATTCAGCTTGTAAAAGATAGCAAACTGTACACATAGGCCTACACATGTACTTCGCTATTATTTGTGTAACTAGTACGTACTATCGCTATATTGGTTGTACCTTTACATATGAATACCTCCCCCCCTTTAAAGACCTGTACCAAGTACAATACCCCCCCATAGAAGAGTGTCATTGAGAAAGCCATAACCAGTGACTAGACAAACCACACATGTGTCTCTATTGATGTAGATACAAGAGATGAAAAGATAGTTCAGTGGATGAGCAGAGGAAGTGTGGGTCAGCTTCTAACACTGATAAACCAAATCATGCGGAAAGGGTTGGAACTCCCTAAAAGGTTACAGCAAGGAACGGAATCCATTGGGGTGTTGGTTCCTGAGCGGTCAATGTTTTGGTTTTCTCAACAGTCTTGTCAGGTCCCATGTTTGCTCCGTATTTGTATAGTCCTTTATCGTGGTGCGACCATCTTGATTTTTTTTTCCCATTCAAATCAATGTAACCAAACCTAGGCTGGAAGGAAAATAGTCTGGTTCCTTTTTCTTTTTGTGCATTGAATATTAGCTTCCATTACTGTTATTGGATAGAGGGAACATGACCAATATGGCAGCAGCATGATGGTCTATTGGTGTTGTAGCTGAGCGTGTCACATTGGTAGTTGTCAAAGACCAGTATATCCACACTTGATGTGACCCAACATACATACACATGAAATAACAAACCTGTGAAAGTTGGAGTCCTGAGAAAAAAAAGTTGAAAAAAAACCTTAAATTGTTTTCAATGTTTTCAAACATTGAGTTTTGGACTCGCGAGATCAAAACTAATTGTTTTACTCATTTCTCAAAAACTATTGCATTTCAACCAAAAATATTTCAAGGGGAGTTTCCCACCATGACCAACTTTATATGTAAGTTAAGTGCAAATCTGTCAACATTTATATATTTACTCTTACCAGTGTTGTGCACACCCATTAATAGATCAATAATGAACTAACTAGAAACTTTGCAGAATTGATTTCAAAATCTACATACTTGAAAAACCATCACTTGAGAATGAGTACAAGCTGTTGTTTTTTAACAAGTCACACGATAGGATACTTCCAATCTGGCTCAAACTCCATTACAGAAATTTGAAACAGAATATTTACTTTAAGTCAGAGTTTTTAAATTTGCATGCAAAACCTTTCTGAGCCTTTTTTCGAAACACAATTTTTCCTGTTGAGATCTGTGAGGAAATGTTTAGATAGGATCTATGACTTCTGAAGATTAAGCCATCGACATACTGCTGTCATTTCGGATTAGTGACCCCCATCTTTATCAGACAACTGAGCTCTTGCTTGTGGGAGACAGAGACTGGAGATGTTAGAGACTTGACTCAAGTGAAGGATATTTGTTGTGACAGTCTGTCTGCTAATTGTCTTGGTTGAATGCTGTTTTATTCTAGTTGTTGTTGATGCAGCAGTCACTCAGGGATTTGATTGACTTATTTGGCAAACTACACGGAGAATACACTGTACATGCAAATAGACAGAAAACAGCAGACAATGTTAACTACACTAAAGTCCTTTTCACAGCACAGCAATTTAACAAGGGTCCCTTGCTTAATTATAGCATGGTTGCGAAATTTTACCAAATGCACCTCGTGTGAAAGGACAACAATGTTTAGACTGTCCATAAGGGACGGCAAAGTTGAGAAGATTTCACTTTATCAGTCCAAACATTGTTGTCTTTTCACACGGAGTACAATTTGTAAAATTTTACAATCATGCTCAAAAAGGGACCCCTGCTAAATTGCTGTCGCGTGAAAAGGACTTAAAATAGTAAAATAAAACAACAGTTTTGTAAATATACTTAGTTATGCTGTCATTGATGATGTGAAGGACTTCACTGTCAGAATGCCTTGGGTCTCTGTGGATGAAAAACAGTGATGATGAAGCTTGGCTTGGTTAGGAACTCAAACTCTTTTGTAGAAAATGACTCCTTATTAGATAGTTCCCACTTAATATCACACAGAATAAAGTCAGCCATCTTTACTGGCAAATCAAAAACAATATGCACAACTACGCGTTTTATGTAACTACGCTTTTTGAGTAAAGACTGCATGCGGCGTGTAGGAGTTTGATCACATTACTTGCATGATTGGTTGGCTGTTTAGAAAAGTTAGAACACTTGACGCAGCTCAAAGCCAAAACCCAGCTTGGCACTAAAGATGGCATCTATTGGCAGATGACCATTTTGTTTGTCAGGACTGTCAGCAACAGAATGTGTAGCAGCCAGTTGATCAGTTGCTTGACAAATGGATTAAATCAAAAGTTGTCTTTATTAGATATCCTCTACGCTAGAATACTGTCAATTAAAGATTTTATTTTTTTCATTTGTTATGCAGCCGGGATCTCTTGATGATTACGAGTTTATATCTGGCAGTTACAGATGCCCGTTCAGCCCAACACAGAGAAGTACTGCATTGTTTGCAGGTAAAATGAAAATAACTGTAGTTTTAATTGAATTTTCTGTAAAGTACAGAGCACGAATGATTAATTATTTCTTTGTGATTACATTTATAGAAAATTCTTTCTGAAAGGAAAATCACATTGTTAATTTGGGATTAATCATTTTTATTTGAATGATCTAGTTATAAAATGAAGGTAACATTTGTTCTTATCACTTCTCCCACCAAGTTATAAAAGTTACTGAATCTTCTTGTCCAGAACACAAATAATGTGAGATTTTCTTAGATTGTTATAAACAATTGTTAAACATTTTGTTTGCAGAGAGTTCTTTTTATACTGCTACTGTGACAAGTTTTACGGCGGTTGATTCTGCAATCATCCGCAGTGTGACGGGACCGCAGATTCGGACCAAAGTAGTTGATACAAAATGGCTGAAAGGTACGTACTGTATGTCCAGCGTTGAACCTAGCATTACAGGCAGAGTTGTGAATGGTTCAGCTTCATCCAAGATGAAGTGAACAAGAAAAATGAGCTGGATACCAGTCACAGATGGTACACATGACATGGTATTTGATCTGGTAACCTTACTCTGCTAAGCAAAACTGTCTTGTTGTGCTCAACCATGTTCATGAAATTGGGCTCTAGCTATAGTTTATAAAGTTGCTTAAAGATATCGTACACATTTGGTAATGACTCAAAACAAATATTAGCATAAAAACTTACTTGGTAACAAGCAACGGAGAGCTGTTGATAGTATAAAACATTGTAGGAAACGACTCCTTCTGAAGTAACGTAGTTTTTGAGAAAGAGGTAATTTCTCACTAAAATAATAAAAACTTCTTGCAAGATGTTTTTATTCCTATCTGAAAGCACACAAATTTGTACAACAAGGGTGTTTTTTCTTTCATCATTTTCTTGCAACTTCGATGACCAATTGAGCCCAAATTTTCACAGGCTTGTTGTTTTATGCATATGTTGGGATACACCAAGTGAGAACACTGGTCTTTGACAATTTCCAAACATGTTCAGTGCCTTTAAGCACAGGTCTTAGCAATGCACACACCAGCCAAAATACAATGTTATATATGTACTGTTTGCAACTGGTTTCCTACTTAATTTTTGCTAAGTAGAATTTTGTAAGCACTGCTGTCTGCGTATGCAGCTCCATAAAACATTATTAGCCATGTACTCAAACCTTAAAAAAGTAGTTAGCAATGTGCATTGACTCTTCTTTGGCAACCAAGTGTTATTATTCAAATGCTAGTGTGGTTTAAAGAATACATGTAGACCGACGAGGCTCAGTTGTCCATGTGACCGATGGAGTAATACCAAATTGAAAATCAAGATGAGTAGATACTTAGAACAAGTTTTTTATGATATAATCCTAAATGTCATTACTGTATTATAATCCAAGATCAATTCAATTTCCAGATGTTACGAACTGCATGATATGAGCTACTCACTAAATAATGATGACAGTGCAGTTGGCTGCAGACGACTCTGATTCAATCCATGAAAAACCTTTGAAAGTATAGCTGACCTTTAGTGTAAAACAACACTGCCACTTTTATGTGACCCAGACATAATCATAAGAATTTTTCCCTGTGCTTTTATTGTCGTAGTTCCTGAGTTCATCAATTCCTTTGAGGTCGGCGACTGGGTCATGTTCTTCTTCCGTGAGATTGCCGTGGAGCATGTCAACTCTGGAGAGGTAGGCAGTTCAGTTTTTCCCCCAACCCAACCCCGGCCCCGTAGGGATGAAGGGGTTATAAATATGAAACACACCAAAGTTACTTCATAATTATCTGAAGTTAGTGGTGTTTTAGGCTTTGCAGTGTGTGTACAAAATAAGAAGTAACTATAAATAGTAAACTTGGAGGTACAACCATGGGTAAAATCTCTTTGGGAGGAGTGTTGGCTCTGAAAAGAGCCGGTGTGGTCTCGACGTTTCGACCAGTATACTTGGCTCGTCTTCAAGAGAAACATAGAAACGACCACACCAGTGCTTTTCAGAGTCAACACTCCTCTAAAAGAGCTTTAACCATGGTTGTACCCGCAAGTCTACTATTTGTAGTTACTTCTTAAATTTGTTTTTTACAAATTATGTCAATCAGTGTTTTGATGATCAAATTAAGACAAAAAGACACAAAACAAAAACATAAAACACTGAAAGAAAACAAGACAATGATATGAGAAGTTTCATGGATCTGTTTCTCTTTACAGGCCATCTATTCCCGGGTAGCCAAGGTGTGCAAGAGCGACCAAGGTGGAGACTGGGTTGCGGATGGAACCTTCACAACCTTCCAGAAGGCTCGGCTGAATTGCTCCTTCCCTGGAGCGTTCCCATTCTACTTCAACTACCTGCGTAAGTAGATATCCATCCCCTAAGCTTGGTCTCGACTGAGTGGTTTTTAACTGTGGGTATGGCTTTTGGCTGAAGTTGTATTCCGCAACTCTAGGAGAGTCTCTGATGTAACCGAACACGCATCTGCAGCTGTCGGCGCAGGCATGGGATAAACATTTTTAAAAATTCCCCACCATCTGTATTGAGATCTGCAAACGTCCCCGTTTACAATCTCATTAGCTGAAAAGCACACATAAAAATGCTTTTGATTTTTGAAAATTATTTTTTCTTGGAATCTCTTTGAAGCCATTTTTTTCCCCCTGAACATTCTCAGGTAAAGAGCTGTGTTGCTCAGCTGCATGTAATTGGTAACTTATTTTCTATTGAGTGGTTTATTGAGTTTTAATGTGTTCCAGGCAGCCATAAAGCTGAATTGCAACAATATTACACTTCTAAAAATATTTTTTTGAATAAAGTAAAATTACTGTTTAGATAAACAAACAACAGGTCTTACATTAATGGCGTAATGAAATTCAAGCAGATTTAGGTCAGTACAAAAAACCGCTACTATTAACATAGACAGGGTATGATGTACTTTTGCAATCTTATACGCTGTCATTCCACTCGGTGTAACCAAACGAAGGAAGTGAAAATAGACGGGCCCCTTTTCCACACAGCGAGCATTGGAGCTCTTTAATGGTACGGTTAATGAGGATTAATTCAAAGATGACAGCAGTCTAAGAAGATCTTGTTAAGTCAAAGTTCATCCTCTCAGACAAATTCACAAGCTCTCATCAGCGCCCTCCTTGAGGTCAATTAGGTCGATGTTTGCGCCTACTACATACATACTTGCGCATATTTTGTCTCCTTTTTTTTATCATCTCAAATGTGTCAGCATATGCAAGGGGCTCCATTGCTATATGAAATTTATTTCCAGTAAACAAAGTCTTGGAGTTGAACTTCTGACGTCGACAACCCAGAATATTTGTGGAATTTTATAATTCCATGCGGGAAAGCCTTTAAAATGGCTAAGATATTAAAGCGTTCTGGACAAATCATTGAAAGTATATGAAGTTGATGTGGTAAACCTATTTATTGGTATTTAATCATTGGGTAAGATGAAATTATGGTATTTAAGATAATCTTCAAGAAAACAACATTCCTCGACCTGAAAATGAACTCAAACACCGTGTTGATCTTTGCCACTTTGAAAGTACAACTTCCCCTTCAAAGTGGCTGACAAAAGCCCCAAGTGTACAAAACAGTAGCCATAGACTGTGTTTCCCATTAACAGAGGTCCACTGTCAAAATGTCAGTCAAAACACCTAAGGACCACTCTAAATTATGTCCAACTAATTATGTCGACTGGGTAAGTTATTGCTTCCCATTGCTGCACCTAAAACACTGAATTTCATCTTCAAATTACAAAACCCCGCCCAAATGACAATGTTTATAGAAAACCTTAATGAAGTTGCTGGGCTCGTGAAATAACATGCTACCTGCTAGCTAGTCACTGATGTTCAGGCCGAACCCTAAATAAGTGACTCATCCAAATGTATTTGATGTGTGACTACCTGAGTAATATTTATAAATCCCAACGCCCTAGATTTAAGTCTCATTTTACAACTCCTAGATTTGTCATCTCATTTGAATGAATTTGCAGTATTTTTCGATAGATAGTTCCCATTTGACGTTACACAGTGTAAAGTCGGCCATCTTTATGGGCAATGATACATGATTTTGTAACATACAACTATGCGATTTGCTTACCGGGTGCAGGAGTTTAATTAAGTTCCTTGCATGATTGGTCGGTGAGCCCACTTGGCTGGGTAGAAAAGTAAGAATGCTTGAAGCGGCTCAAAGCCAAAACTCAACTTTCCCCTAAAGATGGCATTTATTGGGAACTATCTACCGGCAAATGACCATTGGGTTTGCCAGGCCAGCTGCAGAATGTGCAGCAGCTGGTTATGCAGTTTGCATACCTTGTCCGTAAAAATGGTGTATATCTATTAGAGTTTTTTTAAATAATTGATCTCTCTGTTGTGTTTACAGAGGATGTCAGCATGGTAGGGGAAGGTGAAGACATTACATTCTATGGAGTCTTCACAACTGGAGAGTAAGTTTTATAACCCTGTCTACCAAGTGTATTTTCAGGCCCAATTTCATAGAGCTGCTTAAGCACAACAAGCACAACCAACTTATACTATCAAGAATAAAGTTACCAGCCAAACTAAAATGTCTCATGTACAGTTTGTGACTGGTATCCTGCTCATTTCTGCTAAGCAGAAAATTGTCAAGCAATATTTGCTGCTTAAGCAGCTCTATGAAATTGGGCCCCTGGTCTGCAAGGATTCCAAAAGTGAACATGATTAAAGTAGCAATTAAGAATTGCTTTACACTGGTACTACCAGTTTTGTACTCCCCTGTCCCAAGATGTCGTCTCACTCAGAGTGATTGTTAAAGATACACTCTTTTTTTATTAAACTAAACATATTTGTTTGTGTACAGCCATGAGATTCCCGGTTCAGCAGTTTGTGCGTTCAGCCTGAAAACAATATCCGCTATCTTCAACGAGGGACAGTTCAAAGAGCAACAGATGGGTGCATGGTACCCAGTACCTGAAGATGATCTACCTCGGCAAAGACCAGGAAATGTGAGTATTTATATGTAGAGGGTACCCTGGATGAAACCTTGATCCCATCTGCGATTTTTCATGTAAAGTTCAGATGGTTACAAGTCTTCTTTCCCTTGGCATTTTTTGCATGAGAGAGTATTTTCCAGGAAAGCATCATTGAAATTAATTGAATATACCTTCACCAAGGGGTTCGAACGATCGGGCCAATCTGTAACATTTTCTGTGTTAATTTTGGGTTGAACAAAGAAATATTGACTAGAGCGGGATTTGAACCTGCTAACTCCGGGTTAAAGTGCCGATGCTATATAAACTGAGCCATGTAGCCCTAATGTTGGCGGTCTCCCTATTTTGTCAATATCTTTGTTCAGGGGTGCCAGTCAGAAGCCATTCAACCGGTAACTGCCATGTAGCCAGGGATCACACCCAAGTTTGCGACACAACCTGTTTCAGTCTGTTATTGGTTTTTGTAGAATGCCATTATTAATTATAATTCATTATTTTCCAATGTTTCTGTCAACAGTGCTCTCAAGATTCAAAGAAACAATCTGATGTAACGCTCAATTTTATTCTGGAGCATCCCTTAATGCATCAGTCCGTTCCGAACAATGGCAATGTTTGGCCACGCTTTGACATGACCAGATCAGATAGTCGCTTGGTCCAGCTGGTCGTCCACCAACAGGTTGGAGAACATGGCAAAACTTACGATGTCATGTTCCTAGGAACTGGTGAGTTCGGAATACAAATTCAAACCTGCTTTTCAAAGAATGAGAGCTATTGTCATAATTTCTCTGAATGGTGTAGGAGAAGATTTTTCAAGTAGTGCCCAACATTTTAAAACGGAAATATCACTAATGTACTCTGAAGCTTTGGAATGACACACATTCCGGTGTGTTGAATGATAGACTGAGTATGCGAGAACTGCATTTGAAGTAGATGTCTGTCCCAGATGCAATAATGAATCTGGTTTATGTATTGACTTCAAACAGGTGCCCCCTTACAAAGATATAGGCAAAAAAGGAAGACCACCAACATAGGGCTAGATAGCTCAGTTGGTAGAGCACCGGAACGTAAACCTAGAGGCCGCAGGTTCAAAACCTGCTCTAGTCAATTTTTCCTGTGTGCACCCCCAAATTTTTTATTTTTCTTGCTCTACTAAATAGATGATGGCCGTGTCTTGAAGACTGTCATCGTGAAGGATGCTGACGGTGTATACCATTCCAACCTGCTGGAGGAGATCTTTGTGTCTCCAAGGGACAAGTCTGAGGAAGTGGTCAATATGGAAATTATCCGCAACGAGAAGGGCGTGGAAGTCATCTTGGTCAATACGAACAGTACAGTGGTGGAGCTACCATTACAGAGATGTAGTAACTTAACCAAATGGTAGGTGGCAGTTTGCAGGGATGAGACATTTTCAAACTATTAGCTAATTAAATGATGATAATAACATGGGTTCTTACATTATAAGTTATCACACGTGCGCTCGTGATACACTGAAAAATATGGCGCTTCTGCGTCCCATATTCGGCCTTGTTGGATATGGGACGCAGACGCGCTATATTTTTCCGTATTCTACGAGTGCGCGTGTGGTTATGTTTTTATCTTGAAGCAAACTTGACACGCAGTTAGAACACACAATACGCAGGGTGTGATATGGGCCGTGCAAAATTTAAGTTTATATCACACCCCTTGTTGCTATGGATCGACCAATCAGAATCGAAAATATTCAGGCCTGCTTGAAGATAAAGTGCTCTATCACACCCCTAGGGGTTCATCAAAGCGCTCATAATTTGTTTTTTAACAGGATAAGCACAGCTATGTTTTTGAATTATGAGACCCATTCATGTAGCCACATTCTAATGGTTTACAAGGTGCTGCTGCGCATTCAGCAGCCACTGCCAGAAACACCTGAATTCAGACGGTGTTTGTTTTAACGGCCTGGTGAAAAAAAGAGTAGCGTTATTTTCTTGAGATATAAAGTTGATCTATTTCTCTAGGGCCGAGGATACTGTTCCAAGAAGCTCATTGAAATCTATAACTCCAGGGGTCACCAAGAGGTGGATAAGCAATCATTTAAAAGTGCCTTCTAACATTTAGATCCGAGATTCAGACCTTTTTGTTAGCAATGACTCCCTCCTGTGGGTTTGTCAGATCACTTTTCAGCTAAGCCGTATATTGGAAAAGTTTTAGTCCAGAGCCCATTTTCTCATGCACAATAAATTTGCCAAGCAGAAATTCAAAATTGCTTAGTTGAAACAGGTTACAAGCTAAAATACCATGCCGTTTTTGTTGTTGTGACTGATTTCTACTCGGCACAGAAATTAATTATCAAATATTTTCTGCTTAGCATCTCCGTTATAAATTTAACCCAGGTTACATCTCAGCAGATACATCGGCCGTATTGCTTAAAACATAAGCGCATTGTACAAGTTTGATATCAAAACAAACAACAAATTTGTTGTGCATTCACCATGGATTTGTCATTATTGTGTGACCACTTATTGGCAAAAAATACCCTCTGGCAAATAAGCACGGTTTCTCTTATCAGTGTTCAACATTAAGCTGTTAATTTTATTATGGAAAAAATGTGCCACGAGCCAAATAATTGATTACTGCACAGTTTTATGGAATTGGGTCCTGATAGGCATCAGCTATAGAGCGCATTATGCCCCCTGTTACAATAGGACAATAATCAAATTCTATATACAGTGGCAGACATTTCAATTTAGGGGGCTTAGCTGTTACAAGTCCCCTTGTACATGGCTGTATAACATGTTCTACTGAATATACATGTATGTGTGTACGGCCAATATCAACCAATTGTTTTTAGCTTTTATCAGATTGATGTAGTATTGTTTTGATAAATTTAATACATGTTTTGCTGTTTTTTTGTTTGTGTTATTTCCCCCTTGTTTTCCCCCATTTCTTCATCTTTGGTTTTGGATTTTGGAGCAGGCTGTTAAGTTTTGGAGGGGTGGCTTGGGGGGGGGTTTGGGGGGAGTGGGGGTGGAGGAGTGAAAAGTGAGGGATTTTACCTTTTTTGTTGACGGGGTTTGTAAAATCTGTTGGTTCAAAAGATGTGTATTTTTTTGACAGCTGTCAGTCAGGTTCCACTAATTATGTTATTTTATACTTCCGATATTGTTACACAGTTTGAGTGCAATGCCTTGTATTCATACATGATTTGTGCAAACCGACTGACAGATTGTTGCTCAGCTGGGGGTAGTGTCAATACATACCTGTATTAATGTGGCAAAGGTTTCTTATTTCTGTGTTTTTCTTTGTTTTGTTTATTTGATACAGTGCTTGCGTCCAGGATCCTTACTGTGTATTGAACAATCTCAGCTGGGTGTGTAGTCCATTTGATGGCACCAACAGCTAGTGAGTTTCCCTCTGATTTCTCATGGTTTTATTCTGACGTTTTTTTATTTGCAGCTTTTACACGAAAGGCATATTTTATACATGGCTGGATATTGTTCAAGGGAAATTGTTATGTATCTTTTGTTGACATCTTAATGTTCTAGTCTCATAGACGCTATAGGAGAGAAAGAATAACAGGCCTGTGATTTCGTAGGATTTTTCCTGATTTCAGGATTTTCTCAAAATCTCCTTGAGCATTCAAATTTTCTTGAAAGAAGTGAAGCAGTCACCAAAGGGAGAACGAACTAGTCCACATTGTGTCCAAACCTGTAGTTTTGTATTTCTGGTGATGCACATATTCTGTAAATCTCCTGAACTGTACGATCTGGGAGTTTCGGGTTGTAAGGTATGGGGGAACCGAGGCCCGCAAGCCATTTTCAGGGAATTTTCACATTTTGCAAATCTCATCCGTGTAATATTGGTGTAATATTGAAAACAAGAAGTTGGTTTGAAGTGTTGAAATACAAGTGCAATAATTCTAACTCTCAGAAGTGTAGAATATAAGTTCTGGACTTTTTTTTGGGGGGGGGGGAGGGGGCTTGAAGTGCTTTAGTCTGAAATGTACTTTTACAGAACAAACATGGTGGAAATGTTGTGTTTTGCGCCATGCACAACAATAAATTTGTGTTGTTTTCCTTCTTCATCTTTGATCTGTTTTTGTTCCATAGTGACACGCAAGACGTGGACAATATTAAAGACTGCCCAAGTAAGTACTGACAGTTATAAACATAATCGTTTCCTAAAAATATACCCGCCTCTATCACACATCTTGTAAAATTGTACATAACACAGAGACACTTAAACACTGATGAAGTTTATAATTTGTAGGTCTGGTTTAACTTTGCAAAACTGCACCTACAAGACTCATGCACTCAAAAATGGTCTAGACTCTTGAAGATTTAAAGTTGGGGTTTAGCACTGTCCCCGTCATTTAAACCAACTGCACTATCATAAAAGTTGACCCTGGTGTTTACTGTTATTTGTAGGAGCAGTAGAAGCATATGTCAATATAATTAATGTTCGCCACACTGAACACTTTGTATGGACCCCATGATGCTCACTGAACTTTTGTATCCAGTGTTTTTCCAAGGGAAGAGTGCATACCATTGTTGTAGATTTATCCTTGGTACATGTCATTCATTGCATTTTAAAGTAATCAAAAAAAGTGGTCATAATTTTCGGTGTTGAATTTTTCTGGGTCAGTTAATTTGAGACGTAATCATGGATAGTGACCCAAAAAATGAGCGTAGTTTGTAAAGCTTGGGCCTTCTCAGAATTGACAGCTTCAGCAGTGGCTATGGCTGATTGCTGAAAATGCCTATTTTTCAATGTTGTCACAACAGACATAGCCATTGCCAAAGTCACTCGATTTTGCTGACAAGTGTTTTATTAGTCACTCAGATATTTGTTTTCTGAAAAACCATTGTACAAATAAAACAAGATTTGGACTAAGACCAAAAACTGATTGCAGTCATTTACAAGCAGGTAAATACTAGCTAGTATATACCAGTAAAAAATTACAGATGTCAACTGCATGTCTCTTGGATCAAACATGTTAACTAGTGAGAAATACATATCACCCCCCCCCCACCCCCCAATGAGAAGAAGAAAAAAATCCATTTCAAAATGAAGAAGAATAAGTAACAACATATTTTATCACCTAATTCGACCTTGGATTGAATAAATGCATTTTTTTTCTTCATTTGTCAATGTATGTACAAGTATTGTATTATAAATTGTTTCCCATTTCTCCTCTTTCTTACACTCCGTTGCATCTTGCTCACATCGTCATCTTCCTTCATCAGAAGAAGGTAAGTCAATTCTCCAGTAGTCAGTACCTAGGCATTGCTAATATTTTTTGGAAACATTATTATTATGCGGACAAAACAATCACACTATTCATTTTTTGCAACAGAAAAAAAAAGCTGTCAAGCCTAAGACAGTGGCATTCATAATGGTGATATAACTATTGTGCATTCATTATCACATTCAAAACAGCTTTAGTCACTTGAAAAACAACCCACAGACAGGAGCAGCATTTCCTTTGGAAAGTGGGTTGGGCATTCTGTATTCATCGAATCATTTAAGTTTCAACATTCATAGCTCTAATCATTATTCTTTGGTTGACAGTTACTCGTAGCTTATATGATATGAATAACGTTATGTTATAACTTATGATATATTAGTTATAGGTTATTTGTTATACTGAAGTATACTAGGTGCTGAACTAGATTAGTGTAGAGTATGCCTGTGTGTGTATAACAATAGAGACTGGCTCCGCTAATCAAGCATACAATGATGGCTGCCCATTGGTAGATGGCATTGCAGCAACAACGCACTAATCAAAATAGCCAGAGGTGTATACGAGGTCTTAAAATGGTGATCATGCAGCATAGCAGAGTTGTACAAATACTTTGAGTAGTACAGTGTCATGAACACAAGTACTGAAAAGGTATTTTGGACAAGAACTGTGACTCCACTACTCTGCACTGAACTGCAGAGCTGCCAACTCTCCCTGATTCTGCAAAAAAATTCCCAGAAAATAGACCAATCATTCCATGTTCCGATGAACAAATTTGAAAATCTCCCTGATTATGGACACTTTTCCCCTGTTATGTTGAACGTAATTCTAAATATCTCCCTGATTGTTGTACAAAAACTCCCTGATTGCAAGATGCAAGTGTTGGCAGCTCTGGAACTGTTTGGGGTGTTCTTTTGGGGTGATGAGGGGTCAAAGGAATAGAATGGTGCTTTTTCGGGTTTTTCCGTTAACTGGGTGGTGTGGGTTCCGGCTTACGAGGAACTAAACAAAGATGGCAGCAGCGCAATAAAGGTCTACTACTAACTATTAAGTAATTTGGATCCTTAACATCAAGTGATAATTTATAAAACGGCTGCTGCTATTGAAATGGGAATAATCTGGTTCACAAATCTTTGTCGGGGATCGTTCAAAGCAAACTCGTCAAATAGTTTGCTTTTTAAATATCGTGTCTTTACTTGACGGGTAAATGTCATTCATAATTGTTCTCAATGAATGATCTTGGCGATTATTTAAAACAGATCAGATACATGGGTATGGGGATACTTTGGTTCAATGATTAAACAGATATAACTTGAACTTGTGAGTCTCATTTAAATAATGAGCAATCCGGAAAAAATACTCCTGTAACAACATAAAGCCAGCCCCAGAAGGATTCACCTAAGTATAGAAAGTTCCCTCTTGACATCACAAGTCGGCCATCTTTGTGGGCAATGATATAAAATTTTGGAATGCACAAGTATCGGTTGCCCGTAAAGTTTCGTTAAATTCTTTGCACGATTGGTCAGTGGAACGCTTGACGCAGCTCAAAGCCAAAACCCAAGTTGGCCATAAAGATGGCGAATAGCGGGAACTATCCATTGCTTACACACAACATTACACATTAGGCACCGACAGATGTTGCCAAAGAGAATGGCGTAAAGTACATAATCTTATCGGAGATATGGCAGTGCTGCTGGCAGACACGGTGCACTTTAGCAAATTGCTTTGAGAACAAGTGTGTTTCGTTTTTTCACTTAATTGTAATCAGTGTTGAGATGCACATAGAGAATGATGCCAAATTACAGTCAGTTCCATGGAAACATATAATTTACCTTGTTTAGCATTAGAAATGCCACACCCACTCTTGCCTGTGATGTTTTTCTTTTTTTCTTCAATATTTTCTAATTTGGGGCATGATGTACCTTATTTTTCCTTCAAGTTAATCAAAACATTTATGAATGTCTGCATATTAATTTGTTGAGCTATTGTGTTGTTGCCTGTTCAAGAAAACATGACTAACTGTGGAGTTAAAGGAAGTGTTTGCTTCATTGTATTAAGATGACTTCATAGAATTAGGCAGTCAACTAACCAAGAAGTTTGAATGTTGCCTAAAAAACCTCCCCTTTAAGTGATATGCTCTTAAAGATGTCCCAGTGTCAAATTGAAAGGAATGACAAAACCCACTATTACCGACCTTTGAAAGCTTTCAGACTATGAAGCATCAAAACTTAATGTTGTGCTTGGTTTGTTAGTTTTTATTAAATTTGAAAGTTAATTACCAAGGACTAAAGCTTCTATGGTATTAATTTTGAGGGTACATTCTTGAGCATTTCACTTACTGGTCATCCTAGTTGTATCAATAACAATGGCAGCCATCTTTGAAGATTTGTCTACAGTTTGGTTGCGCTTTTGAGTATAGAGATTCATGTTGTGTTAGAGTTGATTGATCTGGCTGTGGCTACGGCTAGATCACTGCATCAGCCTATACTGAAGTATTGCTAGTTTAGCCAACAGCCACAGCCAAAACCAAAACATGCTCAATTCAGGCTGGGCCTAAATATCATAAAGCTGGTAAGCAGAAAATACTGCGTAACAAATTTCTATGCTTTCAAAACAATGAGTGGGAACCATTCGCAACAGTGTAAACTGTATGGAATTTTGGCTGGCTACCAGTTTGTGCTAAGCAAGATTTGTCTGTGCTTAGCAAATTTTTCTACTTACAGGCTTTATGAAATTGGAAAAAAACCAATATGTAACTGACAAAACAATATGGCTGCCAGGTTGAAGTTACCCACTGTTCTGTCTACTAGTTGATGTTTGCTAACATTGTAAATTAATTTTCCCATCTTGTTATAGTTATAGTTACGCCAACAGCTATTTCTTGTACAGGTAAAGGAATTGAGAACCACTGCGGAGGTTTTATACCTTACTTTTTTTTTTGCCTGGTTTTCATCGTAGGGAATTAACATCCATGCTTGCTTTATCCATAGGCTTGGCATTTATCATCCGCTATCATTGTTTAGTTTGGTCGGGAATTTGTTAATTTTATTTTTCATCTAGTCATTTTTTAATTTGTCCAGCATGTTGTTAAGAAGTTTTTAGAGTATTTTTGTTAGATCGATGGTGTTACTTTTGAAAGATTTCTTTTTGCTTGGTTGTGTATTTTCCTGTACCAGCAATTGACAGTTTTTACTTATTTTTGGATTCAAGTTTGTGCAGTTCGTGATTCCAGTGATATGCAATTTTGTTATTTTAGAAAATTTGAGAAGAAAAGAATATACAAGTTTTGTTGGTAAAAACTGTCACAGTTTTGCAGGGAAATACCTAAGAATGAAACAATTGTTTTATTGTGTTGATGTTTTGTAAAGGCAGTGTATACTTTCGGGGAAAAAATAATTCATTAAAAATGTCCTATAAATCCCTTACTTAAAATAGAATTCAAACAACTGTCAGTTAGAAAAATATTGTGGAAGTTTCAGGAAATACCGGTAAGCCTCAACAACCTCGCATCCTCGTTTAACAGAGAAAAAAAAGCTTCCCACACCCGGGAAAAAAGGCCTTCCTTGTTGTGAAGGCAATTTTAATTGAAGTGTTCACAACCTTTCAAGAAAATATCCTCAAAACATCTTTTTGAACATCCAAATAGTGAACTAGGTGGTCCTAAATTTCAATTTCAACATCTGTAACTTGCCTTACAGAGGAATACTGAAATATGTTTCAGAATGCGTTACAATTTCTAATCCATTCTATCTGAGCTTTTAAGAAGAAGATATGACAAACTTTTTAAAGGCAATAGCCGTTGGTGTACACTGTCTTTCAGTCATTTTGTTGTTTTAATTTGCACAAGTTCAGTTTGGCAAATTGTTTTGTAGTAGCAAATACTATGATGCATTTGGTTTGCCGTCATGTTGCACTGGGCGAGTAGCATGATCAATCTGAGTTTGCTGGTATGATGTTTGAACCATATTCACAAATAGAAATATTTCATTTTTATTCTCCTAAAACTTCAACGGTTTTATGTATCATACTGAAGTTGTAATTCAGCCAAAAAGAAACGCCAATCTACAACATTGGAAAGAAGTTTTAAGAGAAAGTGGTTGTAAAATGGTGACCACTTGCAGTCAAGGCAAATTTTCATTGCAAATTCAAATTGCATTGTTGACCTCCGATTTCCCCCAAACGGAGAGAAAAAAAATCTATTAACAAAAAAGTGATCAGGAACAACCAAAACTTATATCACCCATTTGTGATTTAATATAAAGTGGTACTTAGCAGACTCAGTGGCATGAAAACGTGCAATTTATGTTTGGAAAATTTTAGTTGGATTCATGCGGTATGGTTAGAGGAGAGGTATGGAGCAGGACTCGGAAACACAATCTTATTCTCATCATGAAGTTATAGACAAGACAAAGTTTGGTGATTCAGACAAATCTGGAATAGTTTCCCTACATTGATGACAATGTTATTGGATAGTACAGTTTTGATCTCAAATTATGTGCTTAACAATCAAATTGTGCATTAAAAAATGTACTTAGAATTGTTTTAACAAATTTGATACAGAGGGGTCATTTGTGACCTTACCAAAAAAAAAATTGCTATGATCCTAAAAAGCATCAGCTGCTTTCAAATTCATAATTTCATCAAAACATTTTCTGCAAAAATGTAAAGATAAGGATGAGGCATTTCTGTTATGTCAAAAGATTATTCCTTGCCAGTAAATCCATACCTCTACTCCGGGTTTTTCTCCCATTTCTGTTGATTTTTCATTGCCTGCCTTTTGATTTGTTTCCTTTCTCCTCTGATTCCCTTTCCCCCCGCTTGCATATTTGGGTTCGTCCCCCTGTCCCCATTTCACTGCTGGCTCTCCCAACGTGCCCTGGCCCTCCCCCCATATCTTTCGTTCCTGCATGTTACAGTGCCAGTTCCTCAGACAACCACCCCAGTGGAGTGTTTTTGTCCAACGGCACAGCCATGTGTTGAAACTGGTCAGTGATGCTATTTTTTAGTTTTGATTTTAGTTTGTTTTTTTGTTCTTTTCTTCTTTGATTTGCATGACTTCATGCCAAGCCTTTTCACGTAAAACCAAATTTATTCTCATTCAGGGGGCCATTGGAAGCATTGTGATTGGTTGATTAGTACACTGGAACTTGCATGACAAAATGATTCGCTCTTCCACAAACAAGGTGTTGAAACAGACTACCAAATGAAAGTAAATTACATGCTAAGGTTACATGGACGTTTGATGGCCTTCATTGGTGGAGCTATTTGCGTTAAGTTCTATCATGTTTTCTTTACCAATGTTCAATTATGAAAAGGCATAACCACAACAGGGTCATGTGCCGCTTCATTCCTACCTGTCAAGCTTAATCTTGGCTGGCGTCGGTCGCAAGCCTGGCATCACGTCAAACAAAAGCGCCCACGTGATGTTTTCAATTCTATTATTCAAAAGACTGAGTCATCACCAGTGAGCACCGCCCAGATTGAAATTGTCATACTTTTGACTTGTCAATCAATTGTCATTGAAAGTCTGCCTGGAATGAAGGGATAGGCTGCCCTTGTGTACATTCTGTCCTGTCTGTACGTATGCAATGTACAGAGCTTGTGGTTCTTGTCTACAGTGGGTAGCGCTGTTTCACATGAACGAATATGGCTCATTCATTGAAGCATAAAATAAAGAACTTTTTATCGCCTATACATGAATACCAAGAAAAAGAAGCGTGATAGTTAAACTTAACATCGTGCTCATTTTGTCATGCATTGGTTCCCCTAATTGCAGTTGATTTGTTATCTCCAAAACGATGCATAAAAATTGTCATTTTATTACTCAATCCGATTGAAAACGCTCAGCGATTTTGTTGTTGTTGGAAACAGGAAATGGCTTCGATTGAAAGTAACTGAACCGATCACAATATTCTATTTTGAAACCCCTGGACTTGATAAAGATGGTTACGCTTCCAGCAAGTTGGAACACCAAGAATTGTTTTCCCTCTAGTTTTGAAGTTTCATTGTTTGACTTGGAACAATGGAACAAGAGTCAAGGACTTTCTAGTCGAAACAACAAACAATGTTTTGTTAAACAAATTCCCCAATTGTAAAAGGAAACCTCTCCTGTATTTATTGTTTCAACAAAAACATGAGGACAAAAAACAAACTTTATTTTTATACAAACTGATCTTTTGTAAGCGTGCTCAATGTCAGAAATCAAACTTTGAGGGAAAACAATTCTTAGATATGTGATTTGAAATGAACGATGCATAATGATGATTCTTCCCTCTGTTTTTTGGTATTTATTTTAAATTTGACGTCGAAGCAGGCAAGGATTGCGACACTGATGGAGACTTAGGTGATAATGACATAAGTGATAGTGAGTTCTATAATACAGAATTTATGAAACAATGCCATTGTTGCAATAACTTGCTCTAACACTTCATTTTTACCCAAACCCTGATTTCTTTGAGGATTATATTCGGTATCTTTTCATTTTACTAGTTTGTCTTTGGTTAACATTTTTATGTGGATAGTGGGGTTTTTTGCAATATCTGTATGCAACAAGGTTTCAAAAGTTATGGTTGTCAAAAATTATGATTTTCAAAAACCCTAATTTCTTAGAATGTATGCAGTTTGCTGAGTTGTAATACTCAGATTTTTATCCGCGGTCCTTTGACTTATGGTGTTACTTTCATTTAGGAAACAATTTCAAAAGAACTTTACAATTCAAAGAGTTTGAAGACTATTGAAACAAAAAATTGAAATTCTTTAAAAATTGTGAATTTCTCTTTGGGAAAGATTTAAATTATCTGCATACATGAAGCTTACTTTTTGTTTTCCGCGACAAGATCAAGGTTAATTTTTTACTAAAATCTTTTTTTTTACTAAAACCTTTAAAATACACAAACCATTCATAAACAGATTAATAGATTCACCATTGAAAATGAAAAGCTTTTAACTTCAGACTGGTGCCCACTTCAACACTTTGGGTATTTTCCAAACCTTGGCATATAGGCTCTGGGCTCTGTTTGATGTTGAAAATTCACACTGCTCTAAAACCCAATCCCAAGCCTGGAGCCTGAGCGCACGCCTAGGTTTCAAAAAGGCCCATAGCATCATCTTACTCTATTCTTTTTATTTGGGCACCAGACTTTAGTTTCAAGCATTGGATGTGGGTATGGTTATTTCATGTTGATATATAAATGGAACTTGTCTGTACATTTGTACAGCTCACCGAACACTAGAAATGCATGATGCACACTTAACTAGAGTTTTTCATTCACCCTCTTATTACAACAAAAAACACTTCCATGTTTGGAGTTTGGATCAGATGTCTTAGCAAATGTTGTACATGTATCTTAAAGTATGGCGTCAATGACAGAAAAAAACTTGTAATTACCTTGATATTTAGATGCTACGTCAAGTGTTGGTTTTTTTGTTTGAAATGAAGTTTTGCCTGCCTTGCCTGCTTGTTAGTTTGTTTATTTTTTTTTTGTTTTTTAGACTGATTTATATAATTGATAATTACATTTCTCAACAGGATTTGTGTAGTTGTAGTATAATGTTAATATTGATCGTATTGTTATTATTGAATTTCGTGCCACATTGAGATGCATGCTGTAATTGTGCACAGTCCGTCTCTGGTTGACCTTGCATGTGACCTACAATTTCTACTCTTTGTTTTTTTTTCGTTTCTTACACTGCATCTCTTCCCGGCATGCGGGTTGTATTCATTGTTGTGAATGTGTTACGTGACTGTGTGTGCTTATCCCCCCTCCCGATAACTGTAGATCTGGCAACCACCATACTCCCAACCTCCTCGACCGTTCCACCCGCCGGAGCGACGACGTCACCTATGCCGCTTAATACAACAACCGCAAAGAAAGGTAGAGCAACTCAAAGCTCTGCAGTTTATTTCTCTTTTAATTCTTATAAAAAAAGATACCTCACTCTGTCTGGAACACCTGTCTGGCACCCTTTTCCTCCTGTGATTGCACTAAGCAAATTAACTCTTAGTCGGTGTACCATTTTTGTTGTTGGTTTTCGCTGTTCTATGTGGGGCAGATAAACTTCTTGTATAGAGAGTTGCTGGTGTTCTTGGCTTTCATCTCTGGTTTCAGATCCTCGTGGGTCAAGTTGCATGATGCTCAATATACCTCCCCCCAAGAAAAGAAAACACACAAAAAAATCATACATTTCAAATCATCACACATCCCACAGACAAATCCACCAAGTTTACAGCACTGTTTGAATTCACGACATCGGCTGTGGCTATGCTTCACAGCCATAGCCAAAGACCCTCAATTCAGACATGGACTGACATAAAAGTAAATCCCACATTTCCGTCACTCTTCCACAAGCCAAAGTTTATCTCCCTGTAAACTCTGGCTGCTGATTTGGAAGAGCATATACTGCGGTTCCACCTGCACTCTTAAAACAAATTTCACCACATCGAAGAAGTTCACTTTTGCACCAGTGTTTTAAATGTTGTGAAAGAATTGTTTACAACATGATCATTTTCCACTTTAAGACATGACATACATACAAAATCCACATGCTTATTATTTTGTCCTTAATATCAACAATTCATTTCAAAGCCTTCACTGTTTCCGTCTTCAGACCTGAACATTTTCCATTCTTACTCTTTCTTGAATCCCAACACGGTTGGGTTTTTTCTTTGTCTTTGGTCTTTTCATTACCATCAATCACCCTTGATTACAAACGTTTGTAGGCGTGGTCAGTTGATCTGACATTAATGCGTGAAATGATTTTTCTACTAACACTATGTAACAAACTAACAAGTATCTGCTTAATCTGAACCAATTGAGGATGACAGGAAGTACTACAGAGACCTTCTTCAATAGACCATATGACCATTGACATCACATGTTTACAAAAGAGCCACAGAGCCTGGACTTCCTGCAGGCACGATTTGTACGCAGCCCAATGGAAGAACACTTCAATGGAGATTGCACTGTCTGATTTTTATCAACTTTTGATAAGAAGAAAAGGGGCACATCTCAAAACTTGTTCGGCTGTTGTTTTTATAACTCTTGAATTTATGTGGAACTGATGACACGAAATGTTAAATTTCCCACATGACCAGTGCAGTATCTTGCCTGCCAGGAAATGCCCTGGAATGTAAGGGGGCACTCTTTTTGTAAACCGGGTTACGTGGTCTATATAAACAGTGATTTGATAAACAAATTTACTTCTCATAGAAAACACAATATCAAAAGAAAGTGCTTCAAAGTCTATGTAACTAAATACTTGAGGGAAATATTTTGGTGTGAATCTTAACCATAGGCAAGTTTCTCACAGTTACATTGCACAACAGAAATCACCAATGAGCCAGTGTTGTGCAGATTTAACTAACCGGTCTCGTTTTAGAGACATGACATAGGCTATTACCAAAAGTGTAAATTAGTTCACTTGGTATACAGTTAGTATAGGAGCTAATTGACTGGGAAAGATTTATAAGCAGTTATAGACAGCTGTGTGGAAATTTGATTTTTTTTTTGTACAAAAGAAGGGTTTGAGCTTGGAGGTAGAACTATTTCTACCTCCATGGTTTTAGGGTGTTCCTATACCCCCCTTCCGTTCGTCAACTTTTTTTGTCATGAAAAGCAAAAATGTTGTCTTCATGCCTGTTAAAGGATGTGTACAACATTGGTAAGAATGAAAATATAAATGCTCACAGATTTGCACATAACTCACATGGTATAAAGATGGTCATGGTATAACACTTCCCTTGAAATAGTTTTGCTTGAAATGCCATAGTTTTTACGAAATGAGTAAAATAAAAGTATTTATCTTGCAGGATAAATTCCGATGGTTGAACAAAAGTTAAAACGCATCAGGGGGTTTTTCACTGTTTTCTCATGACTCCGAAGACCGATTCAGCTTAAACTTTCACTGGTTTGTTATTTCATGTATATGTTGGGTCACATCGAGTTTGGATACATGTCTTTGGCAATTACCAATGTTGTACACACCCTTTAAGTCTGGTTCCTTTTTTGTATACCAATCATATGTAGAACATAAATGGTAAGAGGGGACCAGCCCATTTAGATGCAATCCTCCCTCTGAATCAAACAATCTTGTGCATTCAGAAAACACACTTTATCTTGAGACCAATCCATTCGCCACTTCATCCTCATCAAATTCATAGTGTTACATTTTTTCCCTTTTTTTGATATTCGTATGGTGTCCGACATACTCTCGCTTTCTTTTGTCAAACTGAGTTCCACCCTCAGCATGCTCAGAGGGGCTCGTGCAATGCAGGGACAGGAGAAGGGGGCTGGGTGTTGAACGGGCAGCTTATGGAGCAATAACTATCAGCAATAATTCTGTCAATTATTATAAACCATACTCAAATTTAGTTTTGAGAAATGAAATGTTGGATGTCATAGGGATACATTTATCTTTTATTCAGCCATATCGATGGAATATCAAGATGAACTGCAGTAACTATTTTAGGTTCAGTTAAAAAAAAAAGAGAATGCAAATGTTTAATACAAGTAAAATTTAAAAAAAATAAACACCAATTAAGGTAAGAAATTAATGCATACGCCTAAGAGGTTTAAATTACAAAACCCGTCTGCGTACGTTGCATGCTATTTTCCCTCCGATCAGATAGGATGGTATTTGAGAAGTCGTCTTTGTCCTTAGGAAATAACTTTGCCCATATTTTGGTCAGTAGTTAACATATTAAGATAAATGGTAGTTAGTGGAAAGACACATAGATTTAAGCCATTCCGCCTTACTTAAAATGATGCAAAGATGAGACTCAATGATTCTGTAGAGCTCCATGCTGTAATGGTATTTAAGTTCATTATTTTATCAAGTTTGGGTAATCTTAGTAGATAATTAATTTCTTTTGGTGATTCGTTTAGCTGGCATCCTTGACATACTTGATCAGATAAACCGGACTGTCAATGAAGACTCTTATTAGGGCCCAAGGGTGTTATAATTCGTGGAGATAAATTTTCTTAATTTAATAGAGTGACTCTGTTAGATATTACATTATCTGAAAGTATTCCTGTTGTCATTCTTTGGGGAGATTCCTTACTGTGCACTAACTTCAACCTGCACCGACAAACTCTTTGAATCTAAATGCTTGATTATTTTTCATCTTCTGAGCGAGAGAGTGGAATAACGTTTCCTTCTGTTTGAGTACTAACTAACCTACCAACTGTGCACAGGAATTCTGCACAATTTTCCATTAGCCAATTGCTTTAACCATAACACCCCTATCTCTTACCCCCCTCCTCCCCCCCTTCCCCCTGCTACTTGTGTATATATAGGTACACCAGCAGAAACCACGGAGGGTTACTCTACGCCGTCTCCAAGCCCACGGTTGGTCGTAACGACTATCGGCAATGAAATCCCACAACAAGGCAAGACAACGATCCAAAGGAAGACCATCTCTGTACCTAACGAGATTAACCCTCACTTTGGAGGTAAGGCCCTTTGTACACCTCACAATGGCGGCTATGTTATTATGTTCTTGTTCAGTTTAGTTTTTGACAACGTTGCTACGAATCCGGCATCTTTCTCCCGCATCAAAACATTGCAACTCATAATCACCGCGTCACACACAGGGATGTGATTCCACCCTAGTTCTCAACCTCAGCAAGAGTTTTGTAAATTTTTGAGAAGAATAAAAAAGATGAAAAAAAGTAGCAATTACATCCCTGTTACCAAGACGACCGTAGTGCACTGCTCAACTAGTTTTATTCACATATGAAGTTAACGCAGTTAAGCATATTTCCTAACATTTTTTTTGTTTAATGAGCTAGGCTTAGGAGAATGGTCTGTGCCTGGAATGTTAGCTTGGCATGCAGTTGGAAGGATTATTTATACAAATAAATAAATAATTAATGCACATAATTAGGTTAACAAGTGCAATATTGGGCCAAACGTAGGAAATGTCATCATGCTTACCACAGTCAAATCCAATTAATCCCACTACCGCAAACAATTAACCAATCAATCATTAACAGTGTCAGTCAGAACAAAAACTTCAATTTGCCCCCCCCCCCAAAAAAGGGGAAAAAAGGAAATGAAAAAGTTGTAAAAATAACTGTAGTACATAACAGATCAGTTGAAGATTTACGACAAACTGAAAATGCACACAAAATTCTGGTAGACAAGAAAATACAAAATTGTAGGTTTTTTTTTTTAAAACAATCTCTCACCAAAGAATTTCATTGTCCAGAGACGCAGTCTGGAAGAAGATTGGTTTTTGTTAGTATTTAGGATCCCCCAAACCCACCGCCCAAGTTGCTACTTGTATGTTAAATCATTAACGCTTGCATTGTACAAGTTTTTTGCATCACTCTCATAAAACTAACACCATGCAGTGCATTTTGTTCTTAGTTCAATACTAACTTTTCTGTTGTCCCATGTGGTTTTATTTTGTCAGCGGAAACGCTGGCCTGTTAGTTGTCTGAGAACTTGCATATTTGACCAAGCACACAATTTGGTCGACATTTGTTTCACTGTCCATGGTCTTTGTTCGTAAACAGCACAAGATCGCAATATGTAGCTCGCAAGATAAAGTTTAACACTGGTTGTTCAGAATGAGTTGGATATGTCTTCCTGAGATTGCTTACACCACAGTTTTTTAGACCTGGAAGTTTCATCCTTAAAAGTCCAGAAGAAAATGAATCTTAAAAAAGTTCTCTAAGATAAAAATCCATAAGGAGCACCAAGGCCACACAGCTACAGCATGACCTCTTGTGAAATTCTAGGTCTGGTATTTAGTCGATGTTATTTGTAGATAGAGACACCCTTGTGCATGTTACAGTCCACAAAGCTTTTTTATTTGATGGTCAATCCTAAAATATGTACATTATTTTTCCCCCCGTTCCATACCATTACACCCTTTTCGTTTCCCACCTGGTAAATCCATTTATCTCTCATTAACGCTGAGATCTAACTCCCATGAACCATCGGTAAACATGGCCAAGAAATATTCAAGCGGTTAAACTGTCGTCAGAAATTGTTTAGATCGGTTAAAGACAGGGCACAGTTTTGGTTACTCTCAGGAAAAAAACAATTTTCAATCTGAAACTTTAAAAAAAAAATTAAGGTCCTTTTTGATGAGTAAAATCTTATGGCTCTACATATCTGGCATCAGCATAACTTTGAGTTATTAGACCTTTTTAATCTTTTTTCCCCCTCCATTCTTTCAAATGAAAAAAAATCAGTCATACTTTTAACATCTTTCCTAAAAAAACCTATTCTAAAATGCAATTGAGGTGTGAATTTGGTATATTAATAATGGTAACAAAAGGATACCCAGCTGTTCTATTTCTAACAATTCTTACATTGGGGCGCCACTCTGGAATTTTGACGTGCAAAACACACAGCTTTAGTCATGTGCCTTGACTTCATGTGATGCAAACTGGCACTAATTTGTATACATCAGTACTTAATTTTCCTCGGAATAAAGTATAGAGACACACATTTCAGTATAAATCAACAAAATCAGCAAACTCATAAATAGTTAATTTTATCATTTTATATGGGTTAAAAGGCTATCATTTTTTTATTATCCATTCATTCCCCCATATTTAAGTTTACTTTGTCAATTGTCCGTTTTTTGATTTAATCATATATTTATTTTTGATCCCACCATCCCCTTGCATGATTAAGAGTGAAAGGTATAGCATTGGTTGATGTGTTAAAAATCAAAACAATTTCAAACTTGAAACGGGTTGTTCCGCGAGGCGCCCAAAACAAGGATAGGAAACGAGTTTAGACACGAGTGTTATTTCCCTAGTCTTTCTTTCTCAATAGAGGCACAAAACCTGAATGGATGTTTTCCTGTTTTGTTGCTGGTGATACAGACATGCATCTTCAGCCCATCAGCTGATTTCCTTTTTTCTTGTTTAACTTCTTTTTTAATTTCTTCTTTTTGGCGCTATTAGGGAAGAATGAAAAATACTGTACAAAGTTTTCTATACTCGGCAGTTTTGTCTTCTTCTGTTTGCATAAAATAAAGTTGCATGTCTGTTGATGCCATACTGCAAGCTCTGCCAATCACAACTAATTGAATTAGAATTATGACGAGTCTTGCAATCTAACAGAAATTTCTCACCCACAACCAATGCAGTACCTTATTTATACAAAATCTTCATGCAATCCAATTCATTGTAGAGTTAGGCAAAACTATAGGGAATATATTTGTTTGAAAGACATCTCACTTCAAATTGATAGGGTTTACAATTTCAGGGATAGCTTAGGGCCAAGTTTGTGATTGCAAATAGATTAAAATTAGAGAAGAATTAAAAACATGTGCAAAGTTTTCTATACTTGGCAGTTTTCACTTCTTCTGCTTGCATAAAATAAACTTGCATGTCTGGTGATGCCATACTGCGAGCTCGACCAATCACAACTAATTGAACTAGAAATATGACAAGTCTGGCAATCTCACAGAAATTTCTCACCCACAACCAATGCAGTACCTTATCTGTAAACAAATCTTCGCGCAATCCAATTCATTGTAGAGTGAGTCAAAACTATAGGGAATATATTTAGTTGAAAGACATCTCAGTTTGAATTGATATAGTTTACAATTTCAGGGTTAGCTTAGGGCCAAGTTTTTGATTGCAAATGGATTTAAATTAGGGCTTGCTGAAAAGGCCATGCAGTAAACAGCCCCTTCTATAGAGGCAAACACATTTTAGTTGTAAGCTTTTATTTGTCTTTTTATTTGATCAGTGTCCCCTCAAACAGATGGACAAAAGAAATGAGGCTGTTAAGGCAGGAATTCCGTGTGTTCGTCATGCGTTGTGCGGAATGCGTAATATGTAATATTTAAAAATGAAAATACATGCCAAGCAATGCACATGATTTTTACGATCAACGCAGTCACGCATTGCGTGACGTGTACTTTCAGTTTTATGCATTGTGCACTACGCACAATGCATGACAGACGCATGGATATCCGGCTTAAAGCTCTCTTCTTTTTTAAGCTGCATAAAGTTATCATATATAGAGCCACATGCCCATAAGTACGTAGAAGGCAGTCACATACCATCATTCCCAAACTTTCACCAGTAGAGGTCAATATTTTTTGAAGCATTGAAAGAATAAAAGAAGAAAATTAATAGAAACAAATCGAGCAGAATCATTGCCTAGAGTGAAACAGAGAAAGTTGTAACGAGCAATGTCTTTATCTAGCCGCCATGAGTGACAATAAAGGGTCTTCTCCTCAATATCTTCTCACAGGTTCTTAAATCAAGGGATCCTTCTGTTCTTCTTTCTCTGGTGATTGGCTAAAGTACAGTTGAAAGGTTCCCAAGACAGTGTTAACTTCGTGTCTAAATTGATAACTTTGGCTCTGGCTAAGCCACCAGACAAACATAGGCAAAGTTGCTCAATTTGGACATTAACAGCTGCAATGTTGTAAAGATTCTCTGAAAATTAAGACATATTTACTTGATTACTTTTGCACATCTGGTCTCATACCCCAACTGCTTTAAACATTTCAAATGAACACATCATTATTGAATATTGTTTCGCACGTTTAATTATTCGACTTCGTTCATCAAAACTTGCATGAACACACAATAGTCAGTCATTCAAAAATTGGACCCATTGAAGTTTCCTTTTCATTAAGTTGATAAGATTCTGTTTTCAACTTACTTTCAACTGTACATGTCATCGGTGTCTGTGTAAACTTGTTTATTACAAATCAACCAAGAATATTTCTCTTTTTTGCCTTTGGCTGTTTTCCTCAAAAGATCTTGCAATTTGAGGCTAAATTCTTAATTATTGAATTATTGAATACTATGGATATTTTTAAGTCACAAATACATAAATTAATAAATAAACAGATCAATGAAATATTCTTGGGTGATTTTATTTTCATGTCACATTTTTGACAGATTACTTTGGTTATTATTTTTTCTTTTCAGTTATTCAGTCTCTCGGTTCCTTTTCACCAGTCTCTGTTATGTTTATCAGTAACGAACATGATTTCCCCCCTCTCCTTAAAACAAAATCCAACTTATTCAACTTCATGGAAGAGCTCAAAGTCTGCAGCTTCAGGTTGCAGAATTTTGCCTCTGGAGAAGGAAACTGGTTTGGACCAGTTCTATCTGGTGAAAGAGCTGGGCTTTCAATCAGCACTATCTGGTGGAGGAACTGGTTTTGAACCAGTACTGTCTGGTTGAGGAACTGGTTTGAACTGGTATTCTCTGGTGGAGGTACTGGTTAAGACTGGAAGGACCTGGATTTTGGTGGTTAACAAATGGTTGTTTGTTGTTGGTGGTTGGCTGGGATTTTCTTTATAGCTGGATGGTGGTGTGCTTTATCGGTCAAAAGATCTACTTTGACATAATTTTGTTTGTTTGTCTGTTTCACATGAAGTATTGTTTGTTTCATTATTTAATTGTTGTTAATGTTATTTCTACACAATACAACAACAAAATCAGCATGCCGGTGTTTATTGTTAACTGTTAATGTTTGTCTTGTTTGTGGTTGTGTTTGTTTGGATGATTATTTATTTAAAATATGTGATCTTTTTAATTCTTGAAATAATTGTTAATGCACCTTGTACCAATACTGTCAGTTAGGAGTAAAGTTTAATAACCTGTTGAGCAGTGCATTCAATTGTTAAATTGGAAAAAAACAAATTACATAGGAAGGCTGGCAAAACCATTTTCAAGAAATGTACAAACCAGGTTTGCATGGCGGTTTTTTACAGTTGAAAGATGTTGTTTTTAAACATTATTTGTACAGGTATCTGATCCATTTTAGTCGTCTACTGCATGCTTGCCTGCTATTTCTATTCTTATCCGATTTAGATTGTTTAGAAATCCTGCAGTCATTTCTGTTTGACTTTTCCCTTTCTGTAAAGGACCATCACTAGACTAGATGTGATGAAATAATGCACTTATCGATTCAAAAGGAGTTTCCAAGAAATTCCGTGCATGATGATAACCTGCATGACTGAGTACCGAAATAAACTTTACTTTCTCATTCAGTATTGTGTTTAACTACTAGAATGTTGTCAGCCTAACTAGGTGCTTTATAAACACCTCCCACTTCATGATAACCTTTTCATCTTCAGTGTTTTGAAGTACAAGCATCTAATCAAAATTCCACAAAACTTTAAAGGCTCAGTAATTCACATGTGGGTTAACTACACAGTGGAAAGTGACGACAATATAACAGTTAGCTGCCTGAGCAGAAAAACCAAACTGCACAAGGCTGTAATTTGTCAACGATTTGACATTCACCATCCATATCCATTACTTTTAAGTTGATGGAAGCCAAAAGTGTCTTTCTTTCTTTTTTTCCCTTTTTTTTTTTGGGGGGGGGACACAAAAAGTGTATGAAATGTCAAATTATTTGCTTATTTTCTGAGCAAGTTTACAATTCAATATCTGATATGATTGCTTTGGGGTGGAAGACCAAAGTCTAGGCTGACACAGCTGTTTTTTATAATTCATTCACAGAATTCATTTAATCATTGAATGCCCTGTTTTCTTTTATTCCCACTTCGCTTATCCTTCCTTTCAATTCCTCATGGATAACTTCAATGAATCCATGCGGATTTTTCCTACTAACCCTGTGTGGAAAAACTTTTATGCTCCGGTGAGTTTTACTCGAATGTTATATGGATGACTGAACAATCCAAGACTAACCATCATTTTTACTAAAATCTGTTATTTTGTAATGCCATATATATGTGTTTTTATGTTTTATGATTTTAACTATAAGTGTTTCCCTTTTGTCTGTAGTTAATGTGGGATACATCTGAAAATGTCAGTGTGATTTTTGTTTGTTTTACTTTGTGGTTGAACAAAGAAAGTTGACTACAGTGGGATTTGAACCAACGACCTTCGGATTAATGTGTTGGCGCTCTACCAACTTGTTTGTTTTGTTACTGTATTGTTGTTTATATCCTGTGTGTCTGTTTATTTCATGCTGATTTTATTTTTTAACAGGTTTTTGTGACTTGTTTTGTGATGTCGGTATGTCTGTTTCCCCATGTCTTCCTGAATTTGTTTGTTTTCTATTTTTTTAAATGTTGAAATGATTTCTGACTGATATTACGTTTAACTAATTTGTTATGACTTCAGAATAATGCACCGTTTCTTTCACTAACCGGCAAGTTGAACGATCATGACCAGTTGGAAATCTAACTTCTTAAACATCTTGTTTGTTAAACTACGTCACTAATATGGCTCTGCTAACATCTCTAACTTAATTTTTCTGAAGAGGTTGTGTATTTCTTTCTAATTTAAGGCTGTGTTTGAAACGATGGCTTGCATGTGCCTACAACTGCTTCGGAGTTAAAGGCACTCCTTTCGGTCATGGCCTTTAACTGCTCATCAACCATTTATTAGCTGATTCTTGGCCGACACCCATTGTGCAGAACTTGTTTTCCAAATAATGGACTTGAGCAAATTCATGGGGGTTTAATTGTTGTAAACTAATATTAAAATTTACTATGGCAGGGTGTCAACAATTTAAGGGTTACTCTTAATTAACACAAATTGTTTAATTTCTGAGAGCTGTTCATCATCACTGTGCTGAGATCAATCCAATTTCATTCACTTCAAGACATGTACCATTTTGGACATAGCAAAGAGCATCACAACCATCACAAAACAGCTACATGGCCACTCACTCCAAAACAAAAGTGCAGCATTTTGATTTTGTTCGTTCCTGCAGAAAAAATGCACAACATGAATGCACAAATTTTGTTTCATTCCTTCATTGCACTTTTGAATAATTCATGATGTTACAAATTGAAGAAGAGGGAAATATCATTTGTTTGAAGAAACCAAGAGGCACGAAATTTAAGTTGGTTTAAAGATACAACTTTTGGGGTTTTTTGTTTTTGTTATCTAATATATTCTCTTAACCACTTCTCCTAACCTCCTCAGGATCTGTCGGTAAACCTCAAGGTTCCCCGTCAGCGATTATCTGGACGTTCTTCATCATCGGCTGGCTTATCGCCTTCATCTTAGTCATCTTTCTCGTCTACATCTACTTCACCAAGAGATGCAAGGGTAACTATCAGCCCACAGACACAGAAGATTCCGTCTTCGGCTCAAGTAGGTGTTCCAACGTCTTGACCCGTACTGTGTGTGTCTCTCAACCAACCAAAAAGCCATCCTTGTATCTGCCAGAGCTCACATTTCACTCCCAAACTCCCCCGCCTCTCGATGAACAGGAAACCCAAATGCACCCTCTCTCAGCTTTATTTTGTTTTCCTCGTTATTTTGTAGAAGGTTTACATTAGCACCCTGTGTTTGGTTTTTGTTTGTTTACTGTGGTACTGCATTCAGGGTAACCAACTATTTCTACACTCAGTATTGACGAATAGTTTACTTCTTTTTTTTGTGCGGAAACCTTCAGTGAATATAAAAGCTTCTTGATGATGAAACGGTCATCTGTTATATCTCGACAGGAATACGACGGTCTGTCCTGTGTAAATTGAACTCTTATACTTTGAGAAAGAATATGAAGGCATTTTTCTATCTCGGTTTCTCAGATGATCGTTTCTATCTAAAATTTCAGAAGAAGTTAAAAACAATTTCAATGATTAATATCAATCACCGTGAAAATTGAACTTTCTAAGAAACAATTTCAAAGAGAAAAGACCCTTCAGTTTTATAGCGTCACCCTCTATGCATTCCCATCCTGTCAAAATGTCTTCACTTCTTAGTTATTTCCTCGCAATTTACATCTCCTGTCAAAACTCTCTGCTTAGTATTGCATGGCATTACCTGTCCGCTCAGGAGTAGGAGTAAGAGTCCATATCCTACCTTCGTGAACTCTCTCGTCACAGCATTGCATTCAATGTGATTGGTTTATCTCATGCTTTGTTTATTCAGTCATCTGTAACTTGAGACTCGAGGAGGGCAATCACAACCATCCAGTATGAGAAGCAGTTATGCTTGTAAGCATTGATGCTCCCCACCACACCCCCAACCCCCACCCCCTACTCAATTAACTACCCCCCCCTCCCCTCCTAATATCATGATCAAATCACACAGATATATCCATTTAATATTATTTTGGCAGGGGTGACTTAACCAGGGTTCTCTCCATGTATAAACCCAGCACCAGCCGCATGTTTGTGGCCAATAAACTACACTTTAAGTACCAACACAAAAGTGTGATCGCTCTGGCGGTTTTCGTCAGCTCAAAAGTTGATACATACATACTTATTAATTTATTCTAAAAATCCTGTAAAACTAAAATCAATGGAGACATTACCATTTAACACAATGGACATAATGGGCCAATACTACAGTTCCAAGGCTTTTGCTGCAAGAGATTTTTTTTTTATTTTTTTTTTTTTAAATCTCTGTATATTTTCATATTTTCCCCCAAAAAACCTCCTGGAGAGAACCCTGAAATAACAAAAGAGTCCTCTATTTGATATTTGAGAGTACCCTGCGAACTTACAGTCACGAATATAATACTAAAAAAGAAAGCCTAATACCTCACATAAAACACTCTGGGGATCCATAATAAGTGTACTATCGCTCAGTGTTCTCAACACTCACATTGAGTTTCAGCTCAGATGTCATGAGTTTTAGCTCAGAAATCAGAAGTTGTAGCTCAGAAATCATGAGTTTCAGCTTTGAAATCACAAGTTTTTAACTCCGAAATGATTTCAGTAATAGTACATGCTGTCGCTCAGTGTTCTCAACACTTACTTTGAGTTTCAGCTCCGAAGTCATGAGATTCAGCTCAAAAATCATGAGTTTTAGCTCAGAAATCATGAGTTTTCGTTCATAAATCATTCCATTTAGTTTTACTCTCCTTGATGTGTCTCTGCTGCGGTTGTGAATGTCAATCATCTAGAATTCCATTTCAACTTCTGCTTTTCTGTGTTCTTGTTCACGTTGCTTGTACTTCCTTTCCACCCTGACGCATTCTAGTTTGGTTGTTGGCTATTAAACAATAATATTCTCTTGAAAGATGTAGTGTATAGCTTTGTATCATACATAGTGTTATGTTTTGGACGTCATTTTTTCTCAAAGCTAATTGTTTGTCAAACGACAATGCCTGGTTCATACATACTCCATGCAAGTGCTAATGTGGAACACGGTATGACCTTTGAGATTTGCAGCAAATTCTTCACCTATGTTGAAATAATGTTTGTGAAAATCTCATATGAATTTCCAAGGTATTTTTTTTCTTTTTCTTTTGGGCCGTGAATTTTATCTTAGAGCTACCTTGGTTTTGCAAGGGAAAAGTTTTCCAGTGTAACTCATTGAAGGGGCCAAGCCAGGGGCAAGGGAAGAATGGCCTCTGTAGCAAGTACGTCATTCCCGGCCTGTTATTGACTGATGATTGCCTTTGCATTTGCATGATGTATGAACTAGAATGAAGTAAGCATGTTTGGGTATGGCTTAATTTTATACACTGGTCATCAGAAGTCGTTGCTTTGTCTTTTCGTTACCTCTATGGGTCATGCGGCTGCTTAATACCAGAGTAGAAATGGGGTAGAAAATGTAGCATCCTAAACCCACTTTATGGGTACATGGGCATAAACTGGGTTAGTATCAGGTCTATCATCTTGGGTTTTATCCTGTTTCTTTGTCTAAAACAAAAGCACTGTAGGTGTTGAATTTAAGACATCCCCTTCAGGCCTGGAATTAAACGGAGGCCCTAGTCTTGGCCTTGGTGCCCCTTCAAAAGTTCCCCATAGACTTTAAGATTTTCCAATGGAAGTGTCCTTTGTAAAACGAAAATAACCTTGCCCACCCAAATATGAAATTTCCAGGCCTGCCCCTTGGTTTAGGCTTGAACATAGGTCTGTACTTGCCTGTGCATTTTCTAGACCTAAGTTTCACTTGTACCTGAAATAAGGTTGGATGCTTTTCATCAGGGAATTTGTTAGTTGTTTCTTTTCGTTCGGTTCTGATGATAACGCGTCTTGGATTGACTGATAATGCATGAAACTGTGAGGTTCTTTTTGAGTTGTGTTCCATCTGCAAGAATTGGGCTTAAAGGGAGTTGTGCTTGATGACCTGCTTTGTGTTTAAAGCGCCTTTGAACTTTCCTATAGTATCAATCCTGTAGAATTCGTCACTGTTTTCACAAAGAGCCACATATCTTAAGATGACAAATTATCGATTAATACAGGAAGAGGCGTATATCTCAATAACTGTATTTTGCGATTTCACGAAGAGCCACACATCTCCAAAGAAGCATGTATTACATTGCAACAGAAGAGCATTGATGATAGTCAAATTCTTTTTGGGGTTACACGAAGAGCCACATACTGTAGGTCAATGTGTGCATGATCACGTGACTTGTGCGTCTCTTTCCTATGTAAAAGCGCATTATTCAGATGGGCGTCTAATGTAGGTTATTTCACTTTTGAGGTTTCACGAAGAGACACACATCTTTGACTAATTTCTAATGGCAATTAGTCAAAATTGTATAAGAAATTAGTTAGTCAATGGAGAGGTTAAACTTGTACAGAATCCTATGAGAGGTCTTAAACTGTAGCGTAAGTTTTGCAGATTTGCAGTTTTAAACTAAGCACAGTGTAAAAATGTAAATCTCATTCCACCTTTTGGCGTATGTGGCCCTTCGCAAAAACTGTGACGAATAATCTTGTTTGTAAAATTCACTCAAAATGAAAATGTTAAAGGTATTTTACAAGATCGGTAATGATGGCAAAACTTGAAGACAATTTTGAAACCAAAAACCTTACTTTGTATAACCTTATGCAACGACAAAGTGTCCATAGAAATATTTTTGCCTAAAGTACTGCCATGTTGGAGAAAAACTGTCACCCAAAACTAAAAATAACTGGCAAGGCATAAACCATTGTTTGCAAAGCATGACCACCTGATTTGAGAAAAAACAATTGCAGGTTGGTTGTGTGGTGTGTTTATTGAAAGGTAAAGGGTAGGAATACAAATGGTCTTCTACCATAAAAGGGGTGATATCTCAAGCATTTTAAGGGGTTGTACACCTTTAATTTAATGGCTTGTTTGTTGTGACATCAATACTTCCACGTAACAAGAACCAAAAGATATGCCTAGAACCATGCAAGGTTATTTTGAGATATCATATAGTAGGTTCCATGGAAACGGATATCTAGCCAGGCATCCAAAGCAAAATTGACATACATTTTATACCAGATGGAAATGTATATCAACACGGTGGATACCTTCACAAGTTTATCTTAAGGTTTTCAATGAAAACAACTTGAAAGTATTTTAATGGTGTACAGAATGAATCGTAGGCTTGATCCCTCTACCCAGAGTAAAATATCAAAACCAAGCTTAAATTCCCCCTCCTACTACAATGTTCTGCATCGCCCTCGGAATGAAAGCTTAGTCTCACTGCACTCTTGCCACAGTAGCACTGGTAGTGGGATATGGGTATAGTATAAAGACACCAGGAGTAGATACTAACTAATGCCTCTCTTGTTTTCCAATTGCCATCATAAGTGCCCTCATCTACTTCCACTAACACCAATGCAGGTTCATGCTGCTTTGTGTTCAAGGTATGATTTCGTAAATTTTAGTTATTAAAAAAACAAAACAATTTTCAACATTTTTTGCAGCCCAAAAAAATATATAATGTGTTTCAAAAGTGTTGAAGTTGAATTAATTATGTCAAAAAGTTGGCCGGTAGGTTTGGGCGAAGACACAGAAATGTATAAGTCTTCAGAAGTAATTTCTTTTTAAATGAGCACATTTTTTAAACGCTTGAATTTGGAAGGAAGTATACATGAGGGATTTGGAGAATTGCTTAAAGGGAAATACACTTTTTAGAATTTCTCAGAGTTTTAAAATGAACTGAGCAAATTAGTTGAATGAGGTATTGTTCTTGGTTATGTGTGTGTTAAGTACATTTGTGTGCTTGTGCTTGTGTCCCCGTCCTCTTACAAAGCATTTGTCTTATTCCGTCGATATGAAGAAATTTATCATCAGCGGAATGCGGCGTAGCATCGAGAGAAGTTGAGAAAGACAGTCCTAAAAATGACCTGAAAGAAAATGCTTGTGTCGTAAAATGTGCTTGATATGAAAGAGAAAGCTTTGAACATGCAAGCAACAAAATTCACAACTCTTAATTGTATTTGTCTTAACGTAGAACATCGGATGTCGTCTAAATCGACCAACCACAAGCAGTAATTGGTAGGATAATCTTAAATCTAAATGCGTCGGCTGAAGGATTAATTTGTCTTTGCACATTTTTTGCAGCACATTTGGCGATTTTAGTTTCCAAGTTTGCTTTCGTTTTTTAAAAAAGAAAATCTTCAAAGAAACAAAAGCTGTCTACCAGGATGCCTATTGAATTTCGTTTTTTTTGTTTTAGCGCAAACACAGTCTGTTTGGTTTGGTTTGGTTTGGTTTTTAAAAAATATGTATCTATTAATTTGTTGTGTTGACTGCACTTTGTTGGAGTTTATTTTGAGTTGAGATTCAAGTCGCCGTTAATTTTCCAAGGATTGTGGCCAGGGCTTCTGCGCCACGACACCAGTCTGGTCAGTTGTGTATTTGATAAGCTCAATCTCATGGGGCTGCCTACAGGATCATTCTGTGTTTAAAAGGGGCTCCAAGGTCAAATCAAGTTTTGTGAGACACTCATTTTCCAATAAGTCCTCGTAAAAGTGGGGACAAAATTACAAGTCTCTAACCTCATGTTAAAATGGTGTAAAATGTCATATTATTTGATACTCAATGCTGTTCTGATTGAATATCATCAAAATTCAGGAATAAACTAAAGCCGGCCTCAGGTCAACCTACGATTTTCTTGCGCACGCACGATGTCCTAAATACTCACAGGTTGACTGCGATTGGTTCCCGACCGTCGGGATCACGTTGTATAAGTTGAAATTGTTCTACTCTTGCGACTGTTAATTTTTTCGAGCGGCGACTGTTTCCGATTGTCTTAAAATCATCGCAGTTATGCTCAGGTCGTAAATAATTGCCAACTGAAAAGTTCCCGATGGTCTTAGCTCAAGCGCAGTGTGATCCTGAAAAGTCAGTCGCCGAGTGTTTTTTGTTGACGCAAGGTCGACCTGAGGCCGGCTTTACAGTCCTGTGTACAGACCATATACTTGAAATGTGATATCATCCAACGTTTTCAGATTTCGACAAAAATTGCACTTGAAGGGTATCAAACATAGTGGGATTTTACACCGTTTTAATCTGAGGTCTGAAACTTGTGATTGTTCCCCCTTTCATAAGGCCTCTATCTATTGGAAAATGAGTGCATCATGAAAATGAATTTGACCTTGGTGCCCCCTTTTTGTGATCAAATTGCTCAACTGTAATGCTAGCTTCCTTCAAGTAAGTGAGGAACCCCAAGTTACACAAAGAATGCACAAATTCCTAACGAACATGTGAAGTACAACAACAGAAGCACAGAATGTCAAAGCAAGCCATGTGATCAAATTGGGCCTTGGGTCTTGCAGGAACAAGATGTTGTTTTGTTTTGTTTGTAAAGATGCGCAAGTCATGGACCTGGAAAGAAAATGGTTGATGCAGATTTTACTTTGTTTGCTAGTTCACCTTATGTTGTGATTATCAGTGGTGCACCTTGCTTTTGCTTCAGAAGAAAATCAGTTCCAAGTGGTTTTTTTTCTCTCCTAACATTCAAGGAGTACCAGTTGTGTAACAATATTATCTGTAAGAAGATTGATTTATACCCACTGCTCCCAAAGTCCTTCTGATGATTTGTTCCATTTATTAAGGAAAAGATGTTTCTATGGATTTCTGACTTATTCATAGTAGCCAAATATGTACATTGAGCATTCTTTACCACTTGTGGAAAATTGAATTCTTAATTTTATATTTTTCAATTTTTTTTAAGTTTAATTTTATTTTTTGTTACTTGCAAGATTGCTTTTCTATATTAGTGTACATAGCAGGTTTTGGGTTTTTGTTTCTTATTCCAACGAACTCGCCTAGAAAACAATTCTCTACCATCAACATAGATTTATCTTTTAGTTCATAGAATCTTTATTTAGCTTTTATCGAGTACACTCTAGAGTTGTTTAGTTTATTGTTGTTTTATATAACCGGGCTTTCTCTAACTAGATGTAGCGCGGTAAACTAACCAGAACAACCTAACTAACTGGATAACAGGTAGCAAACCCACAGTCCACATGAGTGTTAGCTCTCATTGCTTTTGAGACAAATCAAATAGAGGGGTGTTTTATTTGAGAGATCAGAGGGGTGAGTTTGGAGTGACTTTTGTGAGTAACGACCAGGTAACTTATGAGACAGGTGTCATGCATTGGAACTCCTACAGCCGTAGTATGACTACTTGAATTTTTGTTACAAATTCATTGAGGTTTTTTTTAAGTTTGCAGTGTTTTATTTGTTTATGCATGGATTGTTATGGCAATATTTTTTTATTTATTTTTTTACATTATGCAAAACAGTCAACAGAATTATTGTCATATTCAAAGAACTGGGATGACAAATTTTTGATTTTGCCTGAATTCAGATTTTTGTATGTCTGTCTGTTGAAAAAAAAACATTTTTTGTACGTACGATATATGCAAAACTATGCTCTACTCTAGCATTAAGGATACTTTTCCCAAAAGCTCCTTGAAATCTATAACTCTAGGGGTTGCTAAAGGGTGGAAATACCATAACTTCAACATACCTCATAAAGTTTGGAACCTAGTTTTCAGGCCTTTTTGTCAGCAATGACTCTTGCCCCTTAAACAATGACATTTGTTAATGTATATATTTTTTTTACTCTTAAAGTATTTTGTTATATTTTTTTGATGATGATTTCTTCTGTTTTCTTTTCTGCCTTATATGTTCTTGCACCATGATGAACTGGCATACTTCCATTTATATTTCTTTTATTTGAATTGTTCATTTACTGTCAATAATGCAAACAAACACTGTTGCCGTTTGTCTGCGATCATCATAGAATGCATGACCAAAGGAACTAAATAAACAGTCAACGGTTTGGTAAGAAATTGTTGGGAACAAAGACTGCAGTTGCATATTGTATTACTTTCTCCCAACTAAAACCAACTAGAGTTTTTTCACGGATTCTATGTTTCCAAAGTGACTGTTCATATTAACAACTCCCACCTCCCGTTTTAATGTTGCTGTAAACCTTAAAGTCAATCAGAAATTTGTCCTTATGGATAGAAATTTACCAAACTAGTTCTATTCACAAGACAGTCGGCTTGAAAATTTGTCTGTAATTTTGTTTTAAACAAGCATTCGGAGCATAAGCATGAGTCTCTAGTCTCTGGTCTCTTAATTATGTTCATAAAATGTTCACAGGTTGTTTAAATTTAATATAAAATAATCTAGATGATTTAAATTATGTATTCAGGGGGGAATTCGTTTTGAAAATCAGTTTTTTTGAAAAGGTTCAAATGCAAGACAAAATCATGAATTCACTGTAAATATAATTCATTTGCACATACTTGCATCATATACATCGTTTTAAGTGCATGAATATTAAGGTTTTTCACAAACTTTTGCTACCAATGGGTTTTTTTTCCTTCTGGTACTTACAACCCGAGTATAACATTCCATTAATGATCCTTGGTCCTGCTGTGTTCAGAACTGTAAATAATGCAATATATTCAACTTTGATAATGTTTTTTTGATACCTTTGTATTGTCCAATTATCCTGTAATTAAGTTTTAATTGTGCCCCCTTGCCACAAATATTTTTTCGGTTTACCGAACCCTTAGATACAATCAGATCTACACGTTCAGACAATTGATAGAAGTCAGTAATAAAAAAAATGATGTTTGTGATGTCGTCACATAATCTACAAATAAACAACCGCTTTAATCTAGTGACTGTGAATTCTGCATGGCAACCGTTGCATGTCAGATCAAGCCTTACTGACACAGTATGATCCCCAGTAGTGATGTTCATAACTATCACCTTTTCATCTACTCACCTCTCCCCATAATTACAGATAATCTTCAAGTTTTTTAATGATATTCTACCTACCATGTTATGATTGAATGTTTCTTTCTTGGTTGTAATTGCAGTGAATGTTATTTTAAAAAATCAAGTCAAAAGAAATGATGTGCTGTTCTCATGTGGCATAGCATGGTTTTATTTATATTTTGGTAGAGATGGGAGTATACCCGATTGATGCAACATACTCATTTCAGCTTTTTAGTTTTTTGTTTGTTTTATAATTTTTTATAAATAAAACTGGTTGCACTAAAAACTGGTTAGACTAGTGGATGGTGTATTAATGTGTCAATGTTTATCTTGTCCACAGATTATAAACCATCGCCCAATATTGTCAAGACGGTCCTCCCTTCAGAGAACGGAAAGCCACCCCTTATGACACCGCTGCACCAGTCACCAGTCAAAGCTATGCCAAGCAATGGTAGCTTACCGCAGTCACGCACCAACTCGCTGACTCCCAGCGTTGAGCCGCCGTACAGCGCGCCCAACGGCAGGAATTCCAGCGGGTCGTACCGGCCCAACGGCTCCTTTACGTACGGTATGGATAACTCTTACTTAGTGCCCCATCCCCGGCAGCCGACGACGGGGGGTGTTCCAAGTGAACTCGGCCGGCTTCCGAGTGAATCAGAGAGCAGGCCGTCTGCGTCAGGGGCCTCGGATTCAGAACTCTACGGGGACGATTCAGACATCTGGCTCAAGAGGTCCGATGGGACAGACTTTGGTCAAGAGCATGAAGTCTGAAAAGAAACGTCTTTTGCTCAGTTTACGCAGCAATGATTACAAGAAATAAAGGGATTCGTTTTAAAGAAGAGCAAGGGGCTGCAACTAAATTGAAAATAATCTTCAAAGCCCTGCAGATAGTTAACAAGTGATTGGAGTGGAAGATGTCAAAGCGATCAGCACTTAAGTGCAATCAAAAACAATGTCTTGAACCATAAGTGAATGATGTTTCAGAACGCCTTTGCATGGAGCTTCCACCACAGCTCTTAGTACGGCTAGATAAGAAACTTCAGTATGCGGCACAGTGTACTTAAATAACAAAGTTGTAAGATGTCTTTACTGAGACGGGCGTGACATGCTTTTCCCACCTAACAGGAATCACAAGCTGCTGACTTGACCGAATGAAGTGGAAATATTCCCTGTTCTGTTTGTGGATTGACCACGCAATGTCTATTGGAATGGATACACAAATGCTTATTTATGCACCACTTCCCAAAACCTTCTCCGTGTTTGTCCAGTGTATGTGAACCTGTTTGCCTTAAAGCCACATCAGTACCAGTGAATTCTGCAGCACCATATAAAAAAAAAAACGCTATAAGTAAGTCGGCTTCGAGGACCAAAATGGAGGACGGAAGAAGCTAAAGTTGTGCCTCTGCTTTTAAAAAAACAAAATACGCAAACATTGATAGAGCATGTATATATTTGCTGAATGTGAAATGGTTTGTTGACCATGAACTCCAAGATGGCGGAAGAAAAAATTTATGAATTAAAAACTGTGATTTGGTGATAGTCTTGTGTGTCAGTATTACAATTTAGCCTGACTCTTACCTTGAAAGTGTCTCCCATGTCTGTGTATTTGGTGTTAGTTTGTTCAGAATCTATAGATGATGATATACAGTATGATTTTTCCTGATTAATCAGAAATCTCTTTTTATTGTAGAATGATTGCAGCGATGTATTCATGTATATAGGTGAAAAAGTGTAATGTGGTAGTAGATGTCTATAAATACAAATAAAGGGGATAATTTTCACTATGAATTCTTTTCAGAGTCACCCATGGAAGTAATTAAGAACAATTTAGGGTGTTGGAAATTTGGTATCTTCAGGCATGATATTTTTTCTAACCCTCATAAATCCTCACAAATCCTGTTTATGAAGTTGGAGGATTGTGGAGGACTGAGGACTGATGGCCAACAGAAAATTTTGGATGTTGGAAATTTGGTATCTTCAGGCATGACATTCTTCCTAACCCTTCCAAATCATCACAAATGTTCTTTATGAAGTTGGAGGGATGTGGAGGACTGAGGACTGTTGGCCCAAATAACACTTGCTTATCACTTGGCCAGGCATACCAATCTTGTCCAAGTCCAATCATGTTGGTGTCGAGTGACATAAGAGTGGAGGATAGTGAAGGATTGAAGTCAGGGAGTACGGATTCATCTGATTTCAAATTGTCTTGCCCTTCGAAAAATCAGCAAAATTGTTTAAATAGCCAGAGAAGTCTGTACTCAGTAAAATATTTCTACTTCTTTCCAAGGGCCAAATATCATGCCTATATTGTAAGATGCCAAGTTTGTTCGTCCCAACCATTGGACTCTTCAAGAAATCATATGAAATTAACCTCTTGAATAAAAAAAAAAGACTCGTGCATTAAAGTAGAGGCAGTGGATGAAATTTTACGCCTTTCAAATTTGCTGAACTTGACACACATACAAAAATTAAAACAATTGACAAAAATGAATATGATAACTTTTAAATGAAACATATATATAAGCATTAACTGTTTGAAATATTGCATTTCAGCACCAAGCAAATTTTTGCTCTGTGTCTGTACTCGGCTACAGGAACACAAAATGGAACCAAATCAACATAAAGTGAAAAAAAAAAATTCTCATTTTTGGAAAACTCTTTTCTCCCAGGAGTTTTCAGAGGTTTTTCGATTTGGTCCAAGAAGGCTTTACAATACATGCACAAAGCATTAACTATTGAATTATTTTCTCACTAGTTAATGTTTTTTTCTTTTCTTTTGCTGTTGTTGTTGATTTCCTTCTCACGTGCCATGACAACATTTCGATCGATATGTGGTATGTGTAACCCCCCCCCTCACTTGTCTCCATTGTGTTTTGGGAATTTCTCGGATTCTTCAGAGGATTTCCGAGGGGGGTACTTCTATACAAGAGGGGAAGTATAAGATTGGGGGGGGGGCTCACTCTGCCACATATGGGGCGATGTATACATGACAATGGTGGTATGTAGTTGCACAGTGTAGGCTGTCGTAGGAACTAGAACAAGGGGAAAAGGACAAACAGCCAAGGCTTGGTGGTGATTGTGGTGTGATGGCGTGGTGTGGAACTCAAAAAAATACCAAATCCTATTAAATGTACAGTGTTGTTTTTTAACAGTAGATTTTTAAAAATGGAATTTTTTAATTTGTATATACGGTAATTATGAATGAGTGTTAAAACTTATCTTATTTATTTGAAATTAAAGATTTTTGTTTTGCCAATTTTTTTCTTCTTTTTAAAATTCATGAATTAAATCTGTAATTGAAAGAGCGTAGAATCCCTTATTATATTGCATTTTAAGACATTCCGTATACTCTTATAGTTTCACAGCGTGCTACAACCAGAACAATTAAACTCTAGGCATCGTAAAACAAAACACAATATATGAAAACTGATACCATTTGAAACACAAAAGGCTGTAAGAATTGAACCAATAAGTCGAAGTGAAGTCTTCACCCATGAGGACAAGTTAGGCTGAATACAAACTATCGTCCAAAATGCTATCTTGTTGTGTTTTCAGCGAACAGGAATCCATGTTACATTGAATCATGACCTTTGACCTGCCTGTGGGTAAGAGTCATATAAGCCAAATGTGTTGTGCGCGAACCTCATAATAAGGCACATTTGCATTTGCGCATTCTTTCTGCACTTACAGTCCTGGTCATGACTCGTTGGGCCCCCTGTACCCCGATCAATGTTGACTCTTATTACGCGGTGTGCGATCTAGCTGGGGTGGTAACTATTACTCATTATTATGATTAATTCGGCCAAGATTTCAATTAACATGCAACAATAAAAGAAACTAATATTTGTTACTGTTCCGTTACTAATGATGTAATGCAACAGTAACAGAAAGGCAAGAACAACTATTGGAATCAGATGACAAAACGAACCCATTCTAAAATGGCCAGGATTAATTAAAGTGAACCTAACCACTGTCGCTCAAAAGCCACTGTCACTTAAAATGGGAAAACAAATCCTAAACAATTTACATCTAAAATGATAACAACATTGAGCGGGGGACAGGTAGGGTATGTTTATTGTCAGGTGGACCAAGCATTTTGGCCGGGATTGTAGCTCTAGGGTAGGGCAACGGTACAAATTTGATAATTAAAAGGTTTGGGAATCAAGCACAACAAGATAGAAGCTGCTCATAAAAAGAACAACACAGAATTAATTACTCAAGAGTTTTTTTACATTTCAACGTTAATTATTTATGGACATAGTGTGAATGTACATAAAAAGTCAAAAGTGTGTCCTTATATGTCCTGTGTACATATTATTTTCCTTATTCTATGCAAAAAGCCATCTGTAAATGTTCCTAATGGGATGTGACCATTCTCCTGTTCTTAGTTTTTCTTCTTGGCAAGAATTGGGATTATTGTTTAAAGAAGCAGAGGAAATTGTGGTTTATTATTAGATACGATTGGTTAGACTTGTTTCAAGTTGAGTCTTATGCTTGGTCTGTAGTGTACTTGTATTGAAAGCTTCTTGTAACGCCGCCCTCCCATGTCAGTGAACCGAGTTGTCGATCGCGAAACTCTTAAGCGGAGGTGATGGGTACATTAGTGGCAAGTGGAGGCGCACAATAAGTCACCATTCAAATCAAAGCTGCATTGCAGACTTGTCATGTAGACTAACAAGATTGTAAGCCTGAATAGCATCAAGTCTTACAATGGGTTGGTTATAAAGGCTGATTGGGCCAACCTCAAAAGTTTTATTTTAGCAGATTGTCTATCGCACTGTGGGTAAAATCTGTCTGACGCCATAAACCGCTCTTTATACCTGATATAGAACTGCTGAAGCAGAAAAGATTGCTTAATAATTTTCTGCTTCATAGAAGTGAGCAGGATACCGGTCACAAATTGTACATGTGACATGGTGTTTTAGCTAGTAACCGTAATCTGGTAAGCATAAGTTTGTTATGCTCAGCTACTTGTTGTGCTTAAGCAGCTCTAAGAAATTGGGCACACAGTCTAATTTCATAAAGCTGTTCAGCAAAAAAAAAAAACCTGCTTAGCACAGAAACATCTTGCCAAGCAGAAACGTGTTATAAGCCAAAATACCATGTAATGTATATTGTTTGTAACTGGTACCCTCCCCATGTTTGCTTCGCAGAACAATTTGCTAAACAAAAAGATGTTTGACTTTTTTTAAATATATGAATGTTTCTTTTGTTCAGTAAATAAATTCCCAAATACCGGGTTTAATAAATTAATAATTGTCCTGGTTTAAAATACTCAATGAAGTCTCACAAAGAAATAATTAGAGTAGCAATCACTCCAGTCTTGCACTATTAAATTTTAATTTGTGTATGTTTGTCTTATTTTGTTCACCCTTTCTTTTTGGATTTTGTTTTGAAATGTTAGATCTCTTATTTTTATAACATTAAATTGTACATTCTATTCTTTACACAGTAGGCTTACATTTTTTTAAATATGCTTGGCCCACGCTTACAGATAATGTATAAATATTTTGTATATTTTAAAGCAAATATATTGTTTTTGTGTCTTCGTTTTGGATCACTGCCAGATTTAATTTGTTATGATTTCTTTCCGTTGTAACGGGCCTCTATCAAATGTTTGTGTTGTCTTAATTATCGTTCTTTTTAAAGTTTTTAAATTTGAGGGTGGCTGTTTCCAGTGCGCAGTTGACGAACATCATCAGTTAGGAACATGCTTATTATATGTACAAGGTGTGGAGCATTGATTTTGCAAACTGGGGGGGGGGGGTTCGTGTTAGTAAGACATAGTTATATATGTGTACTTTTAAAAATATTGTCAAAATCCATTTTTGGCTTTTGTTTGTTCGGGCTTGTTTATTTGCCAGTTTGTTAAACTTGTTTCCATCCCTTGGAATTTAAAACTGGTCTGAATTGACGGCTGTGGCTGTTGCTAAGGGTGTTGCTATGGGCTTCCTATGCTTCAACGCATGTTCACTTGCTGACCAAGCCACAGCCGCTAAGTCAGACACAGCCCAATTTAAAAATAAACCATCGTTCATATGGAATATTGCCACTTTTTATACCTGCTAAGCATACACAGTTTGGCTTAGCCAAGAAAGTGCCACACTGTGCATATTATGAATTGTACAAGGCTAATTCTTTGCTTTAATGAAATAAATTCAGACACTCTCTGCTAAGTGCAACTTGATGAAATTGGCTCCAGGTTTGATTAATTGCTATTAAGCATAAATTAAATTACAACATTGTTTGCAGACACCTGTCAGAGGTGTGACTGATACTAAGACAAAAAAGAAGAGGGTTGTTAAGAATTGCTTAATTTTGGGACATACTTGAACATTACACAAGAACCACAGATCCTTTAAATAAATGGTTATAGAGGGTGCATTTTTGTTTGAATGTGGCGTTCTGCTTAAGCAGCTCTATGAAATTGGACCTTGGCTGCTGTTTGCAGCCTTGGATCTAATGACTGACCACAGGATTTATTGCAAATGTTGCTACAGGGCCAAATTTCATAGAGCTTCTTAAGCACAAAAAGTTGCTAAGCACAATAAAATAATGCTTACCAGAATAAGGTTACCAGCTAAACTACCATGTAACATGTAGCATTTGTGACTGGTATCCTGTGCATTTCTGCTTAGCAGGAAATTGTTCAGCAATACTTTCTGCTTAAGCAGCACTATGAAATTGGGCCCTGGTCTTCTGTAAGCAACTTATAATTTCCACTTATTTCATTCATTATTTAGTACATTGTTTAGTACACCTTACCTGAAGGTGGGATTCAATTTCACAAAAGGGAACACGTCTGTTTTAAAGTTTCAAGATGTTTCTTACTTCAATTTGTTTTCTGTCTGCTTTTCAGAAATATTCCATTGTAAAAACATTTTGACTTTTTTACACCAATGCACGAAAAGTTAAATATCATTTTAGAAGTTTGGAAGCAACAAATTTCAGAATTTCTTTCAAGAAGAAAAACAAGGAGAGTACAACACAGTAATAATATATAGGTGTCTTCATAAATGATTTAATCGGATATAAACAAATGTACATATTAAATCACTCCTGACTGATGTAGTAAGCATGTTTTAGTAAGCTATATACTGTGCCTATTTTGGGACAAACACATTTTCCTGTGAATAAACATTGATGCAATAGAAGCAAAAAAGTAACTTAAGATGTGAAAGTTGTTGTTTTATGCATGGTAGCTTAAATGAGTTTGATAAAATAGAATTAGCTGTTGCAAACTGCTTCCCAACCAAAAGGAACTATGATATAAATGCAAAAAAAAAGTTAATGGCCTGACAATTCGACCCAAGCAGAGTCTTTCTCGAAGGCTTAAAAAAAAAAAATAGTTTGTAAGACTACATTGTCATGTCAGTGCAACAATTTTGTATTGAATCTCCATTTAAATATCTCGGATGTACACACAAAATGTGTAGGCGTTGGTAGGCGACGTTTTTGCAAATGGAGAAAATAAGTTGTTGCACTGACACAACGGTATATGTGTGCCAGAAAAACTGCAGGGATGTAAAATGTCAGACTTTAATCAAAATTCATACTTTTTTAATGTCTGCCCAGAGGAAAACAAAAATGCAGTAATTTTCTCCAGATAAAAATACGTCCTGCTCTTTGATCTACATCTCTAGTGCTGAGGGTACTGTTCCCAAAGGCTCCTTGAAATCTATAACTCCAGCAGCCAATTTCACGAAACTTTACGCAACTACGTAAGTCTACTTGTACAAGATTGCTTGTGTAAGTAGTGCACAACTTACGTAATAAATGTTGCGCTAGTGGACCTAAGCAGTTGCGTATATTGTTCAATGCAATTGGCGGCAGGGGGTTTCATCTATATATGACCTCATCCAAAGACATAAACAAACTCTGGTCACCGCCATTTTATGGTCACATTGACACGTACAGACATCACAAACCAACCACTAGGTCCTTGATTGAACTTTCAACCAATGTGAGCGACGTGAGCTACCAACCATTCTTGGTCCAATTCATGCCACTGCATACCATGAAGTGATTCACTTATGGCCCCATCATACAATATGCTTTACAGGGTGACGTAAGCACAGATTTTCGTGGTAAGCAGAGTCGTGAAATTGGACCATGATTTTTGATGAAAAATCTGCACTTAACTTGTTTAAAGGGTGTGTACAACATTGGTAAGAATGAAAGTATAAATGCTCACAGATTTGCACATAACTCACATGGTATAAAGATGGTCATGGTAGAAAACTTCCCTTGAAATAGTTTTGCTTGAAATGCCATGAAATGAGTAAAATAATAGTATATATCCTGCAGGATAAATTCCGATGTTTGAAAAAAAGTTAAAACACATAAGGGGGTTTTTCACTGTTTTCTCATGACTCCGAAGACCGATTTAGCTTAAACTTTCACAGGTTTGTTATTTTATGTATATGTTGGGTCACACCGAGTTTGGATACAGGTCTTTGGCAATTACCAATGTTGTACACACCCTTTAAAGACCCAAGTCTTTGCACTGTGGCATCCCTGTCAGATTTCTGAGCCGACTGGAGGGAATCGACACGTCCCTTCAATACATATGATCAGAAAATGAAATAATATTAATTTTTTTGTTTCAATCTTGTTCTGTTTGTAGTGTGGTGACACTATTTTATAATAATCACTTCATACTACCTTTCAAATAAAATAATTCAACATAAAGTGTTTGTTTATTTCTCGTAAAATATATAATTTACAAAGATCGTTAATTTCTGTTCATCAAAAAAGTCTATACATGATGTGAATATAAAACATCTTTCAGGACGAGTTGATAGCATTTCTTCCTCATTCACATCTTCAGCTCATGGAGTCGAGCTGTCCTTGGATGGATTCCAACTGCAACAGAAGAGAAAGAAATTTGTATTTTATGAATTGCCTGAAAGCCAAGATTTCAAAAGCTGCCACCAATGAGAAATTTTCAAATTCTGGAGAAAACAAAATTTGGGGTGGAGGGGAGGGGGCGTGGCACTTCATGCAAATTTGGATCCAGTTCCAAACCACCCAATGTGTTTCACTGAGTAACATGTAGTTGGTGATGCACACATCTCAATCTAATGAATATGAGACCAGTGACACAAAGTATAGACGATGTGACCTCTGTTTACATTCAAACCGCCCTCTGTTGGTCCAAGTCATGTTTCCGCCGGGCAAGAAGACGCGTACTCATGGTAACATTGCGTGTCCTTTATAGCTGGCTGTCAGTACACAAAGGTTTTGCCCGCCGACATGCGCGCGCATCATGTTATGGTTTTCGAATGACGTCAGAGGTCACATCATCTATAGTAGTGCGAGTTATAATAATAATAATAAGCAGTTCTTATATAGTGCTTTTCACACCCGGAGAAGGTCCCAAAACACTCATTATTTTTTTCTACAGGTATACAAAGCTTTGTTAGGAATTATAAGACATGTATGTTCATACTAATGGTTTACAAGGTGCTGTTGTGTAAACTTAATGCAGCCAACCATGCCAGAAACACCGGAGTGAACCCCTACTCTTAACAAAAAGTGTACTGTGTTACTTTTAGTGCATAACACAACACACAGGACCAACATGTACCGCTTTATGTCCCATCCGAAGGACGAAGCTATAATGGTTAAGCGTCTTGTTAAGGACACAAGTGTAAAGATTGGACTCAAACCCACACTCTGCTGATCCTGTATGAACAGCTCCATCATGAACAGACATGCAACTCCTTTTAGCTGTTCAGCTGATTTCATCTTTTCCCCTTAATTTCAGTGACATAGAAAACCGAAAAAATGTAACAGACAGTTTTGTCTTTTTTTGGCAATATCAAAGTTGCTGCATAGTACATATGTCATGAACACAAATGAATAACAATGGGAGCTCAAACCAACTGCCCCCACCCCTCATACAAGCGGTACAAGGTCCTCTCCCAACTGACTTACCTTGTTGTAGAATTCATACAGTTCATCATGGCTAAACTCCATCTTGATCTTCTCTTTCTGGTCGGGATCACTACCAGATACGACCATCTCAAACATGGCATTAGGAATCTTCATCTTGGTCTGGGAAGCCTGTCCCATCTGAAGGTTCAATCTCCAGTTGACCCCCTCTAGCTGCGGATCGTAAACAAAATCTCTTAAATGCCAGTACACCATTTGCAATTGACTGTGCAAGTCTCGCACGTATTCCTGGACTACTGTAAGTTGGTCCCAACCATATGTGATGCAATCAAGCAAAATGAGTCGTTTGTCGACCCAGGTCATTTTGTATTTTTTTTGTACATTTGAAAAGAGCATAATCTATGCTTTAATACTGTTAAAACCCCATGTTGATACCACCTTTGGTTCAAAAGTTATGAAAGTAGAAACACCAAGAGATGCGAGAGAATGAAACTGAGAAAAGGGGGTTTAAAGTCGAGTTGTTTATTGAAACTACATCGACAGATTTTCTTTCAATGCTAATTTTAACCCCTTTTTGATGTTATTTATCAGGAAGGAAGTTGCCAATATAAAATAAGATATGTTTTGGCATTTAAATATACAAAAAAAAATATTTTTGAAAATTTCACCCCTGTTGGCCTGTTTTAGCTTGTTTTTCCATACTGATATTTCCGACAAACGACTCATTTAGCTTGATCGCATCACATTGAGTTTTCATGTACATGTGTACCTGATTCTGTTTCACATCATAGTTTATGGCTGTACAAATTATATCATATTGTTGGGAAAGTAAACTTTAGCCATGAAATATATGAAAGTAAAATCAATTTAACAAATCAACAAAGAAAACCAGAGAATAAGACTTGACCTCCGTTTCCGGTTACTTGTAAACAATTAAGAATTTTTCGTGATTAGCAAATGGAGTTTCTTAAAAATAAGCATCCTCATCCGTTTTCATTTTGTTTGAGTGTTAATTTTTACAAATTATTATTTAGTATTATCTAAAAATTTAAATTGTATTTATAACAAATCTATGGGTATTTTTATTTTAAAAAGGAAGATATGATTTCATAAAAAATTATACTCTTTGTTCAAGTTGTTTTCTTGTTTTCGATATGCGCGCGACTTGCACAGTCTATGTTGACTTACTACTTGACTTACAATCACTTTTAAAAACTTTGTACAACTGAACAAAAAATTAAGGAAATGAGATTGGTGCAGTCATGAGACACACCTAAAGGAAGGTTGAGCTTTTATTATGTTCTAAAACTACTTTTAGCCTCCTATAAAAGCGTGATTCTATGCAGATAGATTTTCCTTGGATGTAACTAAAAATTCAAGTTTCCAGAACACAGAGCCTATGTACCTTTTATTTTTCTGCCACCATCTTTGTTAGGTTCCCTGTGTTCAATAACAATAGTAAACACCCATTCTCATTATACCAAAAAGGCACCAGACTATTTTGCCCCTGCAGCCTCGGTTTGGAAACACTGATTTGGATGGGAGAAGAACAAATGGCTGCACCATGATAAAGTTCTACTACACCCCAACCACACACTGAAATAACAAGATAATTTGTCCAACCTGGTTGGGTGCTAGTGTTCTCTGGCGAAGGTTTTCTACGACGCCCTTCCCACTTGATGTCCACGCTTTAACAAACACCGAGACCTGGAAGTGAACAAAATAATAATAACATTGATGTATCAGATGAACAACTTTTCCAAATTCCATTATCTTTTCTCCAAAACAACGGAAAGATCTTTTGCAACAAAGATTCTTGTAAGTTCTCCAGCAGGGTCAGATAATTCTTAAACATTCCAGAATGTACAGAACCAATGATATACAAAAAAATTCCATGTTGCATGAGTTTTGACATCGTTAAATTCGACAGGGCCCAATTTCAATCTCTGCTCACCGCAGAATCCTGCGCGAACGTAAGCAGAATTCTGTGGTAAGCAGCATCATAGACTACTTTGCAAATACTTTTTACCCGCGAGTTAGCCGTGGAATGACACGCATGCACCTATTTCCACGGCTAACACGCGCGTAAAAAGTATTGCCAAGTAGTACATGAAATTGGGCCCAGATCATTTTTGACCAAGCCAGAACCTGGGCCCAATTTCATAGAGCTGCTTAAGCAGAAAATTTTGCTTCACAATTTTCTGTTTTTAAGCAGAAAAGTTTGCTTCACAATTTTCTGCTAAGCAAAAATTTGTAGGATACCATTCAAAGACAGTACTGATATGGTATTTTGGATGGTAACCTTATATCAGGGAGCGCAATTTGTTTGTGCTTAGCTCCTTTTTGTGCTTCAGCAGCTCCAAGAAAATGGGCCGTGTAGATTCAAGAGTTTACATTCAGTTTACATAAGAATTGTCAAAGAACAAGTTTGTTAAAAGTCATAATTTAGCCAAAATCTTTGTCTCTCAAAATTCAATAACATTTCTCCCCAACTGACAAAATTGGGTGAACATTACCTTATCCTCTTCCAGCCCAAGAGTTTGCAGTTGTTGGGCAAGTATTGTCGGCTTAGCTATGTGATATGCTGCCTAGAATTCATACAAACAAAAATTGAAAATCAAGATTAACTTCAATATCAACCGACTTTTAATATGAAGAAAATCACAGCAAAGAGCTAGTGTACATGTAACTGGCAGAGCTACACAAAAAAAGGAGGGGGAATGCTGTTATAGCAAGCCAACAACATTGGTATTTGTCAATGACCAGTATCTGCACTTTAAAGGCACTGAACACATTTGGTAATCGTCAAAGACCGGTGTTCTCACTTGGTGTATCCCAACATATGCATAAAATAACAAGCCTGTGAAAATTTGGGCTCAATTGGTAATCGAAGTTGCAAGAAAATGATGAAAGAAAAAAACACCCTTGTTGTACAAATTTGTGTGCTTTCAGATAGGAATAAAAACTTCTTGCAAGAAGTTTTTATTATTTTAGTGAGAAATTACCTCTTTCTCAAAAACTACATTACTTCAGAGGGAGTCGTTTCCTACAATGTTTTATACTATCAACAGCTTTCCGTTGCTTGTTACCAAGTAAGTTTTTATGCTAATATTTGTTTTGAGTCATTACCAAACGTGTACGATACGTTTAAGTGACTCAACATGAACATGTTGTGAAAGTGTCATTGCAGTTTCAAGAAAATAGTAGGGGGGAAAGACCTTACATGTTGGCACAGTTTTCAAACATTGGGTTTAGACAAACGAGTTCAAAACTACATGTTTTACTAATTTCTCAAAAACTAGTTTTCACCATGACCATCTTTTAAAGTTATGTGCAAATCTGTGAACATTTATATTTTCAATCTTACCAATTTGTGAACATCCGGATGTGCACAAACTCACTTTTAAAGGATGCATCCTTTAAAAGCAAATTTGAGACTACTTAATGACCATCACTCAAACAATATGAATTGTTTTAAATTTTCCACAAGATGCTCTTTGATTTATTAAAAGGTAACTTGGAACAAGAGAAAAACTTGCAACATAAATGAAATCTTTGCTTGAGTCAAGACTTCATATATGAATGTAATCTTAATCATCTATCTATAAAGCTTAGGCCGCGTCTAAGTTGACGGCTTCAGCAGTGGCTATGGCTGGCTCGCTGAAAAAGCCTATTCTTCAACATTGCACCACAACAGCCAGCAGCCATAGCCGTAGCCAAAGTCACTTGATACGGAAACAGGCTTACTTGTTCTAGAATGAATGCTGTTGTTTCTAATACTAGTTGAAGGTCATTTCCTTCAAGACCCAGGGCCACTTGGAGTTTCTCCTGCTCCTCCTCTGAGAAAGAGTGTTCATCCTGGGCACAAGGTTACAAAGAGGATAGACAGCATATTTATATTATTATTGTCATTTATTATTATATATTTCTGGTAATGAAACCTAGGATGCCTCATAGTGAACTTAATCACTTTAGCTTGCAAGCCTGAGGAAACCTGTAAATAAGGGTGCTTGTAATGTGAACCAGAAACACCAGGGTTAACCCCAATCTTTCAACAACAAGTGTTCTGTGCACTACCAACCCTAGTACACAGGACCTATGGCTTAATTTCCCATCCGAATGACAAAGCAATTATAAAATGGTAAAGTATCTTGCTCAAGGACACAAGTGCCACGACCGGGACTCGAACCCACACACTGCTGATCAGAAACATCAGAGCTTGAGTCAAGTGCTCTTAACCACTCGGCCACGACATGCCACATAACAATGCATCGATTAATGTTTAGTTTTCTTTCATTAACTCAATGTAGCAAAAGTGAGGTTATAGAAAGGATTGTCTGCATTCTAAAACAATAAAGAGGTTTGTCAATACCACTGTATTGACCCAATTCACCTGACGTCATCACCCAAAATAAATCTTGGCTATGCCGTTTGAAAGTCAGATTTCCTCTGTGTTACTGTGCAGTGTACATTTTAGATGCGAGTGTGGCGAGATCAGCACCATATCCAGGCCTGGAATTACACAGAGGCCACGTAGGCCATGGCCTCTGTTGCCCCTGGTATTGGCCACAACCCCTTCAAAAGTTTCCCATACACTTTCAGATTTTCCAATGGAAGTGCCCTTTGAAAACTGAAAATGGCTTTGCCCTTTATAAGATGAAATTCCAGGCCTGCATAACTTTAAAAATGCAACTCAACTACCAATATGGCAGACCATAAGCACTGAACAGACTGTAACCGCAATGCGACGTCAGTGCAAGGGTCTATAGACGGGGAACATAGCAGATAGCAACAGTATGAATAAATGAAAGTATGTCAGATTACAAACCTAACAATAAGATGAATTAAATATACTTACTCTCAGGTGGAGTTTCTGTAAAATTCTGGATAGTAATCTGGGAAACTTTGCTGCATCTATGTTGTTAATTAACTCCACTGCTTTTTTAATGCTTCAAAATTAATAAGAAAAATAATTTTGTATTTATTAGTAGGCTTTAACAAAAATAAAATAAAAGAGACATTTAGTAAACTAAGTCTTCATACTCTTTTCTTAGGACACCAAAACTATCCCACAATTTTGAAAAGAACACTTTTTTTCAAAACGGAAAAAAGAATATACATCATATTACATGTATACAAAACAGCTAAAAACTTTAATTTCACTAAACTACTTTTCTTATGTTAGAAAAATGGAGTATCAATAGTATAACATCCTGTCTGGAGGAAAAGCACCTTCACAGTTATATGCTCCATCTTGTTCCAAGGGGCAGATTTGTTTATTTTGAACATGTGTTGCCATCTGCAAATCTGCGCTCGAACTTCCTTGCACCTTCCAGAAGTTCTAGTGCAGAGTCCCAGGCAGGTGGCAACGCACGTTCAAAGTAAACAAATCTGCCCCTTGTTGAACAAGATGGCGCATGATCTGTGAAGGTGCTTATAGTTATAATTCATTGTCATATTATGATAAATATATTCACCATCATGGATCGACTACTGTAGTACTATGACTAGGTAGTACTACAGCTCTCTCCATTTATTTTATGGACATATTTTATGAACCTTTTCTTATTTTGGGGTAATTTTTTGAGAAAAATTCAACAGGCAAGAAAGCAAAAAACAAAATAGACAAGACAGTGCTAGTAGTGAGTAAGTAAATTACAATAAAAAACATGTACAGTCTCCTTACTACTCTAACTTACTAAATAAGCGGCACACTGTGTGGTGTCAATATGCTAAATGTTTACATTTAGGATGGATCTTATTATTTGACAAAAAATAAATGAACAATTAACATTGTAATCGCCCTATGGGTGTCTGGGAGCCAGGCCATATCCTAAGTACAAAACAATAAGGTGGAACTCCTCCAAAATACAACTCCATTTTAACACATTTCTTCGCAGATTATTCGTTAGATTCACATTCAGTTAAACCAACCATACCTTAAGTTATCTTAGACATCTATGAGAAGGAAACTTTTTTCCTAACTGACTAAATTTTGAAGATAAAAAGAACCCCACATACCTCGCAGTTTTCGTGAACATTAACGCCATGTTGACAAGTTGACAAACCAGACTGAAACTAGCCGCGTATTGGGCCAGAATTTCCATCCGCAGATTCAACCGCATGTACAAGGCGGTGAAATATCTGGGCCCAATTTCATGGCTCTGCTTACCGCGGAATTCTGCGCTTACGCCCAGCTGCGTCCCATAGAAATACACACGTTACAATGCGCGTAAGTGCAGAATTATTTGGTAAGCAGTGCCATGAAATTGGGCCCTGTCCCTACCTTCTTTCTGTACGCCTTTTGTATGATCTTTACCTCAGTACAATTTGTTGCATAAAAGATGAAATTATATTCCATAATATTAAAAATTGTACCACCGAGGACACTTAAATTTGGAGGACGCTAATTCGGCTAACTAATTAATCCCTAGTTAGCCGCTAGAAAACGCGCCAATTTCTATTCAGATAAGAATATGTAGGCTACATAGGCACATTGACTATTGACTGCACAATCCCATAAAGTTATGTTGCATAAAATTTGAGATTTTATTCCATAGTCTGGCTAATTTGGCTCACTAATTTATACGCAATTAGCCGCTAGAATACACGCAATTTTCTATCATGATATAGCGGGGGTTTCGTCGCATATTTTTCCCCGTCACATTTCCCCCCCCCCTCGCATCCCCCCCCCCCTCTCAGTAGGGTTGCGACCCCAGTAGATAAAATATTTATATCGGATTGGGACTCAACACTCGTGGATTTACTTTCTTTACAAAACATGACACCCTAACAAACAAACCCCCCCCCCCCCCAAAAAAAAAAAAAACCAAAAAAAAAAACCAAACAAACACATAAACAGAGGGCCAGGTGGCTACCTGGACCCCGTCCAGAGCCCCGAAGAACACTTTGGTTTATAGGAAATATTTCTCTATTTAAGCCGTAGGCCTAGAGTTATATAATAGAACTAGAGGGAGCGCTCTAGTTACACACACGTATACCGCGTTGACCTACATGGGTCCGAATCCCTACAGGTAATTTATACATGCAAATTTCCCCTTACAATGTTTGCTGTGTGAACTGGTGCGTGACCTGTGTTATACGATAGATCAGCACCATTTTCTCAAGGGTAGAAAATGTTTCTTGTTGGGCCGTGTCAAATGGTTTTGTACGCCCTCTGGTTCTATTATATAACTCTATTGTTTAGGCCTACTTCCCGCCATTTGTTATAGCCCTGGAATAAATTAAATAAGCCAGCCGGGAATGAGACTTTGAAGCAAGTTTATTCTGTACATTTTGAGGACAGGGGTTAACTGTGGAACGTCGCCTAATTGAAGATCTTCTTAGTTATGCTAATGAGGAGTTTTGCACTTTATTCTCAAAGTACTCATCGTGGCGAATACAGCCATGCTGGCATTTCAGATTGGCCGTCGAGGAATGGATGGCAGCATGACCATGGCTCTGACGTGGGATTTGCAAGTCGCGTTTTCTGACAAACTTTACTTGTAAAAAAAAGTATCTTGCCATAGCTAATGATGTGTATTCAGAGATATTGCGGCATAGGCTAACGGTGCTTTTCAGAACCAAAATGTGATAATTATTCTTTGACAATGACCAATAATTTGAAGTAGGCCTACGAGAAGATGAACCCAGCTGTGCACTTTGTCACTGGCCAGAAAGACTTGTCTAAGAACTGCAAAACATTTCAAACAAAATTCGCTGTTGAGCCCTGCATGGAGTACATGATGAGTTCCACGGAGTTATCTGGTTCATACAGACTTTGACAGCAAATTTCAACTTCGGTGTTAGCTTGCGAGTGGATGGATAGAGCCCTCTGGAGAATATCACCGTAAAACTTCACGACCAATGACGAACACATCTTTCCAATGACATGACATCTTGTTGAGGTAAGGCTTGGAAATACCCAGAATTACTTAACCACAACTACTTAACCCTATCATCAGGACCAGCGGGGTGGGGGGGGGGGGGGCTGTGGGGCGGGCCTTCTACCATATTTTTGCCCGTAGCATCTAACCCTATCAGGACCGGGGGAGGGGGGCACAATGTGCCCCTCTTACCATACATTTTTTCCCGTAACTCTCTAACGCTGCATCGGATCACCACTTTTTCCAATATTTATCTTGGGTCATATTGTAAATAATAGTTGTTATCTGGGGGGGGGGTGTCAGCTGTTCTTACAATGGCAACCCTTATAAGGTCAAACGATTTTAACGTTTTTTACGTATTTTTTCAAGAATATTGCCACTTATCTTGTTTTGGCTTTTCTCCCCAAGGAAGTGGTAGTTATGTGTCACGTGTTGGTGTTAAATGCATTGTGGGTATTCAAAAGTGCCGCCATTTCTGGCAGCCATCGTGGATTTTGTGTTTTCAGCCTGCACTTGGGGTTCAAACTATAGGGTTTATAACTTTATCAATGGCATATTCTTAACGTGCTAATTTACAACTTTTCAAGTCACGAAATATTACCGGTATTCATCAATAATGTCTCCTCATTGCACCAATTAATTTTTAAAAATAAAACATTTCTCCCAAAATTTGATAAACCAAGCGCCCCCAAAAATAACCCACTAATAAGATAGGCTATAATGCATTGATTATGTCAAAATAAACAAGCTTCCAAAGTTGTATATCATTAATTGGACATAAAACACGGAAATTATGGAGAAAATGCACAAAATGGACCAAAATTTGCAGAAAAATTTATTTTTCCACTTTGAAATCGATTTTCCGTCTAATGTTGAGGGCTCATGCTGCAATGATGAGGCCTGATTGATGATTCTTTAGTATTTCTTGGCCTGAAAAGTTAGAAATGAGCATGTTAAAAACATCATATTGAAAACACAAAATCCAAGATTGCCGCCTTTGAATTCCCACAATGCATTAACCATCACATGACACATCAATTCTACTTCTTATGGAAAATCAAGTGGAAACTGTATTGAAAATGACAAAAAATACTTTAAAATGCTAAAATCTTTGACCCCTGCCTGTCAAACAAACGGTTGCCATGGTAACAGCTGACCCCGGTGACTCTATATAAATATTAAGAAAAGTCCAACAAAATTATGGTGATCGGATGCAGCGTTAAAAATTACGGGCAAACATTTAGTGGGGGCACATTGGTGTGGTCCCCCTCCCCCTCCTCCCCCTCTTCCCGGTCCTGATAGGGTTGAAACGATGGCTTATCTATTACTCCCCTTGGAGTTAGTTGAACTGTTGAATTGATGGGTTGTTTTCTCAATTAAGAGACGGGGTGGAACGACTGAGGCAGAACGACTGAGGCAGCTGTAAGCGGTGGACCAAGACGAGGAACGACTTGAGGCAGACACAGCGAGCTGTGAGCTCCCGTCCAGCCACTCAAGCTCCGAGAGACATTGATGGGACTGTTTCGTGAGTTACAAGAAGAGGGAATTCATCTTTGAGCTGAAGGCTCTCAAGAGACTGTGACCAGATGGCAGTTGAAGATCAATGGATATGTGGTAAGTGGACGTACATTGGAGTTCGCCAAAGGACCAAGGTAAGGAAAACTTTGCCGTATCCGCCCTCCACTTTTTAAGTTCGCTTGTGCGATTCACCTCTTTGATAAAATGTTGGACTTTATTTCCACCTTTTTTTCCGACCAACCTGCAGTAAATACGTTATTTAATTACATTTAAAAAAACTAAAAAAATAAAGAAAATTTTTTGTTAATTGATAGAGCGCAATTTATAGTGGAGGTCGGATAACATAAGTTGGCCTTCAAGATAAAGACAAGAGTGTGAAGACTGCGAATGGTAAGAGAAGACCTAACCCGTTCTCTTGCAGAGTCCCTCCCCTTTTGTACCGCCCCTCCCCCACAATGTCCGGCGATCTTGTTGATGTTGTCCCTGTTATAGCTTTCAAGGTGACGTCACACTTTCTTGGCATTTCTTGATATGCATATTGGTCGAAGCCAATGATGCTTTCTAATTAGGAGACTAGTCTCAACTGGAAATTGTTATCAGGGTTGATACTTCAAGTCGTCAGTTGTCATGTTAATATTTTCATTTAATATTTCAAATAGCGTAATGTTTTTAAAGGAAGAGTACAAAATGAAACTAAAACTTAATTTATAATAATTTTCGACAATTTCTCTAGCAAGATGAGTAATTGTTTTAAGCAAATTATCTAACAACAACAAAATAGATTCTGAACCTTTCCCCTAAATTTTTACTGCAGGCACAAAACCTACGACCATAAGTGTTTTAGAAGTAATCTAAAATGACATGCATTCAAATACTACAGTACAGAGTCACCATTCATTTAATGAGTAATGTTTGATTTAGGAGTATATACATAGATAATTAGACATCAAGCTAAATTAATATTTACATATTCCTAAGTATCAGCATTACATCAATTCTGAATGGAGACATTTTCAACTGAGCATGTATTGAACAATTCACAAATAATAAGACCATAAATTATAACATTTAGCCCTGCTCATTTAAATCAAAGTTCAAATAAAAGGAAAAAGGGGGAATTGTGGCAAACAAAGGTTTTTAAAGCTGTTGTCCCGACGAAATACAAATCTATTATATTAAAGCTTATTTTTGTATAGGGATCATTGCAAATAACTTCCCTAAACCACTTATTTGTGAGCGCTGCGAGAAAAAAAATGAATAAGGTTTTCAAAAAGACGATGAAGAAGACGAGAGACAAGGAAAGAGGGAGACAAGAGCAGATCACCATTGGTGGAAAGACGTCAGTGATGAATTGGTTTGTATAAGACAGTAAAGGCCTAGAGTATTTGAAGTGTTGGCCTAGAGATAAGACTAACTCTCTACTCTTTCAGCAGGTTTACTGGCGATAGGTAAGGTATAAGGCGTGACTGGTGTAGTACTTAGTCTTGATTCTAAGATGTTCAATCTCATTTCATTTGCGGTGAAACAACACATACTTTCACATTGGACAGTAAAAACAAGGCCTAAAACGAATTAAAGATAACATTTTAAACCAAAACTAATAACTACACCGTCATCAATAAACGCAGAACCCGAGTAGACGATGAAGACTCTCCCTTTGATGTCACTGATTGATGAGTAACCGGAGTCCAGTGAGGTCGGGTGTTTGTATGCAAAGGTCAAGTGAAGTATCAGGTAAAAGTATCAGGGTAAGTGTGAAAGAATAATAACTATTTTTCCCACAGCTTCTAACCTTTCCTCCACAGCTTCTAACCTTTCCTCCACAGCTTATAACCTTTCCTCCACAGCTTATAACCTTTCCTCCACAGCTTATAACCTTTCCTCCACAGCTTCTAACCTTTCCTCCACAGCTTCTAACCTTTCCTCCTCAGCTTCTAACCTTTCCTCCACAGCTTCTAACCTTTCCTCCACAGCGTCTAACCTTTCCTCCACAGCGTTTAACCTTTTCCTCCACAGCTTCTAACCTTTCCTCCACAGCTTCTAACCTTTCCTCCTCAGCTTCTAACCTTTCCTCCACAGCTTCTAACCTTTCCTCCACAGCTTCTAACCTTTCCTCCACAGCTTCTAACCTTTCCTCCACAGCTTCTAACCTTTCCTCCACAGCTTCTAACCTTTAGCGTCTAACCTTTCCTCCACAGCGTCTAACCTTTCCTCCACAGCTTCTAACCTTTCCTCCACAGCTTCTAACCTGTCCTCCACAGCTTCTAACCTTTCCTCCACAGCTTCTAACCTTTCCTCCACAGCTTCTAACCTGTCCTCCACAGCTTCTAACCTTTCCTCCACAGCTTCTAACCTTTCCTCCACAGCTTATAACCTTTCCTCCACAGCTTATAACCTTTCCTCCACAGCGTCTAACCTTTCCTCCACAGCGTCTAACCTTTCCTCCACAGCTTCTAACCCTTCCTCCACAGCGTCTAACCTTTCCTCTACAGCGTCTAACCTTTCCTCCACAGCTTCTAACCTTTCCTCCACAGCGTCTAACCTTTCCTCCACAGCTTCTAACCTTTCCTCCACAGCTTCTAACCTTTCCTCCACAGCTTCTAACCTTTCCTCCACAGCTTCTAACCTTTCCTCCACAGCTTCTAAACTTTCCTCCACAGCTTTTAACCTTTCCTCCACAGCGTCTAACCTTTCCTCCATAGCTTCTAACCTTTCCTCCACAGCGTCTAACCTTTCATCCACAGCTTCTAACCTTTCCTCCACCGCTTCTAACCTTTCCTCCACAGCTTCTAGCCTTTCCTCCACAGCGTCTAACCTTTCCTCCACAGCTCTTAACCTTTTCTCCACAGCGTCTAACCTTTCCTCCACAGCTTCTAACCTTTCCTCCACAGCTTCTAACCTTTCCTCCACAGCTTCTAACCTTTCCTCCACAGCTTCTAACCTTTCCTCCACAGCTTCTAACCTTTCCTCCACAGCTTCTAACCTTTCCTCCACAGCTTCTAACCTTTCCTCCACAGCTTCTAACCTTTCCTCCACAGCTTCTAACCTTTCCTCCACAGCTTCTAACCTTTCCTCCGCAGCTTCTAACCTTTCCTTCGCAGCTTCTAACCTTTTCCTCCGCAGCTTCTAACCTTTCCTCCGCAGCTTCTAACCTTTCCTCCACAGCTTCTAACCTTTCCTCCACAGCTTCTAACCTTTCATCCATAGCTTCTAACCTTTCCTCCGCAGCTATTTACTCACTAATTGGTGAGCTAAATAATGTTATTCTGCCTTATAGTAGTATTAACAGTAATATGTTTTTAAGAATACTGAAAACAATTGTACTGATAAGTCAATAAAAATATAAACAAAATCGTTCAAAATAGAAAGAAGGTGAGGGAGAAATTTCACCGCCTTAAACTGCATGGATTCTAATTTTCCTGACTCCGCGGATTGAAATTCTGGCCCAATACGCGGCTAGCTTCGGCTGGTTTGGCAAGCGCATTTTCTTGACCTTTGAGGCCTTTGACTTATACACTTCACTACCCCGAACTAGTCCTTGCTCTATATTGACAGTTTTAAGAGTATGTAATATTGCTTCAAAATTTTACAGAAAAATGCAGATAATGCTTTAAACAAGTTTGAATACTGCAATATATACTGTTTTGTTTTATAACAATGTAAAAACCTCAAAAGAATGTAAAATAGAATATTCCACTAAATAGAAATAGGGGAGTGTGAGTATGACTTTCTTGGTGAACAGCGACCTCTAGTGTGCGGTTTTGCGCAGTAATTTAACAATTCTTCTGTAGTCTGACACTTGCGGATGAAAATGTAAATTGTTGGAACTAATCGGCTTGCTTTGACAAATGATTCAAATTCTTACATGAAAGTCAGATATTTTGGCGTATTGAGACCAATGAGAGGAGGTTGACTTAAACGACGACCGTGTAGCTTGGTAAGTCTTGTGTGAACTGATGATGGTCTTTCTAGGCTCTCGTCGATCGGTCGGGTGCGTAACCAAGTAAACAGATTTCTTTTCATTTAAAGGCAGTGGACACTTATTGGTAATTACTCAAAATAATTATTAGCACAAAACCTTACTTGGTATCAAGTAATGGGGAGAGGTTGGTAGTATAAAACATTGTGAGAAACGGCTCCCTCTGAAGTGGAGTAGTTTTCGAGAAAGAGGTAATTTTCCACGAATTTGATTTCGAGACCTCAAGTTTAGAACTTGAGGTCTCGAAATCAAGCATCTGAAAGCACACAACTTCGTGTGACAAGGGTGTTTTTTCTTTCATAGTTATCTTGCAACTCCGACGACCGATCGAGCTCAAATTTTCACAGGTTTGTTATTTTATGCAGATACACCAAGTGAGAAGACTGGTCTTTGACAATTACCAATAGTGTACACTGTCTTTAAAAGTTGAAAGTGGGGGTGGAATTTTTGGTTAGGTGCTCAATACTTAACAACAAGCGTATCATTGATTAATACTTGTGTCTCGCGTTTTTTTAACTTTAAATTTCAGGAAGGCAAGCAAGTTAAATAAATAAAAACATATAAAAGGGGGTGGAGAAGAAGGTCAATAAATAATATAAAAAGTATTAAAAATCGACCAGCAACCAATATTTCGACAGAGCCTTAACCTTTAAATAATTTGAAATCTCATTTAGTCTTGAGACTCTTAGGGTAGGACGACTACGTCAGGCTGGGTCTAGGAGTAGACAACATTAAAACCTAAAAATAAACAACATGCTTGAATAAACATTTTGTGAAGACTGAAGTTCCAATCATTTAGTACAGTCGATTGACCAGTTCCGGATCACTTTTTTAATCCACGTTTTTTTTTTGCAATTTTTTTGACATCTTAAACAAAAAAAAGTCAAACAGTTTACCTACTATACATGTCATGAAACTCACCAAGTATCCATTGGCAAAAAAATATTAATACTCTTGGAGAGGCTTCGAGAAAATTAACGTCACCCGTTTGACCAGTTCCGGATCGGTTGATTATATTCCGGATCAGTTGCGCGCCCTCTATTGCAAACCCATACTCGAGCCTCCCATTCATAAAACTGTTTCACGAGCACAAACTTCAGAAGTGCGCCACCAATTGACGTAGTGAGACGTTGAGTAATCCGGAACTGGTCAAGGGTACGATGCCCCCAAAAAACGATTTCGGTAATTTTATTTCCTCACAAAAACAAGACAACTGCTCAGTAATTACGTGAAATATTTTTTACTTATTCTTAGCATTTTACATGAATGTTACTTGCCCTGGCATTCCAATTTGAAAGGTGAGAAGTTTTATATAGCGTTTTTCAAGCAAGATTTTTTTAAAAAAAGATCATTATTATCGCAGACAAACTTTAGGAAAAACTTCATAATTTATTTGTCGATGATGTTTGGTACTTTATTTTTGGTCTGTTGGTTTATTGGATGTTATAATACTTCACATGTATCAACAAAAATTGGTAATGTGAGCAGTAATTTGATTATGTGGTTAGGCAAAGTTGAAGTGATCCGGAACTGGTCAATGATCCGGAACTGGTCAAACGACTATTATTCTAAGTTGTCTGCATCCATGAACAATATGAACTATAACGTTTCCATCTTCTCGCAACGGACAGCTTGTCTAGAATTTAATTTTGTTCATGTTTTTAAATTTCTTGTTTGATAAATGAAAAGCAGTGGATACAAAATATCGAAAGCCTAAATGAAAACAGAGGATAGGCCCCCTATTTTCTAGGTAATTGATTTATGTGAATTTCAAATTATTTTTCCGACAGGAAGAAGAAGCAGGTGGCATTTGGTCAACCATGTCATCCCTACGTGAGTCTAGTCCCCTGTGCAGTCTACCCTCTGCTAGTGCAATGTTTGAGATGGGACCACCCTGCCTACAGACATTACACGCTGCTATAGAGGACATTGATAGACAGCTCGGTGAAAACGACAGAAGGTGAGTTAGACTTGGCATCTCTCAACGACTAGAGTACAAGCAGTGTAGCATAAAACATTGATAACTAAGGCACTCAATTTAAAGGCACTGTACACGTTTGGTAATTACTCAAAATATCTATTAGCATAAAAACTTACTTGGTAACGAGCAACGGAGAGCTGTTAATAGTATAAAACATTGTAGGAAATGACTCCCTCTGAAGTAACGTAGTTTTTGAGAAAGAGGTAATTTCTCACTAAAATATTAAGAACTTCTTGCAAGAAGTTTTTATTCCTAACTGAAAGAACACAAATTTGTACAACAAGGGTGTATTTTCTTTCATCATTTTCGTGCAACTTCGATGACTAATTGAGCCCAAATTTTCACAGGCTTGTTATTTTATGCATATGTTGGGATACACCAAGTGAGAACACTGGTCATTGACAATTACCAAACATGTTCAGTGCCTTTAAGGCTCTTTAAATGGGTCAATTGTTTGCTCAAAAAACTAAAGAGGAGCTTCAAGTGATTTAAAATACTATGGTTTCAGTCTCCAAAACTGAAATCATAGCATTTGAGATGTGATGGGATCTTTAACTCAACATTTTTCAAATTAGATTTTCATTAAATTACTCTCTCTTTGTCTTAATTATATTCATCCACCCAGAAATCTACATTCATAGACAACAAATGAAAGCCTCAAAATGTTATTAAAGACCCTACCCGAGACACTTGCAAGTGTTGGCCAACCTGTTGTTTTGATTTATTGCAAACTTTATTGCTCTTTATTAGCCTTTTTCGCATTCCGTCAGTGCTACCAAAATGCTATCAGAGTGTTATCAAAATGCTATCAGAGTGTTATCAAAATGCTATCAGAGTGCTATCTCAGTGCTCTCAGTATGGTATCTCGATCCTATCAGAGTGGTATCTCAGTGTTATCAGAGTGGTATCTCAATTCTCAGAGTGGTATCTCAGTGCTATCAGATTGGTATCTCAATCTTATCAGAGTGCAATCTCAATCTTATCAGATTACAATCTCAATCTTATCAAGGTGCTATCTCAATCTTTTTAGAGTGCTATCTCAGTGGTATCTCAGTGCTACATGTATCAGAGTGCTATCTTAATCTTATCAGAGTGCTATCTCAAATCTTATCAGAGTGCTACATAATATGTAGCACTCTGATAAGATTTGAGATAGCACTCTATTATGTATCTCAATCTTATCAGAGTACTATCTTAGTGCTATCAGAGTGCTATCTCAATCTTATCAGAATGCTATCTCAATCTTATCAGAGTGCTATGATCTCAATCTTATCAGAGTGCTTCATGTATCTCAATCTTATCAGAGTGCTATCTTAGTGCTATCAGAGTGGTATCTCAATCTTATCAGAGTGCTATCTCAATCTTATCAGAGTGCAATCTGAATCTTATCAAGGTGCTATCTCAATCTTTTTAGATTGCTATCTCAATCTTATCAGAGTGCTATCTCAATCTTATCAGAGTGCTATCTCAATCTTATCAGAGTGCTATGATCTCAATCTTATCAGAGTGCTACATGTATCTCAATCTTATCAGAGTGCTATCTTAGTGCTATCAGAGTGGTATCTCAATCTTATCAGAGTGCTATCTCAATCTTATCAGAGTGCAATCTCAATCTTATCAAGGTGCTATCTCAATCTTTTTAGATTGCTATCTCAATCTTATCAGAGTGCTATCTCAATCTTATCAGAGTGCTATCTCAATCCTATCAGAGTGTTATCTCAGTGCTATCATCTCATTTCTATCAGAGTGCTATCTCTTTGCTGTTGGAGTGGTATCTCAATCTTATCAGATTGTTATCTCAGTGCTATCAGAGTGGTATATCTCAATTCTATCAGAGTGCTATCTCTTTGCTGTTGGAGTGGTATCTCAATCTTATCAGAGTGCTATCTCAGTGTTATTAGATAGCTATATTCACAAGTTTCTCCAGACTGCTTTTGTATGTAAAGTGCATTATTTTTTTGTGTGGTTTATATTAATCTTCCCTGCAGTATTGAAGATACATTGAGACGTCTAGTACAAGCTACAAATAGTCTATCAGCAGACAATGACTATACCAACATCAAGGATGCAATGGACAGTCTCATTCATACACCGGTATTGGAGGAGTGTGCCTGCCTGACACCAGAACCAGAAGATGTGGGAATTCTACTCAAGACAATTGTAAACAAATTTGATTGTTATAATATAGTCAATACTATGAACAATTTGCTCTGGTGACTTTTCTGCTGGTATGCTTTCAATATCATTCAAATAATTTCTGATAATAGCTTCATTGTAATTTGTTGTGTTATAAACTGTGCCAATCTGCAAATCAATCAAGCAGTAAACTACAGATTCTGTACTCAACTGGCATTCAAAACCTATTGACCCAATTCGCCTGTCGTCATCATCACAATAATCTTGGTTACGCCATTTTTGGAGTCTATGTGACAATGTGTTATACAGTGCCAGTGCAAATTTTAGGAGATGGGGCGTTTACACACCTTTCTGTGGACTCCTAAATTGATGAGCAAGACACTGTCACTGCAGTTGATGTGTGGTTAAGGGAGTCAATAATGCTACAACTGTTTCCCATTTTTTTCCCTCCCATACTTTTTACAGCTTCATCATCTGACGTCAAATCCTGGTTGCGAGCTAACAGTCTTCAGACAGCTACTCTTCCTCTCATCCCACGAGGGCCTTGGCCTACCAATCAGAGCCCCCGACCCCGATCACATGACCCAGTCTGCCATGTCCCTCAACGCCATCACCGATGCTGCAGACGAGGGCAACGACCTGATGTGGGAGGACATTCGATCTCGGTTGCGGCGACACTTCCTGGAGAGAATTCAGAGGCTCCCCGTCCTGCACAGTCGCAGCGGGGTCGATGTCCAGCAGAATGACCGGGTGGAGTATCTCCAGTCTCTGTGTATCCTGTACCCCGAGAAGAAGATATGGGGGAGCTACCAGCTGCTAAGGTCACAACAGGTCACCTCCTTGATCCAAGATTTGTTGACCCCTTCGTACAGTGATGAGGTAATTTTGGTCAGTGTTTTATTATACCAGTTTGCATTTTCTTTGCGTTCTTAGGAAGTGACAGTTAGTAGTAAAGTTGCGGGTACAACCATGTGTAAATCACTTTTAGGTGCAGTGTTTGCTCTGAAAAGAGCTGTTGTTGTGGTCTCTTTATGTTCAGATTTTAACAAGAATTCATTTTTCAAGTATGACAGAAACTGACTGGATGAATTTTAAGTAATTTTGGCTTCAACAAAGAAAATTCACCTGCCGATTCCTAGGTTGTATCGTAAACTTGGGTGTGATCCTTGGTTATACGGCAGTTATAGGTTGAATGGCTTCTGACTGGTACCCCTAACAAAGATATTGAGAAAAGAGGGCGACCGCCAACATAGGGCTAGATGGCTCAGTTGGTAGAGTGCAGGTGCGCTGATCTAGAGATCTCAGGTTGCAATTCCACTCTTGTCAATTTTTCTTTGTTCAAACCAAAATTATTTAAATTAACATTAACAAACTCAGATAAGTATATTGAAAGTTTGATTCTTCAAAGTATGGAAGAAGCAAGGCTTTGGTTCTTGACCAAAAACACCCAAAACATAAACATGTGGGTAATAAAGTCACTCATCAAGAAATTACAAAGTCATTTATAAACTAGAAAATAATTATAATAATAATAATAATAACTAGTTCTTATATAGCGCATTTCACAATAACATATCAATGCGCTTTACATTAGTGCCCTGGTCATTGGGCCAATAACTTTCCTTTAATCTTTCTCAGCTCCCTGGGGAGTATACAGCCCAGGCTGCCATAACGCTCAGAAGGCTTGTTCAAACACAATATCAACCTCTACTCTTGCAGGTACCCATTTATACCCCTGGGTAAAGAGAAGCAACAGACGTCATGGCCGGGATTCGTACCCACACACCGTTGACTTAACCACCAGAACTCGAGTTTGATGCTCTAAACCGCTCGGCCATGACACCCTATAAAAATGTATACATTATTTATTTTCTAATGCCACAGACTATAACGGAATCAGCCGAGCCCAGGCAACCTGTTACCTTAGATCTACTTGCAATGAGACTCCCAAAGCTAGTGGAGTGTCTGCAATGCATGATTGAGGAGGATTTTGCTGTGATGTTATCTAACGTCTTTGATGGACAAGTAAGAATTTATTTCTCACAACTTGGATTGTTCATGACTAGTCCTTAATTTTAAGAAATATGAGCTATAAACTGCTCTCCTTAAATTATTGAGGAGAGCTCTTTGCACTCATCAGAACCAAACTTTACACGTTGTATAAAAAGTGAAATTGAAAAGATGATTTTATTAAATGTGATTGTTCACGTAAGTACCTCTCTAGATTCATTTGCATGTACCGCATTCCAGAATTAGATTGGTGGATTGTTATTTTTATTACATGATCAAAGCAAATTAACGCCACATCTGTAGTTATTTTCCGGCTGTGAATACATTGTTTCCCAGGTTCTTTTAAAGCTCACTTTGATTTTATGGAGTGCTATTTTTCACACTCCTTGGTCAAGGTTAAGGAGTTTGGAGGAGAGTGATTCTTAAAAATAAAGGTCTGCATGACCATATGATTAATTCAAGTATTGTAGACTCCTTGCATGTGATGTCACAAGCTAAAACAGCGCCCTCACTGAGGTCAGTGAAGACCTATCATTGGCTGAGAGTTGTGCATTGCGCGTACACGTGTGTCATTTTCCATTGTTATGACCTCAGCAATGGCGGCCAATGCAAGGCAGAGATGCCAACTCTCCCTGATTCTGCAGAAATTTCCCTGAAAACAAACTAATCTTTCCATGTTCTGATGAACAGATTTAAAAATCTCAAAGGTTATCAAAACTTTCCCAATTATGTTGAATGTAATTCTAAATATCTCCCTGATTGTTGGACAAAGTCTCCCTGATTGTAAACTGCAAATGTTGGCAGCTCTGGCAAGTGGTCTTTTAAAGGCACTAAACACGTTAGGTAATTGTCAAAGACCAGTGTTCTCACTTGGTGTATCCCAACATATGCATAAAATAACAAGCCTGTGAAAGTTTGGGCTCAATTGGTCATCGAAGTTGCAAGAAAATGATGAAAGAAAAAACACCCTTGTTGTACAATCTCCGTTGCTTGTTACCAAGTAAGTTTTTATGCTAATATTTGTTTTGAGTCATTACCCAACGTGTATGATACCTTTAAATGCAGCGACACATTAAACCAAAATGTTGTATTTTGTGAGCAACGCTACAGATGAGCTACGGTACAACCTCTGGACTTTGTATTTTTCACTTCAGGTTGAAGCAGCCCAGGCACTGCGTGAAATCTACTTGTGTAGTTTGTCCGAGGATGTGCAAAGCCTTCTAGAGAGAGCATGGGAGGTCAAAGGTGACAGAGAGAAAGTGAAAAGGGAGGAAGAGGCAGAGAGGAAACCTGGAGGGAAGAGGATGAAGGGCAGCCTCGTCTCATCGTCTCTCTTTGGAGATGATCTAGAAGATATGGAGGAAGACTCGGAAGGGGTTGAGGTTGACATCTCTGTAGAAGGTGATAAGAGGTTCTCTTGGTAGTTAAACCCTTTAGAGACCATAGCGGCCGGAAACGGCTTGTACCAAAATGCCCTTAGTGGCCACAAATGGCTGCAAGATCTGTCCAACTTCCACCCAAACAAAGGACAAAGTTTTTTCCAGACACTTTTACAAGTGAAAATTGTGTCAAAAACTCAATTATATTAGCCATGTCTGGGCGTATAATAATAATAATAATAATATTTAACATTTCTAGTGTCTGTCAAGGATGACACTCCTGGTGCAGAAACAAGAACTCTGCTAAACACAAAAGACAGCCAAAGGCCGAAGCTATGGTTTCCGAAATAGATAGGTTTTGAGATGTGTTTTAAAATTTAGAACAAGTATCTGCTTGTCTGAGTTGAAGTGGGAGGCTGTTTCAAAGAGATGGCCCGGCATGGTGATCATATAGAATAATGAATGGTCTCTAAAGAGTTAAAGACCAGCTTGAACAGCTATTTGTTGTCCTGTTAGTGTTTGTCTTGTGTCCCCCTTGTGTGTTTACATAATCATTTGATGCTACAGGTTTCTTACTCAGTACTTCCCTAACCCAGTTACATAAATATCGGGGGTCTCCACCCAACAAGCTTGCTTTTAGGAGACTCCCACCACTTACTCATTACAGCCTGCATCTAAGTACGGTATGTTTATTATTATGTAAGCAAACTGAACTGAACTGAACTGAAATGGCAATCTTTGCTGAAATTCAATTAAAATGTTTTCAATCCAAAAGGAAATTAAGTTCACATGAGAGTAAACAGATTTTAATTGTTAAAAAAACAATCAGTTTGAATACCCTGGTGCTTTTCAGAAAGATTTGCGAAAAGCCCTTTGGCATCATCACCCATGCTATGTCATTTGTGGGATCTCCTTTTTGTATAGCCGCTTTGTTGCAAAAACAAAGCACAACCCACCATTGATGTCAAAGTATTGTCATTTTGACGAGCGCTGTCAACGGCAGAAGTGTAGCTAGTTAGTTTTTCAAAACCTTGAGGTTGGGGGCAAAATTTTTGGATAGATAATTACGAAAAATTCAGAATTATCAAAATAACAATTAAATGATAAACAAACACATTATAGTCCCAGCCATAGTCGTAGCCATAGCCGCCAATTCTAATCTGGTCTTGGTGTTCAAGATGCATGGAAATGTGTTGATAGCAACGAGAAATTACTCACGTTTTACAATTACTCATCGGTGATAAAATCAGTTTGGATAAAATTAACCATAAATTATCATTTAAAGGTATTGTACACTTTTGGTAACAGCTGAAAATCAGTGTCCACCTTTGCTGAGATTCAACATATGCATGAACAAACAAACCTGTGAAAGTTTGAGCTTAATTGGTCATCAAGGTCACGAGAAAATAGTGAAAAGAGACCTTATGTGTTTTCTGTTTTTTCAAATTATCACGCGTGATAAAAACTATTGTTTTACTCATTTCTCAGAAACGATAGCATTTTAGGCAGAAATATTTTAAGGAACCCTTTCTACCATTACTTACTTTAAATCATGTAAGTTATGTGTGAATCTGTGAACATTGTGTTTTTCGATCTTACCAATAGTGTACAGGGCCTTTAAGGAGCAAGGGAAATATCAAATTCAATTTTGTGATTTACTCATTTTCAAATAGATAAAGATAGAGTCCTCATGTGAGTGGGAAGAAGGTCTTTACCTCACGTTAAAATGGTCTAAATAGCCATTGCATATGATACCCTTCCTGGGGAAAATGTGTAAACATCCAAAACATCCGATGACATCATTCTGAGAAAAATGGGTCTGTACATTTTTGTACGGGGATGTTTTGGCTCATTTCTGACTTTCAATTCAATCAAAACAGCCTTGAATTTGACATTATTTTTGTCTGACGAAATTGCCTCCTCGGAATGTAAAGACCCATTAGTTGTTGAAATCCAATAATGTAATGTTTCAAATTTCGCTCTGAAAAAGTCAGGAATGAACCAAAACATCCCCATACAAAAATGTACAGACCCTTTTTTCTCAGAATGATGTGATCAGATGTTTTGGATGTTGACAAAATTTGCACTGGAAGGGTATCAAATGCAATGGCAATTTACATGAGGTTATAGACTTGTAATTTTTCCCCGCTCACATGAGGACACTTTCTATTTGAAATCGAGTACATCACAAAATTGAATTTGACGTTTCCCTTCCGCTTTAAAGCAGTTGATTTAACTTTTAAATTATATGAGTTTCTAATAAATGTTGTCATTGTGATCTCAGATATTCCTCCTTTGACCCAAGATGAGCTGGTCAACCTCATAGGTATCTCTGAGCAACTCTCTGGGATGGATTCACTCATACAGATGCTACATCAACAGGCGTCCATGGACCCAAGCTCCCTTATGAAACATGGCCACACCAAGGGCATCAAAAGTAAGTTGTCAACCCCAACCTTTCTCTAAAATTTGCCCTTCAGGACCATCTTTGTCTAGGGCTCAACTTTTTGTGGGTAATCCACAAGACCGCTTGTAGCTAACAATTGTTGCTGAACCAAAAAATTGCAGGATATCCGTTGACATTTTTCGTTAGTTTGTAGAATCCGCCATCTTGGAAACAAGCCTAACCGAGCCAACAACCCAGTTCCGATATATGGTCGGAACAGCTGCGTCACTGCGGTTCAACTAAACACACGAAAATGCTTAACCAGTGGCCAAAGCTTAAACATGTTTCTGGTCGGCGTCACGGCCCAATTTCATAGAGGTGCGCAGCAAATATTGCTTAACAAATTTTTGCTAAGCATAAATCAGCAGGATACCAGTCACAAATCGTACATGTCGAATGTTATTATGGCTGGTAACGTTATTCTGTTAAGCATAATTTTCTTATGCTTAGCTACTTTTGGTGCTTAAGCAGCTCTATGAAATTGGGCCCAGATCATAAGGATTTGTTTTCTTCTCTATCCCCAGGTGCACTGAAGCATTCTAAAGAACAGACCAGCCGAGATACTCGCCATCGTGGAGAGTACGTCGGTAGGAAGGGGGTCATGCCTGATGCAATCCCCCCTCCGTTTGGAGTAACCCCTGGGATGATGGCACCTGAGGGTAGCGCCCAGCGAAGACACACCGTATTAGACAGCCCTGTAACTCAGGTAGACTTAATTGAGTTTTCTTGTTTGTCTGCTTATGTGTAACTATAAAGCACTATGATTATTGCAGGGATGAGATTTGACAAAGGTCAAAATTACGGAAAACAGCTTGCGGGGGCTGGGTTCCCCCTTATTCTAGACCCAGAACCTCCCAGATGTTACAATTCAGGAGGTTTATAGACCCTGTGCAAAACCAGAAATACACAACTACAGGTTTGGACACAATGTGGACTATTTGTAGTCTTCTCCCTCTGTGATGCTTCATTTCTTTCAAGAAAATTTGAAGGCTCAAGGAGATTTTGGGAAAATCCTGAAATCAGGAAAAATCAGGAAAAATTCTGAGAAATCACATGCCTGTTATTGCTCTTCAAATGCTGCAGAAAAATTTGCTAGTGGCAGTTTTATAATAGGCACTCTTTAACATTCTGTCAAAGGGCCTTACATTATTACTACCCCACCCCTGCTTTGTGCCTTAAGCATTCCTGATACCATCAACTCATTTGGAGTATGCAGCACCGGCAGCCAAATGGGCACACAGGTTGCTAATCATTCACCTCAACAATCCCTATCCTCGTAGGTACTCATTTTCTCCTGGGTGATGAGAAGCAATTATATAGTTAAGTGTCTTGCCCAGGAACACTAGTGTCATGACCCGGATTCGAACCCACTCTCTGATGAATCAGCCATTAGAACTTGGGTTTGATGCTCAAGACGGCTCGGCCACATCACACTACAATTATTTTTAGACAGTTGTTTTCATCACACAAATGTTTTATTCTAGAAAGCAGGATTGCCCAAGTTTGAATCTCCAACAATTGCTCGAAGATTGCTGTGCTCCATTGAACACAAAAACTCTGATAATACAGCGTAGACGTAGAAAATGTAATTCATTTAGAATTTGGCTCTTGGCTATGTTTGTTTGACAAGAAACTTAATTAAGTGTAATAATGGTTGTAACTTTTTTAAAGTACCTGAAACCACCCAAAAGTGTTACAACGTGTAAATGGACATGCAGGCTTGTACTGAAAATAATTTGAGTTGATTAGAATTATTAATTTTTTAATTACTCTCGAATTTCAATCAACAAATTGACGCAAAAGATAACTTTTTCCGTCCATTTTTTATGGGAATTTGAAGGTCATTTATTAGAAAAAAACACCTCAACAACATCATCAAGTCAATCAACTCAAATTATTTTCAGTATAAAGCCCAGTTCATACTTCCTGCGAATGCGAATTTGGCGTGAATTTGATGTCACAACTCTGCTTTCGCTGCGAATATTCGCAAAAGTTGAGCATCAACTCTTGCGAATTATTCGTTGCGAATTTGTGACGTCAACATTCGCTTCACGTTCGCATTTGCAGGAAGTACGAACCGGGCCTGAGGCTGCATGTCCATTCACATGTTGAAACACTTTTTGGGTGGTTTCAGGCACTAAACAAAAATTCATAAATACCCCAGACAGTTTCGCTATTCCTATTGGTGGAGAGCACGTCATGTGGGGGTGTTTAAACGGCTGAGAAAGACACAGCTGGAGCTGTTTAAGACTGACTGGCTTCGCGTGTTGGGTGCGCCCGCTCATTTACGCCAATTTACTTACGCGGAACGCAGTACATAGCTATTAGTATACCCGCGCGTAATCTTTTTGTACACGCGCGTACACACAAACCAACGCGCACAAAACAGAATTTTACAAAAGTTTTTGAAATGTACAAACTTCGAAAATTCGCTAAACAATTCAAACAGATTGTCACAGATTGTCTATAGGCCTACTTGTAATTTGTTTCGCTTTTTAACAAAAGGGCATTTATGAATGGGAATAAAAGAGTAGGGACTCGTTCTTAAACGGCCGTTTAAAACCTTGCAGGGTCGTGGCCGTGCGATATAGGCCCTCGCCTTTGGCTCAGGCGTTTATCGCACGGTCACGACCCTGCCGGTTTTAAATGGCCGTTTAAAACTCTTTTATTCCCTTATTAAAACCATTGGCAAAAGTTGCTTACATAACGGATGGGAAGTGGTGCCCTTTATTATGTTTCCTGTCGTATGCTTTAAAATCTCCTGTTTGCCCTCAAGCAGAAGATAAAGTGGGAGTGGACAGCCATCTTGGAAGGGGTCATCTCGGATGTGAGTGCCAGCATCCCCGTCTTGGTCAAGAATGTCTGTCAAGCTGCATTGCAGCAGGAAGAAATGCTATTCTCACAAACCCACACTGTCGACATGGTCCCTGTCTGTGGTAAGTTACTGCAGTGTATCCTCTGACTTTAGGACTGTGTGAGATAATTAATATTATTTGGTTTACCCTTACACCGATGTGTGTAAATTTAAACAATGACTGCAGACAAAACCATACACAGTTCAAAGCCAACTTTCCAAACTTGATTTTTGTCACAACTTGCACTTTCACAACGGTCATTTTAAAGGTAGGGTCATAGATTGGTAAATACTCCAAAAATTAATGACCATAAAAACTTACTTGGTGAGAAGCACTGCAGCCGTTGATAGTAAACTATTTTGAGAAAGGATTCCCTTCAAAGTAATATGGTTTGGATAATTCATGCTTGAATTTAAGGTCATGTGGTGTGTTGTAACCAATACAAATGCATTATAAATAGGGCAGATTTAATCGACCCTGTCAATACACGTTCTGAAAATTGGGCCGATTTAATCGGCCTGGGATACTGTGCAGCACTTAAACCATAAACTGACTTGTATGCTGAACTCAAAGCAAAATGTTCAGTGTTTTGTTTTTTTAAATATAAAAGTGCCTGTCACAATTTTGTATATTGATTCTAAATTTTGTGTAACACACACATTCTAAAAACAATCGATGAAGCCATGTGTTGTTTTATATATATTTATTCTTAATTTTTTTATTCTGTCAGGTGATTTGGTGAATAGTGATTCAGGTTATCCGAGATTTGCATCAAAAGTAAGTACACAAAGTAGGTCACCCCCTTTGGACCGGGGTTAGAATCCCGCGTTGTACCAGAGTTTTACTTGTGGATTGGATTTGCAGGGGGTGTGTTTTTTCCTTTTTAAAAGAATTTCGTGGACATTTGTCGTTAGTTTGTAAAATCCGCCATCTGGTGACCAAGCCTAACCTTACCTCTAAGTTGCTCGGAACAGCTCTGTCACTGTGACCACACTCCGAACACACGAAAGCACTTAAAGCTAGGGTCATACTTTGACCCCAACAAATAATTGTGTAATTTCTGTACGAAAGCTTACTTGTTATAAAGATGGTAATGGTAGTAAGTATTCTGTCAAATTATTTTGTCTGAAATGCCCCCATCAATAAATACAATCTGAGGAACGATTCATGCATGAATTGTTTCTCAGATTTCTGAGCGTTGATGTCTGTTTGCGAATGCTGCAGCCAGAGATGCGCTTAGTACCCATTGTCACCTCGCTATAACGTGGATGCATATATGCATTCTTGTGAAAATACCGTGACAGTTTTTTTCCTATTTCCTCAACAAGTAGACACTATATTCAGCTGAAACTTTCACATGTGACTTTTATCGTATCGTTCTTGAGAATTTGGCCAATAAATCAGCATTTGTTGACAAAAACCAGTCTATGACCCTACCTCTTATTCATTGACTGAAGCACAAATATCTTTCTGGTCGGGGTTGCCAAAACACACCCCTGATAGCATGGGTTTTCCTGAATCTTGAGTTTTTCCCCCATGTCTGAAAACTTAACATTTCTTCAGCATCTTCATAATTCACCTTTGTTTCAGAGCTTGGTTGATCTGATGTCCTTCTTGGATGCCATTCTACCCCTGGCTGTCAAAGGATCAGAGGGAGTAATTAAACCTGCCAGAGCAGCCTTTGTTGAGGCTGCATCATTCAGCATGAACCACTACTACAAGAAAATATCATCAGTATGTAAATTGAATAATAATCATTTCGTTTAATACCAGGGCCCAATTTCATAGAGCTGCTTAAGCACAAAAAGTAGCTCAGCACAATAAAATTTTGCTTACCAGAATAAGGTTATCAGCCAAACTACCATGACACATGTACAATTTGTGACTGGTATCCTGCTCATTTCTGCTGAGCAGAAAATTGTTAAGCAATATTTTCTGCTCTATGCAGCTCTATGAAATTGGGCCCAGAGGTCACTGCCAGCAATGATCAGACCTTCGTGTTTTTCTAAAGCATCATTAAAATTACTTAAAGACCTACTTGAACGAAACCGGCAACAAGTGGACTTTGCTGAAATTCATTTGAAATGTTTCAGTCAATAAGGAAATTGAGTTCACATGAGATTAAACAGATTTTAAATGTGTAAAAAACAATAATTTTGAATACCCTTCTCCGGTGCTTTTCAGAAAGTTCGCGAAAAGCCCTGTTATGTCATCACCCATGTTATGTCATATGTGGGAGCTCTGTTTTGTATAGCCGCTTTGTTGCAGCATGGAGGAATAACCATCAAAGCAACATCCCACACATGACTTCGAAGTATTGTCATTTTGACGCACGCCGTCAATGACAGAAGTGTTTGTAGTTTTCAAAACCTTGAGGTTTGGGCTTAATTTTTTGATCGATAATTACGAACAATTCAGACGTGTACAAATATCAAAATTACATTTAAATGATAAGTAAACACATTATAAACAAGTTTAAATAGCATTCCTGTTAAAAAATTTTCACTCAAGTAGCTGTTTAAATTGAAAACTACTATTACTTTGAATATCTTCTGGTTTATTTAGCGCACTAAATACAATGAATATTATTATCGTAGTGTAGAGAAGCGTCTCAAAAGTCAGGCACGTTCTAGGCCCAAAGGAACATTCCCAGCAATCCAGTGGTCCGCCAGAACATTCTCTGAGTTTCCTTTATTTGATATATAAATCTTCTTTTTTGACAGATGCTGATGAGCCCAATTATTACCCCAGGCCGTCAGCCCTATTCTAACATCACTGATAAATACAAACTCTTGTCAATAGCATCCTTTGCATCTAGCCATCTAGCTTACTATGAGAACGCTCTCAATGATGAGGAATCCAGGTAAATAAATGAGTGGTCTGCCCAATAGTGTACTTTTGAGCCCACCAACCACAGTTCTCCTTACAAAAGAACCAATCAGAGCAGTGCTGACTCTACACTGAACCTTCTGAATCCCTATAAAGAGACCAGCATCTCAAACACAGCAAAGTAGATACACATGGTGTTACTGCAAACCGAATATACATTGATACCTTAATCCGCAATGCCTCAAAATCCATATAAGAAATGAAATTGTTTCAAAAACAAATATGAAACTAGAAACTAAAAAGGTGCAGCAGAATTGCCAACAATGCTAAAGGGAGGGGCCTTTTAGGTATCCTGGTGGTAAGTCATTGCGTCACATGGGTGCGCATTTGCTGCACGCCCAAAGTATCACTGCTTCCGGCTCCAAAGCTGGCATACGCTTTTGTGTAATTTGGCAACAATTTGCCAATTTCGTTGTTCAAATGCATTTCGTAAATGACAGAAATTTTTAGTTCTGAGAAGACTTCAAGTCTCTGAAGAATGTGTGGTTGGGTTGGCGTAGTGCTATCTTTCCTCGCCTTTTACCTCTAGTACCCCAGTTCGAATAACGCCGGGGGCACTATGTGGATTGGGTTTTCAGTCCCTACCTGATCGCATGGGTTTTCCCTGGAATAATTCTCTGGGGTTTTCTTCCCACATCCAAAAAGTGAAACTTCCTTCCTTGTCTTCTCTCCATTGGGTTCTTGGCTAGTACAGTGATTAAGTTCGCTTTTCTGAGAGTCCTTGGCTTCACAACCAGAATAAATGAAATGAAATGAAATGAAGCGTATTTAGAAACAAAATTCAATAACTAAACTCTTCTTACATAAATCCTCATACAAATACTAGCTCAATGCAACTCCTACGGTAATCAGTGTAGCAGGCATGAGAATCTTCCTGTTTAAAAAGGAATTCCTGTTTTTTCCCTTTCAAATTTGTGTTTTTGAGTTCAGTGTGAATTTGATATAAAATTTGGGGGGTGAGTTCAACAATTACCGCCCGGCTTCCATTAGTCTTGGTTCCAAGACTCTCCAGTTGTTGTGTAGTCACGAAAACCCAATCACTATCTAAACCGCTATCACCCGCACGCCACCAGAGGGTGCTGCCATTCCTGTAACCGCTATCACATGTGTAAACTTCTCTCATTCCTTGCTTCAATCACGGTGCAGTTTATTATCTGTTTGACTGTAATATGTTTACTGCTGCAGCAAAGGAGCATGTGTGGAGACTTTGAAAAGTCTACTGACAACTGTTCACTGAGTGCTGCGCTGACGCCTGGGTCACCTTGCCCAAATTCCGGACATTGCCCAAAATCCGGACATGCATTTTTAGTGTTCGATTTTTCTGATTTGTTTTCGTACGAAATGGATTTCCTGTTTTTCATCATCGCCCATTCTCATGCCTGGTGTAGCCAGTTGGTGTGAACTGGGCGTGGCTTACAGTGGAATAACGTCACACAAACAGGATAGGTGTAGTCAAGATTTTAAATTATTCCCCCAAAAAATGTGATTCTGCTTTGCAATACCTAGGAGCCAAGGTTCCCAGTCTTGACCTAATTCACCTGACGTCATCATCACAATCTTGGTTGCACCATTTTGGGAGTCAAAGTCCTATGTGTAGTGGGCATTTTAGGCCACGCTGCGTTTACACCCTTACCGTAATAATGTATGAGCAATTTGACCCCCAAAATGGCGACCGAAGCAGACAGTAGCCACGTGTGACACTGGTGCAATGGGTCAATGGACAACTATTTGCTTATTGTTTATTTGGGTTGCGGTAACACCATGTGTATATCTACTTTGCTGTGTAGATTTTTGTTCTTCGAGAACTTGTCTTGCTATGTTATCTACTGCCGCGGAGTAGATATCGGAATTCGGGAGACTATTCTACTGCCGCAGAGTAGATTTTCGGAATTCGGGCGACTACCAAGTTCTGTAAAGAACTGTCCTGCTTCTTAACTACTACCTGGGTGGAAGGTAGGAAATCGGTCGGACTACTACTTTAGCTTAGTGGATCGGGGGGACTTCGTTATTAACTTCACTGCCGCGACGTTTGCTTACTATTGTGGTTTCATTCTGGTTTGTATAAATGTTTTGGATCACTTTTGATTTGCAGATATTTTCTAAACTCAGTCAAGACTCAGTACTCCGAGCTGACTACAACTCTTAAAGACCTCATTGTGACGTACCAAAACAACGTCATCTCCACTGTCATCCTACAGGATGCTGAGAGTCACCACTGGAGGGATCAAAGAGCATTTTATGAGGTAAGAAAAATCTCCTGATGATGACTAGAGCAGGCTAGCAATATATCATGTTTGTTAGTTTGTTTTTTTGTTTGTTTGTTTATTAATTTCCACTCAAGTAAACAACAAGTCATAAAACAATGGCTTCGAAGAAAATAATACATATTGAGTGGAGGGCCATCTAGAAACCGAAACCCATAGGGCTTGTATCGATGACCCTATGTAGGTGCCAATGGGAAAGTGGGTGTATTCATGCAAGACTAGAAATGAATGGAATTTATATTTGTTATATTAATTTTTTAAATGCTTTTTGAAGAAAGCGAAAAGAAAAAATTTTAAAAATATACATTGGAAGAACATAAAGATCACTGGGCCGACGACCCCCACTCAACCATTGGTAATGTTAGAAACAAATTTCGTATACACACAAAAAACACAGAAGGATGTTATGTGGTAAATGCATCTCTAAATTACACAATTGTATGCAGTTAGTTCTGTGCCCCTTTATATATATTTTTTACTTATTTAATTAAAAATAATTCTCTCCAGGAAAACAGGCCTTTTTTATGATGTGACGTCACTGGTGGAACAAGAAACTTCTGAATTTCATTGCTGCCATACAGCCATGACTGCTGTGGTAGCAAAAGCATTTCTTAACATTTTTTGTTCGAACCAGTGACGTCACGTAATACATCGTGAGCCGCCAGGCTTGTTTATCTTGGCGTTCCTAGAGAGTGGTATTTTAGATGAGATAAATTGGAAAAACTATTAAAAAAGGGTTGTAACATGTATATTTTCAGCTGATTTATCATTAATTAATTACAAACTTTTACATAACATAGGACACTCATCTTTTACGAGGCAAGTATTATAAACATGGTCCCTTGGCAAATACTCCCTTTGACTCGAGGGAAATGTTAACAACATCTTGAAATTGTGTAATCATGAAGTGTCTGCAAGGGCCACACACGCTTCTTGAGAATTACCAGAAGTCATCATTTTTTGCAGGATGAGAGATGCTCTTTCTCCATCCAGATGTGGCATCTTCACCTGGACGCCTTGAGGCGGGATCTATTTACCCTCTGTCCTCCCGCTCAAGCTCAGGAGATCTTTGGTGAAGTAATGAACGAATCGCTGTCTGTATTAGCACAGCGTTATAATAGAGCCAAGCCATCCTACAAGAGAACTAGGCAGTACAGGTGAGAATGTCACATGGCAGGTGTCTCCGATTCTCGCTGCTTGAGACAATATTTTGTTACCCCCTTTTTTTTTGCAAGTTCATACCAAACTAGACTAAAAAACACTCTTGGTAAAGGGCTATAAAGAAGAAAACATTTAAGATGAAAATAACTCGGGGGAGTTGAAGGGAGGAATTGATACTCCTCTTAAAACAATCTAGATTGTAAGATGGAGAGAAACATGCACCAGGCAAGGAGTTCCAAAGAGATATAGTACGTGGAGTAAAGCTGTTTGCCCTTAACTTTTTTTATGACTGCAAGAACGGATAGCTTGTTGTTTCACTGGTCCCTAGCTTTTTTTCACTAGTCCATGTGTTTCATATTGTAAAATGGATGGTTTCCAATTCTGAACTAGCCGGCCGGACCACTTGGAGTGACTTTTTACTGGTCCCCGGGTGTTTTAACTAGTATTTGACCAGCGGACCACTGCTAAGGTAGAACGCTGATTATCCATGCAGTTTGGTCATGAGACAATTAATTAGTTTATAGATGTTGCAAATTTACATACAAGTAGGAGTGAATGACAGGTTTCATATACAACTCGTACCTCACTTAGATCGTTCAATTGTGACTTTCTGTTTTTGTTACACAGAGCTGACATCACAGCTATCTTCCTGATCACAATGGATCATATCTGGTACATCTGCCCCTCACCTGGCCCTCTTCTTGACCCCCTCTCTGCCCGCCATCCCATGGCCCCTATCCACAACTCCTGCACCTGTCTCCTGTCCGCCCTCGCCGTGGTGGCCTCCCCTCTTGAGGACCTCTACCGTACCTTCAGGAAGGGCTTCAGCCAGCGGAGGTCCCGGTCTGGGATAGAGAGGACCATTTCAGAGCAGGAGGCAGTGGAGGGCTCGTCGGGGCTGTTGTCGCTGGCGATGACATCATCAAGGGAATGGTTGAGGTGGATCTATCCAGGGTTGTTCAGGGGATTACACAAAGGGTAATTCCATTTCTTTTATCTCAAGTAAAATTTTCACACAAAAATACCCCCCTAAACTAACAACCTTACACAGCGTAACAAGTAAGACCTTAAATAATGTTGACCTAACCATTATCTAGTTGGTCTCTCATAGAGCTACCACTATAGTGTGTCGTGGCTTACTGGTCTAGTGCACTAGACTCGAGTACTGATGGCTAAGACATCAGGGTTTTGGTTTGTTTACCAGTCATTACACTTGAGTCCTTGAGCGAGACACTTAATTATGTCTCTCCACCCAGGGGTAAATGGGTACCTGTGAGGGCAGAGATGGTGCATGTGATTGATTAAGCTGGGTGCGCTACATACTTGGCAGCACAGGCTGTATACTTCTCAGGGAGCTGAGATGGTTTAAGGAATGAAATGAATGGCCCAGTGACCAGGGGTAATAATGTTCAAGCTTTTTGACAGATGGATTTGAGCATACAAGAATCCACCATTGTTACTATGATTATTTTAAACACCTTTGCCATAGTTTGTTTGTCTTCTAATCGTCCAAATATAATGTCACTCTAACAAATAGAACTTAAAACCACAGTCATTGTTATAAGTACTGTTAATATAATGTACAAATTTCTTAAGGATCCATACATACTCCAACCTTTAAACCTTTATCTCGCTGAATGAAATCAGAAGTATGAAAATAACCATGTCGTGGGGCTTTGTTAAAAATAAATGTATGCTGTGTTAAATGTTACAGAATGGATAATCTTCAAGACAAGCAAGCTGTGTTTATCCAACTGAAGCTCTTATGCAGTCAGCCCTGTCCAAAATACCATCAAATACTACAGGTAGGTTGGACCATAAAGTACCATACCTTCCAGGCTAGCATTGGGTACATGGGTTTTTTCTGTTTGTACAGCTGACACTGGTACCACAGACTGCTACAAAGTACCATACATTGTACATTCCAGGCTAGCATTGGGTGAATGGGTTTCTTCTGTTTGTACAGCCAGCTAGCACTGGTACCACAGACTGCCACAAAGTACCATACATTGTACATTCCAGGCTAGCATTGGGTGAATGGGTTTCTTCTGTTTGTACAGCTAGCACTGGTACCACAGACTGCCACAAAGTACCATACATTGTACATTCCAGGCTAGCATTGGGTGAATGGGTTTCTTCTGTTTGTACAGCCAGCTAGCACTGGTACCACAGACTGCCACAAAGTACCATACCTTCCAGGCTAGCATTGGGTGCATGGGTTTCTTCTGTTTGTACAGCTGACACTGGTACCACAGACAGCCACAAAGTACCATACCTTCCAGGCTAGCATTGGGTGCATGGGTTTCTTCTGTTTGGACAGCTGACACTGGTACCACAGACTGCCACAAAGTACCATACCTTCCAGGCTAGCATTGGGTGCATGGGTTTCTTCTGTTTGTACAGCTGACACTGGTACCACAGACTGCCACAAAGTACCATACCTTCCAGGCTAGCATTGGATGCATGGGTTTCTTTCTGTTTGTATGGCTGGTATGATGTGGGAACCCTGTGGCCTGTATACTGTAAACTGACATAACTTGAAATGACTGCAGAATACAATTCAGTCGATACTTCCAAAATAGACATTGAAACAAAAAATCATCTCATTCTGGATTACAGTCTGGTTTGTCTAATAATAATAATATTATTTATTCGGGCAAAGAATTCACAATTACATGTACAAACACTAAAAATATATTTAACAACTTACGATAAACAATAGTGGGATGCCCAGGAGAGCATAAAAGTTAAAAATTTAACTGTCGCCAAGAGGCCTATGTCTCCCAAAACCCAGAAAGCAAGGATTAAAGGCAATGAACACGTTTGGAAATTGTCAAAGACCAGTGTTCTCACTTGGTGTATCCCAACTTCTTGCAAGAAGTTTTTATTATCTTAGTGAAAAATTACCTCTTTCTCAAAAACTACGTTACTTCAGAGGGAGTCGTTTCCTACAATGTTTTATACTATCAACAGCTCTCCGTTGCTTGTTACCAAGTAAGTTTTTATGCTAATATTTGTTTTGAGTCATTACCAAATGTGTACGATACCTTTAAGGCGGCATAGTACTGAACTGAGTTTGTGTGTTTTCTTTACTTCTAAAATCTCATTCCATTTCAGGCACTACTTATGAGAAACTGTCTGGTGCCAACACTCATGGTGACAAACACAGGTAAAGGAGTAATCAAATTTACGCATAAAAGTTTATAGACTTCTCATTCAAGTCCCTCATGATCGCTGCCTGTGGTAGTTGCTTGCAGAAGTGAGATACATACCTGCCAACTGTTCCCTTTTTTCCAGGACTGTGCCAAATTCCAAGTTTAAAAACACTTAAAATCTGGGACATCCCGATTTTCTAGGGAGGAATATAACATAATTGAGCACAAAAAAACAACAACAAAAACAGCAGTCTGAGTCAGACACCATCTTAATTAGAAGGCGTTGTAACATGAGGGCACTATTTCACAGGCCAGAGGTTGTGGTCAGCTGCTGCAGGTCTAAATGAGCCCAAATTCTGGATGCTATCTGGGGCCTGGGCAGCTTAATGCTTGACCTTGCATTGGACAATCCGCTTGAGCCCCTCGCTCAGCTGTGTGTCCCTTTTTCAAGATTTCAAATGTTGGCAGAAACTTCCCCAAACTGCAATGTTTCTTATTTAATAAATGTTGTGGTGAAATGAGAAATACATAATTGCTTGTTTATAATTTCACAGGTCCAACTCAATCACAGACTGCAACATTGAACTCTATGTCTGCTTGCGACGGTTGCAGCGGTGGGATATGTCCAGGGAAGCAATGTCAAACTTCTCAAAGCCAGGACATTCCGGATGTTGTTCAACCTATCGTGAACCTCTTAGTTCTCTGTGGGGATCAGCCGAATGCCTTGACAAGTGTTCTGACAGTAATGATTGAAAAGTATGCACTTTTTTCTATTCTGTTTGGGGGGGTTTTTTGCGTGAGCCTTTTGGGTTCGAAAAAGTTGCAACTTGTCCAAATAGATTGTTATTCTTTGTACAAACAATGTCAGATAAATCGTCCTAACATATAGTGATCTTATCCCATCCATATTTCTGCATGATGTACAGTTAAAGGCATCGTACACATTTGGTAATTACTCAAAATATATATTAGCATCAAAACTGACTTGGTAATGAGCAACAGAGAGCTGTTGATAGTATAAAACATTGTGAGAAACGACACCCTCTGAAGTAACGTAGTTTTTGAGAAAGAGGTAATTTCTCACTAAAATAATAAAAACTTCTTGCGAAAAGTTTTTATTCCTATCTGAAAGCACACAAATTTGTACAACAAGGGTGTTTTTTCTTTCATAATTTTCTTGCAACTTCAATGACCAATTGAGCCCAAATTTTCACAGGCTTGTTATTTTATGCATATGTTGGGATACACCAAATGAGAACACTAGTCTTTGACAATTACCAAACGTGTTCAGTGCCTTTAACAAAACCTATTTTTGCTCCCCTATAAAAGCCCAAAATTTAACCTTGTTTACTCACATAAAATTGCATGGCCTGATTTTCGCTGAAATACATTTTATTTATTTTTTTCTCTCTGAGCAAATTTTGACAGATGATGCTGTTTCAAAATGGAAAACAAACAAAAACCTTACATAAACCATGGACAATGTACGTAATACATTTGACACTGCAAAACTATTTGTACATCGCTAATAGACGTGCGATAATTTCGGGATCCTGACAATTATTCATTTCTAGTATTTAATTAACTCCCACTTATCATCGGCGGATTTTTTCCTGCAATACATTAAATGAAATCTTATAACTTTCTTGAATCCATATAATAGCTATTTAAAATTTAAATCTAAATTTGGGTCAAATCGGCCAAAAATTTGACCTAGCATCTTTAACAAGACACCAGTTGAAGATTTTGCGAAAGAAGTAAACTTGTATCTTTATGATTTTAATGTTTACATGTGTTCTCATCCTCATTTTGCCTTGAAGTACCAAGGACTTGAATGAAATGACTCTTCTTAAAGGCACTGAACACGATTGGAAATTGTCAAAGACCAGTGTTCTCACTTAGTGTATCCCAACATATGCATAAAATAACAAGCCTGTGAAAACTTGGGCTCAATTGGTCATCGAAGTTGCAAGAAAATGATGAAAGAAAAAACACCCTTGTTGTACAAATTTGTGTGCTTTCAGATAGGAATAAAAACTTCTTGCAAGAACTTTTTATTATTTTAGTGAGAAATTACCTCTTTCTCAAAAACTACGTTACTTCAGAGGGAGTCGTTTCCTACAATGTTTTATACTATCAACAGCTCTCCGTTGCTTGTTACCAAGTAAGTTTTTATGCTAATACATATTTTGAGTAATTACCAAACGTGTATTGTGCCTTTAACAAGACACCAGTTGAAGATTTTGCGAAAAAACTAAACTTGTATCTTTATGATTTTAATGTTTACATGTGTTCTCATCCTCATTTTGCCTTGAAGTACCACGGACCTGAATGAAACGACTCTTCTTAAGACATTCATCATCTGCCTCCCATATCTTGTACCACCTCCTCCAGCCCCCTTCAGTTTCTCAATTCAGCTTGACGAACAAATACAAATTTATCAGGTCTTGACATTTTGATTTACAGGGAGGATAACTGGGAGTCGTTCAGTGAGGCCAGTTGTATACCAGATAGAACCACATCAGTCCCTCTATGGTTGGGAAGTGTCTACAAACTCATCTCGTCTTATATTGACAGGTAAAACAGAAAAAAATACCAAAACAATCAACATTGTGTGGGAAAAAGATAAGTTGTTGAGCTGCCCACTTACCCTGTCTGTAAGTGTAACATGATTCCACTGTACCCAATACCCACAAACTGGCTCCAATAATTGCCAAAAGCCACTTGGAAAAACAGCTAGTTTTTCGGAAGATTTAACTGTGAAGTTTTCTTTTTATTTGTCGACTTCCTTTTCAAATTAACACACAATGTATGCCAGTTGGAGCAAGAAGTGGCGAAAACCTTGTAGGTGCAGCAGATGATGTGCAGAACATTTGAGCATGTGTGAATTAATGACTTAAAGGCACTGTACACGCTTGGTAATCACTCAAAATATGCATTAGCATAAAAACTGACTTGGTAACGAGCAACAGAGAGCTGTTGATGGTATAAAACATTGTGAGAAACAACTCCCTCTGAAGTAACGTAGTTTTTGAGAAAGAGGTAATTTCTCACTAAAATAATAAAACTTCTTGCAAGAAGTTTTTATTCCTATCTGAAAGCACACAAATTTGTACAACAAGGGTGTTTTTTCTTTCATTTTCTTGCAACTTCGATGACCAATTGAGCCCAAATTTTCACAGGCTTGTTATTTTATGCATATGTTATAATTGTATGCATAATTTTCATTTGTGATGTGATCAAGCAAAATGAGACGTTTGTCGACCCAGGTTATTTTTCATTTTGTTATACTTTTGAAAAGAGCATAATCTATACTGTTAAAACCCCATGTTGATACCACCTTTGGTTCAAAAGTTATGAAAGTAGAAACACCAAGAGATGCAAGAGAATGAAACTGAGAAAAGGGGGTTTAAAGTTGAGTTGTTTATTGAAACTACATCGGCACATTTCCTTTCAATGCTAATTTTAACCCCTTTTGATGTTATTTATCAGGAAGAAAGTTGCCATTATAAAATAAGATATATTTTGGCATTTCAATTTACAAAAACAAATATTTTCGAAACTTTCACCCCTGCTGGCTTGTTTTGGCTTGTTTTTCCATACTAATATTTCCGACATACGACTCATTTAGCTTAATCGCATCACATTTGTAAGCTCTTTTAATGTTTGTGATTAATTTGTTTACTGTAGAGCAATCAAACCAGCCATGTCCATCCTGTTGAAGGAGGTGATTGACCCCAAGAATCAGTGTGGCTTCATAGACTCCTTGAAGGAACTCCCTTGTGGCTGTAGACTGAAACAGAAGACCAAGATACTCAAGGAAACAGGTGAGATGACCTCGAGAATTTCTTAAGATGCTGCTTAGATTTAAATAATTTCTGGTACGATGCCTTGTTCTGTCTCAAGTGAATGCTCGATTCGAATTCCTCAGACAAACTCCAGTGTTGCTATGTCACATGGTACGGGGCAAGCTTTTCTATAGCAACATAAGGGATGGCACACCGGACTCAAGCTCTGGTGTTTCTGATCAGCAGAGTGTGGGTTCGAATCCCAGTCGTGACACTTGTGTCCTTCAGCAAGACACTTAACCACATGCTTCGTCCTTCGGATGGGACGTTAAGCCGTAGGTCCCGTGTGTTGTGTAATGCACTTTAAAGAACCCAGTGCACTTATCGTAAAGAGAAGGGGTTCGCCCCTGTGTTCCTGGATTGATTGGCTGAATATTGCACCACAGCACCTTGTAAACCATTACATGGTGCTATGCAAAGGAATATATCTCATACTTCAACACGTAACTCCACTTATCTGTAGGAAAAATACTGAGCGCTTTGAGACACCCATCGGGAGTATAAAGCGCTATATAAGAACTGCGTATTATTATTGTTAGTATTATTATTATACACAATCTTCAATGAAATATGTGGCACAGAGGATTTTTGCTAATCTGGTAGTTGCTGTAGAAGCTTGACCCAAACCATGTGACTTGGCAGCAGTATTTTTAGTCAGAGGAATTCAAAAAGAAGCATTTAATAGTGGCCAGGTAAGTCATGGTACCGGACATTCTACAAATTGAACTCACTTTAATGGTCTAGGCTGTATCCGAATTGGCAGCTACAGTTACGGCTACGGCTGTTACTAATGGTGTTGCTGAGAACGTCCTATACTTCAATGCATGATGACGCAGGAATCCAGCCATAGCTGTAGCCACCAATTCCGGATGGCCTTATTAAACTCTACAGTCAATATGCATTTATCATGCTACTACCTTCTGTGTCATGATCCCCGTATGCAATAAACATTAGTGAATACTGATTTACATCATACCAAGAAGGAACCCGACTATTTTCCCCTCCAGTTCAGTTTAGTTAAAGGTATCGTACACGTTTGGTAATGACTAAAAACAAATATTAGCATAAAAACCTACTTGGTAAAAAGCAACGGAAAGCTGTTGATAGTATAAAACATTGTAGGAAACGACTCCCTCTGAAGTAACGTAGTTTTTGAGAAAGAGGTAATTTTTCACTAAAATAATAAAAACTTCTTGCAAGAAGTTTTTATTCCTTTCTGAAAGCACACACATTTGTACAACAAGGGTGTTTTTTCTTTCATCATTTCTTGCAACTTCGATGACCAATTGAGCCCAAATTTTCACAGGCTTGTTACTTTATGCATATGTTGGGATACACCAAGTGAGAACACTGGTCTTTGACAATTTCCAAACGTGTTCAGTGCCTTTAAATTGATTTGAATGGAAGGAAAGTGATGCCTTGATTGGGCTCTGGCTTGGGCAACTTCAGTTATTTTGAATACGTACACTTTTGGTACAGGCCAACGTTTGCTCAACCGAAGCTGAACGCCCAGTCCATACTTGGCGCGAATAAAAAAAGCGAAGTGAATTTTCTTGCGTCACAATATAGAAAACAGCGCGTGGTGATTGTGTGCATCGGGTATTTCTCTTTGCAATCGCTTTCGCTTGAAGTATAAAACGGGCTGAAGCCATTGTTTCAAAAATGGCTAAAGATGACTGCACCCTAAAAAAGATTTATACATCATATTCTTTTAAGGTTGTTGAATTGTTATGTATCTCTTCTGATGTTTCCCTGTAGGTCCTCAGGAAGACCTGTTCTCAGCGATGCTAACATTGATTACAACTCTAGCGGATAATGTCAGCGCGTTGCCGACTCCACTCTGCATCTTCTTCAACAGTCTTCAGCAACGTCTGAATGAGAAGGAAATCCACTGCACTCATGATTGCATCGGTCTACAGGTAATCAATAGGGATTGTTTTGTCGAAACTCATCCTCGCAAAAATTAGTTAGTGGCCTGACATTTCGACACTAGCAGAGTCTTTCCTCGAAGGCTAAAAAGATACTCCTAACTGTTGTCATCTTTGGGACAAGTATATTCGTAGTAGTGCTCAAGGGCCTCACAGCATGCAGGATGTTAATTAACCCCTTGCACAACGTGCTGTGTACTTACACGTGCCTATCCTGTTTTCGCCATTTTGGGAGTCAAAATGTACACAAGGGAATTTTCCCCCCTAAATGGTGGAAATGGTAGACGCGGAGGTGCGTTCCGCGTTGTGTAATGGGTCAGTATCGGTCATGGCAATATCTTCCCCCATCTGTCATGCTCAATGTGTATATGTCCACAATATACATTCTGTTATGGAATACTGCTGCCATATTTGGGCTGGTGCCACGGCTTGTCATTTGTTACTGTGTGACGGTATTTAGCAAAGTTAGTGGGGCAGGATTTGGTTTTATTTCTGGAACCACTGTTTCTCCATTACTCTGTGCGAAGTTAGGGGACATCATTCCATGGTTTTGGTGGACTTGAAGCAAAGTTCCCATAGCTCCGTTTGACACTTTGTCATCTGTTTTCCTTTATGTGTTTCCTTAATGTAGGTGATTGCTTGCTGCTTGTACTCTAAACTCCATGACAATGAGTTCTTAGTAGAGATGGCTGGTGTGCCTATTAGCCCTCAGAAGTATGAAGAATTGAGTCAGTTAGGACGCTACTGTCATAAGGCAATAACAGCCTCAACGGCAAGTAAGTACAGTCTGAAATAGGGATGTACCTGGGGTGCGTTTTGGCGGCTGTAACCAATAACTGTTTCGGTCACTGACCAGTGATTAACCAATGGCCAATTCAACCGAAACAGTTATTGGTTACAACCGCCAAAACGTTCCCCTGCTCTGGCTCCTTTGTCAATCTGAATACATAACCCCAAAAATATTAGAAGATTATTTAACCACGTCATATCCATATTAGAAAATCTTTACCTTGCCTCTGCACGATATAATTTTTCCAAACTTAGGCCTGAACCTTGGTCATAAGCCACAACCGATAATCAGCCATGGTGAGCTGAAATCTCAGACTTGCCTCCGATATGCCGAATAATAAACAATGGTGGCAGCTTATCGATCTCTCGTAATTTTTGTTTGTTTAAAACAAAAGAAAAAAGGTCTGGGATCGAGGATAACACAATCACCCCCTGGGGACAAAGAGTAGCAGGGTAGGTGCATGTCAGTGCATGTTACACAGTGGATTTTCCAAAAGTGAATTTTCAGGTCTGCCGGTCAACTGACCACAACCAAAAGAGGATGCTCCGAAATTGTTGCGGGTGTTTATAAACATCCACTGTTATTCATTTTGGGAAAAGTTTGGCTGAAAAAGACGTCATCCAATAATGGTTAAATCAATCATGGGTGAACATAGAAAAGTTGACTAGAACTGGATTTGAACCTACGACCTCGGGATTTACGTGCCAGTGCTCTACAAACTGAGCCATCTAGCCCTATGATGGCGGTCTCCTTATTTTGTCAATATCTTTGTTCAGGGGTGCCAGTCAGAAGCCATTCAACATGTAACTGCCATGCAGCCAGGGATCACACCCAAGTTACGAAATAACCTGATAACATGGAAGTTGCAGTAAGGGGATCACGTTGGTGGCACTTCCTACCCTAGGTTATATCGTATACATAAGATTATTTAAACAACCACTATAATGTGATGATTGTAATATACCAATTTGAAGCTTTACGGCATACAGGCTTGCTGTTTTCCATAATGTAAAAGAGAAATATCAAATTTGCAGTTTTTCAATCAATGTGTTGTTTGTTTTGAAGGTATCGTACATGTTTGGTAATGACTCAAAACAAATATTAGCATAAAAACTTACTCGGTAACAAGCAACGGAGAGCTGTTGATAGTATAAAACATTTTAGGAACCGACTCCCTCTGAAGTAACGTAGTTTTTGAGAAAGAGGTAATTTCTCACTAAAATAATAAAAACTTCTTGCAAGAAGTTTTTATTCCTATCTGAAAGCACACAAATTTGTACAACAAGGGTGTTTTTTCTTTCATCATTTTCTTGCAACTTCGATGACCAATTGAGCCCAAATTTTCACAGGCTTGTTATTTTATGCATATGTTGGGATACACCAAGTGAGAATACTGGTCTTTGACAATTTTCAAACGTGTTCCGTGCCTTTAATGTTTTATTCTTCATGTGTGTGTTTCAGGCTGTAGGGAGAGCCTGCCACAACCTGTCTATGCATTCATGGGCCGCCACACTGACTGGTTACACAGTAAAATAGACACCATCATTAGTCACATGGATAATGAGTAAGTTTCACTGTGCCCCTGTAGATCTTGTACAGCTATATAACAACCATAGAAAACCACTTATATCTGGGCTCGATTTCACAAAGCACTAAGATTACTTCAGGGGTTTTTTTATTTTTAATCGTGCTGTTTTTAATTGTAATTTTTCTAGTGCAGTGTGCTGAGATAATTGCATTTTGAAAATAAATGATTAGATTAGAGTAGATTAGATTAGACTAGATTAGATTGCCATGATTGTGTTCTACCCATAGGTTACTTCCTCACTCAGTTAACTAGTGTAGTCCTCAGTCCAACACCATACAGTAACTCAACACCCAAACTGTTGGATTCTGATTATGGTGGTATGCCTGATCCCATGTAAAGCATGATCAGTTTACTAGTGCAGTCCTCAGTCCAACACTATACATTAACTCAACACCCAAACTGCCGGACTCTGATTATGGTGGTATGGCTGATCCCATTTAAAGCAAGATCAGTTTACCAGTGCAGTCCTCAGAATCAAACCAAACATGAAGTTGGATTTTGATTGTTAATGTTAAGGATCACATAAGCGAAGAACGTGAGAATGACATTAAAATAGACGACCTTTGAACCACAGATTTTTCATTGTTACAGCTTATATTTGAAAGGATCTTACTAAAAAACAGGCCATTATTTACCGTCTTGTTTATCATTTTCCCTGCAGGCTTTTCACACACTGTTCAGGCTACCCATTGGATGATGCACCCTCAGAGTTCTTGGAGCATTACAGGCAGATGCAGGCAAACCTGATCCTCCAGGCACCTGAAGGTAAGTGGCAAACCCGTAGAACTTTAAAGATTTGCCAACAAACAGTCTTGTACTCAAGTTATGGAAGTACAAGACAAAGACCTGGAGGTCGGGAGACCTAGACTGGAGGTTCAAGATTAGTGGGAGAGGAAGGTCTGATAATAATCTGAAACCTAAGGATCCCAGGCTGAGACCGGGACCCAAGACTAAGAAATCAAAATGACAGGTCTTCAATAGTGTGGCGCATATACCACTGTGAGCCCCGAGGAAGGACATAACAAAAATGTCACCGGAAAAAAGGTTGTCTGCAATCAATATGCACAATTATTTTCATGAAAAATTGACAGGAAAGTTTGATCGGTTTTTTTTTCTTTCATAAGTCATTATAGGAAGGGTGTGATCCTTGGCTATACGGCAGTTGAAGGTTGTATGGGTTTTGACTGGTGCCGCCTGAAAAAAGATATTGACAAAATAGGGAGATCGCCAGCATAGGGCTAAATAGCTCAGTTGGTAGAGCACCGGCACGTGAATCCAGAGGTCGTTGGTTCAAATCCCACTCTAGTCAATTTGTCTTTGTTCAACCCCAAATTATTCATTATAGGAAGGTTAAATTTTGCATTGGAATGGGAAAACCATATCTATGGGGTACTTTTAGCAACAAAAAATCTAAGAGTAATGAGACATCTTCTTTTTCTAAGGAACAAGTTTATTGCTTACGACCTTCTGTTGCAATGCAAAAAGTACTTTGTGTGCCTGAAAGAAGGTCGTTGAACCTTATGCCCTTCTGCCAGGCACCTGATGATATATCTGATGTTAAAACAAATAATTAAGTCTTGCCCTTACACAAGAGACATTATTCTGATGTGTAAACTCTTGTTTTCTTATTATCCAGGTGAAAAATGCTTACTCCAGGTGTACAACATGCTGAAAAATAACCTTGTAAGTAGCACTGGTAAAGCAACTCAAACTATTGAAGGAGGAATGTTCGTCAACAAATTATGTTGAGTTTTAAGCCTGCCTCTTGGCTTTTCCTAATGGACAAGAAGGGGTTACTTTTTATGATTATTAGTTTTTGGACACAAATGCGTCCAGCTCTCATCTTTTTTAACGCACAACATGCATCTCTGACCAATGATATTGAGGCAACTAAATACAAAACGCCAATGTGATGCAAATTTTCTGGAGCATGTTGACATATTAATAAAAACAGATAAATAAACTTTGGCTACTTTGCCAATTAAATGAAAGCAAAGCTATTGGGCAGCACTGTAACCTGAATGAATTATTTAGTGAAAATAACAGAATGATAATTACTCGGCTGCTCTGTTTTTTTACTAATTAGATAGAATCTTGTTACTGTGATGTGCTTAGTAGCTGTTTGCTACTCGTTCGTTCGTACGTTCGTGCGAAGAATATCAAGTAGTACATCATCTAAATAGGAAGATCTTTATTTAGCCAACTGATTGTCTCATCATCGAGCTCTCGAAGTCCAGAAGCACCGTGAGGGGATTTGTAGATAGGACAAGCATCGACTTCTTTTTTGCTACTGTCAAACTAGCACACCACAGTAACGAGAGCCTTCAGACTAGAGATATCGATACATACACTCCTCGTCGTATGTCATCGAAACTGGAACAAAGACTGATTGGACAACCAGCCAGACTTTTTATACGAGTAAAATTGAACCATGGTTGAACGCACCTGGAGTTATGTAAGGAACCTACAAAAGGAACACGTGGCGTATCGTGGCCGAGCGGTTAAGAGCACCAGACTCAAGCTCTGTTGTTTCTGATCAGCAGAGTGTGGGTTCGAGTCCCAGTCATGACACTTGTATCCTTGAGCAAGATACTTTACCATAACTGCTTTGTCCTTCGGATGGGACATTAAGCCGTAGGTCCCGTGTACTAGGATTGGTAGTGCACGTAAAAGAACCCAGAACACTTATCGTGGAAGAGTAGGGGTTAACCCCGGTGTTTCTGGTTCACATAGCAAGCACCCTTGTTTACAGGTTTCCTCAGGCTTGCGAGCTACAGCAAGTTCACTTATGAGGCATCCTTGGTTTTATTTCCAGGAATATATAATAATAATACATTGCTGCTACATCTTATAAAGCCAGCGTCTAACGTGTACGCGTAGAAGCATCCAAGTAGCGGCTGAAAACACTGGTACAGGACATTTAAAATTAACATAACAATTTATTGGTCTATCTATACCCCTTGCATCTACCAGGGTACTGCTTTCAGGCACTCAAGCTTTTAATTTTTATTTCTATCCATCTTGTAATTTTATTGCAGGATTGGTTTAAGCGCCATCTGGAAATCCCTCCAGTGTTTCCGTCCAGAGATTCCTCCTCAACATCCGAGTCTTCTGGGAGTCCTATCTTCTCACTGGACCTCAACACTAACTCCCCGGTCTCCAACTGGCTACAATTCCAACCCCTGAAGGCCTTCAACTCCCTCAATGGGTCCTCGTTCGACCAGACGGCCATTGCTGAGTTTTCTTACAACTGGCCCAAACTACTGCAGTGCGAGTTAGGCATGAGCGAGGTGGGGTTCCGTAACTTGCTGTCGCATCGTCATGACATGCAGGAGGACGCCTTCTTGGAGGACGCGGAGAAGAAACCGGTGCAGTTGCTGAAGATCAAGTATAATCTAGAAGTTGGGGAGTTGGTTTGAGGGAAACGTTAATTTATTGCAGCAACATTGATAAATTGATGTACTTGTATTATGGTAATGTTAAAGGGTCTGTATACGTTTGGTAATGACTCTGAAAATTAATGGCAATAAAAATTTACTTGGTAAGAAGTACAGCAGCTTTGGAAAAAGATATAATTTTTTATCCCCAAAAATTTGAATCAGTTGTGTATCCCATTTGCAGATTATTATTCCTGCGTGGACATAACCGCTCCAGATTTTCAGCAATATCTCAAAAACGCTACCACCTTTTGAAATGAAATTTTCACAGGTTAGTTTTAAGGTGTATATCTACAACTATATGGGATTGAAATTAACAGGGGGTTCCAATTACCAAATGTATACAAACCCTATAAGTTTCCCATGGCTACATTATGGGTACATTCGTTTAGCTTGCCCAGGTCGACTCGAGTGTGCTCATCCGTGAGCTTGCGACAACAGCTGTTTGAACACATTCATGGATCATGGAACAGCCGACCGGAACTACTTTCATTATGTGCATTATGTCTAACTTATCACAGGATAACGATAAGATTGTAAAATAATTGTTCTCATGGTAAAACTGCAACCTTGAATTATTTAACAAGCTCAGAATGAAATACTTGTTTTCATGGTAAAACTGCAACGTTGAATTATTTAACAAGCTCAGAATGATACAAAAGTGCAACTCTTAAAAAAAAAAAAAATACTTGATGCTGACAAAGTCGCCGTTTTAGAGTGAAAATATGTCTCAAACTTTCTGAAAGGGTCTGTCTGCATAACTAAACAAAATTGCAGCCATTAAGAAAGTCTTTCATCATGATATTTTGCACCCAGGTAAGACCCAAGTAACCCTGCTCCACGACCTTGACTTCAAAGCTACTTGAATGCACTGGGGTCGGACCCACCGGGAAAGCTAATCAAACTCACACAGTAACATGTGTTTTGTGTCACTCTTAACCTTCAACCTATTTAGGCAACCTATCTACTTCATTTCATTGGTTAATTTCTAGAACAGGGTTCAAGAAAATAATCTCATATGGTTTTGAAGAGGAGTTAAACTGGTGGGTTATAAAGGAAAGGCCTCCACCCATTCCAATTTCACAAAATTAATCAGTGAAAAATACTTTGCAGTTAATAGGTGTTAGGCACGATGAGGTCTGTAACTTCACAGCAGTACATGTAAGTCAGCACACATTATTGTAAGTTGTACAATTTGTGTACAACTCTAACACAATCCAATGCTACTGCCAGAAGTTAAAACGTTTCATGAAAAAGGGGTAAACTTTCGTAAGTTTCTGGACATAAATGTCTCATGAAATAAGTATAAAATGCTTGGTGAAGCTGATAGTCTTAATTGCTAGTATTTATTGTGTTTTTGAAACTGTAAAAATTAGCGAAATATTAAAAACGTTTAGATTTGTCTGTATTATGTAAACAATGTATGAACAAAATGTGTATATTTTTGTTGTAAATGTATTTGTATTATACTTGCTGTTATTCAGATTAAAAATACTAGTAAATTACAACATGTAGGAGAGTGGGGGATGGCTACAGCGAACAACTTCCCTTGTAACGTAGCAAAATGCTTCAGAAAATTCATCAGGTGCTACTTAAAAATTATCATTTGCAACTCAATATTAGCACTCAGTGTGCACAAAACAAATTTAGTGGTGTGTCGTGGCCGAGGGGTTAGGAGCACCGGACTCAGGCTCTGGTGTTTCTGATCAGCAGAGTGTGGGTTCGAATCCCAGTCGTGACACTTGTGTCCTTAAGCAAGACACTTAACCACATGCTTCGTCCTTCGGATGGGACGTAAAGCCGTTGGTCCGTGTGTTGTATAATGCGTGTAAAAGAACCCAGTGCACTTATCGCAAAGAGAACGGGTTCGCCCTGGTGTTCCTGGTTTGATTGGCTGAATATTGCGCCACAGCACCCTGTAAACCATTGCATGGTGCTATAAATGAATAGGCCTCACACTTCAAACGTAGCTCCACCACATACCTTGCAGGAAAATAATTTGTAGTCAGACAATGGTGCGCTTAGAAACATCCATATTAAGCGCCTAATAAATGTTGTGTTTTATTATTTATTATTATTAAATAATGTGCTATACGGTATATCTAGACGAAATCGTTCCCTGGCCATAGCGGCCGCAAACAGCTGCAAGATCTGACCCACTTCCACTCAAATCAAAAGGTCAGAGCAAAGGTCACATCCTGAACTGACATTTTTCCAGTGTTTCCCAAGTTAACATAGTATCTATTTTTCTGAAACAATACCAAATGTCTGTTTCATATTACTTTTTCAGACACTTTTACAAGAAAAAAGTGGGTCAAAAACTTAACAATATTAGCCATGTTTGGTCGTATGGGGATGATTATATAGATAGGAATGGTCTCTAAAGCATTAATATCGGTTCGTTTCAGAACCATGTGGGATCACCTCAGACCGACTTTACTTTTTCTCTGAAGTTTTCACCAGGCAAAGTTGCGATTCTCACCAAACAGACAGTGGGGAGCTGAATCAGCTGATGCAACACAAAAATGTACATCTTAGTTTTAGAGGCACTGAACACGTTTGGTAATTGTCAAAGACCAGTGTTCTCACTTGGTGTATCCCAACATATGCATAAAATAACAAGCCTGTGAAAATTTGGGCTCAATTGGTTATTGAAGTTGCAAGAAAATGATGAAAGAAAAAACACCCTTGTTGTACAAATTTGTGTGCTTTCAGATAGGAATAAAAACTTCTTGCAAGAAGTTTTTATTATTTTAGTGAGAAATTACCTCTTTCTCAAAAACTACGTTACTTCAGAGGGAGTCGTTTCTCACAATGTTTTATACTATCAACAGCTCTCTGTTGCTCGTTACCAAGTCGGTTTTTATGCTAATATATATTTTGAGTAACTACCAAACGTGTACAGTGCCTTTAAATCTGCAAAACATTTTACCATTAATTCCTCCTCCCAAAAGTAATTAAAACATTGAAATAGTTTAAAATGTCATGAGCAAAGAATGTTGCATTAAATCTTTAACAAATGAATTGTATTTGAATATTCATGAACCGTCCTTTTTGTCTTAATTAGAAGAATGAAAATTGGAAAAAACTCTTCAAAGGTGTTAATGCAGATTATAAAATGTGTTTGTGCAGAGGAAGGTACAGAGATTTGTACAGAAATTATTTATTTTGTGCCAAGAGTATCCATTTTCAGATGGGAAAATTGTGATTATTGTCTTAAAGGCCCTGTACACTATTGGTAAGATCGAAAAACACAAATGTTCACAGATTCACACACAACTTACATGATTTAAAGTAAGTAATGGTAGAAAGGGTTCCTTAAAATATTTCTGCCTAAAAGCCATCGTTTCAAAGAAATGAGTAAAACAATAGTTTTTATCACGCGCGATAATTTGAAAAAAACAGAAAACACTATTTTCTCGTGATCTCGATGACCAATTGAGCTCAAACTTTCACAGGTTTGTTTGTTCATGCATATGTTGAATCACACAAAATGTGGACACTGATTTTAAGCTGTTACCAAAAGTGTACAATACCTTTAAGTCTTTTCAACAGTGAGATATATTTTGTGTACATCTATGTAAAGCTAGAATAGTAGTTTTTGTTTATTTTCGTGTGCAATACTGTTCAATGTCAAGGTGTTTTGAGTGAATAAAAGTAAACATTTCAAAGTGTGTATCCACTTGCTTGGTCAGAGTAATGCATTGTTGTTTGTTCCGCACTTGAATGCCCAATATTTAATAAGTTGATATGTAGAAACATATAGATTGTTAGTACTGGGCCTAATTTCATAGAGCTGCTTAAAGGCACTGAACACGTTTGGAAATTGTCAAAGACCAGTGTTCTCACTTGGTGTATCCCAACATATGCATAAAATAACAAGCCTGTGAAAATTTGGGCTCAATTGGTCATCGAAGTTGCAAGAAAATGATGAAAGAAAAAACACCCTTGTTGTACAAATTTGTGTGCTTTCAAACAGGAATAAAAACTTCTTGCAAGAAGTCACTATTATTTTAGTGAGAAATTACCTCTTTCTCAGAAACTACATTTACTTCAGAGGGAGTCGTTTCTCACAATGTTTTATACTATCAACAGCTCTCTGTTGCTCGTTACCAAGTCAGTTTTTATGCTAATATATATTTTGAGTAATACCAAACGTGTACAGTGCCTTTAAGCAGAAAATGTTGCTTAACAATTTTCTGCTAAGCAAAAATAAGTAGGAAATCAGTTAACAGATGGCACATGTACAAAGGTTTTTTTGCTAACTACCAAGGCGGCACACAAAACTTTATAGTGTTGTTCAGTTTTCTATGCCACTACAAGGACAAAACAAGCTTGGAGGAAATCAACTGAACAGCTGAAAAGTTGATGCCTAATAGTTTAATGGTTACTATTTCTAAGTCATGTTGTTAAAAAATATCCGTCCTATGTTTGGACTGATAGAATCTGCGTTCTAGAACAGATTTGTTGCATTATCACTTGGAGGCAAAGTCTACACAGTTTGTTATAAATGCAAAAACAAAACAACTAGAATTTAGTGTTTGTTAAAACAAACACTAGGTGTTCGGGTGTCATTAGGGGCAGTGTTGTCTTAAAGTGTGAACTATTTCATTGAGTCGATTGATTGAATGACCGTTAATTTGATATACACGCCACCATGCTTGTGACATGTGCGGTTAACGTTTCCGGTTTAAATGTGGGACTATACACAGGCTTCGTGGACTTTGAACCTTCTGATCAATGGAGCGGAAGAGCCAGCCACAGTGATTTCGCAGTGTCATTACATAGGCTACGTGGGTTTTAACGTCCAATTTCGACCAGAAGTTAAGATCAAATTGGTATCATCTCTGTGCAAAAGTTTGAGCAGGCTCAGCTCTATAACCTGATGCCAAAATTATGATTAGTAGTTCTTGAGATACGAATTGTTGAAATGTTCAAGGTCAAATGGGGTCACGCTTTGTGTAGCGTTTGTTGGACTTTAACAGAACTTTCCGATAATGTATAGATTATAAAATTCCAACATTTGGTTTATGAGTTATGATTTATTTCAAATATTAAACTTTGATTTAATGTAACTTGATACGTCATCATGACGTCATCATGCCATCATCAAGTTTGTGCCGTTTTGATTTTAAGGTTCAATTGTCTGTTGAAAACTGTTGCACACGAACTTGCATCATCTCTTACTTTTTTGTTCCAACAATCTTACAACCTTGGCATTGTACCCTCCCAATGGAAACAAGCACTCGTAACTGGTATCTACACAAAAGGACCCAAATCACACCCATGCAACTATCGCCCAATTTCCCTCACCTGTATCTGCTGCAAACTTATGGAGCACATAGTTCTCAGCCACATCGCAAAACATTTAAATGTGAACAACACACTCCTTGACTCCCAGCATGGCTTCCGAGAACGCCTGTCCACCATTACTCAACTTATAACATCAACTCATGACTGGTCCTCCACACTTCAACATCGTGGCCTAACCGATGTTATACTGCTCAATTTCAGCAAGGCCTTTGACAAAGTTCTACATCTACATTTTGTCCGCAAAGCTTGATCACTATGGTATTAGAGACTCTACATTGGGTTGGATTCATTCGTTCCTAGACAACCGAACTCAGGCTGTATCTGTGAATGGAACCCACTCATCATGGGGGCACGTTTCATCCGGTGTACCCCAAGGCTCAGTTCTGGGTCCAGCCTTGTTCCTCCTGTATATAAATGACATTCAAGACCAGGTCCAGTCTAAGATGAGATTATTTGCTGATGATAGTATTCTGTACCGTGAGATAGAGCAACCGGGAGATCATGCAATTCTCTGGAAATATCTTGAGGCACTTGCTGATTGATCAACCACCTGGCTGATGCACTTTAACATCAAGAAATGTGCCATGTTATCAAAAACCAGGAAGCGAAAACCCAGCCAACAGTACATCATCTTTGGTGAAGCGCTTGAAAGGGTGAATCAGCATGATTACCTCGGAGTGACGATCTCCCATGATCTCCGCTGGGATGCCCACTGCCAGAAGATCAAACAGTTACAGAAGGCAAATCGCACCTTAGGTTTGCCCCGTCGCACACTATTATCCTGTAATCAAGATGTCAAGTCCAAAGCATACCAGATGCTCGTTCGCCCACAACTGGAGTATGCCGCCCAGACATGGAACCCATACACCCTATATGGAGTCAACCGCCTAGAGCAGGTCCAGAGAGCTGCAGCTCGTTTTGTGTTCGGTGATTACCGCAGAACAACATCAGTTACGCCCCTAATCACTACCTTGGGTTGGGATCTGCTTCATACCAGGCGTCTACTCTTCCAAACGACAATGTTCTATAAAATCCACTATGGACTTGTTAAGATCCAGTTTCCATCAATCATCCAGCCAGCACACTTCATAATCATTGGACGTCATGACCACCCTTTGTAATACAACATTCCTGATGCATCAATTGATCCATATAAGTTCTCCTTCTATCCTTGCACCGTCAAGATTTGGAACCAGTTGCCCACAGCTGCTGTTTTTGCAACATCATCAATCGCCTTCCTGGAAGCCGCCCTGCCTGCCATCAAAGGAGTGAGGCTACCGGTCAGTGCAAGATTGCTTTAATTCTTCAAGCCAAGTTTTTAATGCACCCTCAGTTTTCCGTTGGATTTTGCCAACTTTATGCTCTTCTTTTCTCACTTTTCCTTCTTCACCTGCACTTTGGCTGTGACTCCGCACTGCACCACATCCCAGTTTAGCCTATTAAGTGCTGCATAGGGATTATTTTACTGAAGACTGAAGACTGAAGTCTGTTGAGTTTCATTGTCCAGTTCAATTTCAATCTTGAGTTATGCTGTAATCCCGAAAAAACGTTTTTTTGGAGAAAAACAGGGGCATACTTTGACCTTCCGGTTCAACCAGAAGTTAAGGTCATACGATGTTGACGTTAACTTTTTAAATGTTGCCCCTGTCTTGATCTATCAGATGCTTAAATTTGATTACCATAGCTTTGATATTTAATGAAATACAGAGATTAGCATATGGTCACTTTTTAGGATCATCTACAAGTCATAGTCTACCGACATGTTTCAAAGTTTCAAGTTGATATAAGTTTTGCAACTATGCGTTTGCTTGCGGACAACAAACTCGGAGAAGAAGAATAACAAATAAAACAAATAATTAAAATATTAAACTTCAACCTCCGATTTGAGCCGGAAGTCAAGGTCAAAAGGGTCACATTTTGCGTAGATCTTGTTGAAATTTCAAAGACCTTTCTAATGATGTAAAGATTGTAAAAATTCATTGTGTAGTACAGGAGGTATGATTTTTTCAAGTATTAAATTTCATCTTCCAGTTTTAACCGGAAGTCAAGGTCAAATGAGGTCACATTCTGTGTATTGTTTCTTAAATTGTTGCATACTTTCCAAATAATGTATAGATGATAAAAATCCAATTTGTGGTTTAGGAGTTCCCATCCCCATACTCCGACCCAGTAGCCAGTGATACAGCCAATCTACTTAGATAATTTAGTGACTGCTCCTGTGTCATTTTGTCCAGCTAGTCATGTACAATCGAAGTTTGTATTGAATGCCTAATTTGAATTACCTGCGATGACTGCGATGTGTGTGTGGGGGGGATTACTGTTAAAGAAATCCAATGGCGGATCCGTACAAAGAGTGAATACACACACATCCAGCAAGCTGATGTGAATTGGAATGAATATTTTTCAAGGCCGTGTCCGAATTGGCAGCTACAGCTACGGCTACGGCTAGATTTTCGCGTCATCATGCGTTGAAGAATAGGACGTCCTTAGCAACACCCTTAGCAACAGCCGTAGCCGTAGCCGTAGCTGTAGTCGCCAATTCGGATGCGGCCTTGCATTCCTATCTCATTCATTAGCAGTTGACGAATGATACGGTTCTGTACCCCCTTCGTGATTGTTTCAGGATCATTCTGCTTACTCGTGCTTTCTTACATGATTGTGTGTATATGTAGGTTTGATCGAATCACCATGTTTGGAAGAAAGTTTACAAAGAAGTTGTGCCGTAGCCCGGAAAAAACAGTTTGTCAAACTTGTAATTGTAGTTGGGATCATCTTGTTTGGGGTATGTTGGGTGAGTTTTGCCTCGACTAGTCTGAAATTGCAGAGAAGAGACGACGCGCATTCTTGGGAGCGTCGCGACGCTCCCAAGAATGTAACAACGTCAATTTCATTGGTCCGATCGAAAGCTGGGATAAATCAATCAAACTGGACCTCAAACCAACCTGACCGAGCAGTTACAAACGGTCATAGCTTGACACTGACCATCCACATTGCAGCGACTCCTAGCTTGATAAATCAGCTTTACTGCATTGCATTACGATCAGCAGCACTATTCTGGTCTCCGAAATTAGGACACATAGGACTTATATTCGACGCAGAGTCGCAGAGAGACCATGAATTTGCTGCACGGCTCAAAGCACAAGAGGAACTACTTGGGTTTACCTTCGATATGATGTATCAGCCGTTACCGCCATCGGGGTTCGGCTACTTTACCTCCATGGGTAAAAACTGCCACCGGAAGTCGGCTAGTTACTACAGGCAACTTTGGAATAGCTTCTTCATGGACGAGTACGTAACTACATCGATTGTGGCGTGGACGGACGGCGATGTAATGTTCACCTCCCCAGTCATTCCGGAAAGCATCTTCAACGGTGACAAAATACGAACCTTTGCCGAGCCTGCCATGCGTTTTAAAACATCTGCTGAAGACGCTGCGTTTGTTGCTCTTGGGAAGATTGCGCCTGCTAAGTTCTCGTGTTTTCCTCTGTACCTATGGCGGGATACCATAACGAATTGCCGGAATCACATTCTAAAACACATGAAGGTAAGTACAAAATTGATCAGTTTTTTAACCAAAGTTTAAAACGTTCCCTTGCCCTAGTATAACTTATAAGGTCATGGGCCAATATGGCAGGACATTATTTTGGACATGGTTCCTTTGTACGAAATTGCATCATGTCCCTTTTAAATAATCAGATGACTTCATCAAATTTGAGAGTGCCATCTGGCGACAGTTCAAAAAGATATAGGCCACATAAAACAAAATTGTTGATCGTCCTTTTTTGATGGGAAGTGGGGGAGGGAGGGCGTTTTTTTTGTTTTTTTTTGTTTTTGTTGACATGGCAAAATATGAAATAAAGAATAAAGAAATCACTATAAAACAAAGGGTTTGTGTGATTTTGATGTTTTCAATTGTTTTGTTATACCCTTTCAAATCCTAGATGACATTTTCTGTAAACATTTTCAAAAAACTTAAACGCAGCCTAAGTAAATATTTGAAGAATTTTTCTTGTTTTGTGAACATGAATAATCTTTCTTCAATCATCTGTTTCCGACCTATGGATTTTGAAAAAATATCAGCTAAACAAAAATCTGGGAGCCAAGTTTGACTGGAAAGATCATTAAAAATACCGTTTTTATGATTTAAAAACAACAACAACAACAACAATTGGGGTCGGGGGGTTTTGTAGGGTCGGGCGGGGACGGGCAGGGACGATCAACAATTTTATTTTATTTTTATTTTATGTGGCCTAATATATATCAAACTGAAAACAAAATTTCATCAACATTTAGGTAATAAAAGAACAATATTATAGATATAATCGGTATCAGCTTATTCTTGTGAGATTTGAGCAAAATTTGGAAACGTATAGACTATGAAAAATCAGTAAAAAATGAAACACGTATTTTCGGTGTCCCGGTGCGTCCAACGCGACAAGCTCAACAACTTACATTCAATTTTTGTCTGCAACATTTTAAAGTTCACACAACCTTGAAACTCCCCATATACCAAGACCGCCTTATCAAGTTAAACATACAAAAGTGCCGTCGTGATATCAGGGCCCAATTTCAGAAAGATGTTTAGCAGAAAATTCTGCTAAGAAAATTTCTTTGCTAAGCAAGAAATGAGTGGGGTACCAGTCACATCAATGGTATTCTTTATGGTAATTTGGCTGGTAACCTATTTTTCCTAAGCATGAGTTTTCTGTGCTTAGCAAGTTTTTGTGCTTACATGCTTTATAAAATTGGGCCCAGGTGTCGAACTACAATTAATTCAAATAATGAATGATTATTTCAAAAAAACTTTACGCTTGAAAGTGAGTTTTTACAGTCCATGAATCATCGGAAAGATCTTGACAAATGGAAATGAAAGTTACATTGACAAGACGGTGACCCCCTATTTGACCTAATTTTCTCAGGCTCTCTTTTTGTCTATGTTTCAGGTAACGGAGTTCGAGGAAGCATTTGTCAAGTTCGGTGGTTGCAAGTCTTTTCCTGTAAATATCTTCTTCACGTACGCATTTTACTTCGAGCATGATCGTTACGATTGGCACCTTCTAGTCCCATCGACAATGTCTCTACAACAGTACAACCAGAAGTATCTGTCGCCAGGTTTCGATTTTAAAATCACCGACTTAACACCAGGAGTGTGCAATGCTAAGCACAAACCATATTTCGATCCCAAACGTATAATTAGTCCTTTACCGGGCTACTGTACGTCCCTGCACTACATGGGTAAACGACCTGAAAACTGTGAACAATTTCTAGGTAAACCGGACTTCCAGGTTTTCGAACCTAGACGGTTACATAATATTGCCCAGTGGTGTGATGGAGCAAGCGAAAACAGGGCAGCAGCTGCATGTGCCGCAGTCAGTGATGCTTATTATAAGAATGTTGCCAAACACGGCAATTTGGGACTCTTTAACTTTGATCTAAAGAGGGTATCAGATGTTGAAAAGGCAGCCAATGAAATGAAAATAACTTGCCGCAAGTATATATAACAATTTGAACTATAGGGAGGTATACATGCATGGTGCGTGAGCAATTACGTGAACAAACTTGAGAAAGTAACGAGGTATTTGCTTTTTGCAAACCTCTCTTTAAAATCCTGTTTGCGGCCTGTATTAAAGAAAACAAATTCCCGTTTCAAATGTTATTTAAAGGCATCGTACATTTTTGGGTAATTGTCAAAGACCGGTGTTCTCATTTGGCGTATCCCAACATATGCATAAAATAACAAGCCTGTGAAAATTTGGGCTCAATTGGTCACCGAAGTTGCAAGAAAATGATGACAGAAAAAACACCCTTGTGTACAAATTTGTGTGCTTTCAGATAGGAATAAAAACTTCTTGCAAGAAGTTTTTATTATTTTAGTGAGAAATTACCTCTTTCTCAAAAACTACGTTACTTCAGAGGGAGTCGTTTCCTACAATGTTTTATGCTATCAACAGCTTTCCGTTGCTTGTTACCAAGAAAGTTGTTATGCTATTTTGAGTCATTACCAAACGTGTACGATACATTTATTAGCCTTAATTAAAATTCGTTCATGACAGATTGCACTTATGTCCTGTTCTCTACCAAAGATCTTGCCGGACCGCTTAGCAACTCTCTGAATTTTGACTTAGTCTCCCTTTTTTGCACAACTAAACCAGACACAGCACCTGTACAGTATGACACCCTCAATGACTGAAGTGTAAAAATAGCCTCATGATAGTTTTATCGACCTTAAAAGATTTCAGTTGCCTTAGAAAGTATAAACGCTGTTGTCCCCTACTCCCTTGGCGACAATCGATTTGCAATGGTCAGACCATGATACTGTATCGTCAATAGTTGTTCCTAAATACTTGTATGAATGTACAATGTCGATATCTTTATTGTTGATTGTAATACAATTTAAATTAGGTTTAGACTTCCACAATAGTGGCAGTTTTCCAGAAAAATGGAATTAAGTGGGAGTTTGTTGACTGTTGGAAAAGAACTGAGTAGGGCACTGCAAGTTGACTGGAACAGACTTTTAGAACCCTTCAAGAGATTTTATCCAGTCCAGCTGCTTTGCGGGGGTTTAAGTTGGAAAACAGTTTTTTGACTTCATTGATTTGGATGACAATACGCTGGCGTTCCGTGTCATTGCAGAGCGCATGAGCATTGTACTGAGATCTGATCTCTGAAACTGTGAGTGTCAAAGCGACTGTAGAATTCATTAAGTTCATTTGCTGTAGACGAGGGATTTTCTAGATTTGCAAATGAGTCATGTTTCTTCTTTTTAGAAAAACCTGTTATGTTTCGTAGACCCTGCCAGGCCTCTCGTGGATTATTCGTCTTAAAGGGGTTCCAATTTTGTCTTTGTAGTTTTCTTTTGCTTTCTTAACTGTTGATGACAGTTTCGATTGGAGGGCTTTCAACTTATTCTGGTCTTTCATTTGAAAAGCCTGTTTCTTTTCGGCGAGGATAACTTTGAGTTCATTTGAGAGCCAGGGCTTATTGTTAGGGTACAGTTTAACGGTCTTTACAGTAATATGTAGATCCGGACAGAAATTCACATCGTTGATTACGTCAGCAGCCTCATCTATGTTTTCCGATCCAAATAGGAGTACTTCCCAATCAGTAATTTCAAAACATGTTTGCAGTTTTTCAGTTAATTCCTTGTTCCATACTCTGATGTCTTTTTTTCTGGGGGTTCTCCATAGTTTTTGTTCGATTTCGGTAAAGATGAACAATGTTATGGTCAGAACGGCCAATACTTGGTCTAATGATTGACTTGTAGGCATCCTTCACTGAACCATAGCAGCGGTCAAGTATGGTGTCTCCCCTTGTAGCCTCATTCACATATTGAAAGTAATGAGTAAGGCTTTCATTGAGATTGCAATGGTTGAAGTCACCAAGAATGAATTTTGGTGAGTCTGGTGACGAGTCCTCCATCTGTTGAACTGCTTCATATAGACGATGTGACCTCTGACGTCATTCGAAAACCATAACATGATGTAACATCATGATCGCAACGCAAAATTGTACTAAATGTTGCATAACAAACGTAAAAATGTCCGTAAATCTACAAAAAATGAAATATTCCGCATTTTATTTTAATTGTCCGCAATAATCGTATTCGTAAAACAAATATTAAGCATGTAAAAATCATAAAATTGCACAAACATCTACACAATATAAACAGTACACATGTACATACACTTATATGTTACACATATTGTATTACATTACACATGTATTTTCATTATTTAAGGGTTTTATTTTATTTTTTTTAAACATTTTTTTCGCGAAACACTATTTTGCATTTGCACGAGAGCTGCCGGAAAAATATTGCAATTTTTTTTTAAAAAAATTAAAAAAAAAAATTTAACATGAGTTTGTACATGTGTACACGGTTGTTTGTACATGTACTACATGTGCTTATATATATGTGTGTGTGTGCAAATTTGTTTATTTAAATTTTTTTTTATTTTATTATTTAAATATTACATTATTTTAACGGAATAAAAATAACGGCGAAAATAAAAAATAAATATTTCATTTCTTACGGAGTCCGTAAATTTATTTATTTTTATTTTGAATGTTATATGTTGAAGACGCGTCTTCTTGCCCGGCGGAAACATGACTTGGACAGTGTTTTGTTCAGATGGGGGGTTTGAATGTAAACAGAGGTCACATCGTCTATATTACACCTGCTGCATCATTCGCATTAGCATCAGGTGCAATGTACACAAGGAAGATGTGAACTTGATTAAATTTCTCCTGAAGACGAGCACAGTATACTGTTCGAAACGTCGAGACCAAACCGGCTCTTTTCAGAGCCAACACTCACTCTTAAGAGATTTACACATGGCTGTACCCGCAAGTTTACTATTTATTTATAGTTTCTTCTTATTGATTAAATTCCCTTGGCAGATAAAAAGGTCTGAAGGACACACAAAGAAGTTCGATGTTCGGGTTACAAACTGTTGTCCTTACTTTAAAGTTATTGCACCATTGATTATTAACATGTACACGCAAGCACCACCACCGCAGCGTTTATTGGTGTTTTCGTATGAGCGGTCGAGTCAAATCAAGAATCCATCAATGTTAATAAGGCACTGTACATGTTTGGTAATTACTCAAAATACATATTAGCATAAAAACTTACTTGGTAATGAGCAACGGAGAGCTGTTGATAGTATAAAACATTGTAAGAAACGACTCCCTCTGAAGTAACGTAGTTTTTAAGAAAGAGGTAATTTCTCACTAAAATAATAAAAGACTTCTTGCAAGAAGTTTTTATTCCTATCTGAAAGCACACAAATTTGTACAACAAGGGTGTTTTTTCTATTATCATTTTCTTGCAACTTCGATGACCAATTGAGCCCAAATTTTCACAGGCTTGTTATTTTATGCATATGTTGGGATACGCCAAGTGAGAATACTGGTCTTTGACAATTACCAAACGTGTTCAGTAGCCTTTAACAATGTCGTCGGGAATGTTGGATACTCCAACATTCCCAGTGCAACCATGTTTCTGTATAAAGCATAATACACTGGAGTTTCTGAAGTCATTTATGTATCCAGCGTGTGCTCGAATTTCATCAATGTTATTGTTTATGGAACGAACGTTTCCAAGAGTTAAACATGGAAGTGGGGGTCTGTTTGCTCTAAGCCTTACCCTTTGTTTAACTCCACCACGCTTGCCACGCCGTGGCTGGGTAGAACTTGTCGTGGTGGGCTCACCTCTTGTCGGTGTGAAATCCGGCAAGTCTGCTGGTGTTAACTTGGACGCTGACGCATCGGCAAGCAGGTAAAGAAAATGGCGGTCATAGGTGATCGGCAACGATGCTCGACTAGGGTCCTCAAAACAGCCATACCAGGGGCGGATCCAGGATTTTCCAAACGGGGAAAGCAAAATACCAAGCACTTCCTTCCCCTCCTCTCCTCTCTCTCTCTCTTTTTTTTTTTTTTTTTTTTTTTTTTTTTTTTTTTCAATGATATGGGGGGGGGCGTGCGCCCCCACGCCCCCCTGGATCCGCGCCTGCATACATTGGCGAAAGAACCAGAAGTAGCACAGCGAACCGTAACAAGATGATGCTGATAGAATGGTGATCCATGTTGTAAAAATCAAATAATCATTATTATGCAGACTCAAACAGTAAAATAATACAAATGTTAAAACGTTTTAACAGCAATTGAGCAAGTCGACTGGTCGCCGCAGAACAGCGCCCTCTAACCTGATTTATTGCTGATTTATTGTCAAAATTATCAAGAAAGATACAATAAAAGTCATATGTCAAAGTTTCAAAGGTTTGGTTTATGTCAACGTAACGCTGATTTTAAGTCCAAATTATCAATCAGATACAACCCGACAGACAATAATCTTGGATACAACACAGCCCAGCTTTATTACATGTAAAAACATGTAAGCTTGGTTTCAGCTTGACCAAGTGTTTATTGCTGTAACAGGTCCTCAAATTGTTGATGTTACACGTTCCGCGTTAAATACATGCAAACTTTCAGCTTTATCACACATTTTTTGTCTGTAAATAATAAATCTTTGAAAAGTGCACCTTTAAGGTAACGTCGCGTGGCACTTGATGACGTCATTGTGATGTGACCCCAAATTGCAGATGTAACACATCCTAGGCTTGGTTCCAGGTCTGTGATCGTGGTGTTTAGTCTACCTGGTAGCCATATTATTACATTATTGCCTGAAATAGCGCCCTCTTGTGGATTTACCTCCGTCATTAACCTACGATCACGATTCAGAACGTGTGTGATAGCCAATCTGCGGGGGAGTTTTGCGTGGCTGATGCAGAGAAATAACCGCGAACTCAGACTTGAAATCAAGTCTAAACACATCCCGGCTTGAATACATGAGAGGTTTCAGCCCGATCGCGTATTTTTTTCTGTATATAGATCTTGTAGCACGTGACACTTGCCTTCACAGTACACCTGAACATGGGTTAGCATAAATAATATCAAATCCGACAGTTAAAAATCATACCATAATCAAATAATATTGTTTGTAATTTGAAAAAAACCCACCACTTGGCAATTAACGGTTAAAACATCCCCCCTTTTTACGATATTTTGAAAGTAAGCTTTTACCATTTTAATCACCATGTCTGAAGGGCATACAGCGGGCCTAGAACGCCTTTTGCAGGCATGGTCAAGTCGATCAACGTGACGTGGGTCTGGGTGTTTAATGAGAAGCAAACCATTGTCGATCTTTTTCAGTCTAAGTTCTTGTCAAGGTCTGCTGTTCACATCTAAAACAAATTACGTTGGTCTGTTGATGATATTCAGGTCTGCTGTTCACATTCAAATAAGATAACGTTCGTGATTTAAGTTATCTATCCAGGCACGTAGGAAGATGACCTTAACAGGGGGGCCAGGTTATCAGGGTTGTATAGCTAGAAAGTTTTGAGTTCCGGCTAATTTAGAGAGTATCGAGCGAAGCGACTAAGCGTTTTCACGGCGTGGGGTCCTGGGGCCCGCCCAAGGGCCCCGGTGGGGTCCAGGTGCGAAGCCCCTGGAAGCTTTGGTTTTACTGCTTTAAAGATGGATTTGTAGGGGTTTACTGAGACATAATGGCAAAATACCTGTAAAATTACTTCTAGATGTATGTTTGTTGTGGCTGGTTTACAACCAAGTTTGCCTTGGAGATTTGCCAAGCACAGCACCACCAAAAAGCTAAAAGAAGCATTATGTGATTGTGAGCCTTTTGTTTTTTGAAAAGATTCTCCAGGGAAGCTTATCTAAACAATATCGTTTGTTGTTTGACAGTGTTTGAAAAGAAATACAGAACACTTCACTGTGTTCTGTCATCAACTTCTTCTTTTTCGAAAGTGAGTGTTTGAAACGATAAAAAGGATAAACCGTGTACAAAAATAATGTACCATTAATAAAAATGTTAGACATGGTGGTTTTTCACCAACAGAGGGCGCCCTAAAGGCTTTAGTCTGAATTCCCGCGAAACCCGAACGGAGTTATTGCGTTTTGCACAAGTCGTAAGTAAGCAATTTTATTGACTTTTTGAGACAATGTTTTACGAACTTTTCTTGTAAGATGTAAGTTAAAGATGTGTCAATGCTCAGTGTTGTTATTTTGTTGTTTTTGTTTGTGACATTACGTATCGCAGCAGTTACCTACCTGTGTTACTGTCTCCGATCCCGATGTACACAACAAAATTGTCCTTGTATCATCATTGCTGAACGTACCCGGCTGAAAGTGATGTTCTATTCAATATAAATAATTTGGCTAAGGCACCAACTGGCCATACATCTTTTCCTATTTTCTGAAAAGTTTAACTTAGTTTTGTGTCTGTGTCAGTTTTTGGGATTATACTAACTAAGGGGGACAAACAATACAATACAATATTCATTGATCTTTTAATTAATAATAGAACTTAAAATAAATAAAAGCATTATGACATGCAAACACATGACTTGACCCCTTTTTGAGTTACACTTACACTACAGTTACACTACAGTTCAGTCGAGTTAGGGTACAAACACAGACATAACCAGATAACAATGAACACAATTGCATCAATGCGGGTGCAATGGTTTGGGGTTAAATTCAATTTCAGTCATCAGGAATTTTTTTATGTATTGTATGACTTTACTTTTAATAGAAAGTTACGGGGGGGGGGGGGGTTGCCACCCTAGTCGCCCTCTGTATTTATTCCTTCCTCCATGGTAGCACTGCCGCTGATTATCCCTCCATTTTAAGGTGACTTGTTACTAACAAGTGTTAGTCTTGTTGTACGATCAGCATTCAGCAGATCAAGTCAAAGGCCAAAAATCAATGCGTTTACAGAACAAACAAACTTAATTTCTGAATCACCCGATCACAGACTGATTTTTACTAACCCAGAGTCTAATGTCAAATTGTACTTGTACAGGTTATTGCCCCAAGATGCAGTCAATATCACTAGACATGGATGACATACATGGAGCTGGGGATGGCTACATCAGTAACGAAGAATTCCCTCCAATGGGTGGATCTTTACCCCCTCTCTCACCAAATAGAAACACCGATGATCCCTTTGGTGAAGACAACCCTTTCGGCAGTGGAGGAGGTAGATAGGAGTTTGTGATTCTTTTTAATAAAAATATAAAATTTCTTTATTGCACGATTAAAATAGATAAGTGCCCACTACATGATGTCGAGTGTGTACTGTCGTCACACTAAAAAAAAAATAATGCATATATGCAGGCCTGGAATTTCATCTTTGAGAGGGCAAGGCCATTTTCATTTTGCAAAGGGCACTTCCAAGTTGGAAAACCTTCAAGTCTATAGGGAAACTTCTTTTGAAGGGGCACCAAGGCCAAGACCAGGGGCAACAGAGGCCATGGCCTACGTGGCCTCTGTATACTTCCAGGCCTGTACATCATACATGTATATTTGGTTTGTTTAAGAAATGGAAATCATATAATTTTTGGAGATGTCAGAATACAGATGATTATTTCTAGTTTGTGGTGGGGGGGGGGTGCATTTTGAATCTGCTGTCATTTTTTCCCCCTCTTGCTATTACTGAAAAACTACACCTCTAACGGGCGACAATACAAATTTCCTTATACATATTCAAAGGAATTATTTCTTCGGAAAGTCCTCTCTCGTACTAATGACAGGCATGATATTCTTCCTACTTTAGTCTGATTTCTATGGTTTTTTTGCCCGTGGGGAAAATCTGGAAAAATGTGATTAAAAAGCCTGAAAAGTGTACCCCCCTAAGCATTTCTACTAAAAAGCTTCCACAACCCATCATACTCCAACAGTTTACTTATTGGAACAGTACACAACCCATCATACTCCAACAGTTTATGTACTGGAACAGTACACAACCCATCATACTCCAACAGGCCCTGTGCTTCTGGACTATGATTTAGTGGGCACTTTTCACAGTACTAGACCATCCAAATTCCAACAAAACCACTGTTTGATTTTGGCAGGCCTGGGGTGGTATTAAAGCCTACACAATGTGAAAATGTGGGTTAGCCCTTGTACTTGATAAAAGTATCATGCCTCAGGGCTCAAAATGAACACTGGACCGCAGGCCCGAGGCCAGTGATTTTAGCATCAGGCCAGTAAACTCACAGCCGGACAAGTCAAGTGGTCTTCTATTTTTCAATTCAATATCTTTGTTTAAAAGTAAAATATGTTCAAATGTTGAGTTTGAGCCTGGTAAATATCTTTTAAATCTGCTGAGTATCAAAGTTCACTTACCCACAAGACAAAAAGAGAACTCTTCTCTTAGTGTTTGTTTAAATAAAAAAAGTTCAAATGTTAAAATTGTCTTCTCCTTTTGTTTATGGTATTTTCTCAATTTGATTCTGGTCTTGTAAACAAAATTCTGGTCCAGTACAAAATCTGAGCTGCAAGCCCTGCAGTCTTGTGGATTTTCCCCCCAAATTCGAGCCCTGTGCCTGACCAATTATTTCCTCGCTGACAGATTTACCAGGAAGTGATGCAGATAAGGAGAATCAAGGCGATGCAAAGCGCCCTCGCAAGCTGGTTATGAGAAAACCGCAGCCTAAGCTCGATGCCACACGGTATGTTATCCACATAAGTCATTATATTCAAATAGAGTGTAGGAATGGTAGAACTTTGATTTAAATATAAACATCTGCAGAGTTTGACGTAGTTGGTCGGCGAAATGCGAGTGAAAAATAGTGGCAGCGGAGTCAAAACCTTCTATTTTTAGTCCACTGGGCCAGTCAAAAAGTTTTTGCAATTACTAATCAAAATAAATTTGTTAAGGACTGTAGAACTAACATTGAATTTCACTTGGAGAAAACATTCTGAATAGGGAAACTAAAAGTTCAAAATGAGCAGCTGATTTCCCTAACCACCGTCACTAAGCAAGGCTGTCAAGCATGACTGCCTTGCTTACAGAACGCTCATGATACCATCATGGCATCATGATTGAGCATCCACTCTTATAAGCGAGACAGATTTAGAACAAGTTATTTAGAACAGTATCATGAGCAATAATTCTGTGATGTGGTGTTACTTGACAGCCTTACTTACAATGTATGAGTGACGGTGGTGAGTCGAATCGGGTAAAATGAGGTGCTTCCAAAAACTTATATACTTGGAAAATGATTACTACGTTTACAAAATCTGATTTTATTGCAACATGGGTGCTTTGCTTGTTTGTTGTTTTATCCATGCTGTGGGGTTACCAGGTGGTTTCACACTCTGATAATTTTGCAGCTAACTGCACCAGCTGGGTAGTTCCACCAGTAATGAGTGCTAAATAAGAGGTAACTAAAATAAATAGTAAACTTGCGGGTGCAACCATGTGTAAAAACTCTTTTTGTGGGAGTGTTGGCTCTGAAAAGAAAAGGTGGGGTCTCGACGTTTCGAACAGTATACTCTGCTCGTCTTCAGGAGAATGAAGACGATGGTTGTACCCGCAAGTTTACTACCATTTATTTTAGTTACCTCTTATTTATCTTATTTACCTCTTATTTATCCACAAACGATATACTCAAACGTTAGGCTCACTAGTTTAGCCGGCGAATGAAGAAAAAAAGTTGAGGGAAACCCCTTATAATCTGTGCCATCCAAACAGTTCATAAACAAAACGTCATCCATGGATTTGAATATGAGCAAACACATAATTTTGTCTCTGGAAAAGTGGAAGGGGCACAGAAAAATAAAGAACAGGCTTATGAATCTTGCTTTGAGCTGGAGATTTTCAATGGACTCTTGAGTCTGGAAGGCTCCCACTTTTAGCAATAAAATTCCTTTAAAACCTAGGGTAAATGTAAAATTAAAAAACAGTAATTAAAATCACTTAATCACTTCCAGGCTGTGCTCAGATAGAGGCCTCCCGACCCTGAGTAAACACTTTGAGCAGGTCAAGTTCAAGGGCAAAGGTCATGAGGTCGGTGACCTGAACCGCTTGATGTCCACCATGGAGCACTGGGCTCATAGACTGTTTCCTAAGATGCCATTTGATGATGTCATAGAGAGGATCGAGAAATTGGGGCGAAAGAAACCAGTGCAGGTATTTGCTTTCTTAAATAATAATAATAAAAATAAACCATTTTTATATAGTGCATAATCACCGTGAGTTCCCTAAGCGCTGTAAAGGGGAAATCAACAATTGTACAAAGTAAACAGATATGTTTTCACCCGGGTTTTGAATTGTTCTGTTGTCTCAGCCTGTTTAACAACCTCTGGAAGACTGTTCCGTAACTGAACTGCTGCATATTGGAAAGAGCGGGAACCATACCACTTGGTTTTGATAACTGGGGGAGTCAGAAGGGATTCATGTGAAGTTCGCAGATTTCTAGCTGTTTTATACTCCGAACTAAACTTTGAAGATAAACAGGGGCAATGCCATGGATACACTGATAAGTGAGAACCAAAATTTTAAAATGTATTCTAGCCCGAATTGGTAGCCAATGTAAATCATTTAGAATGGGTGTGATGGATTCCCGAGTGCGAGTTCGTGGTGACAAGTCTAGCAGCGGAATTTTGCCGTTTGAATTTATAAATTTTTGTCTTCAATTTCTGGGTTAACACAGAAATATTTACTAAACACCCGATTTGAACAGGTTCAAATCGGGTTAACATGCCAGCGCTCTACCAACTGAGCTATCTAGCCCTAAGTTTGTCAATATCTTTGTTTGGGGTACCAGTCAGAAGCCATTCAACTTGTAACTGCTGTATAACCAGGGATCACACCCAAGTATATCAAGTAACAAACTACAAGGGAAACTGACTGGGTAAACTGAATTAATGTTTTGGTGAACACAGAAAAGTTGACTACAACTGGATTTGAACCTGCGACATCCAAATTAACATGTCGGCGTTCAACAAACTGAACAATAGAGGGAGACAGCCATCTTAGGCGAGCTCCCGCACATTTATCAGGGGATGCAGGTTCAAATCCTGTTCAATTCGATGTTTCTTTGTTCATCCAGAAATTGAATTAAATTTACTCGGTCAGTTTCCCTTGTGGTTTACTACTCGGATTTTTCTATTCAGTACCGCTTTAAACTAAACCAATACGCATGGAGCCAGCCAGGTACACCAGTCATTATGATTTGGTGTTGAGGTACCATGTTACTCTTATGGGATATGAGGCATTGCATGGTGAGGTATCAATATATATTTGGTTTGCGGTAACACCATGTGTATATCTACTTGCTAGGTAGATGTTGTTCTTTGAGACCTTGTCTTGCTTTTTATTCTACTGCCGCGAAGTAGAATATTCGTAATTCGGGAGACTTCTCAGTTCTGAAAAGAACTGTCCTGCTTATTAACTACTACCTGGGCGGGAGGAAGGAAGGAAATCGGGCGGGACTACTACTTTCGCTATGTGGATCGGGGGGACTTCTCGTACTATGTTACTATTATTAGACATAGGCAATTGTACCCCGCTGGAATCACTGGCACCGCTCCCACCAAAGCCCGTCTTTCCAGTGCTGCTGCTTTCAGTTCAGTGGTATTACAACCTGACCATTCTCGGATGTTATGCTGTCAGATTGATGGGTACACTAAGGTTGCTTGTACGAACGCTAAGGGAGCTGGGGTTAACTGTTTCTCTAACTTTGTATCTTATCTGGTGCTATGACTGTATCTCTTATGACAGACCTGTATTAAGAAGATTCGTCTTGACATGCCTTTGATGGATGAAGACTTTGAGGAACAAGATGAAGGTAAGAACAGTCCCGATGCTCTGTTTTTGAAAGGGCAACAGCACCAAGGCATTTTGATCTGGTTTTTGGTGCAATAATAATCCAAGATAAATGTCTGAACAACTACATGTAAAAACTTATTGTGGCGTGTCATGGCCAAGTGGTCTAGTTCACCGGACCCAAGCTCTGGTGTTGTCAGTAGCAGAATGTGGGTTCGAATCCTGGTCATGACACTTGTGCCCTTGAGAAAGGCACTTAACCATAATTGATTCATAAAAAGTTGGGAAGGTGTTGCATTCTGCTCTACCAGCCAGGCTCCTAGTGGACGATACCCATGCCTACATCCTTACGGACTGCAAAGGGGGTAACCCTGTTTCAGCCCCAGGAGTAGGTGGCAACGTGCCCCTGGTGACAGTTGATTTGGGTAGACAGCCCAAATCAGTTAAGTATAACCTTGAAGTAACTGTCCGGCCTTTTGATGTTAGGCGATGTCTCATAAATAAATAAAAAATTTGAACAAATTATCTTTACTCCACTGAAGGTTCAGAGAATCGTAGTCAATGCTGGACTCTTGCTCCTCTAAAACTTTGAAGCTCATTTGCTTGAATTTTTTTTAAAGCAGTTCAAATGCGAATTCATGAAAGAAAGTCAATCAGGAAAGTACGATTAAGTCGTCCTTGAACATTATTTTGTTTTACCCATACACCGATGTGTGTAAAGCACTGTATACTCAGTACTTTCCTGAGTCCTGTGGAGAAAAAAAACCACGGGAATATTACTCAGATGGGATTCAAACCCACAACCTTTGCCATTCTAGATCAGATGTCTAACCACCAGACCACGAAGATTGCCAGGTAGCTAGAGGCAGTCCAAATCCAATATTTTAGCAGTGGGTACCGAAAGTACTGAGTATACAGTGCTTTACAAACATCGGTGTATGGGTAAAACCAAATAATATTCTTTATCACCGATGCAAATTTAACATGTATTACATTGTATCCAGAAGCTATTTTGTGATTACAATCTCTGTTCAATATGCTACTCCAGATTCTATTTCAAATTGTTATCAAAGTTGTTCATTTCTCGTTTACTTTGTAGAAGGTGCTGGAGATATGAATGTTGCTGGTGATGATGAAGATAATAATCAGGAGACGGATCGCTTCTCGCAGCTTGCTGGACCAGCGTCGCAAACCTCAGCAAACAATGCCACAACCACTGTAAGTAAATGTTTTACAGACCCCTTGCACACGACGTGATCAGCTCAAAACAGCGCCCTCGCTGAGGTCAAAGGAAGACATGTCATTTGCTGAGAGATGTGCGTGCTGCGTACACATGTGCATATTTCAATTGTTTGACCTTGGCGATGGCAGCCTGTGCAAGCGGCCTGAGATTTTTTTACTACAGACCTAATGGAGTATGCTGCACTAACGTGCAGTACCCAAATACTGTTCAAGTTTAAATGCTGGAATGAAGCACTTTGTCATCAACCTTTTACAAAACAAGCAAAGTTACCCGATTTGAAGATCGGGTTTGGAGCGGTCGATGTTGGGTGAATTGAGGAGGGTTGGGTTTGAAGGGTTTAGATAGAGTGTAGGTGTATAAGTGGCGAGTGTTGTGGGTAGATGATGATTGCATGTGATTGTTTGCTGTGTGGGAGTTGTTTGTGGGTCCGCATTAGTTTTCAACCATTGTATGCTCGAACTCTTGTCACATATGCAATGAATGGATTTATTTGATGCCGAGGTTAAGCCCCTACTGCACCACCTCCAAGCTGTAATGGTCACAAGTCAACAAATTTCCATTGCCCCACCCCCACCTGAAATTGCCTCTGTTACCTCTGTGAAAATATCGAATGTGTGGGTTTCACGATTGAAGTTTACCCCAAAAATTCCCAATTGTTAAAACTAAAATTGTGTGTAATTGTGTGTAATTGTGTGATGGATCAGCGGTTATAATGAAGTGTAAAGTGCTTGTATTATCACATTGCAGAATCTTTTGAATTTTTTGAATTTCAAATGTATTTTACAAATTTCAACGATTTTGTTTTCAATACTTGTTACGATTTAAACCTTAATTTTGTTTATTATTGTTTATTTTGTTTACAACTTTCCAGGCTTTACTTTCTGAGGAACAGAAGGATCGGATAGAGCGAAACAAACGCCTCGCCATGGAGCGGCGCAAATCCAAAGGACCCGCCCCAAGCTCCCAGGTCAACTCAAGTGGAGTCACAGCCGACGAAATCCTAGAAATGGAAGGAGGAAATGCCGACGAGGCAGAGGTAGAAGATCAGCTGTGGAATGACATCGCCATGTTTGAGGTCTCCCAGAGGAACATCTGGAAGAAGTCACCGGAAGAGGTTGCCAAGAACTCGGACACTGTTCCTAATCCTCCGAAGAGTTCACAGATTTTGGGAGAAACTGCATTTCCGAAGAATGGACAATCGGATTATACAGATCTTACGGTCGATCCTGTGACGGAGGTGAACTTGGTCAACAACAAACCTGGAGCAGCGTCTGAAGTCATCGATGTTGATTCCGAGGATGAAGTGGTGGAAGTTCAACAAGATGCTGCTGAGGATCCGGAGAGTGCTCCTTCGGATTTGAATCTGAAATGGGATTCGGAATCCGCAGATGAAAGTATGACCGTCCAAGAGCCCTGCGAGAATCCAAGCGGACAAAAAGACATAGAAATTGTTCAGACTGTTCAAGATGTCTCAGACGCAAGCAGAGATGCTGTCGAACGGAATGGTGGAGAAGATTCTGAGAGCACGGAAGTTACTGTGGATCAAAATTCTTCGGTTACAAGTGTTCAGAACGTTGATGATGTAGGAGAGAATGATGGTGCAGGATGTACCACAGATGAAGCGGAGAAGGGGACAGTAATTTCAACTGATCAAAATGAGCTAGAAATTGAGGAGGCTATGGACACAGAATAGCTCATTGTAGTATAGCTTTTCTTGGTCAAAAAATTAATTCAGTTTCATTCACACGCACGTTATCTAATTCATTCAAACTAGAGTTTCTTTTTAACAACTATTGCATTCAATTTCCTTTTTGTGCATACATCATTTGGTTCTTCTCATATCTGGTTTGTTTTTAGTCATTCTATTTCATTTATAGACATTAAAGACTACAATTTAACCATTCTTCAGTTGAATTTCTACCACCTATTTAAAATTGACAAAATTAAATGGTTGACAAGCCTTTTGCGATATGAATGTTCTTTGTTCTTTAAATAACTTTGAATGATCTTATTTGACCAGTGAATCAGGATTCTCCCCAGGTTTTTTCAAAACTGTGGGGCATTCTTGGCCAAAATGTTGGGATGTTTGGCCGAAGCACGCTGAATTGAAACAAGGTCCTCGGAATGTTTTATACTTGGTGTTTTTCTCAATTTTCAAAGCCCTACTGTGCAATTTGGAGCATTCTATATTGTTTTCTTTTCATGTTTTTTGTTAAACTACCGTATTTTACATTTTTTTTGTATATCAGCCAAATTTGTTTGCATATCGGCACGCAATTCGCTCATCGGCCCGTTACGCTGAATTACTCTTTGCATTTTTCGAATAAATTTGATAAAATCACAAGGTGTAAGCCTTGCATTTTTGTCGAAATTGGGCTAAAACAGATAAAATCCTGAGGGGTAGGCCTTGCATCTTTGTCAAAATTGTTTATTTTTTAATTTTTTTAAATGGTCCAAAATTTGATAAAATCACAATTGCATTTTTGTTAAGAATTTGCGAAAAAATTGATAAAATGAGGGGTTAGCCTTGCATTTTTGTCAAAAATTGGGCTAAAATTTGATAAAATCACAAGGGGTAAGCTTTACATTTTTGTCAAAAATGGGCTGAAATTTGATAAAATCACAATGGGGTAAGCCTTACATTTTTGTCAAAATTTGGCTAAATTTTGATAAATCACAAGGGGTAAGTAAGTCTTGCATTTTTGTTGAAATTTGGCAAAAAAATTGATAAAACTTCTTGGCAAAATTTGGCTAAAATTTGATAAAATCACAAGGGGTAGGCATTACATTTTTGTCTAAAATGTGTTAAAATTTGATAAAAACACAAGGGGTAAGCCTTACATTTTTTTTAAAAATGGGCCAACATTTGATAAAATCAGGAGGGGGTAAGCCTTACATTTTTGTTGAAATTGGGCTAAAATCTGATAAATTCACAAGGGGTAAGCCTTGCATTTTTGCTGAAATTGGGCCAAAACTGGAAAAAACGGGTAAGCCTTGCATTTTTGCTGAAATTGGGCCAAAACTGGAAAAAAAGGGGTAAGCCTTAAATTTTGGTCAAAATTGGGCTAAAATTTGAAAAAATCACAATGGGGTAAGCCTCGCATTTTTGTTGAAATTAGGCTAAATCACAAGGGGTAAGCCTTACATTTTTGTTGAAACTGGGCAAAAATCTGATAAAAATACAAGGTGTAAGCCTTACATTTTTGTAAAAATTCGGCTAAATTTTGATAAATCACAAGGGGGTAAGTAAGTAAGCCTTGCATTTTTGTTGAAATTGGGCAAAAAATTTATAAAACTTCTTGGCAAAATTTGATAAAATCACAAGAGGTAAGCATTACATTTTTGTCAAAAATGTGTTAAAATCTGATAAAAACACAAGGGGTAAGCCTTGCATTTTTTTTTTTAAATGGGCCAACATTTGATAAAATCGGAAGGGGTAAGCCTGACATTTCTGTCAAAAATGGGCTGAAATTAGATAAAAACACAAGGGGTAATAAAGCCTTGCATTTTTGCTAAATTTGGATAAATCACAAGGGGTAGCCCCTTGACATTTTTGTTGAAATTTGACTAAAATCTGATAAATTCACAAGGGGTAAGCCCTGCATTTTTTGCTGAAATTGGGCCAAATTGGAAAAAAGGGTAAGCCTTACATTTTGGTCAAAATTGGGCTAAAATTTGAAAAAATCACAAGGGGTAATCAAGCCTTTATTTTTTTTTTGAAGAAATCAAACACAGTACTTTAATGCATTGCAGGTGTGTATTATTGTCATTTAAATCAGCATTTCTTTATACAGTATATTCATACATAGCGTTTTTTCAAACATTCTCCAGAAGACTATAATGGAAGTTCTAAAACATTAAGTGCTGTCACCAGAAATATTTGTAAACAAAAATAAAAATAATTAAAGTTAATTTGCAATGTTTAGAACGACAATTTAATAGAAAGCATTTCTAAATGTTTTTTGAAAATTGAGCAAAATTGAAGTAACAGATGAAACAGCTTTACAAGCAGCTAGTCTAATTATTTATAGGGTGACATTATTAGTTTACAAAAATAGCGCCCCCTTCCATCTGTTGTTTTGGAACTGCAATTGTACAAATTATGAACTCTTTTCCACACAGAAGCAAGCACAACCTTTCCCTGGCACAAAGTTTCCAGAGAGGGCCAGTCAATAGTGTCACAAGTGTCACATGGTCTATAGCTACCCATGGTTGGCAGCTGAACTTTCTCCATACTTTAGTCAACTATGGCTTTTTTCAAAACCACGGCTTAGGTTTGCCCTTTTGCTTATGCCCGTCCACGTTTCAAGCCCCGTCATGGTTTGCCCTTAACTTTTTCAGTGACTAACCAGCAGGACCAGTTAGCTTGTCATTTCACTGGTCGCCCAGCTTTTTCAATGGTCCTTTTTCTTAAGGTTTTCTTTCTACTTTCATTTACATGGTGCCCGAGTTTGAAGCCACACGAACAATCAGTGCAGGCAGTGGTTACATGTAGCATTTGGAAGCAATGAACTAGCCAGCAGGACCACTTGGAGAGAATTTTGACAGGTCCTCAGGTGTTTTAACTGGCATTTGGCCAGCGTACCACTGTTAAGGGAGAACGCTTCCTGTACCGAAATCAGACATTTTCCAAATAACTGACAGAGCCTAAGCCAGAGCAAAAGCTGAAGGCCTGGTTTCCAAAATGGCCTATTTCCCTCCAACTAAATACCCAAAGATCCATTCTCTTTTGATGGAAAAAGACCAATTTGAACTAATTATAACATTACACGGTGAAATGTAAATCCCTAGAAACAACATAAACATAATTTGTACACCTTATATTGAAGTTCCTAATTTAACTCAATAATCCTAGCTTACAATGTTCAAGTGGTTTTTAATATAATAAAAAAAATATTTAAACATCAATAAGGAGTTATGTTAATTGAAATAGAATATATTGTATTTGACAAACTCAGTCTTAGTTTTTCTAACAGTCTACAAGATGAAAAGTGGGGGTTCTTGTTAACCACTTGGAAGTATAGTGGGGCAGACAGGGAAAATATTTTGGGGAATTGTGCCTTTGATGATACAAGCCTGGAATTTGGCTAACTGAGTCAGAGTACGTCATGAAAAAGATATTTGGCTATAGGGCCATCGCAGATTTGAATTTAGAAAAAATATAGGGAGAATAAGAAGCATTTATCAAAATTGTTGAAATGGCTGCCATTGCTTGGTATTCTCCCTATATTTTTTTCAAAGAACAAATCTGTGATGGCCCTTTAGCCAAATCTTTCTCATAACATACCTGACTGTGTGCCAAATTCTAGTTCCCTCGACTAGTTTGTCAACTTCCAATACCTCGGGTAGCTAACTGTCCACCCTCAAACCATATTAAATTTGTATAATAACTCATATTATACTGCCCGCCCGCTTCAATCAACACTAAGGTTTTCTCAATGATTTGTATGACTTTTCAAGATTCACAAGAATTGCTTGTGAAAACCAGACAGCTGATCTGTCTGTGGTCTATTTCACATGAGTCAGTGGAATTGCCATCATGCGAGTGTTACTTCCTTGATCTTGTGAGACATTGATCCAACCAAAAGATTATAGTGCACCAAAGGCGCAAGATGGGGAAATGGAGCTCTTAAACATTGTCCTTATTACAAACAGAACTGATCCTGTGAAACTAAATGTGCTACTAAATAAAACTAAATACTTGGGAACTGGGAATCCAAAAAGAGGTTTTTCTCCGACAAACAGAGCTCTATCTATTGTTGTATTCTATAATTGGAATGCCATTTCAGCAAGCAAAAGGTTTTGTTCAATCATTGACAGCAATGGTCATTGTCTGCACTGATCTATAGATCCCCTTGCATTGGCCGCCTTCGCTGAGGTCAAACGATGGAAACGTGCGCGCATGTACGCACCACGCACAACTCCTAGCCAATGATAAGTCTTCCTTTGACCTCAGTGAGGGCGCTGTTTGAGCTTTTGACGTCATATGCAAGAGGTGAAAAGAGTTGCTTGCTGAAATGGCGTCTAGTGCACATTTCACATCTCAGCCAGAGTTCCCCATCTTCCGCCTTCAGCAATCTATAATCTTTGATCCAACCTAAGAAGATGTGCATTGCTGGGTGACTTTAATTCAACATAATGGAAGTGTCTGGTTGGGGGGGGTGGGGGAGAGATTCAAAATCACAAATCCCAGGGTAAGACTAGTAGTCTGTGTGTGAGGTAAAGGGAACACGATTGTGAGGTGTGCATTAATTTACAGAACAAAATCAGTTGGCAGTAGTTAGTACAGGCCTTAAACTTCGCTCTTGAAGAGGCAGGGCAATTTTCCTCTGGTAAGGGGCACTTCTACAAGGAAAATATTGTATTGGAATATTGCAAAGGGCACCACAGCAAAAGCACAGGGGTACCATGCCAATTGCTGTGGGTGCTGTGGGTTAAATCAAGGCCTGGTAATGTATGTGTCCGGGTCAAAAGTCTCCAGACACCGACATACTATACATTTTAAAGTAGCATGTTTGAAACTGCAGTGAATGATTTCCATTGTGTGGCATAGCGATATTTTACACAAAAATCATCAATTGCTCAATATTAGCATTCAGTGTGCATAAAATATGAGCAGTCTAAAATAGTTTGCTAAAAAAACATCGCTAGACGAAATCATTCCCTGGACTGTCCCCAGCAAAATCACCAAAAAGCTTTTGTCAAATAAATATCAGTAATAGTTATTTAGAGTTTTGATAACACCTGTACATATATATATACACAAGATCGCCTAAAGCATGAGACTATATGAAACATATACATTATACTTCCTGACATGAAAAACCAACTACTGTGTGATGCACCATGTCTTGCCATAGTCAAAATACTATATGGCTCAGAGATATATAAAAGGCACACTATGGTAAGCATCCTCTCTTATTTACATATGCTAAAAGTTTCCTAAATATATAGATTTTTTGTTTTCTTTAATGGAATAAAATTTAGGTATTATTTTGATTGATTGAATGTTTTACATAATTCCTGCACAAACCTTTATCATTTGATTGGAGAATAAGGGTGTCAAGGGTCATATGTCAAAGGTCATATGTCAAAGGGTTATGGCTTCCTTTAAGCAATAAAAGTAGATAGGTTGCAATAGAAGCCATCTTTACAGGCAAATTGCATTTTGGCATACAGGCGCGTCAAGCGCTCAAATTATATCGCAGCCGCATTGTTCACAAACCAATCGTGCAATGAGTTTTGAAATGTGGGCGTGCTGCACGCCACTATCACGCGAAAAACATGACGGTGTGTTCCAAATTGCCCGTTAAGATGGCCGATTTATGTCATACTGCAACCTATCAATACACACAGAGTAAAAAATGGTTCAAAACTATGCAAGACTTGCACAGTCTATTGTGGTTAAACACCCAAAGTGAAAGATGCTTCCATAATGCATTACTTGACTATGCAGTATCTTTAATCAATCATAATAACAGACACTTATATAGCACTGGTATCCATCAATGTCGACATCGGTATCTACCAATTTTGACGTTCATGGCCCATGAACATTATTATCCCTAGCCATTGGGACATTTATTTCATTCCTTAAACCATCTCAGCTCCCTGCAGACTATAACGCCTGTGCTGCCGCGTATGTAGCGCATCAAGCTCAATCAATCACATGAACCATCTCTGCCCTCACAGATTTCCATTCACCCCTTGGTGAAGAGAAGCAATTCATTGGCTCAGTACTGTAAAATCATTAATGCAGTTTGTGTGGATTACATAAAATTGCTTTTGCATATTTTGGAGCTCCTGGTAAATGGAGTTTATTGATCAAGAGTGGTCTCCAAAATAATTGTTTGGTGAAAAGAAACATTTTTTTTCTAAGAAAAACATTTATTTGTGAATTTTGATTTATTTGTATTCAAATTTATATGCATATTTCACTTAACATCTTTTTGATCATTACGGATACGAAATTGCAAATAAAAAGACCTTATAAAACTGAGCCGACGAATTATAGTTCAAGTGTCATACTCAAGGACACAAGTGTCATGACCAGGATTCGAACCCACACCCTGATGACTAGCCATCAGAACTTGAATCTTGCACATTAGACCGCACGACACTCCATATTCGTTGATTAACTTCATAAGTTTACGGACAGGGCCCAATTTCATCAAGCTGTTAAAACAAATTTCTTTGCTAAGCAAATATTGAGTGAGGCACCAGTCACAACAATGAAAACTTATTGTAATCTTTGGCTGGTAACCCGTTTCTGCTAAGCAATACTATTCTGTGCTCAGCAAGTTTTGGAAATTGAGCCCAGATCATCTGACACATGCGCATTTTTGACGCACAATTTTGCGCCAAAGTTTTATAAATCATATCCAGGTGAAGCTTTGCCGTTACCCGACTAAGATTGTAAAGTAGTCCATACTTTGTGTATTAAGAGTCCTGTAGGAAAATGTCCACATGAACCCCTTAATTTGGAATCCAACCCACGACATTCACAAGTACAGAGGCCATGCAAGCTAACATCCAACACTTGGTGCAAACATCTGTTGTATTGACCCAAATCACCCGGGCCCAGCTTCATGGCTCTGCTTATCCTAAGCAAAGAATCTGCGCTTACAGAAGCAGGAAATTCCGCGCTTACGCCAAGCAGGTTAGCAGGGAATTTCTGCTTGTGCGCAGTACACGTTATTAGGCATTCTTCGCTTACACGGCTAGCGCAGAAATTCGGCGCTTGCCCAGTAAGCGAAGAATGGTGATCGCAAGCACAGAATTCGGCGATAAGCAGAGCCATAAAATTGGGCCCCGACGTCATCATCACAATAATCTTGATTGCACCATGTTGGGAGTCAATGTCCCTGTGTGTTATACAGTGTAGTGCGTTTACACGCATATATAACTGTTGACCAAAAACTATAGAGCGCCGAAGACGCAAGATGAGGAACTGGAATTATATCTATTGTTGGAACGTGAAACACGCATGGGTGCCATTTCAGCAAGCAAATATTTTGTTATATAATTGACAGCAATGGTCACTGTTTGCAGTCACTAATCTACGGTTGCATCAAAAGAGTTGCTTGCTGAAATGGCGTCCAGTGCACATTTCAAGTTCCACATCTTGCACTTTCGGCGCTCTATAATCTTTGCTGTTGACTCCACAAAAAGATGAGCGTTGCAGACAGTAGCCGTGTGTGATGTCCGGCAAGGGGACAATACTTTGGAAAGTTGTGGGTTTGATTTCCAAATGAGGTGACTGGTTTAAAACAAAAAACAAAACTGTTTGCATGCAGTACAGGTGTAGATGTAGGGCAACACTCATTTTCATATATAATAAGACTTTTGTAAAACTTTATTTATGGATAACTACAATTCTTAATTATGCTATTTTTCTAAAAAGTGTGAACTGGCCACAAGAATAACAAAAATATGGTTCTTTAAATAATTTTCTTGACTTTGTACGTTGAAATTTGTTCAAAATCAACTACAAATCTCGTAGTCAAACTTTATTTATGGATACCTACAGTTCTTAATTGTCCTATTTTCAAGAAAGTGTGAACTGGCCACAAGAATAAAAAATATGGTTCTCTAAATAATTTTCTTGACTTTGTACGTTCAAATTTGTTCAAAATCAACTACAAATCTCAACTACAAAGTCATTAACACCAGGTCATATTTCCGTTTCAAATGGAAAATGAGCAACTGTGGAAATGCTGATCTATAGAATGTTATTTAAAAACAAAATGTAGTTTCATGAGGACAGTTTTTCCCATGTGAATGGAAAAGAGCTGGGCCCAATTTCAGAGAGCTGCTTAAGCAGAAAATAATTGCTTAACAATTTTCTGCTAAGCAGAAATGAGCAGGATACAAGTCACAAGTTGTGCACGTGACATGGTAGTTTGGCTGGTAACATTATTCTGGTAAGCAACATTTTTCTGCTTAAGCAGCTCTATGAAATTGGGCCCAGATGTATGGAATTTAACACGCACACAGCCGAGACTCACAAGGGACTCAAAAGATGAGTCAAGAGGAAGTAGAGATTCTGATTTTGAGATTTTGAGATATTTGCCAACCCCTATGGAGGCAACCAGCAATCCACATGAATAGAAACCTTTTCAACTCATGTTCCTTTAAAATAAAGGTTTCCTCTGGTAGCAATTGTTTTGAATAATGCCAGGTAGTCTTTTTGGCAGTATCACCGTCGGTTGCAGCACTGTGAGTCAACAAACTATTTCCAAAGATTCTTTCTAATTCTAACTTTATCTGTGTGGTTCCCTGTACACACAGTGACTCGGATAATACTTTCTCTCATTTCAAATAAAGGGACCAGGCTTGATTTTTACAAAGGCCCTAAGATTCATCTTACGATGAGTTGTCAATATTGCCAGAGTGATTTGTATCGTGACATCACACTTTGCTTAGCAGTTCAGATTGATACACATCTTAAGATCAATCTTAGTGTTTGGAGAAATTAAGCTCAGGCTGTTTTATCTGTTTAGCCTCAGTTTTCATCAGGTTCAGTTCAATGCAAAACAAAGCAAGACGGTCACGCCAGAATTTTCAAAATAAATTATTGTGGTGACTCTTCCCGTACTAGTTTAACGATATGTTACAAAATATCTTGGCTTGGCAATTTTTGTTGTTATATAATAAGATTTTAGGATATGACAGCTTCGGAGCGTGGATGTTGTGTAGAACTAGTGGAATAATTTCAAAGATGATTGGCGAGTTTATCACCTTCACACAACCCTGTTATAATTTGTCACCAAGTTCTTGGGAATGGTGTGTATAATCCAGACCCAATTTCATAGAGCTGCTAAAAAGTAGGGTGAACTTTTGGCAATTATTCCACAAGTTAATGACCATAAAACTTACTTGGTAAAGAGCACTAGAGAGCTGTTGATATTACAAAACATTGTTAGAAACGACCCCCTTTGAAGTAGTGTAGTTTTAGAGAAAGAGGTGATTTTCACCCACAAAATTTGAATCTGAGAAAGGCTTCAGGCATCAAGCCTTTCTCAGGCACCTGAAAGCACACAATTCTAAGCAACAAGGGTGTATTTTTTCTTTCATTATTTTCTCACAACTTCAATGACCAATTAAGCCAAAATTTTCAAAGGTTTTTTAATTTTATGCATAGGTTGAGAGGATGCTTGTCATTGACAATTACCAAAAGTGTGCCCTGCCTTTAAGATTATTGCTTAGAGATTTTCTTCTTAGCAAAAATAACAAAGATATAATGTGACATGGTATTTTGGCTGGTAACCTTATTCTGGTAAGCGGATGTTGGTTGTGCTTAGGCTACTTTAATGCTTATGCAGCTCTCTGAAATTGGGCATTGATCTCAAAATTACTTCTTACAATTGAACAAAAAGACTCTGTTTAATTAACACAATAAATATATATATTTCGACTTCCTCATTCTACTTTTACAAACAAGAAAATAAAAATAACCTTAAAACAAAAAAAAATCTAAGCAAATTCTTTTTAGTAATTATTCAGGCTGTCAGTGGTTCAAATTGGAGACATTGTCTTCCCAGTGTTTATGACTCTCACATCTTCCTCGCCGTCGGAGTCAAAGTCCTTGGTTAGTTGCTGATACGCATAATCCAACAAATGTTCTGAAGATTTGAGTCCCTCAGACCAGCAGCACAGTCCCTGGCTGTACGCATGCAGTGTTAGAAACAACAGGAAGAATAGCGCGCACAAGGTCACACACATCACCAGCACAGTCAGGAGGATGTGTCCAGTGTAAGGGTGCGGTGTTATGCAGTACACGTCACGTTTAATGTAGCTGTTAGGGCACGTCAGGCACTGGTTGTCGTTCGGACCGAAACATGTCTTGCAGGTTGGGTAGCACGGCCGGCAGGTGTGCACTATTTGCGTTTCGTTCGCGGTACTGTTTCCAGTGTGGACGTCGGTGGAGAGGTACTGTCCCTCGGGGCAGTTGTTGGGCCCAATGTGGTCCTCCAAGGGGTGTACCTCCGTGCCGTACATCACCAATGTCCAGAGCTTGAGGGTACCTAGGCGCAAAGAAGATCTGGAGTAAGCAACAGGCCAGTGTGGAATAGCAGAATGCCGACTACATAACCCACAAGGCTGTACAAGTCTTGGCGCACAGCAGAGGAGGAGGGATTGTCCGTCACTGTGGGGCATGTTTCACACGGACTGGGCAAGCACTCTGTGTGCACGCAAGTACCGTACAGCCCTAGTTGTGGAGTGGCATGTACTGACAGGTGTTGGTGGTCGGAGCAGTTTTGGGGACCACCGCGGGGGGCCAGTGGGTCAAACTCAGTCCCGTAAAGAACAAGAAAGTAGTTTTCGACAGTACCTAGGTAAGAAGGAAATTACATAGATGTGCAAGCATATACGGAGCAGGCATGCTTTATACGTTATGCAGACGCTCTCACAAGTATGTTTAAAAGGCTCTTGATCTGTTTGCAAGATTCAATAAGTCATGATCTTCACAAACAAACACACCCAGACATGTGTTTTATGTTCAAACTCCCAACATAGCCTTGTGGTAGCGTCAATGCATAAGGTTATAGGTCAAATAAAAAAAAAGGTAAAGTGCAAAATATAATAATATTCAATTTTGGAAGACTTGAGCAGAAATAACAAATGATTTCAATTTTGGAAGACTTGAGCAGACAAAACACACGAAATCAATGATGTAAATTTTCCCTCGAGCATAATTTACATGTATTTTTGATTGTATTTATGGAAAGTAAAATACAATGTCAACGCAAGATTTCCATTTTTAATATATTTTACCTTTGGTGCACAGCTAGATTTTAAATTAAAGTTTTTTTGACATGTGCTGCAAAACTAAAACAGGATTATAACACCCTCAGGGAAATCTTGCCTCGAATGCATTTGAGCAAACGTGCAGCCTGACGACGACGGCCAATATTTTTGATAGTATATTTTGCACTTGAAACCTCACAAAGAAACTGCTTAAAATCAACAGCATGGGGGAAAGTACAAAATGCCAGACATAAAATACACACATATGAAATGATTTGAAACAACTAGGGGACCACAACGGGGGTTAAGGCAGTTGGAAACAAAATCTGAATCTGAATCATAGTCGGCAAAGCATCCTAATGGAAACACCACACCAACTTTTGTAAACAAGACAATGAAGAAATTTGATTTTAAGATGTGGGAGGAAAATCCCAAACAGGGAAAAAACCCACGCAGTCAGGTAGGGACTGAAAACCCCATCCACATGCAAGGCTCCGGTCCTGGTATCGAACCGGGGGGTTCACAGAGGCGAAAGGCAGGGACAGAAACCACTGAGCCAACCTGACCTGACAAATTTGAGTTTGTATACTTGGAAAAAAACTAGCATGAAAGGGTCATCAACTAAGAATGTTTTGGTAAACTGGGTAAAAATTTGTGGAAATGTGATAGATGGGGGTATGAGAAAAAAAGAGAGCACTACATGCAAAATGGAATGCGGCCTTTTCAATCACACTCAAAACAAATTTGGACATGCAGCATAGAAAATGGAAAACTTACAGCCTGGGCAATAATTATTAAGGTCTGAGAATGACATGATGACTTAGTTTGAAATAAATATGGGGGAATGGCAGGGGTGAAGGGTGCTTGTGATCTGCGATCAAACAGTGAACTAATTTTGTTGTGTAAAAATGATACGGTGCAAGGAAAATGCCACTCAAAGCTTGCATAGTGTAAAATCTGCTGAAAGGACACGTTAACAGCGTGTTATGATAGCTTTCTGTCTCCTCGTGAAATGTTTCTGGGGGGGGGGGGTTAAGCTGCGGCAGTGCAATCAATAAATAAATTCAGTGTGGATATAGCTCGTAATAATTGGCTAAAAAATGTAAGTTGCAGCAAAAAAGAAAAGAAAACCAAGGGGGTTTTAAAAATTGGGGTCAACACAGGGTAACGGCAGAAACGGCTTTCTATTTTTTAAAAATTTTTTTAGGGGAGGGGGTAAAGTTGTAACAGGCTAATCAAGAAATCAACTTACAGCATGGGTAATGCTTGCAATATAATTGGTAGGTTTTGAAACAAATTGGGGGCCAAAGAGGTGCACAGGATAGGAGTGTTCTCAGCGAGTTTTTTGGCTGCATATTGTTGGTCACCAGATAAAGAGCATGCATGTACACTTATTCATAATATTCACCACATTTGTTCTATGATTCAGGACGGCCGCACTAAACCCAGGGGCCTTTTCTAAACCTAGGCTTAAGGCTCCAGGCTCCGCCACCAATTTTTGGAGCAGTGTGCATTTTGCATGGTGCTTCAACATCAAACAGAGCCCAAAGCTGGAGCCCGAGCCGAGGTTTGGAAAATGCCCAAAGTTTCAATTCATACCCAATTCATCTGAGGATTCTTAAGAGTGTTTCAAAATCCAGTTTCATGCAAAAATGGCAGCCTCGTACTTCAGGCAAATGTACTCATGCCAATAATAATGATGAAGTGTTAAATCAATACCAGCAGTTGATCAATCCAGGCAAATAAGATGACAAATCAAAAGTTGCCTTCCATGCATGAATGAATCAAGTATGTAGGCCAATGAAGAGTTCCAATATAAAAAAAAAAGGTACTGGGGTTGGGAGTACTGCTCTGTGATTGGTCAAGCATCTATAACATCACAATGATAACAGGTGCTTGCAATGCTATGGTAAGCAAGCAGGCAATTTCACATTCTCTTGCACATCTCCATACAGGAACTGTAAAATGTTGTTCGAAAAAAAGGTGATTAAATAAAAAGATGATGACTTTAAATCCAAGTATAGAGAAAATAAAATAATGTCCAAATGCCAACATGACAGGTATGACACATAAACACGAGTACAAAGTGTGAACAAAAATGTGATTATATATATATTTGGTTTGCGGTAACACCATGTGCATATCTACTTGCTAGGTAGATTTTGTTCTTTGAGAACTTGTCTTGCTTTTTATTCTACTGCCGCAGAGTAGAATATTCTCAGTTCTGAAAAGAACTGTCCTGCTTCTTAACTACTACCTGGGCGGGAGGTAGGAAATCAGGCGAGACTACTACTTTCGCTATGTGGATCGGGGGGACTTCTCGTTAATAACTACACTGCCGCAGGGGGGGGGGGTCTTAAAAAGGTGATTACCGTGTATGCTAAGCCAGAAACACAGTTCGCAAGAAAATGTGAATAATGTGGCATCACAGATGGAAGACCAATCATAGCGTGGTACTCCTAACCTTGGGAATTAATTTCGCAATGGAATCTATTTGCAATAAAGTCTGCTTGATGTTGCACTTCGCACACTCCAGCCTTACCATGATTTGAGCTGCTGCCAGTGTTCTGGATCACCAGCGTCCACACCCCCGATGGGTTTTCACCCCACGAGTGCGTGGTCATAAACTCCCAGTTGGAGAAACCCTCAGTTGCGTAGTCCCGCGGCCGGGAGGGAAGCAGCGTGGCCATGGTGCCTAACGGGGACGTCAGCTTGATGTTGAGGTTACCACGGTGATTGAAAGTAAGGGTGATGCGGGCGTGCACCACCTCGACGTGCTGGACGTACTGGGGAGTGTTGGTACATCCACTGGTGTTGAATGTTATCACTAGGCTACCACTCCCTGGAATTTCTCTTTAGAAATTGACAAGACGAGAGAAAATAAATAGTAGTTTAGTGGCCTGACGTGTCGACCCTAGCAGAGTCTTTCTCGAAGGCTAAATGACAACACAACACACATAAACATGTATATAACATGAATAGAGAGAGAGAGAGGCAGAAAGCACACAGAAAAAGCAAGGGGTAAACGAGGCAACGAATGGGGGGGGGGAGGGTTGGAGGGAAGGGGCTGGTTTGACCACAAGAAGTTGGAAACACAAAGGACAAAATCAAGGGTAGGAAGAGGAAGAACAACTTTATAATTAGTGAATGAGGCAGACTAAGAAGGAGGATATATCTGTGGGGAAAAGGAGAAGGCAAGGACAAAAAGATATTCGTCATTTCCTTCTTGGATGTTCAGACCTTCTTGAATGGTCTGGAGGTGCCTTATCCACAGTTTCTCCCTACTCAGACGAACAATCTCTCTGTGGTTACCAAGATGGAGAAAAATGTCAAGCCACAAATCCGTAATTAATCACTTCTCCATGCTCGATAGAATTCAGCAGCGAGCTAATAATCTGGTGGGACAAGATCTGGGCCCAATTTCATAGAGCTGCTTAACGGCCGATTTTGTGCTTACTGCGCGAGTTTCCATTTCATAGCGCTGCTAACCGTAAGCACACGAAAATGAATGACGTAACAATGCAAATCCATGGTGGACGCACAAGCTGGCCGCCTAGTTTTCTTGCTAACCTGTGAAATACGCTTATGCTTAAGCAAATTTTTCTGCTATAGTAGGCACAAAAATTTTGCTTACCGTTAAACAGCGCTATGAAATTGGCCCCTGGCATCATCTCTTGCACCTCGCTAAACGCTCTGTAGCCTCCTTCAGCCTCTTCTACAGGAACTTTCATTGTGTGTGTGCGCAGAAGGTTTGTAACTCAAGTCCCTTCTGTATGCACCTTTACTCGTAGTACACATTATGCCAAATTTTCTCACTCCTTCACTGTGTATGTTCCAAAGGTCACTACTATGAGATAGGCTGCTAGCTTACTCCCTTGTATTGCTGCACTTTGGAACTCCCTACCTGTATCTTGCTTTCCACCATCTTACAATCTACTCCAGTTCAGAGAAATGTGAACAGATACCTTCTCTCTCTTAAAACTGTCTTTACTTTCCTTGTAACCCTCACCCTTGAGTAGCCTTTTGGCCTCGTGTTGGTTGTCTTTTCATAAAAATAATAATCATATTTTGGGTTGAACAAAGAGTAGAGCAAGATTTGAACCTGTGCCCTCCGGATTAACATGCCGGCGTTTCTACCAACTGAGCTGCCTAGCCCTGATGTTGGCGGTCTCCCTATTTTGTCAATATCTTTGTTCAGGGGTCAGAAGCCATTCAACCTTTAACTGCCGTGTTCAAATCCCGCTCTAGTAACGTTTTCTCTGTTCAACCCCAGATTATTTAAAATTTACCCAATCAGTTTCCCTTGTGGTTTAGTGCTTAAAATAATAATAATAATAATTACCGTGGTTGAGATAAGGCATTCTCTGAACATATATGCTGCTCTGGTACTGTATTCCAGGTCCTTGCCATTGTCACCATAGCGTCAGCATCCATTAAACCAAATCCATAAGAGTGGCTCACTGTCAGGGGGAAACAAACAGGCCAGGGAAATTAGGGTGAGGATTATACTGGCAACATGGTTTGATTTTTATAATAGAGTGGCTCAACAGTATTGTACATCATTGAGTTTTTTGTAGACTACATTTCATTTCAATCTCCAAGTTTAGGAACGTTCTGATTGGATCGGATAAGTATTGTAGCGCATGCTCATCACCGTTCCGATCCGTTGGGCCGCCGGAATGTTCCACTGGAATGTTCCATATACTAATGCGTGTATTCACTCATGTGGGATTGCTCCTGTACTTCGGCACAATGATGCAGTCCAGCGGAACGTTCGGGCGGTCCAATGGATTGTGGGCTTGTGCCCACGGGAACGTTCTTTTGCGCCTAGAACAAGCCCGACTTTTGAGACGCTCCCTTAAAAAAAACCTCATCACATATCAACAATGTCATGTTTTTGAAAAAACAGCAATATGCTTTTTCAGATATTATATTATATATTTTATATTTTTTTTGCAACGGAGAATTGCTGATTTCAATTTATCTAAATCTACAGCAGCAATCGGGGTCCAATTTCATGGCTCTGCTTACCGCAAAGTTTGATGCTTTAAGTGCCCTGTGGAGTACATAGTTCTATTTGTTATAAGCACAAAATTCCACAGTAAGCAGAGACATGAATTTCCGCCCTGTTCGAGAAAATATGCACCAGGCAAGGAGTTCCAAAGAGACGTGGAAAAAAGCTTGTTGGAATGGCACTTTGCTCTACATTTTGGCAAAGCGAGAGTGTACGGGTGAGAACAAGCAGAAGCCTGGTTTTACGCTCGAACACCCCGACAGGAGGAACCAGGTTGGAGACACTGGTGACACATTTACCACGAAAATATCTGTGGAAAAGACAGAGGCTGGCTACAGACCTAGTACAGTGCTACTATAATGCTACTAAGAGAAGTATGCCATCTCAGGCTGATGTAAATTGTCTTGCAGAGAACAACGAGTGAAAACAAAAACCTGCAATTGACTTTATAGTATACCTTTGTAGCCTGCACCGTTGGTGATCCAGTCTTGTGCTTGGAGATGTTCTGATCTAGATGTCAAGACGATAATGTGTTGCAAATCTCTCCATGTCAGATGAGGGCTAAAGAAGACAGAAAAGAATAGCTTAGTACTTCATCAAGGACACAAGCCAGACTACCAGTCAAACCCACACTCTGAGGACGAAAGAGTCCAGGGCCAAGCTGTCTTGTGCACTGACATCAAGTTTTGATGGCCGAGTTATCCGAGTGTGGGTTCGATTCCCGGCCATGACACAAATGTCCTTGAGCAAGGCACTTAACCATAATTGCATCTCTTAACCCAGGTTTATAAATGGGAACCTGAGTGAGGCTGAGACAGTATGGTGTTGGATTAACCACTTAGCGGTAATTCAGGCAGCTTGAGGTTGTATGCTCCCCAGTGAGTTGAGAAAGTTTAAGGAATGGTCTTAAAGTTTGCTGATAAACAGGTATAATAATGTTGTAAAGCATCATCCTTGATCTAGCTGATGTGAGCTATACAAGAACTAAGTGATAGTAAATCTTATTATTAATATCCGATAAATATAACTCCACAATATCCAAACACGAAATACACAACAACCCATCCCGAGAGTTTACTTACTTCGCTTGTAGTGCGAGGGCGCACATCCCAGCAGCAAGTGGCGCTGATGCCGAGGTTCCACTGTGACGATCTGTACATCCTAGATTCAGGTCGGTTGTTATCTGAAAACAAAAAAATCTTGGTGTTACCCTCCACTGACATACTATTATACACCCAGCACTTTATGTGTCCTGTTGGAAAAAAACCACTGGCATGTTGAACATGAAACACATACATGTACCTTCCAACATTTGACATCTGGAAAAAGGGACACATACATGTAGTGGAGAGCATATTGTCCAATGCAGGGTCCAGCATCAAGCTGCCCTAGCCCCCGGCAGGGTCCAGCATTTGGGCTCATTTAGACCTGCAGCAGCGGGGCCCAAATTTCATAGAAATGGTGCAGGTCACATGGTATTTGGGCTGGTAACCTTATTCTGGTAAGCATGATTTCGTTATGCTTAGCTACTTTTTTCTGCTTAAGCGGCTCTATGAAATTGGGCCTCTGACTTGTGAAATAGTGCCCCCATCTTACAGTGCCTTCTACTTCAGATGGTGTCTGACACACACTGCCTTTTTTGTTGGTGTTTTGGTTTAATATTAAGTTAAATATATTCCCCACCTGAAAATCATAAAGACCCAGTTAAGTTTTGTAACTAAAAAAATGGGAGAGTCCTGGGGAAAACTTGGCAGTTGGCAGGTATGGAAATCAAATGACAAATTGTGTCAAATACCTGACAATGGGAAATATTCGTCAAACTTGTGCAAGGTGCAGGGTCATTGGCCAAATTTAAAGACTACCATCTTAACAGTATTTCAAAAAGTTTTCGTTATGATCACATTGACTTGTGTTGTAACACTCTCTTGAAAAGACCGATCCATAAAGCTCCGCCCAAAATAACAGCTTTCTGTCAGTAGCACCAATATGGGTCACACTGTACAACAGCGCACAGTAGCACAAATAAAAATGCACGACTGAAACAATGGTGTATGATGGCCGAGCGGTCAAGCACCCATGACCAGGCTCTGGGATTTCTGATTAGAGTCCTGGTCTTTACACTTGTGTCCTTAAGTAAGACACTTATCCATTATTGCTTTGTCCTTCAGATGGGACATAAGGTCATAGGTCCCGCATGTTTTGTAATGCACGTAAACAAAACCCAGTTACACTTATCGCTAAGAGAGGAAGTTTTGCCCTGTTGTTTCTGGCAGTGGCTGCACTGAATGCACCGCAGCACCTTGTAAACCCTTATAAGGTGCTACATGAATCAGTCTCATAATTCAAAACTTTGAAAAACCTGTCCCCAAAAAAGTTTCTCTTTGTTCAAGCGCCTTGAGTACCTTATTGGTAGATAGGTTCACTATATAAGACTCTGGCATTATTATTATTATTATTAAACAATCAAACTGGGGGAAGCTTGTTTACGTTATGCTGGATTTGAACATGTTGAAGTCAGTTTGAATGATCAGCCAATGCAAAGGGGCGAAGCCTAATAACTCAATCTATTTCACGGGGGTTCACAGTTCAATCAAATCAACCCTGGATTTAAAGGCCGAGATTAACACGCCAGCCAATGCAAAGGGGCGAAGCCTAATAACTCAATCTATTTCACGGGGGTTCACAGTTCAATCAAATCAACCCTGGATTTAAAGGCCGAGATTAACACGCCAGCCAACTGGATGCCTGCCTTCTAGAGCCTCTCTTTGAGAGCTTAATTTAACACTGTCTCGAGCTCTAATCACATAAGAGAGGAAACTGTAATTGAATTCTACCCCAATAAGGAAGCAGCTTAGACGAATCTAATTCAGACAGATGTGATATTAACCACCTGCCTCTTAAAGGCACTGTATACATTTGGAAATTGTCAAAGACCAGTGTTCTCACTTGGTGTATCCCAACACATGCATAAAATAACAAGCCTGTGAAATTTGGGCTCAATTGGTCATCGAAGTTGCAAGAAAATGATGAAAGAAAAAACACCCTTGTTGTACAAAATTGTGTGCTTTCAGATAGGAATAAAAACTTCTTGCAAGAAGTTTTTATTATTTTAGTGAAAACTTACCTCTTTCTCAAAAACTTTGTTACTTCAGAGGGAGTCGTTTCCTACAATGTTTTATACTATCAACAGCTGCTCATTACCAAATTAGTTTTTATGCTAATATATATTTTGAGTAATTACCAAACGTGTACAGTGCCTTTAAGGTGAAATTATAATTCACAGCAAACGAGCCTTTCAGCCCTTCCACATTCACAGATACAGGAGGAGTGAGCCGCTGCTGACAAAACGGTCTGTACCTAGGATCCAAATGTTCGGTCTGTTGAAACGATGGCATTTCCACCTTTTGGTTTAAACCCTGTTAGATTACAGGTTCAGGGGTGAGACTCTCACCCCTGAACCTGACTCTCAGAGAGTCATTGCTGACAAAAGGGTCCGGAACTACGCTCTAAATGTTAGAAGGTAAGTTGAAATGATGACAATAACACCTTTTAGTAACCCCTGGAGTTACACATTTCAAGGAGCTTCTGGGAACAGTATCCTCAGCGCTAGAGAAGTAGATCAAAGAGCAGGACTTCTCTAGTGTCAGAAGAAAATAACAGCTACTTCATTTCACCTGGCAGACATCAAAATGTTTGAATTCGATTGAAGTCTGAAATTTCTTATCCCTATAGATTCCACGGAGCGTGTGGAAACAATATCCTCAGAACCAGAGAAAATTGATCAAAGAAAATGATTTCTTAATTTGTTTTCGGAAGAAAGTAACCACTATTTGTGTTCAGCAGGCAGCCATAAACAAGTCTGAAATCAGATACAAGTCTGAAATTATCCAAACCATAGGCTTCAGTGTCTCAACAACCATAACACTATTAGAGGCCATCATTCAGAATGATCAGCATTAAAATATTCTGATCTTTTTTTTCTCCTTTAAAATTGTGGGTGGGCGAGTCAAAAGAAATGACTGAAAATATAATTTTCAATTGAAATAGTAGAAAAAACATTCGAAGGGGAGACAACATCAAGCGCTTCTCACAGATCCTCTGTCATGTTTGTACTGTCCGTTGTAATCGGTAGACTTTGTTTTGTAGTCAACCTCCACACCTGGTGATGGGGAGATGGCCTGTATTTTCTCTTCTGTTTCGACTACAAAGTCCGGGCTCTCCCCATGCACAAGCTAGCAGATCGGGCCGATACGCAAGATTTGAAGGCCGATACGCAAAAAAAACAACCCATAATATATATATATATATATTTTTTTATTACAAAAAACATCAAGAGAAAACCATATAGAATGCTCCAGATTGCACAGTAGGGCTTTTAAAACCAAGATAAACACCAAGAAGAAAACATTTCGAAGACCTTGTGTTAATTCAGCGTGCTTCGGCCAAACTTCCAAATTTAAAAAAAACCCTGGGGAGAACCCTGACAGTTGCATGCTGGAAACCAGGAAAAGCCATTGAAAAATCCTGAGCAGGGAGAGTAGTGATCTAAAATATCTGCTTCATTTGAGGCATTACTTTGTTTTTCAGTGTATAAGAGTATATGTAACAGGATGTTAATATTGAAAAATCTTAATTTGGGGTGGGTGGGTCAAAACAATTTCAAAAAAAAAATCAACATTTTTTTTAACTTTGATTATTCTGAATGGCTGCAATGCTAAGTAGCACTTACAACTTCTTTTTCATTGGTACTCCCGCTGCTGTATGTGGTGGCTAATGTAGACGCACAGGGTTCAGAGTACCAGGGAATCTGGCCCCTCTCCGATACACTGCTGACTGATATGGTGTAGATGGAGTTAGTGTAACCGTCACAGTTGCAGCTGTCTTTGGCACGGCCTCCATTACCAGAAGCCCAGACGAATATTGAGCCGAGTCCATGACGACCCTAGACAACCCAAGTAAAAAGAGGGAGAACAAAAAGGAAATGAAGAAAAATGTACTGTGGCCATAAACTTGCTTAAAGGGTGTGCACAACATGGGAAGAGTGAAAATATAAATGTTCATAGATTTGCATGTAACTTAAAACATATAAAGTTGGTCCTGGTGGAAAACTTCCCTTGAAATACTGCTGCCTGAACTGCTATAGTTTTTGAGAAACGAGTAAAATTATTACTTTTGATTTTGTGAGTCAAAAACCTGATGTTTGAAAACAGTGAAATCATACAAGGTTTTTTTCCCCCACTCTTTTCTTGTGACTCTGAAGACCGATTGAGCTGAAACTTTCCCAGGTTTGTTAATTCACATGTTGGGTTACACAAGATGTGGATACTGTTCTTTGATAATTACCAATGCTGGCCACGTGCTTTAAATGCAGAGTCGAAAGGAATAACAAAACAGTGGTGTTTGAGCTTGTTTTGAAGTAACTATCGCAGACTTAACGGTAGTAAATATCTCTAATTGATACCTTAGTTTTTAACTTTCAAGAGAACAGCTTTAAAACACGTTTCCTGGAAACTGGATGGTACATAAAAAAAAATCAATATTTCACCATCTATTCTGACGACTGTCACACGATGTCTCTAATAAATGTAGGAATGAAACTGACGGAAGTTTCTGCTTGAGACGTTTCATGCGCTATTTTTAAAACATCTTGGATTACTAACTTGTATCTGGAAAGTGTTTCTGTCCATGGCATTACTTGGAACTACTCATATGTATCCACCCCCGGGGTTGGCGGTCAGCCCCCCCCCCCCCCCCCTGGGTTGAAGCTTATATACCCTAGGCTTTTGACGTTTGGCACAGGCTGAACTGTCACTGACTGATAAAGCAATGCAGGCTTTGCAATTCCCTTCAATGTGGATATCTTCTACCCGCAGAACGTCTTCATAAAATGGGCGCATTATCAGCTGCTCACACTGACAGCATGGCCAGGAACCTTTAAGGGAGGGTGCCATGTATAATGTAAGTACAGCGTACATGTAGGTACTGTGTACAAATGCAGTGCATGCAGGCCTCATGCTTCGTTTTTGAAGGAGCAAGGGAGGTGTTTTCTCCTTTCTAAAGGGCACCTCTATAAGGAAATTGTAAATATCTATTGGAATATTTCAAGGGGCACCAAGGCAATGAACCAGGGGCAACGGAGGCAACTGTCTCAGTTGCCTCCGTTAAGTATCAGGCCTGTTCATAATATAAGCTACATTACTACTGTGCAATGTAGGTACAGGGGGATTCATTGTACATACAATGCACTCCCTGTATACCAAAAGAACGCTAATTTCCGAGGCACAGAAGGTGCCTTTGTTTGGGTTAACTGATTTGAATGCATGTACACAATCAACAAATATTAAAAAAATAACTGCAAATAATTAAGTCGTCATCAATAGAGGTATGTACTATGGCAATATCTTTTCAAAGTTGCTACTTTTGGCCGATTTGACCTGAAAATTTAGGTTTAAATTCTATATAGCTATTTTTATAGATTCAAGAAAGTTTTCATTTAAGGAAATGCACGAACACATCCGCCAATAATAAGTTGGTACTTAATTAAAAACTAAAGAAGGATCCCGACAATATCTGATGTCCATGTACAAACAATTTTGCATGTTACATGTAGGCCCCTATTTTGTGCATTGTCCGTGGCAATATGTGAAAGTTTTAGTTTTTAGTATGTTTTTCGTTGTAAACAGCATCATCTGTCAACAATTCGTTCAGAGAAAAAAACTTCTTTAAACAAACAATTGTTCGGCGAAAATCAAGCCAGGCATTTTTAAAGTCTCTTAGAGCTAAAACTGATCACTTTGGATGTCAAACACTTTTCGAAGGCCAGTCATTGAAAAAAATTTGGGGGGAAAAATTGGATCTTCACTTGATCTTAAAGGCACTGAACACCTTTGGAAATTGTCAAAGACCAGTGTTCTCACTTGGTGTATCCCAACATATGCATAAAATAACAAGCCTGTGAAAATTTGGGCTCAATTGGTCATCAAAGTTGCAAGAAAATGATGAAAAAAAAAACACCCTTGTTGTACTAATTTGTGTGCTTTCAGATAGGAATAAAAACTTCTTGCAAGAAGTTTCTATTATTTTAGTGAGGAATTACCTCTTTCTCAAAACTATGTTACTTCAGAGGGAGTCGTTTCCTACAATGTTTTATACTATCAACAGCTCTCCGTTGCTTGTTACCAAGTAAGTTTTTATGCTAATATTTGTTTTGAGTCATTCCCAAACGTGTACAATACCTTTAACCCGACTCATCATTTAACTTTGCCCTGAAATAATTTTTAGAAATTTCATTTCCCTTGTAACTATTCTCAGTGGTGAGAGTCATTGCTGACAAAAAAAGTATATCCTTAGGATCCAAATTTTGTTGAAATGATGGCATTTCCACCTTTTGATGAACCCTGGGGCCGATTTCACAAAGAGATAAGACTAGTCTTATCTGAAGTTAGGGCCAGCAACTGGTCTTAACTTAAGACTAGTCCTATCTCTTAGCATTGCCTAGGACTAGTCTTTAGTTAGGAAGAGTTTTGTGAAATCGACCCCTGGTGTTATAGATGACTGATTTACAAGGAGCTTTCAGGCACTTGTTCATCGGTGCTTAAGTAGATCAAAGAGTATAAATTCTTCTCATCTCATGAATATAACTGCTATTTTTTGTTCACCATGCAGACAATAAAACGTCTGCAGTTGAAAGACTGATATTTCTCATTCCTGTATTTTGTGACTTTTTTTTTTTGTCTGCTGTATTTAAAAAAACAGCGTTCTCCCTTAACAGTGGTCCACTGGCAAAATGCCAGTTAAAACACCTGAGGAGCGGTTAAAATTCAAGTGGTCCAGCTGGTTAGTTCAGTATTGAAAAGCATCCATTTTTAGTATGAATTACGGACAAGTGCATTAGCCAACAGGTCAACTGGTCCTACTGGCTAGTCACTGAAAAAAGGGCAAACGCTGAAAATATATTTTCTCTTTCTTTAGGAGGGGGATTTATATTTCATTGACAGTGAGAGTAAAGCCCGGCAGCCCGCAGCGACAAGCAACCCATAAACACAATCCTGCATGTATCGCACTCAAGAGCAGAAAGGACAGAAAGAGCAGAAAACAGGAACGAACAAGGAGGGCACACTACAAAGTGCCAATAACTCCCTAATCCCCCACATCCTGGTCATGGATTTAGGCATTAATATCGGATTCTACCCACCGTATGCCCATCAGCAAATACTATTTGCACAAGATTTTATTCCAAAGTAAGTTACCTTTTTTCGCCTTCTGTTTTTTTCGCCCCTTCATTTGAGGGTATGTATTTTGGAGTGATGGGGGGGCTTATCAGACTGAGGTTCACCTGTTGTGCTCAATTTCTCCATTATATGATTTGTTTTTCAAAAAACAAAAAGGCAAAACCAGATGTCGGATGTTGACACATTGGGACCCATGTTTTTGTACACTGCTTGGACAAAATGTGCATTAAAGGTAGGGTCATAGATTGGTTTTGTCAAAGTATTGTTGATTTATATTATATGCCACATTTTCAATAAAGATACAATACAAGTCACCTGTGAAAGTTTTAGCTGAATACAGTGTCTACTTGTTGAGAAAATGCAAACAAACTGTCATGGCATTTTCATTAGGAATGTTGAATCCATCCACATTTAGCAAGGTGACAGCGGGTACCATTCACATCTCTGGCCACAGCATTAACAAACGGACACCACGGAAATTTGAATCTCAAAAACTCGCCTTAAAGGCACTGAACACGTTTGGAAATTTTTTAAAGACCAGTGTTCTCACTTGGTGTATCACAACATATGCATAAAATAACAAGCCTGTGAAAATTTGGGCTCAATTGGTCATCGAAGTTGCAAGAAAATGACGAAAGAAAAAACACCCTCGTTGTACAAATTTGTGTGCTTTCAGATAGAAATAAAAACTTCTTGCAAGAAGTTTTTATTATTTTAGTGAGAAATTACCTCTTTCTCAAAAACTACGTTACTTCAGAGGGAGTCGTTTCATACAATGTTTTATACTATCAACAGCTCTCCGTTGCTTGTTACCAAGTTAATTTTTATGCTAATATATTTATATTTATATATATATTTGTTTTAAGTCATTACCAAACGTGTACGATACCTTTAAGGTGATCTTTGGAGAATCAAATTTTGGGCATACTTTGATTGATTTCTAACCAAGGGGGGCACTTCAGATGAAGTAATTTTACGAATGCTTACTACTATTACCATCTTCATAACAAGTAGGCTTTCAAATAAAAAATACACAATTCTTTTTTCAGGGTCATTGCCAAAGTATGGCCATACCTTTAAATCTGTTCTTTTTCCAAGTTTAAAGGGTTTATAAATCCGGTAGAAAATGTGTCTCTCAAATGTGCACAATCCCTAAATTATTCCAGCACAGAACACTTTCTTTAACAGCACAGAATATTTTCTTTCTACATTCATTCTCTTATAACCAACATTCTGTAACTGCCAACCAAAGCCCATTATCTCAACATTAATACCTTTGTAACGCCTTCACAGAATGCCTTCTTAGCCAGTTTTCCCGGGCCGTCCACCGTCTTGCCATCATCATCTGGTCCCCAGCTGGCGCTGTAAATGTCTACGTGCTGCGGCTTGTGACTTAGCGATCTTGCCTCTACTGCGTCTGTTACATCCCCATCCAGCATACGTACCCCTAGGATCACAAACAAACACATTTATTGAACCACATTTCTCTACAATGGAAATATTTCTAAAGACGACTTGGAGTGATGGTATCAAGTTGATAAAAATTAAGGCAATCAGACTTAATATTGTGTTATCAATCATTACCAATCATTTTATTCGGTTTTACCCGTACACCGATGTGTATAAAGCACTGTATACTCAGTACTTTCCCGAGTCCTATGAAAAAATCCATAGACATTTTGCTTAGCAAAAACAGTTTGTGAGCAGCATTTTCTGATAAAACAGCTTTTTTAAATTGAGCCCTGATCTACAATGCGGGGGGGTCTGCTTTTTTCACAGGACTGAGGGCAAAGTACTGAATATACAGCGCTTATCACACATTGGTATGGGGTAAAACACAAAACAATTCTTTATCCCTGATGCAATTATTAATTCTATTTGAAAAAAATTATCTACTGGAGAGCTGTATGAAATTTGAACCTGGTATTTTCAGTCACGATTTTTATACATGTCATGGCCGAGCGGTCAAGTGCACTGAATCAAGCTCTGGTGTATGATCAGCAGAATGTGGATTCGAGTCCCGGTCTTGACCCTTGTGTCCTTAAAGCAAGACACTTAACCATTATTGCTGCGTCCTTCGGATGGGACGTAAAACCGTAAGTCCCCTGTGTTGTGTAAAGCACGTAAAAGAACCCACTGCACTTATCGTAAAGAGAAGGGGTTCACCACAGTGTTTCTGACAAGTTGGCTGCATTAAGTTTGTGCCACAGCACCTTGTAAACTGTTACAAGGTGCTAAACCGTCACAAGGTGCTGTATTCAGTGTAGCTGGACCAATGGCTTGGAAAAAATCTTCCTCCTGTCATTAGGGAATCTATTAGTTTATCTCTACTTCGTAACGCTCTTATAAGATCGCTCGGTTAAACTGACCTGGTCAATATAACCGGGCAGACGTGGGTCGGTTAAACTACCCATTCGGGTCGGTTAAGTTACCTGGGAGGAAAACTTCCTGGGCTGTTCGCATTGGACTTAAAATGGGTAAGTTACCCATTTGCTCGCTTAGTTTACCCAAATTAAGTCCAATGCGAACAGGGCTTAAGACTCACCTCTGTTCATGTTAATTTCTTTTATTCGCACTATGATCTTGATGGAATAGTGCCTTATTAATTTTGTTATGTTATGTTATGTTATAAACATACATGTAAAATGGGTCTTATAATTCTAACCACACATAGCGAGCGCTTTGAGACGCCTTTCAGGTGTGAAAAGTGCTATGCATTAATGATTACAATAATTATTAATACCACGTCTCGAATGTCATATAACTACAGTCCACAGTCCTACATAAATACATGAGCCACGCCGTGCTGCTGTTAAGCCATGCCGGCACTCAGCACAGTCAGCACAGTCCATCAGAGGCAAGGTACCAACACACTCCGCAACGGTAACCAAGGACCCTCTGAGCATAATCCCCATGACCAATTAACTCTAGAACCCTCCGCCTAATTGCAATCTAATTTACACCTCGCCGGCAATTATGCAACCCGATTGATCGCAGGATGTGATGTTTTAACAGCTTGACGACTTTTTTTTTCCCCACTGAGAGCAGGAGGAATTCTTAGCGTTTTAAATCCAATAAATAGTAGGGGGGCAACACTAGGGTCTCAAAAAGTCGGCTTTCCCCATTGGAGTCACAAGAGAACAGTGAAAAAACAAACCCCTGGTTTTCACTGTTTTAGAGCATGGCGTTCTGGTCCCGCGAGATCAAAACTAATCGTTTTACTCGTTTCTCAAAAGCTATAGCATTTCAGGCAAAACTATTTATTGGGAAGTTTTCCACCATGACCATCTTTAAACCATTATAAGTAAGATTAATTTCTTTTCAATCTTACCAATGGTGTACGCAGAGTGAGGCAGGAAAAAACACAAAAAAACCCATAAAAACAAAACCCAAACAAAATAATAAAATTAATAATAATAAAAACAACATATATATAGTGGAATGTGAATTAAAGATTCCTCAAAGAGCTTAACAGTAGAACGAAAACCAAAAGAGTATAATCTCAACTTAATATATATATTTTAAATGATTAACCGACAATGAAGGCATAATATCTAAGACCTTCAGACCAATCTTCTCTTTCCAATTATCCTGTAGGTTTATCTTGTACTTGGTCCTAGCTTTTCACTGAGCTCTTTATGGCTTGTAGACAGATTAATTGGCCAATCAAATTGATAAATACATGAGTACCCAGTGTATGCAGGGAATGTTGGTATATCATAGTGAGTATGCAATAACTAAGTCTTGACATGTACTTAATGTGTAACTCCTCAAGTTAGCAACGCTCTTCACCAGCAAGGCTGTCTATGGCATTAATTCCCTTGAGGTTCGTATAATGAATGGTGATAGATTCATGTAATCTAGTCTGGACATTTATATGTGCTCCCCCCCTTCTTTCTCTCTCTCTCCATGTTCTATCTTAAAGGTACATTGTAGGGTCATAGATTAGTAATGACTCTGATAATTAATGGCATTAAAAATTTACTTGGTAAGAAGTACAGCAGATTTGGATAGTATAATGCATTTTGAGAAACTTTTCACTTCGAAGTACTGCGGTTATGGAAAAATATATCACTATTTATCCCCCAAAACATTTGAATCTGAGAAGCCTTACGTGTAATGCTTCTCAGAGTGTGTATTCCAATGCAGATTATTCTTCCTGCGTGGACATAACCGCTCCAGATTTTCGGCAATATCTCAAAAACGCTACCACCTTTTGAACTGAAATTTTCTCAGGTTAGTTTTATGGTATATATCTACAACTATATAGGATTGAAACAAACAGTGGGTTCCAATTACCAAACGTGTACGATGGCTTTAAAGGTACATGTAGGGTCATAGATTAGTGTTTGTCAACGTAATGCTGATTTATAGGCCAAATTATAAAGAAAGATACAATAATAGTCACATGTGAAAGTTGCAGCTGAATACAGTGTCTACTTGCTGAGAAACAGCAAAAAACTGTCACGGTATTTTCACAAGAACGTCAAATCCATCCACATTTAGCGAGCTGACAGCGGGTACCAACCCATCTCTGGCCGCAGCATCCGCAAACGGACACCGACCCTCAGAAATCTGAGAAATGAGACATGCATGAATTGTTTCTCAGATTCAAATGTTTTGGGGACAAAAAATTATCCAAACCATATTAGTTTATTACTTCGAAGGGAATCCTTTGTCAACTATCAACAGCTGCAGTGCTTCTCACCAAATAAGATTTTATGGTCATAAATTTTTGAAGTATTTACCAATCTATGACCCTACCTTTAACTTAACTCTCATCAAACTTAGTCTTTCTTTCATTCAAATCAATGGAACCAAACTAAGGCCATGTCTGAATTGGTGGCTATGGCTACGACTGTTGCTAAGGTCGTCTACTGCCTAACTGTATGTATTCATACAAGGCACGTTGTGGCCAAACGTTGGACTCAAGCTCTGGTGTTTCTGATCAGCAGATTATGGGTTCGAGTCCCGGTCTTGACGCTTGTGCCCTGCCCCAGTGTTTCTGATATAGTTGGCAGCAGATTGCATAAACCCTTAAAAGGATCTATACAACTCGTCTCATAATTCAACAAGTTTATAGCATACCAGCTGTCTTAACCACAAGAAGCGCTATATTATAGAAGAAGTGATTAGTATTTAGTGTATTAAGGTCCTGGCATCCTCCTCCACAGACATGAGGCATCTTTGCTGCAAATGTCATTAATTTTGACATTGGCAGACGCGCTAATTGTTGTCATCAATTCAAATTCTTGCCGATCGTTTCCCCTCGATGAGGAGTCAACGGCTGAAAATTTGACTTGGGGCTAAACTTGTCACACATTGAGGTGTCATCAAGACAACAATTCCAAAAGCATTCGGGATGCAATGTGTATTTATTCTAACATGGAACTCAGCTGTCCGCTTTCTGACTTGCATTCAGTCAATGAACAACCATTGAAACACCAAACTGTCAGCCTTTCCATTGGCATAAAAATATGGAAAGTATCGTACTACGTGTCAGCGTTCTCCCCATCCACAAGCTAGTGTATAGGGCCCACGCAATTTGGGCCCTTCGAGCTTTTAACTCTCTACTTCTGAAGGATATAGGAGGATTTGCCTATGGTAAGCATCAATCAGGCCTAGTCTGTTAGGGTTAAACCGATCATATATCGGAGCCCCTCCCCATCCCAAGCAACCCTGGTGGCCCAGGGAAAAATAGCCTTACCCCTATGGCTGAGCTTGAACAAGCACAAAATGCATGTTATATAACAAACCTTTTGACTAAAACACTTTATTAATATTTGCCCGAGCGTTGCACGTACACATGTACATAAAATAAACACCCCAAGAGCAAACAAAAAAAATCCAATTAAAATTTTCATTACAGAGCAGCGTTTCATGCTTCATTAAATTCCTTTCTAAAAATCATTTTTGGAATAAAAAATATATATAAAAAGAGAGATGGAAAAAAAATCCAACACCGTTTACGCCAGAGGATAAATCTGAAATGTAATACCCTGTAAAATCATCACCGCCCACTCCCATAGTAAATACATCAAATCTACACCTCCTTACTTTATCAAACTGGTTTACAGGATGTAAGCCTTACTACCTTGTCGTTATGCCATGTAGTTTGTAATTAAACGGAAAAAAAGAGTGGTGACGAGGTCTTAAACAGAGTTTAAAACTGGCAGGGTCGGTGGCCGTGCCTTTATCGCACGGCTCTGACCTTGCAAGGTTTTAAAAGGCAGGTATCAAATACATGATAAGGTTAACTTGAGCAATATGGGAAATTGTTAAATCAGTACACGATGTGAATGGTGACCTTCTGGGTTGAATGGATGTAGGTCAAATCTTGCGGCCATTTGCAGCCTCTATAGGAATTTTGGTACGAGCTGTTTGCAGCTAATATGGCCTCTGAAGGGTTCATACATGTACATATCTCTTGTGATTAGTATTTTACAGAAAACAAGTTTGTTGAAAACAAGAGGATGACATGGGTGCAATCACTGTTTTTAAAAGGTGTGTGCACAAAATTGGTAAGATTGAAAATATCAATGTTCACAGTAAAACAATTTGTTTGAATCTCGCAAGTCCAAAACTCAATGTTTGAAAACATAGCAGGTTTTCACTATTTTCTCATGACCCAGATGACCAATCGAGCTGAAACTTTTTCAGTGTCATGTTCAAGTTGGGTCACATAAGGTGCAAATACCTGTTTTATTAATGAAAACAAATAGTTAATGGCCTGACATTTCGACCCTAGAAGTGTCTTTCTCGAAGTTTGCAACAGCTAATTCTATTGTTTTTTAAATTTGAAAACACAGAGTTAAAGCATGTGGACAAAATTGGTCTAATACTGGTAGTTTTAAAAGAGAGCGGCTTTGCATTGCTTTAATGTCAAGTAAACATTCCAGAAAGTAGTTAGACAATTTTGAAAAACCGACAAGCTGTGGTAGTATGAGCCAAACATATTTATTTCATTTTTCTCCGGGATAATGAATGCAAATAAGACATTTGAAAGGTTAAAAGGTAAGACTGGGGGGCATGTCTCCCTGTATAATTGGTATTTTCCTCCACAAATTTGTTTTGTAATTCATTCATTTCTGTTTACCTTAAGGAAAGGAAGTACAAGTGACTTTTACATTAGAGTTTTTTTTACAAAGTAAATGACCATACCATTGCCCTGCACTTCAAACTGTGACTGGTATCCTGCTCACTTTTGCTTAGCAGAATATTATAAGCAATATTTTGGGCCCTGGGATCAATGAAATATGAGGAACCACAGAGTTGCACTTTGAATGAATGTTTGTACTTTCCTCAAACCCAATAATAACGTACCATCCCTTTAGATGTGATGCAGTGATTTGAGTCCAGTGACTTGATGAATCTGCTCGTGACTACGAGTTCGTCTAACTGATGTCTAAACCCCAATGAAGGCATCAGAACAGTCACTCACCATTATTGCAAATCACGAGTATAGAAACCCTCATATAAATCTACATATGAGAGTTTCATGGAAATAAGGGTGTGTTTTTTTTTTCTTCAAGAAACTACATGTACCTGCTCACATTGCCGAGTTAATATCGGCAGACTTGATACTCTGGTCTCTTATCAGAACAGTCACTCATCATTATTGCAAATCACGAGTAGAAAACCCTCATATAAATCTATGATGGTGTGTGTGACCAAATCTCAAAATGAGAGTTTTTGGAAAAAGTTGGGTTTTTTTCTTTTCAAGAGACTACCTGCTCTTATTGCCGAGTTAACATCGGCAGACTCGATACTCCGGTCCCTTAAAGGCCCTGTACACTTCTGGTAAGATCGAAAAACACAAATGTTCACAGATTCACACACAACTTACATGATTTAAAGTAAGTAATGGTAGAAAGGGTTCCTCAAAATATTTCTGCCTAAAATGCTATCGTTTCTGAGAAATGAGTAAAACAATAGTTTTTATCACGCGCGATATTTTGCAAAAACAGAAAACACATAAGGTCTCTTTTTACTATTTTCTTGTGATCTCGATGACCAATTGAGCTCAAACTTTCACAGGTTTGTTTGTTCATGCATATGTTGAATCACACAAAATGTGGACACTGATTTTGAGCTGTTACCAAAAGTGTACAATACCTATAAGGGCAAGGCAGTTATTCTCTCAATAAAGGGGACCTCGTTGAGGGAATTTCTACTGGAACATTTCCAAGGGGCAACACTGCAATGACCAGTCCAATTGCCTCCATTGCCCCCACGAAGTAACAGGCCTGCATCAGCAGTACATATATCTAGTGATGAAACCAAGGATGCCTCAAAAGTGTGACCTCCTTTGTGGCGTGTTGTGGCCAAGCAGATAAGAACACCGGACTCAAGCTCTGGTGTTTCTGATCAGCAGAGTGTGGGTTCGAATCCCAGTCGTGACACTTGTGTCCTTAAGCAACACACTTAACCACATGCTTCGTCCTTCGGATGGGACGTTAAGCCGTAGGTCCCGTGTGTTGTGTAATGCACGTACAAGAACCCAGTGCACTTATCGAAAAGAGAAGGGGTTCGCCCCAGTGTTCCTGGTTTGATCGGCAGCATATTGCGCCACAGCACCTTGTAAACCATTACATGGTGCTATGTAAAGGACTTGGTCTCATACTTCAAAAACGTAGCTCCACAATACCTTGCAGGAAAATAATGAACGTTAAAGCGCCTTGAGCGTCACTGAGTGACGGATATGTGCGCTATATAAGAAGCCACTATTATTATTAAAAGTGAACTTAAAGGTAGATTACATCATTTGCAGACATGACAAAAAAGTACTTCCAAGTACCTACATATAAACCTGATAAATTTTCATTTTTTTCAAACATTGGGTTTTGAACTCTTGAGATCAAAACTAATTCTTCCACCTGTTCACTCATTTCTCAAAAAACTGTTAATATTACCAGCAAAAATATTTCAAGGAAAGTTTTCCACCATGACCGTCTTTATACCATGTAAAGTTATATGCAAATCTGTGAATATTTATATCTTCAATCTTTCCAATGGTGCGCACACCCCAAAGTGGTCATTGGCCGAATTGTACACCAACAGAAGCAATTAACTTCACAGATGTCACAGAAGCATGTCACGATTTATTCTTGAACCCGACCAAATAGGTGATGGGCTTGGCAATGAATTCACAGAAAAATTGACAATTTTTAAGGAAGTTACATGTAATTCAACGGAACTGAGAAGTGTTGGTTGGGAAGTCCGTCTCCTCTCTACACCCGCCCACTTCTAATGAGTAAAACATATACTGACTTTTTTAAAGAAAAAAGCTCTCTCTACAACATGACAGGATTTCAAACCGAAACTGTTTGTCAGGAAAATTGGTACTTACCTAGTACCAAGAGTAAACCAAAATATTTAAACTCATCATACTGTTTTTTATAAAATCACCAAAACTACATCACATCAAACTTGTTATTTTTTTATTTTATGAGATATCGCCCAACTCACAAGGCCGGACCGGCCACTTCAAGGTGAGGGCTACACTTAACTGATTTGGGCTGTTGACCCAAATCAACTGTCACCAGGGGCACATTGCCACCTACTCCTGGGGCTGAAACAGGGTTGCCCCCTTTACAGTACGTTCAAGGATGAGATTTGATGTCTGTGATCATTCCTGAAAATGGCCTGCTGGCCTGGGTTCCCCCTTATTCTAGACCCAGAACCACCCAGATGTTACAATTCAGGAGGTTTACAGACCCTGTGCAAAACCAGAAATACAAAACTACAGGTTTGGACACAATGTGGACCATTTTTTTCTCCCTTTGGTGACTGCTTTACTTCTTTTAAGAAAACTTAATGCTCAAAGGAGATTTTGAAAAAAAATCTGAAATCAGGAAAAATCCTGAGAAATCACATGCCTGTTTGTTTATTTTATCAAACTAAAAAAGGAACAGAATTTAAAACAAATTTAAAGAAAAAAAGCATGTTAAGTTTTTTTCACTAAAACAAACCAAGTTTGGAGAGACAGCTGAAGGTGGAAACCCACGAGGAGAATAATAGACTTTTATCATGGTATGGTGCAACCATTTTGTTTTATTCTTTTACTCAAACCAATTGAACCACACTGAGGCTAGAAGGGAAAATAGTCTGGCCCCTTTTTATAAATTGAGAATTAAGACTATCAGTGTCATTGTGTATACAGGGAATCAGACAACAATGCCTGCAGTGTGATAAAAAAAGGTCAAACCACCTACTCCATGAGTATACTCAAGGACTGTCAAAACAAGAACTCTGCAAAACCCATTTTCTGAGCTCCCCGTGCACTTGCCATCCCAACTAATGCGCCAACAGACAAGTAGCAAAGCTGGAAGCCCCAGCATTTTTTCTTGGGAATGTTTTGATTCAACTTGACCCCGCGACCTTGAATCACTTCAATGTCTTGCAGACAGCATGGGGTCATGGGGCAATTATACCATGCCTACAGGTCGTCTGGGCAACACCAGACAAAAATGTCTGTCAAATATGAACGTCACTCCATTTTTTGGTAGAGTAAATTTAAAAACCAAAGTCTCCAGGAAGGTTACACATATTTTTATCCGCAGTTTTTCAAACCAATTTAATGTATAGGCTAAAGTAAATGAAAGATCTTGTCTAAAAAACAAATTATAATAAAAAAAACCAGAAAACCGCCCCCATTTTCAATAGAAAATAAACAAGGTTTTGTCCTTCACATTTTTTTTCTTATCAGCCGACTGTACCACCAGCAAGCTTTCCTTTCACAAACATTCCCCACTCATTCTCATCTAAAACTCTCTCCCTAGGAGACTACAAAGGTCAGATGTCCTCCATGATATCATACTATGGTTAGTGTTAGAGACTTGAATGTTAAGCCGTGTTTATATTCAACTCTCTCTGGAGAACGGGGCACTTCACTCAAGACGTTTTCTCCACTCAATATTTTGGAAGCAAGTTGGACTATTTGACAAGACTTTTGACAACTCCTGCGCCGTGGTGAATGTTTAAATGTCATCAAATTAGCTAGTCATATTTTCAAGAAAACAGTGAGCAAAAACAAAAGAGTTCAGTGAGGGAATTCTGTCCTCATTCATATACTCAATTTAATTTGTCAAAAAAATATGAACCAAGTTTTTCAGGCAAATCTAGGGCCAATTATTTTATGTTTTTGGCGAACATCAAACCTTGCCCTCATCACAAATCACCAACAAGACTAAAAACAGTTGACAGATTTCAGTTGTCCCAATGGAAATCTATAAACAGAAAGTTTCCGGTCCAAAACAGAATCAGTGACTTGTTCGAGCAAAAGCTTCACTCCCCTAGGTGGAAAATTCACTAGTCCTACATATCAACTGCAACTTGTGATGTATTACAACACATCTCTGGACAATCAACGAACCAATAGTCCGTGCAAGTCTCGCGAGTATTAAAACAATTTTGGGACCACTTTGGTCCCACATACATTGCTTTAATGCGTGAAGGAAACAAACTTGCGCAGTTTAAATGGTCCCAATGTTTGAATACGTACAAGACTTGCACAGTCTATGCCAAGACTCAAGTTAAAAAATACTAATTTATTCAATCATTATTTTTTCATACCTTTAACAATATCAGCCTCATGGCCATTTTGCCCCCTGAACCATTTATAAGGGAGCATAATACTGGGTTTTTCATGGCATGTCGTGGCCGAGCGGATAAGAGCACCGGACTCAAGCTCTGGTGTTTCTGATCAGCAGAGTGTGGGTTCGAGTCCGGGTCGTGACACTTATGTCCTTAAGCAAGACACTTCACCATTATTGCTTCGTCCTTCGGATGGGAAGTAAAGCCATAGGTCCCGTGTGTTGTGTAATGCACGTACAAGAACCCAGTTACACTTATCGCTAAGAGAAGGAGTTTACCCCGGTGTGTCTGGAAGTGGCTGCTGAATGCACCGCAGCACCTTGTAAACCCTTATAAGGTGCTACATAAATATGGTCTCATAATTAAAAAGAATTAAAAACCTGTCTTAGAATTTTTCTGTTTGTTTAAGCGCCTTGAGTACCTTATTGGCAGATATGTGCGCTATATATATCCTACTGACTAGATCTTCTTCTAGTGAATGTAGTGCCCAGTGAATGCAGCCACTGCGCTGGGTCCTGTTTACATTCAGACAGATCATTCTAACTAGATCAAGGCGCTCTACAACATTATTATCCCTGTTCATCAGGCATACTTGAACCATTCTTTAAACTTTCTCAACTCCCTGTGGAGCATAAAAAACCCCAAGCTGCTTATATCAGCACGAAGGGGTTAATCCAACATTATACCTGCAGCCCTCGCAGGTTCCCATTTATACACCTGCGTTTAAAGGAACACGTTGCCTTAAAATCTCAAGAAATTTTGCTGTTTGGAAGTGTTCCATATCCTTATTAAGAGTTGTTCGTGCAATAACATGCCTTTAATGTGTTATAATTAGTGAATGGTGATTAAAAAAACAAAACATTGCCATCTGACCCCGAGATCTGCCCCGCGAAACGTATACGGATTTCCAGCCGTAAATACCACCGTCCATGTAATGGGCGAAATGCGCGACGAACAGTCGTTACGCTAGTGCCGTAGTCAGTGGCCTGGTAAACCAGTCAGATCTCCTTGCTCTATGGTCAGATGGAAACCGGGTAATAATCTCATTTTCTACCTCGCTCGCAACTTGTAAACCGAGCTAAAGCTAGCTCAGTATTGGGTCCGAAATATCCAGCCGCGTATTTGCAGAACGGCCAGCCGCATATTCAGAATATTAGAACACATGCAGTACAGGGAGGAGACAAACTATCACATTTGGTTCACCTCCCTGTACTGCATGTGTTCTAATCGCCGGCTGGCTATATCGGGCCCAATACTGTGCTAGATTCAGCTCGGTGTTGGATATTTATTGGAATACAATAAACAGATGGTAATCGTAACATTTTTAATAAAATAATTGCTCGGTCGTCGTTCAACAGCTGCGACTGGAAATAAGACTAATAGAATTTGTCCGCCATTTATGGGAGTCAAAATCTTGACTCCCATAAATGGCGGAGCGTTTTGTTTCGCGAAAGTGAGCAAAAGCGAAGCATTTCTAAGGCACGTTTGTGTGGATAATTATATTCTACTTATTAAACATCTTTCCGACCGTGCTCATTATACATCAAACGCTTGTTATAGCCCAAAAGCGCCCAACAGCGCCCAACCCGAAGGCAACGTGTCCCTTTAAGAGAAGCAAATTATGGTTGCTCAAGGACACAACTGTCATGATTGGGAATCGAACCAACACTCTGATGACTAGGCCATCAGAACTTGAGTCCGATGCGCTAGACCGCTCGGCCAGGACGCAAGATTTTTTTTCCTACGAACTTTTTGTCCCCATACGGGAAATTAACATGGGCTGGAGGAGGATGATTCAAAAGAAGTTTGTACACAGTTCGCAGTATGGGGGGACAACAAGTTTGTAGGTAAAAGAAATCTCGCGGCCAGGACATGCCACACAAAACGGGAACACTGAACTTACCTCCAATCCTAGCATTGTAGGCAATACCAACGCTGCATATACTGTTATTGGCAAGAGCGGCTACCTCTCCAGCACACCGGGTACCATGCCTGCAAATCAAGACACCCACGGAAAACAGTTAGTCACAAATTAGAATCCACGTAAACAAGCCATGATTCAATGTCATTGTGGTATCAACTCCAAATCATCTTCTCAAAAACAGCTTGAAAGAAAATAAAAAAGCTTAAACGTCTAGGTTTAATTGTTTCTCATTATTTTTATTGAAAGTATACGCTATTTCAATTTAACTTGTAATTTTGAAGGGTTTCCCCTTAATTTTTTCAGTGACTAGCCAGCAGGACCAGTTAGCTTGTCACTTCAGTAGTCCACCATCTTTTCCACTAGTCCATATTTCATATTAAATAGCGATTCTTTTCAACACTAGACTAGCCACCTGGACAACTTGGTGCGAATTTTGACTGGTCCTCAGGTATTCTACCTAGCATTTCGCCAGTGGACCACTGTTAAGGGAGAACATTGTTTTGATGCATAAGATTTGGAGGTACCTTCCTGACAACATTAGTAAGAGTTCTACAAGGTTAAATTAAACAATTAGAAAAACAATCAAAATGCGTTAATTTGAGTTATCTGAGGCAGGTTTAGTAAGCTTAGCGAAAGACAAAACAAAAACAAATTGGGGAAAATCTATGATGTCCTTAAAGCCAAATATCTTTCTCATGACATACTCTGATTGTGTGCCAAATTCCAGGCTTGTATCATCAAAGGCACAATCCCATCACTACCTGGGCCCAATTTCATAGAGCTGCTAAGCACAAAAATTTGCGTAGCATGAAATTTCTTCCTTGATAAAAACAGGATTACCAACCAAATTTCCATGTGATTTTCAGGATAAGCAAACAACAGCTGAATAACAGTAACAAGCAATATGCAACACATGGAAATTTGGTTGGTAATCCTGTTTTTATCAAGGAAGAAATTTCATGCTAAGCAAATGTTTGTGCTAAGCAGCTCTATGAAATTGGGCCCTGCAGACGTACTACTTTGGGTATCTTAGTGTACAAAAAACACACTGCTATACTATGGGTGATTTAGTGTATAAGAAACATGCTGCTCCTAGAGTCTCCGTGTTTATAATCATTGACAGAAAATAACAATATCTCTGATTAAAATTATTACAGAGAAACTGAATAAAGCCGTGTTTAAACTCTCAATTTACCGCCACCAAATGTGTACTAAGGCCCAACCAATAAGGACTAACAAACAGAAAAACTGTCTGGGATGTGTGTTTGAATATGCAATTACATCTGAGACTGACCAACAAATAAAAGTCTGCCAGTTTATTCAAAGAGTAATTCCGTTTTTTAGCTCCCCACAGGCATGGGGGAACTCAAATTTCTTGTTAGAGTTAAGCGTGTAAAAAAAAGAAATACAAGCGATTGTATCCAGGCACCCGTAAATGCCTCGGAGTTAAAGGCAAGGAGATCTTGCCGAGAATGACCCTCCCACCACGAGCGCACTTCCTGTCAAACGATGTTATATTTGAAAATGCTGGCGAGTTGGGGGCAATTTCAAGAGCAGTTACTACGCAAAGAAGCTACACAAGATGTAGTTTCAGTTTAACAAGACAGTGTATTTTAAAGGTCAAATTCAGTTTTTGTGATGCACTCATTTTCCAATGGATGAGAGTGGATCAAAATGTTACAAGTCTCTAAAAAAAACTCAGCTTAAAGGGTCTGTATACGTTTGGTAATGACTCTGAAAATTAATGGCAATAAAAACTTTCCTGCCTGGTAAGAAGTACAGCAGCTTTGGATAGTATGTTTTTTGAGAATTTTTTCACTTAGAAGTGCTGCGGTTATGAAAAAAGATATCAGTATTTATCCCCCAAAATTTGAATTTGAGAAGAGTTACTGACGTTAATTAAGTACGGTTAATTAAGTGTCTCGAATGGCAGATAAATCTTGTGAATGATTGTTGTTTTGTTTTGATGAGGGTGTATGTGTGGATTGATGGAACATTTCCTTGGTACTTTAAATAGTTACTTCTATTAAAGGGCCTGTATTCGTTTGGTATTGACTCTAAACATTTTGGCAATAAAAACTTACTTGGTAAGAAGTACAGCAGCTTTGGATAGTATAATGCATTTGAGAAACTTTTCACTTTGCAGTACTGCGGTTATGGAAAAAGATATCACTTTTTATCCCCAAAAAATTTGAATCTGAGAAGCGTTACTGACAGTAATGTTTCTAAGATTGTGTATTCCAATTGCAGATTATTCTTCCTGCGTGGACATAACCTCCAGATTTTTGGCAATATCTCAAAAATACTACCACCTTTTGAAATGAAATTTTCACAGGTTAGTTTTATGGTATATATCTACAACTATATAGGATTGAAACAAACAGTGGGTTCCAATTACAAAACGTATACAATCCCTTTAAATTGGTGTAAAATGCCATTCCTTTTAGTGCAAAATTTGTTAACAGCCAAAAGCATTCAATGAAGTAAAATGTTAATGTATGGGTCTGTACATTCTTGTTAAGGGGAATTTTCAAGTGATTCCTAAATCTCTCATTGATATTCAATAAAAACGATTTATAATTTGATCTTTTCAAACAATTCTTGTGTCGATAGTACAGACCCATTTATTGTTGACATCCAATGACGTCATGTTTCAAATTTCACTCTTAAAGAGTATCAAATAAAATGAGGGTGGCCGAGTCTATTTTGTATTTAAGATGAAAAACATTTCAAATGACAAGGTTGAATTAAATAAAACAATATTGAATGCATTTCGTTTGTGCATTGTCGCAGAATATAATCACTTGGTCAATTCTGGCTTTTCCATTAGAATAACCCAGATTTCACCTCGTGATTATATATTCTGCGATAATGCACTCTCATCCATCCAATATTTTGTATATCATACATGTAAAGGTTTCAACACCATACTATCTTCCTTACTTATGCAAATTTATGCAGCATTATAATTAGCATATCCACAGCTTCTGGGTAGGGTTTAGATGATGATTGAAATCAAAGCCATATTTGATTGATTTCAACAAATGTGATCAGTCATAAACCAATCTTCATACAATGGAGAACGTTGCAACATTCAAGACGGACAGCGGTCACTCACATGCATCCAATATTTGTATAATATTATAGAGGTTTCAACAACATACTATCTTCCTTACTTGTGTAAATTTATGCAGCGTTAGAATTAGCATATTAACAGTTTCCAGGTAGGGTTTAGATGAACGAAATCAAAGCAACATTTGATTGATTTCAACAAATGTGATCAGTCATAACCAATCTTAATACAACGGAGAACGTTGCAACATTAAAGACGGACAGCGGTCACTGACATGCTTCCAATATTTGTATAATATCATCACATTATCTTCCTTACTTGTGTAAATTTATGCAGCATTTCAATTAGCATATTCACAGCTTCCGGGTACAGTTTAGATGAACGAAATCAAAGCCACATTTGATTGATTTCAACAAATGTGATCAGTCATAACCAATCATAATACAACGGAGAACGTTGCAACATTAAAGACGGACAGCGGTCACTGACATGCTTCCAATATTTGTATAATATCATCACATTATCTTCCTTACTTGTGTAAATTTATGCAGCATTATAATTAGCATATCCACAGCTTCTGGGTACGGTTTAGATGAATGAAATCAAAGCCACATTTGATTGATTCCAACAAATGCCACATTTGATTGATTCCAACAAATGTGATCAGTCATAACCAATCTTCATACAACGGAGAACGTTGCAACATTCAAGACGGACAGCGGTGTAACATCTAAGCGTGAGGAAAGCGAGTCAACCACACGTTCAACACATTGAGTGTGTAATTATCATCTATTTCTGGCTTAGTGACTGTGTGTGTCACTTCATCGTGATGCTACTATCTCCGTCAAGTTCCCTGTCTTCAATAACATTAAATGTACACAGTTTCTCACTAAAGCAAAAGGGAGTCAGACTATTTTTCCAATTCATCCTTTGTTTGTTTATGAGGATTTTAATGAAACAATATAAACTCAGACTGGCACCCCCCAAACAAAGATACTGACAAAAGTGGGGGACCACCAACATCAGGGCTAGATAGCTCAGTTGGTAGAGCGTCGCCACGTTAATCTGGAGGTAGTAGATTCAAGTCCCGCTCTTGTAAATTTGTCTTTGTTCGACCCAAAATTATTTGGAAAAATAAAAACACAGCTGCACAAGTACGCAATTGATGTTTATATAAATTTTAAAAATTTTAAAATTTCCAAATTTTGGGTTTTTTGTTTTTGCCTGGAAATTTAATTAGTGGGGCTCTTCTTTGAACGTTTAATTTTTAGAGTCACATCATGTTAAAGGAACACATTAAAAAAAAACTTAACAATGTTTAGCCCAACAATACCACTACCTTGCTATCCAAACGGCATGGTTGCTCCTTCCTTCATGGTTGACACAACAAAGAAGCAGGGTGTAGAGGAAACATAATCATTCAGAACTGGGGCTCAACACTTGCGCTACCAGGGAACAGTCATTGAGAAACAAGACAAGCCCAGTAAATCCAGCCCAGCATGCCCATGTGGATTGGATGGGAAGCTAGGTCACTCAAGGTGGAGGGGTAAGTAAAGTACAGATTGGGGTAGAGCCTAGACCACCCATCAGCAAGGAGTGTTTGGAGGCAGTGTACCTGGGGGCTCAGGTAATTGGGTCCACAAATCTCTCAACCCTACAGGAATGGTGGTATGACATTGATACTAGTACATACATACCATCTAGTTTGAAATATATTGCCAATTCAATGGTTACTAACCATGATTCTCATAATGATACTTAATGTGAACTTACGCTCAAATCACGGGTTTGAAACAAAATGCCAATTCAATGGTTACTCACCAAAACGTAGTACCACAGGGTTTCAGCAATCTGGTTTTTATATTGATTCAAATAACATTGACACTTGAGTACGTTAACTGATGCTCAAATCATCTAGTTTGAAACAAAGTGCCGATTCCATGGTAACTCACCAAAACTGAGTACAAGTTTCTGCATCCTGGTTTTCATGACTTGAAAAGTGCTGTTATCAGTGACAGATATCAACAATTTTAAGTCATACAAAATTATTACGAAAACCAAACAATTATCTGCAGGAATAACTGTAATTATTATTATTATCGTTATTATATTTCTGGTGATGAAACCAACGATGCCTCATTTCAGTAAACTTAATCACTGTAGCTTGCAAGCCTGAGGAAACCTGTGAACAAGGGTGCTTGCTATGTGAACCACGAACATCGGGTTAACCGCTACTCTTCTATGGTAAGTGTTTTAGATTCTAGTTCTAGGTTCTAGTACACTACCAATCCTAGTACACGGGACCTTTGGCTTATTGTCCCATCTGAAGGACAAAGCAGTTATGGTAAAGTATCTTGCTCAAGGACACAAGTACCAAGACCAGGATCTGAACCCACACTCTGCCGATCAGCACCAGAGCTCGAGTCTGGTGCTCTTAACCGCTCGACCACGACCACGACACAATGAGAGTCATAAAACCAAAGTGAAAGGATAATCCCTACAACACGCCTAAATAGCATGTTTTCAAGGAAAGCAAAGCCAAATATTGCCTTGTAAGGTTTTGCATTATTTATCAGGGATGAAAGTCATTGCTGATAAAAAAACAGGTCTGAAACTAGCTTCCAAATTTTAGTAGGACTGCTGAAAAATGATGGCATTTCCACCGTTTGGTAACCTCTGGAGTTCTAGAAGCCTCTGGGAGCAGTATCCTCAGATCTAAAAATGTAGATCAAAGAGCATGATTTCTTTATATTTGAAGAAAATAAAAGCATCTTTTTGTTTCGCCCGGCAGACATAAAAAGGGCTGAATTCAGATAAAAGTCTGAAATTTCTTATCCCCGATTTATCTTTAATCTCTTGCCATCCACGTCAGGGGAAATTACGATTCCATTCAAACACACATTTCACCAGTGACAACTTATGATGGCAAGCTTCAACGAGGTTCATATGGGAACATTTTTGTCCCCCCTCTGCATAAGTATTGAATAAAAACAGAATAAAATTGTATAAACAATCTAAATAGGGACTCAACATTTCCCCTTAGATATTTCAAATTAAAACTGAATAAATATTGTATTCTTCTTCATTTAGCTTGATTAATGCCGAAGCTGCAGCACCCTTGAGAATTCTTACCGAAACATGTATTTCAGTTATTATGTATTTCTTATTTTACTTATGTATTGTCATGTATTTTTAAGCACGAGAGCCAAGACAATTTATATTGTATACTTGTATATAGATAGCAATAAACCAAATCAATCAAACAATCAATAAAAAAAACACGGTCCAAGGTGTGTCAGTTATCATTAGATATTATAATAACTAGTTATGTGTTAAACACACAGAAGTAATAATAATAATAATAATAATTGTGCATTTATAAAGCGCCAAATCTATTTTTGTTAAATGCTCTAAGGGCGCTTCACAAAAAGCATAAAAAGGTATATTAAAATGCTTGTAATAGTTAAACGTTATAGTAGTTAAAGGGATTGTATACTCTTGCTAGTTTGAACCCACTGTTTGTTTCAATCCTATATAGTTGTAGATATATACCATAAAACTAACCTGTGAAAATTTCATTTCAAAAGGTGGTAGTGTTTATGACATATTGCCGAAAATCTGGAGCGGTTATGTCCATGCAGGAAGAATAATCTGCAATTGGAATACATTCAAATTTTTGGGAATAAAAAGTGATATCTTTTTCCATAACCGCAGTATTTCGAAGTGAAAAGTTTCTCAAAATGCGTTATAATATCCAAAGCTGCTGTACTTCATACAATGTTAGTTTTTATTGCCATTAATTTTCAGAGTCAGAACCAAACGTATACAGACCCTTTAAAGTAGACATAACTATTTAAAGTACCAAGGAAAGGTTCCAATCAATCCACATTATGAAAACAGAGTACGAGTCGTTGCTTATCCACACATAAACCCCCATCAAAACAAAACAACAGTCATTCGCAAGATTTATCTGCCATTCGAGACACTTAATTAACCGTACTTAATTAGATTTTTTTTCTAATTACAAAACGAGGCCAGACTGTATTGTCGCAGTAAACATGCCAGGATTCCACAACAACCGGACGAGAAATTTAATTAAATTTTTTGATTTCATTATTAGTATTTTGGGTTTTTTGAAGTGCGAGGGGGATAAGGAGAGTCGTTACAAAGGTATGATGATAGCTTTGTGTTTCGGACTGAGGAAAGAAGCGTGGGTGACAGTGGGAAGGCAGAGATGAAGATCTCTTCCATACGCCCCTGGGGAGTTTAAAATGAAGATGTTTCACGCTGCAATTAATGCAATGTGGGCTGGATCTTATTTTATATATATCTACAGACACGTATAGTATAATATTTTTGTTTTCTTTCTCCAGTAATACACATGGATAACTTTGGTTTTCAACATTGGTTTAATTGATTGATCGGAAAAACTGTATTCAAATGTTTTATTACATTTAAATCAACTTCAGCAAATTTGTATTCTTAACAATTTTTCCATGGAAGTGGACATCACCAGACAAGCTAAGCCAGGGCTGGATTTCACAAAGCACTAAGATTCATCTTAAGATGAGTTGTCAGTATTACCATAGTGATTTGTATTGTGACGATCAAACTTAGCTCTTTGTGAAATTTAGCCACTGGGTACAAAAATGAGATACCCTTCATAAGAAATTGTGCATGGGTGTTCATTGGTTGTTTAAAACATCCCCTTCATCGGAAATTGTGCATGGGTGTTCATTGGTTGTTTAAAACATCCCCTTCATCGGAAATTGTGCATGGGTGTTCATTGGTTGTCTAAAACAAAGCCTTCATCAGAAATTGTGTATGGGTGTTCATTGGTTGTCTAAAACATCCCCTTCATCGGAAATTGTGTATGGGTGTTCATTGGTTGTCTAAAACATCCCCTTCATCGGAAATTGTGTATGGGTGTTCATTGGTTGTCTAAAACAAATGTAGCGTAGCAACACTGTTAATGCGCTCACTCATGACCGAGCAAGTCATTTTAACAGACGTTATTAAAAATTAACAAGCAAAATGGCTGATTAACGGAAAACTGTATATTTCCGTTGATATAACGCCAGAGGACAACCGTGAATAATTCAAAGCCCCTTTGAGTGGAAAATTAGAAAATTTTCGGCAACCCAATCCACAGAGGTTTTTAAATTTAAGGGTTGGGATCATTACAGTCTTGACTTTGTAGCTTATCAAAGTAGACATGGCTCCATGGAGTGGCGAGGGCCAAGGGTATAGAGTAACAGCTGGGTAGCAGTTTGCATAATGTTGTGGTTGGATTCAGGTGATGGCTTGTAACATGAGAGCACATGATTATGTTAAAGGGAACGTATAGTACCTTCTTTTTTTTTTTAACTGTTCGATTGTTTTAAACCTATATAAATGTAGATATATACCATAAAACTAACCTGTGAAAATTTCATTTCAAAAAGTGGTAGCATTTTTGAGATATCGCCGAAAATCCAGAGCAGTTATGTCCACGCAGGAAGAATAATCTGCAAGTGGAATACACAATCTGAGAAACATACCCGACAGTAACGTTTCTCAGATTCAAATTTTTAGGGACAAAAACTAATACATTTGTCCATAACCAAATTACTAGTGTAATGATTCTCAAAATGCTTTATACTATCGAAAACTGCTGTACTTCTTACCAAGTAAGTTTTTATTGCCATTAATTTTCAGAGTCACTACCACAGGTATACAGATCCTTTAAAGTAGACGTAACTGTTTAAAGTACCAAGTTATTTGTCCATAACCAAATTACTAGTGAAATGATTCCCAAAATGCTTTACACTATCGAAAGCTGCTGTACTACTAACCAAGTAAGTTTTTATTGCCATTAATTTTCAGAGTCACTACCACAGGTATACAGATCCTTTAAAGTAGACGTAACTGTTTAAAGTACCAAGTTATTTGTCCATAACCAAATTACTAGTGAAATGATTCTCAAAATGCTTTACACTATCGAAAGCTGCTGTACTACAAACCAAGTAAGTTTTTATTGCCATTAATTTTAAGAGTGATTACCAAACGTATACCTTCCCTTTAAGGGCTTTGTGACAGAATACAGGAAGGTTACTGTCTTCCTGGTTGTTCATGTTTGCGTGCTGCTGCGGTTTTTCTTGTTTGTTTTTTGTGGTTTTTTAGAAACCATGGCAGCATGCCAAAATATGAATTGCCAATCCATCACAGGAGAACCAAGTTGAGGAACTAGCCACAGTGGTAAAAAATAACATAGGTTTGTGTTTTCTTTATGGTAGAACACTTTAGCCAGACAGCGATACTGCCCTGATAGAACTGCAGATTTCTTTCCTCCCGTGGTCGTTACAAAGAGACAAAGCCAGACCAACTCACAATAAAGGGTTGAGGAAACGGAGGAAATAACCACAAGAAAGCAGGAAATAATCATGAATTCTTACTTACGATTAGACAGTCTAAAGAAAAATTGAGAATTGAGTTGTGAATATTGCGTAGTTGAAAGTTGAGTATTGAGTAGGTTGAGTATTGAGTAGGTTGAGTATTGAGTACGTTGAGTGTTGAGAATTGAGTGATTGAGTATTAAATATTTGAGGGTTGAGTAGTTGAGTATTTTTCTGTGAATTCACAAACGTTTTGTACATTTACCAGTATATGTTTCACATATCTCTCTACAAATTGTACAGAATTCGCAACATCTGAATTCAGCCTAAAAGGTCACAGTGTGCATCATAGCCAACCATTTGCATTCTTTCCCATTTGGTCTATATTTATCTTCCAGCTTAGAACACAAACTCGCTATTTCACATGTGTCTGGGGAAGACTGAAAACTCTGTCTTTCCAGCTAAACCAACGAAGTCGCTCCCTGCTGCATACATGTACACCTCATCTGAAACTCATAAATACGTGTACACGAGTCACTGCATGATGCAAAAGACATTGGATTTTGAGAGTTATTTATAAATTGAGTTTGAGGGGGGGGAAGTTTTACAGACTTGCACTTCTTGCAGGAAGATCAAAAATTTGACTTATCATTTGCATACGTTCCATCTGAAATTCAAATTTCAAAAGTCAACGCCACACGTTGAGTCAAATTATAGACCAGACGGGGTTTGAGAATCAATACTGGGAAAACTGTCTCTCACAGGGCAGATGATCAGAATGTACAGAAAGTGTCTAGGGGAAAAAGAAGAAGAAAAAAGTTCTGGATCGGTATGGATTTCATGCAATGGTGGATTACAGATCGTCCCGTGGGTAATCGATCACAACACGTGCCAAAATGCTTCAAATTGGCAGCGGATTTCATCATTGAAAACCCCTGGAGTCACGGTGCATGGGTAATAAGGTTCAGAGCACAGAACGAATAATTTAAGATTCTCTGAATGATCGATCACGTTTGTCCTAAAGGGGTGGTGCAAGGACGGATTTTGGACGAGTACATTTTGTGCAACACTATCTTGCTTTTAAAACTTTGATTTTGGAAAAGAATGTAATATTTAAACCATCGAGTATCAGTCGTGGCCGAGTGGTTAAGAGCACCGGACTCAGGCTCTGGTGTTTCTGATCAGCAGAGTGTGGGTTCGAGTCCCGGTCATGACACTTGTATCCTTGAGCAAGATACTTTACCATAATTGCTTTGTCCTTCGGATGGGACATTAAGCCGTACGTCCCGTGTACTAGGATTGGTAGTTCACATAAAAGAACCAAGAACACTTATTGTGCTTCTGGTTCCTGTGTAGCAAGCACTCTTGTTTACAGGTTTCCTCAGGCTTGTGAGCTACAGTGATTAAGTTCACTTATGAGGTATCCTTGGTTTCATTACCAGAAATATGTAATAATAATAATAATATCAACTTTTGAAGGATTATCTTCATTTGAATTGCAGCTTTTCAATCCAACACATTGGACTCCACAACACTCAGAAAGCACTGCGTGTGTCGTGGCCGAGCGGTCTAGATCATCAAACTCAAGCTCTGATGTCTGAGTCATCATCAGAGGGTAGGTTCAAATCCCGGTCATGAAACTCGGTTCTTGGGCGAGACACTGAACTATAATTGCTTCTCATCACCCAGTAATGGGTACCCGTAAGGGAAGAGATTGTTGATGTGAATGATAAGCAACCTGTGCAACAAAATTTGGCTGCCGGTGCTGCATACTCCAAAGGAGTTAAGATGGTTTCAGGAACGCTTAAGGCACAATGAGAACGGGTAGTGATAAGTGTAAGGCACTTTGATACAATGTTTAAAAGCGCCTAATAAATGCCTATTATTATTATTTCATTTTATCACAGCATGCAAAAGAAATATCTCATTTTTCATTTGTGCCGGTAACTCCGCGAGTCGGGCTACGTCCCGTAGCCTTAGATCTCAAGGGTCTTTTTCAGGATCCTTGCTGTTCTAAAAAGGGCCGCCTTCTGTAATATTAGTATTATTATTAAACAGTGATTTTTATACATCAGTGCAGGGTTAAACAATAATAATCATCATATTCCCCTCTCCCCTTAAAAAAAGCATTAAAATGCACAGCAGTGCTTTTCCAGAGAACAAGTGTCTACGACCTTCCTTGTCTGGCGAATGCCAACACAAACACAAATAATGGCAAATGAAAACACAATTATTTTCCAGATAATATTACTTCAGAAGGACATTATTGTCGGATCGACTGGCACTTGAACAGTGTCAACTCTAAACTATTAAGCTGTCAGATTAAAACTTCACTATTTTGAATAGACTCTTTAAAGGGATTGTATACGTTTGGTAATTGGAACCCACTGTTTGTTTCAATCCCATATAGTTGTAGATATATCCCATGAAACTAACCTGTGAAAATTCCATTTCAAAAGATGGTAGCGTTTTTGAGATATTGCCAAAAATCTGGAGCGGTTATGTCCACGCAGGAAGAATAATCTGCAATTGGAATACACAATCTGAGAGTGTTACTGCAGTAACGCTTCTCAGATTCAAATTTGTGAGGATAAAAAGTGATATCTTTTTCCATCACCGCAGTACTTCGAAGTGAAAAGTTTCCCAGAGTGCATTATACTATCCAAAGCTGCTGTACTTCTAACCAAGTAAGTTTGTATTGTCATTACCAAACGTATACAGACCCTTTAAACTTCACTATATAACTCTGTCTCAAGTCCCTAACCATTAACTCTGAAGATTACACCATACACTATCTGTTTTTTCATATGTAAGTATACTTACGCTATAAATAATTACGCACTTGGGGGGGGGGGGGCAGGGGTGCGTACTACCCTGGACAGAGAAAGCTGATCAATCCAGGTTTTCAAAGGACTTCAACTAATAGGCCATGAAATGGTATAGATTTCCTAGGAAATTAAGCCCCTTAGGTTTGGGATGAAATCCTATCTCAGATGTTGTTTTTGTAAATGTAATGTGTAGCCAAAAGGGACAGGAGAACTTTCCGTTCGGAGGAGAAAAAACCCCAAACCCTTTCTTCAGTTTATGTAATCTTGCTGGAAGCAACTAATGTGTAAGGCAGTGGAAGAAATACGACAGCGGGACTTGACTTCTCAAAAAGCTTGACGCAACTTACCGGCAAATTTGTATATCGCTACTGTGAACAGAACCTGGAAGGTTTTTAGATAATGCCATCAGTAACACACTCATGAAAAAAGGGGCTAGGGGTTGTTTATCTTTTTGGGGGCGGAAAAACAGTGTGTTAAGTTCAAGTGTATTTTGTTATGGTTTAAACATCCAAACAAAATACAAGCTAGTTTTTCTCTCCTTTTTTAGCCATAGAGTAGATTTCAATAATTGTTTTAAAGGTACTAGGCCTATACACTTTATACAGGATTGGTAAGGATAATAACATAATTGTTTAATTTCACTCTAAAAGCTTACTGATTATGAAGTTCATACTAGAACAATTTTCATTCCTTTGAAATATTTCCCTCTGAAATGAAGTCATATTCGAGGAAACTAATCTGAAAGCACAAATTTGTTCAACAAGGGTGTTTTTTCTTTCATCATTTTCTTGCAACTTCGATGACCAATTGAGCCCAAATTTTCACAGGCTTGTTATTTTATGCATACATGTATGTTGGGATACACCCAGTGAGAACACTGGTCTTTGACAATTTCCAAACGTGTTCAGTGCCTTTAATGTTAACTTTGATGAGCACATGATTGTGGGGTTTTTTGGTGGCACATTTTGCAATCCGATACAAAGGAAATCATTCATCGTGATCCAATCCACAAACGAAAAAAGTATCTTGTTATTTTACGAGGCATCTTATGTTCAAACATTGACCTTTTTCTGGGGAGATTTTAGGTATTTAGGTCAGACGTGAAGAAGGAAGGCTTTACGTGGGGGCTTCATGAACACCCTTCCTCAGTGCACGGCATAGATTGCCTCCATGTTAACTCCAGGAAACTGTCTTAAGACGTAAAAGCTGTTTTTGTGTTTCATCTCAGGTCTAAACCAACATTAAATAAGAAATCTCTAAGTGTATAAATATTCAGGTTGGATGCACGACGTCCATTTAAGTGTTTTTCTACGGGACTCGTTTTTAAGCACTGGTGGGTAACGGGCAAACAATTTTATGATTGCGGCATTCTGAAAATATATTTTAGTTGTTCGTGTCAACAAAGGATCTGTTGACACACACATAATAGAACTGGACAAAAAATCGTCTCGCAAAAGCAGTAAAAAAAGCATTCAGAAAAAGAAAAGTCAGCCTTAAAGGGATTGTATACATTTGGTAATTGGAACCCACTGTTTCAATCCTATATAGTTGCAGATATATACCATAAAACTAACCTGTGAAAATTTCATTTCAAAAGGTGGTAGCGTTTTTGAGATATTGCCGAAAACCTGGAGCGGTTATGTCCACGCAGAAAGAATAATCTGCAATTGGAATACACAATCTGAGAAACGTATACTGTCAGTAACACTTCTCAGATTTAAATTTTGGGGGATAAAAAGTGATATATTTTTCCACAACCGCAGTACCTCAAAGTGAAAAGTTTCTCAAAATGCATTATACTATCAAAAGCTGCTGTACTTCTTACCAAGTAAGTTTTTATTGCCAGAGTCATTACCAAATGTATATAGACCCTTTAAAACTTTCCAGTCACTTCCGTTATACCCTTGAGTGTCCCCCTTTATGAACCTTCAAAATCCGCAAGACCAAATCCGCTAGGCCAAATCCGGGGGTTTTTCCTTATGATGTTTTAACATCTGGGAATCAAGAACAATAACTTTGCAAGGACATTAATATCAGGTATGAGATTTGACGAATGTGAAAAATTCCTGGTGAAAAAAATGGCTTGCAGGCCTGGGTTCCCCCTTATTGTAGACACAGAACCTACCAGATGTTCACAAATCAGGAGGTTTTACAGACTCTGTACATCACCAGAAATACAAAACTACAGGTTTGGAACACAATGTGGACTATTTCCTTCTCCCCTTGGTGACTGCTTACTTCTTTCAAGAAGATGTAAAGGCTCAAGGTGTTTTGGGAGAAAATCATGGAAGCTGAGGAAACATCCTGAGCAGTCACACGCCTGTACTATTTCAATAATCCCTATTTCTGGCAATGATAGCAAGACGTATAATAGAAACCAGAGAAAACCTGTAAATAGTGATCATGACTGGAACTAACCGCTGGAACTCTGGCCGCACTCCCGTTATTTTAGCCCTAGGCCGTTAACCCCACAATCGTGGCCGAGCGGTCTAGTTCATCAGACCCAAGCTCTGGTGTTGTCAGCAGCAGGGTGTGGGTTCGATACCCGGTCATGACACTCGTGCCCTTGAGCAAGGCACTTAACCATAATTGCTCCGTAAAAAGTTTGGAAGGTAGTGCATTCTGCTCTACCAGCCAGGCTCCTAGTGGATACCCATGCCTACATCCTTACAGACTGTTAAGGGGGTAACCCTGTTTCAGCCCCAGGAGTAGGTGGCAATGTACCCCTGGTGGCCCAAATCGGTTGTGATGTTAGGCGATCTCTCATAAAAAGTACAAACAATTTATTTTAAAAAAATTGTTCAGTCTAATGGTTTTCCCAAATGTTTACTTCAGTTTTTGAATTCCAAATCTCTTAAAATATACCCCCCAAAATAAAAAATACAACTTGGGTTTTGTGAAATTTTTATTTCTATTCCAGCGAACAGTTCTGAGCTACACATGTACAAAACCTGTGTTCTAGTGGAGTTGTTCTTGAACTTCCAAGACCTGGGGCAAATTCCTTAGAGCTGTTTAAGCAGAAAATATTGCTGAGAAATTTTCTGCTGAGCAAGAATTTGCAGGATACCAGTCATGGTACATGTAGCATGGTATTTTGGCTGGTAACCAGATTCTGGTAAGCAAAATTGTTTTGTGGTTAGTTACTTTTTGTGCTTAATCTTTGTACTATGAAAATAATTCTGAGAAGAAAAAAACCCCAAAACTTATTGGTGGCAATAATGTTATCAGATCTTAGAGAAAATCGTGAAAATTTGGGTTACTTGAAGTTCATCCAGTCTGAATCAGTGCTGTTCAGAGCCTGGTGCTTCATGAACGTAAATGCCTCCATGCCCCTGGCCATTGCCTCAGTGCCCTTAAAAATGTTCCAGTACCATTTTTGGATTCCCTCATAAAGTGCCCTTTACTATGAAAAAAAACCCTGCCTTGCCCCGACAAAAACGATTTATCGAACCTGTTGTTCTTTCAAAAACCAATCTTGTACAAAACCGACGATTCCCTCGACAATTTACCTCGAGGAGGTTATTTTCCCCAAAAGTACCGACAAAAAAAATCCTCAGCACCACATGAGCATTTTTGGGACCTTTACATGGTTTACTTGAACACCAGTCACACAAAATCATCATATTGTGACAAACATGCACCAGCCTCACAAAAAATATCATCTTATGCCGCAAACACCGAGTAATACGACCTTGCTACTTTTCAAACCACAACCAACTTAAACAATTGGGGTCATGTGGCGGGCACTGCGCGAGGACCAAAACTTGTGGACCCTTTTTCCCAATAATTCACTGGAAAAATGGCCTTTCCTAGGAAAACTGTAAAGGGTCCTTTGTAATGTGAATCGCCCGTATTCCTTGAAGATGTTTCTTCAACATTGGATGGTGTGATCGAACGAACAAAATTCTCGAAACATACCTTTAAGAAAAATGTTTCTCAAGCACAAGCTGGTTTGAATCGAATATACTCTATCAAATTTGAATGGTTCACTCCAAGGAAAAATAATTCGATCACATTTGTTGTTTTGTGTTCTTTAATTTGGTTGTAATTTGGTTGATTTCTGAATATATTTTAAACTCTTTGTAATTTGACCGCAACTAAGCCTTTGGCTGCAAATGCCATTTTATTGCAATAAACCATTTCAAATCAAATCAAATCAAATTCAAATCGAACAAAACATATATTTCATCCTCACATTAGTTTCATTTATCTGACTCATTTTTCCTGAGCATACAAATTTCAGCAACCAAACACACATGGCTCAATATTCCATATCAGCCTTCAATCTGCAAGAAATATACTTCCGAGTGCTCAAGTTCGCCAAATTATCAACTTCATCTGCAAACAGGAGATTTTTTTGATCCGTCCAGACAGGAACCTTGTGTGGGAAATCCTATTACAGATACATAATTTTTAGATCAATATTTATTTTAAAGGGGGAAAACCCAAAACTTCCTAACTACCGTTGAAGAACTGGAACCCAGACAGAAGATCATGAGTAAGGTCATTTTGTTCCTACTTTCTCTTTGGACCAGTTTTTCCCAGGGGTGTATCAGCTGTCTTCCTGAATAATGTGAATGTACTTCTGAGTAGCATTTCCATGTATTCTGATGATTGAGATCTCAAAAGTCGAACAAGCAGCTGCGGAAACCGCTATGTCCTGAAACAAAATGTTCTCATCCAAACTGTCTGTTTCACTGGTCTGTTCTTTCCCCTTAAAGGTATTGTACACCTTTGGTAATGACTCAAAACGAATATTAGCATAAAATCTTACTTGGTAACAAGCAACGGAGAGCTGTTGATAGTATAAAACATTGTAGGAAACAACTCCCTCTGAAGTAATGTAGTTGAGAAAGAGGTAATTTCTCACTAAACTAATATAAACTTCTTGCAAGAAGTTTTTATTCCTATCTGAAAGCACACAATTGTACAACAAGGGTGTTTTTTCTTTCATCATTTTCTTGCAACTTTGATGACCAATTGAGCCCAAATTTTCACAGGCTTATTATTTTATGCACATGTTAAGATACACCAAGTGAGAACACTGGTCTTTGACAATTACCAAACGTGTTCAGTGCCTTTAAAGGTAGGGTCATAGATTGGTAATATACATTGAAGTTTGCTGGGGACTGGAATTGCACATGGACATGTCAAGGCCACGTAGAACTCTGCAAAACTAAATGCAGCACAGTGCAACAGACTATGGAATTGAAGTTGACTGCTTAATGCAACAAACAACAGCAACTTCTTCCATTTGGCGCATTTTGTTGTATTTGGCAGAGATAAGGTCTTATTATTCTCCAAAACAAGTCTGGCTCTTTCCTTTAAAGGCACTGGACTTGTTTGGTAATTGTCAAAGACCATATTCTCACTTGGTCTATCCCAACATATGCATAAAATAACAAACCTGTGAAAATTTGGGCTCAATTGGTTATCGAAGTTGCAAGACAATAATGAAAGAAAAAACACCGTTATTGCACAAGTTTGTGTGCTTTCAGATGCCTGAGAAAGGCTTCAGGCCTGAAGTCTTTCTCAGATTCAAATATTTTAGTGAGAAATTACCTCTTTCTCAAAAACTACGTTACTTCAGAGCATAGAGAAAGGACAAGTTGTCCTTTCTCTATGTTCAGAGGGAGTCATTTCTCACAATGTTTTATTCTATCATCAGCTCTCCGTTGCTCGTTACCAAGTAAGTTTTTATGCTAATATATATTTTGAGTAATTACCAAACGTGTCCAGTGCCTTTAAAGAGGTGAATGTACACATTTGTAACTTGCACTCATACAGCATTAAAGGTAGGGTCATAGATTGGTAAATACTCCAAAAATTAATTACCATAAAAACTTACTTGGTGAGACGCACTGCAGCCAGTGATTGTTTAAACTATTTTGAAAATGGATTCCCTTTAAAGTAAAACGGTCTGGATAATTTTTCACCCCAAAACATTTGAATCTGAGAAACGAATAATGCATGAATCGTTTTTCGGACTTCTGAGGGTTGGTGTCCGTTTGCAAATGCTGCAGCCAGAGATGCGGTTGGTACCTGATGTCACCTTGCTAAACATGGATGGATTTGACATTCTTGTAAAAAGTACCGTGACATTTTGTTGCCGTTTTCTCAGCAAGTAGACACTATATTTAGCTGAAACTTTCACATGTGAATTTCACTGTGTCTTTCTTTACAATTTTGCCTATAAATCAGCATTACCTCGACAGAAACCAATCTATGACCCTACCTTTAAAGGTGCTAATGTAATTGTGAAGCTAGCTATTTAAGTTACTGGTGAAATTTGTATTCACTACACATTCACAGTCACAGCGAAGACAGTATATAATGAGCATTAGGGTCTTGCAAAGGATGAGTTTTGTTAGTGATCAACCACGTAGCGCTCGTTAGCTGCTCCTCGTGGGAGCATGGTCCCCGCGAGAGTAGAGATGTTTGCGGAATGATTGTGGTATTCAAGTCCCGGGGTTAAAGGTATCGTACACGTTTTGTAATGACTCAAAACAAATATTAGCATCAAAACTTACTTGGTAACAAGCAACGGAGAGCTATTGATGATATAAAACATTGTAGGAAACGACTCCCTCTGAAGTAACGTAGTTTTTGAGAAAGAGGTAATTTCTCACTAAAATAATAAAAACTTCTTGCAAGAAGTTTTTATTCTGATCTGAAAGCACACAAATTTGTACAACAAGGGTGTTTTTTCTTTCATCATTTTCTTGCAACTTCGATGACCAATTGAGCCCAAATTTTCACAGGCTTGTTATTTTATGCATATGTTGGGATACACCGAGTGAGAACACTGGTCTTTGACAATTTCCAAACGTGTTCAGTGCCTTTAATAATCACACAAACAGACTTCGAGATGATACAACTTGACTGTCACAAACCTTGGAATTTACCCAGTACTTCCTTTCTATATTGTATTCAAGTAACCCACCTCCACTTTGAAAACATTCCATATATCTTCATAAACATTAAGTTTGCATCAGGATAAAGAATACAAAGAGCTAGCCAAACAAGGGGCATTTCAAAATGTGGAACTTTGTTCACAGGACACGGGAAAGTACAGAGTAGAGTGGTTAAAACCACAAATGGGTGTATGGGCCAACTATCCATTACAAATTTGTTTATCCTAATGACAAAGTGAGGCGGCTGTTTTGTACCTTTAGTAATTTTCAACCACACATAGTAATCTAACCAAAAAATATTTATAAGGGATTTACCCAAACACAATCCCTGGCTATATCTCAGAGCAACCAATGTGATTTAAACAATATTACATCTAAAACAGTGTAAAAACAGGGTATTTCTCACAATTGTTACACAAGGCAACACCCACTGACGTGAGAAAAGTCCCCTCCTGTTACGATACCATACAAGGATACAAAGATCACAGAGTAATGTAAACAGAAACAATGAGCTCATGATTCAGGGAAAGGTACATGTACAACGCGAACATGATTTCATTTTTCACGCCTCCAACAAAATAACCGTTTCCTGTCCACAGAATACTTCAGTGGTGACATAATCTTCTTGCTATGTTGGAAAACAATTTTGTGGGCCGTCAATATGTGAAACTTTACTTCATAATGTGTACATGTGTGCATATATAGGCTCCTATATTGGAATGCAATTTGGTTGTGAAGGACTTTTCAATTACATTACAGATATTAAAATGCCAAGGACCTTGTTCATTGGCAAGGTTTCAAATTACTTTTGTAGCTGTGTATTTACAGGAAATGTTCATGGTGCTGTTTTTCACTTAGAAATTTCTTACGGAAAGAGGACAAAACTTCTTCATTTACTTTGGAAAAGAGAGAACAGAACATTGCCACTTGCAAGGCTGGAATTTTACAATGCTCACTTCCCAACATGGCCGGTCCTGGCCTTGTAGTCCCCTTAAAAAGTACTCCCTTAGACTTGAGATTTTGCTCCTTTCTCTAAGTTCATGTAGTATGGTTTCTCCCCTCCGAACAGGGCCGTATTTCATAGAGCTGCTTAAGCAGAAAATACTGCTTAAAAACAATTTCTGCTTAGCAAAAATAAGCACGATACCAGCTACAGATAGTACATATGAGATTGTATTTTGGCTGGCAACCTTATTCTGGTAAGCATAATTTTGTTGTGCTTAGCTGCCTTTTGAAGTAATCTTCCTTACAAATCCTATCATGCCTTTTCTCCCACTTAATTCAAAGCTTCCCTCAAAAGTAATATTTTCCAATTGAACAGTGTAAAATCTAGATGTTTTCTCTGAGGCTGTTTTTTTTTTTTTGATTATTAATATTATAATTTTTGTATATATATTTTTTGATGAGACATGATCACCAACAAACTGACAACAAGATGAGGAGAGGTAGATGTCCCTGATGTATCTGTCTAAACATGACATTGTCGTCCGCGACAGACATCTGCCAACTACTACTTCATTAGTTTGAATAAGCATCATTTGAAACATTTCAAAACTGTGTCCATAAAAGGGAAGCTTATATACAAGTAGCTACAGGATGCACCTGGTTGTACTATACACAAACTTTTATCACAGATTTGATTCACATGACAAAGCAAGAAATGCTAGAAACACAACAACAACAACAACAACAACTGGTACAAAGGTTCATTCTCATATGTTTAGATTATGACAAAATAAGAGATAATAAAAATGGCTTTCAACAAAAATTGCATGTATGCGAAGGTCAAAAAACAAACTGACACAAGGTCACAGCTATTGCCATGGGCTTTGTGACCACTTGAACATTCCTCAAAGACATTAATGTTCACCTACTTGTAGAGATCTTTACCAAGGGGAGGCGTAGGGATCGGAGGGGGTCTTACCCTCAAGGGAAAAAGTACATTCAATCCAATCAATATGAATAATAACATGAAAACATGTAATCATTGGGCACTGTTTACTTGAAACATGTGCGCCTATTATTACTGCAATTTTTACAAGTTAAGTTTTTAGAATATGTCTCTTGACAACGAAAAGGTACGATGAATGTACTCCTCAAAGAAAAAATGGTTGGCATAACTTTTAAAGAGTCATCTCTTCAAACTTTCAGGCCTGATGCTTTGTTCTTGAAAGGGCAAGGGCACCAAGGCGTTTTCTCCTTGGTTATAGGGCACCTCTATGAGGGAATTGTAAATTCCTATTGGAAAATTTCACGAGGCGTTTTCTCCTTGGTAAAGGGCACCTCTATGAGGAAATTGTAAATTCCTATTGGAAAATTTCAAGGGGCAGGAAAGTAAAGATCAAGGGCATGGAAGTGATTGCCTCCAGTGCCTCTGATAAGCATCAGGCCTGGGCCCAATTTCATAGAGCTGCTAAGCACAACAATTTGCTTAGCATGAAATTTCTTCCTTGATAAAAACAGGATTACCAACCAAATTTCCATGTGTTGCATATTGCTTGTTACTGGTATGCAGCTGTTGTTTGGTTATCCTGAAAATCACTTGGAAATTTGGTTTGTTTTTATCAACGAAGAAAATATTCATGCTAAGCAAATTGTTGTCCTTAGCAGCTCTATGAAATCGGGCCCTGAACATTTCACTTGGTGCATTAAATGACCTCCAGAAGTGTTAACACATGTAGGTCAACTTGTATCTTAAAATTTACTGCACCAAAGAGTTTCAGGAAAGTGCGACAAGATGGCAATTCTAAAATATTGAATATCCAAGAGAAATTGCGAATGAAACAAAAAGTACTGAAATATAGTACATTTACCCAGCTCCCGAACAAGACAATACATTAAAGAACATTCAATGCCTTGTACCTAGGGGGAAAATAAAGATTGAAATGGTTCCAACCTGTTGATGTTTCCGGGTGAATACCGAGGTTGAGGGTCGGCATCGTTATCGTTCAAATCAAAACTCCCTGGTGCGTCCTTTGTTTTAGCATTTAGGGTTAGCGATGGTTAGAATTGAATGAGTGAGAAGAAAAAAGATGAATGAATGGGAGAGTGGATTAGAGGGAGGTGATATATGTGACACCTGAAAATTTCCTTTTAGATGATAGCATGCTCAAGTTACAAACCCTCCAGTACCAGTCAGCAATTTTTTTATATTTTTTGTTTAGGACAAATTTGGTCAACGTACTGAAATCCCTTTTTAAAACAAAACATATTTGCATGACATCAATTTGTTTGTCATTGCAGTATTGTCATTGTCACATGTCTAAGGCCAGGTAACTTTTCATTGTATCTTTATTGATAATTTTGCCTACAAATCTGCATTACGTTATCAAAACCAATCTACGACCCTACCTTTAAAAACAAATTCTTTGGCAATGTCTTGTTGGGGAAAAAACAGACAAAGATGGGGCGTGGAAGATTTGGTATTGAGCAATGCTATCACTATGTCAGACAGTTTACCTACTTAAAACATTTCCCTCCAACTTGAAAACGAAACTAGAAGTAATCGTTTCAATAACATTTTTTAATGGGAACCTCATCTGCCTTTAATAGGATAAGACCTTTCGTGATTGAAAGTTATTGAAACTACAAAACCGCAAGAACTGAAAGTACATTGAACAAGTTTCATCCTCAACGATGTTAGTGCATGCAGAAGAGGAGGGGAATAGTTCCACCTACGTTAACCTAGGTTCTGTGAACAAGAGTAACAATTGATAGGAAAGGAAAACATGAAAGGTTTATTGTACGTCATGACGTCATGAGAGAGATACACAGCAAAACTAATTATAATCTGTTGGGAACTTTGCAGTATTTATTTGGGATGTTTTTACTTTGCTACACAAGTAAGATGCAACCGAAATATCTTTCTATTGCTGCAGAGTATGTGTACATGAATTTATGGACTTAGAAAGCTTTTATTCTCAAACAGTGTGCAGTTAGCCAGTGGGCCAAATTTCATAGAGCTGCTTAAGCACAAAAATCTGCGAAACAACTGCACTTACCCGAAAAAGGTTACCTATACTATCATGTTTAAGTACTGTTTGCAACTGGTATCCTGCTTATTTTTGCTTAGCAGAGGCAAAGTATACCTTTGTATTTTGGAACCGTTCGATTGTTCTAATCCTATATAATACTAGACAATAAAAGTAACCTGTGAAAATTTCATTTCAAAAGGTGGTAGCATTTTTGAGACATCGCCAAATATCTGGAGCAGTTTCTGTCCACGCAGGTAGAACAATCCGTAATTGGAATACACAATCTGAGAAATGTTTCATGCTGAAACATTTCTCAGATTGAAATATTTTTGAATCCCTCTCTCTAAAACCACATTCCTTAGAAGGGAGTTTTTGAATCCCTCTCTCTAAAACCACATTCCTTAGAAGGGAATTGTTTCTCAACATGTTATACATTATGAACAACTGCAGTGCTTCTTACCAAGTAAGTTTTTATGGCCATTAACTTTTGGAGTAATTACCAAAGGTATACCCTCCCTTTAAGCATTATTGTCTGCTTAAGCAGTTCTATGAAATTTTGCCCTGAGCTTGGCATGAGATACACATAACATTTTAGTTTTCATACTAGCTTTTATCGACCTTGTCTAAAATCTTCCTGAAAAGGGCACTTCATTAAGTAAAAACCGGAAAGTTCATTGGAACATTTAAATCAGGGCAGCAAGGCAAATTAAGGGCAATGGTGGCCATTGCCTCCGAGGAATTCTAGGCCTTCTACAGTTTTTGTTTCTGTAATTGTGTGCTCTCTGTAAGCATGACTGTACAAACAAACACCAAACAAAATAACCTGCTTCATGATGAAAGCAAACAGGGTGTGCAAGACAGTATAGAGTGCAAACGCAGGCGTGTTAGTTTAGAACATAGCATCCATGCAAGACCCCAAACCCTCTCCCATCTTAACCTAGCTTGACTCCGTTCGCTGCAGCTGTCTTGGGGTGATTTGACTTAAAACGTGAAGGAACGTGACATTTGGTCACAAGGATCAACATCTTTCAGTTGGGTATGTGCGGTGAAACAGATGCTAAATACTGAGCTCCGAGAAAACAGGCAATATCTGTAAATAGATTTATCTTCAAAACTTGCTCGGTACTCTTTTTGAATTTAGTGATGATAGTGGACAATTCTAGGGTGCCATGTAAACTTTTTGGCCGCATCCAAATCAAGCAACTTCGGCTATGGCTGTTGGCAGCAGTGACAACGTTAAACAATACACATTTTTAACAATCAGCCATAGCCACTGCCGAAGCCGTTAATTCGGACACGGCATTAGAAATAAAGTTCAAAAGCAAGCGAATCGGTATTACAACCAGTTTTCGACACTTACTCTTGTGCGACTTTTCTCCAAAAACGTATGGTTTGTTTTTGACGGATAAAGCCAAGTTTTGTTTTGTTTTGTTTATAAGTCATTCCCTTCATATCAATGCGACCAAACTGAGACTGCAAAGGAAAATAGTCTGATCCTTTTGGTCATAATAGAAAATTGGTACCCGTTTTTGGAACTGCATGCAGGGTACAAGACAAAGATGAAAGCAGTATATTTATCAGATGAGCAGTACTAATACAAAAGTATCATGAATGACTCTTCACTAATCCTTTCACAATTTGGGGGGAAAATTTCCTTTCAGCTAAAAAAGAAGAAGTGAAGCTGCGCACACATAATTACTCAGAGTCAAGTCAGGCATGAGGGAGGGGGGCGTGAGGGCGCCATTTAAGGGATCATTCACAACACCTGTTTTCATTGGTGTAATCATATCTTGGCTGGGGATCATCGTCTCCACCGTTGACATCATAGCTGGCCACTGGGTCCTGAGACATTCACAAAAGCACAAAACATGTACAGCATGCGGTACAACAGGAACAGTTCCACAAAACACAACGACAGCAGGCCTGATGCTTCTGTTTTTTAAAGGGCAAAGGCACCAAGGCGTTTTCTCCTTGGTAAAGTGCACCTCTATGAGAACATTTCTATGGAACATTTTAAGGGGCACCAAGGCTATGGGGTTTTTAAAGGGCAAGGGCACCAAGGCGTTTTCTCCTTGGTAAAGGGCACCTCTGTGAGGAAATTGTAAATTCCTGTTGGAACATTTCAAGGGGCACCAAGGCAATGACCAGGGGCAACGGAGGCAATTGCCTTCGTGAAGCATCAGGACTGTGACAGTATGCAGAGAATAAATTTCAAGTATTAAAGAAAAGCTTTGCTGAAATATACCAACTTTTTAAAAAGGCATGATACATATTTGGTTTGTTTTGAGTTTTAATCTGAAATCTTACATTTTGAACGTACATGTTCAAGTATTCGTCCTTGCAAAAATGTCCAACTGAAATACCACCTTGTGCAATAAGACAGATGTTACCATCGCAGTTTTGTTCATGTGTATCATCCTGATATGCTAGCTTTTGCAAAACTAAAGATCTGAATCTACTCTTCCAAAAACCAATGATGTATCATACCTTTAGAATACAAGTGTCTGTTCTGTGCAGAAAAATTATGTTTTGAAACCACAATACCACAGACTGCCGCAAAGAACCACACCTTCGAGGCCAGCATGTGGTGCATTGTGTTTTTTTCTGTTTGTACAGTACTACATATGGGGAACCCCCTGGCTTGTGTACTGTGGACTCTCAAAAGTCTCCTGTGGTATTTTGTGGAAAGAGCCAGTTGGGCAGGAGAGTGCAGCAACTTAAAGTGTGGCAAGGTTGACAAGATTGGTCTCAAAAATTTTTGACTTCTGGTAAAAGAGAACACAATCAGTGTGTTCTTAATCGCACATTAGAGCACAGTGCAGTAAACGATTTCCACTGTAAAAGAGAACACAATCAGTGTGTTCTTAATCGCACATTAGAGCACAGTGCAGTAAACGATTTCCCCTGTATAGCATAGCAAAATACTACTCAAAATGTACATGTATCACTTGCTACTCAAGTCAAACATCGTGATTTGCTACTCAATATTGGCATTCAGTGAGCACAAAACAAGTGCAGTCTAAATATTTTGCTATGCAAACTTGCTGGACGAAATCGTTCCCTGCAGTGCACATGTATCGATGGAATATTTATAAATTTCTTGTTCATAAATTCTTAATGAACATTAGATATTTATTCAACTTCAATATGAATACATGTACATACATGTACCTTGAAAACAGGTCGGGAAGGGAGAAAAAGTCTTGCCCTTTTCTGTGTTATCAGAAGAGACATGTAATGGTTTATTTGTATGGAAACATGGAATCCATCAAAGTCAGCCACTGTGTGAAGCCGTGTCCGAGTTGGCGGCTATGGCTTGATCATCGCATGAACACACATTGAAGCATTTGTGGCCCATAGCGACACCCTTAGCAACAGCCATAGCCGCCAATTCGGACATCGCCTTAGTCTTGGTCTGCAGCCACAAGAAGGCACTCTAGGGAGGTTCTAAAGCAGGAGCTCAGCCACTGCTCGCTTAGCAATAACAGACTGCATTCTTTACTTCAAAATATGCACAGAACAGACAACTGTACTTGTATGCCCAAAAAGAACAACTGCACAATGCACACATTTTATACTTCACTTTTTGAAAAAGAAAGACAAAGACATGCAAATGAAATTGAACACATTTAAAGGCAAAGACCTTTCCTTGAGGAAGGAAGGTTTCCGAGCAGAGCATGTCGGGAGAGATACTTGTTTGTCAAGTTCCCTGACTGCAAATGCAATCATACAACACATCGATCCTCTATCATAAAAGGGTCCAGACTGTTTTTCTATTCATCTATACCTTTAGTGGGGCAGACAGAGGAAATATTGTGCCTTTGATGATACAAGCATGGAATTTGGCACACAGGGGAACAAGAAATTTTCTAAATGGCTGCCCTTGTTTGTTATTTTACTGATATTTTTTCATAGGACAAATCTGCGATGACCCTATAGCCGCATGTCTTCCTCGTGACATACTCTGATTGTGTGCCAAATTCCATGCTTGTATCATCAAAGGCACAATCCAATCACCTACCTGCCGTACTATTTGGGTTCATTCATTTAAATCTGAACTAGTTTTCTGTACCAATGGTCCTTACATGGTGCAGCCATCTATCCATTTAACTCAATATATGGCAACATAAAATAAAACATTGTTGATCGTCCTTTTTGGGGCACGAAGTGGGGGTGGGAGGGTGGGGTTTTTTGTGGGGTTTTTCGTGTTGTTGACAAAGAAATCATCAAAATCACTATAAGACTGAGGGTTTGTGTGATTTTGATGTTTTTATTGTTTTGTTAAAAATAACCCATTTAACTCCTAGATGACATTTTCTGTAAAATTTTTCAAAAAATTAAAACGCAGAGTAGCCTAAGTGTTTGAAGAATTGTTCTTGTTTTTGACAACATGAATAACCTTTCTTCAAACATCTTTTGTTTTCCAACCTATAGATTTTGAAAAAATATCAGCTGAAAAATCTGGGATCCAAATTTGACTGAAAAGATCGTTGAAAAGGCCGTTTTTTATGATAAAAACAAAATTATAATTTTTTTTATAAAAATGGTGTCGAGGGGTTTCGTAGGGTCGGACGGGGACGATCGACAATGTTTTTTTTTTATGTGGCCTAATCATACTGAGGCTTGAAGAGAACTTAGTACGGCCCCTTTATATGAAATGAGAATGACATTATCCTATGCTATTATGTATACGGGGAACCTGACAAACACAGCCATAGCGTGATCAAGCCCCTACTGGGCCCGCACCATGACTGCCGAGGTATTCTCTCAATAATCATCATCCAAGTCTTCAAACAATTGATATTTTTCCCTATGAATGACTCATATGAAGGTCGTATACCATGAGAATACAGTCCAGTAATGATTAGATTAAAAACCATTTAGGAATCCACCTGGGTCACTGGGAGACCACGGAAAGAAATCTCCACATGTGGAAATACCACTCTTTATTCAATTAAACGGTTGCCGAATATGTTTGCATAGATTCATCTTTAATGGCTCTGTAGCGGAGCACCAGTCAACATGTTTGCACTTCTTCTCTCCCCCCCTCCATTTTTTTCATTTCATTTCATGTCATTTATTAACTCTGGTTGTGAGGCAAGGACTCTCAGAAAAGCAAACTTAATCACTATACTAGCCAAGAACCCCATGGAGAGAAGACAAGGAATGAAGATTCAGTTTTAGATGTGGGAGGAAAACCCTCAGAGAATTATTCCAGGGAAAACCCACGCAGTCAGGTAGGGACTGAAAACCCAATCCACATAGTGCCCCCGGCAGGATTCAAACCAGGGTCCTAGAGGTGGAAGGCGAGGAAAGATATCACTACGCCAACCCCATCACCCATTTGAAGGCACTAGTCCATGTATGTTAAAATCTTCACCAAATTTTGGTTGCAATTGGACTCCATCCCGAACTCTGAACTAACCACCTAGGTATGCTACATCTTCATCGATTTTCATTTTACATCATAACAAATTCCAAGTATAAGTTTTACTCTTGGGTGAAATGTATACTTACATAGTTAGCGCTAAGATCTGGATGATTTTTCTCAATGCCGTCATCAAGAATGGATACCACCACGTCTTTCCCCGTGTAGCCTTTCTCCCAGGCTGGGATGACGTTCATATCAAGGCCAGGCTGGCGTTGCTAAAAGGGAGACAAAAATGGTAAACTTTACATTGAGTCCCACAATCACTTCTTCAAGCTTGGCCAAATTTCATCGAGCTACTTAACGGCCGATTTTGTGCTTACCTGTACTTACAGTGCGAGTTTCCATTTCATAGCGCTGCTAACCGTAAGCACACAAAAAGGCATGCTAACCTTTCGGTGCTTACTAGTATGAAAATGAATGATGTAACAATGCAAAACATGGTGAACATGCAAGCTGGCTGCCTAATTTTCTTGCTAACCTGTGAAATACGCTTACGCTTAAGCAAATTTTTCTGCTATAGTTAGCACAAAAATTTTGTTACAGTTAAGCAACGCTATGAAATTTGGCCCTGGGCCCAACTTTATAAAGCCTGTAAGCACAAAAACCTGCTAAGCACAGAAAAGTATTGCTTAGCAGAAATAGGTTATCAGCCAAAATTACATTAAGTTTGCATTGTTGTGACTGGTGTGACTGAAATTTGGCCCTGGTGTCGATGCCGATATAAGAAAGTACTGGATCAGCTAAAATGGGGATAAAACTAACTGGAACATACATTGTCTTCTATTACCAGATCAATTGACCCAATTAATGGTCTTATCACCCACGATAAATCTTGTTTGCGCCATTTTTGGAATCAGATTCCCATTACGTTTCTGTGCAGTGCGCATTTGAGACGACACATCTGCGGTGTTAGACATGTAATTTGACTCCCAAAATGGCAGTCCATGGGCAAACAGTGCACGTACATGTAGCCCAGGGCTTGAAATATAACACTGGACCAAAGGCCTAAGGCAATTGATTTTAGCGTGGGGCCAGTAAACTCATGACCGGACAAGTCTGATGGTCTTGTGTTTTTCAATTGAATAATAGTAATACCTCACTACATGTATGTAATATCTTGAAAAACGAAATTATGGTTAAATGTCCACTTTGAGTCTGATCGCTATCGTTAAGACAGATGAGATTTACATCTTCTTAACATGTCTTAGTGCTTGGTCAAAAGAAAGATTTTTCTCATTTTTATTCTGGTATTTAAAAACAAGGCTAGTCCAGTAAAAAAAAGTTCAGCTACAAGCTCTGCGGTCTTGTGGATTTCCCCCACAAATTTGAGCCCTGTAGCCCCACGTGACTGTCAGTGACAATATACTGTACATTTATATTGCGCTTAATACTACGTTTCTAAGCGCTACATTATTTATCTTGCAAGGTATGTGGAGCTATGTTTTTTGTTGTATGAGACCTGTTTCTTTCAGGGCACCATGCAATGGTTTACAAGGTGCTGTGGCGCAATATGCAGCCATCAAACCAGGAACACCGGGGCAAACCCCTTCTCTTTACGATAAGTGTACCGGGTTCTTTTACGCGCATTACACAACACACGGGACCTACGGCTTTACGTCCCATCCGAAGGACGAAGCAATGATGGTTAAGTGTCTTGCTTAAGGACACAAGTGTCATGACTGGGACTCGAACCAACACTCTGCTGATCAGAAACACCAGAGCTTGAGTCCGGTGTTCTTATCCGCTCTGCCACGACTTGCCACAAGGGGTCTAACCCTTCCACGAACCTTAAATTGAGACTCTATCCAATGGGAACACTTAGCTTGCATTGTCACTAGTTCACCAGCTTTTCCATTGATTCATCTTACCTTTCAAAAGTTTAATTTGTATTTATACATGAATTTATACTTGAATTTCAAGCCATACTATATGAACAGTCGGAGCAGGCAGTGGATATTAGCTAAGTTCCGAATGAACAAGCCAGTCACACCGAATGGAAATAATTTGTTTCAAACACCGCACACACAGATCCTTATCATATGTTTGGAGAAACTCGCATCCTTTATCATCCTTTTTTTGCCATGCATACTGCCATGATGCTCCAAAATTCAATATTGGAGTCCATTATGGATAATTATTGGACTCTTCGCTGTGTCAGTTTCCAAAATTATTGATCCCTGCCCGTTTGTCTACATGAGGCAGGGTCGTGTCATGTCAGACAAGGTTGGTGTCTAAATGGAGTCGTCCACGTTGTTTAGAAATGTTTTTGGTTTTTTCAGAGTGGGGGGTTGACGAGTTTCCGTTTTAATTTTGTGTTTATTTAGAAAATTTTCAAATGACGAGGATCTATCAAACAAATATTGAATGCATTTCATCTGTGCATTGTCGCAGAATATAATCACTCTGCGAAATCAGGCTTTTCACACTTCACTCAGCCTCTCCTCTTGAAATGGAACAGTCCAGGTTTCATCTTCTGATTATATTCTGCGACAATACACTCAAAGGCATCCAATATTTGTTTAGTGTCCTTCGGGTGTTTTACTTGACATTTGGCCAGAGGACCAACATTAAGGGAGACATGTTCAGGAACATATTTTCATATTATACTTTGTATTAAGTTCCTTGCCAAGTATTTCTTTAACTTGTTTCAAAATATTGGGGGTCTCCACCAGCTTGCTTTAAAGGCACTGAACACGTTTGGAAATTGTCAAAGACCAGTGTTCTCACTTGGTAAATCCCAACATATGCATAAAATAACAAGCCTGTGAAAATTTGGGCTCAATTGGTCATCGAAGTTGCAAGAAAATGATGAAAGAAAAAACACCCTTGGTCGTTTCCTACAATGTTTTATACTATCAATAGCTCTCCGTTGCTTGTTACCAAGTAAGATTTTATGCTAATATTTGTTTTGAGTCATTACCAAACGTGTATGATACCTTTTAGGCAATTCCCACCACTTAATCATTATAATTTATTTAAAAGTACCAGATGTATATTATTGTCTAAAACAAATTTTTTTAGTAGAAATAAACTGAACAGGGCCCAATTTCATGGCTCTGCTTACCGTAAGCAAAGAATCGGCCCTTATGGAAACAGGGAATTTCGCGCTTATGTCAAGCGTATTTGATTGATAATAGATTGATTGATTGATTTGGTTTAATGCTATTGCTAAGTATACAATAGAAATTGCCTTGGCTCTCGTGCTTAAAAATACATGAACATACGATAGTAAAATAAGAATACATATTTCACAGGTTAGCAGGGAATGTGCGTGCCTAGTCCACGCTACCAGGCATTCTTCGCTTACACAGCTAACGCAGAAATTCAGCGCTTGCCCTGTAAGCAAAGCATGCATGGTGATCGCAAACGCAGAATTCGGCGGTAAGCAGAGCCATAAAATCGAGCCATGAACTGAACTTCATGAATCAATCTTTGAGGACTTTACCCCTTCAGCCCTTGTCGTGGCCATTTTTCCTTTAAATAATTTATTCCTATGAGACCAATTCTAAACCCATGATGGAAGTGCTCTTTACTCAAGCAAAGTGGCCTTGCCTCTCAAGGAATGAAATTTCAGATCTGAAGAGTCATTCAGGATTTTAAAAAATATCAAAGTGAGATGTGGTTTTGAGTTTTCTAGTAACTTGAATCAGCCTACTTCTCCCTTACACTACGGGGATGTGGATACAATTTCAACTTTAAATACTCTACTGCAAAGTATTCCCTTTCGCAAACAAAATACACAATTTGAATGGAACAACATTTCAGGGGAGAACAAAACGTCCAGACTATGCCACTTTGTAGTCAAAGTCCCCTGGCTGGCAATAAACTGTTTGTTTAATCCAGGTTCAAAGAACACTGTAGACTGTACATTTCTTGAAAATGAGAAGAAAAAAAAGTTCCTTCCGAGTCATGACCAGATTTGGAACTGTTGACAGATGGCTAACACAAACAAAGTACAATCCACCCTTTGGATGTAGTTGCAGTCCCCTGTGCAGAACTGAATGTTTTGTAGCTTGAGGCAGTGTATTTATTTAAATGCAAAAGAGCGGTACATTATGTTCATGCCCTTTAGGTTTTTCTTAAAGAATTTTTAAGCACAGACTTTGGTGATTTCTTGAGTTCACCTTGGGTTAGAAATGGAATCAAATTCAGTACAGTACCCAAAGAGTACAGGACTCAAAGAGTACAGGACTCAAATAGTACAGAACTCATAGAGTACAGGACTCAAAATGTACAGGACTCAAAGAGTACTGAACTCAAAGTGTACAGGACTCAAAGGGTACAAGACTCAAAGAGTACAGGACTCAAAGAGAACAGGACTCAAAGAGTACTGAACTCAAAGAGTACATGACTCAAAGAGTACAGAACTCAAAGAGAATATGACTCATATAGTACAGGACTCAAAGAGTACAAGACTCAAAGAGTACAGAACTCAAAGAGAACGGGACTCAAATAGAATATGACTCATAGAGTACAGGACTCAAATAATATAGGACTCAAAAATACAGAACTCAAAGAGTACAGAACTCAAAGAGAATATGACTCCTATAGTACAGGACTCAAAGAGTACATAACTCAAAGAGTACAGAACTCAAAGAGAATATGACTCATATAGTACAGGACTCAAAGAGTACAGGACTCAAAGAGTACAGAACTCAAAGAGAACGGGACTCAAATAGAATATGACTCATAGAGTACATGACTCAAATAATACAGGACTCCAAAAATAGGGAACTCAAAGTACAGGACTCAAAGAGAACGGGACTCAAATAGAATATGACTCATAGAGTACAGGACTCAAATAATACAGGACTCAAAGAGTAAAAGATTACGAGAGTACAGAACTCAAAGAGAACAGGGGTCGATTTCACAAAACTCTTCCTAACTTAGGACTAGTCCTAGGCAATGCTAAGAGATAGGACTAGTCCTAAGTTAGGACCAGTACTTAAGACTAGTCCTATCTCTTAGCATTGCCTAGGACTAGTCCTAAGTCAGGAAGAGTTTTGTGAAATCGACCCCAGGACTCATAGAGTATGCAGGACTCAAAGAGAAGGATAAACTTCAAATGAAGTTGTAATTTTCTACATCGGAAGAATTACACCACTGCAGGCCTGATACTTCATTCTTGTAAGGGCAGGGCAGTTTTTTCGTTAGTAAAGGGCATTTGTGCAGTACGAAGGAAGTTTAACTTTCTACTGGAACATTTTGAAGGGCACAAAGGCAATGTCCATGGGCAATGGGCATGAAGGAAAAGCCTGCCGTGAAGTATCAGGCCCGTCAATGATTGTAAGATATTGTGTAAAAAACGTACCAGATACCAGAGGGGCCATTTTGGATCATTAAGGGGCGACTCTTGCGGGTCCTCATTGTCTCGTTTCCTTCTCCTCTTTGCGACTTGCTGCTCCACCCAGTGCACCTGAACAAAACCATATCCACAACAAAAGGTGAATGAGAGAAAACAACGATTCGGGGTGTCATGTGGCCGAGTGGTTTAGAGCATCGAATTCAAGTTTTGATGGTTAAGTCATCGGGGTATGGGTTCGAATCCCGGTCATGACACTTGTATCCTTGATATTGTGTTTGAAAAGCCTTCGGAGCGCCAAGGCAGCTCAGGGCTGTATACCCCCAGGAAGCTGAGAAAGATTACAGGAATGCTATTGGCCTAATGACCAGGGCACTAATGTAAAGCGCATTGAGACGTTATTGTAAAATGCGCTATATAAGAACTAGTTATTATTATTATTATTAGGAATATAAATGAATAAGATACGTGTGTAAACATGGCATACACAAAGCACCAAGTAAGAAAAAGTAAGTGTGCGATTGAACAAAAACTAACAATCGAAAACCTGAGATGCTTGCTGATTCCTCTCGGTCCACAGATTGAGACCTCTGAACTTCAAAGAGGAGGATTCACATATTTAAACTGTTAGCCACGCCCACTTCACACAAACTGGCTCCAATGATTACCAGAAGCCCGTAGGAATTGCATGGATCTAGTTTATGCTTGATGATTTATGCAAGAAAAGTTTAATAATTGGACTTGGATTCAACACACGTTTCTAAAAAGACTCAAGGTCTTCTCAGAATTATAAGTTTCTGTCATAAGAAATGCTAATGATGAAATGGGTGGTTTTTTGTAAAATTACACGGAACGTTTGCCAAGTTTGGAGCGAAAAACTGTGGGCATGCAGCAGATGGGCACAGCAGATGCGCACAGCAGATGCGCATAAGTGTGACAGGATAGTTCTATAGAGTTCTATAAATTGCAACAAATAAACATTAGAGGTTTGGACAAAATAAAGTAATGTCTCACTTCCCTTAAAGGAAAGCTTCTTTTTTATGACTTTGAAGGCAAAGAATTATATTCCTTAAAAATCCTACATCCACTCAGTCCCTTTCTGTTTATAAAACTAAGCAGGGTTCTCCCCATACACAAGCAAGCGTATTGAGCCGATACGCAAGATTAAAAAAAAAAAAAACATGATATATAGAATGCCCCAGATTGCACAATAGGGCTTTTAAAACTAAGATAAACACCAAGTAGAAAACATTCCGAAGACCTTGTTTCAATTCAGCTTGCTTTGGCCACACATATTATAAACAAATTGGGTCCAGAATGCCCCACAGTTTTGAAAATTCTGGGGAGAACCCTGCCAAGCTTAAAACTTTTTTCTGTTTAGACAAGCATTTGGTTAATTTTAGTTTATGAAAGATTTATAACGTGTAATCGTTGTTGTTGTTTTTACAGTTTTGATTTTGCTTTTTTTTTTAATGGTTGTATTTACGATTAATATGGGCTTGTGATCATGATCATGGAAAAACACACCCAAAAAACCTTTTTAAAAATATTAATAATGTGCAGTAATAGTATTCAGCACAACTTGTGCCAAATCATAAGACCAGGTGAAGTACACATGTATGCCTATACAATACATTTTCAATGTCAGCATTTGACAGCAAGAAGAAAATCATAATAAATACCGATGTGTTGAACGTGATCCATAATTGTATGAATGATACGTGGTTTATGAGGATCTATAAAACCACTGGGGCAAACGACACGCCTGACAAACCCTGTGAGGTGCCTTCAACATCACAATACATCAACCACATCAGTGAATAAAGTCAATAAACAAAACAGCCAGTTCTCCAAAAAAAATCGGCTGTGATTTTTTTTCTTTGCCCCTATGATGCCAAACAGGGATGCTGGCCAAACATAATACAATTTAAAATATAAAAACATGCATACCGCGCAATGTTCAGGGTTCAAAGAGAGACATGGTGCAGACTAGCACTAGTACAGAGGTATGTTGGAAAAGGTTTTAACATTTGTTATGATTTTTTTAGAAAGACTCTGCTAGGGTCCAAATGTCAGGCCATTAACTATTTGTTTACAGTCATACCACAGGTCCTTTTGGTTGGTAAGCAATTTGCAATTAAAAAAAAAAAAAATTCATACACAAATAAATCGAAGCTCAATTAAAAACATACATTTTTTCAAGAAAATGTACCCACACCATCGGCCAATTTCACAAAGAGCTAAGATTGATCTTAACTGTGTATTAATCTTAATTGCTAAGCAAAGTGTGATGTCACAATACAAATCAGTATGGTGATATTGACAACTCATCTTTGAGATGAATCAAAGTGCTTCATGAAATCGAGCCCAGGAGTAAACCCTGACAATTATTTACTTCATGAACTTGAACTCTGGTTGAACTGTCAAGACTACAAACTTCTTTAGACATTTAAAGGTACATGTATAATACAGGATTGGTAAGGATAAAAAACATCATTGTGTACAGGGTTCTCCTGGTGCACAAGCTACATGTAGCATCCCGCCAATATGCACGATTTACAAGCCGATACGCGCAATTTTTATTTTATTTGTTATTATAATTTCACAAAAAAATATCAAGAGAAAACCTTATAGAATGCTCCAGATTGCACAGAAAACCAAGATAAACACCAAGTAGAAACAGGGATGCCAGTGACTCTTTCCTTCAGAGCCGGAAAAAAAAATTGCTGCGAAGAAATGGGGGTCACCGCCCCCCCCCTCGCCGCTCAGACCAAAAAAACAATAAAAAAACATAACAGCGATTTTTTTATATAAAACATAAAGAAAAAGAAAATTTACCCGCGTTGTCGATCTTCCTCATGTAGTCTGATAAAAAATAACCCCCACTGTCTTTCGACTCCAGCCACCGCCAATTAAACCTATTCTTTACCCCTCGATCAATTTGTTTCAAATTAGCTTCTCTTTCAACATCCATAATGACTCAATGTAATGCCAAAAACTCAGTCGGTATGTCTCAATGGTAACGCCAATCGTCCGCGAAACAAAATTCTCAGAGCGATTTCATGTACGGTCCAAAGATCGTGTATGGATGTACACACAAAATACATCGATACATACCATACGGCACCACGCACACATTCGACAGAAAAGTCTAGTCTTCGCTCAATACTTCCGGCATTTATACATGTACGAACGCTTGAGGGCGCTTTCAAAACATTATCATTAAACACGAGTCGCTCCAAACGAGCGCCGGAAATCTGTTTTCAATAAAATATATTTTCTCCGGCCTGATGAAACACGGAGCGCAGGAAAAATTTGGGGAAAATTTGAAAAAGCCGGAATTCCGGCAATAGCCGGAAAACTGGCATCCCTGCAAGTAGAAAACATGTTTCAGAAGACCTTGTTTCAATTCAGCGTGGGTCCAGAATGCCCCACCGGGGAGAACCCTGGTGTCATTTTAGTCTGAAATCTTACTGATTATGAAGTTCATAATAGAACCATTTTTTTCTGCGAAATATTTCCCCTCTGAAATGAAGTCAAACATGTATGCCAGAAAACTGAATCTGAAAACTTTTTTTAAAAAATGCGATAGTCAGCTGATTTCGGTTGTTGTACAACCAAAATTAAGGTCAATGTGTTAACATGCTGAAAATTGAGCATGGTTTTTCACTATTTTCTCCTGACACACACAACGGATTAAGCCCAATTTTTCACAGGCTTTATTTCATGTATGTCATGTATATGGTTGGTCACACAAAACATGAACACTATCTGCGACTTTTTTGTCAGCTCTACCAATCCTGTATCATACCTTTAAAATTAGCAATTTGTCATTCGAAAACCCAATCAACTGTCCCCCCATGAAATACACATGAAGTTTTCACAGGTTGGTTCATGACGTTGTTCAAGACAATTTATCACTGCAGAGCAGGTCCCTTGCCAGTGGAAATTCCATACATTCAGAACACAGTTCTATGATCAATGGCAGAGAGAATCATTTGCCTACACACATTCTTTACATGTATGTAAATTATTATTATTCTTATTACATATTTTTGATAATGAAATCAAGGATACCTCTTATGTGAACTTAATCGCAAGCCTGAGGAAACCTGTAAACAAGGATGCTTGCTATGTGAACCAGAAACACCAGGGTTAACCCCTACTCTTCCAAGATAATTGTTCTGGGTTCTTTTAGGTGGACAGGCACTACCACTCCTAGTACCTGGGGACTGGGATTGCACAAGAACATGTCAAGGCCTTGTAGAACCCTGCTAAACTACAGTAAATTCAGTGAACAGAGTATGGAATTGAAGGTGACTGCTAAATGCCACAAACAACAACAACTTCTTCCATTTGGCACATTTTGTTGTATTTGGCAGGGCTCTTTCCTTAACCCTAACCCCCATCAGGGTCCCTCCACATACCCTGCCAAATACAACAGAATGCAACACAGTTGAAATGAGAACCATGCCAAATGCAACAAAATGCAACAAGGGATTTTGTTGCATTGTGCAGGCATGTTGTTTGTGTTAGGACTGAGCATGGGGGTTTGCCCTGCTAAATGCAACAGTATGCACATTTGTGTAGCGGTGACTACATCAAAATGCAACACCAATGAAGTCACTTGACTGCTAAATGCAACAAATTCAGTCAAAGAATGACATCTGAGTTGACTGCCAAATGCAATCAGATTACAACAACTTTTACCATTTGGTGCTAAATTGTTGTATTTAGCATGGTTAGGGTTAAAAGAGATTAATGTACACATTTGTAACTTGCACTCATACAGCATTAAAGGTAGGGTCATAGACTGGTAAATACTCCAAAAATTTATGACCATAAAAACTTACTTAGTGAGAAGCACTTCAGCTGTTGATAGTAAACTATTTTGAAAAAGGATTCCCTTTGAAGTAATATGGTTTAGATAAAATTATCACCCCAAAACATTTTAATCTGAGAAACGATTCATGCATGAATCATTTTTCAGATTTGTGAGGGTTGGTGTCCTTTCGCGAATGCTGCAGCCAGAGAAGCAGTTGGACTACCCGCTGTCACCTCGCTAAACGTGAATGGATTTGACGTTCGAGTGAAAATACCGTGACAGTTTTTTTTTGCTGTTTTTTCAGCAACCAGACACTGTATTCAGCTGAAACTTTCACATTTGACTTTTGTTATATCTTTCTTTATAGTTTTGCCTCTAAATCAGCATCATGTTGACAAAAACCAGTCTATGGCCAAACCTTTATGTACACGTAAGCGACATCGTTCATATACATCGGTGACTAAATCTACTACAGAATGCCCAGTGTATGGTTATATGGCACACATTTCAAACTCAGGAAATGAGTACAATTTCCTCAGGCTCGGAGCAAGAGCCGCGATTAAAAATATCACATTATTGCACTATTTTTAATTTCCCTCTAAATGCCATTTCTTATCACAGACAAAAACTGCAGGAATGTGAAATGCCAAAGGGCCTTATTTGTTTCCTTAGCTGTTTTTTTTATTGGATTTTTTTTAACTGGTGGGAAAGTGCAGGGCTTTGTACTCTCTTTGTCAAATGTCTTATGTTCGTGCAACTGAAACATTCTGTGACCAATTTTCATAATGCCTGACTGCTTTAATTCATAATGTACTATGTACTTCACTGACACCCCCCCCCCCTATTGCACACATAAAATTAATGAATGTGTGTAAAACTTTTGGAGCTGTTTCCATCTTTGTTCAACTTGTGAGTATCTGTGGGGACGCGCTTAAAGGGACACGTTGCCTTGGATTGGGCGAGTTGGTCTATGAAAGGGTTTTTAACCATTTGTTATAAAATGCTTTAAGGCTAGAAAGATGTTTTAAAAGTCGAATACAATGATCCACACAAAATATGCCTCAAACAAAGGCCCCGAATGACTTCTAGAACTAACACGGCACGCCATTTTGTAGAGCCAAATTTTTGACTCCACAAAATGGGGGACAGTGTTAGTTTGCAAAGTGAAAGGAAAACCACGCAATTTCGAGACATGTTTGTGTGGATCATTGTATTCTACTTTTAAAACATCTTTCTAACCATATTCATTTTATATCAAACGGTTTCAAACGCTTTTCATAGACCAACTCGCCCGATCCAAGGCAACGTGTCCCTTTAAATTCTCTTCCTCTCAAAATAAAATAATTTATGTTTTAAAACGATCATTCAATATCATCATCATAGGCTGCAGTTTTGAACGATAGACAAACTGTATGCCTGCCTGCAACATGATCAATGTATGTACATGTAAAGCCTACTGTACAGTAAATGTAGTTATGGGCAAAGTACAATGTACATTAGTAGAGTACATTGTATGTACTCAATGGTGTGCAGTTCAATACACAACCTGTGCAGTTAAATTGTTGCAAATGTTTGGTTTTAACTCACTTTAGGAGTACTGGTGTACATGTACATATGTACGTAGGCCCTACTGTGTGTAACTACAGGATGAACGTGATACTGATAAAGACAAAATGTCAGATTGCACAACCATCATAGACCAGGATTTAGAAATTTCTTCCTATAAAAGAAAGATACTGAAAACTTGACATACGTGTACAATGTTCAGAACAAAGATATTCTTACTATTTTCATGCCAAAGATAATTTCCATGTTGTTGTTTTAAAAAAACACTTGATTAAAGGAAGACTGTGGTCATGATCATAGCAAGCCATAGTGTTAGCCAGATGGGTGTCTGGGTTTCTTTTGGACACCCTGTTACCATGGTTACCAAATCCTGGCTAAAACATTGTAGCATTAGCAAGCCAGTGGCTGCATATGAAATTAAGAACTCTATCTAACTCAGTTACTGCAAGCGTGCGCACTGGCAGTCACAGCACAGTAGAATGCCTCCCCCTTGTGATGTGTCGGCCAGCACGCACGCGCGCGCAGTAGGCCCCCTAACTGGGATAGAGTTGATACAATTCCATGTACGTACATGTACAGCCACAGCCCTACAAGTACTGTAATACTAATTATGATGACAGTCCCCCTTAATGTATTGATGGTCCAGGCATTCCTGTGTAAAGGACAATGTCAGACAAAATAATGTGTACCAAAATTTATGTGTGAAGTCTTCAGCACCAATTCAAATAAACGGGATTCAAACCACAATTTTCATGAAAATACAAAAGCATTTAAAAAGAAAAAAACCCCTTTGGATGATAATTTCATTAGATTTCATTTCATTTGTTAATTCTGGTTGTGAAGCCAAGGACTCTCAGAAAAGCGAACTACATGTAATCACCATACTAGCCAAGAACCCCATGGAGAGAAGACAATGAAAGAAGTTTCAGTTTTAGATGTGGGAGGAAAACCCCAGAGAATTATTCCAGGGAAAACCCACGCAATCAGGTAGGGACTGAAAACCCAATCCACATAGTGCCCACGGTGGGATTTGAACCGGGGTCCCAAAGGTGAAAGGCAAGGCAAGATACTGCTACAATGTACGCCAACCTGACTGCCCAATGTAAACTTGTACCAGCATCTGTAATATTTTAGCTTTTAAGATAACATCCATATCAACATTCCCAGACAATGAGCTCAATGGATGAGTAGGCCTAAGTGGTATGCATGTAAACACCATTGACTGTGGTCAGTAATTCAGTAATTTGATGGGAAACCATTTAATGTTGTTGTATGATAGAGCTCCTTAACATCAAGCCTGCTTCTTTCAGGCTGTACAAAAACACCCAGTACACTTTATGTTGCCCTGTTGTGTTAGGATTTGCTTCATGAAGCGCCCTCTCCATGCATGTTTCAAGCCTGGAATTTTATCTTTGAGAGGGCAAGGCCATTTTCATTTTGCAAAGGGCACTTCCATTGTAAAATCTTTATGTCTATAGGACACTTTTGAAGGGGCACCAAGGCCAAGTCAAGGGCAACGAAGGCCATGGCCTCTGTTGCCTCCGTGTAATTACAGGCCTGATGTTTGGAGTGTGATGTTATTTATGTGATGCGCATTTGAACATATTCTGGATTTTGCACAATATAAACAAATAGGCCTATGTTTTATAAGGAATTTCAAGAAGTGCAATCCTTCTTTTCATTGAGACATCCATAAGATTGTCATATGTACCAATGTGCACAATACAGTAAATATAAAATGCATAATTTCTCTTAAGTTTTCAACATACATGTACGTACATGTACAGTACATACATGTAACAACATTCAGCTCAAATAGAACTAAGTAACACGCATGTGTGTGCCTTTGCTTGATGCTAGCTCTTTGTGTAATGTCTCCATAAGAAGTGAATTTAGTCACTTCCCATCTTAAGTAAGTTAGTCATGTTCAATGTTGACAATGTGCATACGTGTATGTATGATGACATTCTTTTTGTATGCACTGGCTATGAATTCCACCAAGGTGTACCCACGTTTGTCAATCCGAAAATCAAGGAATTATCTTTGTTCTCTCATTGTTCAGACTTTTGTTTCTCCAAAATTGGTTTTATTTATTTATTTATTTTAAATATATTTATTTCGGTTTAAAAGCACAAACATGGTCGGTAGTGTCACAAAGTAAGGCTAAAAATGACATGCTTACAAAATAAAACACGAAGTATTACAAAGACAATAAAAAATCAAAAACCCGGATCAGCCAGACAGAAAGTGAAGCAGGGATGTCCTGGATCCCTTTTGTCAGCTTGTTGAAGTACACGGTTTCAACGGCTAGACACCTGCATGCAAAATTAGTTCTGTGTATTTGCCTAAGTGCCCACTCTGCCAATTTCAAATTTCCTCTCCACAAACTTTCTGTCACAACAAAATTGTAATGTTTGTCATAAAACATTTAAAACGTGGAATTCTTGTTATTTGTTTTCTAAAATGATGAAACTTCCTGATATGTCACAAACTTTCTGTCACAACAAAATTCTAATGTTTGTCATAAAACATGGAATTCTTGTTATTTGTTTTTTAAAATGATGAAACTTCCCGAATTGTCACAAACTTTCTGTTACAACAAAAATGTAATGTTTGTCATAAAACATGGAATTCTTGTTATTTGTTTTCGAAAATGATGAAACTTCCTGATATGTTGGTTAAATAACCTAATTAATTGGAGAAACGTGATCGCAAAACTGGGTTGTAAAGTGAGTCAAAGTAGGGCAGACTGATATTAGCCCGATAAGGAAATTGCTTGAAACCAAATATTTGATTTCCTTGTTTAAAAAATCATAACCCAAACTGTGTATTTCAATAAAACTTATTTTTCTTGGACTGTTTACCTTCAAGGTAACAGTTTTTGTCTAGCTTTGGTGTGAGATGCCAACCTTCCCGTCCTTAACCCTGACCCAAATGTGTGATCTACTGGGACCCTTCCTCACTAACTAACATTACCAACATATGGTAACTTAAAGATGGACATGAACGAGATAAAAAATACGCTGCATGTTTAAATTCATGTTTGCTGGAGTGTAATAAAGACCTAAGTTTCACTTACACAAAGTTTCAAAATTTCAGACATGTTTTTGAAAAGACAATCATTTGACTTGAATCTGTTGCATTGCGAAATGAGCGTGTCGTCATCACTTCATTTACATATCATGAATAAAACATTTCACCGGTTTTGATGACGTACAGCCGTGGATGAGATCTGGACCCTGTGCCCGTCCGTATATACATTAGTACGTCGTATACAACGTATGTATGCCGTGAGGTGTATACGACCTACACACGCATACGGTCCATGGACTGAGACTCGAGAGATAAATAAACCAGTTGGAGAAATACACGTCGAGAACTTGCAAAATATGATGGCCGATCTTTCTGATAATGATTCCTAACCCTAACACCTTTTGAAAACAAAAAAAATTCCTCAATAGAAGTATCTTTGGCGATAAAACACATGCAGTCTAGCCTCACTATTTTATTAAAAAACAGCAGATAGCGTACGCTATATGTACGCGTCAAAGTGCAACGTTCAGGCCGTCTCCACGGGTATACGTCATACAATCAGCTTTTTCACACAGCGTTGCCAGCGGTCAATATGCTGAAACTTCTTTGAAACACCGCGGAAATTCGTCACGTAAGAGTCGTTTTTATTTTCAAATTTTTTATCATTCCAAACTTCCAATTTGTTTTGCTAAAAATGGTTCGTACATAAAATGTTAAGAAGACTAAATGATTCTTGTTGCTTAGAATACACCGTTCATATCCATCTTTAACATCTGAAGTTTATAAACTGTTGAACTCTGTTTATGGCGAAATGCCTGACCCCCATGTAAAAAAGCATAATCAGTTAACTACAGAATTCACACAAAGTGTGCAGTTTTGGATTTTGATGGGTTGGGAACAGTTCTACAATAGGCGTGTTTCTGGCTGAGCGGTCAAGTGCACTGGACCCAAGCTCTGGTGTTTTTGATCAGCAGAGTGTGGGTTAAGAGTTTCGGTCTTGACACTTGGGTCCCTTAAAACCAATATTGCTTTGTCCTTTGGATGTGACAGAAAGCCGTAGATGTAGGTCCTGTGCATTAAAGACTCTAGTTACACTTCAATCGCTAAGAGAAAGGTTTTGCCCTTGTGTTTTTGCCAGTGGCTGCTGAATGCACTGTAACATGTAAAATTCAAAGTTTCAAATCCTACTCATGTACATGGTGTTACTGCAAACCTTAGATTGTATCTCCATCATGCAAAGTTTCAAATCCAACTCATACATGGTGTTACTGCAAACCTTACTAGATTGTATCTCCATCATGCAAAGTTTCAAATCCTACTTATGTACATGTAGGCATTAAAAGAAATAAACAGCAAAAATACAGAAGTTCAAAAGCATACGTGTCTTAATCTAAACCGATTCAAAGAAACTCAACACCTACTTTGGGTTCGTCTTTTAAATGAAGATGTCTCTCTGTATTTGCTGTTAGCGATCTTCGCTCTCTGGAGTGATGATCCAAAAAGTGATAATGATTTGCAACGATCTGTCAAAGGAAAGAAACCACAAACAAATATGAAGACAAAAGTCGTGCAAAAAGTTGTCAAGCATGACCTGGGCTCAATTTTAAAAAGATTCATCTTAAGATGAGTTGTCAGTATTACCATAGTAATTTGTATTGTGAAGTGATCATACTTTACTTAGCAGTTAAAAGTGATTTGCACTGAAGAGTAAAGATCAATCTTAGCTCTTTGTAAAATCAGCCCCAGGTCCTGCATAAGCCTCGTGGCTTTTCCCTGGTGCCCTCCATTTGTCACCATTTGTATCTAACTCAAACAGATCGTCTTGTTTTGATATAACGGAATTTAAACAAACAATAAACAAACATTTAACAAACTTGAACGCAGGCCAAAGGCCACTGGTTTTTTTAAAACTAAATACAATACTACCTCACTGTGTAGTATCTTCTTTTTTTAAAGGCTTTCAAATGCTGACTGGAGTCAGATAAACATTTTTCAATTCTGTTGAGCATCAAAGTATAATTACCCATACAACAAAATGAGAACAATCTTCTCTCAGTGCTTGTTCATATGAAAACAGTTTATATGTTTGTAGAAAGTTTTTTCTCATATTTATTAAACAAATTGGTCCAGTAAAACTGTTTGAGCTACAAGTCTTGTAGATTTTTTCACAATTTCGGGCCCTGATGACTGGCACTCATCTTATACAGGATTCACAAGTGAAAAAAATGACAGACTGGACAGTGTTAAACTTAGGTATCGTACAAGTTTGGTAATGACTCAAAACAAATATTAGCATAAAAACTTACTTGGTAACAAACAACGGAGAGCTGTTGATACATGTATTGTAGTAAACGACTCCCTCTGAAGTAATGTAGTTTTTGAGAAAATAATAAAAACTTCTTGCAAGAAGTTTTTATTCCTATCTGAAAGCACACAAATTTGTACGGAAAAGTTTCCGCAGCATGCCTCCAACTTATTATTTTTATTTTTTATTTTTTTTCTTCTCCCTGTTTTCCACCTTTCTCCAAATGGAAAACAGGAAAAAAAAAAAAAAGTTGGAGGCATGCTGCGGAAACTTTTTCATTTGTACAACAAGGGTGTTTTTTTCTTTCATCATTTTCTTGCAACTTCGATGACCAATTGAGCCCAAATTTTCACAGGCTTGTTATTTTATGCATATGTTAGGATACACCAAGTGAGAACACTGGTCTTTGACAATTTCCAAACGTGTTCAGTGCCTTTAAAACCTTCTGTGTTACCAACTGTATCACCACAAACTATTGATTTTATAGAGGTTCTATACATTATTATGGGTTCCAACTTGTACCTATCTCCCTTGGTGAAAACCAGAGGAAACACAAGATGTACGGAAAAAATACAGAAATCAGGCAAAATTCTTACAAATAAAAACGCTTGCTACTACAAGCAGTCTTACCTCTCCTAAATTAATAAATCCGTGTTTTTCTGCGACCAGGTTGGCTTCTTCTATTCCACCGGTGATGTGAACTGCATAGGTGTTTGTGAAAATGCCTTGTTCCGAGCTGACACCGGGAACCAGCTCGTCCGGAGAGGACCTCAGGCAAACAATTTGGCACAAGAGTACATATAGGACCCCAAGGGGCAACGTTCTGATCATGTAAGCCATGGCTTACAAAGCGATCTTGAAATAGGTAGCTCTCTCCTGATTTGATGAATGTCCTCAAAAGTCACAATGGATGGTCAACTGTTGGAGAAAAACATCACCAATAATTTTAATAATATTCAAGCAGCAATTTGGTAATTTGTAGATAATACATTCTGATTGCATTCTCGTTGACAAAACTTGACAATGAAACAGCAGGTTTGAAATTATGAAACTGTGCAATGAAATTGGAATTAGCATTGGTGACATCTTACAATCAATTAATTTTGCAATCAGTGAGTTAATTTTGATTAATTTTCACTTTTACGTTTCGAAAACCATTTGCTCGACAAGTTGTACTTTTTCCCAAAAAAATACAAATACAAAATACAAGGTGGCCATTTTTTTAAAAAGGTACTTATCTCAATCTTCTAAAAAATAAAGTCAACAACTGAAAAGGTCTCATAAAAATATGAAGTCATTAGGCAAACAGAAAATGTTTTGTTGTAGTTTGATGATTGCATTCTCCATTGTTTACTTATTATACTTACTGGTATTGGTAAGCTACAAGTACAACTAGCTACAAATTTCAATTGTAGAAATAAATACCTTAAAGGGTTTAATGTAACTCTAGACCTTTCAGGATAATTGAGCCGAAGCGAACGCAAGAAAATGTTATTATTTTTATTCACATAAATATGGAGTTCACTATTTCATAGCAAGATATTCATTCAATGTTGTAGTTGTTACATTCAGCTTGTACTGTTAAGTGTCTTTGTTCAGCAACAACAATCGACTAAAAAGTAAAACAGATGAGATAACTGTAACGTCAGTTCCTGTGTGGTAACTAAAAATACATTTATGGGATGTATATCATCATCAACAGAACATTTATTGTGTGGTGGGCATAATGATATGGACGGAGTCTCAAATCCTGATTCAGAAAACCATTCAATGTTGAAATGAACAGCAGCATGCTCGTTTCAAGAACACATGTAATTTGTCAGACTTTCAGGTATTCCGGAAGCCGTCTATACGGGGGAAAACCAGAACAGGAAATGAACGTCCGCACCGTGGCATACGGACAGTCGGTGGTGGTTAAACACCGTGTCATGGTACGGCCTCCCGTGCAGCAGTCCCATGACAACACGGTGCCACGGTGGTACGGACGAACTTCCCCGGCCATAATTATACGGCAACCCAAAACTCCCCGTCACTTTCCAAAACAACATACTTACTTCAGTGCTCTCAAAATGAAGACTAGTTGGGTGTCTTCTTGAAATACACACTCAGACAATACTTGGTATCATTGCCGAGAAGTCACCGGGTTCAGAACAAATGTTGTGCCTGGCGTTGCGTGATATATTTGACTTGTTTTTGTCAGTGTTCGTGATCCGCGATGACTTTACTTCGCGGTGGCCATTCGTCAAATGAAGATTGTATGTTACATGCAATGCATTACAAGGCGATGTCTGCATAATGAGCTCACAGGCTCATATCCGTGTGTAGTATGGAGTAGCAATGGCTTTTAATATGATTAATGTAACCCCACACGGTTTTCTGTTTTTCAAGCTGTAGGCCTACTCTAGTTGGGAATTCTTAAGAATAAGGGATCATTAGATCATAGTAAGACCCCCATAAACCAAATCCGGAAGGTTATGTGCATGAATGGACCATGTAAACCACCTGGGTAAAATTGAAAAACCATATCAATGGTGCATGCCGAGTCTCAAGGTGCATGCCCTGCTACGACGAGAGCATATTCAATGATCACGTCCCAAAATAATAAAAATCTTTCGCTGAAACTTCAACATGAAACCTTAACCTTATTTTATACAAGATGGAACATGAAACCTTGCTGTCTTTTGCCGAACATGAAATCCTTACCGGGGAAAAATACTCGCGCCTTGAATAAAAAAAGGCTACGAGTTAAACTAATCCTGAATTGTTTCCTTTAACTGCATGGGTTTTGTGAGAAAGTGAAATAGCTGGCAACCGGTTAATGATCACAGCACTTTCACACAATGATTACTCCCGCCGGGTACCAACGGCAAAAATAGTTTTCGCGTGGGCGGGGTGTGTGTGTGGGGGGGGGGGGGTACGTGCACACGCCGTATACATCCGGCCGGAGCTTATTACACGGAAAATGGGCAGTGACGTATAGCAAGTGGATACTAAGAGAAACGTGAAGAGAGAGAAACTAGGTTTTAGGCCTAGAGTTCAATTATGGAGGTTTCCTCCATGGTTCAATTAACTTCTTTTTGTGCGTGCCATTGGGATTAATATCGTGGCCGAGCGGTTAAGAGCAGCGGACTCAAGCTCTGCGGGGCCCAATTTCATAGAGCTGTTCAAAAGCATAAAAAGTGCCTTAAACAAGAAATGTTGTGCTTACCAACATAAGGATACCAGCCAAAATACCACGTCATATGTACCGTCTGTGACTGGTACCCTGCTTATTTTGTTTTACTAAGCTGAACAGTTTAAAGCAATATGTTCTGCTCAAGCAGCTCTATGAAATTGGGCCCTTGCGTTTCTGATCAGTATATGCAGAGTGTGGGCCCGAATTCCGGTCGTGTCACTTGTGTCCGCCTTCAGCAGAAGATGCTTTACCCATGGAGGAAGGAAATACTTTGTCCTTCGGACGGGACATTAAGCCGCAGGTCCTGTCGACTAAGATTGGGGGTGCCCGTTAAAGATCACAGAACACTTTTTCGTGGAAGAGTGCAGGGGTTAACATACCTACAAGTTCACTTGTGAGGCATCCTTGGTTTCATCATAGAGCAAGGAACTCCCAGAAATGTATACTATTATCAATGTGGGGGTAAACCGCCTCCATCAACCCCCCCCCCCCCCCCCGTCTATAAAGTCCATGATCATAAAGATATGACGCCTCCAATGGTTTCAAAAAAGCTTGTCTCAAATAAATTACTGTTTCACACTCTTCCATTGATGACACTTAAACCAATACAGGTTTTTGAAACATTGTGAGCGTGTACCGGTCTATCATTTTCTGTTTGTCTTAAGGCCTTTTCAGCAAAATTGTATTTATTGATGCACGCACGCTTTCAGAAGAAAGCATCCCAAACTGTTTTCGTGGATACACTGTCTTCCCTATTTTACAATTTCTCTGCAGGCTACATGTATGATTCGCTCTTCCCCCCACAAACATGAACAGACACAATATGAAAGACAAAAATGTAGTTTTGATCGTTGCTCTTTCATAAGAAGAACGAAGTGGGGAAGTTGATTTCGGGATGATTCTCCTGGTGGTGGTTGTTTGTGAAAAGGATATAGGCCTTTAGGACGCGTAGGTGTCCATCATGTAGCAGATATGGCTCCAATGACAAGTAACAAGTAAAACACAGCACACCTTTCAGTTGGTCCATGACTACCTATAACCATGGATGTAGGAATAGCCTCCGTGCTGCAACCCATCCCGTGGTGTGGCTGCCCCCCCGCCCCCCCCCCCCCCCCGCCGCCGCGGTTTCAATATGCGTGATAGTAAAAAATGTACTTTCTTGGAAATCCAAAAACCAAATCAAAGCAGGCACGCCCCGCTGTAGGAAACACTATAAAAAGTACCAGAGTTCCTTTCATATTTTCAATCCCAAATCCATCCAGTCTTATCAAAAGTAGATTGCTTTTAAAATAAAAGTCAACTATCCAGCGACGTGACCAAAATGCATCCAGGTAAATTTTAAGAATATACAGTGATGCCATGAGAGAAACTTTTTAATCTGAACGGCCTGTTGCTGAACTTTCTACGGACCCTGTGCGTACCTAATGTTCAAGTTGTTTTCACCCTACACTAAAACTAAAAACTAAAGTATCTTACCAGGCGCGGATCCAGGGGGGGCGTGGGGGCGCACGCCCCCCTTTTTCATATTAAAAAAAAAAAGAGGGAGAAAAGAAAAAAAGAGGGAGAGAGAGAGAAGGGGAGGGAGAAATGGGGCAACAAACTTCATTTATCATTTTGCTGCTTGGAATATTTTCACGCCCCTCCCCCGTTTGGAAAATCCTGGATCCGCCCCTGCTTACATCTTTCCCTGCGTAAGGGTATACACAATTGACCCAATTCACCAGACGTCACTCATAACAATAATCTTCGTTGCGCCATTTTGGGACAAGTGACGGTGTAGCACAAATTTTAGGTGACGCTGCGTTTACACATACATTGAGCGTGTCACGTACCCACAGGTGATTTTGTCCACCAGGGCCCAATTTCATAGAGCTGCTAAGCACAACAATTTGCTTAGCATGACTCATTTCTTCCTTGATAAAAACAGGATTACCAACCAAATTTGCAGGTGATTTTCAGGATAAGCAAACAACAGCTGAATACCAGTTACAAGGCAACACGGGGGGGGGGGTTGGTAATCCTGTTTTTATCAAGGAAGAAATTTCATGCTAAGCCAATTGGGCCCAAGTGATCTGTCCGAGGGTGCACCACACTAAATAAACTCCCATAGCAAACAATGCTAAAATGCTAAATATTCAAAAATACTCAAAAAATATTTCAAAGTCTCTCAGCCTCTTGAAAACCAATCAGATATATTTGCAGACAACTAAACTTAAGATTTCTTTTCAATTTTTGGCACGTCAGCCGTTTGGAAATTTTTGATAATTACCCCAGAAAAAAACACCCCCCAAAATGTGCTTTTTCCCAAACTGACTTGTTGCCAGTTTTCATTGAGGCACTCCTCTATAATTCCCAAGCCAAACAGGATCAACTTTAACGCCTAAATTTATCAAATCTCCTCAAAAGTTGAAGCACAGAGCCCCCAGGTTCTGGTAGATTGTTATAATTACACAGTCCATTAATTGCATGACCCCCAAAACGTTATTATTCAAAAGATTTTGATAATCAGCTTGGCGCATGAATGTTGACCTGTTTAGTGTGGTGCACCCCCCAAAATACTCGACGAATTGTGTAGCGCCCTCTTTTGAATAAACTTCCTTCAACTAATGTTAATTTACCTGGGAACACACGAGGGGGGGTCGGGGGAAAAATCCCCGGGACGACCAGTGGATGTACAGAGAGCTCAAAGAGGAAACATTTTTACCGCGCGAATGGGGCTTTCGTAATTATTCAGATAAATATCGCTGGTTAGAAATTGATTTCTCAGCTGCTTCTAAACAATGTTTGTTTGGTTTAAAAAGACCAGTATCCTTACTTCGTATCCCAACATATGCATAACATAACAAACCTGAGAAAATTTGGGCTCAATTGGTCATCGAAGTTGCAAGAAAATAATGAAAGAAAAAACCCAACCCTTGTTGCACAGAATTGTGTGCTTTCAGATGCCTGAGAAAGGCTTCATGCTTCTCAGATTCAAATTTTGCGGTAAAAATTACCCCTTTCTCTAATACTACATTATTTCAAAGGGGGTCGTTTCTAACAATGTTTTATAATATCAACAGCTCTCCAGTGCTCTTTACCAAGTAAGTTTTTAAGGTCATTTAACTTGTGGAGTATAATTACCAAAAGTACACCCAGCCTAACTGCAGGCCTATTAATGATAGAGAATGTTGCGTGTGTTTTGAAAGCTAGGGCTCTTTATTCAAATAAAGAATAATAACACAAAAAACACACACTTTCATTAAGATTTCAAAACTTTGTTTTGTTTCACTTTAATGCAAGAATGAAATATGTATAAATATCTTGTAATGGTATAACCATAATTTTAGGCCTAATTCAATAAATCCCTTCATACAATTATTCATTCAGCGGTAAGGTACCAAATGGATGTCATCACAATGCAGACATTTCTGACCATAAATATTTGATGAGTTAAACTTTTTTTTTACCAACTTCACATTCTTAACACCCTTACGAATGTCAGCTGCATTCATAAACAAAACCAAACATACATACACAAACCAAGCGAAGAGTGATTTTGGTGAGTGAATAAAACGACTGGAGGGACGTTTATAACGAGAGAAATCTGGGCCAATTTCATGGCTCTGCTTGCCTTCAAATTATGTGCCCATAGAAACATGCACTTACAGGGCTCCGTAAGCGTGGAATTCTGGTGGTAAGCAGGGCCATGAAATAATTGTGCCCCGGTAACAGACAGACTTTTGTATGGCCCAATTTCATCATAAGAGCTGCTTATAAGCAGAAAATGTTGCACAATATTTGTATGCTCAGCAAAAATAAGCAGGAAACCAGTCACAGATGGTTTGTGATATGGTATTTTGGCTGGTAACTTTTTTTTTACTGGTAAGCAAAATTGTTTTGAGCTTATAGCAACTTTTTTTTGTGAATAAGTGGCTCCATGAAATTTTGCCCTGGTCGTACAATAATCTAAAGGGGGTGGATTTTGGAAGAGTTAGTGTACATTCACTCAAATCCCCAAGTTTGATAAAACATGGTGATTTCATTTTGGAAAACAACTTTACAGCCCATTAATTTTGTTTGTTGTTTTAAGTTGATAAAACTTTGTCTAGCAAAACAACTTTTTAAACAATTTCAAGGTGATTGGATCAACTTTTAAATCATGTGAATTTTTAAAGGCTTGATTAATTATCTTTATTTAAAAGTGATGATACTGAAATTATATGCCAGCAGCAATATCACTAGGGTGTAATTTTGTGGAAATTACCAAAGCTGTACCCAAACTTGGTTTAAAAGAGAGGACACCAAATTAACAGTTTCGCCAACATCACCAATGCTTTACCTTAACTTGATTCATAGAGAGTAAGAAAGTCAGACGCCCACACAATAGTTTTAAAATACAATAGTTTTAAAACCATGGGAGACTTTGTGACACTAGGTGGCAGCAGATACATCAGGGCCCAGTAGACCATGTGACCTGTGACATCACATGTTTACAAACGAGCCACTGAGTCTGGGCCTTCCCGTAGGCACTATTTCTACACAGCCCAATGGAAGAAAACATTAAATCTTACATTTGATTGAGATTGCACTGTCTGAATTTTATCAACTTTTGATAACATGAAGAAAAGGGGCACATTTCAAAACTTGTTCAACTGTTACTTTAATAACTTTTGAATTTATGCGGAAATGTTGACACAAACTTCCCGTATGACCAGTGTAGTATCTCGCCTACCAAGAAATGACCTGGAATGTACAAGGTCACTTCTTTATAAACAATTAGGGTTACAGGGTCTATACCATGATTTCACAGAGCTGATATCTGTGTTTTACCCATACACCAATGTGTACTCAGTACTTTTCCTGCGTCCTGTGAACAAAACTACAGGCAAATTACTCCAGTGAGTGGGATTCGAACCAACGACCTTTGCCATACTTAAAGGCATCGTACACGTTTGGTAATTGTCAAAGACCAGTGTTCTCATTTGGTGTATCCCAACATATGCATAAAATAACAAGCCTGTGAAAATTTGGGCTCAATTGGTCATCGAAGTTGCAAGAAAATGATGAAAGAAAAAACACCCTAGTTGTACAAATTTGTGTGCTTTCAGATAGGAATAAAAACTTCTTGCAAGAAGTTTTTATTATTTTAGTGAGAAATTACCTCTTTCTCAAAAACTACGTTACTTCAGAGGGAGTTGTTTCTCACAATGTTTTATACTATCAACAGCTCTCTGTTGCTCGTTACCAAGTCAGTTTTTATGCTAATATATATTTTGAGTAATTACCAAACGTTTACAGTGCCTTTAAAGATCTCTTACAGATGGGTAAAACACAAATAATACTCTTTATCCCCAAAGCAAATTTAACATCTATTAAAATTCATTTAGAGCTGCTTAAGCAAAAAGTATCTAAGCACAACAAAATTATGATTACCAGAATAAAGTTACCAGCCAAAATACCATGGCACATGTAGCATCTGTGACTGGTATCCTGCTTATTTCTGCTTAGCAGAAACATGTTCTGCTTTAAAAGCAGCTGTATTACATTGCACCTATAGGTAAACTACCAATAATGTTTACATTATTCTGGGCTAGTAAACATGTTTTGAAAATAATGGATTCTGCCCCATGGCATATCAAAGGTCTTCCATTAATGACGTTACAATTCCATACAAGAATAATATAACCCAAAAGATAACTGTTGGGTTAGAGTGAACGGCCAACATATGTTAGTAAATCCCACAATGAAATGTTGTAGCACTTAATATCCTTTAAAGGCAGGGTACACTTTTGGTAACTACTCCAACAATTAATGAGCATAACAACTTACTTGGTAAAGAGCACTGGAGAGCTGTTGTTAAAACATTGTTAGAAACGACCCCTTTGAAGTAATGTAGTTTTAGAGAAAGAGGTCATTTTTCACCCCCAAAATTTGAATCTGAGAAAGGCTTCATGCATGAAGCCTTTCTCAGGCATCTGAAAGCACACAATTCTATGCAACAAGGGTATTTTTTTATTTAATTATTTTCTTGCAACTTTGATGACCAATTGAGCCCAAATGTTCACAGGTTTGTTATTTTATGCATATGTTAGGATACACCAAGTGAGGACACTGGTCTTTGACAATTACCAAAAGTATACCCTGCCTTTAACTGTCTGGTGATTTCACACGCCTAATACGTTTCACATATACATCTTCTATTATCATTTGTAAAATAAATACTTTATAACTCCGACAGTTCTTGTGTTTCAAAATGTGCTATAATAATTAATAGGCATCCGAATATTTTACGAGTTACTTGCTTGTCTTTAATATGTACACAGCCAATGAATTGCAAGGAGAATTATATACAATGCGCAGAGAAATGTTTCGTACAATTATTTATCAATAAATTATAGAAAAATCAATTTATTTTAAATTCAATATAAAATTTTCACTTTAGTTTTTATAACAAAAATACTTTCTAAAATAAATACAAGCGTGCTGTAATATTAGGGCAATAAATATGAAGTAGATGGATCAAAATTAATTTTGGGAAAAATAAAGAAATGGACCTACCTTTGGTTTGGGGGAAAATTCATAATAAATAATGTATATCTTCTCATCAATTGCACATTTGAATAAAGGAACACTCCTCTTGGGATTTATAGTTAAAGGTTATTAATTCGTCACATTCCCACTGAATAATTCATTGCATCTCATTCTTACCTTTATTCACCTTTGACCCACCTTGGGGTCAAAGATGGGGAAGGATATATATTTTTTAAATATTTTTTATATTTGTTATGAGATATCACCTAACATCACAGGGCCGGACGGCCACTTCAAGGTGAGGGCTACACTTAACTGATTTGGGCTGTCGCCCCAAATCAACTGTCACCAGGGGCACGTTACCACCTACTCCTGGGGCTGAAACAGTCCATAAGGATGTAGGCATGGGTATCATCCAGTCGGAGCCTGGCTGGTACAGCAGAATACACTACCTTCCCAACTTTTTACGAAGCAACTAAGTGCCTTGCTCAAGGGCACTCTGCTGCTGACAACACCTGAGCTTGGGTCCGGTGAACTAGACCGCTCGGCCACGACACGCCTCACATGCTCCTCATAAGTGGACGCACATAATAGTTTCATATATTATTTAGTAATTTTGAAACAAAATTGGTGAATAAAGCAAGGAATCGTCAATATCTTTCAAAAAGTGAAAATGAAGAAATGTCCAGAAATTCAAATGTGGGAGGAACACTTGGTGTAATCGGCTCTGGTCTGAAGTGGGATTCGAACCAGAGTCCACAGAGGTGAAAGGCAGGGAAAGAAACCACAAGCCAACCTGATCTCCCTCTACATAAGCTTATTATTCATGCAGGCTCTAATTCTCAAGTCTCTTGTCAGTTAAGAATTCTATGCACTGAATCGTTTCGGGGACATCGTAAACGTGATACACTTTTCAATAATGCAAACAAAAACTGTTGAGTTTAGTAACAGGCAACATAACAAAATCAAGAAATTGCAATTGAAACAAAAACATATCCAACAAAACCACAAGTGACAAATCAAAGCTGTTAGGAACTATTCAATAATGCATATATATATATAAATCAACATATATTTTCAGTCTAAAATCAGATCTTAACCAAGTTATGGTATTTACGTACTATCTCTTAAACAATAATCTATATGTACATTGCTAAGTGCACAAACATGTCTCAAGGCAGATACTCCACGTAAATTTGAAGGTGCTAAATATATTTGAATTCAAGATATCCTGTACTTTAAAAAATTCTTTCTTAATTTTTTCAAATGATACAATATTTGAGAGTTGCTTGTTACAATTATTTACAATACAGAGCTTATGTTGAAAACTGCGAAATTGTCACGTTGCTCAGGCAGTAGTAAATGATGAATTGACAATCAGGGTCTCATTTTAAATTTACCAAGGAAAATAAACATTGCATAAAAATTGACCTGTGAAAGTTAAAGCTGCCGTAATTCAAAATTCACTATAAGAGATCTTTGTGCAAGGTTTTGTATGTAGTTGTAAAGGTCCAGCTATTTCTGTAAAGAACAGTACAATGACGACATAAACAAATGTGCATCTTGTTTAACGTCTTTTCTTGACATATATTTTCAAAATGCAACACAATCCTGTTTTAAGGCAATTAAACTTAATGCTTGTACATATGTACTCAACAGCAGCATGTAATGTATTTGTGTGCAAACAAAAGGGATTTCTGTGGGTAAGGGTTGTTTGTTTTCAGACCTCAAAAAATACAGAGCAAAAGCTGATCCTCTCGGCCATTCACACACAGGATGAATAGCACACCTCCTCAGTTAACTTTCTAGCGTCAAACCCATGTGGAAGCAATCCTGGATTAACTGACCATAGTTTTGTGTTGAAACAAAATTTGACTGTATACTGTATGCTTCTATTTAATTTAACAATGAGTTGAACGTTACATAAAACATACCATCATTTTATTCACATCAAGTAAAACTGGCAAGAATTTCCACATGGGCAAAGGTCCATTTACAACAGTGCTGATCGTTATTGTAAATCTAACATGTGCATGACCATGTGTGACTTAATAGTACCCGATTGAGTATAGACCCTTGCATACGTCACAAGCTCCAACAGCACCCTCAACGACGTCAAAAGAAGGCAAATCTTTGACCGAAAGCTGCGCTTATACACATACACAATCAAAGCCTCCCTTTAGTTATCAACCTCAGCTATGGGTTTTTTTTTACAAAAGATCGATTGATTACCAAAATACCCTCATGAGGTGATGAGTGAATTTTTTTTTTCGATGACTGATTTCTCGTACTAAACTTCCCAAAGTTGCACAACGAATTTTGGTTAGCAAGCACCTGAGCATTTTTGCTTCAGCTAGGCAAAGTTCAATACACAATACGTTAACAAGTCCTCCACACTACGTGAATAAATTTACGAACATTTGTTAATACTTAAGAAACCACGCATCCGAGTGATTAATATTCTTCAAATAGAAATTGTTAATTTGTTTTTCGTACATTCACACACAACAGTTGATTGTGCAGCATATTTACATCCAAATGGAAAGATAGAAAAGATATTTTATCTTAGTTATAAATTTACCGTCTGAAAACAAAAAAGAAGAAGATGAAAATACGCCATATTCAAGTTCTGCAACTATACATCAGCATCTATATTCTAAGACCATCCCACACACAAAAATAACACAAATTGACAAACGGTGTACATTGGGTGTTTGTATCCACAGTTACCATGGAAACAGTAAACAAACAGATAATCACGCCTTGTTTGAGCGAAGACTCAATTTATTGTTAGTTTCCTTCGTGTAAACATTTCTTTGCGAAACGGTTTTTTTCAAACCCCTAAAACCTAACCACCTTGGCATTTAGGGGAATGAAATGATGCAAGGGTTGGTGATTGGAACACCGCTTTTCTTCAAAACTCATAACAATTTCTCTCATGAATATTTGCTTCAAGATAATTTGGGCACAATGTTATTTATCATTTACTATTATTTTTACCTGTTGACTTTCTGAAAAATATAGACGTCTTTCCTTAATTGAATGACACAAATTTTGGAACAAAGAACTAACAATAACTAAAACTTTCTTGACTATTTACACGTTTCTTCAAAAGAGAGGGTTGACGGCAAAACACATTGCCAGCCATTCAAAACAAATTCTATTCTCATTACAACTTCACCTTATTTATTGGCAACGGTTTTACAAAAACAACATATTGGCACTTGCAAAAATCCTGTTCACATTGTTTTTTTTTACCTATCAATAAAATATACAGCAATTTCAACAATCAAACATTCTAATGACGACCATTCCGTACAGGAAAACCCTTTGAATGGCTCTCCAGACTGATTAATCCAGCTCCGCTAATCTCTATATGGCAAGTCCACTAATCTGCTAAATAATCCAGATACTTCAGACTAATTCTTGGATGGTTCAGACGGGAGTGTGACCAAATTAGAAACTTGACATTACTTTGCAGGGAAAGTTATAATTACCAAGAGATTAAATTTTAGGCCGGAGCGGAACTTGAACTTATCCACTCGTCAGCTAATATCCGCTAATCTCCATCCCCCATGTCTTACTGTCATCTCATATCCATTAATCCCGTCTTAATTACTTATATCCTAATCAGGACAAACTCTTGTGTAGTTCCTTAGACTCTGTCCTACTAATCCATTCTGTTCAAATCCTCCGCCTAATCAACTTAGTTGATCGGCAAATTATCTTACTAGTTATCATCAACTAGCCTTTATTCATCTAGGTCGACTGTGTGTTAAATGTCAGCAGACTTTTGATAACAAGATTGGAAAGGGGGTGAACTTTGAAGTAGAACTGGTTCTGTACACTACCAGCACCATCAGAGTTGTACAAAGACTCTAACTTGAACTACAATCAGAACCAGGCTCCAAAGAATCTTACCTGAACTACAAACAGAACCAGGTTCCAACGAATCTTACCTGAACTACAAACAGAACCAGGTTCCAATCAATCTTACCTGAACTACAAGTAGAACCAGGTTCCAAAGAATCTTACTTGAACTACAATCAGAACCAGGTTACAAAGAATCTTACCTGAACTAAAAACAGAACCAGGCTCCAAGGAATCTTACCTGAACTACAAGTAGAACCAGGTTCCAACGAATCTTACCTGAACTACAAACAGAACCAGGTTCCAAAGAATCTTACCTGAACTACAATCAGAACCAGATTCCAATGAATCTTACCTGAACTACAAATAGAACCAGGTTCCAAAGAATCTTACCTGAACTACAATCAGAACCGGGTTACAAAGAATCTTACCTGAACTACAAACAGAACCAGGCTACAAAGAATCTTACCTACACTACAATCAGAACCAGATTCCAATGAGTCTTACCTGAACTACAAGTGAAACCTGGTTTCAAAGAATCTTACCTGAACTACAAACTGAACCAGGTTCCAATGAATCCTACCTGAACTACAATCAGAACCAGGTTCCAATGAATCTTACCTGAACTACAAATAGAACCAGATTCCAAAGAATCTTACCTGAACTACAAACAAAACCAGGTTCCAATGAATCCTTCCTGAACTACAATCAGAACCAGGTTCCAATGAATCTTACCTGAACTACAAATAGAACCAGGTTCCAAAGAATCTTACCTGAACTACAAATAGAACCAGGTTCCAAAGAATCTTACTTGAACTACAAACAGAACCAGGTTACAAAGAATCTTACCTGAACTACAAACAGAACCAGGTTCCAAGGAATCTTACCTGAACTACAAACAGAACAAGGTTCCAGAGAGAAAAGCACTCTCCTGAATCTTCATGGTCCAAACATTATCAGGACTTAAACCAAACTAGAACCGGAGCTGGACTCATCTCAAGAACCCTTTCTCAAATCAGATAATGTACCAGCATCATCATAACTTTAATAAGAACTTGACTGGAACCGAAACAGCGTCGGAGACAGAACTAGGTTCCAGTGAACTGAACAATCAATATCAACATTCATATATATCATTTTCAAATGCAAGATATATTGCACATATAAACCATACAGTTTCCAGCCGTATCTTCTCAGCTAATCCCTTCTTTCACTGATCTCATAATCCACTTGATCCATAACGGATTGAAGACCTTTGCCAACGGGCAGACCATACCTCAACACTGACTTTGAGCACACATTTCACTAATTGCTGCTCTCACTAATCTCTCCACTTTGGTAGATCTCTTAATCCAATAAAACCCTCCTTCTTGGCAGATCCCAAATAATCCATTTAATCTCTTCAGATGCTTGAAGACACTCTCGTTGATTGGCGAGGTTCAATCTCGAGAGACAAGGCATAGAGTTCATCGTCGTCCATCACTAGATTGGTGTCCAGCAAGTAGCTTGCAACCTATAACAAAAATATTACAACGGCAAGCCAAATAAATAAATGCCTGATTACTGAATTCCTTGATCCTTTTTATGGTTTACCTCAGGTTGTTATTTTTATACAATGCAAAGGAACGATTTAAAGGGTGTGCACAACATTGGTAAGGTTGACAAAAATAAATGTTCACAGATATGCACAGAACTTATACATGGTAAAAAGATGGTCATGGTGGAAAACTTCCCTTCAAATATTTTGGCCTGAAATACTTTAGTTTTGAGAAGCGAGTGAAACAATTAGTTTTGATATCACAAGACCAAATCTTGATGTTTGAAAACAGTGAAAACATATAAAGTTTTTTTCACTATTTTCTTGTGACTCTGATAACCAATTGAGCTTAGACTTTCACAGGTTTGTTAATTCATGTAAATGTTGGATCACATAAAGTGAGGATACTGGTCTTTGACAATTACCAATGTTGGCTGTGTGCTTAAAAGTGAATGAAAATCTTACCCTTTTGTCCAGCTCAATTGTGAAGCACGTTTTCTGAAAATGGCGAATCTCTCGGATCACATGAGCAATCTGTTGAATAAAAAAAAGTGGAGACAAATTGTTAAATTAGAAACTGTGACAAATTGGCTTGCAAGTAATATGGCCACAACCCCCCCCCCAAAAAAAAATGTAGACAAGCTGCCGCCATAAAGACAGCGTGATTGTGCATTTTTGTGAGTGGTGCAGCAGTGAGCTGGCTTGATGAATGAGGGATGGAGATGCATATGCCCATCATGTGGCGTGTCATGGTTCGAGTCCCGGTCATAGCACTTGTGTCCTTGAGCAAGATGAGCAAAATTTTACCATAATTGCTTTGTCCTTTGGATGGGACATAAAGCCATAGGTCCTGTGTACTAGGATTGATAGTGCATGTAAAAGAACCCAGAACAATTATCATGGAACAGTAGGGGTTAACCCCGGTGTTTCTGGTTCACATTACAAGCACCCTTGTTTACAGGTTTCCTCAGGCTTGGGAGCTACAGTGAATAAGTTCACTTATGAGGCATCCTTTGTTTCATTACCAGAAATATATAATAATAACGTGAGAACTGTAGCGAGGTAGCGGGGCAGATCGGGGAAATATTTGGGGGAATTGTGCCTTTGATGATACAAGCATGGAATTTACCACACAGTCGGAGTATGTCATGAGAAAAATATTTGGCTATAGGGACTTATCTTTAAAAAAAGAAACAAAAATGGTAGAATAACAAGCATTTTTAATTTTTTTGAAATGGCTGCCATTGCTTGTTAGTCTACCTCGAGTCAAATCTACGATGGCCCTATTGCTAAATAGCACTACTAAGATCATAGAGTACTAAAGAACATACAAAACCATGTGACACGGCCCGACCTTTAAGAAAATGCTGCTGACCCATCACACAACGATTTCATAAAACTGTTTACTGGTAAAGCAAGTTTGTGTGCTTACTGCAGCAAGAAAACATGCATTTAAGCAAACGTGTATTTCATAAAAGATCCATGGGGCTAGATAGCTCAATTAATAGTAAAGCGCCGGCACGTTAATCCGGAGGTCGTTGGTTCAAATCCCGCTCAATTTTTCTTTGTTCAACTGCCCCCCCCCCCAAAAAAAAATTTACCCAGTCAGTTTCCCTTGTGGTTTATTACTTGATTCATAAAAGATCCAGAAGATTTGTCAGCGCGTGTGCACATTCACAATGCATTTGCACTGTTGCACCACTCATCTGCTTACTAGAACTGCCGGCAAGTCAGCGTGCCTCTATTCCTTTTGGCAAGCAGTGTTCATCATGAAATAAAAACTGTGCTAAGGATTGCTCCACAAGTATAAAATGTCTGCCTGTCATCTAGCCAAGAATTACACAGAGACTTGAACCAAAGGCAAGGCACTTAACCATAATTGCTTCGTAAAAAGTTGGGAAGGTATTGCATTCTGCTCTCCCAGCCAGGCTCCTAGCCGATGATACCCATGCCTACATCCTTACGGACTGTGAAGGGGGTAACCCTGTTTCAGCCCCAGGAGTAGGTGGCAACGTGCCCCTGGTGGCAGTTGATTTGGAACGATAGCCCAAATCAGTTAAGTGTAGCCCTCACCTTGAAGTGGCCGTCCGGCCTTGTTATGTTAGGTGATCTCTCATTAAAAAAAAAACCCCAACCAAAAACAAAACAGAATCTGAACAGAGACATACAGTCAACAAATCAGGCAGCAATCTTGGGAGCTGCCCTGCAAGACACAGCCTGTCTGCCAACTAGCCAAGAATCACATACAAACTTGAACAAAGAATACAACAGATGAAAAAACATTTGTCCACTAACCATCCTCATCTTTGAGAAGTTGATAAGACCATCATCTGTGACATTGGGCGTACCATCTTCAATGAAGGCCAAGTCTGTTAGATAGAAGCCAAGGTACGGCACAGCAGGCGGGTCAATTCTGAAAAAGAGAAAACAGATCATCAAAATGACTTTTGTCTGAAAGTTAAATTTCTGGAATTCAAAGTTCTTCAAGTATGATCCAGAAGAGTCCATATATTGCAGGTTAGAACCAGCGGGGCCTAATTTCATGGCTCTGCTTACCGTGAGCAAAGAATTGGCGCTTACAGAAGCAGGGAATTCCGTGCTTACGCCAAGTGTATTTCACGTGTGCAGGCGTACTCCACGCTACTCAGCATTCTTCGCTTACACAGCTAGCGCAAAAATTCAGCGCTTGCCCTTTAAGTGGAGAATAGTAATTGTAAGCGCATAATTCGGCGGTAAGCAGAGCCATGAAATCAGATCCTTACAGCATACAGCTGTAAGGTCGTTGCGTACATTGCGTAGTTTTTCGTAAACAAACTTAAATTTCCAAGGAACTGTGCTCCGGCAGACCATGCTGTTGACGGAATGTGCATGCGGACCAGGGACGACAGTGCTGTACACTTTGACAGTAAATACCCCGCGCACCAGCGATGATGATTGTTGCAATGTCAAGGGAAAAACCCTTTTTCCGAGCATGCGCAGACACGTCAGGTCGTTCGTCAAGCAGTCGATATTGCATGAGTTTTGGTAGAGTGCACGTGTAACTAATGGTCCATGTACAACTGTACTGTACATGTAGTATGATGATTTGGTCAAGTATTATGGTCTGTAAACGGACTCACAATTCATTTTGTACGTGAATGCATGGAATTGGTCTGGTTTCCATAGTACATCGATTGCCGGCGCTCGAAAGTATTTTTTTTTTTTTTTTTTTTTTTCACACAAAATTTAATTTTTCGGGCGGGTATTTTTTTTTTTTTTTTCCAAAACATGATTTTTTTGGGCGGCGATTCCGTAATCCAAGTAATTAAAAAAAAATGGCCTATCCATTTTCCAAAAAATAAAGTCCTCATATGAGTGGGGAAAAAATTTCAAGTCTCTAACCTCACGTTAGGAATGAACCAAAACATCCCAATACAAAAAGTATAGAGACCGTTTTTTCTCAGAATGATGTTATCGGATGTTTTGGATTTTGAAAACATTTTGCACTGAAAGTGTTTCGAATGCAATGGCAATTTACACCATTTGAATGGAGGTTAGAGACTTGTAATTTTGTCGCCACTCACATGAGGACTCTATCTATTGGAAATTGAGTACATCACAAAATTGAATTTGACATTTCCTTTCCTCTTTAACCATGTATGTCCATAGTTCTTACCTGTGTAAGGCTTCTCGCATGTTCTTGAAGCGTCCGTCTGAAGACACCAGCACTTGCAGCTTTTCAAGCATACTTTTAGTCTGTCAATAGAAGAGAAGAGTTTGGTTTACAGGGTACAGTACAATGACTGGTACGGATCCCTCTGCCCCCCCCCCAAAAAAAATAATAATAATAATAAAAAAAAGTCCCAAGCTTACTTTTCATACTTAAAACCGATAGCAATACAGGGAAATCACAATACAGAGTGCAGTCCACTCTTTGGCCAGGAGAAGCTGGTTTTGCAGTGCATCACACGAAAAAAAGATGAAGGCTGCGCCTGCCACACGATGACCCGGTTGTTTATGCCTGTACGTTTTTCGTGGTCCGCATGCAGCATGCGGTGATCGTGTGAGTGGTGGAATGTTTGTCTGATATCCGGGTATGTTAAGCAAAAGTGAAGTCATTCGTGCGGAGTTCAATTACATGAATTTTCACAGGTTGATTGAAAACTAGAAGTTGGGGGGGGGGAGATGGGGTAAGAGAGATGTCTTTAAAGGAATTGTATATGTTTGGTAATTGGAAACCACTTTTTGTTTCAATCATTATAGTTGTAGATATATACCATAAAACTAACCTGTGAAAACTTAATTTCAGAAGGTGGTAGTGTTTTTGAGATATTTGCCGAAAATCTGGAGCGGTCATGTCCACGCAGGAAGAATGATCTGCAATTGGAATTCACTATCTGAGAAACGTGTCTGCAGTAACGCTTCTCAGATTAAAATTTTTGGGGATGATAAAAATTGATATCTTTTTCCATACCCGCATTACTTTGAAGTGAAAAGTTTCTCAAATTGCATTATACTAACCAAAGCTGCTGTACTTCTAACCAAGTAAGTTTTTATTGCCATTAATTTTCAGAGTCATTACCAAACGTATACAGACCCTTTAACAGCTCACCTGTTTTGGGACCTTATCCCAGACCTTCTTGAGTCTGTACACAGAGCTGTTCATCAGCGCTGATGTGATCTCTAAGACACTGTTGTAGTTATGCACACAGCGGCAGATATCCGCCACAGCAGCCCACTTCTCAATGGCTGATGCCCGGCCGATGACAGTGGACTGACGTAGGATCTCCGAGGCTACTAGCTTACTGACCTGAGACGGGTAGAGATTAATAATTAGTCAACATTAATTATTCGTTAGGTCTTGTCATGATGACACTCCAGGTGATAAATTATCAGAGGCAAACAGGTAAGAGGCAATCCACGAATAATCAATGCATTGATTGCAATGTTCAAAAAGTTTCATTTGTTTTCCTTGAAAATTGTGGGTGGGTGGATCAAAAGATATAAGTGAAAATCGAAATTGCCATTGTTTTGGGTCAACCTTGTTTTGATAGCCGACCTCTGCACCCGGTTGGGAAGTTAGCGTGAATTTTCACTTATGTTTCAACTACAAAGTTGCATGCTTGAAGCCAGGAAAAGACATTGAAAACTCCAGAGAAAGAAGAACATTGACCTAAAATATCTGCTTCATTTGAGGCATTACTTTTTTCTTCAGTTTATAGAGTATTTTAAATAGTCTCTCAATATTTAAGAATTATCAAAATACATAAACATTTGCAGTGGGTGGGTTAATGGACTTCATCAATCAATGGTGCTAAGGTGCCCTAATGAGTGGTAAACTGGAGAAGCCACCAGCTGTGCTGAATTGCATCGGACTTTTAGTCACTGTTGGAAGAGAGATAAGGTTCTCAACCTTGGTCAACTTCTGCAGTGGGCACTGATTGAACATGCGTATAAATAATACATATTTTGGGAGGCTAATCATCTTTACTCCCAGCTGAGAAGCTGAATTCGCCGTATTTTTGACCGCGTGGGGGCGTTTGTGGACCAATTTGTACGTGATGAAAAACAAGTAAACAAACGGGGGTTTTTCATTTTTGCTATTATTATGTTTATGTATTTCGTCAATGATGCAAGAAAGCTACATACAGGCAATTAAAATAAGATCAAATTGTAATTGTGATGCAAGGCATTCCCTGAAGAAAGCGCCCTCATGCGGTCAAAAATATGGTCAATTGGGAAAAAGATTCAAGATTCAAAGATTCAAAATATTTATTGTCATGATAAAAAGCATGAAATTTGTTTTCCCTGTGTATAAGGAGAATCCAATACAAGAAAGGCTACAATAGACAACAAGAATACAATACAAGAACGCGGCTAGAATGTGTTCGATCTACAGGCATTTAAGGGCGCCCTTTGGCAGCCAGCCACATCGAACCATATGACCCCGACACACAGCCAGAGATTGAAAGTGTTTTATTTTACTGGAGGGAGGAAAAGCAGAGGCCCGAAGTAAAAGCCCTTGTGGCACTAGAGAGAACCCATAACAACTCTACTCACAAATGGCCCTAGATGGGTTTGAACCAGGGCCACAGTGGTGAGAGGCGAGCACTTTATGCACTAGCCACCCAGGCCACCCTAAATACAACGACAGGGAAGCTTGGCTGGCACAGGTTACTTTACCATTGTGTACATAGCATATAGAAGATATCAATAATATTAAAAAAATTGTCTGTCGTATTTCCAACCTCTTGTGGTTAAACCAGCCCCTTTCCCCTAACCCCTTTGTCACCTTCATTGTTCAACCTTTGCTTTTTCTGTGTGCTTTCTGCCTCTCTCTCTTTTCATTTCTTTCCACTTGACTGCTTCTGTTCCACCAGTATACCTGTTTATGTGTGTTGTGTTGTCAAAAATTAGCCACAGAGAAAGACTCTGCTAGGGTCGATACGTCAGGCCATTAACTATTTTTTGCATTTATACCACAGGTCCTTTTGGCTGGTAAGTAGTTTGCAACAGCAGATTCTATTTTCTCAGTAAAAGAAATTGCTGGTTTTCTACGGGCAAAAGAATCAGAAGTTATATTAAAGGCACTGTACACTTTGGTAATTACTCAAAATATATATTAGCATAAAAACTGACTTGGTAACGAGCAACAGAGAGCTGTTGATAGTATAAAACATTGTGAGAAACGACTCCCTCTGAAGTAACGTAGTTTTGAGAAAGAGGTAATTTCTCACTAAAATAATAAAAGACTTCTTGCAAGAAGCCTTTTATTCCTATCTGAAAGCACACAAATTTGTACAAGGGTGTTTTTTCTTTCATCATTTTCTTGCAACTTCGATGACCAATTGAGCCCAAATTTTCACAGGCTTGTTATTTTATGCATATGTTGGGATACACCAAGTGAGAACACTGGTCTTTGACAATTACCAAACGTGTTCAGTGCCTTTAAAATCTGATGACTATTATTGCTGGGTGTTACCACCTACCTCATTAAATCTCTTGGTTACTGCCAGGATATGAGGTGCTCTCGTTGCTTTACTACTCTGCTTCATCCAAGCTTGGTTCAGAAACTCCCTGCAGAAAAAAATAAAATAAAAATATAAATAGACGTAACTTTGGAGAAAAAGACAATCCCTTGTTTAACCAATTTCAAATATCAAGAAATTTATATTTGATTTTATTTTTAGACATTTACACAATGAATACAAGTTGAACAGGGGCTGTCAAGATAATACAATAGTATAAAATCTGTCATCGAAAGATAAGTACAACCAGACCCCTGCCAACGATAAAAATATAATTATATGATTATTAAAATGGAGATTGCACATAAAAGCCACAAGGAAAACTGACTGGGTAACTTTAATTCTTGTTTTGGGTGAACAAAGACAAGTTGACTAGAGTGGGATGTTAACCTGCGACCTCCAGATCAACATGCCAGTGCTGTACCTACTGAGCTATCTAGCCCTAATGTTGGCGGTCTCCCTATTTTGTCAATATCTTTGTTCAGGGGTGCCATGCCAGTCAGAAGCCATTCAACCTGTAACTGCAGTGTAGCCCCAGGGATCACACCCAAGTATACGATACAACCTGGGAAGCGGCAGCAGAGGGATCATCTTAACGGGATGCAACTTTTTATTTCAAACATCAAGTTAAAGCCCATTCATACTTCATGTCACAACTAGAAAACAGTGAGTACACGATTGTTTGCGTCACATAATTTGCTTTGAATTCGCCGTATTTTTGACCGCGTGCGGGCGTATGTGTGAACCAAATTCACGTGATGCAAAACAAGTAAACAAAGTAACTGGGCTTTTTTGTTCATGTTATTATTATTTTGTTTATATATTTCTTCAATGATGCAAGAAAACGATACATACAGGCAATTAAAATAAGATGAAATGTATTATTGTGCTGCAAGACATTTCCTGATGAAAGCGCCCTCATGCTGTCAAAAATATGGTCAATTCGCTTTCGCGTGAAGTATGAACCGGACTTAATAAACCACAAGGGAAACTGACTGGGTATTTTTGATTCAATTTTGGGTGAATAGAATCATAAATTGAAACCAGCTCAACGCGAGATGAAGCAACTTAATAATAATAATAACTGTATTTATAAAGCGCCAAATTGCCAAAGGATACAAGGCGCTGAAGAAGAAAAAGACAGTACAAAGACGCTGTCGACCAGCTACAGACTAGGGGAAAAGATGGGTCTTGAGAGCCAGTTTGAAGGCTGAGACACTGTTGGAGTTTCTGGTTTGGGTGGGTAGACTATTCCATAATCGGGGAGCGGCAATGGAAAAGGCCCTGTCACCTGGAAGTTTATGTGTTTTGTGGACTGCAAGGGATTTACCGTCTGATGAGCGAAGGGAATAAGAACAGGTCTGGAGTGGAAGGAGAGAAGAGAGATAATCCGGGGCACAGTTGTACTTACCATGGAGGAACAGATTTGAGGATTTTGTGTTCGATGAACGTCAGCTGCTCAGCGAGCTCCAAGACAGAGAAGTCCTCGAAGGAGACATCACTGGTGGAGTGGCTAGGAGTGAACCCAATGATGTCTCCTACTGTAGGGGAGACGGTAGATTCTTCTTGCATCAGCTGCCTATATACACACATATGGACAATGCTGTTTAATCTCAAAGGAAAAATTTTTATCAGCAGGAAAATATTGCTAAGCAAAATTAAAGTGGGGTACCAGTCACAATGTGAATGACATTTTATTTTGGATGGTAACCTGTTACTGCTGAGCAATTTTTGTTCACGCTTCGAAAATTCCTGAGCTAACCAGCAGAAAAAATATTGCTAAGCAAAATGAAAGTAGGGTACCAGTCACAACAGGTGAATGACATGTTATTTTAGGTGGTAACCTGACACTGCTAAGTAAATTTGTTGTATGCTTAAACACTTTCTGAGCAAACTAGATTCAAGCAATCAGTCTTGGAGCAGACAGCCTAGGTTAAGCTGTGTCTGACTTGGTGGCTATGGCTGTTGCTAAGGGTGTTGCTATGGGCTTCCTGTGCTTCAACGCATGTTCACGTGGCGATCAAGCCGCAGTCGTAGCCGCTTATTCGGACACAGCCATAACTACCGAATACCAAATGTCATGATGCACAGGAGTGCCAGATTTGTGCTTAACTCTCTAAAGATAATAGTAGCTGCATGGTCTTGAACCCAGACCCCCACAGGGAGGAAACCTTGAGGTCTTGGGGCCAGTTTCATGGCTCTGCCTACTGCGGAATTCTGCGCTTACAGCCCATAGAATCATGGCTTTACTGGGCACCCGTAGGCGCATAGTTCTGTGGTAAGCAGAGCCATGGCACTAGGCTATGGTCAGTTGGAGAAAGGGGAAACGTTTGCAAAATTGTTACCTAAGAATATTCGCTGCTCCTTTGTGCTCTGTAGGAAGGAGATTCTGGTTGGAGACTATTTCCTCCAGGAATTCCACCACTGCGTTCCTGAGTTCAACCTTTGACTCAAAATCCTAATGATTCAGAAACAGAGAAGAAGTTGTAAAATGTTGGGCCAACACAGAAGCATACAAAAATGAAGCTTAGTAAGAAGCGTATAAGAGCACCGGACTCAAGCTCTGGTGTTTCTGATCAGCAGAGTGTGGGTTCGAGTCCCAGTTGTGACACTTGTGTCCCTAAGCTAAACACTTAACCATTATTGCTTATCTTCACCCAGGAATACAAATGGCTACCGGAGAGAGCTGGGGAGTAACCTGTGATGGACTGGCAGCCTGTCCAGGGGGGAATAGAAATATTCTCAGTTGTTTAATGCCAAGGAAACCGGATATAAACACCGGCCTGATGAGCCATATGGCTCGGAACAGACTTTACTTTACTAGTATAACAAATGTTGAACATTTCTGACCCCAAAATAACATAAACAGTGTCCTTAGTCGATTTAACAGGCTTTTAACACTGAAAACTGACAATTTAATTTTAACCAATAATACTAATAAATAATAATAAATATGATACCGCGCTTCTTACAAAAATTACCAATTCATTCCAATTGGATATCCAGTTGGAAAGAATTGGATTGAGTTGGTATTGAGTTTGTGTTAGTTGATTTATATTGGAATACTGAATTTCCAATTGGAATAAAATCTTGGACCAACTCAGTCGAATTGGAAATCCAATTGGAGTCAGTTGGTTTGATTTAATTGAATTGGAATTATTTTGAATTTGTTTCTACCAATTGGAAATTTTACCTCCTAAAAATTTCAAACTGAATCCAACCGAGTCCAATCGAGTCCAAATGGTTTTGTGCCAAAACACAACATTGGAAAAATTCCAATTGGTTCCAATTGGAAAATTGAATTGGAAATTTTGGTAAGGGTATGCACTGGTGCTGATGTCCTTGCAGACTATTAAGTAAAACCAGGGCAACAGCACTAAAGAAATACAAAGATACAAAATTACATTAACAGAAGCAGATATTATTAACACGAGAGAGGTAAACAAAATAAATAAGCAAACTAGCTGAAAGCGTTGTGTGGTGCAAGCTGCAATACTGTAGTGAGTGTGACTTTACAAATATGAGATTAAAACTACCTGACTGAACTTGGATACCCAGTGACGTATGACGTTGATAACTCTCACAGTAGCAGCTGAACTTATAACCTCTTTACTCAGACAACTTTGAAGCTTTCCTCCTAGGAATTAAAAAACCCAATAGATTATTGAACATCTTGCCTGTGGGTAATGGCAAACATTCTATTAAATAGTTCTGATAACATACACAAAAATTCAAGTAAACGACTTAAAACTAAAGACTATTCTGGGCAATTTAAAATAAAAATTCTCAAAGTTTTAAGAAGTATGTCACTGTGTGCCCAGTAAAGCTGTGTACAGCAAGGGTCGTCACTGGTTCCTGCCTTAGACAGTAGCATGGTCAGTGATGCACAGTACCTCTGAAATTTTCCTCTTAGCTTGTTTATTGAAAACTATACTACAAGGTGCAGGTTTTATTTTAATAAAATGATAAGGGCCTCACTATGTACTATGTACTACTATGGACTCTATGTGTTCTTGTAGGTAATTCTTAGAGGCTTTTGTATTTTATTCTTGTGTATTTTTATTGTATGCATCCAGGGGTCGATTTCACAAAACTCTTCCTAACTTAGGACTAGTCCTAGGCACTGCTAAGAGATAGGACTAGTCTTAAGTTAGGACCAGTACTTAAGACTAGTCCTATCTCTTAGCATTGCCTAAGACTAGTCCTAAGTTAGGAAGAGTTTTGTGAAATCGACCCCAGGGCCCCCAGGGAGAACAGTTCATTGAAAACTGATGGGGCTACCCTGGTTAAATAAGACGAAATAAATAAATAAATAATACGTAGAGAGACACTTACTTCCGAAGGCTCTACTCCGTCCCCTTGGCCTTGCCTCAGGGATGACATCCTTCGGGTTGCTGCATCCAGCAGTGGCCGCTGCAAACGCTGCACTGGCCGAAGAGGAGCTTGACCGGCGAGTGGACTGACGAGAAGACGTGACCACCACACCAGCTGACACTGTAGTGTTTGGTGGTGAGCTGCTGAACTGGAAATGGGAGCCCACTGAGCTCCTTGGGGAGATAGGGATGGGTATTTCAGCTGTGTAGATATTTAGAAAGAATGACAGAAATCAGGGAATAAAGTAACACTTTCAGGAGTAAGAGTCATTGGTGATGAAAAGGTCTGAAACTAGGATCTCAATTTTTTTTAAATAGGCATTTCCACCTTAAAGTAACCTCTGGAGTTATAGATTGCAAGGAGCTTCTGGGAATGGTATCTTCAGCACTAAAAAGGTAGATCAAAGAGTAAGATTTCTTTATATTTGAAGAAAATTACAGCTACTTTTTTGTTTCACCAGGCAGACATAAAAACTCCTGAATTCTAATAAAAGTTTGAATTTCCTCATCCCTGCAATACGTATTTTTCCCCCACCAGTTTATTGCAGTCTAGCCAATTAGTGCCCTGGTCATTGGGCCATTAACATTCCTTTAATCTTTCTCAGCTCCCTAGGGAGTATACAGCCCCCAGCTGCCGTGGCACTTCAAAGGCTTTTCAAACACAATATCAACCTCTACCCTCGCAGGTACCCATTTATACCCCTGGAGAAGCAATTATAGTAAAGTATCTTACTCAAGGATACAAGTGTCATGACCGGGATTCGAACCCACACCCTGTTGACTTAACCATCGGAACTTGAATTCGATACTCCAAACCACTCGGCCACATGACACCCCATGAAATAAGTATTTCAATTGAAAGTTTTGCAGCTCTCTGGGTGGGCCAGAGCTTTTAAACACCCACCTGTCTTGATGCCCTTAGCCAGGGCAGCAATATTGGGAGCGGAGTGACTCGTGGACAACATCCTCTTCGGGGAGAGCCCCCCTGGAATCTGCTCCATGATACGAGGGCTCTGAGGAGGAGTCAGGACATTATTGAAAGGGGGCGAGGCAGGGGGTGTGGTCAAATCTGTAGATGGCACTTCATTCTCCTGGCTGGACTTCTCGGAGGCTGTTGAACGACAGAAGCAAAAAGCTCATCAATGAAAATTATAAAAAATTCTTAAAAAGACGCACTTACAAAAAGTTTTCTCAGAAATGTTGGGGGCTTGGGTCATTTCATATTTTGAAGCCAATTTGAAAAGTTGACCGTGGGACTATAAACCTCCAAACTACGGCTTTACTTCCCATCGATCCCAAGAACAAAGCAATTATGATCAAGTGTCTTGCTCAAGGACCAGGTGCCATGACCGGGGACTGAACCCACCTTCATGACAACACCAGAATTTGAGTCCCGTGCACTCGACCGCTAATCCAAGACACTCCTTTAGGCACTATAAATTGTCCCCACCAGAGATGCCAACATTGAATTCCCAAAAAGAGTAGCACCGCCGAGCACTTAAGTTTCAAGTCAGGCATAAAACTCACCGAGCCGTAAAAAGAGGAAAATTATGACATTTATGATATAAACTAACACTTTCAGAAAATCACTTATTGCAAAGTGGCCTGCTCTAGAGGTCAAACAATTATGAATTGCATTCTCAGGCCTGTGGTTTCTGTCCCATTGTTTACTAAAATGAATAATGCTCACGTTTGCACAGCAAAATAGTAAAAAAATACGTCACACCACCTGACCACAGCAGGCCAGTCAAGTCTTCAAACGACTTCAGCAAGAGCAATTTCGTCAATTGGCCTTTCCAACCAATTCCATTTCCACCCACTACATTCTTAACAACTTTTTTATCGAGAGTTTTCATCAGATCTTGGCCTCGATTGCGATGGATGAAATATTTTCTTGTCACCGGTATTTTAGTTGATCGCTGCAGCGATCGCGATGTTTCAAACAAACTCCACGACGGCGCGCGCTGAACTTGCGAATTGCATTTTAGATAGAAGTTATCACAGTGTCTGTTTGCCGCCGCATCCCACAGCCGTAAAGCGTTAGAAAAACTGCGGAACCAGTCTCTACAAAAGCGACTGTAGAATGTATGCTGTACAAGGAGCCTTGTGGCTCAGTGTGCAGCCTCGCTACCATGGGCAGCGCGCCGTATCGATACCTCTCACCACTGTATAATCGAGCAAGGCATTCTGGGAAAGAAAACAAAATGGCGCGGCGAGATTGTACACCATGGGAACGAGGTTGCTCAGTGTGCGCTCTGTGCTACGCGTGTGTCAGGGAGGCAAATCCTGAATGCGATAGTTTATGGGATTGGTACCTCCTAAATAAACACCAAACCGCGTGTGAATTCGGCGCCGCTCATCACTTTTAACCACGCGGCAGCAGTCAACATTTTTTATAGTTTTTTAATTTTATACTTTCAGTTTTAGTTTTTATCATGATACGTTGTAACTACATTCACTGGGCGGCTTGTTTATCGTATTTAATTGAAGATTATCGTAGCGGCGTATTCACGGCTCAAAATCGTATTTTCTACGCCTAAATCGTGTATGTTGGCATCTCTGCCCCACTTGTAAGTTTAAAGAGGGTCTCCAAGGTCAAATTAAGTTTTGTGATGCACCCATTTTGCAATAGAGTCCACATGAAAGGGGGAAAAATAACAATTCTCTAACCTCACGTTAAAATGGTGTAAAATTTCATTTTATTTGACACTCTTTCAGAGCAAAATTTGAAACATGACATTATCGGACAGCAAAAACAAATAGCTCTGTACATTCCAAAGAAGAACATTTGCGCCAATCAAAAAGTCCAAATTCAATGAATATTATCAAAATGCAAGAATGAACTGAAAATTCTTTGTAGAAAAATGTACAGACCGTATATTTGAAATGAGGCCATCCAACATTTCAGGATTTTGAAAAAAAATGAACTTGAAGGGTATCAAACACAGTGGCAATTTACACCATTTTAATGTGATGTTAGAGACTTGTAACTCTTTACCCCGCTTTCATGAGGACTCTATCTATTGGAAAATGAGTGAATCACAAAACTGAATTTGACCCTGGAGCCCCTCTTTAAGCTTCTTCCCTCTCTGTATGAGCCCCAACACCTCAAGGCAAGCTTTGTCACAAGAGGAGAAACTTATCTGGAGAACTAACCTTTCTTAAAACTTCTCCTGAACGGATGCATCCTGGCATTAGTGTTGGTATCAATGAACTCACGGTTACCACCAGAGTTATCTACCGACACAGGGGATGTGACGGTGATGCTATGCCTGGTTGATCTGGCAATGTTCGGGCTGGCTGGTGGGGGACTGTTCACTGGCTGGTTAGCCTCGTTCAGCTTGGGACTAGAGGGTGGATGCACACTATCAAATTAAAGGGGAAAAAAACAACAATTATATCAGTATTGGGGAGTGCAATTTGTTTGTAAGATAACAATTTAAAGGTTCAGACGGCCGTTGCATTAACGAAGCAATAGAGGCACCAAATAGCGGTTGCTCTAGCGTTTTCAGCCTCGTCTCAGAATTAAGATTTTTTATTTTATTATTTACGACTTGTCCTGCTTAAGATGGATTTTGTGAAATCGATCCTAGGATCGGTCTTACTTAAGATCGATCTTTAGGCTAGGACTCATCCTAAATCCTAGGATCGATCCTAAGTTAAGAAGAGTTTTGTGAAATCGACCCCAGCTACCCTTTTTTACCAAACCCTTCTTAAATGCTCATCAAATATACACCAGTGGTGTAATACTGGTGTAGATGAGGTTAAATGGTATCATTTTTAAGCAAGTTCCTTTAGTTCCTACTGAACACCAAAAATACACCAGTGGTGTCGTATTGGTGTAGATGAGGTCAGTTTTTGAAGTATCATTGTGAAAGCAATTTCCTTTAGTTCCAATTGAACACTTCAAGTTAAAGTGTTCGATTTCCTTTTTCACAGTGTTAATGTTTACGGCTTCTTTAAATTGTCACATAAAAGAAAATGTATCGTAAACTTGGGTGTGATCCCTGATTATACAGCAGTTAGGCCCTACAGTTTGAATAGCTTCTGACTGGCACCCCGGAACAAAGATTGACGAAATAGGGAGACCACCAACATTAGGGCTAGATAGCTTTAGTAGAGCGCCGACACGTTAACCCAGAGGTCGCAGGTTCAAGTCTTGCTCTAGTCAATATTTCTTGGTTCAACCCAAAATTATTTAATAAAGAAAATGAACGAATCATTTGCGGGAGGCCTCTATGGGATGTCGTGGCCGAGCGGATAAGAACACTGGACTCAAGCTCTGGTGTTTCTGATCAGCAGAGTGTGGGTTCGAGTCCCGGTCGTGTCCTTAAGCAAGACACTTAACCATTATTGTTGCGTCCTTCAGATGGGACGTAAAGCCGTAGGTCCCGTGTAAAAGAACCCAGTGCACTTATCTTAAAGAGAAGGGGTTCGCACCGGTGTTCCTGGTTTGATCCGCAGCATATTGCGCCACAGCCCCTTGTAAACCATAACATGGTACTATAAATGAAAAGGCCTCATACTTCAAAACGTAGCTCCACATACCTTGCAGGAAAAAATACTGAGTGCTTTGATACGCCCATTGGGATGTGATAAAGTGCTATATAAGAACCAAGTATTATTATTCTAAACAAACATACTTGAGAAGTCCTTCCACAGTATCAGGATTGCGGTAGACTCGTTTCAAGGTGTCCAAGATCTCTTGCCAAGAGGTAAATGTCCCGTACGTCAACAAGAAGGTGTTAAGGAAATCGATGCTGAGGAACCTCAGGTCAGTCAGCCTCTCTAGGAGACGCTCCAGGGTGGCGTAGCGGATCTGCGGCACCTTGCAGGAGTTGAGAATCTTGCTGAACCGGATGTCGTGGTCGTCTTTAAAGAGGCGAGAATCAGACCTGGGAAGAAAGATGATAAGCACGATGACATTAAGAATGAATGTAATGTAGTTATACGAATTACTTTGTCTCAAAATTTAGAATACTTGTTTCACTGTCACTTTTGAAGTAGTAAAAGTTAAATTAGCAATCTTGGGGCCTTTGCCAAACCCGGCTTGGGCTCTCTCTCTGGCTTGGGCTCTGGCTCTGGGTTGAGAGCTGGCTCTGGCTTGGGCACTGGCTGTGGATTGGGCACTGGCTCTGGCTTGGGCGCTGGCTCTGGCTTAGGCACTGGCTCTGGCTTGGGCGCTTGTTCTGGCTTGGGCGCTGGGCTCCCTCTCTGGCTTGGGCGCTGGCTTGGGCGCATGTTCTGGCTTAGGTACCGTCTCTGGCTTGGGCGCTTGCTCTGGCTTGGGCACTGGCTCTGGCTTGGGTGCTGGCTTGGGCACTTGTTCTGGCTTGGGCTCCCTCTCTGGCTTGGGCGCTTGCTCTGGCTTGGGCACTGGCTCTGGCTTGGCCATTAATTTTGGAGCAGTATACATTTTGCACGGTGTTTCCATCAACAAATGGAGCCCAGAGCTAGAGCCGGAGCCTTAGCTGAGGTTTGGAAAAAGCCCCAGGTACACCATCAAATGCACATCAAGGCAGTCCATTTGTTCATGTTTACTGTTAATGCCTCAACTACTGCCCAAGTTCATCAAGCCCATAGGCACAAAATGCCACATGATTCACATTGATAAAACTGGTAAGAATGTTAGCAGATAAAACAAGTAGACACTGGTTCATTAAAGACAGAAATATCAGCAGCACAATGTTGGATTGTCAAATCCTGTGGCGCAAAACATGGAGAGCACAAATTTCCATGGCCACACACTTCATTATTGAAGTTCCCTTCCTTAAGCAGGTCAAAGTCCACGATGCACTAAATTGCTCAGGGGAAAAGGCAACAAGAGAGCAACTTTAATATAAAGAGCAAGCAAAGAAAATAAAATGAGAAAAAAAAAGGAAGAAAATATTAAACTTTAAATGCAATTTGTATCCCGTTCGTAAGAGTGACGCAATTCCATTTTAAACCATGAGCACTTCGCACAAGGCCCAATGACTGCCAGAATCTAATAGGAGCTGCATAACAAGAAATATTTGAATTTCTTTTTCACAAAGTCTTGCAAAGCCTCAAGGAGAATGCTTTGAGCTAGTTTTTCCTTCAGGATTCAGGGTTCTCCCCAGGATTTTTCAAAACTGTGGGCGCATTCTGGTGCAAAATTTTGGAAGTTTCGCCTAAGCATGCTGAACTGAAAGTGGTCCTCACGATGTTTTTTTACTTGGTATTCATCTTTGGTTTTAAAAGCCCTACTGTGCATTCTGGAGCACTCTTAATGGTTTTCATCTTTACGATATTTTGTGAATTTGATCTAAATAAAAAAAAAGGCCCAAAAAATGTACTTATTTATTTTATTATTTGTTCGCATATTGGCGGCAATTCACGCATATTGACGCCGCAATTCGAGGGTGTCAGCCTGAATCATTAGCTTGTACGTGGGGAGAGCCCTGGGGATTTATGGTTAAATTTTTAATTTTTTTTTTAAATTTCCTTTTCACAGAGTCTTGCACAGTCGCAGGGTCCTCTTACCAACGGGAAATCCCACAAGATGCACGAGTTGGAACCCTTTCTTTCTAAACGGGCATCAACTGGAAAACACACGGACAAAGTTAAAGCACCACCAGTAATTTGCCTTCTTTCCACCCATGATAGCAGTATTTGAGCTTTTGAAATCATATGCTAAAGAACTACATGAGAAATAAGTTCCACAGGAAGTGACATTGTTTTTAAGAAGGGAATGCCAAATTTATTCCAAATTTCAGTAGCATAAAAAAAGGGCAAAACATGAAACAAGTATGAGCCGCTTTCTTATATACACAAGCAACCACTCTAAAACTGTCCACTAGTTTAAAAAATGCTTTGTTGAACAGACAAACAATAAAATAAAATAAAATAAACATGTGTATGAATGTGCTCTACCAAAATTTACTGTTGTTCTTTACTAACACAAGTCTCCTTACATCTGGACCTCCTTGGATTGTTCCTTTTCTGCCACACGGTACCGCCAACAATATAAACAAAAGTAAAAGATCTTTACACGGAAAGTGAAATTTCACTGAACTCAGTCCAAAGAAACAAATGCTAAAATGGCTAACTTAGAGATTTGATGGCTTGACTACAAGGCTAAGTCTAAATAAGTCATTTGTAAATTAAATTTGAATAATGTCTGGTACAATGACTTTCCCTGGTTTAAGTGAACACTCAAGTTTGACTTCCTCAGACTATGAAGACGGGGTTGTTATGTCACATAGTTTGCGCAAAGCTTTTACAAAGTTACACTGATAAGACAGCGAACAGTGATAAACAATGCCCGATGATTATGTATGGCAAAAGGGTACCAGACTTTGATCTTGTGGTTGCTATGGAAAAGCTTGCAAGAAACCCCCTGACACACAGCAATAGATAGTTCCCACTTGATGTCATACAGTATAAAGTCGGCAAATCTTTAAGGGATATGATGCATCATCTTTTGAATGCACAACTTTGTGTTTTGCGTAAATATCGCGTGCGGCACAAGAAAGTTGATCAAATTCCTTTCTTTTCCTACCATGATTGGTCGATGAACCACTTGGCTGCATAGAAAAATTAGAATGCTTGACGCAGCTCCAAGCCAAAACCCAAGTTGCCCGTTAAAATGGCGTTTATCAGGAACTATCAACGAGCAAGTTCAAGTGTGTGACAAGAGTCGACTAGACTTAACCATAGTCAATCTAAATATCGCTGGAATGCTGCGTGGTTAACTAGCTAGTCAAAATGGATATGCCTAGCCCCAGAGCACCGTTTCTCTAGTCAACTCATGAAGTTATATCACTGTTTCAAAACGGCAGTAAGGTTACATGACGGAGAAAGTTTTGTAAACTTTTGTAATCACACGCAGTTAGTTTTTATAATTATCTCCTGGAGGACTCCATAATTTAACAATAGGAGACTTTGGAATGCTAGGTGGCAGCATACTTACCAGGTAACTTTCCATTGTTCACGCAGTTCCGAGCATGCGCACATTACCGAGAACAATGGGTTTACCTGGTAAGTCTGCTGCCACCTAACGTCTCAAAAGTCCCCCATGCATGGTAGGTTTTTTGCCAATGTGCCAATCAGTAAGATTATTATGCAAATTATGTAGAGAAGTTTAAGAAAATAAACATGACGGGCAAACACATTTTACCTGCCCATCACGTTTTTGCCCCATTGCCATTTCGCCTCAATCGACCAGACTCACTTTCGAGTGAAACACAGACCACGCATATGTGAGATTTTCATTGCGAATTGACTACAGGTTGGCACCTGAACTTGCTCTACACTGTTTATTAGTCTGAGGTGTCAGTTTGAGGGTTCACTTGTGACCAGTCAATTCATTGTACCAGACTTTATTCAAATTTATCAAGCAAGTGGCTTATTGACCTTAGTTGGCTGCAGCTGTGGCTTTCAGCCTGAGTAAAGTTAAGCCTTAGCCACAGCCGCAACTGTTAACGTGGACAAAGCCAAGCCAACAGAGATTGAGCAGTACACCATGAAAACCATTATGCCCTCAGCAACCACCACAAACAGTATAAAACATGCTGAATGAACAAACATTTCTCAGAAGAAATAAAATTTTGAGTTTCTAGATTTACATTAATTATTAATATTTAGGCAATCGTTTGGCAAGTAAAATCTATTTTTCACAAATTCAAGGGCCAGTTGAGATTAGAATATTCAAACGTTACCCAAGGTGAAGATATTCAAAAGTTTCAACTTCACAGGTTTGTCATTTCATGTATGTTGGGTAACACAAAGTGTAGATACTGGTCTTTGACAATTACCAATGTTATCCACATCCTTTAAAGTCCATTGCAACCCATTAAGTCCCCCTTCTAGCCTTCTAGCCCCGCCTCCCAACCACACCCCCATCCACCAATGATGAGTTTCACATTCAGCATGTTTGAACCCCTCCACCAGGCTTTCCTAGGTCACCATGCACAAACAGCTAGAAAAAAAACAGTCGCCAAGGGTCCAAGACCCAAATTAACAATTCTGTTATACCTTGTACAGTTGCACGGGCTGCTTTGCGAATTGTGACGGCTTCTACTATTTTTATTTGCATGGAAATAAATTGAGAGTACGTTATTAGTGGGGTTTTTAAAAAACATGTCTTGGCGTAAGTGTGAAGAAGAACAAAAATATGCTCGAGGACTAATCTATCTATTTAATACACTAATTAAGGTTAGTTTTATAGAGAAAACTAACTGTAAGATCATCTTACAAATTGCATGTAATCACCTCCAACGTGTTAAAAAAAGATAAAGAAATAAGGAAATAAGCTTCAACGTCATTTTGATTGAATAGTATGGAAATTCAGGAATGAACCCCAAATTCCCTGTACATGTACAGACCCACATATCTGAACAGTGTTTCAGGATGTTAACAAATTTTGCACTGGACGGCTATCAAATACATTTTATTTTTTATTTTGATAAGGACTCTATTTATTGGAAAATGACTTTGACCTCAGAGCCCCTTTTTAAACAAAATCTAAATGTGCCCACTTGAGAACTTAATTACTGAAAGTCTTTGTGGATGCTTTTTTGGGACACACTGAACTTCCAGGTTGTTTTAAAAACGATACGAGAAGAAGAAATCCTGACTGCACTTACTTGATACACTGGGGCAGATGGATAGATGAACTGCTCTCCTCTAAACTTGGATCCAACAAACCGTTGTAATGCAAGTTGTCAATACACTGAAATATTACAAGAAAATAAACTCCTGCGGTAACTGATGATATATAAATCCAGTACTCTAATAAAAAAGAAGTAAAATGACAATATTTTGTCCTGTTTCCCAGGACGGCGGTTTAAATGATCAACCACTTCACGTTGGTATTAAAGGCACTGAACACGTTTGGAAATTGTCAAAGACCAGTGTTCTCACTTGGTGTATCCCAACATATGCATAAAATAAAAAGCCTGTGAAAATTTGGGCTCAATTGGTCATCGAAGTTGCAAGAAAATGTTGAAAGAAAAAACACCCTTGTTGTACAAATGTGTGTGCTTTCAGATAGGAATACAAACTTCTTGCAAGAAGTTTTTATTATTTTAGTGAGAAATTACCTCTTTCTCAAAAACTACATTACTTCAGAGGGAGTCGTTTCTCACAATGTTTTATACTATCAAAAGCTCTCCGTTGCTTGTTACCAAGTCAGTTTTTATGTTAATATATATTTTGAGTAATTACCAAACGTGTACAGTGCCTTTAAATCATCTTTATAGAACACCCTGTGTGGCATAAATTTTTTGGGCTTCCTAGAATTATTTGTGTTGTTGAGAATATCATTGTCACAATGAAACCCTGACTAAGTAAAGCAAAGACAACAAAATTTCTCATAAAATACACCATGATTTTTCATTCTCTTTTGATAAATTATGGAATGTCTTTCCATGAATAAGCTTTAACATTGGCTGATGCAGATCTTGGTTTTTTGTACAGTTTCGGGTAAATACACTATCTGAATACCTGACTGATGTCACTGGTCCATGCAGCTTTGTCTTGGTGGGTTGGTGCTACCAGGGTGATGACCAATGGAGGTCCACTCTTTGAATCTACGATCAGCTTGAAATCTAAACCATCATAATCGGCCGTAGGAGGCTGAGCGGCTGATGGAAAACACAACAAAGACAAACATGTCCAATATTTGTCAACAAATAAGGAAAATATTTCAGATATCAAGCGATAAACCAAAAGGGAAACTGACTGGGTAAATTATTCCTCTTAAGGTGATCCCTCTGCTGCTGCTTCCCAGGTTATTTTGTAAACTTGGGTGTGATCCCTGGCTACACTTCAATTACAGGTTGAGTGGCATGGCACCCCCGAACAAAGATATTGACAAAAAAGGGAGACCGCCAACATTAGAGCTAGATAGCTGGTAGAGCACCGCCACATAAATCCGGAGGTTTCAGGTTCAAATCCCGCTCCAGTAAATTTTTCTTTGTTAAACCCAAAAATTAAAGGAATTATTTTAGCTCAACTACATGTGCAGGATGATTTCTGAATGATTTCACAAGTGGGTTAAAGGCCCTGTACACTATTGGTAAGATCGAAAAACACAATGTTCACAGATTCACTCATAATTTACATGATTTAAAGTAAGTAATGGTAGAAAGGGTTCCTTAAAATATTTCTGCCTAAAATGCTATCGTTTCTGAAAAATTCGTAAAACAATAGTTTTTATCATGAATGATAATTTGAAAAAACAGAAAACACATAAGGTCTCTTTTTACTATTTTCTCGTGACCTCGATGACCAATTAAGCTCAAACTTTCACAGGTTTGTTTGTTCATGCATATGTTGAATCACACAAAATGTGGACACTGATTTTGAGCTGTTACCAAAAGTGTACAATACATTTAAGGGCATCGTACACGCATTTGTCAAAGACCAGTGTTCTCACTTGGTGTATCCCAACATATGCATAAAATAACAAGCCTGTGAAAATTTGGGCTCAATTGGTCACTGAAGTTGCAAAAAAATGATGAAAGAACAAACACCCTTGTTGTACAAATTTGTGTGCTTTTAGATAGAATAATAAAAACTTCTTGCAAGAAGTTTTTATTATTTTAGTGAGAAATTACCTCTTTCTCAAAAACTCTGTTACTTTAGAGGGAGTCGTTTCTCACAACGTTTTATACTATCAACAGCTCTCTGTTGCTCGTTACCATGTCAGTTTTTACCAAATTACCAAACATGTACGATGCCTTTAAGTATGATTATTTTTCATGTTTGGCAGGCACTATTAACCCCTTGCATGAACGCTCACCATTACGCAGAAAATTATGCTTAGCAATTTTCTGTTATGCAAAAATAAACAGCATACCAATTACAGATTGTAGATGTGACATGGTGGTATGGATGGTAACCTTATTCTTGTAAGCATAATTTTGTTGTGCTTAGCTACTTTTTGTGCCTAAGAAGCTCAATAACATTGGGCCCTGGTCTGCTTGTTTGAACAGAGGAATAACTTCCCATTGGATCAATTGTTTTTTATATACATAAACAAAATAGTTTTTAAAAATGTGTATATATATACTTTTTTGTACGAAAAAAATAACAATAAAAAAATCTAGATATCAACTTGTAAAACCAGAAACTCACAATCATCATCAAATGGGTCAAAATCCTCCACAAGTGCTGTGTCTATCAGTGGAATCTTCCCTCCAACCTACAGAGTCAATGAGAAAGATGACTTGATGAAACTCTGGGAGATGGCAGAGCACAATTTTATCAACATTTTATGCAAACAATTTGGGCAAATATCAAAACATATTCAGCCAACAATACAAGCTTTCATGAGAAAAAAATTCCTGTATAAACACGGTATCTTGGCAACTGGAAAATGCCCTCCAAAAATACTTTTTTTTTTTAAATAAACATAAATACACAACTCTAGGTACACCTACTAACTCCTAGGAGATGTTTACAAAGCTATGTAGCAGGGCTCAAATTTCGAGGGAAAATCCACAAGGGCTGGTAGCTCAACATTTTTCCAGGACCAGAATTTATTTTACAAGACCAGAATCAAAATGAGTTGAACAAACACTAAGAGAAGATCTATCTTATTTGTCTTATATGTAAGCGTACTTCGATACTCAACAGAGTTGAAGGATATTTAACAAATTCGTGGCCAACATTTTTTCACAAGGCATTACACAATGAAGTATTATTATTCAATTGAAAAACACAAGGGCGCCAGGCTTCAGCTCTGTTTTTTGTTTGTACTTCTAGCTGGTCCTAATTTTGTAATTATTTCTTGGGCATTATCTGTATAATTAGCTCATAACCGGTACATTTTGCATTCTCTCCTGTCCATTTATTGTTTTGTTATGTTGCCTTTGCTTATTGTTTTTGTATTATGTCTAGGGCTGTTCCCCACAAGCCTCGGCTTGTTTAAACAGCCTACTTACAGCTTCTATTGTTACATTTTTTCAGTATGATACTGAAAAAATGTAACAATAGAAGCTTCTATTGTTACATTTTTTCAGTATACTGAAAAAATGTAACAATAGAAGCTGTGAGTAATGAAAATGATACTGTATCATAATAATTGGTCATGTTTACTCTTTGCTTGTATTGTACTATATTTTTGTCCAAATGATTCTGTCTTTTCTTATTGTGAGTATGGAAATAAATGTTACATTGAATTGAATTGAATTGAACTGGCCCAACGCTAAAATCACTGGCCTCTGGCCTGTGGTCCAGTGTTAATTTCCACACATACCTTGGCCAAATGAAGCTTCCCGCCGGACGTTCTGCTGGTGATCAGCAGGTGTTTTGTGAAGAGGAAACACTGCCGGACCCCCTCCTTGCGAGTGTCTACCTTGGCACCTAAAGACCCTAGTCTGGTACGACTCACCCTGGTACGCTCCTGCATCACCTGGATCAGTGTCCCTGGAGGTTGAGGAACCGGGAAGGAGGAAAAAAGGAAGGATGGAGGTGTTTAAGAACTCAAGAGGTCACTGTAAACTCTCCTGTCTTCTAACTCTAAAACACTCCGTACTACCTTAAAGGCACTGAACACGTTTGGAAATTGTCAAAGACCAGTGTTCTCACTTGGTGTATCCCAAAATATGCATAAAATAACAAGCCTGTGAAAATTTGGGCTCAATTGGTCATCAAAGTTGCAAGAAAATGGTGAAAGAAAAAACACCCTTGTTGTACAAATTTGTGTGCTTTCCGATAGAAATAAAAACTTCTTGCAAGAAGTTTTTAATAATTTTAGTGAGAAATTACCTCTTTCTCAAAAACTACGTTACTTCAGAGGGAGTCGTTTCCTACAATGATTTATACTATCAACAGCTCTCCGTTGCTTGTTACCAAGTAAGTTTTTATGCTAATATTTGTTTTGAGTCATTACCAAACGTGTACGATACCTTTAATGCCTGTCGTCAAATACTTATGCAAACACACTGATGATGCAGCTTTTTCACAAGATTGAAGAAACGCCGTTTCTTCACGCTTACAATAGTTATTTATTTATTTGGTTGTGATATGCCAAGGATTCTCAGAAAAGTGAACTGAATCGCTATACTAGCCAAGAACCCCATGGAGAAAAGACAAGGAAGGAAGTTTCAGTTTTAGATGTGGGAGGAAAACTTCGGAAACTAATTCCAGGGAAAACCCACACAGTCGGGTAGGGACTAAAACCCCAATCCACATCGTGCCCCCAGAGTCCTATCGGTGGAAGGCAAGGAAATATACCACTGCACCAACCCAACCGCCCTTAATTTGTTCACGTGGTACAGTTGGTCCCAATTTCATAAAGCTGCTTAAGCAGACAATAGTGCTCAACGATTTTCTGCTGAGGAACAATAAGCAGGAGACCAGTTGCAAACAGTACATATATGATACGGTGTTTTGGTTGGTAACCTTTTTCTGGTAAGCGAAAGTTCTTTTGAAATTGGGTGTTGGTGTTGCCCACCAAAGTCTCTTGTAATTGAATACAAGAAAAGGAGCAACCAACAGGAGCCATGGTGTGCTAATAAAAAAAAATTTAGAAAGAAAAAAGAAGCAGAAAAAGGTGATCCCGTTTCTGGTGCTTCCCAGCTTATACAGCAGTATAAGGTTGAATGGCTTCTGACTGCCTCACCAATGCTGGACTTCATTGCCGAAGCAATGTCCCACCAGCATCATTAGTGTGAAAGGGGCTTAACTCTGTAATGAAGTGGGCCATTTTGCTCTTACCTTGCCTGACAAACGTCTGCTGTACATCCAGCAGTATTTCACATCCCTCTACAATCATCCGCTCAATAGAGAGGTTCTTACGTATGCTCTCCGTCTCCGAGACCTCATCGTGCATAATCTGCAGTAAACCACACACGCAAAAAAAAATCAAAGCTGTCATCAATCAGATTGAAAATAGTTTACAATCATAACCAGTAAGTATATTACGTCGAAGGGAATCCTTTCTCAAAATAAGTTTACACTATCAACAGCTGCGGTGCTTCTCATCAAGTAAGTTTTTATTGTCAATAATGTTTGGAGTATTTACCAATCTATGACCCTATCTTTAAGGACCTTTAAGGTGGCAGATTCAAATCCAGCTCTAGTCAATTTTTCTTTGTTCCACCAACAATGAATTATGATAACGTGCACTAAATATACCTGTCAACCCATTAATTTCTAAGCATGATACTTCTGTGCTTAGCATATTTGCGTGGTTAGTAGTTCCATGAGACAGGCCTTTGCTAGTCACGCACTAATATGTCACATCACTTCTTCTTCTTTCTTTCTTTTTTTTTGGGGGGGGGGGGTAATTACAAGGAGCTTTTGTATTTGTCATCATCAAGTAATATATAGTTTTTAATTATTATTTGCTATAACAACAAAAATATAATACTTAGAAATACTTTAATCTCCCGATGGAATGTATGATTAAAATGAAAAAAATGGTACTGCAGAGAGGGGATTAGATATCTTCAAGAATGTAACTCAAACTCGACCTTCCCCCGCCTAGTTCCATCTTCCTCCGTCTTGCAAGGAATGCATCACATATCAGTTTTAACAGCATTATCTGTTCTTGGCAAGACCTGTGGAAATCACCATTCCTGTGATTTCATCACATCCCTCTCACCCCCTGCCTCCTCTTATCATCTTTCCCCCTTCATCATCCATCATCCCGCATCGTCCCAAGACGCTGACCACCTGCAGGCATCTCAAATATTATGGTTGGACGGAAATCGCCCGTTGACAATCGAGGTACGTCTGGCATTCGCAGAGGAATTCGGGTTATATTGGCGTCCCTTTCTTGTCTAAGAAATGGAACCCCCTCGGCGAGATCAGTGGAAAAGAGGAAATGATGAGATTTTTTTTTTTTTTTTAAAGCTTGCCTAGATAACGCTTGTTTTAAATAATGCCCAAGAAGTGAAAAGCAGGTTTCATGTGAATGATCTGAATTTAATATCTCATATTGATTAAAGGGTCTGGTTATGTTTGGTAACTACTCATAAAATGATCATGGCAATAAAAACTTACTTGGTAAGAAATACAGCAGCTTCTGATAGTATAAAGCATTTTAAAAAACATTTCACTTTGAAGTAATGTGGTTATGGCAAAAGATATCAGTTTGTATTCAAAAATATTTGAATCTGAGAAGCGTTTCAGTCAAAAACGTTTCTCAGATTGTGTATTTCAATTGCAGATTATTCTTCCTGCGTGGACATAACCGCTCCAGATTTTCGGCAATATCTCAAAAACGCTACCACCTTTTGAAATGAAATTTTCACAGGCTAGTTTTATGGTAAATATCTACAACTATATAGGATTGAAACAAACAGTGGGCTCCAATTACCAAACGTATGCAATCCCTTTAACGTCATGTCTGTTAATATCAAACGCTTCATTGGATTTGGGAAGAGTTACATTCATTCATTTGATATAATGATTGATTCACATGATGCAATGATTGTACTGAAAGATATTTATCGAACTAAAAATCAACATTTGATTTTGAACATAATTTGTTCTTCGTTCAAGATATTACACAGTGACCGGTATTGTTATTCCGTTGAAAAACACAAAACCACCTGACTTGTCCGGTCATGATTTTATTGGCCCAACACTAAAACCTCTGACCTCGGGCATATGGTCCAGTGTAAATTTCGAGCCCTGGGGTGTATTCATAAAATAAAAAAAATACTACATTTATTCAATTCTCTTCTTTTTTCAATACATATGGTACATCCAACTTGGAAGACTGGTTTGTGTTTAACTGTCAGGATAAGAACCAAGTTATGGGTGGGGGGAGGGAGTGGTTTTGAGGCACATTTTCAGCTAAAAATAAACAGCTTTAAAACCTGGTCGATAACAGCAAAAACTCACTCAAAGAAGGCAAACATTTAGAAAATTAAGTGGCTACTATTATATAACCATACTACCGAGGATTACACAAGAAGGTTAAATGTTTTTTTTTTTTTTACAATGGGCTCCTAAGAAATTAACCAAAGGGGTCCTAGAAAAGCTGAAGGGGAAATATAGACACTGGAAAGGTAATCAAGTCTAGTTATATATACAAGCTTTTTCTTGACATGTCACATCAGCGTGCGCGTGGTCATGTGACAAGCTCTCCCTTATCTATGTAAAAACACACTATAGTCGTGCGCAAAAGTAGGTCATCATGCTTTTGCATTTTCATAAAGAAAAAGGTATGTTTGACTGATCATTATTGTGTTAATAATAATAATGCAGTTCTTATATAGCGCTTTATACTCACGATGGGTGTCTCAAAGCGCTCAGTATTTTTCCTACACTGAGGTAAGTGGAGTTACGTGTTGAAGTATGAGACCTATTCCTTTGCATAGCACCATGTAATGGTTTACAAGGTGCTGTGCAATATGCAGCCAATCAAACCAGGAACACCGGGGCGAACCCCTTCTCTTTACGATAAGTGCACTGGGTTCTTTTACGCGCATTACACAACACACGGGACCTACGGCTTAACGTCCCATCCGAAGGACGAAGCATGTGGTTAATTGTCTTGCTTAAGGACACAAGTGTCATGACTGGGATTCGAACCCAAACTCTGTTAATTAACTATTGTTTTGATACTCTTAAATGACCACATGAGTGCACTTAAAAATGTACAACAGAGGTGTAATACAGCAGAGTGTTTTGCTTCAATTTTTAAGCAGCGTAAAGTGAATAACTCAAAAACAAATTTTTAACGCTTTTTGACAAGCACATCAAGACATGCAACTTTGCTTTCCCCCCACATAATTATCACAGTAAGCATAAGCATACAATGCTTCATGATCAGGGGCCAATTTCATCAAGCCGTTTAGCAGAAAATTCTGCTGAGCAAATTTCTTTGCTAAGCAAGAAATGAGTGGGGTACCAGTCACAGCAATGGTACTTATATGGTATTTTGGCTTGTAACCTGTTTTTCCTAAGCAAGAGTTTTCTGAACTTAGCAAGTTTTTGTACTTACATGCTTTATGAAATTGGGCCCAGATATCAACGAAGCGAGAAGTTAATTTATTGTTTGCTATTATGTCAATTTTGCAAATTAAATTTTCTCCCTTAGATAGTAAAAGTAGGTCAAATTTAGCGATATCATGTGGAGACCCCAACATCGCTGTGGATTGATTACACTCGAAGAACCATCGGAGAGAGAGTAGTCGATGCATGCATATTTAGACCGGGATTAGGATGAAAATGTTGATGCAAAACGAAACTAATTATGTATTCATTGAAATTTGGCAAGCCTAGACCTGGAAACAAAAATACATTTGATGTACAGTGAATATGCGGAATATACATGTTCCTATTTACTTGTCATATCAAAGAATCACACAGCCATTTGTAAAAACCAAAATAGACTGTTGGCCAGGCTATTTTCGGCCTGTATTTCCGGTGGGTTTTGACGGAGGGATTTGAAATGCAAGGCTGAATGTCTAATCATATGCAATGAGTACCACTTCAGGTCATGGAACCAACAGTTTTTGCAAGATGTCACGATATCCACAATAGTAATAATGACATTTGTAATGTGTTTCTGTGGATCCATAATTGACAGTGTGTCTTACCTTCTCACGAGCAAGTTTTCCAATGTCATCATCAATTGTTTCTTTAAGATTGTCAGATGGCTGTTTCTCTTTTTAAATTAAGGGTTTTTATTTAATGTGGCTTGTGCCTCAAAGCAATTTGCCAGGGCATACTAAAAGCAGCTCCTGGTTTGGGGTATATTTTATAGAAGGGTCTGTTCAAAGTTGTCAAAAATGTTGGTATGTCTACAGTAGAATCAAAAGAGTAAACCAAGACTTCAGTTAGAATTACTGACAAATCTAGTACGTATTTTTGTTGATTATGCTAGTTTGTTTGTTTGTTAGGTTTTTTTTATTCATTTTTTTTTTTTTGGGGGGGGTGGGTGGGGTGGCTGGGGACTATAAACATTATGTTCATGTACTTAGGGGCCATTCAGAGTAATAAATATTTAAAATTTGTGATTTTTTTTTTGAATTTATCTTGATCTACCTAAAATCCATTTTTTTTTACAAATCTAAAACACCCTATACACTGAAAACAAAGTAATGCCTCAAATAAAGCAGATACTTCCGATCCATGCTCTCCCAGCTCCGCAACTTTGTAGTTGAAACAAGATGTGGAAATGCTTTTGCTATCTCCCCATCAGGCCAAGAGGTCAGCTATTGAAACAAGGTCGATTGAAAACAAGGGACAACACAGCCATAACAGAAATGACAAACGATCTGGAAAAGGCCATTCGTGGTGTTTTTCCCCTTATTATTATTTTAATTAGCTGTTTCGCTAGCGAAGCGAAACAGCTCTTGTTTTCGTTAAAGTTTTTTTTATTATTGTTGTTGTTGTTTTTTTTATTTGTCATCCTAAGAACTAATATTTTCTAAGCACTAATTTGCAATGTTCCCAATAAGCAATTGCAATGAAACTTTCAGTGATGAAAGGCATTGGTGCAAGGAAGGTCCGAAAAGAAATCCGTCATGATGACGTCATGACCTGTCACGTGACGTCATGTTAAAGGTTTCTATTTTAAATTATTTGAAAATCTATATCAAATCAGCCACAAGAGACCGTAGGTTTCTGTTTGTGGGATTGGGTAGGGATAAAATAGGTCTTCATTTTATTCAGTGTGCGTGACCTCACATGACCTCTACTTCCGGTCGAAACCGGAAGTGCCTCGTAATTCAAAAGTGGCAAAAGTTATGAACTTGCTTTTAACGATGTTAGTGTCTGGCAAGGGTGGGCAATTAAAAAAAAATACCGATGACGTCACAATACACAAGAGCCCCTTTAAGTCAGAAATTGCTTACGGAACATGCTTTAATCCAAATTCTTTTTTAAACAGGCTTGATATGTCATTACTGATTAAAAAAATATTTGACGTCATCATGACGTCATCATTTCTCAGGTTATATTATCTTAAAGGTACAGTTTTACAAGATATATAATAGACAATGAATTCGATCTCACAACGCATTTAATATTGTGTTATTAAGTTGATTATGTACACACTACAACACTTTCATATTCACTTGATTAATTCGAAAAAATTAACGAAACAGCTCTGCATTTGTGCACAAATGCAATGAACTTGCTTTTAACGATGTTAGAGTCTGGCATGGGTGGGCAATTAAAAAAAAAAAACCGATGACGTCACGATACACAAGAGCGCCCTCTAGCGGCAGGTTGAAAACTCTTCAAAATGGACTTTTTGAAGATGTGTGTGGTGAAGTTTTGTGCAATTACTTCAAAATTTACACATATGTTGGTAGTCAGACAGCCATCGTATGTGTGAAGTTTCAGATCAAAGACGTCATCGGGGGTCACGTGACGCGGCATTAAAGGTGCACTTTTTGAAGTCGTATATCTCCCGAAGTGTTAGTGCGATCATGTTGGAACTTGGTAGGTTGTTAGATATTGGTAAGTTCCTGTAAATTTTAAAATGACGCAATGATGACGTCATCACACGATTTGTTATGATTTTTTCATTTTTTACCCCTTTAAAACAGAAATTGCTAACGGAACATGCTTTAATCCAAATTATTTTTTTAAACAGGCTTGATATGTCATAGCAAATTCCTGGTAAACTTGTAATGACGTCATGATGACGTCATCACATGATTTGTTATGATTTTTTCATTTTTGCCCATTTAAGTCATAAATTGCTAACGGAGCATGCTATAATCAAAATTCTTTTTTGAACAGGCTTGATACATCATAACTGCTTTGAATACAAAGACACTTTCATATTCACTTCAGTAATTTGAAAATTATATTCGCGAAACAGCTCTGCATTTGTGCACAAATGCAATCGTGTCTAGTTGTAAACTGAATTTTGATTTTCAGTAATTTCTTTTGACCCACCCACAAAAAAAGAAAAAAAAAGAAGTTAGGAATGTTTTTTAACATCGATTATTCTGAATGCCCCTTAGTGTTGATATAAGTACTAATTTCAGGGTAGGGAAGAGTAGTGGGTCATAAAAAAAATAGAGCTCTCTGTGTGCAACCTTCAAAACGTTGCACACTTTGAACAATCCCTGATTCTGACCAATCTTACCCGTGAAAGTTCCTCCAGTTTGTTCTTGGCATATTCCAGACTCTTACGCTCAACGTGGTCATGGGGTGTGTGGGCAAGCAGCTCATGTAAGGTGATGATGTATCGTGGCACCTACAGAGTGAATAATAATCGGGTCTCATTTAGCGCACATATAGTAGCTAGATCAAGGCGCTTAAAGATATCGTACACGTTTGGTAATGACTCAAAACAAATATTAGCATAAAAACTTACTTGGTAACAAGCAACGGAGAGCTGTTGATAGTATAAAACATTGTAGGAAACGACTCCTCTGAAGTAACGTAGTTTTGAGAAAGAGGTAATTTCTCACTAAAATAATAAAAACTTCTTGCAAGAAGTTTTTATTCCTATCTGAAAGCACACAAATTTCTACAACAAGGGTGTTTTTTCTTTCATCACTTTCTTGCAACTTTGATGACCAATTGAGCCCAAATTTTCACAGGCTTGTTATTTTATGCATATGTTGGGATACACCAAGTGAGAACAATGGTCTTTGACAATTACCAAACGTGTTCAGTGCCTTTAAAGGGTCTGTATACATTCGGTAATGACTCTGAAAATTAATGGCAATAATAACTTACTTGGTAAGAAATACAGCAGCTTCTGATAGTATGATGCATTTTGAGAAACTTTTCACTTCGAAGTACTGCGGTTATGAAAAAAATAAATAACTTTTTAACCCAACAATTTTGAATCTGAGATGCGTTACTGCAGTAACGTTTCTCAGATTGTGTTATTCTTCCTGCGCCGACTTAACCACTCCAGATTTTTTTGACAATATCTCAAAAACGCTACCACCTCTTGAAATGAAATTTGCACAGGTTAGTTTTATGGTATATATCTACAACTATATAGGATTGAAACAAAGAATCACTAATGGGTTGATACAACACAATACTGTCTCAGCCCTCTCAGGTTCCCATTTGTACACCTGGGTTAAGACATGCATTTACGGTTAAGTGCCTTGCTCAAGGACGTACATGTCATGAACAGGATTCAAACCAACTACCTGATGATTCAGCCATCAGAACTCGGGTCCGATGCACTAGACTGCTCGGCCACACAAGGTTAACAAAGAACAGAGAGAGGTACAAGATAAAGTATCAAACATTTCGGAGCCCAAGCCGAAGCCGAAGCCCAAGCCAGAGCCACAGCCCAAGCCCAAGCCAAAGCCCAAGCCGAAGCCCAGGCCAAAGCCCAAGCCAAAGCCCAGGCCAAAGCCCAAGCCAAAGCCCAAGCTAAAGCCCAAGCTGAAGCCCATAAGCCAAGGCCCAAGCCGAAGCCCAAGCCAGAGCCGAAGCCCAAGCCTAAGCCAAAGCCAAAGCCAAAGCCCAGGCCAAAGCCCAAGCCAAAGCCCAAGCCAAAGCCCAAGCCAAAGCCCAAGCCAAAGCCCAAGCCGGAGCCCAAGCCGGAACCCTAGCAAACCAAAGCCAAAGCCGTAGTTTAAAAAAAAAAGCCCATAAAATGATCTTGGGCCATGTCACACAGGTCAAATTTTACAGGCGATTTTTTATGCAAAGCATTTATAAGGAATGCATGTATGTAGCACAAGAAACATTTTTCAACAGTGTCTCACAATCCCGAAGAGTTACATCGCCGCGTCAGTACAAAAACATCAAATCTTAAATTTGCAAAAACTTGTATCTTGACAGGTACTAGTTTTGTGCGTACATCCAGCCTATTTTAAGCAAGATTCAACGCTTTGACAATTTCAAACTTGCGCCTAACGTATTAAGTGTTGTTTTAGTAGATACAACGTTTTTGCACTGACACGATGACATGCGGGAAAAATGAGCTGCAAATTTGTCTTGTCATTTAAGATTGCCTGGAACTGGTTGCCTGTTTAAGTGCCTAGATTGACACGGCCCTTGGAATGGTTTTAGCGACATTAAAGCCTTACTTGGTGCATGGGGTAGGTGAGGAATGTCTCAAGGGATCTGCCTTCGCACACAGGTTTGGACTCGTAGCATTTCAGTAGCTGATTAAACATGGGATTCTTCTGTTTACACTCTGCCAGAACCTGCAGACTGTAATGGTGATTTCTAACGTACTCATTGTATATACACAACATCGGCAGCAGCATATCGAAGAGATCACCTGAGGAAGAACGATTCAAGACATCAATTATAATCTTTCTTAAGAACCCAAGCAAGCCTAAAAGCTTGTACCCATAGGTCTGAGAAGAAACCTGTGTAGAGATTAAAGTGTACATCATCATGAATGTGAACCTACAGAATTGCCAGTAATTCTAGCACAGGGCCAGTACACTAATGACCAGCCGCGCAGGACCCAATTTTATAGAGCTGCTTATAAGCACAAAAAGTAGCAAAATTATGCTTACCAGAACAGGGTTACCAGCAAAAATACCATGTCACATGTACAATTTGTGACTGGTATCCTGCACATTTCTGCTAAGCAGAACATTTTTAAGCAATATTTTCTGCTTAAGCAGCTTTATGAAATTGGGCCCTTGACCCAACATAGAGCTGCTTAAGCACAACAAGTAGCTAAGCACAAAATATTAATACTTACCAGAATCAATATACCATGTCACATGTACAATTTATGACTGGTATCCTGCTTCTTATTGTTTAGCAGAAAAATGTTAAGCAATATTTCCTGCTTAAGCAGCTCTATGAAATTGGGCCCAGACAAGTCTCGTGGTCTTGTTTTTTCTATGGTTTTTACCACACTTATATAATAAAAAAAACACCCCAAAAAACGATGTTCAAATTTTGAATTTTAGTCTGATAAAAATGTTTCAATTCTGTAGAGTATTGAAGAATACAGGTGTACTCAAAAGACAAATGAGATGATTTTTCTCTTAGTGTTTTTTAAAATAAAAACCACCCACTTAATTGTTCTATCATAATAAACTGTGTAGGCTATAGTTTTTTTTCTCAATTTGATTCTGGCCTTGTAAAAGAAATGCTGGTCCAGTAATACTTTTAAAGGGAGGCTTCTCCTTTGGGAAATACTCTAACAAATCAATGACCACAAAAACTTACTTAGATACTGCAGCTGTTTATAATGTATAACGATTCCCTTCCAAGAAATGTGGTTTTAGAGAAAGGGATTCAAAAACTGTCAATCTGAGAAACGTTTCATGCATAAATGTTTCTCAATTTGTATATTCCAATTATGGATTATTCTTCCTGCGTGGACATAACTGCTCCAGATTTTCGACAGTATTATCTCAAAAACGCCACCACCTTTTGAAATGAAATTTTCACAGGTTTAATTATATATTTATATAAGATTAAACGATCGAACGGTTCCAAAAACCAAAGATATACTTTGCCTTTAAGCTACAAGCCCTTCTGTCTTGTGGCTTTTCTCTCTGATTTCAAGCCTTGAGTGGACATGTACATGTACATGAAACGCCACTTACAGAGGTTTGCTTTGTAGTTTACTGCAGAATGGACTTCAAAACTAAAAAACATGAGATGCAAATTTGCATTGACCTACCTAGCACTAGTTTGGGCCAGTGTTCCATTCTTGCACTCAGTCCTTTGTAGAAAATTTGGTGTAGGAAAAACACAGTTTCACTGCAGGAAAAAATAAGATGAAAAGAAAGACAATTTGAGATCTTAACAATCAAAATGACAACAATTCAATGTTTTTTTGTGTGTGTACATTATGCATCTACTATGGCCCTTTACTAAACAAGGGCTTTGTCTTCAACTCCAGCTTACACTGTAGGCTCCGTTCGCCATTTTGAAGCCTCATGCGGAAAATGCATGTCTTCAAAATATCTGATGGAGCCTAAACTGCACCCAGAGCCGTGGTTTCAAAAAGGGCATACATGCAGCGAAATTCTCAGTAACTCAGAGGACTCAAACTGACTGGAATTACACACAGGGCATGGCCTCAGTTGCCTTGGTCTCAGCCTCGGTTGCCCCAGGTCTTGGCCTTGGTGCCCCTCCCATAGACTCAAAGAATCTCCAACAGAAGTGCCATTTGCAAAATGCAAATGGCACTGTCCCTTCACAGATGAATTACAAGTCCTGACAGAAATGAACTCTTTCAAAACAAATGGTGTACCACCCCTAATAAAAAATACATGGCACTTTCAAAGCGACAAATTTATGATGCCATTAAATGGTAATAAATTAATCCCGTTTTGATACTTTGGCCACTATAACCAAGGTCTGGCCAAACTAAACATGATCCATCATTAAACACCATAACTGCTAAAAGATCAGCAGGGCTCATTTTTATGGCTCTGGTTACCAGGGAAATCTGAGCTTGCGGCCCATAGAATCGTGTATTTTACAGTGGGCCGTAAGAACAATATTATGTGGTGAGCAACGCCATGACGAACACACTTTTCAACAGAATGTGAACATAATATGGAAATATTTATCCGAATATTTGGTACCAATACTAACTGTATATAAAGGGACACGTTGCCTTGGATCCGACGAGTTGGTCTAAAAAAAGCGTTTGTAACCGTTTTTTTTATAAAAATGCATATGGTTAGAAAGGCGTTATACAAGTACAATGATCCACACAAATATGCCTCAAAATTGCATGGTTTTCCTTTCTCTTTTGCGAACTAACACAGTCGGCCATTTTGTGGAGTACAAAATTTGACTCCACATAATGGCCGACCGTGTTTGTTCACGATGTAAAAGGAAAACCACGCAATTTTGAGACACATTTGTGTGGATCATTGTATTCTACTTTTAAAACATCTTTCTAACCATATGCATTTTATAACAAACGGTTACAAATGCTTTTTATAGACCAACTACCCTGATCCAAGGCAACGTGTCCTTTTTAAGCATCTACACTGTCATCGATTTTTCTCCGGTAGGGAATTGCCATCAATAACGGCGACTCAGTGTCATTTTTTGCACACAACTGAAAAGAAGAGCAACGCTTCAACGCTTTGACTTCTTAAGAGAGTAAAAGGAAGACAACATAATTCTACATCACACTGATATAAAATTCTTTTATGAAAGAAAAAGCCTGTACTTTGTAGGATATTTATTGCTGTCTTAGCAGAATTTATCACCATTTTGTGTGTAAAATCGTGGTTTTCAGCATAAATAAAAACTGTGCCACCGCGTGACCTTCTTCAAAAACGTGTTGTTAGGGAAGGTTCTGGTCTAACTAGTTATCTAAAAAGTGTTCTGATTGGACCTTGCTAAAGCTCATACTTTTAGGATCAATGAAGATGATCGCCAATTATAATCCCACTTAATTTACCTTGTGAGCATTCAAGTTAGGCCTGGCTTGTGTGCGGTACACATCCCTTTCCATACAGTAAGTCTGTGTTGGCGCGCGCCTACAAATGTGTTACATTTTATTACAATCGCACAATGCACAAAACTTAGTAAAATCAATTAAAATAAATAGGAGCTGTTTAGGCCATAAACAAATTGATATGAAGAAAGGTATGATACATTGATGGCTTTTGGAAGAATACATTTATTCCTATCCTGCTCTAGTTTTCAACAAACACACCATACAATCTACTTCTGAAAATGTCAACAAATTGAAAGCACCGGCATGAAGGCTTTCTCAGGCATCTGAAAGCACACAATTCTATGCAACAAGTCTGGTTTCCCTTTCATTATTTTCTTGCAACTTCGGTGACCACTTGAGCCCAAATTTTTCCAGGTTTGTTATTTTAGGCATATGTTGGGATACAACAAGTGAGGACACTGGTCTTTGACAATTACCAAAAGTATACCCTGCCTTTAAGATGTTTTGGGTTGAACAAAGAAAAATTGACTAAAATACTTGATATTTGAAATAAAAGAATGCATCCCTTTAAGGTGATCCCTCTCCTGCCGCTTCCTAGGTTGTATTGTAAACTTGGGTGTGATCCTTGGCTATACAGCAGTTATAAATTGAATGGCTTCTGACTGGCACCCCCGAACAAAGATAGTGACCAAATTGGGAGACTGCCATCATTAGGGTTGAATGGCTAGCAGCTCATTTGGTAGAGCACCGGCATGTTAATCTGGAGGTCGCAGATTCAAATCCTGCTCTAGTAAATTTTTCTCTGTTCAACCCAAAATTAACTAAAACAATTACCAAGTCAGTTTCCCTTGTGGCTTATTATACTTTATTCATTTAAGATGAACACATTTTTTGGAAAACAAATAACGGTTGAAGTAAGGTATTTTGTGCTTGTTTTTACTTTAATTGGGCAAATGTAAAACACAAGTTTACTGGGGGACAATTTCTTGTACATCGTAAAAGTTCAGACTGATATTTCATTGGTAAATATTTACTGTTATCAAGATGAGAAAAAGTAAGGTTTCATATTGATCAAAAATCACCCTCAATCAATTGTTGGATAATTACCGATACATGCATCATTCAGCTTCGAAGTAAAAGAAAGCAATACTTGTATTTGTCCATATTTAAACTATGGCTTTAAATGTAGACCACGATCGATCCATCAATCCAGATGTCTGTTCTCTTATTTTCCTTCAGTTGTCTGTCTCTAGCCACCCCGTCCCCATCAACCTCCGCCCCCAAAACAATCCCCCTCCAGTCATGTAAACAGATAATGTCTAGCCTATCCTAATCGTTTTGGTCTTGGGCCCAACAGACAGACAGACAGGCCAGGGTTAATAACACTGTGGCACATTTTCACTCATGTGACATGGGTCCAATTTCATAATGCTATTCAACAGAAAATATTGCTTTACAAATTAAAGCAGCGGCCGGTACAAGCGACTTTGGCTACGGCTATGGCTGCTGGCTGCAACGACAACGTTGAAGAATAGGACTTTCCGGCATTCAAGCCATAGCCACTGCTGAAGCCATATCCTGATTAGTTTCCGAGCAAAAGTTAGAAGAGAACCAGTATCCAGCAATGTTTATTACATGGCTTTTTGGCTGATAACCCAGTTCTGCTGAGCAAGAATTGTTTGTGCTTGACAAATATTTGTGCTTAACACCTTTTATAAATTGGGCAAGAGTCCAACTTCTTAACACTGACGAGCAACATTTAGAGTAACTGGTCACATGACAAAATGGTAGCAAGTCTCTGTGCAGCAATATTTTCCCTCAATATTATTTTGATTTTTAATGTCTACTCGGTGCTTCCCGAGTCCTGGGATTTTTTAATTATTTTTTTCAAATAAAAAAATCCACAGGCATACTACTTCGGTGGGATTCAAACCCATGACCCCCGCATTCTAGAGCAGAAGTCTAAACCGCGAGACCACCGAGGGCTCAGCTTGACAAGAGGCCAGTTCCAATCCGGTAATCAGCAGCAGGGTCCAACAGAATTTAAAGGTATTGTACACGTTTGGTAATGACTCAAAACAAATATTAGCATAAAATCTTACTTGGTAACAAGCAACGGAGAGCTGTTGATAGTATAAAACATTGTGAGAAACGACTCCCTCTGAAGTAACGTAGTTTTTGAGAAAGAGGTAATTTCTCACTAAAATAATAAAAACTTCTTGCAAGAAGTTTTTATTCCTATATCTGAAAGCACACAAATTTGTACAACAAGGGTGTTTTTTCTTTCATCATTATCTTGCAACTTCGATGACCAATTGAGCCCAAATTTTCACAGGCTTGTTATTCTATGCATGTGTTGGGATACACCAAGTGAGAACACTGGTCTTTGACAATTTCCAAACGTGTTCAGTGCCTTTAATATAAATATTCTTTATCCCTGACGCAATTAATGCATTTATTAGACATTGTTCTGTTTTTAGCAACTTAAGTATGCTAAGCAGCTTCATAAAGTTGGTGTGCAATGTAATTTTGATTGCCGCAATCAAAATAATGAACATCCACAAAATCCCGAACAATGACAAACACAAATCATTGTTTCATTTTTTATACAGAATTTGATGAGAGTTTCACAGCTTGGTTGTATGATGTGTTTATTGAAAACTTGTGAGTGAGCGTGTGTCTACTTAATCCCCCCTCCCCAACCCAACCCTCCCCCACCCAACCCTCCCCCACCCAACCCTCCCCCACACAACCCTCCCCCGCCCAACCCTTCTCCTCCCCCGAAAAAAGGGAGAGAAATATTCATTACCCCTTTAAGGAGCCAGGGGGCTCAGGCATATATATTTCCCCCCAAAATGAGATACCCGCACTACCTTGGAAAGGTCAGCAGTCAACGCTGTACAGCGAGACGATTTGCAGAACGACCAGAGCATGAACTGCTGGTCAACATGGGTTCATCTAAATGCCATTTCATTGTTTGCAAAATATCAGGCGGAAGATGAAGAAGGTTAAGGGGGAACAGACCGGGGGGGGGGGGGGGGGTATGGGAGGGTGGTGGCATATAAACGCTATCGGTAGGAAGTATTACAATTGGCATGTTTGCTAATTGCTGTATTTTGGGGGTTTTTTGTTTCTCCAAGATGGGGGTTCCCGAGTTCTCACTATGCACAAGCCAGCATGCCGATACACCCAAAGTGTGGCCGATAGTCAAAAAAAAAGAAAGAAAAAAAAAAAAAAGATTGACTTCAGACCAAATTCACAAAAATCATCATGATCAAACCATTTAGAATGCCCCAGATTGCACATTAGGGCTTTTAAGACCAAGATAAACACCATGTAGAAAACATCCTGAGGACCTCATTTCAATTCAGCATGCTTTGGCCAAACTTCCAAAATTTGATCCAGAATGCCCCACAGTTTTGAAAAATCCTGGGGAGAATCCTCGGTTCTAAGACAACAAGTACAGCTGATACTTCTTAAAATGAGGTTTGCATATATTTCAGATTGGAAATATGATTCGTTGCCATGGTGATGAAACAGCAAGGAGCCACTCCGAGATAACGATTCTTAAGGACTAACACATTACAATATAGTGTTTCAAAAGTTCCAGTCGTCTCTTCCCTTTTGTTACCAGCAGTTTTCTTTGAATTCCCACCTTCCACAAAGCTTCCTCATTTATCACATGCTCTGTCCATGGATTTCTCAACATTCATCAGTAAAAACCACATCTCAGCTCCTTTGAGTCTCTTCTCCATCTGTGACAATATTGTCCAACATTCGCTGCCATTACTTGGATGCAAATACACCCAGTATTAATTTTTGTAAGGCACAACGGGCATCTCCGACCGATGAAGCTGATGCAACTATACAAAATGCAGCATGACGCGAGTTGAAGCCTGCGCTTAACGCATACACGAGCGTAAAAGCCTTCCATTGGCCGAAAACACTGGTACAGGACATATTAAATTGACCCCAAAATGGAATGTTCTATAGGCTTTTTAAAGGATAAGACTCATCTTTTCAAACAGTATTTTTGTAACATTGCAACTTATTGAAAGGTTTGTATCTTTTATTCATTTTCTACAACTATTTTTTAACAAGTTCATCTGTTAGCTTACTGTGTATTCGACTGATCCAGAGGTAATTTTTTGTAAAATTGTTTAATTATCATTGTTTTTAATTTAGTTTATTTTGTTTAATCCATTTTGCTTGTATTCAGTGCCTTGAGGCGGAACCGATCTGCAACTGTTTGCGCTTTATAAATCTCTCATTATTATCATTTAATAACAATCTATTAGTAACTTTCTTAGGCCCCCCCAAAACAAACCAAAATACTACTAATAATCAGAAATAGGTTTTAAAAAGGATGAATTTCGTGCCAGCAAAATACAAAGATAACTGCCTTCCACTACATCCCTCTTCTCAAACTTTCCAAAATAATTTATATAAACTATAAAATTATAAAAGAATAAATACTGCAACATTAACAAAAACTAAAAACTAAAAATAGAGCGCAGCAATAAACAGAGACAAATATAATATTACAAAAATGTGATTAAGGTAAGAAGCAAATAATTCAACGAAAGAGGCGACTTCGTTTTGTTGGACAACCTAATCTACATTTATATTACACATGTCATAAAATGCATGAGTTCCCCCTATTCAGATTTAGGTTAACGCTGGGTGAAGAAAAAGAAGAAGAAGAAAATATGCCAGATCGGCTCGCTGTGGAAATAATCATAAATTACTTTCTATACGGAGGAAGAGCGGGGACCACCTGCCTTAGTCAGAGGGAGAGATACTGAGTCAGTCAATGACAATGGTTCATAATGCTCTACAGAGATGTACGCTCTATCAATGCGATTCATAAGTGTGTGTAATATTAGATACAGTCGGATTAACGACTGATTGCTACAAAAATCCATGTACATTTATCTCCGCCCATCCTGACGAAGGAAGGAATACTGTTGTCTGTCTTATTTGTCCCCCCGTTGCTAACGGATTCTTCCGTTTATCAGAATTTAGGCTGACTGCATTTGTTTGTTGTAAACGCATACTAGGTTCTATGAACAGTAATTACATTTTTTATCGGTAACGCTATTTTTGGAATTTTCAGATGGACATGAAGTGATTTTATTGCCTTTGTGGCTCCAAGAATTCAGGCTCACTGCTAGATTCATTGTAGGTTCTTAAAATCTATATGATTATTCCATGACAAAAAAATCCTTCCCTAACAACATGTAGGAAAGAAACTGCACTCCTTCCTTGTGCTTCTAAATCATCCCGTTTAGCAAAATTTATGCTCTCTCCATGTTCTTTAAAGGTGCTGTATACATTTGGTAATTGGAACCCACTGTTTGTTTCAATCCTATATAGTTGTAGATATATACCATAAAACTAGCCTGTGAAAATTTCATTTCAAAAGGTGGTAGCATTTTTGAGATATTACCAAAAATCTGGAGCGGTTATGTCCACGCAGGAAGAATAATCTGCATTGGAATACACACTCTGAGAAGCGTTACGGCCGCAATGCTTCTCAGATTCAAATTTTGGGGGATAAAAAGTGATATCTTTTTCCATAACCGCAGTACTTCAAAGTGAAAAGTTTCTCAAAATTCATTATACTATCCAAAGCTAATGTACTTAAGTTTTTATTGCCATTAATTTTCAATGTGTAAGATACCTTTAATAATCATAATAATTGCATTTTTTTTAGTTATGCTTGCGTTACATCAGAAACACATGTCCATCTATAGAGCTGAACACAAAATACATTATCCCCCCCCCTGCCCATCTACTTATTTTTTTTACAACACTATGAAATATTGCCAGCCATTTGAGGTGTTACAAATCTTGTCTGGTATTAGGAATTCTAATGTCAAAAAACAAACAAAAAAACTCCAATCCTTTCATTGCAGAAAAAATGCTATAGATTCCCTTCTTTTGAAGAGATTAATAATACACAGTGCATGTACCCCAAAAATTTGTTATTAATGATTACATTCATTCTACTTCATAAAAAAACCAAAAACAACTGAAATAGTTGGCCACTTTATCTTGTTGCCTTTTAGCTGCTTAATTTAAATAAATTAACACAAATGTTGAAAATGCCCTTGGATTATCTAATAAATGAGGGCAGTCAAATTGTTATGGGTCGTAAAACAAAATGTCAGTTATGTTTTAGAGGATAAAAAGGGATTGACAGCCTGTAGGGTGACTTCATTTATTCGTTAGGGGTGTGTTTCACTTGAAGAGTAGGTTGAAATGAGCTAAAAGGTGGAAATGAACAAATACACACTAGACTGGAAGTAAAATTTTACCCTTCGGATTGTTCTTAAATTATTAAACAAAATATGGATTTTTCGGGAGGTTTCATTTTTATGAGGGAAATGGGAAAGCGTCTGATGAGTGGAGTTGTTCTAAAGGATAATTATTCGGAATACCGTGAAGGTTGAATGCCTTTTCAAATTGGAGCATATTTCCTATGTCTAAATAAAAAACTACAGAAATATACATTTCTTTTTTTCTACAGAAATCATTGATTGTTTTTCTTCAGATGTTTGGATTTCATTTTTAAATTTTATTTTAGGCCTACTTTATGTATTTATTTATTTTTTATTTTATATATCTATCTATTTATTTATTTGTTTATTTATTTATTTGTTTATTTCTTGGAGAAGGGGAACACCCTCTGGGTGGAAGGACTTGTAAAGTTTAAGGAAAAATCTCAAATGTATCTACATAAAAAGCACATACAAATCCCACCAAACAAACAAAGGAAATACCCCAAAATGCCCCAAAAGACGAAACCTGTATTTGTTTTTTGTTTTTCAAATGTTTGTGGAAGAGGAGGGAAAAGTACATGTGTACCTCGTGGGAGGATAGCTTAAAAATTAAGGATAATTCTCAAATAACCCATGTATTTTCTAAATGGTTGGGAATTTTCGGGTTATTTGTGGGGGAAAACCCTGAGGGTAAAAGCCCATACAATGCATGATATTCTGAGAAAAGGTGGTCCCACCCACAGAAATTACATCAATTGAGAGCTGTATTAATCCAAAATGTCACATACAACCGGGGACAAAAAGAAAAGAAGAAAAAAAATCCCCATATGACAAAACCATGCAGAGCCTCAGGGAACATTAGCTTTCCATTGACACACAAGAATCGTGAAGCATTTATATTTCCGGTTGTTTCAGAATCCAATTCTTTGAAATAATTTTGACAATCAGCAATTTCATTATGAATGTATTTTTTTTTATTATGAGTTTCTCTATTGAGTTAATGAACATTGTGTTCAGAAATGTCCCTTATCATAAAGATTATTAATCTGTTCAAGCATGGATATTATTCATCATCGAAGGGGAGATAACATCAGTACATCATTACATTTCAAAAGGGGAAAGTCATTCAAAAGGTCAAAGCTATAATAAAAACCAATCCTTTATTTATATTAAACTATACAGACATAAAACTTTGAAAACAAGAATATGAATAATAATTAGGGCATATACATACAAAGATAAAAGAAAATTCAGCTAGGCTGAATTTCATGGCACTTATAACAGTGGCATTTTTATCTTAAAGGGAAGGTATACGTTTGGTAATCACTTTTAAAGTTAATGGTAATAAAAACCTACTTGGTTAGAAGTACAGCAGCTTTTGGTAGTATAAAGCATTTTGAAAATCATTTCACTCCGAAGTAATGTGGTTATGGAAAAAGATAGAAGTTTTTATCCCCCAAAATTTGAATCTGAAAAACGTTACTGCCAGTAATGTTTCTCAGATTGTGTATTCTAATTATGGATTATTCTTCCTGCGTGGAAATAACAGCTCAAGATTTTCGGCGATATCTTAAAAAAGCAAACACCTTTTGAAAAGAAATTTTCACAGGTTAGTTTTATTGTATATATCTACATTTGTATTTAGGATTAAAACAATCGACTGGTTCCAAAAACCAAAGGTATACCCTTTAAAGAGAGGGTATACCTTTGGTAATTACTCAAAAAATTAATGACCATAAAAAGTTTCTTGATAAAGAGCACTGGAGAGCTGTTGATATTATATAATTTTTTTTTAGAAACGACAACCTTTGAAGTAATGTAGTTTTAGAGGAAGAGGTAATTTTTCACCCAACAATTTGAATCTGAGAAAGGCTTTAGGCATGAAGCCTTTCTCGGTCATCTAAAATCGTGTTTGGTTTTGTATACCCAGAGAAAGTGGTCTTGCGGTCATCAAAAGACACTACCCGGCTTGTCGAACACAAAATTCATCAAAGATCTCTTGCATCAGCTGCTGAAAAAACATTCTTTTTTTGTCGCCCCTAAACTTTGTAATAGTCTCCCTCCATCTCTGCGCTCTGCTGATTCACTTCACATTTTCAAGAAGCATCTGAAGTCACACCTATTCCCACAATGATTGTTTGTTTGTTTGTTTTCATATTTTGCAACTTTGTATCATAGTTTGCCATTGCTGTGTATCATCACAAACCGCTGTGATCTTGATGAAATGGCGGTATATAAAACATTTTATGCATGTATGTATGTTCCTGAACATAAGAAAGCTACAAGGGTTGCACTCTTTTATGAGAAATCCAAAGTGCACCATCATTTTACTACAGCCTTATCTGCAAAATATGCTCAAACGAAGCACAGACTAGAGTGAGAGCAGTGATTTTGATCACCTTACAGTCGAGCGAGGCCTTGGAACTTGGCCATACCCATTTAGCTTGACATCTTATACCCTCACTCTAGAGGAAAGCAGCAGTCTCCTAACACACTGCACACAAAATGGACGAACTCCCTGACAAATTAAGGCCATTCAAATTCATGGTGCGATTTATATGGCTTGGTGAAAAAGAAGGGGAAAAAAATCAGTGCATACAAAAGATTTTCTTGCCTTCAGTAAAAGATTTTCGCAAACATAAAGTGCATACATAAGAAGATTTCCTTGACTACAGTAAAATATTTGTATGGCTTATCAACAATAGGTTTCTACATGAATAATTATTTGTGGCTGGATAGTGTCTCTTAATTAAATAATGAATTAATTCAATTAAGAAGTGTGAACATTAATCCTTGTGCTAGAGTAGAATAAGGACATACATGAGCAATCGTCAAGTCTGTATTTTGAGGAGTCACACCAAACAAAATTTCCATTTTCAACGACCACATGTTACTACAGTCACATCAGAGCAAAGATTGTGAGCATTTCAATGTAAAGTGGATTTATATTATATATATGAACACTGATAAAAAGAAAACCCAACCAAAAAAAAAAAAAATCAAAAACTTAATTAAACAATTAAAAAACACACAATAAACCTAGTGAAAATTTAGAAAAATTTAGAAGTAACTTTTTAAACTTTAGGCTGGGTTCTGTCACAGTTTCAGAATTTGTTCGGGGGAGGGGGGAGCATTGAAGTTTTGTATATAAGAAATGTTGCAAAGCATTACTGAAAGTAAATCGTTTTTTTTTTACTTTGTGTGATTGTTTCTGGGTACAAAAACTTTTTAAGGTCTCACATAATTGTGAGTATAAACTTTTCAGACAGAAAATTTACCACAAAATATATTGAATTTGTAATACAGACTTGCTTCCCCGAATTTGACTAATTTAAAACCAAAATTAAAATCCATTTCGCAGTAATTTATCTTTAAAATTCATTAAATAAGAGAGAGTCAAGAGAAATCTATCTTTAAATATGCCCAAGAGAGCATGTACTGTCTGCCGTCATGATGTACGAAGGCATGCACTTAGCAATTCACTTTGCCACAAGTGTTATTTTTAGACCCCCCTACACATGCTGATTTGCCGGTACGTGTAATATACAATTTCCCCTTAATAAAGAGCCTTCGTAGCCTGCACCGATTCTCTTGACCAGTGGGGACCTTTTTTTGAATTCTCAAAAGATTGAATTACGAATCAAAGCCGTTTTTCCGTTCATATCTAGAAATGATGGAAATAATCAAGTCATATTGCAATACCGTCGGGTATTCCCATACATTTAAATTAAAGCTATTTTAATGAGATGCATATTTTTCTTACAGGCATTTCATTTGAGAATTATTGATAAGTTGAGACAACTTAATAGATTTTAATTTTTGCATCGGGGACAAAGAATATTATTGGGTCTTTGCCCTTACACCGATGTGTATTAAAGGCACTGAACACGTTTGGTAATTGTCAAAGACCAGTGTTCTCACTTGGTGTATCTCAACATATGCATTAAATAACATGCCTGTGAAAATTTGGGCTCAATTGGTCATCAAAGTTGCAAGAAAATGATGAAAGAAAAAACACCCTTGATGTACAAATTTGTGTGCTTTCAGATAGGAATAAAAGGCTTCTTGCAAGAAGTCTTTTATTATTTTAGTGAGAAATTACCTCTTTCTCAAAAACTACGTTACTTCAGAGGCAGTCGTTTCTCACAATGTTTTATACTATCAACAGCTCTCTGTTGCTCATTACCAAGTCAGTTTTTATGCTAATATATATTTTGAGTAACTACCAAACGTGTACAGTGCCTTTAAGCACTGTATACTCAGTACTTTCCTGAGTTTTTTTGTTTTAAAAGGACTGCAAAAACTAAATAATATTAAAACAACTTATTCCTACATTGCAAAATTAACATCTATTAAGTTATTTCAACTTATCAATAATTCTCAAATGAAATGCCTGTAAGAAAAATGACCCCAAAACTGCCATAGGATTTTTTGTAATCTTATAATGCTTTTAAAATGTGTAGAACACTAATTATGGAAAAACGTACATCCATAGATGGGTTTTTTGGGGGCTTTTTAACATAATAAAAACCTACCAAAATTTTCACTGAAAATAGTGTCCAATCGAGTTAATATTTTCATACAAGAATAAAGAAATAGAAAGACTCTGCTATGGTTGAATCATGAGGCCATGAACAATTGTTTTGCTTTTTCTTTTTTTATAATAGGAAGGTGCTTTTTTTGGGGGGGGGTAGGAAAAGGTAGAAATAAATAGCAGTTTACTTCTTAATTTTGTCCTTTTTTATGATTTCTTGTAAGTTAGAGGAAAGAATAGGAGGGTATGGCTTGTTTGTTTCCTTTTTTAAAGGCAGGGTATACTTTTTGTAATTATTCCACAAGTCAACCCCAACCATGCTAAATGCAACAATATGCACCAAATGGTAAAAGTGGTTGTAATCTGTTGCATTTGGCAGTCAACTCAGATGTCATTCTTTGACTGAATTTGTTGCATTTAGCAGTCAAGTGACTTCATATTGGTGTTGCATTTTGTTGTAGTCACCACTACACTTATGTGCATACTGTTGCATTTAGCAGGGCAAACCCCCTTGCTCAGTCCTAACACAAACAACATACCTGCACAATGCAACAAAATCCCTTGTTGCATTCTGTTGTATTTGGCATGGTATGTGGAGGGACCCTGATGGGGTTAATGATAGGGTTAATGACCATACAAACTTACTTGGTAAAAAGCACTGGAGAGCTGTTGTTATTAGAAAACATCGTTAGAAACGACCCCCTTTAAAGTAATGTAAATTAAGAAAAAATCCACCCCCCCCCAAAAAAATGAATAAAATAAAACATTTTACCTGAGAAAGGCTTCATGCCCGAAGCCTTTCTCAGGCATCTGAAAGCACACAATTCTATGCAAAAAGGGTGTTTTTTCTTTCATTATTTTCTTGCAACTTTGATGACCAATTGAGCCAAAGTTTTCACAGGTTTGTTATTTTATGTATATGGTGGGATACACCAAGTGAGGATACTGGTCTTTGACAATTACCAAAAGTATACCGTGCCTTTAAGGAAAACACAGGAAAAAATGCAGTTACCATGGAAACAGTTCATGAGGTAGAGGGCACTTTGCTTTTGGTGATACAGCGTAGTTTTATCTACCGAAAGCTGATTTGCCATTTTTACAAATGAATTGTGTTTTTCTTAACGGCATTACTGATTTTTGGTTGTTATTAAAAAAAGGAACTAAAGAAAGAAAGAAGGACAGTTTTATACACATATTGGATGCATTTAAGTGCATTGTCGCACAATATAATCACAAGGTAAAATCTGGACTATTCCATTTTATGAGGGGAAGCCAAGTGAAATGGAAAAGCCAGATTTCACTGAGTGATTAGGTTCTGCGACAATGCATGAACAAAATGCATTCAATATTTGTTTCATATAACTCACACAAAGATCCATGTCATTTGAAATTTGTTCACAATAAACACAAAATAAACACGGAAACTCGTCCACCCCACACTCTGAAAAACTTACTTAGTAAGAAGTTCTGCAGCTGTTGATAATGTATAACGATTCCCTTCAAAGGAGTGTGGTTTTAGAGAAAGGGATTCAAAAACTGTCAATCTGAGAAACATTTCATGCATAAACGTTTCTCAATTTGTGTATTCCAATTACGGAATATTCTTCCTGCGTGGACATAACCGCTCCAGATTTTTGGCAATATCTCAAAAACGCTACCACCTTTTGAAATGAAATTTTCACAGGTTAGTTTTATGGTATATATCTACAACTATATAGGAGTGAAACAAACAGTGGGTTCTAATTACCAAAGGTATACAACCCCTTTAACCGGTGCAAAGCATCAAAGTATCACTGAAAATCAGTTAGCTTTCAAAAAAATTGTTTCATCTGTTCTTGATAAGTTGTTTGGCCAGACATTAAAGAGGGGGCTCTAAGGTCAAGTTCCGTTTTGTGATGCACTTATTTTCCAATAGATAGAGTCCTCATGAAAGTGGGAAACAAAATTACAAGTCTCTCACCTCACGTTAAAATGGTGTACAACGTCATTTTATTTGATACTCTTTCAGAGCAAAATTTGAAACATGACGTCATCGAACATCAAAAACAAATGGGTCTGTACATTCCAAAGAGGATTTTTTTCGTGCCAGTCAAAAGGTCAAATTAAATGCTACTTTGATTGAATATCATCAAACATTTAGGATTGAACTAAAATATTATCTTTACAAAAACGTACAGACCATATATTTGAAATGTGATGTAATCAAACATTATTGGATTTTGACAATCTTTGCACTTGAAGAGAATCAAACACAGTGGCATTTTACACTGTTTTAACGTGAGGTTTAGAGTCTTTTAATCCCTACCCCCTCCCCCCAATTTTCATAAGGACTCTGCCTATTGGAAAATGAGTGGATCACAAAACTGAATATGACCTTTGGAGACTCGCTTTAACACACATCGGTGTATGGGTAAATCACAATTAATATTCTCTATCCCGATGCAAATTTACATAAATTGATGGTGTTTTTGTTAATCTATAGAGATTTTGAAATACAAGTTCACTTCGTTGCACTACTTTGTATCACCGTTTTAATACACACACACAAACACATCAATCTCCTTGGCCAATATGGGTGCTTAATGATAAAAGATCAACTTAATTGCCCGGTCTTCCCCCCAATTTCTTGACATTAAACGTAACAAGCATCTTTCCAGGAAAGCACGGCAAACCTTTAAACAAAATCATTTGCGGGGTGAGGATGTCACGGATATACTATTATCCATGAATCCAAATGTCATCAAATACAGCTATATAAGGAATAAGAAAACCCATTTACTGCCAGCTGAATGCTTGTATATATTGACATTTTCACTGGTTCCGACATCAAACAATTAGATTTAAAGGTAGATCTATCACTAAAGATTTTCATTATGCCATCTGACTCCCCCCCCCCCCACAAAACCTTTTCCCAAAACTGAGACTACAGAAAATTTGCAAAGTGTACTACTGTACTACATACAGTCAGTCCGCAGCGCCCGCATCTATGAGGTCAAGTCCTGAATTGTATCCGCACATCATCACAACCTGAAACACACCTAATGATCTGATTCACCTTTCGTATCATCAAAGATAAATCTTGCACCATTTTGGGAGTCAGATTCCACATATGTTAGTACATGCATTTTAGGTGACGGGCGTGGTTAGACGCGCATCATATCTTTACATGTAACTTGACTCTCAAAATGGCAGATCATGGGCAAAGTGAAGCCGTGTGTGATGCCATTGCCAGGGCACATTGCCAGGGGGGAGGGGGGAGGGGGGAGGGGGGAGGGAGAGATTACCAGCAAAAACATAATGAAATTGTCATTGACTGATCCCTTCAATGGTTTCTGTAGCAAATAAGAGGAATTTTTTCTTGTTTTTACAGAAAGAAAGAGAGAGAGAGAGGTCCTTTGTTTCCATCGTCGAGACAAGCCCGCTGGTTACTGGCCGTCAAGAGTTACACGGTTAATGAGGTGTAAATTTCACTATGGGAGTTAACTCCTAATTAGGGAGAATAAAAAGTACAAAGACTCAGTCTTTTAGACATACTAATGACCCTTACTGAGAAGGGGAAGTTTCAATTCAGGGCAAAGTTCACATTCCACGCAGTACATATTTATTATTTTTTTTATTATACTTTGAAATGATCTTTTTTTGGGGGAAATGAAGCCAAGGATGTCCCACAAGCAGCAGACTTTGATCACTGTAGCTAGGAAGTCGGAGGAAGCCTGTCTACAAGGGTGTTTGCGATGAACTAGAAACCTTTGGGTTAATGACAAGCGTCCCACAGGGATCATTTCACAAAACACTGAGATTCATCTTGCTACTGCCAGAGTGATTTGTACTGTGACATCCCACTTTTCTTAGCAATTAAGACTGATACCCATCTTAAGATCAATCTATTATTAGTTCTTTGTGGAATTTGGCCAGGAAATTCTTCCTATATTCTAATAGAGAGGACCTCAACCTTGTTCCCAGGGGTGATTGATCTCGCCATTTTTGTTTAACCAGCACGCACTGCTCGCTCATAACCCCTGGTTTTGGCTAATTAAAATGTGCCAGTGTATGGCACATTTTAATTAGGACTGTGGCCGATCCACTATATACATGCGCTAAAGTATGGTAGCCCGCAAAAAAGGCATCAAGTCATATAGAGCAACTGGTCCCCTCTCATTCTTCTTTGATCTTGTGACACTGTCATGACTGTATGCAATGGCTTCTGACTGGCACCCCGAAACAAAGATAATGACAAAATACGGAGACCGCCAACATTAAAGCTAGATGGCTCAGTTGGTAGAGCGCCGACACGTAAATCCAGACGTCGCAGATTCAAATCCCGCTCTAGTCAATCTTTCTTTGTTCAACCCAAGCTTAATGCAATTTTTTTCTTTTTAAAGCAGCTTAATGAAATTGGGTCAAGATATTGAGAATTCCAACCTCAAATTCATATTTGATTAAGATAACTTGGTGACTGGGCAGACAAATGAGATGTTGGATCTTGAATGTGTAGTTGCAAATAAGGATAAGAATTTAATGGCGTGTCGTGGTTGAGCGGATAAGAACACCGGACTCAAGCTCTGGTTTTTCTGATCAGCAGAGTGTGGGTTCGAGTTCCGGTTGTGACACTTGTGTCCTTAAGCAAGACGCTTAACCATTAATGCTGCGTCCTTCGGATGGGACGTAAAAAGCCGTAGGTCCCATGTGTTGTGTAAAGCACGTAAAAGAACCCAGTGCACTTATCGTAAAGAGAAGGGGTTTGCCCCGGTGTTCCTGCTATGTAAAGGAATAGGCCTCATACTTCAAAAACGTAGCTCCGCATAGCTTGCAGGAAAAAATTACTGTCTGTCTGTTCAAGCGCCTTGAGTACCTTATTGGTAGATACGTGAGCTTAATAAGACTATGTTATTATTATTATTATTATTATTATTATAACCAAAATAGTACCACAGTGCTACATCTCTCCGAGCAAAACCCCTGAATAAGCTATCATTGAACCTACATCAAAAGCAAAAATACAAACTCAATCAAATTTTATATGTGAAACGATCGGCCATTATTAACTAACCAAGCTTCACATGAGAGAACTGACTAGTTTCAATTAAGACCAACTAACCAACGACTCCATGATCAGAAATCGAATACCATATGGTGACTACATGTTTGCTGATTTTGGGTGTCTACGTACAGCAGTGGATCTGTGGACCACATCAGAACCATAGCTCAGTGTCAACCCCTAATAGCTCAATTTAATAAATCATACCCACTGATGCAAGAAATTAGTACGATGCTTGATATTTTTTTTTTTATCGCAGTCATTGATGAGTGGAGAGAGGAGAGCAATTATGCATTATGGGGGGTCAGGAGTTCAGCCGTACGCATCGCCGGCGTAAACGCCATGGAGGCAGACGGCGTTTGACCGAGGGGATGCCAAGAAGATCTTCATAAAGATCTGGGCCAATCTCACTGCCGAACTCTGCGCTTACTGCCGATATAATTATGTGGTTACAAGGCGCCGTAAGCGTAGAATACAGCGGTAAGCAGAACCATGAGATTGGAACCCTGGGGTCGATTTCACAAAACTCTTCCAAACTTAGGACTAGTCCTAGGCAATGCTAAGAGATAGGACTAGTCTTAAGTTAAGACCAGTTACTGGTCCTAACTTCAGATAAGAATAGTCTTATCTCTTTGTGAAATCAGCCCCTGGTGCATCAATGGTAATTATACACAACAAATCTTGTGCAACTAGCAACCTTGAATTGCTTAACAAATCTTGCCAACCTTGATTTTGCCATGAGGAGGTTAAGAACTGTGTCTGCTCTCCTCTCTCCGCTCATCTGTTGCAAATTTGTAAAAAATGTGTGGTTTGAACATAATGTTATTTTCCCGTCCCCATTGGGGATAAAAAAACAGGAGGGAATGAGGTATTTTATGTACGATTTTCAAACAAAGGATCAAAAATGGACAGCAAGTCCGCAATTGATTTGCAGAGTGTATCACTCAATTGCTTACAAGAACTTCTGGTAAATCTACATAAACTATGCTTTATTGCATGGATGAGATTTGACGTATGTGGAAAATTCCTGAAAACAGCTCGCACGCCTGGGTTCCACCTTATTTTAGACCCGGAACTGCCCAGATGTTACAAATTCATGAGGTTTACAGACTCTGTGAATCACCAGAAAAACAAAACTACAAGCTTGGACACAATGTGGACTAGTTCGTTCTCCCTTTGGTGACTGCTTTACTTCTTTCAAAAAAATGTAAATGCTCAATGAGTTTTTGAGAAAATCCTTAAATCAGAAAAAATCCTGAGATATCACACTGCTGTTTCATTGACGTTAAAGGGTCTGCATACGTTTGGTAATGATTCTGAAAATTAATGGCGATAAAAACTTACTTGGTAAGAAGTACAGCAGCTTTGGAAAGTATAATGCATTTTGAGAAACTTTTACTATACGGTTATGGAAAAAGGTATCACTTTTTATCCCCAAATACTTGAATCTGAGAAGCGTTACTCTCTGAGATTGTGTATTCCAATTGCAAATTATTCTTCCTGCGTGGACATAACCGCTACAGATTTTCGGCAATATCTCAAAAACGCTACCACCTTTTGAAATGAAATTTTCACAGGTTAGTTGTATGGTATATATCTACAACTATATAGGATTGAAACAGGAGAGACAGGGAAACCGCCAACACAGGGCTAGATAGCTCAGTTGGTAGATCCGGAGGTCGCAGTTTCAAGTCCCAGTCAAGTAAATATTTTCTTTTTTCGACCCAAAATTATTTAAATATTGTTGTGACCCTTCCCCAGGGTGATAGGCGTATGTTCCTTTTGTGGATAAAACAAAGAAATCAAATAAACTGAATTAAAAACAAGTATGACGTACCTGTTGAGAAACACGGAGTTGACGTCCTCATGAGAGATCAGCGGTTTCTTGGAGCTGGCGGCCATCTTGAGGGGACGCAAGAAGCAGGATACCAATGTGGATAGCTGCTCCACGTACTCTCGCTCGCATTCCACCATACCGAACACGATGCTGTTGCGTTTGCGCATGCTCTCTGCGTGTGGGGACCGGATGTAGTCTTGGACGATTGCCTTCCAGCGACGACGGCAAAGCCAGCCTCTGATGAAACTCTGTACCTGTAGAGTGAGGGGGACGAAAGGAAAAACATTGGCTTATAAAAAGAACTTAAGTTGCCTGGCCATGCAATTTTATTAAGCGTTATCACATCTTTTTAGCCTTCGAGAAAGACTCTGCTAGGGTCGAAACGCCATTAACTATTTTTTGCATTTATACCATAGGTCCTTTTGGTTGGTAAGCAGTTTGCAACAGCTAATTTTATTTCATCATCTTCAGAGACCATTACAAAACACGAACCTAACACACACCACCAAATATTTCCCAAAATATTTTTCCCACATTAATATTTCTTCATATTTCTTGCAAACAAACGAATTTCAATGAATGCACACTTCAAAAAACAACAAAACAAAACAACATCAGTAGACCATTCCTTAAAAGTCATTTACAAATCTCATTTTCTGATCTCCCAATTTCTCTTTGCATTCACGTTCTGCCAAATATGAAATGATAAGCTCATGAATTATGAACTGGGCTGTACTATTTTGTCAGGCTGCACGCTTTGAATATCCAGAAAATGGGAATTAGATGAGGGGCCTCATTCACAGTGCACACTAAACCAACACGTCCTACAAAATGATATATTTTCTTCCCAAGGATTTCTCAAAACTGTGGGGCATTAAAGGCACTGAACATGTTTGGAAATTGTCAAAGACCAGTATTCTCACTTGGTGTATCCCAACATATGCATAAAATAACAAGCCTGTGAAAATTTGGGCTCAATTGGTCATCGAAGTTGCAAGAAAATAATGAAAGAAAAAACACCCTCGTTGTGCAAATTTGTGTGCTTTCAGATAGGAATAAAAACTTCTTGCAAGAATTTGTATTATTTTAGTGAGAAATTACCTCTTTCTCAAAAACTACGTTACTTCAGAGGGAGTCGTTTCCTACAATGTTTTATACTATCAACAGGTCTCCCTTGCTTGTTACCGAGTAAGTTTTTATGCTAATATTTGTTTTGAGTCATTACCAAACGTGTACGATACCTTTAAATGATTCTGGCCCCAAACTTTGCAACTTTGCCCGAAGCACGCTGAATTGAAATGAGGTCTTCAGAATGTTTTTTACTTGATGTTTATGTTTGGCTCTATTGTGCAATCTGAAGCATTTTAAATAGTTTTATTTATGTTTTTTTTGTGAACTTGATCTCAAATAAATAAAAAAACATTTTTTGTTTGTAGGTGTTCAGCCAAGACAAGCTTGACTGATGACATTGGAACAGCGAAAATAATCTGACAGAGAGAGGCCTTTTGATGATTTTTATTTATTTATATTTTTTATATATCAAGCAACAAACCCCTAGGTAAACTTTAACTAATTTAAGGTTGAACAAAGAAAAAAATAACTAGAGAGGGATATGAACAAGCAACCTCCAGATTAATGTGCCGATGCATTTTCTTTGTCCACCCAATTTCTTTATTTTTGAATACATTTTTTTTAAATTAAATTTTGATTTTTAATCATTTTTTTTTGACCCACCCACCTGCAATTTCAAAAAAGAAATTTAAATATTAGTTATTCTAAATGACCCCTAATTTAACCTCGTCCCCATGGTTAACTTTATTTCCAATCATGTTTACAATAGTAAACCCAGGGAGGGAAACTCCTTACTTGGACCCTGATTGGACAACGACTGGTGTACAAAAGTCTAACGTAAACATGTTTTTGGATACGTATGCAAATTAGAATAGTCTGGCTGTGAACGTGGTGAATACTGAATGAGTACTAAGTTGTACTCATTCAGTATTCACCACGTTCACAGCCAGACTATTCTAATTTGCATATGTATCCAAAAATTTTGGATATGCTAATGATCCAATACCAGGGTGAGAGAGCGGTCAACCTCGTACTGCTTGACACACCTTGGGGACGAGGTTGCCCCTAATTGTAACTGGTTGTCTACCATAGTGATTTGTATTGTGACATCACACTTTGCTCAGCAATTAAGATCGATTTGCACTAAAGATCAGTCTTAGCTCGTTGTGAAATCGAGCCCTTGGCACTATTCGATAGCCCAATTATTTTTTGTTCGATACTTTATTCACCAGAAGGAACCAATAACTCAAGTCAGTAGTTCGGAATGGAAAATTCAAAAAGTATCTAAGTATTAGTTACTTTTATACTGCTCCTCCTGTTTTTATAAGCGAGCATTTTATTTATTTATTTATTTATTTTATTACACTTCACACTGGCAAATGCTTATCGGTATTTGAAGGTACAATCAACAAAATAGAACTATGACTGAGAAAATAAAAATACATAAAAATATCCAAATTTTATAAAATACCAAGCCAGTGAGTGGCAAGGAGGAACAGGTGACCAGCACATCTACAAGGCTGTCCTACCATAAAAATTGTCAAGATAACACCCACCCTTCAGATAAAAAAAACAGCGTCTTCCTTATTTGATTAAAAACAACCGTCCTATATAATTAACATCAGCAACAGGGTATTTCTAGAAAAATTTTATCACTCTCACTACAAAAAAAAAGGGAAGGGGGGGGGAGAACCCAAACAAAAACGAATGACGGAAGTTCAATACAATCACTTAGATTTGCAAGGACCGTAAATGAGAGAAACAGGATACTCTGCACCTAAACCACGTGTGTCTGTGCATATATTGAGTGGTACATGTACAGAGATGTACTCATCCAAATTACGCATCCCAGGCAAGTCAGTAATGGCTCCACTCCGTATATTCAATAAACAAGACACAGAAGAGAAAAAAAACAAAAACGAGAAAGCTGTCGTGTACATGCATTCCCAGCAATATTGTGATTTCACTCATTTTTGTGTGTGCTCGGTGCTCGCCGTGGATGTTGCATGGGGGCCATCAACCTCAGAAGCTATTAATGCTGCTGTATGCAAAAGGACAGAAACAATCAGAGTAACAGAAAGATGTAGGTCCCTTGATACGCACCATTGACAAGCAGAACCTGTCTCTGATGAAACAATCTTTGAGGCTTTCAACCCCCCCCTACTCACTCTGGCTGTCACGGACGAGGGGCCAATTGCAAGTGCATCAGGGACCCCCCCCCCTCTCTTGCAAGCTTTTTTCTTCCCTGCCAGGGTAGGGCCATCAGGGAGCAGCGAGACACAAGATCAACGGATACGAGGTTGTAAGGGTATGACTATAGGGGAAGTCTGTACAGGATCTTATCAGTTGTTTGGGAAGGGCTATTGAAGCTGACGGGCAAGGGAATCGGAGGACTGATGAACAACCAGAAACATCTCATATTTGCCGTGTCTATTACAATTACAAATTACAATTTATATGGCACAGACTGTATTTATGCTTCCTCCGTGATCTGGCGGTATTACTGTTGTCGTGGTCCGCGCTTTACATCAATAAATTATTATTAATGCCGTACTGGCTTTCCATAAAGGCACCTCCAGTGTCATTACAGCTAACTTGATCCTATTCAATGATTAAATAGAAGCCTTGGAACCAAATTTCATATTAACTCAAAAGGGTTTCCTAAAACAAAATAAATGGGGATGGGGAAAACTAACCCAAAAAAAGCAAATTTGAATCTCCTTAAAAATGTCACATTTTTGAAGGTAATTTGAAATACTTTAAAGCTTTGAAAAAGTTTTTAGTTACAAATTTCACTTGGAGATAGAATTTCAACACATTTTGTACATCAATAAAAATCAATGCTCCTCCCTTTATAAATTTTGCTTATGGAGCATTGATGTTCAACATCAATATGGTCCATAAAAGAATAAAAAAGGTAATAAGCCTATGTGAAAATAACTCCTTCTCCTACCGGGTGCTCCTACTACAGAAGCCAGTCCATTTCAGGATGACATCCCCATTTGTGTGGGTTTTGAGGCATTGCATGGTGAGGTATCAATGTATACTCAAATTGCGGTAACACCATGTGTATATTATTTACTTTGCTGTGTATATTTTGTTCTTAGCGAACTTGTCTTGCTAGTCATTCTACTGCCGCTGAGTAGATTTTTCGGAATTCGGGAGACTACTTAGTTCTGAAAAGAACTGTCCTGCTTATTAACAACTATCTGAAGGGAAGCTAGGAAAACGACCGGGACTACTACTTTCGCTTAGTGGATCGAGAGGACTTCTCGCTATTAGCTTCACTGCGGCGGAGTGAGTTCTAATTGGTCTCAAACGGTTAAATGTTCCAAGCCTATTCATAACCAAGTATTATTTTCATCTGGTCCCCTGCCATTTTTGAAAAAATACCCAAAAATATGATTGAATTTGCTCACACAAAGAAAAGAAAGAAGAAAAAAACCCCCAGAACTTGTAATTGTCACCAGGGCATGAATATTCACAGGGGTAAAAATCCAGGGCTTGTAGCTTGATATTTTTACTGTACCAGAAAGTATTTTACAAGACCAGATTAAATTGAGAAATGACTATACACTGTTTTTATTTGAACAAGAACTAAGAGGAGATTGATCTCATTTATCTTATGGGTAAGCATATCCTGATACTTAACAAAATTGAAAGATATTTATCAGACTCAAAGTCAATACTTAAACATCCTTTTCTCTTTCTTTCAATCAAACTTCCTACGCATTGAGGTATTATTATTCAATTGTAAAACACAAGATCGCCGGACTTGTCTGTTTGTGAGTTTACTGGCCAGACGCTTAAATCATTGGCCTCGGGCTCGCTGTCTAGTAATTTAGAGCTTCGGTCACACACCATGGTTTTGGGGTGTTGTCTAAATAAAATTGACTGAGTAATTTTATAATATGTTTCTTTACAAAACGAGAATTGAAGCGCGAGTGTTCCAAAAAATACTTTGTTGCATCACCACGAAAAAATAGCAGGGTAACGTACATGTACAATTTTTACAAGCACCTTGGAGGCAGCCAACTGCACTGCATGCAAATGGACACTTCCGTAGCACGAAAGACATTTTTTTTCTTCTTCTTCTAACATCGTCTTCCAATCCCCACGAAGACTATGTGAAAATGAAAAGCACATCTTGGTTGCCAGTAAATTGCTTCATGTGACTTGACCTTGAGAATGTTTAGGCCCCGCATGTTTGAACAAGTGTCTGCCACATGAACAGTTGCAGTTCAATGAGACATAAAGTGTTATTTCTTTAGTTGTTACCCACGTCCTCCTCATCACTGCTGTGAAAATGAAGCAGTAGCTCTATTGCTATTCAAGTCACATTCTGGAGCTGTCAGTACCCAGCAACGATGGTCAAAGAATCACCTTCCACTTGACAGTACGTGTTAATAGATCTTGCACATGTCCATGTATCAAGGTCACTAGGTCAAACTCGGCTAATATTCAAGGCAATTATCCATAGAGTGGCAGTTAAAAAAAGCACTTGAAGGCCCTGTACACTTTTGGTAAGATCGAAAAACACAAATGTTCACAGATTCACACACAACTTACATGATTTAAAGTAAGTAATGGTAGGAAGGGTTCATTAAAATATTTCTGCCTAAAATGCTATCGTTTCTGAGAAATGAGTAAAACAATAGTTTTTATCACGCGCGATATTTTGAAAAAACAGAAAACACATAAGGTCTCTTTTCACTATTTTCTTGTGACCTCGATGACCAATTGAGCTCAAACTTTCACAGGTTTGTTTGTTCATGCATATGTTGAATCACACAAAATGTGGACACTGATTTTGAGCTGTTACCAAAAGTGTATAATACCTTTACACAATGAGTGAGCATATCTGTACAATGCAGTTACATTACAGTCATCTCAGAATTACCACAGAGATCCTAATTAGTCACTCGCCCTTTAAAGGGTTATACAATGTTGGTAAGGTTGAAACAATTTAATGTTTATAGATTCGCACATACTTACATGGTATAAGCATGGCCATGGTGGAAAACTTCCCTTGAAAGATTTTTGCCTGAAACGCTTAAGTTTTTGAGAAATGAGTGAAACAAGTATTTTTGATCTCAAGACATATAATTTTGTTTTATCACTATTTTATTGTGACTCCAGTGACTTATTAAGCTTAAACTTTCACAGGTTTCCACTGTATATGTCGGGTCTCATGAAGTGCGGATGGTCTTTGCCAATTACCAATGTGTACAGATTGGGAGGGTACCATGTAAATTTTGAACAAAAACTTTTATTCCAATCCTTCAGCATAGATCAGGGCCCATTTTCATAGAGCTGCTAAGCACAACAAGTATCTATGCACAACAAAATTATGCTTACCAGAATAAGGTTACCAACCAAAATACTATGTCACATGCACCATCTTTATAAGCACTATTGTCTGCTTAAACAGCTCTATGATAGAGCTTAAGAATTTTCTGCAAAAATGTGCAGGTTACCAGTCATAGATGGCACAAGAGACATGGTATTTTGGCTTGTGTACTTATTCGGATCAGCATATTTTGTGTTATGCTTAGGTAATTTTTGGATTGTCACCATCATTGCTTTAACGTGTGGAAGAAATATAATAGCGCAATTTATGGCAAGCGCCCCAGATTTGAGCCCTGGTGTTTCTGATCAGAAGAGTGTGGGTTCTAGACCCGGTCTTGACACTTGTTTACCCATTGTTGCTTTGCCCACCCTTTACAAAATGAAAATGGCCTTGCCCTCTCAAAGATGAAATTCCAGGCCTGGTAATGCACATAAAAGAACCAAGTGAACTTAAAAAGAGAAGGGGCTTGTCCCGATGTTTTCTGGCATGGTCTGGCAGCAATATGCGCCACCTACCCCTTTATACCTTTCAAAGAGTATTATAGTGGCTTTGTCTCATAAGAACATTCTTAACAAACTCCTCCAGACTTAATAATTCGGCGCCAGGAGTGTCATTCATGACAGACAGCGCATTATAAATGTACACTATTATTATTTCTTAGGCAAAAGATTTGCAAAAGTAAGTAGTATCTAAAGGGCCGTAGCAACGAGGAATGTTTTATTTATTTTTCTAGTTATTTCTTCTTCTTCTTCTTCTTTTTTTTGGGGGGGAGGCAGGGTGGGTTGTGAAACCCTATATAGACCGTGCCAGTCTCGCGTGTAATCAAACATTTTTGGGGACCACTTTAGTCCCACGAAAATTGCCTTAACGTGTGAAGGAAACAAACCTGCTCACCTTAAAAGGTCCCAATGTTCAATTACGCGCAAGACTTGCACAGTCTATTTTCTCATTTTGCATTTTGAGCCCTCAGCAAAAAATTGAAGTAACCATTGCTTTTCTCGACTTAGACACAATTGACAAAACTTGAACTGGGGGGGGGGTGTTAAGTTTTCTGAGTGGAAACTCATTATGTTTTTTTAAAATAATAACCCTGTAGGTCGCTAGACTGTAACTAAACCCGCAAAATTAATAGTTAGTTAATAATCAATTTTTTTCATTTTTTGTATAGTCTATCCTCATATCAACGCAAACAATCAGGGAAAATTTCACTTGTCTGAAAAACTTCGTCCAGCCTGTTCAGCCGCGTGAATGTTTTCACCCCCAATTATCTGCAGACACTCAGAAGAGAAAATAACTTCAACAAGATGTAAACAAATGTTTTTGATTAGTGCAAAGAGCTCGTTTTCCTTTTGACTGTCTGCTACAGCTACCCTCCAGATGAGTATTGTAATTTGATATCAATAAGCTCGCAGGGTTAGGCACTCTTCGTCATTTGTCAATAGACTGTGCAAGTCTCGCGCGCCCGGAACGAGCAGACACGTCAAACGAAGAACTTTTTTTTTCTTCTAAAATCAAATCTTTGTTTTAAATTATATCTAAGCACAAAATCTGAACAACAAAAATACTCATTAACATTTTTATAAAATTAGTTTTAGCTTTTATAATAAATACACAAATAATGTGTTGATTATTATTCAAACAAAAATAAAATTCTGGGACAAGGATGCTTATTTGACCTTTTTAGAAACCCCTTACGCGGATTTGTGATGGTCACACGGGCGTAAAATTTACGCTTGACGCAGTTTAATGAACTGGCTTTTCCATTGTTGCTATTAATTATGATTACTTATTTGGCCATTGGTACAAGAAAACAACATCAAAAACCGCTCTCAAAAACACTACCACCTTTTGAAATGAAATTGTAACAGGTTAGTTGTATGGTATTAATCTACAACTATATAGGATTGAAACAAACAGTGGGTTCCAATTACCAAACAAATACAATCCCTTTAAACGGTGTGTTTGCATATCTGTCAATAGTACAACCCAGGCATTACTCATTCAGCCACCCTCAACCTTCCCCTCCTTCTTCCCAGGGCATCCTAACAGGGTAACAAATGGATGGGTGCAATAATATTTTCAGAGCACGCATCGATGCCTTGCTGTAAGGAGAAATTATTGATTTTATCTAACAGTTGAGAAGGGGAGGATGGGGGGGGAAGTAAGGTACCACCAGCGTCCAATCAATGCATATTATTTTATTGAGCAATTCAGGGCCATCTTGTTTGCCTCCTACTCAAGTCAACCTGAACAAACTGTAAAAAGGGCATATTAGTCTGATTCCTTTTCCATTTAATGCTAATCAGTATTACATTGTTGCTGTAGCATACAGGGAACATGACGTGGCAGCATGATCGTAGACTAACAATCTTTCTTTTGTCAAGTAATAAACCACAAGGGAAACTGACTGGGTACATTTTTTTTATAGTTTGGGGTTGAACAAAGAAAAATTGACTAGAGCGGGATTTGAACCAACAACCTCCGGATTAACGTGCCGGCGCTCTACCAACTGAGCTATCTAGCCCTATGTTGGCGGTCGCCCTATTTTCTCAGTATTGTTCGGGGGTGCCAGTCAGACGCCATACAACCGTTAGCTGCCGTGTAGCTACGGATCACACCTAAATTTAGGATACAACTCAGGGGATCACATTAAGGGGATGCAACTTTTTTATATTTCAAATAATTTATAAACCACAAGGGAACTTGACGGAGTAAATTTTAAACAATTTGGGGTTGAACAAAGAAAAATTGACTGGAGCGGGATTGGAACCAACAACCTCCGGTTTAACAGGCTGGCGCTCTACCAACTGAGCTATCTTGCCCTACAATTTAAAATTTAAAACTTAAAACTAAATTATAAATTGTTGTATTTTTGGCAGTGAAGACCGCCCGTACTTTTGCAAGTCACGGCTGTGACATTGAAAAAGAAAGGTCTATCATCTATAACAATTGCTTAATAAACTGATTTGCTAAACAAAATTTGGCAGGGAACAATGCAGTCAAACAAAATTGACAATGGCCGGTTACCACAGTCTATACTACGGCTGGCTCTTTTATGCTTATAGCAAATTCTCAATGCTAACAAGCTTTATGCGACTGGGCCGAGTGCATATTTTCACAGAGCTTCATCTTGAATAGAAACACTGCTGAGCAAGAAAATACAGGGAGCCAGGCAAAAATAATAATATTAATACCAAATTTGTAAAGCACCATCTATCTATGACCAAGATTATTCCGAGGCACTGGGAAAAAAGAAAGTTTAAGAAAAGCATACATTACAAGATACTTTGATTCTCTAAGTATACGGGGGATGTTATTAAGAGCGCATTAAAGAGTGAATTGCACACTAACAAAAAACAAGTAGGTAAACAGCAATGTATAGAGTCAGTTATAAGCAATACCAAACAAATGTGTTTTAAGCATGATTTTAAAAATGCCCAGAGATTCTGTAGCTTGAATATTTAATGGTAAAGAGTCCCAGAGTTTGGGAGCGGATACGATCGCCATAAGATGTGGTTGTTTTAGAAAGAGTTAGAAGAACATTGTAGATCGAAGATTGCGACTTGGAGTATAAGGGGAGAGAAGTTCCTTGATATACGATGGTGCCTTGTCACTCAAGCTTTCCACGTACGCAATATAATTTTAAAGTTAATTCTGTGACAGACTGGAAGGCAGTGAAGTTGTTTAAAAATGGGTGTGATGTGATCGTGTAAATGGGTTTTTGATAAAATGCGAGCGGCAGTGTTCTGAACACATTGTAGCCTTTTGATGAACTTGTTGATACCATAGAGCAATGAATTTCCATTACCCAGCCTGGATGTAATGAACGCATGAATAAGGAAAGAGGCAGACTCTAGACTGAGGATCCTACGAATGCTGTCGATGTTACTTATATGATAACAAGCTGATTGACAAATTTTCTTTACCTGGGATTCCAAATAACATATATCACCTAGCATCTTGGCTGGTAAGTTATTTCTGCTAAGCGAAAAAGTTTATGTGCTTATGTGCTTATTTGAAGCCAACTAAAACTTGAACCTTAATTTTGTCACACAATTTTTTTAAATAACAAATTCCCTTTGTCAAATTGATACCCCCCTCCCCAAACAAACCAACAAACAAACAAACAAACAAAGAAACAAACAGCCAGGAGTTTGCCCTGGTCATTTCACTTTTGAAAAGACAAACCATCCTAAGTAGAATGTCAGATCTTTTATCATTTCCATTCATAAGGTTCTTATGAATATAACCCTTTCAGAAAAAGATAATTTGTTTGTGTGTAAAAACTCCACCGGCCATTTCGATAGACTTTGTTTCTTTTATTTGTTAAAATTTCAACAAACAATATCGAGTGAACCTATATATTTTGTGATTTTTTCCTTTTCTTTTTCTTCTATTTACTGCCTTGGGGAATCGTCATCTGCCAGTAAAAAAAAAGGTCTACTTGTCAAATCAAATCAAATACAACGAGAGCAGAATCCATTTGCCATTCTGCCATGCCTCCTGATGATTCCGTGCACAATGCACTCACTATGTTTTTACCCATTATTTCCTTCCTCATTTTGTCCCTTCTTCAAAGTCTGTCCTTCTGACAAGACGGCTCCTTTTAATGTTGTGCTTTTCTTCTTTTATTTGTTTCAGGTTTTTTTTTGCTCCTCATCGTCTGTCCTTCTGGAGGAATTGATTAATTTCCAACATTTGATGTACTTCCGCTCTTTTGTCCTCAATTTTCTCGTTTTTACATTTCCATGGCTTTGAATATCTTCACTATTTTATTTGTAAACATACTTTCCTTTCTTCACGATATAAAAAAAACCCCATGTATTAACTGTTTGTGTGATTGATGAAACTAATTTGTAGAAACTACCTATGATTTACTGATTTGTGTGAGTGACTTACTAGTTAGTGCAAACGACTGACTAATTTGTGCGTACAATTTACTAATCCATGCGGAGGAACCAACACTTGTGTAACTGACAAACTAGTTTTTTGGGAACTAATTACTAAAATAATTCTGTTCAGACACATCCACTGAATGTTAATTTTGCTTAAAGACAAAGTATACCTTTGGTTTTTGGAATCGTTCGATTGTTCTAATCCTATATAATTATAGATGTTTTCAAATAAAACTAACCTGTGAAAATTTCATTTCAAAAGGTCGTAGCATTTTTGATAAATTGCTGGAAACCTGAAGCGGTTATGTCCACGCAGGAAGAATAATCAGTAATTGGAATACACAATCTGAATCCTTCTCTCTAATAACAACTAGCCCCCACCCCCTTCTTTGTTTTTGAACAGTGTTTTTTTTCCCCACCGTTGGAATTGTCCTGCATGGTTCCCAGTAAAGACCCATAAAAACACAACGTCAATTCAACAGTAAAGTACCAGTGCCTCAGAAAACCAGCGTAAAACCAGTCCGTGTTGTGACGTAAAATACGTCACAACACGAACTGGATGAAGGGTGTTTATCTTCGTTGCTATGCATTTTCCATTGGCTTGTTTAGATCAAGTCCAGATTGTGACATCACAGTGCTGTTTGATCCCTAGGCACTAGGGGCTTTTCATGAAACTCAGCATTTTTGCCCAGCGTGACACTGATATAAAAATGTTTTTGTTTTTTCTTACATTATGAAACAATTCTTATTGAAATTTACTCAATTATATGTAATCGTTACGCACTCATTTACCTTTCTATAACAAAAGAACAATAACGTTAATTTTGTTCAACCTGATCTTTAATGTAGGACTGATCTACTAGCATGGTAAAGTTGAAGGGACACCTAACACAGTATTAAGTGCACTGAACTTCAGTCCGAACCCTAAATGACATCTTTATCATTTTTTCCCCCCACTATCCATAATCTAATTTGCTCCGTCTTTATCTCTCTCTATCTCAAGAAAGAAAATCACATTCTATTCTCTTTACCACTGCTTTTCCCCCACCTTAAGGCAAACTGATAAGAGTGGTTAGAATGTAGGCACTCTTTCAGGAAGGTCACAGGTTCAAATCTAACCTGTGCTTGAGGCGATTCAGCTCGATGTTCCACCCCCCCCCCCCCCCATCATCCAACTACAGACACCAGAAATGTGTTGCCTAGTTACAGCGGAATAATTAAGTTGTCTGATGTGATATGTTACGTGTGCAGACACTATTAAACGGTTGGGAGGGGAATAGAATTTTGGAGATTTGCCAAGTTACCCAGGATGCTCCTGGGAAGAGTTTTGAGACGCGATTCATTAAACCATGTAACATAGTTCTCTCCATCACACTACTGACAGCAAACACAATAAAGGGGACCACTTTGCGTCCATCACTGTTAGCAGTATTTCTAATTGTGGCAATTTTTGTTAAAGGGATTTTATACGCTTGGTAATTGAAACCCACTGTTTGTTTCAATCCTATATAGTTGTAGATATATACCATAAAACTAACCTGTGAAAATTTCATTTCAAAAGGTGGTAGCGTTTTTGAGATATTGCCAAAAATCTGGAGCGGGTTATGTCCACGCAGGAAGAATAATCTGTCTCAGATTCAAATTTGGGGGGATAAAAAGATATATCTTTGTCCATAACCGCAGTACTTCCAAGTGAAAGGTTTCTCAAAATACACTATACTATCCAAAGCTGCTGTACTTCTTACCAAGTAAGTTTTTATTGCCATTCATTTTCAGAGTCAATACCAAACGTATACAGACCATGTAAGTACCTGAAACCACTGAAAAATTCTTCCAACATGTGAATGGACATGCAGGCTATACTGAAAATAATTTGAGTCAATTCACTTTTTTTTTTTCTTTTAAGTTCTTTTTTCGCAAAACAAATCACCCTCAAATTTCCTTCAAAAATTTAATGGATAAAATTACTTCATTCTGTCTATTATTTGATTGAAACTTGAGGGTAATTTAAGAAAACAATGATATAAATCAACTCAAATTCTTTTTCGGTGGAAAACTGCATGTCCATTCCCATGGTGGAACACTGTTTGGGCGGTTTCAGGTACATAAAAATGCTTTACTACCACTGGAAAATCTGCTTGTGTGACAGATGCAAAGTGGTCCCCTATTGTGTTTGTTGTCGCCTGCAAGACTACCACATCATGCACTCTATTTCCTGGATATTAGTTCAATAATAATAATAATAATAATGATAATAATAATAATAATAATAATAATAATAATAATAATACAAACTTATAAAGTGCACTTTCTAATAAAAAATACTCAAGACGCTACAGAAAAGATACTACAAAAGTATCAAGCTCTCTACAGAAAATTACACCAAAACAGGAATGTTAATAACTTGCAGTAAACAGAAGTTTTTTGGTATGAGTTTGAAATGTGTTGAGAGAGTGAGTGTTTCTGATGTCGCTGGGTAGCTTCTTCAATAAGACTGGTGCAATGTGAGAAAATGCACGGTCGCCATATTGGAAGGTACGAGATTTAGGTACAACGAGTAGGGTTGAGGCAGCAGAACGGAGAGGATAATGACAGTGCCTTATTTGAAGAAGATCTTTGATGTAGGTGGGTGCCGAGTTGAGAAGTGCTTTAAAGACAAGTGTGAGGACCTTGTGTTCAATTCGTTTTGGTACCGGGAGCCAGTGGAGTTCTTTAAGGATAGGGGTAATGTGTTTGTGCAATTGATAAGCATTTTCCAAGTGAAACACAATGTCTGAAACTCAGGCTTGTGGGTGCTCCTCAAACAAATCTGTTTGAGGTTTCTTTTTCTTTGAGATAAAGAACATCTTAGCAAACTTTCCGGTTGCATCGCATACCATTATGTTTATGTAATCCTCGGCTCAGTTGTTAGTGCAGTTTGTATGGATTTTCAAAAAATTGGTTTTGCATATTTTGGAGCTCCTGGTATATGGAGTTTATTACAGCATGATTTAACCAACTTGACCAGCCGCCGATTTCCTGAAACTTTATGCAACTACGTAAGTTCACTTGCGCAACATTTATTGCTTAAGTTGTGCAAGTGGACTTACGCAGTTGCGCAAAGTTTCGTGAAAACGGCTGCAGCTCTCACTAACGTCTTGGATTAACTTTTCTTTCGTTATCACCCAAGCCTTTCCGCGCGCTGATTGGTTCCCCAGGAAAGGCTAGAAAGAAAAAATTGAAAAGTTCACCCAATGCCGAGAGCTGGTCGAGGTGGTTTTAAATCATGCCGTAAGAAGGCGCTTTTACTAATTACCACAAATTATAAGTTGGCGTACATATACAATCCACTATTGATCTTCCCATGCACATGCTAGCGAATCCATCGATACGCAGCCCCCGCCCCGAAAAAAAAGAGAAAAAAAGTAAAATAAAAATTATAGGCCTAATAACAATTATTGTAATTATATTGTTTTACTTTAGATCAATTCACAAACAAATATCAAGATAAAACCATATAAAATGCTCCAGATCGCACAGTAGGGCTTTTAAAACCAACATAAATACCAAGTAGAAAACATTCAGAGGACCTCGTTTCAAATCAGCGTGCTTAGGCCAAACTTCGATAATTTGGGTCCAGAATGCGCCCCAGATTTGAAAAATCCTGTGGAGAACCCTGCGCACCATTAAAGGCATCGTACACGTTTGGTAATTGGAGACTATTTTTTGTTTCAAACCTATATAGTTGTAGATAAATACCATAAAACTAACCTAAAAATCTGGAGCGGTTATGTCCAAGCAGGAAGAATAATCTGCATTGGAATACACACTCTGAGAAGTGTTACGCGTAACGCAGATTTAAATGTTTTGGGGGATAAAAAGTGATATATATTTCCATAACCGCAGTTATACTTCAAAGTGAAAAGTTTCTCCAAAATGCATTATACTATCAAAAGCTGCTGCACTTCTTACCAAGTAAGTTTTTATTGCCATTGATTATCAGAGTCATTACCAAACGTGTACGATGCCTTTAAACAAGAAACAAATAAATAAATAAATAAGTGTGACATTCAACTCCTACCCTCTTGATTTTCTTGATGTTCTCCGGCTCTTCTGAAAAGTGTTCATGAATCGAGTTTGAAAGCTTTCTCTCCTTCTTCTGAAGTATATTCAACTGAAATGGAAAAGCAAAAAAGAAAAACAGGGAACAAATTCAAGAATTATTCAAAACATTAACAAGGACTCAAGTATAAATGGAATGTTAACCAGCATCACATAGACAGCGGTGGCGCCAAACCTGTTAACCTGGGGGAGGGCAAAAGGGGGGGGGGGGAAGGGGTGGCAAACATGTATTGTTATGTATTTCTGAACTGCTGAATAAGCATTGACTTACCACAATGATGGGCTTACACCAGCGTCAATCTGGAGCTGGGGTAAGGCGAACATATACATTGATTTGGATGCAATGGTTTGGGGTTAAATTCAATTTTGTCCATCGGGAAAAAAAACTGAGGTGGGAATTGGGGGAGCAAATTGGTGGCATGAGAAAGTAACTGGAGGGAGGGGGAGGGGGAAATTCCCCCCATAGTGCGGCCACTGCACATAGACAGATAGGTCAAGTATGGTTACATTACTCGAGACAAGTGTGTTGCAGCTTTATGAGCCGAGGAAAACAATATTTCTACTGAATCTAAATTTCTACAGTGCACAGCAAGTTCTCAATACATACAGATAATGGCGAAATCTCAGTCAAGAGGCAAATTGAAAAATCCTTCTTTCGGTTTTTATTTCCTCTGAAGCATATCTTTGGCTTCCACTGAGAGTAGAAAATTGTTTCGTGTCCGAATTTGTGGCTGAAGCTACAGACCTTATCGCAAATACCGCCTGGTTGATTTCGCACAATGGTCAAAAGGCAACGTGCCCCTGGTGACAGTTGATTTGGGTCGATAGGCCAAATCGGTTAAGTGTAGCCCTCACCTTGAATTGGCCGACCAGCCTTGTGATGTTAGGCGATCTTTCATAAAAAATAAACATAATAAAAACTTCTTTGCCTCATAACTTCTGCAATGAGTTATTGAGATTACTGTAAGCTTTGGGTCCAATGATTTTCTCTATACAGAGTTCCTCACTCCTTCCTACCAAAGCTGTGAGTCTTATGACTTTGTAAATGAGTTTCAAATACTCAACTCAGTTCTTTGCCTATTGACTTCTACAATCAGTTACTGAGATTGCTATGAAGCTTTGGGTTCAATGATTTTCTCTTTATCAAGTTCCTCATTCCTACTCACCAAAGCTGCAAGTCTTATGAATTTATAAATGAGTTTCTGATACTCAGCTCAGTTCTTCACCTAATAACTTCTGTTAAGAATTACTCAGAAAGCTCATAAGCTTTAGGCTGAATCATTTCCTTTTTTACTGAGTTCCCCACTCATACTCACCTCAGCTTTGAGTCTTAGTACTTCCTTAGTGAGTTCCTCACATTGTTGACGGAGACTCAACTTAGCAGTCTTCTCACTGTCTAGGATCTGAAGAAGATGCAGGTATTTCTGCTCCAGTTCTTCCTTCTGCAGTTGGAGTGTATTGAAACTGGACACACACAAAAAAGGAGAACATTAAACAAGGTTTAATAGATGCAATAATTGCATCACTCAGGGATGAAGAATAATAGTTTGTTTTTACCCTCACGCCGAAATGTAATTAGCACTGAAGACTCACTGCTTTCGAAGTCCTGCAGGAAATATTTCATATGCTAGTCTTAGGGTACAGACACCTTGCATAGGACGTCAAAAGCTCAAACAGCGCCCTCAAACATCTGTGGCTGAGAGCTGTGTGCGGCGCAAACACGCTTGCACTTTTACATTGTTTGACCTCAGCGATCGCGGCCTATACAAGGGGTCTTTTCTAACCCACCAGCCACTCCCCCCCAAAAATTTGTTTTTAAGAAATAAAACAGTAAAAAAATACATACATAAATAAATAAATAAACAATAATAAAAAAAGTAACAAAACTAAAAAACAAAACAAAAACCATAACAATATAAATGAAGGGTTTTATGTATTGCATGGTGAATAAATGATATTTTTTGGGAGTTTACTTAATTTTACTTAACTATTCTCTTAAGTAGAGAGTTGTTGGCTCAGAAAAGAGCCACTTGGTTACTCTCAATGCTCTGACTAGTGTGCTCCAAAAACTCTCCAAATACTCTAGCATTTCCAGCAAAACAAATTTCAAGGGAAGATTTCCACCTTGACCATATTATTTAATACCATACAACTAATGTGTAAATCTGTGAACATTCATATAATTTCTGATCTTAACAATGTTGTGAACACCCTTTAATGTATGTATTTATTGAGCTTCTACAAGTATTCAGGCCTGATACTTCCAATCGCCTCCATGGCCCCTGGGCCCAATTTCATACAGCTGCTTAACGGCCGATTTTGTGCTTACTGAGCGAGTTTCCATTTCATAGCGCTGCTAACCGTAGCACATGAAAAGGCATGCTAACCTTCTGGTGCTTACTGTATGAAAATGAATGACATAACAATGCAAATCCATGGTGAACGCGCAAGATAGCCGCCTAATTTTCAGGCTAACCTGTGAAATACGCTTATGAACAAGCAAATTTTTCTGCTACAGTTAGCACAAAAATTTGCTTACCAATACGCAGCGCTATGAAATTGGGCCCTGGTCATTGCCTTGGTGCCCCTTGAAATGTTCCAGTAGAAATATAAATTTTCCTCATAGAGGTGCCCTGTACTAAGACCAAGAAAGACCAACATCCTTGCACTTACAAGAACAAAGCATCGACCTGTATCTTGCCGCATATTTACATGTCTTTTCAGAAATATTATCATGACTAGTGTTTCTTCTACGGCCCTTTAAGTAGCGCACTACAAGAAGGCCTTCACTTTGCACATCTAGCGCTCCCTTGCAAAAAAAAATGAAAATGAAAATCAATTCAATTTATTTTTCAAGGACGTCAGCCGACACTGAAAGAAATCGAACAACTGTAAGTGACACTGCAACTTATCTCCCTTATTGATAACACTATCAACATGAAACATAAGCACGTAGCATATTTAAACGTAATCATAAGTGATGTTCTTATGGGGCTGTTGCGGCGACGAGCCCTGGCAATTCTGACTTCTTGAGCAGTGCTCCTTGCGAATGTCATCAGATTCAACACCTCCTCTTTCTTGTGGTTACAAGGACGTGGCGCGCGTGTAACCATATCCATCGATACAGTGATTGTAGCATGCTGGACAGTCACTTGACTTTTTGGTAGTATTTATTGCAGTGTATTTTCTGAGTCGATAAATTCACACTTGAGGCAGGCGGGCGTGTAATTAGAGAAATATGGGAAAGGTAGCTGGCTCTCTCTAGGGTTTTTAATGCTACGCAGACCTTGGACACTTTTAGATGGATTTAGGAATATCAACTAATATTCTGACGAAGTCTAGAGAAGAGCTACTGTAAAGCACCGTTCCGATAGATATTGAGACTACCTAACCAAAAACCAAAACCTATACATCGATTCATAAACCATTCAAAAACTTTCCACTTCATGCAGCTCAAACAAAAAAAGTTTGATCAGTTTACAAGGTACACATTGTATACGTGTAATGTACACAGAGTCAACATAACACACATGTTTCACATTCATGTTTCAAATTCTTCATTGCGAGTCTTAAATCCTAAAAATAAGTTATAATCACTCAAATGCAAACAAATCATGCACGGCTTTAATAAGGTTAGTGGCTGACTGCTTCACAGCTGCCCAACAGAGGAGTCCCTAAACAAAAAACATTAAACAATCTGGCCACACAATAGCCAATTAACACCAATTGTATTATTTAATCTAATAGCACGGATGGGATTTGATGAATGTGAACATTCCTGAAAATGGCTTGCTGGCGATGGCCTGGGTTCCCACTTATTCTAGACCCAGACCCTCCCCGAGATGTAACAATTCAGAAGGTTTACAGACTCTGTGCATCACTAGAAATACAAAACTACAAGGCTTAGACACAATGTGGACTCCCTGTATAGTCACTGCTTTTCAAGAATAATTTGAAGGCTCAAAGACTTTTTGGGAAAATCCTGAAATCAGGAAAAATCCTGAGAAATCTCACGCCTGTCGTAGTTTAATTTGGGACATGCGCATATTAAGATTCATTTTTTTAAGACTTGTTTTTAGCAGTCCGGACCAGGAAGACTGCTTTGTCTCAAACAAAACTAAGACAAAACTTTCGGGTCTGTGACTTACCAGGATTTTGTTTTCAGGGGAGGGGGTTTCAGTGGTGATCTGTTTGGCTTGATGGGTGGTTATTTTGCAAGGGGGTTGAAAAAACTGTCCCTCGTGTGTACAGAACCTCGTGTTCTTGATTCTTTGGGATGTAAAGAGTCTGTAAATCAAGCAATCCAACCACAGGTGCAACTGACTAGGCAAATATAAATGAATTTTGGGGTGAACAATGACAAATTGACTAGAGTGGGATTTGAACCTGCAACCTGCAACCTGCAACCCTCTCGTTTTACATGCAGGCATGATATTTGGTTCTTTGAAAAAAGGGGGAAAACTTTTATCAAGTACGAGGGCTGACCTACATGTATATATGATATAGGCTTTTATAGACTTTTCTGGCTATTCAATAAACATTTTGCAGATTTTTCTGAGGGTAAACAAAATCGGAAATCATGATTTAAGTAGGAAGAATATCATACATGTACATGCCTATGTTCTACCAACTGAGCTAACTAGGCCTATGTTCTACCAACTGAGCTATCTAGCCCTATGTTGGAAGTCTCCCTGTTTTGTCAATATCTTGGTTCAAGGGTGTCAAAATCTTCAGTCTGTAAGAGTCTTTTAAAATGTAACACCCTGAGAATGTAACACCCCTGTGAATGTTTTAATCTCAAGACCAAGAAGATTTTCCAACTCTCTTTTATCTGAAGGGAAGAACTGAAGAAAAAAGACCGAGACTAAGGCAATACTCTTTTTTATTCAGTTTACTTGATCAACATCAAATTCTAAGAGCGTACTTTCGCAATAGTTATCAACCAACTACCACAGTAAATTATCTTGACAAGAATTCTCATGATTAATGGAAATAGTCAAGATAGGTTTACAAACAGCCCTTCAAATACTTTCTGATGCGAGGCAGGCACACAGCTGACAGTTCTTTCAAACTTGACTACACACAAACATGAAAGGCCTTCCATGAAATATTCACAGCCAAACGCTTTGAATGTCATCGAGAATGTACAGTGATACATCATCATTAAAAATGTAACCGTGGGGGCTTGCTGACAAATGAGAATGATGGATCCCATCGTCCTATCTTGATATCTGCCGCCACGTTAGGACGATTTTTACACTAGACTCAACTCCCCATCGGTGTACCAATCATTGTGCAACATGATGTGTCACGGTTATTCAGTGCCAAGGTCGTACATGTACGATCTATTTTATGTATTCCGAAAAAGCCATTATCGTACATGTACAATTTTTTTTTTATGTACTCAAAAAGTGTCATCAATTGTACATGTACGACCCATAATATAGGCCTATACATGTTATCATAGGAGGGCATTATTAGCCAGAGGGGTGAAAGACACCCTGTTTTATCTGTCATTTACATGTTAATGTATAGTAACTAAACAATTTGGACACCCAGTTTGTAAATTTCCAGCAAATTTTGACACCCTTTTACCAAATCCTGGCTTAAACCTTGTCAGGAATACTATTGGCTTTTGGATTGGGATGTACATGTACCAAGGAAACACAAAACAGCAAGATACATTTTGTATGGTGAGAAAGACTTTTTTTATTTCTTTTTTAAGAATTTTGACTAATAAGTTGGGCATTTTAGGTTCAAAATGCAAAATAAAAAACGGGCACTAAAAAAGTTAGTAGTTCATAAACTTGGCCAGAAACATCCTTTTATGCAACGTACTCGTTAAAAATGCTCTCAATAAATCTGTTTATTCTATCTTGTTTATAAAGTTATATAAACTCTTACATATTTGCCTCTCTTTTGCTTAACTGCAGTGCGATGGTGTAACCCTTTGTGCATGTACAGTTTTAACTGTTTTGTTAATTTTTTATCATCATGCACCCTGCCTTTGTGATGTGTTTTACATTTTTGTAACTTTTCATTTGACCTGGTAAGATTTTTGTTTTTGTTTTACACTTTATTTCTATTTTTGATCCATAGCTTTTCTTATTGCTCTGTATTTTACTATTTTACTTTTCACTGTTTGTATTCGGGGCTCTTGGGGATAGCAGTTTATACACTGATAAGACTACCCTGTCTAAATGAATCAACAAATAAATAAACAATGTTTGACAAGATTATTTGCTTAGCAAAAAAACTTAACGGGGAACCATTCAAAGCCAATATATCCCATATTGTAATTTGGCTGGTAACATGTTTCTGCTAAGCAATTTGTTCTCTGCTCAGCAATTTGGAATGTTTAACAGCTCTATGAAAGTGACTCAGTGTTTTGCTTTAGTAAGTTATCTGTTCCACAAACTAACAACTCATGAGTAATTTTCCTAACAGGAAACCATTCAAAGCATATATATCTCGCATTGTAATTTGGCTGGTAACACATTTCCGCTGAGTAATTTTTCTCTGCTAAGCAAATTGGAGTTAGAACATTTAGCAGCTCTATGAAAATAACTGAGTGTTTTTCTTTAATAAGTTATTTGTTCCACAAACTCACAACTCTTGGAAAAAGTTCACATGCTGAACCACCGCCGCGGAACAATCTGCTCCTCAATATTCGTAACATGTCATCTGTCAACGATTTCACAAGTGCGCTACACATTAAGTGTATGGTATCAGTGGCTCCTCTAAGTTAATGTTAACCTCTTTTCATTCTGTGGATGTGTTTTTTATTGCGCCTTGAGTGTCACCTTGTGATGGATACCGGCGCCTTACAAGTGTTCACATTATTAATTCATTTTTTTGTGGTTTGCAATCGGGTATGTCTGATGTTTTTTTTGGTTAACCACTTGTGCTTTTTCCTGTCATCCACATGTATCTATGTTTGGGTGAGGAACACCGGAACAATAGTGGTTGATGATCAAGGCCCTTTGGGATTATGGCTAGTTGTAACAGGTTTCAGAAATTTGGGTCGAACAAGGGCATTTCCACTGGAAAATCTTCAAGTCTACAGAAAACTTTTGACATGAAGTGGTTAATGATCAAGGTCCATTGGGATTATGGCTTGTTGTAACAGGTTTCCGAAATTTGGGGTTGAACAAGGGCATTTCCACTGGAAAATCTTTAAGTCTTTGGGAAACTTTTGAAAGGGGGTGAAGGCCAAGACTAGGGCAACAGAGGCCATGGATGCCATGTCGTTCCAGATGTGATATTTACTTGAGTTATTAATTCTCATTGTACTTGTTCTTCACCATGAATTGAACTAGGCAGGATCACATAAATCAACTCAAGAAGAAAATATTGCCTGACAAACTCATTTGCAAACTAGCGGTCAACAATTCACACGCAATGTGCAACACATAGCTTTTTGGCTGGTAACCCGTTTTTGCGAAGCAGGATCTGTCTGTGTTTGGCAAAATCGAGTAACTATCAGCTCAATAGGTCCTTCGACCACTTGTATAGAGCTGCTTAGGCACAAAAAAGTAGCTAAGCACAAAACAATTTTGCTTACCATTAACAGTAATCAGCCACAACACCATGTCACTTGACTCGGGAAAGTACTGAGAATACTGTGCTAATTTACACACATCAGTGTATGGGTAAAACCAAATAATATTCTTGATCCCCGATGGTAATTTAACATAGATTGTTGCGGTACCTACTGCTAAACTATAGGATTCAAACTGCCTCTAGATACCGGGCGCGCGATCTCGGTGGTCTCGTGGTAGAGACATCTGCTCTAGAATGGCAAAGGTTGTGGGTTTGAATCCCATCCGAGTAATAAGCCTGTGGATTGTTTTCATAAGACTCAGGGAAAGTACTGAGTATACATGTAGCGTGACCTGGCCGAGCGGTTTAGTGCATCGGACTCAAGTTCTGGTTGCTGAGTCATCAGGGTGTGGGTTCGGATCCCGGTCATGTCACTTGTGTCCTTGAGCAAGACACTTAACTACAGCTGCTTCTCTTCACCTAGGGGTAAATCGGTACTTGGGAGGGCAGATATGATTCTTGTGATTGATTTAGCTTAGTGCGCTACATACTTCATAGCAGCACAGGCTGACTCCCCAGGGAGCTGAGATGATTTAAGGAATGAAATAAATGGCCCAGTGACCAGGGGTAATAATGTTCAAAGTGCAATGATCATTCTTTTTAATATAAGAGTCGATATCATTATACAGTGCTTTACACACATCAGTATGGGTAAAACCACTTAACAGCACCATGTCAGGGCCCAATATCATGAAGCTGTTAAGCAGAAAATATTGCTTAGCAAATTTCTATGCACAGCAAAAAATGAGCAGGGCACCAGTCGCAACATGTAAAAACTAAGGATTCTTAGCTGGTAACCTATTTCTGCTAAGCAATATTTGTCTCTGCTAAGCAAGTTTTTTCAGCTTTATAAAATTGAACCCATGTGTTAAATTAATTACCCGCTTATTTTTTCCCTTAAGCAATATTTTCCGCGAACAGCTTTATGACATAGGGGCTCTGCTCTTTAACACAACAAGGCATTGACGTCATTGTAGTCACGCCTTGTACTCAGTTGTCCCAGGTTTACCTGGAATGTTGAATTGCATCTATCCAAGCGTTACATTCCCCTTCTGTTTCGCATCGTAACTCATACTGCCTCTGGGAGTCGTGCCTGTAGTGAATTGAGATGTACCAGTACTGTAAGAGAAAACAAACATAAACGCCAAAAATCAGTGATCGCCAAGTTTAAAGGTAGAGTACCAAAAAAAAAGGTCTGGTTATGATTTGTTAGATTCAATGTGGAAGCCAATCATCCAGAGAAATAGCTGTTTGAAGTCCTGTCAAAGTTGAGAAAATAACATTTGAAGACCCACAAAGTCAACATTGTAGCAATCAAAATATGGATATTGCGATTTACCAGTGAGTGCCACAAGCTGAAACAAATGTTTGAACTACTTCCATCTGGGCGCAGTTTTAGATGAACACCTTGTAAAACAGCCTAAGGAAACCTGTAAACAAGCGTGCTTGCTATGTGAACCAGAAACATCTCTGGGTTCTTTTATGTGCATTACCAATCCTAGTACACGGGACCTACAGCTCAATGTCCAATCCAAAGGACAAAGCTATTATGGTAAAGTGTCTTGCTCAAGGAGACAACTGCCATGACCGGGACTCGAACCCACACTCTGCTGATCAGAAACACCAGCGCTTGAGTCCAGTGCTCTTAACCGCTCAGCCACAACACACCATAATCAATTTATTTAAGACTCAGCAGTTACAGGTACCCTTTTATCCACCGCTCAGCAGATTCAAGCATTTTCCTCATTTGTTGGTTAGCCTTGTTATTTAAATAACAATTGCTTATCACCAAATGATGTTAAATTTTAGAGGTCTTGCTACATCACCATTTCCTTATTCTTTATCCCTGATGCAAATATCACATATCCATAAAAGACTCTGCAAGTCTTGCACGTATTCAAACTTCCGGGACCAAGTTGGTCCCAACCATATGAAGTTTTAAGTGTTTGCGATTCTGTCAAATTCTTTAAATTAAAGTACTTTATGGCTATATGAATTTTATCATATTGTTAGGAAAGTAAAATTTAGCCATTAAATATATGAAAGTATAACAAATTTAACAAATCAACAAAGAAACCAGATAAGACTTGACCTCTGTTAGTGTTTTTGGTTACTTGTAAACAATTAAGAATTTTGCCCAATTGAGGTTCATTTTATCATTAAACCTATGTAATGCTCCCACAAATTTGGGCATGATTGGCAAATAAAACATATTAAGCAACCTCATCCCAAGTTTTAATTTTGTTACAACATAATTTTAACAAATAATTTGTATTACATAAAAATTGAAATTGAATTTATAAAAAATTACTAGTGATTTTTTTCTTTTTCAGGAATTTTGTATAAATAGAATTTAAAAAGGATATTTGATTTGATAGAAAAGCACAGTCTTCATTTGAGTTGTTTTCCCTTGTTCGATACGCTTTACCTTGCATTGTCTTTTTGGGGGAAAAGTGGGGTGGGAGGGCTTTTTTATATATTTTTTTACATGGCAAAATATGAAATGAAGAATAAAGAATGTTGATGTTTTTAATTGTTTTGTTTAACCCATTTAACTCCTAGATGACATTTTCTGTAAGCATTTTCAAAAAACTAAAACGCAGTGTAACCTAAGTAAATATTTGAAGAATTGTTCTTGTTTTTGCCAACATGAATTCTTCAAACATCTTTTCCAACCTATAGATTTTGAAAAAATATCAGCTGAAAAATCTTGGAGCCAAATTTGACTGAAAAAAGATCATTGAAAGTCCATTTTTTATGATGGAAAAAAAAGTAAAAAAATATGGGGTCGGGGGGTTTCGTAGGGTTGGGCGGGGACGATCAACAATTATTTTTTTTATGTGGCCTTATGTTGGTTGGTCAAAATATTGCCGACAAAGCTGGTAGAAACCAAGCATCCATCTTAGAGCTTAGGGCATGTGAGAATACAGCGAGCTCATTAGTTATGCAGTATTGTTCGGGGTGAAATGCAATGGGATATCCCCTGCAGGAGACAAAGTATTTAAGAGATGAGAAACTAAATATCATTGTGCAATACAATAAGTACAAACTGTAGGTCAACAGTGCTGCAAAGTACCTGGGGAAAAAAAACCTGTGAGAGTGCACAAGCGTGGAGTCTAGGTTGTCTGTGACCTGGGCCCAATTTCAAAGAGCTGCTTAAGCACAAAAATAAGCTAAGCAAAACAAAATTATGCTAACCGGAATAAGGTTACCATCCAAAATACCATGTCACATGTACAATTTGTGACTGGTATCTTGCTCATTATTGCTAAGCAGGGATTTTCTTAAGTACTGCTTAAGCAGCTCTATGAAATGGGGCCAAGCTGAGACCAAGACCTTGAGTTCTAGGACATGCACCTTAAACTGACTTGCTTAAATTGTGCTTAAGTAGCTCTCTAGAGTCTAATTTCATAGAGCGGAGTTTGTGCTTAATTACTATGCAGTTTCTATTTCATACATGTCACAATGCAATCGCAAGTGCGGGAAAGGTACACAAACCTTCCGGAGGTTATCGTAGGCAAATGAATGACAGAACAATGCAAGCTGGCCACCGATCGTTTCCTCGCTAACTTGTGAAACATGCATTAAGTGAAGCAAATTTGTCTGCTATGGCAAGCACACAAATGTGCTTACCGTTAGGAAGTTTTATGAAATTGGGACCAGTGTCCAATTTTATAGAGTTGCTTAAGCACCAAAAATAGCTAAGCACAACAAATTAAGCTTACCAGAAAAAGGTTAACAGCCAAAATAGCACGTCACATGTATCGTCACATGTATTTTTGCTAAGCAGAAACTTGTTTAGCAACATTGTCTGCTTAAGCAGCTCTATAAAATTGCGACCAGGCCGTAAAAAGGTGGTCTAACGGTGGAAATATCTGCTGTAAAATATGAAAGAATGTGGGTTTGAATCCTTTGGCCATAAACCCACAGAACTCAAATTGCATTGAATGACAGATACAGTGATTATCATAAAACGATGTGGACGGCAAAACTAGATCAAACAGTTTAAATTATTGAGCACTTCAGCGGAAACAAAATTGTCAATACATGTACAGTCAATCAAAACGATTGTAAATGTTGGATTATTTGTTCGAATGGTCAAGTTAACATGTTGATTGATCCGCTAAGCCCCGCCCATCAAAGTAAAACCATAGCAACAGTGCAGTAACAACCAATGAGCTTCTCAAACTCTCCCCCTGCATATTCTGGCCATGCCCCTCATGCATGTGTGTGCATTAGAATATGTCAACCTTTTTTGTGGATACCCCATACATCATGCCAGTGCCATTTTTGGTGAAATTGAGTTAAAATACAATGTGCTTTATTTATGTCTGCATAAACTTTAAGAGTAATGGGTAAATGATTATAAATAAACAAATTATCAAATTAAATCATCAAACCTTTGTCATATTCCCAGTATGCAATAGCAGCAATGAAACATTCCCAAAAAGGGATCAGACTATTTTCAGAGCTCGAATTTGGGAGTAAAATCCACAAAACCAGCTTAACATACATTTAACTGTTTTTATTTAAACAAGCACTGAGACGTGTAAGAGAAGATTGATCTCATATGTCGGAATACTTCATAAATAATTACCGAGTAGAAACGAAAGGTATTTTATCAGACTTACAGTCAACATTTGAACACAATTATTCCACAGGATGAGTTATTGTTAGTCAATAGAAAAACACAAGACCGCTGGACTTGTCTGGTCATGAGCTTACAGGCCCAACACTAAAACTAATGGCCTCGGGCCTGTGGTCCAATCATGACTTTACTGGCCGGACACTAAAACTACTGGCCTTGGGCCTGTGGTCCAATCATGAGTTTACTGGCCCAAAACTAAAACTACTGGCCTCGGGCCTGTGGTCCAATCAAGAGTTACCTGGCCCAACACTAAAACCACTGGCCTCAGCCTGTGGTCCAATCATGAGTTTACAGGACCAACACTAAAGCTACTGGCCTCAGCCTGTGGTCCAATCATGAGTTTACAGGACCAACACTAAAACACTAAAGCTACTGGCCTCGGGCCTGTGGTCCAATCATGAGTTAACAGGCCAGACACTCAAACTACTGGCCCTGAGGCCTGTGGTCCAATCAAGAGTTTACAGGCCCGACACTAAAACTACTGGCCTTGGGCCTGTGGTCCAATCATGAGTTTACTGGCCCAACACTAAAACTACTGGCCTCGGGCCTGTGGTCCAATCATGAGTTTACAGGCCAGACACTAAAACTACTGGCCTTGGGCCTGTGGTCCAATCATGAGTTTACAGGCCCAACACTAAAACCACTGGCCTCAGCCTGTGGTCCAATCATGAGTTTACAGGACCAACACTAAAGCTACTGGCCTCGGGCCTGTGGTCAAATCATGAGCTTACAGGCCCGACACTAAAACTACTGGCCTTGGGCCTGTGGTCCAATCATGAGTTTACAGGCCCAACACTAAAACCACTGGTCTCAGCCTGTGGTCCAATCATGAGTTTACAGGACCAACACTAAAGCTACTGGCCTCAGCCTGTGGTCCAATCATGAGTTTACAGGCCCAACACTAAAACCACTGGCCTCAGCCTGTGGTCCAATCATGAGTTTACAGGACCAACACTAAAGCTACTGGATTCGGGCCTGTGGTCCAATCATGAGTTTACAGGCCAGACACTAAAACTACTGGCCTCGGGCATGTGGTCCAGTCATGAGTTTACAGGCCCAACACTAAAACTACTGGCATCGGGCCTTTGGTCCAGTCATGAGTTTACAGGCCCGACACTAAAACTACTGGCCTCGGGCCTGTGGTCCAATCATGAGTTTACTGGCCAGACACTAAAACTACTGGCCTCGGGCCTGTGGTCCAATCACGAGTTTACAGGCCCGACACTAAAACTACTGACCTCGGGCCTGTGGACCAATCATGAGTTTACAGGCCAGACACCTCAGGCCTGTGGACCAATCATGAGTTTACTAGCCTGACACTAAAACTACTGGCCTTGGGCCTGGGTTCCAGTCATGGGTTTACAGGCCCAACACTAAAACTACTGACCTCGGGCCTGTGGACCAATCATGAGTTTACAGGCCAGACATTAAAACTACTGACCTTGGGCCTGTGGTCAAATCATGAGTTTACAGGCCCAACACTAAAACTACTGGCCTTGAGCCTGGGTTCCAGTCATGGGTTTACAGGCCCAACACTAAAACTACTGACCTCGGGCCTGTGGACCAATCATGAGTTTACAGGCCAGACACTAAAACTACTGACCTCGGGCCTGTGGTCAAATCGTGAGTTTACAGGCCCAACACTAAAACTACTGGCCTTGGGCCTGGGTTCCAGTCATGAGTTTACTGGCCAGACACTAAAACTACTGACCTCGGGCCTGTGGACCAATCATGAGTTTACAGGCCAGACATTAAAACTACTGACCTCGGGCCTGTGGTCAAATCATGAGTTTACAGGCCCAACACTAAAACTACTGGCCTTGGGCCTGTGGTCCAGTCATGAGTTTACAGGCCCAACACTAAAACTACTGGCCTTGGGCCTGTGGTCCAGTCATGAGTTTACAGGCCAGACACTAAAACTACTGGCCTCAGGCCTGTGGTCAAATCATGAGTTTACTGGCTGAAACTAAAATTACTGGCCCTGGGGCCTGTGGTCCAATCATGAGTTTACAGGCCCGACACTAAAACTACTGACCTCGGGCCTGTGGACCAATCATGAGTTTACAGGCCAGACATTAAAACTACTGACCTCGGGCCTGTGGTCAAATCATGAGTTTACAGGCCCAACACTAAAACTACTGGCATCGGGCCTTTGGTCCAGTCATGAGTTTACAGGCCCGACACTAAAACTACTGGCCTCGGGCCTGTGGTCCAATCATGAGTTTACTGGCCAGACACTTAAACTACTGGCCTCGGGCCTGTGGTCCAATCACGAGTTTACAGACCCGACACTAAAACTACTGACCTCGGGCCTGTGGTCCAATCATGAGTTTACTGGCCAGACACTAAAACTACTGACCTCGGGCCTGTGGACCAATCATGAGTTTACAGGCCAGACACCTCAGGCCTGTGGACCAATCATGAGTTTACTAGCCTGACACTAAAACTACTGGCCTTGGGCCTGGGTTCCAGTCATGGGTTTACAGGCCCAACACTAAAACTACTGACCTCGGGCCTGTGGACCAATCATGAGTTTACAGGCCAGACATTAAAACTACTGGCCTTGGGCCTGTGGTCAAATCATGAGTTTACAGGCCCAACACTAAAACTACTGGCCTTGAGCCTGGGTTCCAGTCATGGGTTTACAGGCCCAACACTAAAACTACTGACCTCGGGCCTGTGGACCAATCATGAGTTTACAGGCCAGACACTAAAACTACTGACCTCGGGCCTGTGGTCAAATCGTGAGTTTACAGGCCCAACACTAAAACTACTGGCCTTGGGCCTGGGTTCCAGTCATGAGTTTACTGGCCAGACACTAAAACTACTGACCTCGGGCCTGTGGACCAATCATGAGTTTACAGGCCAGACATTAAAACTACTGACCTCGGGCCTGTGGTCAAATCATGAGTTTACAGGCCCAACACTAAAACTACTGGCCTTGGGCCTGTGGTCCAGTCATGAGTTTACAGGCCCAACACTAAAACTACTGGCCTTGGGCCTGTGGTCCAATCATGAGTTTACAGGCCAGACACTAAAACTACTGGCCTCAGGCCTGTGGTCAAATCATGAGTTTACTGGCCGAAACTAAAATTACTGGCCCTGGGGCCTGTGGTCCAATCATGAGTTTACAGGCCCGACACTAAAACTACTGACCTCGGGCCTGTGGACCAATCATGAGTTTACAGGCCAGACATTAAAACTACTGACCTTGGGCCTGTGGTCAAATCATGAGTTTACAGGCCCAACACTAAAACTACTGGACTTGGGCCTGTGGTCCAGTCATGAGATTACAGGCCCAACACTAAAACTACTGGCCTTGGGCCTGTGGTCCAATCATGAGTTTACTGGCCGAAACTAAAATTACTGGCCCTGGGGCCTGTGGTCCAATCATGAGTTTACAGGCCCGACACTAAAACTACTGGCCTCGGGCCTGTGGTCCAATCATGAGTTTACAGGCCCGACACTAAAAGTACTGGCCTCGGGGCCTGTGGTTTAGTGAAAAATTCAGCCCTGATATTGCCTCAGTTTGGATTTTTGTTGTTGAACAAGAACCCTGTACATTGATGAGTCGGTTGAACCGGACAAACTCAAGAGAAGAGTTTTAGTTAAAGGTTTAGGGTCATAGATTGGTAAGTACTCCACAAAATAAAGACCATAAAACCTTATTTGGTGAGAAGCACAGCAGCTGCTGATAGTATAAACTATTTTGAGAAAGGATTCCCTTCGAAGTAATATGATTTTGATAATTTTTGGCCCAAAAATATTTGAATCAGGGAAATGATTCATTGAATCTTTTTTTCTGAGGGTTTGTGTCTATTTGCGAATGCCGCTGCCAAAGATGTGGTATGTGCTCGCTGTCACCTCGCTAAACATGGATGGATTCAACGTTCCGTGTGAAAATACTGTGACAGTTTGTTGCCGTTTTCTCAGCAAGTAGACACTTTATTCATCTGAAACTTTCACATGTGACGTTTATTGTATCTTTCTTGACAAAAAATAATCTACAATGTGTGACCAAACCTTTAAAAGTGCATAACTTTGCACTTTCTAGAAAGAAAAAGGCATAAAAAACCCCATTAAAATTTAATTATTTCTCTCAAGTTGGCCAAGAGCACCGACTAGCTTGTTCTCAATAATTAAACTAGACACCTCCAGACTGATCCATCAAACGTGATGTCAGGTTTTTCTGTTCCTCCAATTTTTTTTTAATTCCTGAAGTGTTAGGAGTGAGCCTGATGCAAAAGGTGGCATTGACAATCCCTCAAATGACATTTGTACAGTGTAGGCCGACATGTATAATTTACAGGGTGACCGTGAATGATAGAAAAATGATGTATGTGGTCGGTCCAATGGTTTTAAAGGGGGGAAAATTTCTTTTTTTTGTGGGGGGGGGGGGAAAGAGTAAATTCCTTGTCTTTTTGATAATGAAAAAAAATTACAAAAATAAAATTAAAATAAAAATACACGTGAAGTCCAATCCTCTGGTTTTAAATAACTGAAGTTGAAAACAATGGTGACAATTAAAGGGTCTGTATACGTTTGGTAATTACTCATAAAATTAATGGCAATAAAAACTTTCTTGTTAACAAGTAGAGCAGCTTCTGATAGTTAAAATAATTTAGAGAAACATTTCACTTTGAGGTAATGTGTGGTTATGGAAAAAGATATCATTTTTTATCCCCAAAATCTAAGAAGCATTTCTGTCAGAAACGTTTCTCAGATTGTGTATTCCAGTTGCAGATTATTCTTCCTGCAAGGACACAACCGCTCCGGATTTTCGTCAATATCTCAAAAACGCTACCACCTTTTGAAATGAAATTTTCACAAGTTAGTTTTATGGTATACCTACAACTATAATATAGGATTGAAACAAACAATGGGTTCCAATTACCAAACGTATAAAATCCCTTTAAGTCATGAGAGAATTCAATGTCGTGTTTTTTTTGGGGGGCGGTTTTTGGGGGGGGGCAGGAGTACATTCCGAACTATGTCATTTTGAACGTTCATTTTGGAAGTATGTAACTAAACCTCAAATAGAAAACAAAAAACTAAAAAAACACAAATGCGTGTTTAATCCAATCCTCTGGTGTTCGAAAAAGGTTAAAAAGACCCAAGAGTGCTACCCACAGAATTGCCCTTAGTCCTCAACGTCTTCAAAATCTTCTGAATCTTAAAAAAAACAACCCACAAACAAAACATGATTTTGATGAATGCCAACCAATCCTGTCAGAGTCCAAAGGTTTGTGAGATGAGTTGTTACATTTGTAGGGTAATGACTATAGCATATTTGTAATGGATCCAATACCCGCGAATAAAAGTAATAATACAGGAGTCTTATACAGCGCACGTATCTACCAGCAAGGTAGTCAAGGTGCTTGAACAAATTGAAACATTTTAAGACAAGTTGTCGAAGCTTTTTTAATTATGAGACCGCTGTATGTAGCAGCTTATAACCCTAACCCCCATCAGGGTCCCTCCACATACCCTGCCAAATACAACAGAATGCAACACAGTTGAAATGAGAACCATGCCAAATGCAACAAAATGCAACAAGGGATTTTGTTGCATTGTGCAGGCATGTTGTTTGTGTTAGGACTGAGCGAGGGGGGTTTGCCCTGCTAAATGCAACAGTATGCACATAAGTGTAGTGGTGACTACAACAAAATGCAACACCAATATGAAGTCACTTGACTGCTAAATGCAACAAATTCAGTCAAAGAATGACATCTGAGTTGACTGCCAAATGTGACAGATTACAACAACTTTCACCATTTGGTGCATATTGTTGCATTTAGCATGGTTAGGGATTTATAAGGGTTTACAATACAAGGTGCTGCGGTTCATCAGCCACTGCCAGTAACACCGGGGTGAGTGAACCCCTTCTCTTAGCGATAAGTGTAACTGGGTTCTTTTACGTGTTACATACCGCACCAGACCTACAGTTTTACGCTCCATCCGAAGGACGAGGTACTAATGGCTAAGCCCCTTGCTTACAGACAGCAGTGTCAAGACCGTGACTCGAACCCACCCTCTGCTGATCACAAACACCAGGGGCCAATTTCATAGCGCTAATTAACGGTAAGCAAATTTTCGTGCTAACCATAGCAGAAAAATTTACTTTAGCATAAGTGATCTCACAAGTTAGCAAGAAAATTAGGCGGCCAGTTTGCGCGCTCACCATGGATTTGCCTTGTTACGTCACTCATTTTCATACAGTAAGCACTGGAAGGTTAGCATGCCTTTTCTTGTGCTTATGGTTAGCAGTACTATGAAATTTGTGCAGTAAGCACAAAATCGGCCATTAAGCAGCTCTATGAAATTGGGCCCCGAACTCGAGTCCAGTGCACTTTGACCACTCAGCTAAAACATGCTATAAGTATGATTATTTTTATTATGATCATAATGATGATTTTTAATATTGCATTTCTGGTAATGAAACCAAGGTTGCCTCAAGAGCGGACTAAATCACTGTGATTCGGAAGCCAGATGAAACAAGTAGACAAGGGTGCTATCAGTGCTTGAAATTGACATTGGACTGCAGGCCTGAGGCCAGTGATTTTAGCGTCGGGGCCAGTAAACTCATGACCCGACAAGTCCAGCGGTCTTATATATTTCAATTGCATAATAATCAAACGCCTATCTCACTGTGAAATATCTTGAACAAAAACAAATGATATTCAAATGTTGACTTTGAGTCTGATATCGTTCTGTATGAAAAATGACATCAATCTTACATGTATTACTGTTAGTGATTGTCTTGGTAGCATTTTCCAGCAAGTTGAGCAACCACTCAAAACCATTCAACTGCACAGGTTGTGTGTGGTGGCACAACTGTGCACAGAACTTCCTGTGTATGTATTCACAAGGTGATATCACATGGCAGGTTGGCACGGTTTATCAATCATTCAAAACCACCACCGAAGATACTGAACGGTCGGACAGGAACTCCCTGCCGACAATTTTGAAATAAAGTCCGAACCGAACTGAATCATGGCGGTTTCAGTCAAATCCTCCACCAAGCAACCGAACCTGTCTGTTCCAATCTTCTCTTGATAGATCCCTACTGACAACCACATCCATTGACAGCTATGTGCTCTGATGAGCTGGAGCTAGACAAGTGTCAATTAAGCTAGAGATTAATGGCTTAATCTCCACACTCAAGTGTAGTGCTAATAAGCGCCTGGGATTGTTGACTGACAGATCTATCTATTCACCCAAAACTGCTGTTTGCATTGATGATATAAATAACGACATTATATACACAGGATTTGAAACTTTGCACGGTGGAGATCTAGTACGGTTTTTTCTTACACAATGTACATGAAAAGAATCTCTCTATGGTGGTTCCGATAAGAAATGTTTCTAGACTCTTTTAATGGAGGAAGGACAGTTCTTTTCAGAACCACCACAAAGTCCACAACTCATAGAGCAAAATAGGGTGACTGTCATCACAGGGCTTGATAGCTCAGTTGGTAAAGCGCCAGCACGTTAATCCGGAGGTTGCAGGTTCAAATCCTGTTCTAGTCAATTTTTCTTTGTTCAACCCCAAATTATTAAAAATTGTACCCAGTCAGTTTCCCTTGTGGTTTATTACTTGGCAAAAGAAACATCGTTAATCTACGATCATGCTGCCACGTCATGTTCCCTGTATGCTACAGCAACAATGTAATACTGATTCGCACTATATGGAAAAGGAATCAGACTAATATGCCCTTTTTACAGTTTGTTCAGGTTGACTTGAGTAGGAGGCAAACAAGATGGCCCTGAATTGCTCAATAAAATAATATGCATTGATTGGACGCTGGTGGTACCTTACTTCCCCCTCCCCTTCTCAATTTGTTTTTATTCACCCCAAAAGAGATTAGTTTCATGTACCTGTAGTTTGTAGATGGTGTTACCACAAACCTTCAAGATGATAACATAATGTTTAAAAGAGAACCTACTCTCTAGTGAGTATAATTTATTGTAGGAAATGTGGAAGACAATGTAAAAAGCTTGCTTTTTATGAAGATGTTTCAATAACAATTGTTTGATGTACATTATAAATATGTAAGGCCAAATAAAAAAAGAAACATGTTTAGCGTCCTGCCTCTTTGAAAAAAGGAAGGAGGAGGGCCTTTTTTCGAGACAACCGGCCGCGCTATTTTCGGTGTGCTTTTTTCGGTGTGCTTAAGTCTAAAATACGATCTTACTCATTTTAAAATTTATTTTTTTCGTCAGGGATCGTTAAAAATGTATCATTTTTTATTTATTTTTTAAGAAGAAAAAAAAAAGGAGCGGCCTCTAAGGAAGCAGGCGGGGATGCTAAACATGTTTTATTTTTTATTTGGCCTAAAATAAAGTATCAAGTGCTAAGCCACAAGGGAAACTGACTAGGCAATCCCAGGTGAGCCCATTACAGTGTTGCTTCCCAGGTCACCCAAAACTGGTGATCACTGGCTAGACAGCAGTAAATGGTTGTGTGCCTTCTAACTGGTACCCTTGATATTGACAGAATATGGAGATCACCAACATGGGGCTCAGTTAGCTCAATTGGTAGAGCACCGCCACATAAACTTGGAGGTAGCAGGTTCAAATCCCGCTCCCTTAAATCTTTCTTTATGGGGGTACATGATCACCATGGTTTTTATGCAACGTTTGTTGTGTGAAATTCAACAAGCAAAACGCACTTAGCTCCTGAAGGAACTGCACAGATTCGATCTTCAATGAATTGAAGTTACACATCACTCATTTTGCAAACTTTGTGAGGTCTGTACACGTCTGATTTTGGTCATGAATCACAACTTCATGACTACATTTGTTTTGTAATTCTCAAATTATAACATGACAGACAAAAATCTCAGCTCAGCGATCCAAAACAACATTATCTGAGGAAACTGCAAAACAAATAAAATACAGTTGTGTAATAAAATTGTTATGAATGTTGCAATCGCCCACCAGATGCCCCCTTTTTCCTACTTTATCATTCTCCCTCACTCTCTCTTTCAGGGCAAAAATCTCTCCTGAAACATCTAATGATGATGACGACGATTAAAGGTGATGGCAGTAGGGAAATGAAAGAACAAGGGATATAAACAGTCTTCATTAATGAAATGGACAAAAGAGCCAGTGGCTGCCTAATGGCATACACCGTCAAATCTAACCTGTATGCTACCTCTACAGATCACCGGGATTGAGCGTGACACTAAAGGGGGCAATAGATTTCTTGAATCCCCCCCCTAATCCCCTGCAGATATCCCTTGACTCTTGTAACCCTCTTTCCATGGCAAGTGATCTAATCATTGGCGACAGCCAACAGGCAAACTCACAGTCCAAATTACGAATGTACACATCAGACATGTTGTACTTCTTGTGGACCAGACTCAGGATTCAAAGAAAGTCTGCCTTTTTCGGAACAATTTGTTGACTCTAAGGAAACTGAAAGAGCAGAGACTAACAAATGTGATGCGATCAAGCAAAATGAGTCGTTTGACGACCCAGGAAATGTTTCATTTTTTATACATTTGAAATGAGCATAATCCATTCTTTAATACTGTTAAAACCCCATGTTGATAGCACCTTTGGTTCAAAAGTTGTGAAAATAGAAATACCAAGAGATGCGAGAGAATGAAACTGAAAAAAGGGTGTTTAAAGTTGAGCTGTTTATTGAAACTACATCGGCACATTTTCTTTCATTGCTAACGTTAACCCCTTTTTGATGTTATTTATCAGGAAGGAAGTTGCCAATATAAAATAAGATATAATTTGGCATTTAAATTTACAAAACAAATATTTTTGAAAATTTCACCTCTGTTGGCCTCATTTGGCTTGTTTCTCCATACTGATATTTCCGACAAATGATCAAATTGTTGGATTGAATTTCACAAAATGAGAGCTACACGGATGTCCCTTTAGTGAACATCTGGTACTAAACCATCAAAGTGGGTTCCCTTTCATAGATTTTTTTTTTGACAATCATAGATTGCATCAGTTTTGTAATTTTAAGACATTTCCATAATATGTGAATAGTATATTTATAAGCTAACCTACGAAGTGGCCATCTATCAGTTATAAGTTAATAATAACAAAATAATAACAATATTAAATATTATCTAGCAAAATTACAGTTAAGTCTCAGAGCGCTTTAGGAAAGAGGAACAGAGAGAAAAACGGAAGTGTAGAATACAACGAGCAATAACAAAACTACATTTTTACAATTTAAGAACCATAAAATACACACAATGAAATCATTATTTATTTGACAAAGAGATAATAGACTTGAACCATTCAAGGGAGGAGCTTTCTTTAATATTATTTCGGGTGAATTCCAGAGTTCAGGAGATGCAACCTGAAAGGCCCTTTGCCCGTATGCTTCAAATGGTGGTAGCTGGAAAAGGGAGTTAAAAGATTATTTGATCCAGAACAAAGTTGAAGGTAGCACAGCTTAACCAACAAATCAACAGGCACATAACTTATGTATATCATTTTCACATAATGTGGCATTTGATTATACAGTTTTTGGTTTTTTTACCTGTTTCATTTTATTGAGGCATTTCTAGAATTCTGCATAATAATCTGTTTTTATTTAGTCTTGGCTTCCACAAACAATTTTTTTTATTACAAATAATTAGGCCTGTATTATCCGTCAGATAAGGTGAGGACAAAAATTGCCTTTGAATATTGAATATTGAATAATGATAATGACAAAGGGATCATTTGAATCACTAAGACCAGGGCAATAGAGCCCCTTCGTATTTGGTGTTCGATATGGGGTATGGTTATACGACCCCCCCCCCATTGTGTCTTCATTGGGTGCTTGGAATCTATGAAATTCTTTAGAGGATTTTAGGGGGGGTGTACTTCTGTACAAATAGTATGCTAAAGCATGGAGGAAAAACCTCCATGGCGTGTCGTGGCCGAGCCGATAAGAACACCGAACTCAAGCTCTGGTGTTTCTGATCAGCAGAGTGTGGGTTCGAATCCCAGTCGTGACACTTGTGTCCTTAAGCAAGACACTTAACCACATGCTTCGTCCTTCGGATGGGACGTTAAGCCGTAGGTCCCGTGTGTTGTGTAATGCACGTAAAAGAACCCAGTGCACTTATCGTAAAGAGAAGGGGTTCGCCCCGGTGTTCCTGGTTTGATCGGCAGCATATTGCGCCACAGCACCTTGTAAACCATTACATGGTGCTATGTAAAGGACTTGGTCTCATACTTCAAAACGTAGCTCCACAATACCTTGCAGGAAAATAATGAACGCTAAAAGCGCCTTGAGCGTCACTGAGTGACGGATATGTGCGCTATATAAGAAGCCACTATTATTATTATTACTATTATTAAAGTATGGGAACATTGGGGGTTACCCTCTACCCTCATATCGGGCATGGTATATGATTCGGTGACTCTGACCCCAGTTGCACTTAAAAAACATCATAGGAACAGCAACATGGACTACAACAAATGAGTTGAACAACAAATTGAGAACAACACAGAGAGCCATGATGAGAAAAATGGTACATTTAACAATACGGGATAAAGTTAACCATAACAAAATACGAGAGAAGGAAAAAAAGTCAACAACATCATTGAAAAAAGATAAAGGAGATCAAATGGAGATGGGTAGGCCATGTGTGGGGGGTCCAAGACAACAGGTGGACTAGACGAATGACAGAATGGCAGCCCAAGAGCAGGCAAGAGAAAGAGAGGACGGCAAGAGGGAAGATGGCGAGATGACATAACAGCACATATGGGCATGCTACATGGACCAGAGTGGCTAGAGAGAAGCAAATGGAAGGTTTATGAGGAGGGCTCTGTCCAACAAATGGACAAACTAAAGCCTTCATCAGGGTTCTCCCCAGGTTTTTCCAAAACTGTGTGACATTCTGGACCCAAATTTTGGAAGTTTGGCTGAAGCACACTGAATTGAAACAAGGTCTTCGGAAAGTTTTCTACTTGGTGTTTATCTTGATTTTAAAAGCCCTACTGTGCAATCTTGACCATTCTATAAAATGTTCTTTTGATGTTTTTTGTGAAGAAAAAAAACACACCTAAAAACAACAACAACAATTGGGGCGTATCTGCTGAAATTTACGCGTATCAGGACGCAAATCATGGCTAAGTTCGCGCAAGAACTATCGCTGACTATAGTTCGACTAAGTTAGCCCGAACTTTGTCTAGTCGACGATAGTTGGACTACACTAGTCGACTATTTGGAACCAGCTGACTGGGCATGGTTGCATCGCTGGTTATCAATAGCCATTTACACAGCACAGTGCAGAGTGGACCAGTTAAAAGAAAATGATAACGTACGTGTGTCACCGGTCGAGTTGACATGACATGACTAGAATCATTCGCACTTCAACTTCTGTGCGCATGCCCTTCGTACGTCACTAAACAACCACTAGTCCTTGCGCGAACTTGGCCCATGATGATAATGTTGATGATTATAAACATTGTGGGACTTGACATGGATCTGATTAAAATTTACTTGAGGCTTTGACTTCAGACTTGCCACGATTGTTGACAAAATCCAAGTAAATTATCTTGTACTGATGAAGATCATTCTTTGAAAGCTTGTGAGTTAGTTTTTGAACACTTTTCAGAACACTCTTGGCATGATGCTAAAATTACCGGACTCGGGGCCAGTGGTCCAGTTGGTAATTCCAAACCCCCAGCATACTGTCTCAACCCCAGTGACTTGCGAATTTCTTTTGCCTCATCACAAAAGATTTGACAACAGCTGTCTCGATGGTCTATGTAAATGTTATTTCAGGCCTCCAGAATCTCATCAGAATGATTGAGAACATAAAAAGTAAAATTGTATCGATCTGCCTAAATAAACATTGCAACTTCTCTTTAAGTTAACAGACATAAACTGCAAGGTGCGTTCTGTAATAACTACTCTGCGAAAAACTCGTTGCCCCATGCTCGTCTCACCTCAATTTTACCGTGTACTTGAATGACCTGAGGTTTGTTTCCCAGGTCTTAGTACGTGTGTAAATTCAATGCATCACTCTTTTATATGCGGTCGCCCCGAGCGGCCGCGACCACTGCTCATCATCTGACACGGCAGTCTCCCCGAAAAAAAAAAGGATGAGGTTAGTGTATCTAGGGTGGTTGCCATGGCGCAGGTTGATGAGGTTTGTGAGTTCTGTCAATCTCCAGGTATCTCCAGGGAGAGGTAGCCGAGTGTATGTACAGGCCAGACTCTATGGATGGAGAGCTCGTGTTTAATGCACAGCGTCTCTTCCCTAAATCAAATCCACACAAGGTGATTGCGACCAGCAATTACATGATAAGGAAAAAAGTGATCTTTGAACAAATTTTATGTTTATGTTAAAATTTACTTTGGGGATAAAGAATATTATTTGGTTTTACCCTTACACCGATGTGTGTAAAGCACTCTATACTCAGTACTTTTCCCGAGTCCTGTGAAAAAAAATCTACAGGCATATCACTTCAGTGATAAAATATTCTGAATTGAAATTGCTACTTTTATTACAGTAGATTTTCAGGAAATATCTGAATAATTTACAATTGAATAGCCTACACAGTTTGACACACAAATAATGTAACTGTTAAATGACTTTCTTTATTGTAATAGGTTTTCACATTAAAATTATAATGGATGGTTACTATCTGCGAGTGAAGAAGCCATTTTAACATTTTATAGAATCCGGCATGATATTTGGTCCTTTGGAAAAAGTAGGAAATTGTTACTGAGTACAAGGGCTGACCTACATTGACAACAGGTATCTATGTAGGCTTTTATAGAATTTTCTTGTTATTTAATATCAATTTTGCTAATTTTTCTTCGGGTAAAACAAAATTGTAAATCAGATTAACGTAGGAAGAATATCATGGCTGTTGAATTAAGGGTTCGACTTATCAGGGTTGGCTAGTATATGAAGTATTGTGTCTGATATAAAATGCAAGAATCTTCTTTCTTCGGTTTAAAGGTATGGTTATAGATTGGTTTTTGTCAACGTAATGCTGATATATAGGCAAAATTATAAAGAAAGATACAATAAAAGTCACATATTATATGTGAAAGTTTCAGCTGAATACATTGTCTACTCGCTGAGAAAACAGCAAAAAATGACAACAACTTTCACAAGAACGTCAAATCCATCCACGCTTAGCGAGGTGACAGCAGGTACCAACCGCATCTCTGGCCACAGCATTCGCAAACGGACACCAACCCTCAGAAACCCGAGAAACGATACATGCATGAATCGTTTCTCAGATTCAAATATTTTGGTGTGAAAAATTATCCAAACAATATTGCTTCGAAGGGAATCCTTTCTCAAATAGTTTATAAATACAATCAACAGCTGTAGTGCTTCTCACCAAGAAAGTTTTTATGGTAATTAATTTGTTGAGTACTTACCAATATACGACCCTACCTTTAAGGCTAGAAATTATACAATGCAAACAAGTTATGGCTGTATTTTTATATCAAAATCTGAGTATACCCTCCAAGATGACCATTACAGAATACAAGAATAAAATGCCAGTGCTTATTTCAAAGAGCCGCGAACCAGCAGAGAAAAAAATTGTTGTACATGGTCAAAATCAGAGCTACTGTTGCATTTCAATGGACACAGAGTAGCAGAAAACTTGGTGTAGAACTTGTTCCTCAAATTGACTGACTGAAACATCTTCAATGCAAAATGATGATAAAGTTGGAAGTGCACTGTGGAATTTCCAACGCACCGAGCATCCATCAACAAATGGCTGAGCTTATATCGGACAAAAATTCTGAACAGCGGGGTACATGTACCGTTCCCATTTCACATGTTTATAGTTAATGCATCTATGTCCTTGATATACCGTGCTCTGCACGTGTCTGATAGTGATAAGGTAACGGGTACATTTTCAACCATTTTCACACTTTGAGTAAAGCTCTGCAGCCCAGAATCGGAGACAGCATTCCTCGTAAAATAGCAAGAAGTAAATTTGTCATGCACCCAGCATACCGTCAGTCATGGCAGTTTTTCAGATGAAATCGTTGCGTGTCTTGAAGGAAAGTACTTTATTCAGTAACAAAAGGCTGTGTGTAACAGAATGGCTCCTGGCAGAAAAAAATCTGGCATTGCTTTTACATTTTTGTTGCTAGAATTATCCCCAAAGACATGTTTTCCCATTCCCATGCAGAATTTAACCTTCCTATGATGACTAATGAATGGCAGAAAAATGATCAAACTTTCACACTCAGTTGTCTTGAAACATAATTTGCACATAGATTGCTTACGCCCTTTCTCCGGTAACTTTTCGTTACGTCCTTCTTTCACGCACACGACGAAATATCACCATGTTCGCTGCACAGGTTCTATATCTTCAGACCTATGGGTTACAATGCCATCGCAGAAGTCTGCGGTAAGCAGTGCCATGAAATTGGGCCCTGCATTGCAAACAATGAAAGAATGTGGTCATACAGCGGGCGCTACGAAACGACTGAAAACTTGCTGACTTTTTTCCCATGATGCACTGTGAAAAATGGCCTTTCCTGGGCAGACTGTAACGCAAATCGCCTATTGACCCCTTTCACAACGCAGAACGCACCTCCGAACAATGCGCATCTACCAATTCCTTTTTGTGCATTTCGACCCCCAAAATAGCGGACAGGGTCGTTGTGTGTAAGTGCGCTGTGCAAGGGGTCAATTCTCCATGGCGACTCCTAATACAGGCATATAAATCTTTTTTTCTGGTTGATTTTGGTTTGTTAAAATTGTTAGTATCAATAAAACACTTCAACATACATCAACTTTCTTATATCTGTGGTCATCTCAATGTATCGAAAGTCACTGTAGAAATGCTCTTGCAAGTATCGTATTTACTTGTTTACCAAGTTAATTTAAGCAGTTTCAAACTCAATTTTCTCTAAGATGACGGGATTACACTGAAATATCAATCACAACAATATGAATCAGTAACAACTTCATCAAGCTCCATGGATTAAAAAATCGTCAAATTTGTTTAGATTTTGACAGATAATCTCCAAAGCTTTACCCTGTAACGGTCGTTTGCTTCAACGAAAAACAGAAAACACACAATTATGTCTTCCAGATTGCTCATTGTACATGTATGATCCATGAATAATAACGAATAGAGTGAAGGCCTGCACAAGCAATGCGTACACAGCCCCTGAAGAAATTACAATGTTGTTTTTGTCGGGGAAAAAAAAATCAGCGATCGGATGATTGGTGAAATGAAGCGGACAAATTAATGACACCAGTCGTTGTTTGTGTCATGACGTTGATAACAAACCCTGGATGAAAACAGGATGCAGTTCTTAAGTTGAAGAATTAAAAAGGGGGGGGGGTATACAGACAAAAATATCTAATCAATATAAAAAACATTATGCGAGTACTTTTAGACATGTAGTGTTGCATCTGTGTATATATCAAAATATTTATTGTTAAAGCTACAGGCTAATACTTGGTTTAGTTGGTAAAAAAATCCTGAGAAATATTACCATCCAAAGTGTTAGCAAACATCGTGTCCTGGGGCAAATTTTTACGAGAAGCTTAATATTAAGCAAGTTTCTCTGCTTACTTTAGCAGAAAATATTTGCTTAATTAAGCGCTAGTGTATTTCACAGGTTAGTAAGAAACTAGGCAGCCAGATTGCGCGTTGACCGTGGATTTGTTATGTCAGTTATTTGCTTACAGTAAGCACTGGAAGGTTAGCATGCCTTGTCCCATGCTAATGGTTAGCAGCGCAATGAAATGGAAACCGAACAGTAAGCACAAAATCGGCCGTTAATATGCACAGAGGCTAAATTCAAGACAAATTAATATTTATAACTTTTTGACCCATAATTGGTCAAGGTAATAAGACTTGCTTGAACCTTACCCTCCCCAATTCCTTATATAGACTGTGCAAGTCTCGCGCTCATTCGAGCTTTACGTGGGCGAGATTTTGTTTCGTCAATTATTTTAGTTTAACATAGTTTATGACTATGAAAATTATATATGTTGTTGGGAATGTAATACTTAGTGATAAAAATAATTAAAGTAAAATCAAATCAACAATATAACAAAGAAAACCCGAGAATTAAACTTGACCTCAGCTTCCGGTTGCTGCACAAAAATTAAGAATTTTGTGCTCACCTCTGATCACAAAACTTATGTTAACGCTTGTTTTGGGTGCGCGATGATAATCGCCAGATGATGTAACTGCAACGCGAAGCCTTTTCATTGCAGTCTATGGTTGTTGAGGCATCAGCCTCCTCTATAAACTGCGTCAAGCGTTAATTTTATGCCCATGTGACCATCTCTAATCCGCGTAAGGGGTTTCTAAAAAGATAAGATAAAATAAGCATCCTTGTCCCAGAGTTTTAATTTTGTTTGAATAATAATTAACCTATTATTGTGCATAGTTATTATAATAGCTAAAACTCATTTTTATAAAAATTGTACTGAGTATTTTTGTTGTTCAGATTTGTCATTAGATATAATTTAAAACAAAGATTTGATTTCAGCAAAAAAAAAGTTCTCAGTTTGACGTGTTTTCATGTTCCGATACGCGCGAGACTTGCACAGTCTATTGACCCAATCTACCAATGTCATCATCACAATAATCTTGGTTGCGCCATTTTGGAAGTCACAATCCTGTGTGCGAATTTTAGGCGACCCTGCGTTTACAAGCTTACCACTTGACTCCCAAAATGGAGTGTGTGGCACTGTCATCGCAAGCTATGTGTTTGCAAAAGATCAACATCCTCTCTGCCAAAATGAAGAAGTCAGAAGGACTGAGGGTCTTAGACCCAAACAACAATTACTCATCAATGGGACAGGCATTCCAATCTTATCCAAGTCCAAACAATCCAGTGTGAAGTGACATTGGAGAGGAGGATAGTGGAGGATTGAGGTCACCTGTAGGCAAAAAGGCCTACATTGTAGGAAGTAAGGGTTTTATAGGAATTGTATACGTTTGGTACTTGAAACCCACTGTTTGTTTCAATTCTATATAGTTATAGATATATAGCAAACTGTGAACATTTCATTTCAAAAGGGGGTAGCGTTTTTGTGATATTGCTGAAAATCTGGAGCGGTTATGTCTACGCAGGAAGAATAATCTGCAATTGGAATACACAATCTGAGAAACGTTTCTGACAGAAACGCTTCTCAGATTCAAATTTTTGGGGATAAAAACTGATATCTTTTTCCATAACCACATTACTTCAAAGTGAATTGTTTCTCAATGCTTTATACTTTCAGAAGCTGCTGTACTTCTTATCAAGTAATTACCAAACGTATACAGACCCTTTAAAGGTAATGTCTTGTCTTTTGTTCATCTAACGATTCACAACATCTGTCTTTTTATTTGTACCCATGTCATTTGAGACAAAGTTAACTAGAGAGATATGCATACTTCTTGATCGTGTAAACGTGTTTTTTTGCAGGGCTCATTATAGCTAGTTGTCTCCACTACTTTTTGTCTAATTGACAAAGTATAAAGATCCTCCGCAGAAAAAAAAAAGAATTCTCAGAAATTCAAGACATGGACAATGGGTCTTAAAATTGGATTACCATTTTTAAGTTAATGTTTGTAAAGATAATAATAATACCGAAGTCTTAGAGTGAACGTATCTACCAATAAGGTACTCAAGGCACTCAAACAAAGAGACATATTTTAGACAGGTTTTAAACTGTTTGAAATATGAGACCAATTTGTGTAGCACCTTATCAGGGTTTACAAAGTGCTGCGGTGCATTCGGCAGCCACTGCCAGAAACACCAGGGCAAACCTCTTCTCTTAGCGATAAGTGTAACTGGGTTCTTTTACATGCATTACACAACCCACTGGACTTACGGCTTTACGAATCATCCAGAGGACGAAGCAAAAATGGTTAAGTGTCTTGCTTTAGGACACAAGTGTCTAGACCGGGACTCGAACCCACACTCTACTGATCAGATACAACAGAGCTTGAGTCCGGTGTGCTTAGCCACTCTGCCACGACGCTCTACTCAATGAACTCAGATGTACAGATAGTATGGAATATAAAATAAACTAAATTGATATAAAACCTAAATTTAGTTGACACGAAATACAGAAACAATCTCTACATCAAATGAGGAAGACCAACATAAAAAACACCCAACATAGCAAGTCTTACAATCTGAACAGGAACCGTGAAACAGAGGAAAAAACATATTTACCTTTGGCTTTGAAATAACATACTCTTTGTTTGAATGTAATCTAACATGACAATATCGTTGGGATAGATTATGACATAATTGCACTTGATGGGGGGTAAAAGTCAATACCTTTGTCCGAGTTCGATGAGTTTAGTATGTGCAGGACCGCAGTCAAAGCTAACAATTAAAAATTGGGCTGAATAAACAGAGATATAATACAAGTTGATTGTTTTACCTGTTGTTCGGGCCTAGAAGGAAGAAACTTGATTATTTTAGTTCAAATTGGAATTCCCCACTGTTTGTCTGGTTTTTTAACATATTTTTTTAAAGAGTTGCTTCCTTTTTAAGCAACCTTTAGGGGAAGTTAACAGAAATATCATACACGATTAAATAAATTGTTGCTGTTTCAGTAATTTTTGAAATAATTACTCAGATTTCAAACCATTTTAATCTTTGTGAAAATAAAGCTTTGGTCCAATGAAGAAATTAGGGAAAAAAGTGCCACAGTTGTGATTTATAACTTGATATTTAATCCCCTTAGGCCAAAAAAAAACAAAACATGTTTAGCATCCCGCCTTTTTGAAAAAAGGAAGGAGGAGGGCCTTTTTTTTAAATGGCTGTCCAACACATTTTTCGAGACAACCGGCCAAGCTATTTTTCAAGATGGTTGCCAGCTTTTTCGGTGTGCTTTTTTCGGTTTGATAAGTCTAAAATACAATCTTATTTATTTTAAAATTTATTTTTTTCATCAGGGATCGTAAAAATTTATAATTTTGTTCATACAAAAAAAAGGAGGCGGCCTCTAAAAAGGAAGCGGGCGGGGACTCTAAACATGTTTTAAATTTTATTTGGCCTTAAGTGCGATCCTTGTACTGCCGCTTCCCGGGTTGTATTGTAAACTTGGGTGTGATCCATGGCTATACGGGAATAGACTGTGCAAGTCTCGCGCGTATCGGAACGAGAAAACATGTCATTCGAAGAACATTTTTTTCTATGAAATCAAATCTTTGTTTTAAATTATATTTAATGATAAAATCTGAACCAAAAAAAAAATAATTACATGTTTATAAAATCAGTTTAAGTTTTTATGATAAATACACAAATAATGTATGAATTATTATTTTACCAAAATTAAAACTCTGGGACAAGGATGCTAATTTGATCTTAACTTTTCAGAAACCACTTACGTGGATTCACGCAGGTCACATGGGCGTAAAATTAACGTTTGAGACAGTTTATAGAGGACGTTGACGCCTCAACAACCATAGACTGCTATGAAAAGCCTTCACGTTGCAATTGTAGCATCTGACAATTATCATTGCGCATCCAAAACAAGCGTTATCATAAGTTTTGTGACCGGAGGTGGGCACAGAATTCTATATTTTTTGCCGCAACCGGAAGCTGAGGTCAAGTTTAATTCTCGGGTTTTCTTCGTTATATTGTTGAATTGATTTTACTTTCATATTTTTGTATCACTAAGTATTACATTCCCAACAACATATATATTTGTCATGGTCATAAACCACGCTAAACTGAAATAATTGACAAAACAAAATCTTGTCCATGTAAATCTCCATATGGTTGGGACCACAATGGTCCCGGAAGTTCAAAATTGCGCGAGACTTGCACAGTCTATTACAGGTTGAATGGCTTCTGACTGGTACCCCTGAACAAAGATATTGACAAAATAGGGAGACCGCCAACATAAGGGCTAGATTGCTCAGCTGGTAGAGCACTGGCACGTTAATCTGGAGGTCACAGGTTCAAAACCTGGTCTAGTCAATTTGTCTTTGTTCACCCCAAGGTTGTGATTTAACATGAAAATTAGAGTTAATTGTTGATAAAATTATGTGCTTAGAATGAGGAGTGAGGAGTCCGAGTACAATGGTTGAGGAGTTTTCCTTGTGTTTCTAACCTAAGGCTTAAGTACTTTTAATACATAAAAAACAACATTCAAAACCTTTAAAATCCTATTATATAATTTGCTTGATTCCGTTGGACTATTAGTAAGACAGGTAGGGGATGGGATTGTACCTTTGATGACACCCAAGCATATAATTTTTCCTGCAGTCAGACTATGCCATGAGAAAGATATTTGGCTATAGTGCCATCGTAAGTTTGTTCCCCTGAAAAAAATATAAGTAGAATAACAAGCAATGGCAGCCATTTTGGAAACTTTGAATTTTTTTTGTTATTCTGTGTATATTTTGTCAAAGGATAAACCTGATCAAAGGCACACTTCCAACAAATATTTCCCCTATCTGCCCCCTTATTATTAAAACTGCACGTACAGCAGTAGGTCCTGTGTGTTGTGTAAGGCACGTAAAAGAACCCAGAGCACTTATCGTAAAGAGAAGGCATTCTTCCCGGTGTTCCTGGTTTAATCGGCTGCATATATTGTGCCACAGCACCTTATAAACCATTACTATGTAAAGGAAAAAGGTCTAATACTTCAAAAAACGTAGCGCTGCATACCTTGCAGGACAAAATACTAAAGCGCTGTGGTCTAAATGAAATGGCGCTATATAAAAGCCCAGTGTATGTGTGTAAAAAGAAATATTGACCCCCATGTAACCTACCTCTAAGGGATAATTAAAATATTATTAATCAATATTTAAAAAAAACTATTAAAGCAAATGTTCAAGATTGGTTATTGTCAAAGACCAGTAACCACACTTGATGTGACCCAACATATACATGAAATAACAAACCTGTGAAAGTTTAAGCTAAATCGGTCTTCGGAGTCATGAGAAATTTTATCACCAGTGAAAAAGACTAATAATTGTTTTACTCATTTCCTAAAAACTAAAGCATTTTAAGCAAATCTATTTCGAGGGAAGTTTTCCACCACGACCATCTTTATACCATGTAAGTTATGTGCAAATCTGTGGACATTTATATTTTCAACCTTACCAATGTTGTACACACCCTTTAAAGGCATCGTGACTCTGATAATAAAATTAATGGCAATAAAAACTTACTTGGTAAGAAGTACAGCAGCTTGTATAGTATAATGCATTTTGAAGAACTTTTCACTTTGAAGTGCTGCGATTGTTGAAAAATATATCACTTTTTATCCCCCCAAAACATTTTAATCTGAGAAGCGTTAATCTGAGACTTCTCAGAGTGTGTATTCCAATGCAGATTATTCTTCCTGCGTGGACATAACCGCTCCAGATTTTCAACAATATCTCAAAAACGCTACCACCTTTTGAAATTAAATTTTCACAGGTTAGTTTTATGGTATATCTACAACTATAAAGGTTTGAAACAAACAATAGGCTCCAATTACCAAACGTGTACGATGCCTTTAAAGGAATCGCCACCCTCTTACCTCCCCCTCGTTTCCCATTCCATCTGTTTCGATATATGGATTCAAACAGGCTGCTTTATTTGTTGAACTTGTCTTTCCATTTGATCTTTATCTACAGACTGTCTAAATTGAGGTATTATATGTGATTAAATAGACATAATTTATAATCTCTCTGTGTAAAGAATTCAGTTGACGGTTTTGCGAATGCTCCGTAAACAAGACTGTAGGTTTACATTAATACCCTATGTGCTTAGGAATCAACTCAAAAGGAAAGACAATATTTTGTACAACTATTTGTTTGAAAGAGTACATTCAATCACACTGTCTAGCTTTCACGAAAGTCAAGAAGCTAGCAAGTGAAAATTTAGTTGACACCACCTCCCCCCCCCCACAATTGACCAAATAGGGAGGCCCCCCAACATAGGGATAGAAATCCACTGATCTTGTTAATAATTTCATATACATGTATGTGCCCCCAACCAGAAGTTGTTATGTAAACTTAAGAATCATTTTTATACCTATGTTTATTTTGTAAAGACTCTTTTTCTCTTTTCATGTTTGCTTCCTCTGTATATTGTGAAGTGCATAAACCTGGAAGTCGCATATTTTTCTTTGCTCAACCAAAATTTGAGTTTTATTCAAACGGATATGTAGGATTTTGTGTAGGATTTTTAGGCAATATCAAAATAAAGGTCTATTTGGAAGCTTCTCACCAGTCAGGCAGCTGGTGCAGAAATGCATAATGCTGACCGAATATGATGATGAAAATAAAGATCAAAATTTTTGTTATGTGAACTTTAAAGGCACTGTACACGTTTGGTAATAACTCAAAATATATAATTAGCATAAAAACTGACTTGGTAACAAGCCAGGGAGCTGTTGATAGTATAAAACATTGTGAGAAACGAATCCCTCTGAAGTAACGTAGTTTTTGAGAAAGAGGTAATTTCTCACTAAAATAAGAAAATACTTCATGCAAGAAGCCTTTAATTCCTATCTGAAAGCACACAAATTTGTACAACAAGTGTTTTTTCTTTCATCATTTTCTTGCAACTTCGATGACCAATTGAGCCCAAATTTTCACAGGCTCTTTATGCATATGTTGGGATACACCAAGTGAGAACACTGGTCTTTGACAATTACCAAACGTGTTCAGTGCCTTTAGGCAGGGAATTCTTTTAATATGGAATATTCAGTTTTCTTGTTGAGGGCGTACTCAGATTAAAAAATAATAATTACAGCCATAACTTGTTTGCATTGTATAATTTCTAGCCTTAAAGGTAGGGTTATATACTGTATTGGTAAATACTACACAAATTAGTTACCATGAAAGCCTACTTGGTGAGAAGCACTGCACCTGTTGACAGTATGAATTATTTTAAGAAAAGGATTCCCTTCTAAGTAATATGGTTTGGATAATTTTGAATCTGAGAAATGACTCATCTCAGATTTCTGAGGGTTGGTATTCGCGAATGCTGCGGCTAGAGATGCGGTTGGTTGGTACCCGCTTTCACCTCGCTAAACGTGGATGGATTCGACGTTACTTTTGTTTCAGCAGGTACACACTTTTACAGTGAAACTTTCACACTTTCTCGAATTTACACTTTCTCGAATCAGCATTACGTTGACAAAAACCAATCTATGACCCTACCATTAAGACGGCCAGAAAGAATGCAGAAAAGTTGAGAGAGATTTCTTAAGACCAAGAGCATTTATTATGGTGAATCTTTCACCAAGTGGTGAATCTTTCACCAAGTGGTGAATCTTTCACCAAGTGGTGGCATGACCTTGAAAATCAGTCAAGTGGAAGGAGCCTGCAAAAAAACTAACTTGCCTAAATACCTTTGACTGTTGGTCACAAAGACCGACAATGCAAATAACAGCAAAGGTACTCACACATCTCTTCAACTTCAACTTGACTGCCTGTTTGTTGTTTTGTTGTATCAATGGCCAAATAAATAATAATAAAAATAACAATGAAAAAAAGAGGTTGTTTTTCTTGTTTTACATCACGTAAATTTGGTTCAGATATGCCCCCACGCATCAAAAATTGCAAATTGGGTGATCATTTGCAGTGGTCATTATTTATGCAGCTAATTGCAACGTGGGTTATTGGTAAATTGAGTATGTCAGCGAACATGATACACTCAGCTGTTCAAAAAGTGTGCCACTGTATGACCACTTTTAATCAAACCATCACTGTGAACAAAATAAAATAAACAATATTGTTGTCGGTGTCTGGGGCTTAAGGGAGTGTATACCTTTGGTAATTACTCCAAAAATTAATGACCATAAATTTACTTGGTAAGACGCACTGCAGCTGTTGATAATGTATAACATTATGAGAAACGATTCCCCTTCAAAGGATAGTGGTTTTAGAGAGAGGGATTCAAAAATATTTCAGTGTGAGAAAAGTTTCTGCATGAAACATTTCTCAGATTGTGTATTCCCGTTACGGATTACTCTTCCTGCGTAGACATAACCGCTCCAGATTTTTGACGATATCTCAAAAACGCTACCACCTTTTGAAATGAAATTTTCACAGGTTAGTCTTATTGTATATATCTAGCACTTATTAGGATTAAAACAATCAAATGGTTCCAAAAACCAAAGGTATACTTTGCCTTTAATATGCTCCACTGAACAATTTCCCTTGTATAGCATAGCAAAATGCCACACAAAGTGTATCAGTTGCTACTCAAAAATATTCATTTTCTAATCAATATCAGCATTCAGTGTGCACAAAAACTGTTCAGTGACAGTCACAAATATTTTTCTATGCAAAATTGCTGAATGAAATCGTTCTCCGTGTTCAACCATTCATGTATATTATTCACACACAATAATTACCAATCAATCAGGCGGTATTATACTGGGTTCAAAGTACAGATTGTGACAACTTTGCACAGCACTCAACACCATACTGCATGGACTTGTTTACTTATTATTTGCAGGTTGTTTTAGTGCCAATGCACCTGTGAGTGTACAGTTACATAAATCGTGTGTGTTTGGCTTTATTCGTGGTGCAATTGTAGACACATTACAGTGCAGAGTGGTAATGCTATACACGACTGACTTGAAATTTTAATTTTAACTCTCTAATTATTGTCTTTTGTATGGTTTATATTTGTAACTCTTCTTAATATTGTAATTTAAATAAAACTTAATTCAGCCTCCTTTCTTAATATTGTAAAAATAAAAATAAAATCAGTCTCCTATAGGCTGTGATGTTTTTATTTCTGAAATTAACCAAACACTAATAATAATAAATTAACCGGGGAGGGGATGGGGGCAGGACAAAAGAACGATTTTGTTTCTGGAGGTCACAGGTTCAAGTCCTGCTCTAGTCAATTGTCTTTATTCAACTACAAACTAGTTAAAATTTACCCTTCGAGAAAGACTCTGCTAGGGTCGAAAACGTCAGGCCACTAACTTATTTTTGGAAAATTTACCCACTCAGTTTCCCTATAGTGGTTTATTACTTGATATTTGAAATACAAAGTTGCATCCCCATAAGGTGATCCCTCTGCTGCCACTTCCCAGGTTGTATCATATACTTTGGTGTGATCCTGGCTATATGGCAGATTACAGGTTGAATGGCTTCTGACTGGCACCCCAGCCCCCCCCCCCCCCCCGAACAAAGATATTGACAAAAGAGGGAGTCCCCCAACATTAGGGCTAGATGACCCAGTTGTCACAGGTTCAAGTCGTGCTCTAGTCAATTTGTCTTTGTTCAACCCCAAATTATTTGTGGTTTTTCTGGTACATGTAGATTTTATGCAAACATGAGAAACTCTGAACAAACTGCACGCTAATTAATTTGCTCTACGAGAAATAACCCGACTTGCAACCCAGAAACTGCGTGAACTTGTTTAACAATTTAGATAACCACCTGCTCTTTAGGACTCGGATGATTGGTTAAGTCCAAATCAGCTCATATCGTGAATAACCGCTCTGTGCATACAGTATGTAGAACAGCCTCAGGGTTGCATGGTACAAATGATTTCTCATATTCTTTTTTAACTCCAAATTTTACAGTGAACCATTTTGACATGCAGTGCTCAGGGTGCTCTCCCCAGGATTAAAAAAAAATTGTGGGGGCATTCCTGACCCAAATTTTAGAAGTAAACTAAACACGCTGAATTGAATTGAGGTCATCGGAATTTGTTTGACTTGGTGTTTATCTTTGGCTTTAAAAGACCTAAATGTACATGTACTGCGCAATCTGGGGCATTCTAAATGGTTTTTGTGTTTGTGATTTTTTGTGAAATGATCTGAAGTCACGAGTTGCACGCACTGAGGTGGCATTTCACGTGCTTCAGCCCAATATGCTAGGTTGTACATGATGAGAACCCTTGTGCTAAATGCTTACATTAGGCTAAGAAACAAAAATAACGAGTTTCTCGTCCGGACTTTTACAAAAAAAGGAGGAGGCAGGGCTTTACTATTTACTATTTTTCAATTATTTGCTATTTTTTTCCAAGATGGTCGCCATGCTAAATATGGCTGGCCAAGGAATATTTATTCACAGATATTGTGCTACTTGAGTATACTAATGCAATATATGACAAAACTATTGATTTGTATCCATTTAGTCCACTTGCTAAGCAAGTTTCAAAATTCAGAAACGGCTGTTGTATTGCAAAAGTGAAAAAAGAGTCTAGACAAATTCTTAGGCAAAATAAACTCGTTTTTTTTCTTCGAATTGTCCTTTTTTCCCCCTTCCATTTAAAAAAAATAGTAAACAGTAAAAAAGAAAGGAGGCGGGCGGGGACGAGAAACTCATTATTTTTGTTATTTGGCCTTACTACAGGATATATTTCTTCTTTTTTTTTTTTTGGTATTTTTTATTTATTTATTTCATAACACAATCCAATGGAATAACAGGATTGTAAATTAGGAAATGAGATGAACTGTTCAGTTTTAGATGTGGGAGGAAAACCCCAATTGGGGGAAACCCATTCAATCAAGTAGGAACTGCAAACCCCAATACACATGCAAGGCTCCGAGGTGGGATTTGAACCCGGTCCAAGGCAGAGAAAGAAACAACTAAGCCAACCTGATCACCATTAGTTCTTTTTATACGCATTCAAGAAAAGGAGGGGGTTTATTTCAAGGAAAAGTGTATTTTTTTTCATTTTTTTTCATAGAGGCATTGGACCAATGTTGCTTTCATTGCCTTTTTGACCCCTGGTGTGGTATTTACCTTGGTGACCCTTTTTCAGAATCTTATCGACTTCCTTATTTACAAACGAAGTTGCCCTTTACTCAGGGAAACTACAGACATGTTCTTTCAAATTCAACATTGATTTCCACAACTGAAAAAGAAAGCGCTTGTTTGAGTTGAAGTCGGGGAAACCTTTTCCAATAATTATTTCTTCATGCGATAGTTTTAAACTATTAAAACCAGTTGTACATATTTATTTATTTATTTATTTATTTATTGATAGCCAACAGTGGTTAATCGCCACTCATAGGTATCAATAGGAAATAAGAAAGCATAAAAAACATTTGCTAAAAAAAATATTTGTATATTTTAATAAAACCAAATAACATGTAATTTTGTTACAATTATTTCGTTTGTCATCTTCAATTTGGTTGCAATTTTTCTACAAGTATAACTTTATCCTTCCTAGACTTTATCTTCAACAGTAAAGGGTGTGCACAGCATTGGTAATATTAAACATATAAATGTTCACAGATTTACACATATTTTACATGGTATAAACATGATCATGGTGGAAAACAAGGCTAAAAGCCACTCTTGGTAAGATGCTACAAGGAGAAAACATGTAAGATGAAAATAACTCAAGGGAGCTGAAGGTAGGAAGTGATATTCCTCAAAACAGTCTAGATTGTAGGATGGAGGGAAACATGCACCAGGCAAGCAGTTTCAAAGAGATGCAGAAGGTGGAATACGGTTACCTTAAACGCTATAGTTTAGGGGAAATAAGCAAAACATTAGTTGGGGGAGGGGAGGGGAGGGGAGGAGGGGGGGCCTCAGCTCAACACCCCCCCCCTGTTAAGATAAACAAAAAAATCACAACAATTATTTCATTTCTCCCACTTGCTCCCTATACCCCACCCCCTCCCCCAAGAAGAAGAAAAAGATAAACAATTTTTTTTGAAAATGTCAAGTTTTGTCACTGCTGTATCATACCTCGAAGTCTTCAGTTTTACTATCTCTGATCCACATCTCTCTTACACTCTATAGTCTATGGTGAAACGCCCTGCAGGCAGTCATGCTAAAAATACAATTTACCAGTTCATTTGTAAACAGACAGCATATTCACTGCTTGATTATATTCATAATAAATGCAAAATATGAGACAGTTTTACGGGGGGGGGGGGGGAAGCATTAAATTTGCTCAACTAAAACAGGAGTGCCAATTCTCAACACAATATCGGTATTTGGTAAACCAAAACGGACAAAGATTTTAGCTCAATACACTGAACTGGGATTTTGAGATTATTTTACCGAACAATATTGAAGCCCAGTATATTGATTATTGAGAAGCCTCCACGATGCATCATAGTGTACATGTATACTGAAAAAAAATGAAAAAAAGGTCTCGTATTGCTTTCGAATTTGCATATTGCAGATCTCAAGTGAGGTGGACACGAGGTGTGAAATTCGCTGCATAATGCGCCAGAGTTTTTTCAGCGAGTGTGAAGTTCAAACTGAAAGAATCAATGCATAATTTTGAGTGTTGGTGAAGTACATGTAGAAAACTTGCCTGAATACGAATAAATAAATATATGTTTGTTGTTGTTTTTTAAAATTTTACTTCAGCATATTGAAACCTGCTGTCTATTTACAATTTGCTCTCTCCAGTTTAAATTATGGGGTGATACGGGCAATTTTTTGAATGCCTTCAGATAGCCTATGCCTTTGTTTTGTTTTTTTGAATTTTTCCCTCGTTCATTATTTTTGTATTTCTCCAAACATCAATGTTATGCTAGACCTATGCATAGCTATTTGATTGAGTGTGCATTATGCTAGTAATCTTGCCCCTTGCTTCTTTGCCTCTCAAAGTGTTTTATGTCGTTAGATTTCTTCATGGAGTAAAGGTTTACGAGTAAAACCACAGAAATAATATTTAAGAGTTGTGGTGGTTTTGCACAAACATTCTTTTGCAACAACAACTTCAGGAAAAACAAACCCCAAAACAACTCAGACAGATTAGTTTTATGATTTTACTGTAAACCTTACTTTCTAAATTGTATCCTGCAAAGTTTTAATGCCACTTACAGTACGGTAATTAAGAATCTTCAATTGTGTAATACAGTTTCTATCTGTTTTACTTATTTCCTTGTCAAGTGTTTTGAGGACTGAAGTTGGCTTTTAAAGGGTCTGTATTTGTTTGACAATGACTCTGAAAATTAATGGCAACACAAACTTACTTGGTAAGAAGTACAGCAGCTTTGGATAGTATAATGCATTTTGAGATATTTTTCACTTAGAAGTACTGCGTTTATGGAAAAAGATATCACTTTTTATCCCCAAAACTTGAATCTGAGAAGCGTTACTGACAGTAACGTTTCCAAGACTGTGTATTCCAATTGAAGATTATTCTTCCTGCATGGACATAACCGCTCCAGATTTTTGACAATATATAAAAAATGCTACCGCCTTTTTCACAGGTTAGTTTTATGGTATTTATCTACAACTATTAGGGTTGAAACAAACAGTGGGTTCCAATTACCAAACGCATACAATCCCTTTAAAGTCACTTAAAAAAAACCTTTATATAAGAACACTTTAAACGCATTTGATGAGCAACTTTATATTGATGCCCTTTGACATGACACGTTAACGCAACCTCATCCATATGATTTGTGGTCATGTTTTTGAGAGAAGGAATATGCAGTTCAGGTGTTATCAGAGATGTTGAGCACATTCATAGGTTGATTTTTTTTCCAATTTAGCAAATACGTTTTTAAAAGAAACCTGCATCAAAGAAAGTAATACCACCACACCCCACACCCTCTTGGCTCCCCCAACCCTCTGGAATGCTGCGCACCTCCAAGTTTTACAGTGTTACACTCCCCCCTTTTTGATTATCATCTTGTACACAACATTTTGGTACAGTAAAAATTTTCAGCAATAAGCCCTGTGGTCTTGTTGACCCCCCCCCCCCCCCCAGCCAAGGTTGGACTCCTCCATTGCATGCAAAAGACACTGACGTCCAACCAGGGCTAGATTTCCCCCACCCGTGTGGGTCTTGTGGATTCCCCCAGCCCTGTGGTTTTCTGGACCCCCCCCCCCCAAAAAAAATATATATATATAATATATAAATTTATAGCTTTGATTGGCTATAGTTTTCCCGCTTTTTCTGGATACCTTTTTGCTCCTCTTTTTGCTATAAATGGATGTTTGTGTCTGTGTTTGTTTATCCTCTGACGAAGGTCCGGTTTGGATCAAAAGCTAAGGCCATCTCCCCTACAAATTTTATATATATGTATAAAACAATTCGAAAAAACCGAGCCCTGCATATTTACTTAGCTTGCCTCTAATCCTCTGTGTATTACATCTTTAAGAGTGAAGAGGGAGACTGGATATATCTAGCTCCTGGCACTCACACCATGTAAGAGGATAATGTGGAGGAAACATAGCGGCGACAGTAATTAATGAAGGTGTGTATGTTGGTACAAGTGATTCTTTACATTCATTAAGTGTGCCAACCTGTTCGCATGCATAACCACGCATACGGACAGTCTGCCTAATGAAGCAGATACACTGTGTATTTCAGAATCTGCATTTAGCCATTGCTGTGGTTTAAAGGGTAAGTATACCTTTGGTTTTTGGAATTGTTCGATTGTTTTAATCCTATATATAAATGTAGACATACAATAAATTTAACCTGAATTTTTTTTATTTCAAAAGGTGGTCGTGTTTTTGAGAAATCGCCGAAAATCCGGGGCGGATATGTCCACGCAGGAAGAATAATCCGTAATTGGAATACACAATCTGAGAAACGTTACTGACAGTAACGTCTCTCAGATTCAAATTTTTGGGATAAAAACTATCTCTTTCCTTCGGAGTGAAATGATTCTCAAAATGCTTTATACTATCGAAAGCTGCTGTACTTCTAACCAAGTAGGTTTTTATTGCCATTAATTTTAAGAGTGATTACCAAACGTCTACCTTCCCTTTAACAGTTAGGTAAATAATCCTGAAAAATAAGTAGCAGTTTAGGGTCTTCTTCGGTCTGAAGGATGGAGCCCCCCCCCCTGCCCACATCTTTCCTCTAAAAATCCTGGGTATTACACCACTAAAGCTACTTACTCTGTGCTTAAACTTAAAGGGTCTGTATACGTTTGGTAATGACTCTGAAAATTAATGGCAATACAAACTTACTTGGTAAGAAGTACAGCAGCTTTAGATAGTATAATGCATTTTGAGAAACGTTTCACTTCGAAGTACTGTGGTTATGGAAAAAGATATCACTTTTTATTCCAAAATATTTGAATCTGAGAAGTATATGACCGCAGTAACCTGCGTGGACATAAACGCTCCAGATTTGCGGCAATATCTCAAAAATGCTACCACCTTTTAAAATGAAATTTTCACAGGTTAGTTTTATGGTACCTACAACTAAATAGAATTGAAACAAACAGTGGGTTCCAATTACCAAATGCATACAATCCCTTTAAAGGTAGGGTCATACTTTGGTAAGTAGATCCCAAAAAGAAATTGTGTAAATTTTTATCTGAAAGCCTACTTGTTATAAAGATGGTAATTGTGGTAAGCATCCTGCAAAATTATTCTGTCTGAAGTGGCTCTGCTGATTAGAAATAACAAAATTTGTCTCCAAAGATGACCTCCGGCCGACTTTTGGAGATTTGAATTTCCGTGAATGCTGGGATTGTATATGGTTGATGCTCGCAGTCACTTCGCTAAACGTGGGTGGATTTTACGTTATTGATGAAGATACAGAAATTTACAGTTTCAAATTAAAAAAAATGAGATGAAAATACTGTGACAGTTTTTTGCTGTTTTCTCAACAAGTAGACACTGTATTCAGCTGAAACTTTCATGAGTGACTTTTATTATATTTGTATTGATAATTTGGCCTCTAAATCAACATTACGCTAACAAAAACCAAAAAATTACCCTACCTTTAAAGGATTTATACATTAATAATAATGTCTGCATTGCAATCTACTAAATCACTTCTTTAGTTTTTGACATATACGACAAGGAGATTACTTCTTGTTATCACATCTGGTGACTATTTAAATTATTTCAAAACAATGAGGAAAATTTATGCACAAAATAACGCAATCAGAGAAAACCATGAGAAACAACAGGCCTAACTACCCTTAAATCCATCAGAATAAAATTACAGGTCTTTGACTCAGAGGACCGTAAACATACAAAATAAATCCATGTTTTATGATCCAACCAAACAAATAGTTAACAGCAGCTTTGTATGCTGTCCCTGCTCAGTTTGTCATCCAGGGACCTCACTGTCCCGGGCGATAAATGTTCCAAGCATTGACAGCATGATCTATCCCACGACCCAAGTGGGACTTGAACCCTGTGGTCCCATCCAGCACGGTGATTGTCAAGTGGTAGATCTGAACCCGGATGATCCCCTGTCACATGTCTACGTACAGCGAACACTTCCTTCACTCCCTATGTATGCAGTTTTTACATACGCTGCCAAGCATTGTGTACACAGTCAACAGGCTTCTGAGCCAGTTTCATGGCAGGCAGCGCCCGAAACTAGGGTAACATTTTAGGGGGAGGCACAAGGGGGTGCACCATTTTTTTTCTAGGGGGGGGGGCACTTCTGGCCAAGTTTCCGTTTGCATTTCTCTTACACAAGCCCCTTTTTGAGCTCTATGGCATTTACTATTTTTTTATATGATAATCTGTAAAAGCAAATACACTGTCTGAGTGTAAATGGAAAAATAGTTTTAAAAAACATTGAAATTATTACATTAAAGCTTACAAAAATGTAACACTTTACGAGAGTAATTTATCAATGTTTCAAAATGGGGAGGGTGCATCGGGGGGGGGGGGGCATGGACATCAATTAGGGGGGGCATGTGTGAAGTTATCACATTAAACCTTACAAAATGTAACATTTTACTCTGGTGATTATTAATCTCAAAAGTCCAGATGTCAAATGAGAAGAGGGGCCACCCGGGGGGCATGGACATCAAGGGGGGGGGGGGTATGTTTGAGTCCAGTGGGCCTGACTGCTCAGCCATGACACAGACAAGAAAAAACATATCATTGCCGGGATAGGAATAGGATGTTAAATTAGTGCCGCTCTTGAAGTAGAGCCGATTCAAACCAAATAAAGACATCCACAACTAAACAAATGTGTACTCAATTCATGACATGGGATGTATTAAACTGCTATCTACACCCCCCTCCACCCACAGAAAAAAAACAAAAAAAACCCAGATAAGAACACAGGGCTCCAATATTGGTAGGAAAATCCACAAGACTGCAGGGCTTGTAGCTGAACATTTTTACTGGACCAGAATTGTTTTTACAAGACCGGCATTAAATTAAGAAAAAGCTTTCTACACAGTATAACAACTGTTTATATTTGAACAAGCTCTACGACATGTTAGGAAAGATTTATCTTATCTGTCATATTGAACGATATTTATCAGACTCAAAGTCAACATTTGTACATAATTTGTTTGTGTTGAAGATATTACACAGTGAGGTAGTAGGCCTACTATTCAATTGAAAAACACAAGACTATCGGACTGTACTGGCCCAATGCTTAAATCTCTAGCCTGGACCCAATTTCATAGAGCTGCTAAGCACAACTATTTGCTTAGCAAGAAATTTCTTCCTTGATAAAAACAGGATTACCAACCAAATTTCCATGTGTTGCATATTGCTTGTTACTGGTATTCAGCTGTTGTTTGCTTATCCTGAAAATCACGTGGAAATTTGGTTGGTAATCCTGTTTTTATCAAGAAAGAAATTTCATGCTAAGGAAATTGTTGTGCTTAGCAGCTCTATGAAATTGGGCCCTGGTGGCATGTGGTCCAGTGTTAATTTCAAGCCCTGGAACACAGAAAACTTCCTCATTATACAGTCCAAAGCCAATATTGGTTGCATAAAGTCACACCAAAGTGCCATCCGCGAGAGCAAGCCCAAACTCTTTGGCTTCCCGTGGAATTCAGAGAGTAATAAATGATTGGTGAACTACGTGTGCAGTATCATACCAGTAACTCTCTTGAATTGAGAGTATTAAATGCACGAGTGACTGCATGAATACACGTGTATATAATGTCCATCGTTCACTTTGTACAATTTGACCTCTACCATCCGCTTGATTATGTAAATCACCGTCTAACCAAGTGCACTACATCACCGGTACTCGTTCTTCATATTAATGATGTCTTTTGTTTTATTATTCATAACCTTATTGATGAGTATTGATGTCAACTCAAACTCCATCTCAATGCAATTAGGTCAGCATTCCAGCACATAAAGTCAAGAGCAAGATCATAGGGCAATAAACCTTGTATAGTTTTTCTTACATGTGTCATGACTTCTTCATTAAAAACAATTGATACACTCAAATTGCACGTTACAGTCTGTGAAAAAAAAATCCAACTAATTTATTGGAGTTAGATATATATACAGAACGGGTAAGTAGAATTAGTAATAACTTGTAGGGTAGTTAAGAATGCAGTTAAATTTTAAAATTCACACTATTTTATATTGGCAGTAAACTAACTCATGAATATTCATTTCACATCCATAATAAGTTGACTGTTGAAATAGATTCAGTTTTGTTTTAGAGAAAGACTCTGCTAGGGTCGAAAAGTGAGGCCATTTGCAATTTATTTGCAAATACCATCACAGGTCATTTTGGTCGGTGAGCAGTTTGCATCTAGCTAATTTTATTTGATGGAAAAAAAGAAAAAAAAGTCAAGTAACAAGTGATGAATATTCATAACGTAACCACATCATTGACACTGTAATGAATTCAAGATGATTGTCATACATGTACAGTGAAATATATAATGAATATTCATATATCATATTCACTAGTTAAAACAAGATCTCCTTCACAATGCTACAACTGAACTTACATGAATGCACAGTCAGGGATAAAAAAGAACACTGTAATTCAGTTTTATCCTATCAGACACTGGTGTAGAGAAAACATAATGCATCACTTTTTCACAAGTAGATTTGTCAAAAATGAGAAAACGAAATTCACAAGAGCTTTTCATATTAATTTTTCTCTTTTGGTGAAAAAGAAAAAAAAATACAAATTTCTTTCCAAACAAACACAGCAGTCTAGCACTCACCTTGTTTTCCTCCTTGCTGTTTCTGGTGGAGGCCAAACGCTCGCAGTAACAGCCCTCTAAGAAGATCCATCCAACAGGTCTCTGGGAGGTGTCGCTCTCAAAGTAAAAAAGTAAATTTTGATACAGGGCAAAGAAACGCTGCTTCCACTTGACCGTGTCGGAGCTCTTCTTCTGCAGGGTACCGGCGATCATGTGGTCCGTCTTGGCCCTAGTCGCAAGCTGTAGGAGCTGGGGTTCCTCGTAACGTACAGCCTTCTGCATGGTGATGATGATGGTGGAGTCGGGTGGGTATATCTAGGTATAGTGTGAAATTACAGTGTGTGTGTGTGAGTTAAACCCTGTGCATACACACAGAGGGAGAGCAGTATCTCGGGTAACCAGTGTAGACTACTTGTCATCGAGAACGAGGTCATGAAGTGCACGAAGAGGTCACCACTGTCGTCATCGCCAACATTAACGTCGTCATGGTCCGCATCAACATAGAACATCCTCCGACCACGGCACTACAGGCGATCTCCATCTCCATCCATGCACCCCCCTAGTAATTACAGGCCGGGGATACAAATAGCGAGAAGCAAATTAGCACAATTAATGAAAGCAATGAACGCCACCTCATGTATGTACACGGCGAGCCGACCGCCTACAATCAGTGCCTACTGTTCTGCAAGCGGAGAATTTTTTTAATCACGGATCGTATTAACCCGATTCGGAGGTGAGAGGAACATAACAAAAGCAGATACCACCTCAACAAGGCCTCTTTGATATAGCTGAGGCTGTTCAACACATTGGCAAACACACACACATACAGTCAGTCACCGCAAGTTGACTGTATGTCTGCAGGCAATGCATATTATACAAATTTTAAAAACCTCTGTGTAGTCTCCACCCAATGATACACACAATCAAAATTATCCCTACTGTTCCTCTGTCCAAATTCGCGTGGCCGCACTCAATGGTTATTATTGGTGCATCGCGTGGCTGGGCGGAGCTAGTATTATAACTCATCACAGCTCAATGACTGCGGTCGGACTTTGTATGCAGTATGTATGGATTACACATAGATAAACTGGTATCACACACGGTTATTGTAAGTATGAGAGTCCAACAGGAGGAACGTGTACAACACAATACCAATTAAGTCCATTGACAAATATTGATTTTTGTCGTTATTTTCTCTTTTGTCTGCCAGTCTCTGTAATTTGAATTCTTTAAATTTAGGGTGCAGTGAGTTGTGCACAATGTCAGTGGCGGTGGCTCCGATTTTAGCAACTTAAGTGTATTGCCACAGAAACATTCAGGTTATTTTAGCATATTTCAAGGTGTTTTTTGTTTTTTTGTTTTTTATTATTTTAAATAACGAATTTGTGTCTAGAATACCAGGGCGTTTATCATCTGCAGAATATTTAATTTTAAAAATGCCCACACTGGTTAAAAAAAAATGCCTCTTGCATGGCTCAGTATTCTGCCTCAGGCAGTGATTTTTATACACTGTTGCGCTGAACTCATCCTTTTTGATGTTGAAAGGTTTCATGACAAATCATTTTGAACATCATACCCCGTGTCAATCTTGCAACAGATGTTTTTTTTTGCCTCTAGATTCTGCATTTTAAGATAAATATATAAACATTAAAAAACTGCTTTGAATAGGTTCAACACAAACAGGCAAGAACTTCTAAAATAACTGCTTTGAAAAGCATGCCAACATTTCTAATTGTCAAAGACCAGTTTCCACACTTTATGTGACCCAACATGAAATAACAACCTGTGAAATTGTCATCGATTTTTGTCAACGTAATGCTGATTTATAGGCAAAATTATCAAGAAAGAAAATACAAATCACAGTGAAAGTTTCAGCTGAATACAGTGTCTACTTGTTGAGAAAACAGCAAAAGACTGTCATGGTATTTTCACAAGAGCATCACATCCATCCACATTTAGCGAGGTGACAGTGGGTACCAACCCACAGAAATCTTAGAGACGATTCATGCATGAATCGTTTCTCAGATTCAAATGTCTTTTATTGATTTATAATCAACAGGGAGCATTACAGACAAAATAATTTCGCAGGATGCTTGCTACCATTTATAACCATCTTTATAACATACCTGTGACTTTCGGATAGAATCTACACATTCCCCCCCCCCCCCCCCCCGGGTCCTTACCAAATTATGACCCTACCTTTAAGCTCAATCGGTCACCAGAGTCAAAATTAATTGTTTGACTCATTTCTAAAAAATTATTGCATTTCAAACACAAATATTTCTTGGGGAATTTTCTCTCACCATAACCATCTTTATACGTAAGTTATGTGCAAATCTGTGAATATTTATGATTTCACACCCTTTAAAATATGCTGTTTTGAAAAGAAAAGAAACAATGGTGTATTGACAAACACAAATGCCCGGCTGAGATTAACCTCAGTCTTGAGTTATCGCTTAGACAAAATTTCTTTTGTTTTAGCCATAATTACCTTGACATTTGACAAGTGCATTTAAAAACAATAGGCTTCTGGAGGATCCCAAGACCAATTCACACACCAAGTTTGGAGTTGATATGCCAAGTCCTTCTTGAGTTATCACTCGGACAACTTTTTTTTTTTTTAGCCATAATGACCTTGACATTTGTTGTATGGTATTCAAAAACAATAGGCTTCTGGGGGAACCCAAGACCAAACCACACGCCAAGTTTGGAATTGATATATGCCAAGTCCTTCTTGAGTAATTGCTCATGAAAATTACAGGAATGAGAGCACTAAAAAAATAAAAGTTAAGGCAGATTTTACTATAGTAGAGGGCACCTCTACAAAATGTAAATTTCTTCAGGAACATTTCAAGGGGCACCAAGGCATGGTGGTAATAGACTGTGCAAGTCTCGTGCGTATTCGGACATTGGGACCCGTTAAAGCGCGTGAGTTTGTTTCCTTCGCGCGTTAAAGCATCGTACGTGGGACCAAAGTGCTCCCAAAAATGTCTGAATACGCGCGAGACTTGCACGGTCTATTGCCTTTGTTTCCTCTCATCTTGATGGGTGCTGTACCAACACCCCTTCCCTGCCATGCCAGTCACACCAAGGCAAACCCCTTCTAATAACAGTAAGTGTTACTGAGTTCTTATGCGTACGTTACACGCAACATAAAGGACCTGATGGCTTTACGTCCTATCTGAAGAATGAAGCAATAATGGTTAAGTGTCTTGTGCTTAAGGACACAAGTGTCAAGACCAGGACTCGAACCCGCACTCTGCTGATCAGAAAACACCAGAGCTTTGAGTCCGTTGCGCTTGACCGCTCGACCACCACACGCCAGCCTGCCTGACATGCCTGAAGAATCAGACCTGCTTACATTTCAATTGAAACATTTGCCAATAAATTCAGGCGCGGATCCAGGGGGGGCATGGGGGGCGCCAGGGGAAAAAAAAAAAAAAAAAGGAGAGAATTTTTTTTTTTCAGAAGTCATACTCATTTGTGCATCTCTATAGAAAAATTATGTTCAAATTCTCTCTCTGCATCTGTTTACAATCCTTTATTATTAATTTTTTAATCATGGCTAGTAGTTTATTGGGTCTCATGCAGCCTGGCCGTAGTAACGTGGACTACCCACACGCGCATAAAGCAACAAAAATCCCTGCTTACTCGTGGAAAACGCTTGACGTAAGCGCGGAATTCACTGCTTCTGTAAGCGCCAAGTTCTTTGCTTATGGTAAGCAGAACCATGAAATTTGATTTTTAAACCGATTTAGAAGAAACAACTTTCTCTTTGAAAAGCACTATGACATTGGCAATTTCGCAGTGCAGAAAAATAAAATGCTGTCTGGGGATGGCGCGGTCTTTCATTCTGAAAAAAAAATCACGCCCCCCCGTTTGGAAAATCCTGGATCCGCCCCTGTAAATTGTTCTAAAACTACAAGATTGGAACGAAAGTCATTTTCTCCAATGAGCCATGGAGAAAAATTGCATTATCTTTTTTTATTTTAACATCCCTATATTGGTTTCTGTATTCTTTTTGGTTATAAATATTCCCCTATGAAGAAAGACCTTGTGGCCAACCCACACTGAGAAAAGAAACTGTATATCGGGATGTTTGTAATTTCTACTAGAACATTTCAATGGGCATCAAGGCAATGACCAAGTGTCATGGCCGAGTGGTCAAGCACACAAGACCCAAGCTCAGTGTTTCTGATCAGCAGAGTGTGGGTTCAAGTCCCAGTCTTGACACTTGTGACCTAAAAGCAAGAAACTTGACCACTATTGCTTGGTCCTTCGGATGGGACATTAAGCCGTAGGTCCTGTGTGTTGCGTAGTGCACTTGAAAAAGAAACCCAATACAATTATCGTTAAGAGAAGGGATTCGCACCAGTGTTTCTGGCATGATTAGCAAGAATAATAAAACTGCTGTTTTCTTCATGTGTAAGCACGGAATGATATTGCTTACACTTACAGATGTACATTTTAACACTGGCTTTTGGAAGAAACATTCTTTATTTACTTATTTAATTATTTATTTATTTTTATTTTAAAAACCATCCTATTTCCATTATACCGGTGTTTTTATTACTTTTCAGTTTAGTCAAGTTTTAAACATTTGTTTTAAAGGCATCATCGTACACATTGGTAATTACTCAAAATAATTAGCATAAAAACTGACTTGGTAACGAGCAACAGAGAGCTGTTGATAGTATAAAACATTGTGAGAAACGACTCCCTCTGAAGTAACGTAGTTTTTGAGAAAGAGGTAATTTCACTAAAATAATAAAAACTTCTTGCAAGAAGTTTTTATTCAACTGAAAGCACACAAATTTGTACAACAAGGGTGTATTTTCTTTCATCATTTTCTTGTAACTACGATGACCAATTGAGCCCAAATTTTCACAGGCTTGTTGTTTTATGCATATGTTGGGATACACCATTAATGAGAACACTGGTCTTTGACAATTACCAAACGTGTACGATGCCTTTAAGCGTTTTGTAAATTGTTGACCTGAACATTTAATATGTTTTAAAACCAGGCTTCCTGTTATCTGTGGTTTTGCTGCAGTTGGTTGGTGTGAACCCTTACAGCCCTAAATCCTTCTATCCAATTACCAAGTGAAGGATTCTTCAGGACTGGGGCCAGTAGGCCCAAACAACAAGTGCTTATCACAGGGCCAAGCATTCCAAATCTTATCAAAGTCCAAACAATTTGGTGTGGAGTTACATAGAAAAAGAGGATATATTGGAGGAATTAGGCCACATTCTAGCCCAAACTGAATTGAGGTTTGAAAATTTTACAATGCAAATTGTTCACAAATTCTTTCAAAATCTTTTTTTTGGGGGGGGGGGGTGTTGGAACAGGAAGGGGGTATAAAAAACATTCATCAGGTGTATCCTATGAAGCGAACCTTAAAATCTATTTTGCCCACGGTCCTTATTTTTAAACCTGAATAACTTGTCTTGAACATTGTCATTTCCTGTTCTAGGTGAGTGTGTGGGTACGATCTAGATAATACAGTTATAATAAAAATTCAGTTACTTTTCCGTCATTAACCAATGTCAGCTCAAATTGGTATATTAGGCCCAAAATATTGACAATAAAAATTTAAAATAATTTGCCCACAGTCCTTATTTTGATACCTGAATAATTGTTCTTTTGTCATTTTATTTTCTAAGTGACTGTGTGGCCACATGTATGTTCTAGATATTACATTTATAATAATCATTCAGTTTCTGTTTTCCATCATCAACAACAATCAGCTCAAAATGGTATATTAATAGGCCCTACATATTGACAATCAAAATTGGCAATATTTGTAAGTCCAGTCAAGGAGATAAAATATCATAACTACCAAATTAGGAAGACACAAAATGGTAAATGTCATATTAATGCTCGAATACAAAACCCTCCAAGCTCTTCAATTTACCCAATATTTTTTACTGGGCCTCCTAAATCATTTGACTGTGTCTGTGAGTGAACGCTGTAACAAGCCTACGGTCGAATAAACCAATCATGCGTGTAAGAAATTTAGAAGAAAAAAAGAAAAATTGCATACTGTACAATGAGGTCACCAAGAGGTAAAGAGGTTAGACTTGACATGTACGATCCAATGTCACAAATGATAAATTGCTTATCTCTGGAGTTTTTTTTTTACTTACTTAAATATATATTTGTTTTAGTGTTAGTAACGCTATGTCTACTTGTCTAGTCATTTTGGAAGAAAAAACATATACATAAGGGCAGGTACATGTGGCCGTCACTATGTTATTATGATACTTTATGACAGACCTGGGCAACAATGCAAATACGTTGAGCATAGGGCCTATTTGATAATTATTTCTACCTGCACAAAACTGAACAAACGTGTACAAATGTGGAGACTGTACTGCACGGATAATCCGGATTAATACTGTAGTATAAAATACACACACTAGATAAGATTGCACTCCATGTGGATGCCATGAAGGTAGACCAAGGGGGTCTGACTATACGAGGTATTATAAATTCATATTTCTGGGATTGAAACACAGAGGCCCTACTGTCAGTCACTTTGTCATTAGCTGATCGACGTTTCCTCAACCACAGCAAACTCTACAAACCACTAAACTCGCCGTAACAAATATAATTTGTAAATAAACTACCTATTCAATTTAACTTAACCCCAGTGTTTCTGGTTGACATAGCAAGCACCCTCTTTTACAGGTTTCCTCAGGCTTGCTAGCTACAGTGATTAACTAATGAGGCATCCTTGGTTTGAATATAACCAGAAATAATAATAATAATAATAATAATAATAGTGAACATTTATAACGCGCCATGTCTGTCAGACTTGACACTCCTGGCGCGAAATGTACCATCTAGGCCTAATTATAACAAATTATTACCTCGGTACAAAGCCCCTCCCCCTCCACTTCAGTACAATGTAGGTAGGCCTACATTATTATTATTATTATTATTATTATTATTATTATTATTATTATAATTTTTATACATTTCTGGTGATGAACAAAGGATGCCTCATAAGTAAACTTAATCACTGTAGTTTGCAGTGGAAACTTGTAAGGGTGCTTGTTATGTGAACCAGACACACCGGGGTTAATCCCTACTCTTCCACGATAAGTGTTCTGGGTTCTTTTACGTGCACTACCAATTCTAGTACACGGGGTCTATGGCTTAATGTCCCATCCGAAGGACAAAGCAATTATGGTATTTAAGCATCTTGCTCAAGGATACAAGTGTCATGACCGGGACTCGAACCCACACTCTGCTGACCAGGAACACCAGAGCTTAAGTCCGGTGCTCTTAACCGCTCGGCTACGACACGCCTCATATAATTTGGTTGTTTCAAATTCTGTGTCAACTTTTCTTCAAACTAAGATGTTTCATGCATGCAATTCTTAATAGTCATGATTGTTATCAGGTGCAACACTAAACAGTGTAAGACCGGAAATCCACGTGTCCGTCATGGTTTGTGCGTAATGCGTTGTGCGCAAACCTTTAAAATGATATACACGCCAAGCAATGCACATAATTTGTACAAATGATTCGTTCTTGTGAATAGTTTAAGTATTTGGACAACAGGTTTGTTTTCTCTGTAAAGGAAAACATTTTAAAAGTACGTCTTATCATGGGGAATTGCAAATTTTTGCCAGTCACAGGACACTTTCAAGAGGTAACAAAAGAAGTAGAGTGTATCTGGCCTGCTTTTACCCAGACTGGTGACTGGAGGCCCCATTTGACCTTACAAAGCTGTGCTACACAACGTTTGACATGAGGCGTTCTACGTATTGCGCATTCACCTCATTTTGCTTCTATCTCACACCAAGTGTGAATGAAATTTCATTACAAAAAGTGAACACTTACCAACATCATGTGTGATGTGATTCCAACAAGCAACTCATTAATATTCCATATATTATAGGCAGTGGATATTTTACCGGCGTCGGTAAAATCATTCGAAACACTGTTTTGCCGACAGATTATATAGCGCCCTCTTTGGCGCGTAAACAACAAGCCAACATTATATCACAGATTAAATTACCAACATTTTCTTCCACATCCATAGCATACACATCCTGTAGCCTGCAGCCTCCTGATTTTTAAGATCAATCACACTCCACATTTGTATCCCCACTGGTGCACTTTTTTTTTTAATCCCCCAAAATAAGAATATTATTATTATTTTTTTAAATAAAAATTTGATTTTTTGTTTATTTTTTTCTGATTTTTTTGTTTAGGAAATAAAGTCAGAAATTGCAGTACGGCAAAATAGCGTTTGGATTAGACCCAGTGCAGTCTACCTCCATGGTGCAGTTGAGTACAGCACCACAGTTACTGGGTCTATGTTTGGATGTTTTTTATTACATCGCCATGATCGCTGGTATAATATATCCACTGCCAAAAAAAAATTGAAAGAGCAAACACATGTGTGAGTTACCTCCATGGTTTACACACAAATTTCCGAATTAAACGAGTACCTAATGACGTTGAATAATTCTACAAAAATATGAGTTGGACCATGGAGGTCTAATTCTACCTCCACGGTTGGACAAAATCCTGCTTTTATTTCCATTTGGTTTGTATATCACATTACAAGATTGATAGTTCGCTAAAAAATGAAAGATTGCAAGGTGCTCGTGCTTGTATTTACGGGTAGAGCCGGCCCATACCCATGGAAGTCTTCCACCATGACCTCGCCGTATAGCACCGTGGAATGGGATCATCCACTGAATGCTGTCGAGGAAGTAACAACTAGACTGTGGCCGGCTGGGGTACTCGGCTCACGTCAAAGCCCTACCCTGGCCAGGGTCCTAATTTATGCCTAAAAACTCTCTTTACGTCAATCATTCAATCCACTTACCTCTGTTTTTACAGACAAACTCTTATTCTTCGACAGTGAATGCAATGACCGCCACAAGTCAAATCGTTTCCTAAAAGAAACCTTGATAAAAGTTCGACCTCTCAGCCGGCCGTTCTTCGTATTCTTATTGCTCCATCCACAAGTCTGTATATAAAAACAACACAAACACGCATGTGTGTGTGCACTCGCGCTCGCTCCAGATGTCTCAAGTGTAAACATAAACAGATATTTCCCGGGCGGGGAAAAAGAGGGCGCGCTTTTGAGTGTTGTCTGCGGAAAAACAAAGTAAATAATTTAATGAGGGCGCACTTCTCATTTTATGGTCAAGCAAAGGATGCACCACTCTAAACAAATTTTATTTAATAAGCTTTCCAACGCAAACAATTCGAAGTTTTTATATTCAAAAATACTCAAAAGAATTAATTAAACGTCTTTCAGCCTCTTAAAAACAAATCAAACATATTTTCTGACAACTAATCATTTTTTCATTTCAATTTTTGTGTAGGGTAGGCCTACTGGTAGCATTTGGCTCTTGAGCTAAGCTCATCCAAACTAAATATCCTACGACCCCTAAACGAGTAAATTGGCACTCCATTCTTGACAGAAATGATCAACACTCTTCAGCAAAATAGGACAATTTTTAGAGGGTTAGTGTACCCAAAACGCTCCAGGTTGAAAGTCAACAACCCCAGGGCACAATATTGGACTAGTTTCAACACTCCGTAGGAGCCATGACCTTCAAATCTTTGATTTACAGAAAAAGTTGCGGGGTTTACATTCAAGAGGCTCCGCGCATGAGTTTCTCTCTATTTCGTGCACCCCTACCCCACCCCCACAAAACAAACACCCCAACCCCCCAAACCCCCCCCCCCAAAAAAACAAAACAAAACAAAACAAGGAGGTGTTCGTGCTTGTATTGCACGAACACCTAATATTATAAAAATAAACAATAAAATTAAAATAAAACCCGCTTAAAATGATTTTTTTAAACATAACTTGTTGATGTCTTTTTTTGGTTATTGTACACAGACTTTATAATATGAGAGCCAAAATACAATTACTTCACTATGCCATATGAAAGAAAATCAAGTGTGTGAGTGGTTTATACATTAATTTTAATTAAAAAAAATCAGCATTAGATTTGCTTTGACACCGCAATAAAAAAATTCACAATCTGACGAATCAGAGGCGTAAATAATTTTTATTTGTCAAATCACCATCGATATTTTAATCAAGGATTATAAACTATACAAGATAAAAATTTGCTTTAAACAGTTTAGTTAGTATTTTTGGCAGTCGTCTATTTATTTACTAATAATCACCGTCTGTTTATTTGCTCTAGTGGTTTAAGTAAAGCCTGATGTGAACCAATCACGAACCTTTATCAATAAAATGCACACAAAAATTATTATACTACGTTCATGTAAGTTACAAATTTAACTAAATTTACTTTTCTTTTAGAGCGCCGGCACGTTAATCCGGAGGTCGCAGTAACTTTTCGTTTCTGTTCAACCACAAGTTATTAAGAATTCACTCAGTCAGTTTCCCTTGTGGTTTTAATCACTTTTCTTTTCCTTTGGCCAAAGTCTTTTTTACAGTAACTTCTAATGAACTCTTTGTAAATAATATAAAAAGGATGACACCACCATTGTTCAGTGGCGACGAAAGATAACAGCAGCAGCTAAAGAGAAATGCCATTTCGATTAACCTGAGGCAACAACAACAGCAGTAGGCTCCTAAATTTATTAATCTATCTATTTTCTTTTTTAAATTCCCAAGACGTCTAGGAAAACAATCTTATCCAAGAAAAACATTTCTATACAATTTCCCGGCCATTTTTGGCAAATAGGCCTATGCGGCCAATTAAAATATCGCGTTATTCTATTTCGCGCGAAATTGAAATCTCCATTACAAACAAGTCATTCAAATTCATTGTAAGGCCGTATCCGAATTGGCGACTACAGCTATACGGCTACGGCTATTGCTAAGGGTGTTGCTAAGGACGTCCTATACTTCAATGCACCGTACGACGACGCTAGCCGTAGCCATAGCTGTAGCCGCCAATTTGGACACGGCCTAATGTAATATTGTTCTTTTGCGTCATGCGATTAAAATGAGTTAAAGGGTCTGGATACGTTTGGCAATGACTCTAAATTAAGGGCAATAAAAACTTACTTGGAAAGAAGTACAGCAGCTTTGGATAGTATAATGCATTTTGAGAAACTTTTAACTTCTAAGTACTGTGGTTATGGACAAATATAGCACTTTTTATCCCCAACAATTTGAATCTGAGAAGCGTTACTGCAGTAACGCTTCTCAGATTGTGTATTCCAATTGCAGATTATTCTTCTTGCGTGGACAAACCGCTCTAGATTTTTGGCAATATCTCGAAAACGCTACCACCTTTTGAAATTAAATTGTCACAGGTTAGTTTTATGGTATACATCTACAACTATATAGGATTGAAAACAACAGTGGGTTCCAATTACCAAACGTATACAATCTCTTTAACCAATCCTTTCAATCTTACAATCCACTTAAATAGCATTCAACGTCTACTCTACTAAACTGAATGCCGATTTCGCATGGCTGAAAAGAATGTCTTAAAAGTTTAACGAATATAGGCCTAAGGCATGTCTCAAAGTGAAATTGAATGACGGTTTTAACTGAAGAGGCAAATGCATAGAAATGAAGGCTGTTTTGTGGCCGAAATGACCGGGAAAACCTAGATCAATCACTCAAAGCTTTAAAACAACTTCAATTTATAAAATTTTGGCACCTACTGGGACGATCTGATACATCAAAATCCCACCCACTCTCGCAAAATCCACTGGTATGATGTTTTACTTATGCAACCCATGGGTAAAGCCTGGGTCGAACATGGCTATCAGATTGTACACCATCATGCCGACATTGGGTAACATGGCGATGCCGTAGGCGAAACCACGGTACTTGGGTCGAAGGGAATACGAGGCCCAGTAAATGAAACTGGAAGGGAAAAGGAAAGAGAAATGAGGTTTGTAACAACATAATGTTTTTTGTTTTGTTTTAAAGCACAAAATGACGATGTTTATTGCGTATGGAATACAAAGTATTACGGCAGGTGGGTGATGGGTGTTCCTTTGACGGTACAAGCATGTAATTTGGCACATTGTATACAATGAGAGGGATAATTGGCTATTTCAGGGGCGGATCCAGGATTTTCCAAACGGGGGGGGGGGGCGTGAAAATATACCAAGCAGCAAAATGATAAATGAAGTTTGTTGCGCATGCGTAACACAAAGCTTCCCCATTTCTCCCTCCCCTTCTCTCTCTCCCTCTTTTTTTCTTTTTTCCCTCTTTTTAAATTTTTTTATATGAAAAAGGGGGGGCGTGCGCCCCCCACGCCCCCCCTGGATCCGCGCCTGTATTTGGCCATCTCAGATTTGTCCTTTGAAAAAATATAGGTAGAATAGCAAGCAATGGCAGCCATTTTGAAAATTTTGAAAATTGCTTGTAATTCTACATTATATATTAATTTTCAAAGGACAGAGCAAAGTTTCGTTCCCATGAATAGGGCCTAATCTGACTGTGTGTCAAATTCTTTGCTTGTATAATTTCCCCGTTGCTCTCGGCAATCTGCCGTATACTGACAATGTGTACCATACTTAATCTCAAAAAGATGTTTATTATGTTGAAAGTTTTTTTTAAAATTCAACAAGGTGTAAGTCTTGTGCAAGTAGGCTAAGTGTAAGTCTTGATTTTTGTTTTTATTTGCAAAATAAAAAAAAAATCATATAACGACCCTTGCACAAAATTATTATTATAATTGGTGCTTTCTAAGAAGAAAGGAAAAAGGAAGAAATAAAAAGAACACACCCAAAAATCCTTGCCTATTAATATTTGATAATATTCTCACAAATTGCATTGTTCGGCGTGTTGATCGAAAACGACAGGATTTGAATAAACATGTTGTCTTGTTCCCCCGCCAATTTTGTTTTTTTTAAATTAAATTTTTTAATCCTTCAAACAAATGATTTCAATTCAATAATTATATTTTAACCAATCAACAATGATACATCATACAGGCTAATGCATAATACAAAGAGGTGAAAATACGTAGAGTGTCTGGGGGGCTCAGCGACCTTCAAGAAGAAATCTTCTAAATTAATGTTAATTTTTTTCTGTGCAACAGAGGAGGAATGATTGTGATTGAGACTTACCGACCAATCACCCAGATGCCAACGCACACAAGAACCATCTTGAGATATTCATCCGGGATGAAGGTTACCATGACAACGGTATTAATGAAGAGCATGATGTACTGCTCCATGGTGTGTCGTACGTAATGCTCAGTAGTCACAAGATCCTTGGTTTCCATGCCTCTAAGACGTCCGACCATGAGAGAGAGGACGCCTGTAGATGCAAAAAGGGTTGTACACAGTCAAGCTACGTGCACATCATCAACGTGTTCAGTGTGTGACCGTGACTAAAATACCTCACCAAAATAGCTGTTTACGGTTGGGGGGTCACAATGACTATGAGAGTAGGGGGACGCACGGGGAGGGGGGGGGGGTGGCACGTGTCCCCCGATATTGATGTCCGTGCCCGGGTGCCCCCAATTTGAAATGTTGTGATTAAAATTATTTAACCTATGGGTCAGAATACCGGTATCTTAGAAGAAGAAAACAATACAAATGGCACAACAAGAGCGCCAAAAAGGGACATACCAGTCATTGCATAGGTGAAGGTTTTGAGTAAGAAAATGCAAACGTTAATCATAACAGTTTTCTTTTTAAATTGGCCATAAGTGTCCCCGTATAGAACAAACGGTGCATCCATCCCCTTTAAGTAATTTCCGTTGCTATTCACAGACAATGTACTCAACCAAACCATGGAGCTATAAAAAGGAACTAACCAAAACACACCGCTACCCTCCAATTGGTTTTTAATCTGCCACCCCTGGAAAAAAACACTGGACCTGCAATTTCAGTTTATCCTGTAATGGGGCATCTGTCAACATCTCAAGGTTGAATTGCAGACATTGCCGCCCAATTTAGCCTGGGGTCAGGGAAAAACCAGCTGGTTGACGAAACTGTTAGAACCTTCGAGTTTTTTTTCTTTCGGAGCATAGAGACCGATGGGACACTCATCAAAAAGACCACCCCCCTCAAAAAAAAGTAAACAACAACAACTATCGCCTATTCACAAAAAATAAACCAAATTATGCAATGGCTGCGACAGTCAATAAAACCATTACACATCGTGTTCATGGTGAGTCCATCTCTTTTATACTAAATTAAACTCAATCTATACCTAATATGTAATTTAAAATGATGGCCTTTTTTCTTTCTTTTTTTCTAAATATTTGTGTGGGGTTATCTTTCAAATTATGACACATTATGATTCTGAGTTTTATTTGTTTTGCTTTGTTGAAAATGCAAATGCACAACTTCAGTTACAATTGTAAATGCATTAAAATGAATACTAATCTATAGACTGATCTAGTTACGGATTTAGAAGCATTTTCGATTTATCTCCGAGTAGGGTTCCGGTGTGGCAGGAGATTCTGTGTCCCCATACGGCGAACTGTGTACAAACTTCTTTTGATAGCGCCCTCTTTTGAATCATCTTCCTCCAGCCCATGTTAATTTCCCGTCTGGGGACAGAATCTCCTGAAGGACAGATTTCCCTGGCACACCGGTTGAAGTGGGGGTGAGGTTTGGGGCTACAATATTCCTGACAACTTTTATGTGGGCTGATGTTCGTGTGATCACCATTCGTCACTTGTATTTTACTGTGTTTGTTTGAGATGTTCTTCATTTATATTTCTATGTTTACTATAAATAAAGTTGAAGCTGTAAAACTCACCAAGAGCAAACGGGATGATTGCCCAGCCCTGACACCTCAGAGCGAACGCGAGCCGCTCGGCCATGCCGAACAGAGGCGGCACCTTCACCGGTAAGAAGAAGAAGCCCACGTAGGTCAGAACGGGCACGATGAAGAAGGTACTGACCGTCAGCATCATACCGAAGACATTCATGCGGGTCTTGGCCTGGAACTGGAAGGATCTGTCCAAGTCGGGGTTCATGTTTGGGAGGGTCTTCTCTGAGCCTTCCTCGGAGGTAACCTTTCTCAGCATCTGGCCTGGCTTCGTCATGGCGACCATATGTGAAGAATTCTCTGAAAAAAACCCCAAAACAATGAGATATTTAGGGAGAGATTCTGGATTTTCATATCGAGTGATAATTTCTGGGTTATTTTAAAAAATAATCACTAGAAATGGTTAAACATTTGGACAAATTATGATCCTTGCAAATTACAACACATTCAAAACTGTATGCTTGTTAAGCGTACCGCACAAAAATATCTGCATTATTATAGTTGAACCATTGCTTTTTTTTTCTTCTTCTTTTTATTGCAAATGACGCAGTGCTTTTCAATTTCTTTTGGAAACCCATAATTTATATTTGAGCAGATAGGGAAATATTTTTGGGAAATTACCTTTGATGACACAAGCATAACATTTGGCACAAGGTCAGAGTATGTTATTAAAAAAGATCTTTGGCACTTTGATCAACAATAAGAGATGTTCTGGTTTTTCATATCGAATGATATACTTTTTTGCCGTTCAAGGTATCGTACACGTTTGGTAATGACTCAAAACAAATATTAGCATAAAAACTTACTTGGTAACAAGCAACGGAGAGCTGTTGATAGTATAAAACATTGTAGGAAACAACTCCCTCTGAAGTAACGTAGTTTTTGAGAAAGAGGTAATTTCTCCCTAAAATAATAAAAACTTCTTGCGAGAAGTTTTTATTCCTATCTGAAAGCACACAATTGCACAACAAGGGTGTTTTTTCTTTCTTCATTTTCTTGCAACTTCGATAACCAATTGAGCCCAAATTTCCACAGGCTTGTTATTTTATGCATATGTTGGGATACACCAAGTGAGAACACTGGTCTTTGACAATTACCAAACGTGTTCAGTGCCTTTAATACTAAACCATCACTAGAACTGAACATTGGGACAAAATAATTATGATCTCTGCGATTATACAAAGCAGTCAAAACTGTTTATCTCTTTGTTACGCATACGGTACAAAAATATCTCCAGTTAAACAATGTTTTTTCACTTTAGCAAATGAAATAGAAAGTATTTCCGTGTGCTTGGAAACCCATTATGTGGAGCAGATATGGGAAACTATTTAGAGGAATTGTTCCTTTATTGATACCAGCATAGAATTTGGCACGCAGTCAGAGTAAGTCATGAGAAAAAATGTTAGCTATAGAGCTATAGGTAGAATAACAAGCAATTTTCAAAGTTTTCAAAATGGTTGCCATCGCTTGGTATTCGATCTTTATTATTTTTGTTCAAAGGACAGATCTGCGATGGCCCGATAGACAAAGATCTTTCTAATGACATACTCTGATTGTGTGCCAAATGCTTGTATCTTCAAAGGCACAATCCCATCACCTACCTACCGCACTATTGGTTTTTTTTTTAAAGGCCAGAATCACCTTCAAACTTCATCCAATACAATACACACATTGAATGTACTAAAATGAAATAATTAAAACCATAAACTTACTCTTGTTTAGTGTTTCAGCTAGACGTGTTGTGAGAAATGACGACATCCGTACTACGCATGCAAGGAACACTGTAATGGGGCCGTTGCATAGTGAACAGTAACAATCAATCATGATCGATACTCGAAATCGATAAAGGAGTAACGATAAAGAGTCCTGGAAACATTTCCCTTTCAAAGGCAAATCTTAATATCGATTAAGGAGCAATAATTGTGGGAATGATTCCACACCCATGCGCTGCTTATTTTTACCACAATGTTTAGGACCTTCTCTTTTTACGGGTAGTATACTAGGCTATACACTGTAAATTGCCATAATTATTTTATCATCGGATTGAACAACAATTTTGGGTAATATAATTGTAATTTGTAACAATAATGATAGAATTGTTGTCTTTCATTTAGGTCTACTTTTTCAGAGCGGAAGATCAGATGCTGAGTGTAGTGTGTGAATTGTGCATAATCAAAATGATTTAATTGTGTGTGTAACAACGGAATTTGGTTTGTCCGCTTTTGTTTATAAGACCAATCACTGCCTTCTAAATACATAACTTACAATCCATTCTGAGTATAAGCAAAATATGCATAAATAACTTGTATATGTCAATCATTGGATTTCGTTCCCTGCACGCCGCTGAAACGATCTCCTATAAACCGAATTAATTGTTATCCTCCAGGATTGAAGACGTATAGGCATTTTTTTGTAAGCACGCCCTCTGTCGTTTGTCAATGTCTACGAACAGTCGGGATGTCTACGAACAGTCGGGATGTCCCGTGTTTTGCTTGAGGTTGCGCACCACATTCATAAGGTCCCCGATCAACAATTCAAAAATACCGTCAAACAAATATGCAAAAGTCTCCCAGTTGATTGAAATCACCTTACAATTATATGCTGACAACAAAACTTCTAAACTTCCCGGGGCTCATTGGGTAGGTCCAAACTTCACTTGGTCCCAGCGCCTCATCCAAAGCACTGTGATGGGCAGACGTATGCACATGCGCATTGTACCATTCCCCCTGACCGAATTAACCCCGGTCATCTCAGACTCTGCCTTGTACTAAAAATAGGGCTCGATCGCAACATTCTTATTGCAACTTTGGCATTAAAGATCGTTTACGTTCAATCCATGGACCTTCCATGCATTATCATATCGTGTGTGTACGTGTACATGTTGTGATTGCTGCCATTGCGCCGGATCAGCAGTACAATCGTTCCCACCATGCATCACTACAACCGGTACAAGAATTTGTACAAGCAAAAGCATCACAACCCATCCCAGCGGTCATGGTTGAGACCGGCGGGGCCGAGCGATAACCTGCTTGCATTGTCAAGACACACATAAAGATGCAACGAATTTCACTTAGCCACAGTTATACCATCATTTTAATGTTACATCTGTCACTTCTTGACCTACATAAATATACTTAATACACACAATTTACAGTCAAGCAATCAAAAGAATAAATATATCCATTAAAATAACCACTTTATAGGAGCAAAGAGCAAACAAAGATTTGTTTGTACCACTGAACACGATGCATTTACGTTTTAAAATTGTTAAAAGAATCATATAGTTGTTAATTGTTAATTGAATGTTTTTATTTTATTTTGTTGCACGACGCAAAAGAGCAATTGCTTACATTAAGTGAAATTGAATGACTGAATGAGGAGCTTTCAATTTCGGACGAAAAATGACCTGGAAACCTATAGTTTTTGCTGGATTTAAGAGATTTCGTTTTCATTTTTGGAGTAGGAGGTAGCCTACACGTCACTTCTTTAAATTGTATTTGTATTTTTATACACAACTCAAACTGACGTCCCATGCTTTGTGGCGTATCTGTTGTGCGCAAGCGTAAAACAAGAAAACCGCCCGGATACGTCAGTTCGTAAAACGATGGTTTTTGTTTGTTTGGAATGAAGTGCATGCGATGCACGCGGGTAGAATCATAATTCTTAGTGATGACTGGAAAGGGCCGACCTATTCACTGTTAATTTGCATAATCAATTAAATATAACTCTACCAAGCTAACTCTATGTTCTCATCTATATCCTTTATATTGCAGTTAACATCCTTACGTCCCTTGTTCGCTGTTACAATGTGTCTTATTACAGGTCGTTAATTACAGGTTTAACTGCTCCTGTTACACTAGTACAGGTATACCTGTTTAATTATGTGAGTTGTATTGTCATTCGAGAAAGTTTCGAGAAAGACTCTGCTATGGGTAGCCTTGATCAAGGCAGTCGCATTTCACTCCAAAAAAGACGCCGTAAACCCACCCGTATACGCTGTGCGTAAGGTGTGTATCACATCGCACGACCCACCCGTATACACTGTGCGTAATGTTTGTATCACATCGCACGACGCCCGTACCACACTGTGCGCAGGTCATCCGCACTTGTACCACTCTCCGCATGCGGAGGCCGTCAGGCCGACAGCCTTGACGGGTCTGTAACTTCCGGGTTTAATGTGTTTCTTGATATTTTCGTCCAATATTGGACGAAAATGGGGGGGGGGGGGCTCTCGGATATGCTAGTATGCAGCTCATGAATATTTAAATATTTCGTCAGACCTATTGCAGACAACACAGGATGGGAAGCAAATGAATTATTCATTTTGACGTCCAATCACGAGCTTCTCTCACTATGACCTTTGTACCATATCATGCTTGCTGTATGTGATGCGATGTGAGTAGTTACCGACTTAATGGCGTTTGTGTGTAGCATTGTCTCAGCCATTTTGGACCGGTAATCTGCGAGGCTGGTCAGTCAGCTCACAAGTGCTGAACCCGGGCGCGGCCCCTGGAACTTTATGCGCTGCACTCAAGTTCCCTCATTGGACTACCCTGATCATTCGCCATTCTTTTGGTTATTAATTCTGGAGTTGATGTAGTTTCTGCATCTGTGTTTTCCAGACATGTCCTCTCTAAGTCCGACTCTGTGCAGCCACTCACACCGTCTTCATACTTTTGAATTGTTCTCAGACAGGGTCTTATAAGAATTTACTGCTAACCAAAAATTGACAGGATACAGCCACACATGATACATGTAAAATATATTTTTAGCTACCCTATTCTAGTGAGTGTACTTGGGAAATTTGGTGTTAGGCAGCTCTTTTTTAGTGGGGCAGCCAAAATGATATAAAAAGTGCAATGAGCTATATATGCCTTCATGAAACAATCAACAATGGTAGTTTATTGAGGTCTTTGTTTTGTAATTTCTTTTACCTCCAATGAATGCACCAACAATGATTAAATCAATGTTTAATGATGCAAGATGGAGACATTTCCTGCTGGAGAATGGTGTATGTAATGTATGTTACAAAGTGATCCACGCAACCTCATTTGTTTAATTCCTGCCATGCCCTCATTGTCTCGCTCAGCTGAGGAGAATACGCAACATTTTCAGATAGATATTATTATAACAAAGTATTCCGAAATTCAAACCGGCGCGCCAGTTCAGTAGCCACATCTGGATACTTCATGCATATTCATAAGAATGAGTAAACAAGACTTCCGCCACTGACCAATGGGGTCTCGCCTTTTGCGCGCATTATTGTAATGAGTCATTGGCTTCGAGACAGAACCGTCAAGGCATTGTTTCGGTGAGTGTCGCATACAGCTCACACGAGCACGCACACACCGTACTGCACACACAGACACCGTGCACACAGCTCGGGCGGGTTGGTAGCTCGGGTGGGTAGCGCGGCGCAAAACAAAACAAAAACAAAAACAATAAAATAAAATTGAGAAAAAAACTCCAACGCCTTGATCAAGGCTATGCTATGGGCAGCATCATTCTTCTCGTTTCCTGTTCATCCTGTTATCAACTCTAATATTATTGTGCTGTTTGGTGTATAAATACAAAAAATAGTTAGTGGCCTGACGTTTCGACCCCAGTAGAGTTTTTCTCGAAGGCTAAAATGACAACACAACACAACACACATAAACATGTATACAATATTGTAACAGAAGCAGTGAAGTGGAAATTTACATGAACAAAGGGAGAGGCACTTGACTGCTTCTGTTTATGTGTGTTGTGTTGTAATTTAGCTTTTGAGAAAGACTCTGCTAGGGTCGGAACGTCAACCATTAACTATTTTTGCATTTATACCATAGGTCCTTTTGTTTGGTGAAGCATTTTGCAACAGCTAATTCTATTTTCTCAAGTTTTTATATAATATGTCAAATTGTAGATTTTTAAGCAGGCCTACAATATTAAAATAAATATAAGGTAAAAGTGTAAAACTTAATTTTCAAGATTCAGTTACAACGGTCCGTGGCGTGACTGCCGATGGTTCCTCCTTTTCGGCCAGAGAGTCTGTACAAGTAAAAATGTCTCGTCTCGTCAAACAAAGATCATTTGGGTTTACACTTTCATCTCACATCTTCAAATCGTAACTATGATTTAGACAACATATACAATTATATAATAATTCACACTTCATGTATAAGATTGACTTGCCAAGTTAAACACGTATGAACGAAAGTATATAAAACGTATCGACGAATACATGTAGTGTATGTAGCTGCGCCACGCATCTGGAACTCTCTACCACTTAATCTTAGATCTTGTCTTTGTACCATAAAATCTCTTTGTACCAAATCTCTTCTCAAAACTTATCTTATGTCACAGGTTTTCAATGACTAATTTTGTTGTGTCTGTTTTTCTTTGTTATATCATTATTATTGTTATTATTATTAGTGCTTTTCACAACCGAAGGTCGTCCCTAAAGCACTCACTATTTGTTTCTCGCAGATCTGTGTTTGGAATTTTAAGACTCATCTTCCATGTATGTTTACAAGCTGCTGTGGCGCAAACGTAATGTAGGCACTTCGAGGGTCCTTTGGTCTTTTTACCAGAGAGATGAAAAATGTTATAATAATGATATAATGTATTCCCCTAAAACAATGGTGTTTCAATTCATCAATAAACGTATCCGTATAATTTATTAATCTACTTTAATTTACATAAATGGGTACCAGGCTTTTCCCCCCTAAAGGCACGATCGTGTACTAACCATATAACTCTTAACTTTAAGCAAAATATTGGAGTATCCACAAATTTCCAAAGATTCAAAGGTTCAAATAAAGATCCCTCAACCCCCCCCCAATTTCACAGTCACACTTGATAATAATATACTAAGAAATCGCCACAAAATTGTCTCTGTAAGATCCATACTTCTGCCTTGACCCAATGCCTGTCACTTTGGCACCTGCAGCAAGCTCGGCACCTTGCAAACTCGGCACAAGCATAAATACAAACTCGGCACCCAGTCCAAAACCATCGACGTGAATTACTACTAATGTTTTTTACAATTTCAAACCATTTTCTCATTGGCCGACCTTACAAGATGGTGCTTTATTTACATAAAGTAAATTCGTCAGTTCTAAGATTATACACAAATTCGTGTCCAGCCATTTTTAAACACAAAACAATATCACACTCTTCATTAGAAAGACAAGGAAAATGATATATTACTTAATTAGATTTAATCTAATCAGATTATAAAAGATCAAGTGTTAACATGATTGATTTAGAGGTTCTCCAGTGAAACCCCGCCGCGGTAATCCATCGGGAATATCTTGAGTCTTTGACGGGTGGAAGTTGTCTTTCTCCGGCGTCCCACCTTGGCGAAACAAATCCTGAAGAGCAAGCCACAGTTTTCCACAAACTCAAACACTGTCAGGACGGACAGGCCGAGCCAGAGTCCAAGCTGACCGCCGATGTCGCTTACCAAATTTACAAACTGTGGAAACAGAATGTTCACATAAAAATGTTCTTGGTTTAATCGGTGTGGCAGGAGATTTTGTCCCCCGTACGGCGGATTGTGTAAAAAAAACATTCTGATGGCGCCCTCTTTTGAACAAATTCCTTCAGCCCAAGCAATCTTGAAAAATCGATCCTTGTGGAGCGTTCTTTTGTTCTTTCCTTTGTCCCTGCACTTAACAGTTTCCCCAAAGACTCTGTACACACAATTTCTTGTGGAGCACCCCGGTCTTTAGAATTAATTGCCTTGTACTAAAAATAGGGCTCAATCACAACATCTGGAGCCTACATGCTTGTAATATGGTGCGTATTGCGCCGATCAGCACAATCGTCCCCATCATGCGCCACTATATCCTAAACAAAAATAATGTGTACAAGCTCAGCAGCCCATAGCCCGAACATCTGACGTCACACTTCGAGGCTCGTGAATAACGCCAGATACCAGCCTTGAGCAACTGGCAGGATCCCGTACAAGATTTGTAAAATGCCAAAGTCCAGTATCCGCACTCAATTATGTAACCCAATTTATACATGAAGTAACAAACCTGTGAACGGTTGGAAGCTCAATCTTTTATCAGAGTCACAAGAAAATAGTAAACAATAAAAACATACGTTTCACTGGAAATTCAAACATCATGTTTTGGACACGCGAAATCAAAACGTTTTACTCGTTTTCCCAAAGCATTTTTTTGCAACAAAAAAATCAAGGAAAGTATTCCAATCTGACCGTTTCACAGTAAGCTATGTGTAAACATTTGATTTTTTTTCTTTTTCAATCTTACCAATGTCTTGCACCACCGGAATTTTTCTGGTGAAGTGCCGCGGATACAAAACGGTGACATCTCCCTACACCTCCCGTATGAAAATTTTTATTTTATTTTTAGCGGAACACATCATTGGAAATTCTAATGACAACCTTTGTCCATTTTCAATTTGTCCAATGTTGTCTTCAATGTTTCATTCGAGCAATTTACATGAAAGGGGAAAGCTTATCTGATAAGCAGGTGGCTGTTTGGTGTCCAATACTCTTTAGATAAAAATAAACTCAAGGGGCTGTGTCGTCTATTCTAAGCAGGCCTGGGCCCAATTTCATGGCTCTGCTTACCGCAGAATTCTGTGCTTGCGATCACCATTCTCCGCTTACTGTGCAAGCGCCGAATTTCTGTGCTAGCTGTGTAAGCAAAGAATGTGGAGTACGCACGCGAACAACCAAAAATTCCCTTCTAACCCGTAAAATACGTTTGACGTAAGCGCGGAATTCCCTGCTTCCGTAAGCGCCGATTATTTGCTTTTATGGTAAGCAGAGCCATGACATTGGGCCCTGTACTGCGGGATGATAAACTCTCACCCGCTTCCTGTATACACGCACGGGGGAGGGGGGAGGCATGCGTGCAGTAACTTGGTGAGAGTTTAGACCTTATGCATATGACGTCATTTGAGTAGGGCGCCCTGCCTAGAGGTCAAAAGGGCGTTGTTCATTGGCCAGTTCTGTGCGCCGCGCGTACAAGTCTGTGCGTTTTCCATTGTTTCATCATCGGTTTACCTCTAAGATGGCGGCTGGATGACGTCAATGCATAAGGTCCATTGATCTCTACTATATTAGACTTGACTCAAGTCCCAATCCCGTGCCATCGCCATAAAACTATTGTTTTGTGATGGTCTGCATTCCCCAACCTGTTCCGCACGCGGGACAGGGACTTGACGATGCCGCAGTCGCCTGGTATGTAAATGTATTCACTTATGAATATGTAAACTTGCTGCGTTATACGTGTTGTCCAATCAAACGCATTCAAAAAGAAGACCCGTTCATTTGTTATTTGTGGGGGTTAAGTACTTAAATGAGGATTGAAATACATTTTTAAATAACCGATTAATTATAAAAAGAAAGCACTGAATGTTCATTAAAATTTAAGTTAATACGTTGTAACATACATTTCGGTCGGTTTTGTTTGCAAAATTTGAACTTTGGGAAGTGCAATTTAACGACTTTGGTACCGACACCCACTTGCCTGCTGATGAGTTTGCCCGCACCCCACGTGTCACCGCGTTTAGACGCGTGCACTTACAATGTCGTGCACTGTGATGTCACAGAGTGTAATGAATATTTTACCGGCGGGGCAGCGCTTCCACGCTCCCATTGGTTTTGTGCATCTCCCCATTTGGGGAGATTTTCCAATAACAACGTGCAGTGTAAGAAACGACCTCGTCAAGTCCCATTCTCGGGACCACATTTTGACGGCGAGTGCGCACTGTGCGGCTTGTTTGCTAGTTGGCACGATATGCCTGGAGACCTCTCGCACGAGAACGGGACTTGAATCAAGTCTATACTATATTGACTGGATAGGACACGTCGGGCGCGTTTGTACATACATGTTCGATGATGCGCGGTGCGGCACGCCGTGTAGTCGCTCTAGACGGTTCACAAGTGAAAACACGCACGCGCAAGGGACTTGCTCACGCATAAACGTACATGAAACCTAAAACAAAATGTCTAGGCCTATCCATGGCGAAGTTTACGTAAAGTCTGATGATCACCTCCTTAAAACAGAGGAGTTTGCTGGATAAAATACACATGCGGGGGATTCTATTCAATTTTAGATATCGTATGCAATAATGATCTTACAGAGATCAAACAGATCCGGCTAGAAGACAAAAGACTAGTTTTAAACATAGTCAAAGTATAACGTTAAGCAGATATACAAATTAGACTAAAACAGTCACTTGGTGAATGGAAATTCCAATTTTCTGAACATCTTTGCGTCTGGCATTCTGGCAACCTATAACTGCGCAATAATAGTTCACCATTGTTGAATTTAAACCATAGGATTTTATTTAGATTACTTTCTCAACTTTCTCAAACTGAGTAAAAATTAGTCAGTTTTCTTACAAATAAATTTGCTCCGGCACGAAACTTCATATTATGTTTGCGTTGCGTGCAGAATGGTGTGACGACCCCGCGTTTCAATTTTCAAATCATCTTGAAAATACGCGTGCGTTGACGCATGGCGGCGCAACGTGTCCTATCCAGTCAATATAATAGAGATCAATGATAAGGGGTCGATTTCACGAAGAGTTAGGACTCGTCTTATCTCGAGTTAGGACGAGTAACTCGTCCTAACTCGGGACTCGTCCTAGGAACGATTTCACAAAAGATAGGAAGGGTTGAACGCGTCCTAATTACCTTGGAAACGGCCCCGAACCCGTCCTAACTTAGGACCGGTACGAGGGTCGTCCTAGCGATCGCGAAAAATTGACAAACTCTCCGTTGTTTTTTTCTTGTTATTAAAGCCAAACCTATTGAAAATGAATTAAACAAATCGAACAGGCAAGCGAATTAAACAAGGTATTGTTTATTAAGCCTTTTTTATTTATTGGAAAACATCAGAAATCAGACTGCAAAAAGTTACGAGATCATCACCGTAGAGCCTAAAAAATAGAATGTACATAGCGAATACGACGGACGGAGGACAAAATCATCACATTCACGGCACCTTCTTTACAGTTTTTTTCGCCCAAATTACATTTTCTCCCTCCTTTTAATCAACAAATATGCACAAACCAGCTTACCTCAGCTCTATATAATCACACACATTGATTGTTCACTCATAAGGCCTAAAATCAACCGTAAACTATCAACATTTTGTCGCCAAAGCGAAAACAAAATGGCGACAATTTGTTTTTTTCTTGAATCTGTGCTGCAGAAGGTTCAGACGGCCGTTTCATTAACGAAGCAATAAAACAACCAAACAGCCGTGCATACTTTTTGGCTGACCACGAAGGTTCAGACGGCCGTTTCATTAACGAAGCAATAAAGCCATCAAAAAGTCGTTGCATTAGCATTTTCAGTCTCGTCCGAGAATTATATTGTGGTTTTATATTTTTTACGACTCGTCCTGCTTAGGACGGGTTTTGTGAAATCGATCCTAGGATCGATCTTAGCTAGGATCGATCTTACGGCTGGGACTCGTCCTAAGTCCTAGGATCGATCCTAAGTTAGGATGGGTTTTGTGAAATCCACCCAAGGTCACAGCCACTGGCCTGCTCTTATTGTGACGACACAGCCCTTTTAAGATTCAAGTGTCACTTACAACGTAAGCAGGCGACTGTTTGATGTATTGATAATTGAACTTCTGAAAGAAGACCTCAACTTTGGCTACGTTTCGCCTGTTCGGTGAGAAAAGAGAAAAACACACCAGTTTTGAAAAGTGACAACTAAAAGTAAATTTATAGTATGTCCCTAACTCGAACGACGCGACATAGCTAATCGTATATCATGATATTTCTCTGAAACTACAAGACGAGAGAAATAATAGAGAAATCCTCTCTGGTTATGGGAACAGTTTTGTAGCAGCTGACAGTATTTGGCTAGGTCTTAATAGAGAACTTAGAATTTTAGAGTTTTGTTAACCGAATTTTTGGTGGAGTACACGAAATTTTGTTTACAGACTGTTCAAAACAGTTGGGCCTACCATGCATGGCACCATGGAGTGTTTGGAAGTATTTCAACTTACTTGACCCAGTCTCCCGGTGAAGTCATCTCCAGGTTTGTCCGGACCTCCTCGTTTTTATCATTGATATCACGGAAAAGTTTATCCTGTATGGAAACAAGTCAGGTAAAAAATGTATTTATTTATACACCAGAATATAGAATTATGCCCTAACTGTTACAAAGAGCTTACCAACCAAAAGGACCTATGGTAGGCAAAAAAACAGTTAATGGCCTGACGTTTCGATCCTAGCAGAGTCTTTCTTGAAGGCTAAATGACAACACAGCACACAACACACATAAACAGGTATAAAAGTGTAACAGAAGCAGTCAATTGCCTCTTTCTCTGTTCATGTACTTCCACTTTACTGCTTCTGTTACACTTGTATATTGGTTATACCTGTTTATGTGTATTGTGTTGTCATTTTATAGCCTTCGAGAAAGACTCCGCTAGGGTCGAAATGTCAGGCCATCAACTATTTTGTGTATTTCTACATCAGACAGCAAAATAAGAGCTAATAACAGGATGAACAAGAAACGAGAAGAATGTTCAGTTTTAGATGGGAGGAAAACCCGAACGGGGAAAACCCACGCAATCAGGTAGGGACCGTGAAAACCCATTCCACATACAAGAACCCAGTTTTCAAAAGTGAGATAATGTCCCAATAAACGTTTCAGAATTTGAATTTTCCCACCAGAATTAAAAAAATGCTCTATATGGCGATATGAAAGTCTCAAATTAGTCCCCGCGGGTCACGCATTATGGTATTAAATGCCGAGAAATTTCAGGTTTTGCCGAAGCGAGTATCATATGAATTCCACAAGGAAGTGAAAAATAATTATTTTGTGAAAGTTAAATAGTAAATTTCTGTTTTGCTGAAATTATGACAGATTCTGTTTTTATTAATATTATTGTTATAAATTTCTGGCAATGAAACCATAGATGCCTCATAAATAAGCTTAATCAATGTAATTCGCAAACCTGAGGAAACATGTAAACAATTAGGGTACTTCTTTGTGAACCAGAAACACCGGGGTTAACCCCTACTCTTCAACAATAAGTGTTCTGGGTTCTTTTACGTGTACTACCAATCAAAGTACACTGGACCTACGGCTTTAAATGTCCCATCCGAAGGACAAAGAAATTGTGGTCAAGCATCTTGCTCAATGACACAAGTGACACGAACGGGACTCGAACCCACACTCTACTGATTAGAAACACAGAGCTTTAGTCTGGTGCTCTTTACTGCTCGGCCACGACACGCCCCGAGCGATTATGATCGTTCATCAAAACCAATGACAATCAAAACGGTGATAATACTGAGCAAAAAAATACTTGTTTCACCTCATATTTATCAGCAGGCCATACTGATGAACTCACTGAAGTCAGGTAGGTTGTCTCTCTGAAAAATCGGAAGGAAAAATGCAGCAAGAGTAAGTACAAGTGGCGAAGTAATTTCACTAAACTCGGTAATGATAACAACAAATCACAACCAAGTGATGTTTGAGGAGACATGTCATTAGCTCTCTCTATGAGCTGTGGTGGTTCTGTGGCTAATAACTCTACGTTTTGATCAGTGCGCTCTGACAGTCTTCAGCAGACAATGAAAGCACACTGATTGAAACGTTGAGTTGTTTCTTCTCAGAACCACCACAACTCGAGAGTTAAGTGATGGTGTTTCCGCAAACCTCATTAGATTATGCTTCCAACATGCAAAGTTTCAAATCCTAAGACTCGCAACGGCACAAAGCAAAATCTCTTACATAAAAAAGAAAAGAAATAAAAACAAATAAAAACAAATAAATAAATGAATAAATAAAACAAAATCTCTTTATAAAGTTTGGGTAATAGAACATTGGCAGAGGTCGAAAAATACTCTCATGCTCTGACAGTATAAAGCATGGGGAGTTACTTTTTACTTCGAAATTCTTGTATCATTTTTTGTCTTTTCACTTTTCACATTGAAGAATGTGAGGCAACAATTATTACTAAGGATGAAAAAAGCTATGAACTTAGCAAACAAATAAGAAGAAAAAAAACTCTCTAAAATGTCCTTATATTGAGCTACAACTTTGAAAGCACTCGTCGATTTGTAACTTTACCCTTGTTGTTTGTTATAGGTCAACCCCCATTCCATCTTTTTGGTCTTGGATTTTGTATATACATTGCAAAAACTGGGATGTTAAAATTGACATAATGGGTTTTTAAACATAAAGATACCGAATAGAGAATCAAAAATAATTGTTTTGGCAGATATTAGTGTTGTTTTAACACCCCATGGTGTAAATGTTGATTTTTTGTTTGGTATCTTTATGTGACAACACCCATGGTGTCGATTTTAACACCCCAGTTTTGCAGTGTACCAACGCATCAAGTTGGTCTAAAAGATTAGAAGTTTCGGTCAAAATGAAAATAGAATGTGACGCACGTATTTTGTTTCGACGAAGAAAAACGGACTTACTTGCATTGTTGGTGACATATGCATCCCAAAGTACCATTTTTGTACTTTTCCTGCTGTGTTTTTAAACATTCTATAGCTGTGAAAATACATGAGAGGTTATGATCAGTTAATCGTACATTTTGTTTGCCAGTCTGTATATAGTCCATTCCCAGATAGCAAGCATGGAACATTGTTGGATTATGGTCAGATTCGTTGGTGTCGGCGTTTCATATAGCTTTTGACGTTACCCAAACGTTTGGCAATTCGTCACCGACGCCACGAAGTAGCACACAGTGTACAAAACCACCTTTTTTTCAGATTTCAGCTGTTACATATTTTAACAATGTTAACCGAGGCCTACAACTTTATGAAGTTTCAACGCTTCATGAGCTTTACTTTTTTAATTACGGTAAGGAGGGTTTGCAACTTTGCACCGAACCTGACATTTTTTGACGCCACGAAGTAGCACTGAGATTCAATTTACCATTGAAACACACGGAGCGCACACACCTCAAAAGTGGAAAAAAACGTTTTCACGAAGTAGCACTGCAATCTTGTGTGAGCGCGCGCGCGTGACCTAGATTATCTTGGTCACAAACACGCATAATATATAGTAATACATGGCAGTGCTACTTCGTGAAAACGAAAAAGGGCCATCTTCGTGAATTTTCGACGTCACGAAGTAACACGCACCTTTCTTACTTTATTGCTTCTTAATTAAGGACGAAAAATATTAAAAAGCACCGTATATATGAAGTCCAATGCATCAAGTCTCCACTGTAAGAAAACTAGCTGAAATTTTGTAGGAAAGCTTAATTTTAAAAAGCGTTAAACTTTAAACGCCGTTATCTCAGATTGTTACCTTTTACTGGTATCTACCTCTGTGCTACTTCGTGGCGTCGGTGACGAATTGATCAACGAGATTGGAGTTGGCATTACGTCAGCTTGTAGCGTTTGGGCGACGTTGGCTACAGATTGGAATACATTGGCATTATGTCAGCCTATAGCGTTGGGGCGACGTTGGTTACAGATAGGACAACATCAGTTATGAGAGTAACTTGCATTGAGCTAATATTTTGGATATTGATGGCTTCATATCGGTTGCCAAATTTGGAACAACTTTGGCACAAGGTTGGCAACACAACGTTGGTATGTTGTTAATTAAGTATGAGTGATAATTGTTATACAGATTGGCGATTGTTATCAAACCAGGCTGGCAAAGGCCATGACCCCTGAGGCCACGGCTATGTTTACACACAGAAGCTCCAACTGGTTTTCAGGGTAAGTGAACTCACCCAGTACATCCATCTTTTGGATGGTAAAATTGTAAAACAGAACTCGTTTTCTGGGGCGAGTATTACCTTTGTCGCCACCGACTAGTTGACATGGGAACACGGTACTGTTTGGCGAGTTTGGATAGCGAGGATCGAAACATCTGCACTCCTTGATGACTTGGGTTTGATAACAGCTACGTTCGCAGGCCTGCACCAATGAGGTATAAAGCATCCTTTAAAACAACTCACTGTCTACATGGAGGATACTGTGCATTTATTGCTTATGAGTTGACCCCATATAAAGCTGGGACCAGGACCCTGCATCCCCATTTTCCAAAAATAGTGAGAGTATGTGGGGAGAGGGTCTATGACTAAAGTTTCCGTTCGTCTGTCACCATTTTGTGTCGTGTTCCTTGGGTACAATAGCAATATCGAATGCCGATTCTAATCATACTGAGATGGACTCTTTTACCCATACAACATCAGTACGTTTGCATTGATCTGGAAGAGAGATAGGGGGGGGGGGATGAAAATGCCCACATCTTTAAGAAGCTTTACTTCACCCTTGCAAGTTATAAAATTAGTGTGTACAAAATCAGATGTTGAATACCTTTAAGCTGTAGGATACATTAAAGACCCCTTTGAAGATATTGTTGGAATCTGGAGTGTCAGTGCAGTTATTGTAAGGACCGCCTATACGGTTAATTCTTGTCTGCAAAAAACCCAAACAACAATACTATGAATCGATAATCATGATATCACCTTATCGATCCACGCAGGTACTATACCAGCATTTATAAATTCATATACAGGGCAAAGGTCGCCGAATGATATAAAATACCCAAAAGGCTAGTGCAGTATTTATTCGTGCGGTGGTCAAGTACATTTACAGATTCGTGCGGTGGTCAAGTGCGGATCCACAGATTCGTGCGGTGGTCAAGTGCGGATCTACAGATTCGTGTGGTGGTTAATTGTGGATTTACAGATTCATGCGGTGGTCAAGTGTGGATCTACAGATTCGTGCGGTGGTCAAGTGATCCACAGATTCGTGCGGTGGTCAAGTGCGGATCTACAGATTCGTGTGTTGGTCAAGTGTGGATCTACAGATTCGTGCGGTGGTCAAGTGATCCACAGATTCGTGCGGTGGTCAAGTGCGGATCTACAGATTCGTGAGGTGGTCAAGTATGGATCTACAGATTCGTGCGGTGGTCAAGGGCGGATCTACAGATTCGTGCGGTGGTCAAGTGCGGATCTACAGATTCGTATAGTGGTCAAGTGCGGATCTACACTGTAAAAACAGCGTTTGGGTTTAAACACTTACAAAACATGTTCAAACGAAAACGCGTTTAGAAAAGTGTTGTAAGCTAAATGTGTGTCTACTTAACTTGTCAAAAAGCTAAACGTGTTTAGATTTGTAATCTTGGCTGGAAGTGACGTTTAGGTTTTATTCAACCGTGTTGACATGTCAACATGTTTAGAAACATTTTTGTAAGCTTAATATTGACATGTTTGACACCTGTGTAAAATACAACCGTTGGGCACCTATCATGATGCATGCTCACACGTCCGCAACAACAAAATAGCGATTGTTTATGGTTTGGAAATACCTCCACAAGTGACACTGAAACTCACAAGTCACAAAGATGTTTTGGAAACCATGAAAGGGCTCCAAGAAAACGGCCTCTCTTCAGACTTCAGTTCATCAGATTCAGGTTCACGGGAAGATCAAGCAACATAAAGCAGCAATCGTCAAGGCTAATGATCCAAGTAAAATAATGTTTATATGGGTGAAGTGCTTTTCCTCACTATGTTACCCTAGGTCTGTTATAGACCCTAATCACATTGATAACAAAATTATGAAAAAAGGTTTACTGTTAGTGTTGTGTAGAAAACTCTGCCATAGAACTGATGTGTTAGCACTTTATACTCAGCACATAAAGAAGCAATCGTCAAGGCTAATGATCCAGGTAAAATAATGTTCATAGGGGTGATGTACTTTTCTTTATATTCTATTCATATTGATAACAAAATTATGATAAAAGGTTTGCTGTTAGTGTTGTGTAGAAAATTCTGCCATAGAACTGATGTGTTAGCACTTTCTACTCAGCACATAAAGAAGCAATCGTCAAGGCTAATGATCCAGGTAAAATAATGTTTAAAAGTACTTTTCTTTATATTCTATTCGTATTGATAACAAAATTATGATAAAAGGTTTACTGTCAGTGTTGTGTAGACAAATATTTCATAAAACTGATGTGTAAACTGTAGTAAGTACTTTATACTCAGTACTTTCCAATACCTGTGGGAACAATCCACATGCATGCTAATGAAGGGGTTGGGGTTCAAATCTCACCCGAGAAATATATGTGTGGATTTTTCCAGCAGGACTTGAACTGTACCGAGTATACAGTGCTTAAAACACAGCAGGCAATTTATTTTAGTAAAACTAAAATAGCAAAGGTGCATTTAGTTACACTTGTTTGTAATGAAATATTAAATATGGTAATTAATTTTAATTTCAGGGAAAAACTTGACGGCATCTTCTAAGCAAGGAACACCCTCTCCCCCAAGGATGACGGATGACCTGTATAACCAGTGGGCTCTTGGCAGTGATGGAGAAGTCATCGCATGCTTGCCTCGGGATGGTGTTCTTGCAATGACCATATACTTTTAGTTTTTCCATAATTGTATGTACATGTATGGTGCAACTGTCATATCCAAAACAGTACCAAACTATTAGCTTCATTCCTTGGTATGTTGTCAAGGAAAGTGACAACAAATGCAAACATTATATGACTTTGTGGTGGCCCAGCATTAACGAACTGAAAGTGAAGAGTAGGTGAATTAAACACAGCTCTTAAAGGGAAAGTTCAGAATTTAAAAAGAAGAAGTTTTGTTTCATTTAAAGACCACAGAGCTGCTAAGATTCTATCTCATTCGAAAAAGATAATTAAGTTGTCTTTAATTAGATTGCTCTATCTTTTAGGATACACAGACATGGGTACTACATGTATACATGCCACACGAATTTAAAGCTACAGTACAACTCACACCTCTCTTTGTATTGCAAATATTTTGAGGTCAAAATGACAGTGCTTAATACACATCGATGTAAGGGTAAAAACAATTTATATTCTTTATCCACGATGCAAAATTTATTAGAACGTAATATATTTCTGATTACTGATCTTTGTAACAAATAAAAATACATACAGCGATAAATTACCAAAAAAACCCTAAAATTTTGGCACCGGGTAGAGGGGTGGATTGACAATGGCTGGGGCTGACACTGGTGCGTAGATCAAATTCATGGTAATGTTTTTAATTTAAAACGTGTTAGACATCAAGTTGCTATATATTTGTAACAAATGTGCTAAAAATTCACGAACATTGCTGTTGCCTTGGAGAAACCATGCAGATCTATTTGTACCCATGTTTTCTTCCAATTGTAAATTTCATCAAAATGAAGATACATATAATTATGATCAAACATTTCTTTTGCCAATAATGCTCGTTGGGTGAAATATTGAAAAAAGGACTGTTCATATACCTGATACAAATGTGATGACGGATTCAGAGAATTCAATAAATAATCACAACTTAAACAATAAGAAGTTTCTCAGCTGTGTTTTTACTTAACATTGAAACCTTGCTGTTGATATTTCACTTTATTTATGTAAACTAAATTCAACAGCCTTCTTCAAACAAAAATAATAATACAATTTAATTTATTTTTTATTTTTTATTTTACAGAATAGTCAGAGCAATGCACATCTGTACTTGGCTTTTCAACATTTCCTATTTTCTATTAATTGAAAGAAAAGAGACAATTTTTTTAAAGCTAAGCGCATTCTCTGACATTATCTCTAAACGCTTCTAATGTTTAGGATTGCTAGATCATTGGTCTAGTAATCCTAAACATTTTCAAGCTAAACATGTCACAGGCTAAACGTGTCTGAGGTAAACATGTCACAAAAACGCAGAATCTAAACATGTTATGGGCTAAACGTGTTAAAATAGTGGGTACAAGCCAGGTGCTTAAAAATGTGTTTATCTTCTAAACGCCATTTTACAGTGTACATATTTGTGTGGTGGTCAAGTGCGGACAGATTCGTGCGGTGGTTAAGTGCGGACTTACAGATTCGTGCGGTGGTCAAGTGTGGATCTACAGATTCGTGCGGTGGTCAAGTGCAGATCTACAGATTCGTGCGGTGGTCAAGTGCGGATTTACAGATTCCTGTGGTGGTCAAGTGCCGATCTACACATTCATGCGGTGGTCAAGTGCGAATAAACAGATTCGAGTGGTGGTCAAGTGCAGACAGATTTGTGAGGTGGTCAAGTGCGGACAGATTTGTGTGGTGGTCAAGTGCGGACACATTCGTGTGGTGGTCAAGTGCGGATCTACAGATTCGTGCCGTGGTCAAGTGCAGATTTACAGATTCGTGTGGTAGTCAAGTGCGGACAGATTCTTGCGGTGGTCAAGTGCGGACAGATTCGTGTGGTGGTCAAGTGAGGACAGATTCGTGCATTGGTCAAGTGCAGATTTACAGATTCGTGTAGTGGTCAAATGCGGACATATTTGTGTGGTGGTCAAGTGCGGATCTACAGAGTTGTGCGGAGGTCAAGTGCATATTTACAGATTCGTGTGGTTGTAAAGTGCGGATCTACAGATTCGTGCATTGGTCAAGTGCGGTATTACAGATTCGTGCGGTGGTCAAGTGCAGATATACAGATTTGAGTGGTGGTCAAGTGCGGACAGATTTGTGAGGCGGTCAAATGCGGACAGATTTGTGTGGTGGTCAAGTGCAGATTTACAGATTTGTGTGGTGTCAAGTGCGGACAGATTCTTGCGGTGGTCAAGTGCGGACAGTTGCTTGTGGTGGTCAAGTGAGGACAGATTCGTGTGGTGGTAAAGTGCAGATCTACAGATTCATGTGGTGGTCAAGTGCAGATCTACAGATTCGTGCGGTGGTCAAGTGCAGATTTACAGATTCGTGTAGTGGTCAAGTGCGGACATATTTGTGTGGTGGTCAAGTGCGGATCTACAGAGTTGTGCGGAGGTCAAGTGCAGATTTACAGATTCGTGTGGTGGTAAAGTGTGGATCTACAGATTCGTGCATTGGTCAAGTGCCGTATTACAGATTCGTGCAGTGGTCAAGTGCAGATCTACAGATTCGTGTGGTGGTCAAGTGCGGATCTACAGATTCATGCGGTGGTCAAGTGCGGACAGATTCGTGTAGTGGTCAAGTGCGGAGAGATTTGTGCGGTGGTCAAGTGCGAATCTACAGATTTGTGCGGTGGTCAAGTGCAGATTTACAGATTCATGTGGTGGTAACAGTGCGGAATTACAGATTCGTGTGGTGGTCAAGTGCAGATCTACAGATTCATGTGGTGGTCAAGTGTGGATCTACAGATTCGTACGGTGGTCAAGTGCGGACAGATTCGTGTGGTGGACAAGTGCAGATTTACAGATTGATGTGGTGGTAAAAGTGCGGATCTACAGATTCGTGCATTGGTCAAGTGCGGAATTACAGATTCGTGCAGTGGTCAAGTGCAGATCTACAGATTTGTGCGGTGGTCAAGTGCGGATCTACAGATTTGTGCGGTGGTCAAGTGCGGATTTACAGATTCCTGTGGTGGTCAAGTGTGGATCTACAGATTCCTGCGGTGGTCAAGTGCGGACAGATTCGTGTAGTGGTCAAGTGCGGAGAGATTTGTGCGGTGGTCAAGTGCGAATCTACAGATTTGTGCGGTGGTTAAGTGGAGATTTACAGATTCGTGTGGTGGTAAAAGTGCGGATCTACAGATTCGTGCATTGGTCAAGTGCAGAATTACAGATTCGTGCGGTGGTAAAGTGCAGACAGATTCGTGTAGTTGTCAAGTGCGAACAGATTCGTGCGGTGGTTAAGTGCGGATTTACAGATTCGTGCGGTGGTCAAGTGCGGATCTACAGATTTGTGCAGTGGTCAAGTGAGAATCTACAGATTAGTGCGGTGGTCAAGTGCGGATTTACAGATTCCTGTGGTGGTCAAGTGTGGATCTACAGATTCATGTGGTGGTCAAATGCAGATCTACAGACTTGTGTGGTGGTCAAGTGCAGATCTATAGATTCGTGCGGTGGTCAAGTGCTGATTTACAGATTCGAGTGGTGGTCAAGTGCGGACAGATTTGTGTGGTGGTCAAGTGCGGATCTACAAAATCGTGTGGTGGTCAAGTGCGGACAGATTCGTGCGGTGGTCAAGTGCAGATTTACAGATTCGTGTAGTGGTCAAGTGCGGACATATTTGTGTGGTGGTCAAGTGCGGATCTACAGAGTTGTGCGGAGGTCAAGTGCAGATTTACAGATTCGTGTGGTGGTAAAGTGTGGATCTACAGATTCGTGCATTGGTCAAGTGCCGTATTACAGATTCGTGCAGTGGTCAAGTGCAGATCTACAGATTCGTGTGGTGGTCAAGTGCGGATCTACAGATTCATGCGGTGGTCAAGTGCGGACAGATTCGTGTAGTGGTCAAGTGCGGAGAGATTTGTGCGGTGGTCAAGTGCGAATCTACAGATTTGTGCGGTGGTCAAGTGCAGATTTACAGATTCATGTGGTGGTAACAGTGCGGAATTACAGATTCGTGTGGTGGTCAAGTGCAGATCTACAGATTCATGTGGTGGTCAAGTGTGGATCTACAGATTCGTACGGTGGTCAAGTGCGGACAGATTCGTGTGGTGGACAAGTGCAGATTTACAGATTGATGTGGTGGTAAAAGTGCGGATCTACAGATTCGTGCATTGGTCAAGTGCGGAATTACAGATTCGTGCAGTGGTCAAGTGCAGATCTACAGATTTGTGCGGTGGTCAAGTGCGGATCTACAGATTTGTGCGGTGGTCAAGTGCGGATTTACAGATTCCTGTGGTGGTCAAGTGTGGATCTACAGATTCCTGCGGTGGTCAAGTGCGGACAGATTCGTGTAGTGGTCAAGTGCGGAGAGATTTGTGCGGTGGTCAAGTGCGAATCTACAGATTTGTGCGGTGGTTAAGTGGAGATTTACAGATTCGTGTGGTGGTAAAAGTGCGGATCTACAGATTCGTGCATTGGTCAAGTGCAGAATTACAGATTCGTGCGGTGGTAAAGTGCAGACAGATTCGTGTAGTTGTCAAGTGCGAACAGATTCATGCGGTGGTTAAGTGCGGATTTACAGATTCGTGCGGTGGTCAAGTGCGGATCTACAGATTTGTGCAGTGGTCAAGTGAGAATCTACAGATTAGTGCGGTGGTCAAGTGCGGATTTACAGATTCCTGTGGTGGTCAAGTGTGGATCTACAGATTCATGTGGTGGTCAAATGCAGATCTACAGACTTGTGTGGTGGTCAAGTGCAGATCTATAGATTCGTGCGGTGGTCAAGTGCTGATTTACAGATTCGAGTGGTGGTCAAGTGCGGACAGATTTGTGTGGTGGTCAAGTGCGGATCTACAAAATCGTGTGGTGGTCAAGTGCGGACAGATTCTTGTGGTGGTCAAGTGCGGACAGATTTGTGTGGTGGTCAAGTGAGGACAGATTTGTGTGGTGGTCAAGTGCAGATCTACAGACTTGTGTGGTGGTCAAGTGCAGATCTACAGATTCGTGCGGTGGTCAAGTGCTGATTTACAGATTCGAGTGGTGGTCAAGTGCGGACAGATTTGTGTGGTGGTCAAGTGCGGATCTACAAAATCGTGTGGTGGTCAAGTGCGGACAGATTCTTGCGGTGGTCAAGTGCGGACAGATTTGTGTGGTGGTCAAGTGAGGACAGATTTGTGTGGTGGTCAAGTGCGGATCTACAGATTCGTGCGGTGGTCAAGTGCAGATTTACAGATTCCTGTGGTGGTCAAGTGTGGATCTACATATTCGTGCGGTGGTCAAGTGCAGCCAGATTCGTGTGGTGGTCAAATGCAGATCTACAGACTCGTGTGGTGGTCAAGTGCGGATCTACAGATTCATGTGGTGGTCAAGTGCAGACAGATTCGTGTGGTGGACAAGTGCAGATCTACAGATTCGAGTGGTGGTCAGTGCGGACAGATTTGTGAGGTGGTCAAGTGCAGACAGATTCGTGTAGTGGTCAAGTGCGGACACATTCGAGTGGTGGTCAGTGCGGATCTACAAATTCGTGCGGTGGTCAAGTGCAGACAGATTTGTGTGGTGGTCAAGTGAGGACAGATTTGTGTGGTGGTCAAGTGGGGATCTACAGATTCGTGCGGTGGTCAAGTGCAGATTTACAGATTCCTGTGGTGGTCAAGTGTGGATCTACAGATTCGTGCGGTGGTCAAGTGCGGACAGACTCGTGTGGTGGTCAAATGCAGATCTACAGACTCGTGTGGTGGTCAAGTGCGGATCTACAGATTGGTGCGGTGGTCAAGTGCGGATTTACAGATTTGAGTGGTGGTCAAGTGCGGACAGATTTGTGAGGTGGTCAATTGCAGATCTACAGATGTGCGGACAGATTCGTGTGGTGGACAAGTGCAGATCTACAGATTCGTGCGGTGGTCAGGTGCGGATCTACAGATTCGTTCGGTGGTCAAGTGCAGACAGATTCATGTGGTGGTCAAATGCAAATCTACAGACTTGTGTGGTGGTCAAGTGCAGATCTACAGATTCGTGCGATGGTCAAGTGCGGATTTACAGATTCGAATGGTGTTCAAGTGCGGACAGATTTGTGAGGTGGTCAAGTGCGGACAGATTCAAGTGCGGACCCATTCGTGTGGTGGTCAAGTGCAGATCTACAAAGTGTGTGGTGGTCAAGTGCAGACAGATTCTTGCGGTGGTCAAGTGCGGACAGATTCGTGTGGTGGTCAAGTGAGGACAGATTTGTGTGGTGGTCGAGTGCAGATCTACAGATTCGTGCGGTGGTCAAGTGCAGATTTACAGATTCCTGTGGTGGTCAAGTGTGGATCTACAGATTCGTGCGTCGGTCAAGTGCAGACAGATTCGTGTGGTGGTCAAGTGCGGATCTACAGATTCGTGCGGTGGTTAAGTGCAGATTTACAGATTTGAGTGGTGTTCAAGTGCGGACAGATTTGTGCGGTGGTCAAGTGAGAATCTACAGATTAGTGTGGTGGTCAAGTGCGGATTTACAGATTCCTGTAGTGGTCAAGTGTGGATCTACAGATTCATGCGGTGGTCAAGTGCGGACGGATTCGTGTGGTGGTCAAGTGCAGATCTACAGATTTGTGTGGTGGTCAAGTGCGGATCTACAAAATCGTGTGGTGGTCAAGTGCGGACAGATTCTTGCGGTGGTCAAGTGCGGACAGATTTGTGTGGTGGTCAAGTGCAGATCTACAGATTCGTGCGGTGGTCAAGTGCAGATTTACAGATTCCTGTGGTGGTCAAGTGTGGATCTACATATTCGTGCGGTGGTCAAGTGCAGCCAGATTCGTGTGGTGGTCAAATGCAGATCTACAGACTCGTGTGGTGGTCAAGTGCGGATCTACAGATTCGTGTGGTGGTCAAGTGCAGACAGATTCGTGTGGTGGACAAGTGCAGATCTACAGATTCGAGTGGTGGTCAGTGCGGACAGATTTGTGAGGTGGTCAAGTGCAGACAGATTCGTGTAGTGGTCAAGTGCGGACACATTCGAGTGGTGGTCAGTGCGGATCTACAAATTCGTGCGGTGGTCAAGTGCGGACAGATTTGTGTGGTGGTCAAGTGAGGACAGATTTGTGTGGTGGTCAAGTGCGGATCTACAGATTCGTGCGGTGGTCAAGTGCAGATTTACAGATTCCTGTGGTGGTCAAGTGTGGATCTACAGATTCGTGCGGTAGTCAAGTGCGGACAGATTCGTGTGGTGGTCAAATGCAGATCTACAGACTCGTGTGGTGGTCAAGTGCGGATCTACAGATTGGTGCGGTGGTCAAGTGCGGATTTACAGATTTGAGTGGTGGTCAAGTGCGGACAGATTTGTGAGGTGGTCAATTGCAGATCTACAGATGTGCGGACAGATTCGTGTGGTGGACAAGTGCAGATCTACAGATTCGTGCGGTGGTCAGGTGCGGATCTACAGATTCGTACGGTGGTCAAGTGCGGATTTACAGATTCCTGTGGTGGTCAAGTGTGGATTTACAGATTCGTTCGGTGGTCAAGTGCAGACAGATTCATGTGGTGGTCAAATGCAAATCTACAGACTTGTGTGGTGGTCAAGTGCAGATCTACAGATTCGTGCGATGGTCAAGTGCGGATTTACAGATTCGAATGGTGTTCAAGTGCGGACAGAGGTGGTCAAGTGCGGACAGATTCAAGTGCGGACCCATTCGTGTGGTGGTCAAGTGCGGACCTACAAAGTGTGTGGTGGTCAAGTGCAGACAGATTCTTGCGGTGGTCAAGTGCGGACAGATTCGTGTGGTGGTCAAGTGAGTACAGATTTGTGTGGTGGTCGAGTGCAGATCTACAGATTCGTGCGGTGGTCAAGTGCAGATTTACAGATTCCTGTGGTGGTCAAGTGTGGATCTACAGATTCGTGCGTCGGTCAAGTGCAGACAGATTCTTGTGGTGGTCAAGTGCGGATCTACAGATTCGTGCGGTGGTTAAGTGCAGATTTACAGATTCGAGTGGTGTTCAAGTGCGGACAGATTTGTGAGGTGGTCAAGTGCTGACAGATTTGTGTAGTGGTCAAGTACGGACACATTTATGTGGTGGTCAAGTGCAGATCTACAAATTCGTGTGGTGGTCAAGTGCGGACAGATTCTTGCGGTGGTCAAGTGCGGACAGATTCGTGTGGTAGTCAAGTGAAGACAGATTTGTGTGGTGGTCAGTGCAAATCTACAGACTCGTGTGGTGGTCAAGTACGGACAGATTCGTGTAGTGGTCAAGTGCGAACAGATTTGTGTGGTGGTCAAGTGCGGATCTACAGATTTGTGCGGTGGTCAAGTGCAGGTTTACAGTTTCGTGTGGTGGTTAAGTGCGGATTTACAGATTCGTGCGGTGGTCAAGTGCAGATCTACAGATTCATCAAGTGCGGACAGATTCGTGTGGTGGTCAAGTGCGGACAGATTCATGTGGTGGACAAGTGCAGATCTACAGATTCGTGTGGTGGTCAAGTGCGGATCTACAGATTCGTGCGGTGGTCAAGTGCGGACAGATTCGTGTGGTGGTCAAGTGCGGACAGATTAGTGTTGTGGACAAGTGCAGATCTACAGATTCGTGTTGTGGTCAAGTGCGGATCTACAGATTCGTGCGGTGGTCAAGTGCCGATTTACAGATTCGTGTGGTGGTCAAGTGCGGACAGATTTGTGCGGTGGTCAGTGGTCAAGTGCGAATCTACAGATCCGTGTGGTGGTCAAGTGCGGACAGATTCGTGTGTTGTGGTCAAGTGAAGAGCTACAAAAATGGGGGGGGGGGGGTCAAAACAAAACAAAACAGAATAACAAAAGGCGTTCTTGCAGTTGCACAAACACCCCAAACCACAACATTTTCAAAGAGGTGTTCGGTTGTGCCCGAACACCTATACACTTGGTTTTACAAACAATTTGTCAATTCATGGCGACAGTGTCGAGTTGTCTGATTGTTATAAGGCCGTATCCGAATTGGGGGCTACAGCCACGGCTACGGGCTGGATCACCACGTCATCATGCTTTGCTGAAGTATAAAGGACGTTCTTAGTAAAACCCTTAGCAACAGTCGTAGCCGATAGCTGTAGCCGCCAACTCGGACACGGCCTTACATCCACTTACAATACGAGCTGCCACGGTGGTCTGGAATCCTGGTGAGATTGCGATGCTGTCGTCTTCAGGAAAGGGCATCATGCGAGGGTCGTGAACAACGAGTTTGAACCCCGCAGTTTCGGTTATATCCGGCAAGTACTCATTCTGCTCCACGAACAGCTGCATGGATAAACCTGCACCCAGGAATACCACAAAAGTTGAGTAACCCGATAGACCCCTTGCATTAGCATGGCCGCCATCGCTGAGGTCGGACAATGAAAACATGCACGCGTATACGAGCCGCGCATAACTCTCAGCCAATGATAGGTCTTCGCTAAACCTCAGTGAGGGCGCTGTTTTGAGCTTGTGACGTCATACGCAAGTCTATAATAGCCATTTTGAGATGTGGTTGACACAATTACTACATGTATAACACTATCTGGTTTTGGTAAATTGGTCTGTATACACCCAAATCAAACGTGCACTCCTATAGTGTCCACCATATCTCAAAAAAGCTTAAGACAATTTAAAACTTCATGAATATTTTACGACAATGTACTTGAGCTGGTAAGCTAAGCAGAAAATATTCACCTATACACTTTGCGGTAACACCATGGAATTATCTCGTTTATGAGTTGTGGTTCTGAAATGAACAGGTCGACGTATCGATAAGTATGATCTGGTTGTCTTCGCCTGAGTTATTTTCGACGTCAAGTCCAAATGCTTATTGTAAAGAACAAATTAGCGGGGAACCAGTTACCGATAGTACCATTTATTACATTTAGCTGGTAACCCAATTGACCGTGCTTCCGGGTGATAAGTATACTGTACCATTGCAATTGTGCAAAATCGACTGGGATGCTAGTGTAGTGTTCCTTGATATCTGACATTTTCATATGACGTCACACTCTCAAACAGCGCCCTCAATGAGGCAAAATGAGGCAGAGCATTGGACGCTAGCTGTTCTTGGTGCGTAAAAACGTGCGCGTGACCTCAGCGTACCAGCAGCGTTTCAGGTTATGCAAGGGGTATATTTGTCTTGATTATATGGAATGGAATGACTCTAAAATACATCAGGCTAAAATCTGAAATGTTCCGTTTCACATTATTGTGACTTAGAGGTAAACAATTCGCGTCATTCCTGACTTCAAGTTCCCCCAAATAAGCAGTTCAACTCACCGTCAAGGGGACCTGGTCGGTTTGTAAACAAATCTCCTTTCGAAATGTGGTTGAAGGTGTAACAATTACCATATTTGAAATGGAAGAAAGAGGTGAAGTTTCTGCAAAAGAAAGACAAGCGTAAGCACTAAATAAAGTGAAAAACGTTCATGAATGCAATCGAACGTTAAAGGCACTGAACACGTTTGGAAATTGTCAAAGACCAGTGTTCTTACTAGGTGTATCCCAACATATGCATAAAATAACAAGCCTGTGAAAATTTGGGCTCAATTGGTCATTGAAGTTGCAAGAAAATGATGATGAAAGAAAAAACACCCTTGTTGTACAAATTTGTGTGCTTTCAGATAGGAATAAAAACTTCTTGCAAGAAGTTTTTATTATTTTTGTAAGAAAATACCTCTTTCTCAAAAACTACAGAGGGAGTCGTTTCCTACAATGTCTTATACTATCAACAGCTCTCCGTTGCTTGTTACCAAGTAAGTTTTTATGCTAATATTTGTTTTGAGTCATTACCAAACGTGTACGATACCTTTAAGACAAAACATATCTGGAACATAACATGCGAAAACAAATCTTGATCAGAACTGTATGTCACAGTCACCCTTGGACGGCTGTGTAGTGGAAGACATTTAGCCCTCAACAAAGGTATTGTATTTACAATTTCTTTACATATATTTACAACTGCTGGGGAAACTGCCCCATTTCTGGCTACCATACAATCAATTAATATCAAGTTCTAATGAAATTAATAATTGAACTCAACACCGGCTTAATTCGTTTCAATCCCTTTAAATGCAATAATTATCCTAAAGTTTACAATGATGTATGCGCATAGATTTAACCAATTTCGATTACTGTATCTTAATTCTTGTGACGTCACAACCTAGAATCTAATAAAACCCACAGGTAAGTCTCCCTGGATTATAGTCATATAAAAAACAACCCACTTTTACCACAAATCTGTTCTGACTTCTTAAAACGCTTAGCTTCTTGCGTTTTACATTATTATATTTATACACGATCAACCCAGGCGTCCACGACTTAAAGTCCGTTAAATAAAAAGTTAATCGAAATTACACATAATAACACAATAAATAAAAAGTTATTCGTTGGTTTGGCATCTCGCCTCCAATCCAACTCCCACTCGAAAAGAAATGTCAAAAATATTAATAGGCGAATAAAATTGGCCACCGTGAAAATGTCCAAAGGTTAAACTTGTTCTTCCGGTGCAACTTGTGGTGACGACTAAAGCGTCTTCCTTTGTCGCCCTTTCACAATGACTTAAACATGTAGGCTCCCTACATCAAACTCTCCAGCCTTCCTCGTTCGTCTCAGGACATTGAGCGGCGCTGACATCTCACTCTAAGGGGGTTATCAGCTACTTCCAGGAGGGGGATAGATACCCGCATCATGGCCATCTATAAAATAGTCATTAGAACAAATACAATAATGCCTGATGCTCTCCTTGATTTTGTTAAATACTCAAATCATTTCTTTATCTGATTTCTTATTCCCCAAAAATGGAGAACTACAAATTCAAAGTATTTATACTACAAGGCTTTTGGAATCCAATGCTTCAACAATACAACATGTAATATACACTTCAAAGAACATTTAAGTTTTAGGAATTATGCTTAACTTAAAATACAACAAGTAAATTCAACTTACGATTTTCCTCCTGTTTCCAAATTTAAATTACCGATCTCTGCCGCTTCAGCTCCTTGCCTCCAATCAATTGCTCAAAAACAGCCTGAATAATCTGCTTCTGGTTTGGCAAAAAAATTGCAGCACAGCAACCTCAAAGGTTTTATTTTTTAGCGCGTGAAATATGGGTACTTCACTAAACTCAAAATTCTCTCTCTCTCAAAAATACATGTTCCTCTCTCAAGAACCTATGTGAGTCTGCTGGCACTCCCTAAAACCTTGGTATTCCACAAATTTCATGCAAATTAGCTTAAATCTTTCATTGTACACTATGCATATTCACCTATACCCTGTGTGAGCACACGCATACAAAGGAAAGTAAAGGAGCTCCTGCACCTCTATTCATAAACAAAGTTCCAAGATTAGCATAAGAAGAAGAGTTCACAACCTTTGAGAGGAAAAATACAATTTTATTAGTATATCTGCCCCTGTAAAATAAACATCATACTCATTAGAATGGGCCTAATTCTGACATTGTATGATTACTCTCGGTCAGTCAAACCAGAATTGCCAAGTCTTTTGAAATAAACGGTGGAAACGACATTGCATTAAATACCGGTACACAAGGTTGGCCTATGCGTTTTAACGCTACGAAGCGTGGACCTGAGAACAAAAGAGGTCCACATAATGTATGGACTTGAAACACACAGTATGTGCACTTACACACGTCCACACAGTGTTTTTTTTACAGCGTTAAAGAATAGCATTTTGTGGGGGGGGGGGGGTGAAATTGACATACCTCTTCGCTGCATTTTCAAACATAATGAAAATAAGCATTCCAAGCATGTTATCGACTTAAAAAGCAACAGCAACAACAACAACAACAACAACAACAACAACAACAACAACAACAACAAGAACAACAACAATAACATCATCATCAGCAGCAGCAGCAGCAGCAGCATCAGCAGCAACGACGGCGACGACGATGACGGCGACGGCGACAGCGGCAGCGACAGCAACAACAACAAAGAATCTTACGAGGGTGAGCAGGGGTAACCTTTCCATTTGCAATCCAGTAGCATGGTAGACAGGCTGTGACCCATCTTCTGCCGTTCTTCATCAGTTATGTTGGCAAGCTCCATGATCAGTTTCTGCTCCAGGACGTAACTTGCGTGTCTCTCATGGAAGAAGTTGCCCTTCTCCCGGTCCCTCCAGCTCTTATAACCCTATACACAAATACAAGACAGAAAGATAGGTTAGATCCTGCCAGCTTAAAATACTCAACACAAAATACAAGACAAAATATAGCTTGGATCCTGCCAGCTTGTAAGACTCTACACAAAATTCAAAACAGAATTATAGGTTAGATCTTGCCAGCTTATAATACTCCACATAAAATATAGGTTAGATTCTGCCAGCTTGTAAGACTGTACACAAAATACAACACAAGACAGAAATATAGGTTAGATCCTGCCAGCTTATAATACTCAACACAAAATACAAGACAAAGGTTAGATCCTGCCAGCTTGTAAGACTCTACACAAAATACAATACAAGACAGAAAGATAGGTTAGATTCTGCTCTACACAAAACACGAGACAGAAAGATTTTGAATTAGATTTGAAGCTTTTGTTTTGAGAGGAGATCTGTGTTATATGCGCGGCCTCGAGAATCACAAAATTTTCTATCCACAATCGGACATTTTTAGTTAAAGGGACACACCGGTTACCTGTTTACGTAATTTAGTCATGTAGAATCAAAGACAATTATTTCTTGATGTTTTTTATATTTTTTTAATACAAAAATATCACTTAATTAACGAGAAATGACCGACAAAGGCAAAAGCGGTCAAAGGTCATCGTATACGCTTTACCAGCCGTTGCAAGTGTCAAATTTACGGGATACATGCTATATGCAATGTTGCAAGTAGACTGGTGCTCTGTTTGTGTAAGTGTTTTACTACCACAAGGCATGGGGATCCAGTCCACGTTATCCATCTGAAAGTGTGTATAAACACGGACATGGAACCCGGTCAACTCGCCCCCAGCAAAGACGCCAAATACAAAGTCGCCAACTACAAAGTCGCCCCTAGCAAAGTCGCCCCTCACATACAAACTCGTCCCCTCTCAAAGTCGCCCCTCACAAAGGAATGTAACAAATTGGTATGATTGGACTTCAGGGGGAACAAAAGTTATCTTGAGGGAACAAAATTAGCTATCTTGAGGGAACGAAAGAGGAATTCTGGGGAACAAAATCTCATTGCGAGAGAACTAACGCGTACTTTTAGGGAGCGAAAGCATACTTCGAGTGAATTCAAGTATATTTCGGACAAAAAATTCAAAGTCGTATTATTTTCGAGGAAACGAAAGCTTTTTTTTAGGGATCGAAATCTCCTTTCGAGCTAAAGTATATTTCTTGCGAGCAAAATCATATTTTGAGGAAATGAATGCATATCTTCAGGGAACGTAAGCGTAGTTCTGTGGAACTTAATCGTATTACGGGGAAAAGAAAGCGTGTTAAAGGGAATGTGAACCTATTTTTCTAGAAATAATCTATTTTGTTACCTAGAAAAACACACTGCGTTCACAAAATGAAAAATAATATTTTGTGAGACAAAATTATATTTTCATCGAATTAAATAATATTTTAAGGAAACGAGATGATTTTGTTGGAATTTTGTGTGTCGAGGGATGCAATAGAATGACGTGGGTATAAATAATTAAATGTGTACGTGATGTAACGCTCATCAAACGCTTGCCAATATGCATGGTTTGGTTATCAGCCATTATGAACACAATGCAGCTAGCTCTTTGCCTTGATAAAATATTGAGCACTACTATTAGTGAGCTGTCAAAAGATGGTATATTTCCATACTTTAAAAAAAGTCCAAAAACACCCCTATTTGAAAATAATGGTATAACCCTCCCATATACCTGGTGATTATTTGTATACATTCCATGCAGCCTCTAAGGACCCACCTATCCATAACCTTTAAAGAAAATAATTTTCTAAAGGCCTATGCTGTTTCACAGTAACGCGGCCTTGAAAATAGGCAAATTTCACTATTCCAAAATCGAACAAAATGGCCCAAGGTCCATCAAGTGTAAAAGTATGAAGAAAATCCATGATTTGCCTTGGCCAACATTATACAAAATATTTGATATTTACAGTCCCTTACAGTAGGGGATCTGATATAAATGCAGTAATTCATGCCAGTGTCCATTAATAGTTTTGATCCAGAGCCATCCTCTCCCATTATAAAAGTAGCAATTATAATGTTAACAAAAAGAGTGACATAGTACATTTTTAAGGGCCTTTCTGGCAGGCAATATACCACACTGCTCATAAATGGGAAATTAGGGGATCTGATATAAATGCAGTAATTCATGCCAGTGTCCATTAATAGTTTTGATCCAGAGCCATCCTCTCCCATTATAAAAGTAGCAATTATAATGTTAACAAAAAGAGTGACATAGTACATTTTTAAGGGCCTTTCTGGCAGGCAATATACCACACTGCTCATAAATGGGAAATTAGGGGATCTGATATAAATGCAGTAATTCATGCCAGTGTCCATTAATAGTTTTGATCCAGAGCCATCCTCTCCCATTATAAAAGTAGCAATTATAATGTAAACAAAAAGAGTGACATTGTACATTTTTAAGGGCCTTTCTGGCAGGCAATATACCACACTGCTCATAAATGGGAAATTTAAAATTTGGAGTCACAATTTCCACTTAATTCAAGAGTTATACAAGTAACAGCTGTACAAGTTTTGAGATGTGTTCCCTTTCTTCACATCAAAAATAATAAGACCGGAACACAGTCATATATTGTTCAAAAAGCTTACAAATTTGTCAGTTATGAAGATTCTCTCCGTGTGAGAATCATGTATTGAAAAGCAAGCTTTTAAAAAACTTAAGAGGCCTTATGTACAGTTCTTAGAAGGGGGAGCAGGACGGATAGGAGGGAGGGTGTGAGAAAGAAGGAGACTTGCCTAGGCACTGTTCTGCCCAATTAGTCTTTAGCGAATTAGCGATGTGTTAACGGTGGTGCGGCAAATTTGAAACTATTTCCGGCGGTAGCCAGCAATAGATAAATGGGCAGAGAGGCGTTGTGAAATTTAAAGCACATGGTTTTGGTATGGTCTCTGGTATTAAGCCAATAGACACAATCGGCGACTCCAGCTAGCGGTGGTCACGTGACGTATAGTGGGTACAGAATCATAACAAACCCTCGCGCGCAGTGTTTAACCACGGGGAGCTCAATGGGATTGTCGTAGTTTTCCGGCAGGTTGCTTGAAAACATCGAAGAAAAGCTCTGTTTTAACCATCACCTACTGACTTTTTAACCTACCAACTTGAACAATACACGAACTTGGTTATGTTCAGAGACCTCACCGGAGCCATGGGACATAGTTACAGCACAACGATTCCCTATACCGATTGCTTTTTCTCATTGGCTACCGCCGTAAATAGTTATATTTAGTCCCGCACTCCCATCAACACATCATTATTTTTCGGTTTTTCTTTGCCCCTTCCTCTGTTTTTTCTCTTCTCCCCCCGCCCCTTTCTAAAAAGTACACTTGTCGCATCAAACTTTTTTTTTTTTAAAGCTTACACTTCATTATGATTCTCACTCGTTACGGGGAGAATCTACATATAAATCGTAACACATTATAAGCCTTTTGAACACATTGAGTGCGTATAAACCGGTCTCGACTAACTATTTTCTTTGTATGTCCACTAAAAATCCCTCATAAAATATGATGCCTTTATCGAATATCATACACAAAAATTCGTGGCTACATGATGATCTCATCCTCTGATTTGCTTGAACACAGCTACATGTATGATTTCACTCTTCCCTTTATAAACAAAACTTCCAGGAATGTTTGTGTGCCACTGTTTTTCGGAGCTTTACTAAACCATTTCGACAACGTTGAAAATTGCAAAACTGGCCACACTTCCGTCTTTGATGGCAGATTTTGGCGCTATATAAGTGTACGTTTAATTATTATTAATATTACATTACTTCAAATGGATTTAGAAAAGTTAAAATCGTGTTGCAACTTGCAACCAACAAATGCAACATAAATCATGACCCCTTACAGCAGTGGCACTCGGATGCTGCCATGTTTTTCCATACACACCGCGCTGTTTGTTTACATTGTATACCCACTATAAGTCACGTGACGCCGGTCGCCGATTGTGTCTATTCCTATATGACTGTTTGGATGTTGTTTTGGTGGGAGACAATGATCTCTGTCTTTTGAAAAGTCAATAGGCGATGGTTCAAACAGACCTTTTCTTTGATGCTTGCGTGCAACCTCACAGAGGAAAAGGGGTGTTTAATTTGGGGGAGGGTGTTTGGGATAGGGGAAGAGATGTTAGAACTTACTTAAAAGAACATTTTTCCGGTGATAATATGTTGAGCCACTTTTGTTTTTTCCTTTAATGGAAAGGCTCAAAAACATATTTTCTGGGCGTTTTATAAGCTGCACTTCATCAGTCACCATCTTCAGCTTTTACATCCTTTTTACGATTATTTTTTGAAACGAAGTGTGATCCCGTCTTACTTTTGTAGGCACAGAGGTCATTCAGACACAGTACTAAAGTCGGTTTTAAGGCAGTTTTAACTCATTCGGGTTTAACTTTGTGTGTCTGAACGCTCTTAAAACTTAACCGAATCGGGTTGAACCCGAATGAGTTAAATCGGTCGGCGAGGGTGGTTTAACGCTAAACCACTTTAGGTTTATCTTTTAGCACGGTGTGTGGACAGAATAAAAATGACCACATCCGGTATAACTCACAACAGATGACCGCCACAAATGATATGCCAACGCACGCCTCAACGAACACGTATCGAAATGAAAGAAAGCGTGCGTCTTTCGTTCGGGTTATTTTCGTCTTACTCTCCCGTAATTTAGGTCCGTTTTCACCAAAATCTCTCTGAATACGATCGTGTATAAATTTGTAACAACGCTTTACATTTTCAGCCATGTCAGTTGATTCCTGCTTGAAAATCAACACGTCAATAAACGAAATGACCGGACGGTGAATTGAGAAGTATCAAGAATTTTACAGATAACGAAAAATGCATCAATCTCCCGATATCAATATCCCAAGACGTATAAAAACTCCCAGATTGCCATTTTCCCCTATTAAAACATTTAGCTCAGAAATTAGTTTTCTTTGTTTGTTTATAACTTGTGTAATCTCAACTTGATTCGCCAACAGAGGTGGTACAAATCTATGGTGGCCCTGAAGGGACATCAAACATATATATTTACGTGAATATTTACGAAATATGAATATTTTTGCCCCAATTCGCAAATATTCACGTAAATATTTACGTGAATATTCACGATTTGTGCCCCAATCGCAAATATTGACGTGAATATTTGCGATTTGTGCATCCAATCGCAAATATTGACGTCAATATTTGCGATTTTTGCACCCAATCGCAAATATTGACGAGAATATTTACGTAAATATTGACGGTTTGTGCCCAAGTCGCAAACCCAGTCATCCGTGAACCGTGAATATTTAATTGGGCTTTTTAGCAACCTACTGCCAGACTGAAGCTAGCCGCGTATTGGGCCAGAATTTCCATCCGCGGATTCCGGTGGTAACATTTCTGTCTCCCCATAAATTCTTTTTAATTTGAGCGAATTAATCTTATTCTACCTTCAAGTATGCTCAGTGACATATGTTTTTTCAGAATTCTGAAAACAATGATACCATTGAAAAGAATTAAGGTAAGGGGGAGACAGAAATGTTACCGCCTTAAACTGCTTGTGATTTTCCTGAATAAGCGGCTGGCCGGCCCCGGAATCCGCGGATTGAAGTTTGATTTGAGCGAATTTTGTTTACAATCTTTCTTTATTAGTATAATTGTTTTCAAAAATCTGAAAAAAACTAACAAAGGTCAATTAAAGAATAGCAAGATCAAAGGTAGGATGATATTAAAAATAGGTGTGAGGGACCTGTGGAAAAAAAGGTTACTACATGAGATATTTATAGTAAGAAATTTATAAAAAACAACTTATTGACAGACAAAAAATGTGTTTATTTACACTTTATTTACACAACACATGAGTTATCAGGCAGGAGTGAAGTGGAGGGTAATGGGAAGTTATTTAACACCGGTGTTTATGTTTAGTCCAAAGGGTTGGACTGTCTTGAGTTGGTGAATCCAGTGTGATTCTCTATGCTTGCGGTGTGTGTCATCACCATTGCAAGCTTCAATCACCAGAAGTTCAACATCCTTGACACTATGATTGGGGCTGTTGAAGTGGATAGAGACTGGGTACAGTTTCTTGGTCTTTATGGAAGAGACATGATTCGCAAAGCGAAGACTGAGTTTGGTCTTAGTCTCTCCCACATATTGTAGCCCACATCTCTTACATGATATGACATAGACTACATTAGGTGTGCTACATTGGGAGTCTGTCTTGATGTTCTATGAAGAGCCAGTGATATAACTCTTTACCTTAAGTGAGGGCTTGATGTACAGACACGTTCTACATTTGGAACGGGTACATTTGTGACAGCCCAGTATTTCTGTTGAGGGTTCGGTTCGGACTGTACCTGGGGGAAGTTTGGCCCTGACTAGGATGTCACCCAGGTTCTTAGGACGGCGGAATGCAACCATGGGGACCTCAGGGATTGCTGAGTGTAACCTGTTGGAGGAGTGAAGGATGGTCATGTTATTATTGAGGATTGAGGAAAGTTTAGGTAGTTCGGGGTGGAAGGTGGTGACCAAGGCGACTCTATTGGTAGGAGCTTTTTTAGCTCCCGTGTTAGTCAACAGAGTATGACGAGGTACGTTGAGAGCCCTGTTGATTACAAGTTGGACCCTGCGTTCCCTGTGGCCCCTAGATACAAGGTGTTTCCTTAGCTCTGATGAGCGCCTCTTGTACAGGGTATCTGTGGAACAGATACGTCTGATACGTAAGGCCTGACTGTAAGCAATTGCCTTCTTACAGTGACTAGGGTGGCAACTGTTGGAGAGAAGGTACTGGTGGGTGTCGGTGGGTTTACTGTAAACATCCGTGACAATGCCATTAGGGGATTTGGTTATGGTAACATCTAGAAAATTCACACTTGTGAGAGAGTATTCGGTAGTGAACTTTATGGTGGGGTGAAATGAGTTTATATGGTCAATAAACTCATCCAAGCTGTCCTTGCCACCACACCAGATGGAGAAAATATCATCAATAAATCTCCACCAAACTAGTGGGCGGTTTGGGGCAGAGGACAGGAGTCTGTCCTCCAACTGAGACATGAATAAGTTAGCATATGAGGGTGCCATTTTGGTACCCATGGCAGTACCCTGTACCTGTAGATATATATATATATATATATATATAGAATAGGGTAGATGGCCTTAGCTTTCGATCCAGACCGGACCTTCTTCAGAGGCATAAAACAAGTACAAACAAACACATATCCATTTATAGAAAAAGAGAGGGGAAAGGGATTAAGGGAAGGATCCAGAAAGAAGCGGGAAAATTATAGCCAATCAAAGTTTCTATTTCAGAAACAATTGGTGGCTATGAACCAATAGGAGTAAAGTGGTGAGGACAAAGGATGTATAGTATGAAAGGATGGATTACTGGACCATAAAAGTGGTAAATGCATTGTTCGATAACAATATATATATGTTTGATGTCCCTTCAGGGCCACCATACAAATCTCTTCCTAGAGCGGCGTTTCCACCAAAGCAGGGGGGGGGGGAGGAAGGGGTATTGCGCAAGAAATTGCAATTGCGGTTTGGGTACACTCTATTTTAAAAAGAGGTGAAGACCATTTAAAAAGAAAAAGAAAACCATGTATACCGTTAAAATTTTCTCTTTAACAGCACTGAAAACATAACAGTATATATTGTAAGAGCATTTTCAATTGTTAAGGTGGTTGTTTTAATGTAAAATGCGTAAAAATATTACCGACAATTTTCCGTTGGTTTATTGCAGCACCTAACGTGTATGAATGGGTCCAGGTGGGAATTTCATTAAAAACGTCTCCCCTAAAATGGCTACAAATTTCGACAAAATATGAAAATTCATATCGTTCATCTTCTGATTTGTTTCGCTGAACGTAATATTTAAGGATAGATCTTTTATTTCTGAAAGTTTAAACAAAATCCCTCGGTACATCCTCTAAATATTTCACGATTTTTAGAATGTTTTTTGAGAAAATGGTTTCTGCTATACTTGGTTTGCGTGCAAACGATCGTCCGTCAAACGGATGTCAACTGACGGGAACATTTGCCGAAGCTAATATTAATTATGAGGCAAAGTACACATCTTAAACCGATATGTAATACGTTAAATGTTGTTATTAAATTATTAAATTATTAAATTACTGAAGCAGTTGGTAACGCAAAAAAAAGCATTCACGAATGTTCTCTACTGTAAAGATTTGGTGAATTTACAAGATTTGAAGATAACAATACCCTCTGATAAAATGGACTCGCCCAAGCTTTTCAACGGCACGCGTGTAATTCAAATCTTGTACGATAGGCTACATGTACATCCATACACATAGGGAATGTGTATACCCTGTGTATGTACGTGTACTAGGCCGTGTTTTGTTGTGGAGCTTCGACCAGTCCATGCACGTCGCGAGAGTCGAATGAGACTATATTTTCAACGTAGGTGGCGCGTTGGTGGCGTTACCCCTTCCGCCCCCCCCCCCTGCACCAAAGAAAATTTTAAGTCAGACAGATTATAGACAAACTGTTGACTTTTATTTTGTTTAAGAAATTGCAATGTTCTTTTAAGGAAGTTCTAACATCTCTTTCCCCATCCCAAACACCACCCACCCCCAACTTCGTCCTCTTTCTAAAAACATCCATTTTCTTCTGTGAGGTTGCATGCAGATATCAAAGATAAGGTCTGTTTTAACCATCGCCTATTGACTTTTCAAAAACAGAGACCATTGTCTCCCACCAAACAACATCCAAACAGTCATAATATGATGGTTTATTACCAGAGGCCATACCAAAACCATGTGCTTTAAATTTCACAACGCCGCGTCTGCCCATTTATCTTTTGATGGCTACCGCTGGAAATAGTGTTTCAAATTTTCCGCACTACCGTAACCACATCGCTAATTCGCTAAAGACTAATTGGGCAGAACAGTGCCGAGGAACCCAGTCTTCGTCTGTCTCACACCCTCCCTCCTATCCGGCCTGCTCCCCCCACCTACACTTCTTTCTTCCCGTGGCTTTGCTCTTTTGTAAAGAACTGTACATGACGCATCATACTTTTTGTTAAAGCTTGCCCTTCAACACATGATTGTTCTCACTCGTCACGGAGAGAATCTTCATAACTGACAAATTTGTAAGCCTTTTGAACATTAGAGTGCGTTCCGGTCTTTTTATTTTTCCTTGCAAGTCCATTATTAAAATCATTTTTTATGATGCTTATAATATCGAATACCATCAAAATGTTCCATTTCGCGAGGCAAAGCCAAGTATTAAAATGGAGCAGTCCAGATTTTATAACTCTTGATTAAAATGTGGAAATTGTGACTCAAAATGTAAAATGGATATGACCAGTCTATTATCTTGCCTGCCAGAAAGGCCCTGGAATGTACAAGGTCACTCCTTTTGTAAACAAAGGTTACATGGTCAATATAAAACTGTAACTAAACTCACCTCAGTTGTAACAGTCGCAGTGGTGGCTGTATTTTCTTGGGATCCAGTGGAGATACCCGCTCCTCCAGATGATTGGGTCTCAGATACCGCAGTGGTGGGGCCGTCATCACCGCCCCCCTGCACGCCAGACTGCTGACTGGTAGGCACGTCTTGTGGGGCCCATGCTTGCACACCCTCTGCCTGCTGCTCACCACTCCCCAAAGCCTGATTGGGGGGCGTTGGTGGGGCAAAGTTAACGTCAAAGTTTGTTCGAAACTCTTCGCTGGCCTCGAAAAGCTTGGAACTCAACACCGGGTTGTAGTTGCAAATGGTCACGGCGGGAAAATGAAGTGACCTGTTGAATCTGACGTCCAGACTGACCGTGTAGTTGAACTTTAAGTATGTTTTGGAAAGCTCAACTACCTGATAGGTCAGAGCAGTGACACTGCCTAAGAAGAGCAGCGACCAAATCGTCTTGGACAGCATACTCTTGGAACGTTGGACATTCGGCAGCCCGTGGGCCGAGCTGGTCGACATCAAATAGTCCAAGGCCCCGCTAAAAGTCTCCTTACTAGCTTCACCCATTTTGATCCAGTTAAGTCTTCAAATCTAGGTTTTAGAAAGTATTTCACCTATGCGATGTATTGTCTATAATGCCACCAGCGTCGTGATTCAGAGAAATCGTTCAGCTGAACCGCTCGTTGCTGAAGCAGTCAAAATACTGAATTGAATAACACCGATTAGAGCTTCAGCTTTCAAACCTCACCCCCTCTCATGTGGATAAAAGACGGACACGGACAGTGACTTGTTGCACAGCGCATGCGCCGAGACTTCACCAACTAATGCAGTCTCTTCGTGCTTGGCAATGCAATGGGTTATTAACAATCTGTGGAAGGTTCCATTTAGGTGATTAGTACGAGTAGATATATAGACTATACGCTGTAAAATACTATATTTTATCATCGGATTGAACATTTTTTGGGTAATAGTGCAACATTGTTGAAAGAATTGTTGGCTTTCATTGGGTCTACTTTTTCAGAGCGGAATATCAGATGCTGAGTGTAGTGTGTGAAATTGTGCATAATCTAAAGGAATTAATATAATTTGGTGTGTAACAAAGGAATTTGGTTTGTCAGGGTTTTTTTCTAAGACAAATCACTGCCTTCTAAATGCATATTAACTTAAAAATCCATTCTGAAATAAGCAACATATGCATAAATAAATTTGATATGTGAATAATTGGATTTTGTTACCTGCACACCGCTAAAACAATCTACTAACCCGGATTAAAATATTGTTATCCGTCAGAAGCAGCGCAGATTGAAGACGTAGGAATTTGTTTGTAAGCACGCCCTCTGTCGTTTGTCAAGGCCTACGAAAAGTCATGATGTCCCGTGTTTTGTTTGAGGTTGCGCACCACATTCATAGGTCCCCGATCAATAATAAATTCCAAGGCGCTGGGATTGGCTGAGGTGTGCACATGCGCATTGTACCATCCCCCTGACAGAATAACCCCCGGTCACCTCAGACTTTGCCTTGTACTAAAAATAGGGCTCGACCGCAACATTCTTATTGCAGTATAAAAGACCCTTTACATTCAAAGATCATTTACATTCAATCCACGGCGCCTCCATGCATTACCATGTGTGTACATGTTGTGATTGTGTGCATTGCGATCAGAAGTACAATCGTTCCAATCATGCATCACTACAACTGGAACAAGAATTTGTACAAGCATAAGCATCACAACCCATCCCAGCGGTCATGGTACCGGCGGGGCCGAGCGATAACCTGCTTGCATTGTCAAGACACACATAAAGATAAGCAACGAATTTCACTTAGCCACAGTAAATACCATAATTTTAATGTTACATCTGTCACTTCTTGACCTACACAAATAAACTTAACACACACACAATTTATGATCAAGCAATTAGTAAGTCTATCCATTAAAATAATCACTGTAAAGGATTAAAGAGCAAACATAATAGATTTGTTTGTATCCACTAAACACAATGCATTTACGTTTTAAAATTGTTAAAAGAGTTATATAAAATTAATCTTGTTTAGAATGTTTTCGCATCATTATAAGGTCAACATTTTGTTCAATTTATCGGTTGTTGTTTATTCGCACCACGAACCGACGTATCAGGTATTATTTTGGGGGTTTTTTTTTTGAGAAAAGAAACCAGCGAGAAAAAGTTGGTGATGCATTTTCACCATGCATTCTTCGGTTATTTTCTACTACTTACAATTTATTGATGAAATTGAATGGTTGACCAGCCTCTGGCTACTGGCTTTCACGAAATTATAAATGGTCTTATTTGACCGGTGAATGCTAAACTGTTGAAATTGAATTGCTCCTTTTGACGGTTGAAGGCTGGTGCGACGGAGCATTCATTTTCAAACGTAACTGAATGAGCGAGGTGTTATAAAATGAATTTTTGTTGAAATAGGTAGGGAAAAAACTATAATTAAAGTAAGTATAACTTTCTCCGGTCATTTCGGCAAAAAATCAGCCTGCTTCACTCTCATACAAAGAGATTTTGCCTCTTCAGTTGAACCGTCATTTAATTTCACTTTAAGGCATCATGTGAATTTAAATGATAATAATATACGAGACATTATATTGCGCATCATGCAGGAGCCTCTATGCGCAACAAAAAACATGAAACAATGAAATGACATTTATAAAGCAATATGTTACAAAAATATAGATCCAAACAAATGAGTCTTTAAAAGTGCCTTGAAAATCTGAAGAGAGTCAGCTTGGCGAAAATGAAGAGGTAAGTGGTTCCATAACGAAGGTGCAATGAAGTTGAAGGCTCTTTGACAATAGAATTTAGTGGGAAAAATAGTGTGAGTCAGGATTGGCCAGCAGAACGAAGAGGACGAACATGAATATATTTATGGAGAAGATAACAAGGGAATTCGTATAGCAATATGTTCAATTAAACTTTAGAGTCGTTCTTTTTAGTGCGAACTCGCCATTCAGTTTAAGCAACGGGATTTTCTGCGAAAAATGTTGCAAATTTGAATGCTGTTCGAGTGAATTGTTAATTGAATGTTATTTTGGTTTTAATCACACGACACAAAAGAGCAATTGCTTACAATAAGTGAAATTGAATGACTGAATGAGGAGCTTTCAATTTCGGACGAAAAATTACCGGGAAAGCCTATAGTTTTTTGCTGGATTTAAGAGATTTCGTTTTAGAGATTTTTGGAGTAGGAGGTACACGTCACTTTAAATTGTATTTGTATTTTTATACACAACTCAAACTGACGTCCCATGCTTTGTGGCGTACCTGTTGTGCGCAAGTGTAAAACAAGAAAACTGCCCGGATACGTCAGTTCGTAAAACGATGTTTTTTGTTTGTTTGGAATAAAGTGCATGCGATGCACGCGGGTAGAATCATAATTCTTAGTGCTGGAAAGGGCCGACCTACACACTGTTAATTTGCATAATTAATTTAAGAGGGGCTCCAGGATGTTTGGAAATATTTAGCTTTTACATTTTTCCAATAAATGGAGTCCCCAAGAAATAAAACGAATTAGTATGAGTCCCTTACCTCACGCTAAAACAGGGTAAAAATGTCTTTTCCTCGAAACACTCCCAGCCTGAAATCTAAAAACGCGAGGTCAAACAACCAACGACGAGGAACTCATGACGTCACTGGCGTCTTGTTAGTTTGGACCTGCCTACCCGAATGCACTGAGCTAACGCAAATACACCACCAAACTTCACCATTTGCAATCAATATGACCGTAAATGTGACTTTTTATAGGACGATCCAACAGGCAAATAATCAGCAAGCCAATTTACAACGGATTTATGATTTGGGGGTTTTCGTTGTTTGAGAGGCGAGGCGATTCCGCAGCTCTGCTTGATTTTCAGTACATCGATCTACACGTCAAGTTCAACCCTAACATACACACGGCAATTCCCGCGAAAAACAACAACGCAGACCGCGGCATTATCACCGGGGAGACCCCTATTCACAACGCACAATCAAGCAGTCGCGTGTTTATACACTTAACGTTTCTGCGCATGCTCGGGAAAACGGTTATTCCCATGACATTGCAATAATCATCGCTGGTGTGCACACGTTCTAACCGTGGACAGCACTGGTCCGCACGCTCATGGTCTGCGGAGCTAGTTAAGTTCCGTGGAAATTTTAGCTTGTTTATACTCATATAGCGAAAAAACACCCAACGTAAGCTTCATTTTACAGTTACACAATTTATGATACTCTGGATGGACAGAAAGAGTATTTTACTGTATGATGTAAGTTTGGTTTCTTCTTGATTTTGTTTTTCCAAGCAAGGAGACATTTATGTGTGTGTTTATAATGCTAACCGTGAGTTTTTAGCCGACAAGGACGTCAAGGGGTCAATGCATATCATTATCATAGATAAACAGTTTTTGACTTTCGGCTGAAAAAGCCGCGCGGAGAGGTGCATATTTGACTTGAATTCTTTATTACTAAATGCAAATTTTAAGTGTAAAATGGTTATTAACCAGTATCTACGATGTCTATTCGACCATAAAAAGGTTATAACTCAAATATTGAGAGCATCCTAGAGCCGCTCTTCAAATATAACTCTACCAAGCTAACTCTTGTTCTCATCTTATGTTGCAGTTAACCTCCTTACGTCCCTTGTTCGCTGTTACATTGTGTCTTGTTTATTACAGGTTGTTTGTTACAGGTTCAACTGCTTCTGTTACACTATAGTACAGGTATACCTGTTTAATAATGTGTGTTGTGTTGTCATTTGAAACTAGACTCGAGAAAGACTCTGCTAGATGGGTAGAAATATTCTTCTCATTTCCTGTTCATCCTGTTATTTAAACCCTGGAAAGCGCCTCCTACATTTCGCGCACATTGACTCGGTGCTTGGGGATTGCAGTCCCCATTATGTTCTTGCATATCATAATTGAGTTCAGAATGTGGATACTAATGACTTTCTTTATGCTTTTTCTAACTTTCTATGGATGTTATAACTATCCTGAGGAGATGTAGATATTATTTATTTAATTTTGGAAGAAAATATTGTTCACACTTAATTAACCATAAATACTGTATAGGGACAGCGATCCCCAAGACAGGCGCTGATGGACTAACCAGCTGGTTTTTCCCTGACCCCAGGCTAAATTGGGCGGCAATGTCTGCAGTTCAACCTTGAGGTGTTGACAGATGCCCCATTACAGGATAAACTGAAATTGCAAGTCCAGTGTTTTTTTTCCAGGGGTGGCAGATTAAAAACCAATTGGTTGGGGACAGCTGTTTCCATGGTGACTTAATCGAGAGTTAACACTAATATTTTTGTGCTGTTTGGTGTATAAATACAAAAAATAGTAAGTGGCCTGACGTTTCGACCCCAGTAGAGTTTTTCTCGAAGGCTAAAATGACAACACAACACAACACACATAAACAGGTCTACAATTGTAACAGAAGCAGTGAAGTGGAAATTTACATGAATAGAGGTAGAGGCACTTGACTGCTTCTGTTACACTTGTATATCTGTTTATGTGTGTTGTGTTATCATTTAGCTTTTGAGAAAGACTCTGCTAGGGTCGGAACGTCAAGCATTAACTATGTTTTGCATTTATACCATAGCCTTTTAGTTGGGGAAGCAGTTTGCAACAGCTAATTCTATTTTCTCAAGTTTTCATATAATATGTCAAATTGTAGATTGTTAAGCAGGCCTACAATATTAAAATAAATATAAGGTAAAAGTGTAAAACTTATTTTTTTCAAGATTCAAATACAACGGTCCGTGGCGTGACTGCCGATGGTTCCTCCTTTTCGGTCAGAGAGTCTGTACAAGTAAAAATGTCTTGTCAAACAACGATCAGTTGGGTTTACACTTTCATCTCACATCTTCAAATCGTAAATAATATTATATTATAATTATTACTACAACATATACAATTATATAATAATTCACCTTTCATGTACAAGATTGACTTGCCAAGTCAAACACGTAGGAACGAAAGTATACAAAACGTCTCTGACGAATATAGTGCTTTTCACACCCGTAGGTCGTCCCAAAACACTCACTATTTGTTTATATGCAGAGCTGTGTTTTGAATTTTTAAGACTCATCTGCCATGAATATTTATACATGTAGCACTTTGTAACGGTTTACAAGGTGCTGTGGCGCAAACTTAATGTAGTCAACCATGTCAAAAACGAGGCGAACCCCGTCTTCTTTTACGTGCATTACACAACACACAGGACCTACGGCTTCACGTCCAATCTGAAGGACGAAGCCACAATGGTCAAGCGTCTTGCTTAAGGACACAAGAGTGTCAAGACTGGGACTCGAACCTAAACTGATCAGAAACAGAGCTTGAGTCTGGTGCGCTTGACGACTCGGTCACGATACGCCACAGAATTGTTGCATACGCTCGCTTTCACAGAGCACTAAGATTCATCTTGAGATGAGTTGTCAGATTGCAATTCGTTAATAGAAGTAGGCCTATCCGTCGATTTTTTAAAATCCACTTTAATTTACATAAATGGGTACCAGGCTTTTTCCCCCTAAAGGCACGATCGTGTACTAACCATATAACTCTTAATAAAATTTCCCTTAAACTTTAAACAAAATATTGGAGAATCCACAAATTTTCAAAGATTTAAAAAGGTTCAAATAATGTTCTCTCAACCCCCCCCCAAAAAAAAAGAAAGAGAAAAAAATCCCAATCAACAAACAAACAAACCCCCAAAACCGCGTCTTTATTAACACAAACAGCAGAATTTTATTGTCACACTGGATAGTAATTTACTAAGTAATCGCCACAAACTTGTCTCTGTAAGATCCATATTTCTGCCTTGACCCAATGCCAGTCACTTTGGCTCCTTCAGCAAGCTCGGCACCTTGCAAACTCGGCACAAGCACAAATACAAACTCGGCACCCAGTCCAAAACCATCGACGTGAATTACTGCTAGTGTTTTTTACAATTGCAAACCATTTTCTCATTGGCCGACCTTACAAGATGGTGCTTTATTTACTTCAAGAAAACCGAAGGGCGTCAGTTCTAAGATTATACACAAATTCGTGTCCAGCCATTTTTAAATACAAAACAATATAAGACTCTTTATTAGAAAGACAACGAAAATAATATATTATTCGGTTAGATTTAATCTAATCAGATTATAAAAGATAAGTGTTAATATGATTGATTTAGAGGTTCTCCAATGAAACCCCGCCGTGGTTATCCACCGGGAATATCTTGAGTGTCTTGACGGGTGTACAAGTTGTTTTTCTCCGGCGTCCCACCTTGGCGAAACAAATCCTGAAGAGCAAGCCACAGGTCTCCACAAACTCAAACACTGTCAGGACGGACAGACCGAGCCAGAGTCCAAGCTGACCGCCGATGTCGCTTACCAAATTTACAAACTGTGGAAAAAGAATATTCACATAAAAATGTTCTTGGTTTAATCGGTGTGGCAGGAGATTCTGTCCCCCATACGGCGGATTGTGTAAAAAAAAACATTATGATGGCGCCCTCTTTTGAACAACTTCCTTCAGCCCACGCAATCTTGAAAAATCTATCCTTGTGGAGCATTCTTTTGTTTTTTCCTTTGTCCCTGCACTTAACAGTTTCCCCAAAGACTCTGTACACACAATTTCTTGTGGAGCACCCAGGTCTTTAGAATTCTTTGCCTTGTACTAAAAATAGGGCTCGATCGCAACATTACTCTGGAGCCTATAACATGCTTGTAATGTGATTGTGCGTATTGCGCCGATCAGCACAATCGTTCCCATCATGCCTCACTATATATCCTAAACAAAAATAATGTGTACAAGCTCAGCAGCCCAGAGCCCGACTGACGTCACACTTTGAGGCTCGCAAATAACGCCAGATACCAGCCTTGAGCAACTGGCTTCGCATCCATTCACACGACAGAGATTCGTAATCACACACCTTGTACATACACATTATTACATTGTGTATAAACAACATTTAACATACAAACATTATGTACACGCGCGCAGCGCAGCAGACGATCAAAAAAGTTCTTGCTGATGGTGTAGCTGACAAACATGTCACTTCGAAGCGGACCAATCATAAAACAGATATGGACAGCTTACGTCACAGCCCGTTTATCCAATGAAATAATTGTATCCAATGAAATCATTGGTTCTGTAAAACCACCAGTGCCTGTCTTTATCCTTGCAGATAAAGACAGGGGACCAGTCTAAGCAGCCCATCCCAGCGGTCTCGTGGATGAGTTATGGTTGGAGGGCCACTGTATTTAGAATAAACTCGAATTACATCCCTTCCCATCCCATTGTGATCCGCACCTGCTACAATCTGTCAGTAAACCAAGTTCTGTCGACTCTACCAAACTTGCAACTCATACTCAGTAAATAGAAACGGTGTGTTGTATAAATCAGCAAAACAAATACTGCCAATAGGCAATTATTTGAATTGACAAGGCCCGACAAGAATGGTCCGCAATTGGGCGATCAGACTTTGGAATGCGGGAGATTGATTTTTTTCAAATAATAGCAATGTTGCATCAGTTGTGTACATGGAAAAGTGAATCGGACTTTTTGGGGGACCTCCCTTTCTCATGTACAATACAAAACGGTCTGGCTGGTAATTCATTTTAAAAAGTCTTTTGAGAATTAGAAATAGCTTGGGGCAACCACGAGCCCTCTTCGGGTTAATGAGTCGGCTAATTAAACGGAAAAATACAGCAATACTTTTGAATAATTAACGACCGTGAGATGTGACCAGATGGATCAGCAGTTATACCCGGCCCTGGCTATAATTACCCGACTAATGCCTTTGAGTGTTTGGCACCTGTACCCAGATTATGGTTTTAAACACAGAGGGTTACACCCCTATGTTCCGACACCCCTATGTTCCGACACCCCTATGTCCCGACATCCCTGTCCCGACACCAAGGGCGTCGATGGGTGGGGGACGGGGGGGACATGTCCCCCCACTTTTTAGACTGGGGGGGGGACAGCATATCAGATGTCCCCCCACTTTTTGAATGACTGTTTCATTAGAAATATGGAATAAAATGTAAAAATATACATCATTTTCTTGATTTCATATTATTAAAATTTGTGTTCAAATAAAAGCTTGGGCGAGTCAATCTTATAAGAGGGTAATGTTATCTTCAAATCTTGTAAATTCACCATATCTTTACACTATAGAGAACATTCGTAAATGGTGTTTTTTTGCGTTACCAACTGCTTCAGTAATTTAATAATTTAATAAACAACATACATTTAACGTAAACGACATGTATTACATATCTGTTTACGATGTGTACTTTGCCTCATAATTAATATTACCTACGGCAAATGTTCCCGTCCGTTGACATCCGTTTGACGGACGATCGTTTGCACGCAAACCAAGTATAGCGGAAACCATTTTCTCAAAAAAAAAAACATTCTAAAAATCGTGAAATATCTAGAGGATGTAGGGAGGGATTTTGTTTAAACTTTCAGAAATGAAAAATCTATCCTTAAATATTACGTTCAGCGAAAAAAATCAGAGGATGAACGATACGAATTTTCACATTTTGTCGAAATTTGTAGCCATTTTAGGGGAGACGTTTTGAAATGAAATTCCCACCTGGACCCATTCATACACGTTAGCTGCTGCAATAAACCAACGGAAAATTGTCGGTAATATTTTTACGCATTTTACATTAAAACAACCACCTTAACAATTGAAAATGCTCTTACAACAGAAATTAAATGTAAAAGTAATGGTATGGGGTGCAAATAATGTAAGATTTTTTTAAAGACTTGCTCGCCCGTCCCCCCCCCCTTTTCAGTTGCGATCGACGCCCTTGCCCGACACCCCTATGTTCCGACACCCTATGTCCCGACACCCCTATGTTCCGACACCCCTATGTCCCGACACCCCTATGTTCCGACACCCCTATGTTCCGACACCCCTATGTCCCGACACCCCTATGTCCCGACACCCCTATGTCCCGACACCCCTATGTTCCGACACCCCTATGTTCCGAAACCTCTATGTTCCGACACCCGTAGTGTATTTTCCCAATCCCAACCCTAACGCCAACCCCAGCGTGTAATTCACGAGGAGTTTTTCGGAACATTGTCAGACTTAGGGTTGTCGGAATATAGAGCAGTCACCGTACAAGTTTTGTAAAATGTCAAAGTCCAGTATCCGCACTTTATTATGTAACCCAATTTATACATGAAATAACAAACCCGTCAATGGTTGAAAGTTCAATCTTTCATCAGAGTCACAAGAAAATAGTAAACAAATATAAACAAGTTAAACAAATAGTAAACAAATAAAAACATACGTTTCACTGTAAGTTTCAAACATCATGTTTTGGACACGCGAAATCAAAACGTTTTACTCGTTTTCCCAAAGCATTTTTTTTTGCAAAAAAAATTCAAGGAAAGTATTCCAATCTGACCGTTTCACAGTAAGTTATGTGTAAATATTTGATTTTTTTTATTTTAAATCTTACTAATGTTGTGCACCACCGGAAATTTTCTGGTGATACTTGCTCACAAGTGCCGCGGATACAAAACGGTGACATCTCCCTACACCTCCCGTATGAAACATTTAATTGCATTTTTAGCGGAACCCATCATTGGAAATTCTAATGACAACCTTTGTCCATTTTCAAATTGTCCAATGTTGTCTCCCTTGTTTCATTCGAGCAATTTACATGAAAGGGGAAAGCTTATCGGATAAGCAGGTGGCTGTTTGGCGTCCAATACTCTTTAGATAAAAATACACTCAAGGGGCTGTGTCGTCATGATCTAAGCAGGCCTGGGCACAATTTCATGGGTCTGCTTACCGCAGAGTTCTGTGCTTGCGATCACCATTCTCCGCTTACAGTACAAGCGCTGAATTTCTGCGCTAGTAATCAAAGAATGTGGAGTACGCAAGCGCACAACCAAAAACCCGTAAAATACGTTCGACGTAAGCGCGGAATTCCCTGCTTCCTTAAGCGCTGATTCTTTGTTTTTAATACGGTAAGCAGAGCCATGAAATTGGGCCCTGTACTGTGGGATACGAAAGCCCAATCGTGCCACTGAAGTATATATTATCAGCGGGAACTAATTCGTTATAACGAATTAGTAATTCGTTTGAACGATTTAGTAATTCGTGATAACGAGTTAGTAATTCGTTATAACGAGTTAGTAATTCGTTATAACGAGTTAGTAATTCGTTATAACGAATTAATAATTCGTTATAACAAATTAACAATTGGCCCACCTCTATGGTGTGACTGTGCAGCAGTGCCCGACCGTCGTTCCGGCCATATCCACATAGCCACTAACGAAGTCATCAATTCGGACACGGCCATACAGTACGTCGCATCTTGGAGATGGGCCAATTGTTAATTCGTTATAACGAATTACTAATTCGTTTAAACGTATTAACAATCGGCCCACCACCACGGTGCGACTGAACGACCGAGTCCAAATTGATGGTTTCGTATTTGAACGCCGAAAGGTTCCATAACTCATCGTTGTTGTAGTCAACGGCTATCCGCATCCGAAATCATCAATTCGCACTCGGCCGTTCAGTCGCAACATGGAGGTGGGCCAATTGTTAATTCGTTATAACGGATTATTAATTCGTTTCAACGGATTATTAATTCGTTCTAACGGATTATTAATTCGTTCTAACGGATTATTAATTCGTTCTAACGGATTAATAATTCGTAATAACGAATTAATTCGTTATAACGAATTACTAAATCGTTATAACGAATAATTCCGGCTGATAATACTTCAGTGGCACGATTGGGCTTTCGTAGCGGGATGATTAACTCTCACCGCTTCCTGTATGCACGCACGAGGGGAGGGGGGGGGGGGCGCACGCGTGCAGTAACTTGGTGAGAGTTCTATTAGACCTTATGCATATGACGTCATTTAAGTAGGGCGCCCTCGCCTAGAGGTCAAAAGGGCGTTGTTCATTGGCCAGTTATGTGCGCCGCGCGTACAAATCTGTGCGTTTTCCATTGTTTCATCATCGGTTTACCTCTAAGATGGCGGCTGGATGACGTCAATGCATAAGGTCCATTAGGTCTAATAGACGTACAGCTACTGGCCTGCTCTTATTGTGACGACACAGCCCCTTTAAGATTCAAGTGTCACTTACAACGTAAGCAGGCGACTGTTTGATGTATTGATAATTGAACTCCTGAAAGAAGACCTCAACTTTGGCTACGTTTCGCCTGTTCGGTGAAAAAAGAGAAAAACACACCAGTTTTGAAAAGTGACAACAAAAGTCAATTTATAGTATGTCCGTAACTCGAACGACGCGACATAGCTAATCGTATATCATGTTATTTCTCTGAAACTACAAGACGAGAAAATAGAAAGAAATATAACTCTCTTGTAATATGGTAACAGTTTTGTAGCAGCTGACAGGATTTGGCTAGGTCTAAATAGAGAACTTAGAATTTTAGAGTTTTGTTAACCGATTTTTGGTGGAGTACACGAAATTTTGTTTACAGACTGTTCAAAATAGTAGGGACTACCATGCATGGCATCATGGAGTGTTTGGAAGTATTTCAACTTACTTGACCCAGTCTCCCGGTGAAGCCATCTTCAGGTTTGTCCGGGCCTCCTCGTTTTGATCCTTGATATCACGGTAAAGTTTCTCCTGTATGGAAACAAGTGAGTTAAAAAATGTATTTATTTATACACCAGAATATAGCATTAGGCCCTAACTGTTACAAACAGCTTACCAACCAAAAGGACCTATAGTATAAATGCAAAAAAATGGCCTGACGTTTCGATCCTAGCAGAGTCTTTTTCGAAGGCTAAATGACAACACAACACACAAAACACAACGCACATAAACAGGTATACAGGTGTAACAGTCAATTGCTTCTTTCTCTGTTCATGTACTTCCACTTTACTGCTTCTGTTACACTTGTATACCTGTTTATGTGTATTGTGTTGTCATTTAGCCTTCGAGAAAGACTCCGCTAGGGTTGAAACGTCAGGCCATCAACTATTTTGTGTATTTCTACACCAAACAGCACAATTAGAGCTAATAACAGGATGAACAGGAAACGAGAAGAATGTTCAGTTTTAGATGTGGGAGGAACACCCGAACGGGGAAAACCAATAACGCAATCAGGTAGGGACTGTGAAAACCCATTCCACATGCAAGAATCCAATCGACCCAGTTTTCAAAAGTGAGATAATGTCCCAATAAACGTTTCAGAATTTTAATTTTCCCATTAGAATTAAAAAATGCTCTATTATGTGGCGACATGAAAATCTCAAATGAGTCCCCGAGGGTCACGCATTATGGTAAATGCCGAGAAATTTCAGGTTTTGCCGAAGCGGGTATCATATGAATTCCGCAAGGAAGTGAAGAATACTTATTTTGTGAAAAATTAAGGTAAATTTCTGTTTTGCTAATATTATCACAGATGCTGTTTTTATTAATATTATTGTAATTTCTGGCAATGAAGCCATAAATGCCTCATAAATAAGCTTAGTCATTGTAATTCGCAAGCATGAGGAAACATGTAAACAAGGGTGCTTCTTTGTGAACCAGAAACACCGGGGTTAACCCCTATACTTTTCCACAAAAAGTGTTCGGGCAGGACGGGTTCTTTTACGTGCACTACCAATCAAAGTACACAAGACCTACGGCTTTAAATGTCCAATCCGAAGGACAAAGAAATTGTGGTCAAGCATCTTGCTCAATGACACAAGTGACACGAACGGGACTTGAACCCCCACTCTACTGATTAGAAACACCAGAGCTTTAGTCTGGTGCTCTTTACTGCTCGGCCACGACACGCCCCCGAGCGATTATGATCATTCATCAAAACCAATGGCAATAAAAACGGTAAAAATACTGAGCAAAAATACTTACCTCATATTTATCAGCAGGCCATACTGATGAACTCACTGAAGTCAGGTAGGTTGTCTCTCTGAAAAATCGGAAGGAAAAATGCAGCAAGAGTAAGTACAAGTGGCGAAGTAACTTCACTAAACTCGGTAATGATAACAACAAATCACAACCAAGTGATGTTTGAGGAGACACCATGTCATTAGCTCTCTCTATGAGCTGTGGTGGTTCTGTGGCTAATAACTCTACGTTTCGATCAGTGCGCTCTGATCGTCTTCAGCAGACGATGAAAGCACACTGATTGAAACGATGAGTTGTTTCTTCTCAGAACCACCACAACTCGAGACTGAGTTAAGTACATAGTGTCTCCGCAAACCTCATGCAAAGTTTCAAATCCTAAGACTCGCAACGGCACAAAACAAAATCTCTTTATAAAGTTTGGGTAATATGAACATTGGCAGAGGGTCGAAAAATACTCTCATGCTCTGACAGTATAAAGCATGGGAGTTACTTTTTACTTCGAAATTCTTGTATTTTTTTTTTGTCTTTTCCTTTTTCACTTCGAAGAAAGTGAGCAACAATTATTACTGAGGATGAAAAAAGCTATGAATTTAGCAAAAAAATAGAAAAATACAACTGTCTTTATGCTGAGCTACAACTTTTAAATTACTCGTCGATTTGTAACTTTACCCTTGTTGTTTGTTATAGGTCAACCCCCATTCCATCTTTTTGGTTTTGGATTTTGTATTCACTGCAAAAACTGGGGTGTTAAAATTGACACCATAGGTGTTGTCACATAAAGATACCGAACAGAGAATCAAAAATAACACCATGGGTGTTAACATAACACCCGGGGGGGGGGCGGACACGGAAAAAGAAAAAGGCGCCATCAACGTTGATACTCGTCTCATTCATGAGCATGCCTTACACGCATGCAGTCGAATCTCTATTCATGCAGTCAGGTCGCAGCAATAAAGCGCTCTGATTGGTCCCAGGCTTCATACCAGGAAACGCAGCCTGTGTGCGTTACCCTGACTGCTCGGTGTACCATACCAACACACACAAACTCCGGACGCCGACTGGTCCACACATGAAACCGATAACGGAAGTTACTATTTAATTCGAACGTTACATTTTGAAAATCATAAAAATCGATTGGGTAGAATGGGTGATTTTTTTTAAAACTTCACAATGTTAGAAAACTATATATTTAAACAAGAACTTGAAAAATCTCAGAGGTAGAATGGTCAAATTGTTCACTTCACTCGCGTTTTGTGACACTGATTTAGGGGTGTCGAAATTTTCATTCAAAGCAATATTATACATTGATTAACGGTATGGTGCTGTTGTCTGGCCATGCGCCTGATGTTGGAGGGACGAATGCATTTTCAAAATAGTCTTGTCTAAATATTTGTCAAATATTTGCATTTTATTCCACTCCAAAAACCTGACAAATAAACTATACATATATAACTGGTAAAATACCGCCTTACTTTTATCTAATTTAATCCATTCGTGTTAGTGTAAAATTTAAGCACCCCTATTTTTTTAATGGTACGTTCACACAGCATTGGGGAAAGAATTGCGCAATATCGTGTCCGCCCCCCCCTGATAACACCAATGTAATTGTTTTGGCAGAAATTAGTGTTATTTTAACACCCCATGGTGTAAATGTTGATTCTTTGTTTGGTATCTTTATGTGACAACACCCATGGTGTCGATTTTAACACCCCAGTTTTGCAGTGTACCAACGCATCAAGTTGGTCTACAAGATTAGAAGTTTCGGTCAAAATGAAAATAGAATGTGACGCAGGTATTTTGTTTGGCCGAAGAAAAACGGACTTACTTGCATGGTTGGTGACATATGCATCCCAAAGTACCATTTTTGTACTTTTCCTCCTGTGTTTCTAAACATTCTTTAGCTGTGAAAATACATGAGAGGTTATGATCAGTTAATTGCTATATTTTGTTTGCCAGTCTGTATAGTCCATTCCCAGATAGCAAGCATGGGCCATTGTTGGAATATGGTCAGATTCGTTGGTGTCGGCGTTTCATATATAGCTTTCGACGTTACCCAAACGTTTGGCAATTGATCAACGAGATTGGAGTTGGCATTACGTCAGCTTAAAGCGTTTGGGCGACGTTGGCTACAGATTGGAATACATGGGCATTATGTCAGCTTATAGCGTTGGGGCGACGTTGGTTACAGATAGGACATCAGTTATGAGAGGACATCAGTTATGAGAGTAACTTGCATTGAGCTAACATTTCGGATATTGATGGCTTCATATCGGTTGCCAAATTTGGCACAACTTTGGCACAATGTTGGCAACAAAACGTTGGTATGTTGTTAGTATGATTTATAATTTTTATACAGATGATTGGTGATTGTTATCAAACCAGGCTGACAAAGGCCATGACTCCTGACGCCACGGCTATGTTTACACACAGAAGCTCCCACTGGAGCTGAGGCATGCATTTGCAATGAGATTTTCAGGGTGAATGAACTCACCCAGTATACATACAGCTTTTGGCATGGGTTTCTGAATGGTATAATGGTAAAATAGAACTCGTTGTCTGGGGCGAGTATTACCTTTTTCGTCACCGACTAGTGCACATGGGAACACGGTACTGTTTGGCAAGTTTGGATAGTAAGGATCGAAACATCTGCACTCCTTGATGACTTGGGTTTGATAACAGCTACGTTCGCAGGCCTGCACCAATGAGGTATAAAGCATCCTTTAAAACAACTCATTGTCTACATGGAGGGTACTGTGCATTTATTGCTTATGAGTTGACCCCGTATAAAGGTGGGACCGGGACGCTATATCAACATTATCCAAAATAGTGAGAGTATGTGGGGAGAGGGTCTATGACTAAAGTTTCCGTTCATCTGTCACCATTTTGTGTCGTGTTTTTTGGGTACAATAGCAATATCGAATACCAATTCTAATCATACTGAGATGAACTCAGACTATTTTACCCATACAACATCAGTACGTTTGCATTGATCTGGAGAAGGTAGAAGGGGAGGGGGACCACTGAAAACAACCACATCTCAAAGAAGCTTTGATTCCCATTGCAAGTTATAACATTAGTGTGTATCAGATGTTGAATACCTTTAAGCTGTATGATACATTAAAGACCCTTTTGAAGACATTGTTGGTATCTGGATTGGTAGTGCAGTTACTGTAAAGACCGCCTAGACGGTCAATACTTATCTGCAAAAAAACACATCAACAAACAATACTATGAATCGATAATCATGATATCACCTTATCGATCCACGCAGGTACTTTACCAGCATTTATAAATTCATATACAGCGCAAAGGTCGCCAAATGATATAAAATACCCAAAAGGCTAGTGCAGTATTTATTCATAAGGAGGTCAAGTGCGGATCTACAAATTCGTGAGGTGGTCAAGTGCGGATCTACAGATTCGTACGGTGGTCAAGTGCAGATCTACAGATTCGTGCGGTGGTCAAGTGCAGATCTACAGATTCGTGCGGTGGTCAAGTGCGGATTTACAGATTTGTGAGGTGGTCAAGTGCGGATCTACAGATACATGTGGTAGTCATGCGTTCCTGAAAGTATAGGAAGTCCTCAGCAAACCCTTAGCAACAGTCGTAGCCGTAGCTGTAGCCGCCAACTCGGACAAGGCCTTACATCCACTTACGATACGAGCTGCCACGGCGGTCTGGAATCCCGGTGAGACTGCGATACCGTCGTCCTCAGGAAAAGGCATCGTGCGACGGTCGTGAACAACGAGTCTGAACCCCGCAGTTTCAGTCAATTCCGGCATGTACTCATTCTGCTCCACGAACAGCCGCATGGATAAACCTGCACCCAGGAATACCACAAAAGTTGAGCAACGCAATAAAATACAATTTTGAGATACGGTGGACACATTACTAAAACACCATCTGGTTTGGGTAAAATTGTCTGTATACACCAAAGATCGTATAGCGCCGTAGGCGCTATACGATCTTTGGTATACACCCAACCCAAACAGTGCACCCCTTTAGTGTCCACTATTAACCCCTATAGTGTCCACCATTATTTCCAAAAGGCTTATGACAATATACAAATTCACGAGTATTTTACGACAATCTACTTGAACATAGGCTAAGCAGAAAATATTCCTCTGATACACTTTGCGGTAACACCTTGGAATTATCTCGTTTATGAGTTGTGGTTCTGAAATGAACAAGTCGACGTTTCGATCAGTTTGATCTGGTTGTCTTCGCATGCGTTATTTTCATTGTCAAGTCCAAATGCTTATTGTAAAGAAAAAATTAGCGGGGAACCAGTTACCGAAAGTATACATAATTTATCACATTTGGCTGGTAACCTAATTGATCGGTTTACCAGCTAAATTTGAGAAGTATACTGTACAAAACAAATTTATTTAAAAAATCGACTGGAATGCTATGTGTTAGTGTTCCTTGATATCTGACATCTGCATATTATGACGTCACACTTTCATACAGCGCCCTCACTGAGACAAAATGAGGCAGAGCATTGGACGCTAGCTGTTCTTGGTGCTTAAAAACGTGCGCTTAACCGTAGTGTATACCAGCAGCGTTGCGCGTTATGCAAGGGGTCTTTATGTGGAATGGAACGAGTTAAAAAGAAATCAGGCTATATTCTTGAATGTTCCGTTTCACGTGTGATTATAGAGGTAAGCAAGCGTCATTCCTGACTTCAAGTTCCCCCAAATTTAGCAGTTCAACTCACCGTAAAGGGGACCTGGTCGGTTTGTAAACAAATCTGGTTTCGAAAAGTGGTTGAAGGTGTAACAATTACCATATTTGTAATGGAAGAAAGAAGTGAAGTTTCTGCAAAAGAAACACAAGATAAGCTCCAAATAAAGTGAAATACGTTCATGAACACGACCCCGGGTCACACGACCCCGGGTTAATACAAACAATTCTGGACTTGTCTGATCCAGAATCATGTCTCGGGAGAGCAAATCTCGATCAGAACTGTATTCTTTAATCATACTCTCAGTCAGTCAAACCAGAATTGCCAAGTCTTTTGAAATAAATATAAGAAAATGTGGAAACGACATCAAGATTGCCCTGTGTGTTTTAACGCTTCATACGAAGTGTGTACCTGAGAACAAAATAAGTAATGTAGGGACTTAAAACACCATGTGGACTTACACACGTCCACAGTGTTTTTTACAGTGTTGAAGAATAGGATTTGTCGGGGGATTGAACTTGACATTTTGGGCGCCATGGACGATTCTGAAGAAGATAGCCCACATTTACAACTTGACTTATTATATTATTGGGGTACCCCTTCGCTGCATTTTCAAACATTATGAAAATAAGAATTCCAACTATAATTTTCTCACAACATTTTAACGACTTAAAAAACAACAACAACAACAGCAACAGCAACAGCAACAGCAGCAGCAACAGCAACAGCAGCAGCAACAACAACAGCAACAGCAACAGTAACAGCAGCAGCATCAGCAACATCAGCAGCAGCAACAACAGCAACAGCAACAGCAACAGCAACAGCAACAGCAACAACAACAGCAACAGCAACAGCAACAGCAACAGCAACAGCAACAGCAACAGTAGCATCATCATCATCATCAGCAGCAGCAGCAGCAACATCAGCAGCAGCAACAACAACAGCAACAACAACAACAACAAAGATTCTTACGAGGGTGAGCAGGGGTAACCTTTCCATTTGCAATCCAGTAGCATGGTAGACAGGCTGTGACCCATCTTCTGCCGTTCTTCCTCACTTATGTTTGCAAGCCCCATGATCAGTTTCTGCTCCAGGACGTAACTTGTGTCTCTCTCACGGTAGAAGTCGCCCGTCTCCTTTTCCTCCCAGCTCTCATACCCCTATACACAAATACAAGATAAAAAGATAGGTTAGATCTTGCCAGAAAACATTAGACAGAAGTATAGGATAGATTCTTCAGCTTATAAGACTCTACAGAAAATACAAGATGGAAATATAGGTTAAATCTTGCCAGCTTATAATACTCAGTACAAAATACAAGACAAAATATAGGTTAGATCTTGCCAGCTGATAAGACTTTACACAAAATACAAGATAGAAATATAGGTTAGATCTTGCCATTTTAAAATACTCAACACAAAATACAATACAAAATATAGGTTAGATCCTGCCAATTTGTAAGACGCTGCACAAAATACAAGACAGAAATATAGGTTAGATCTTGCCAGCTTGTAAGACTCTACACAAATTACCAAAAAGAAATATTGGTTATAGATCTTGCCAGCTTATAATACTTTACACAAAATAAAAGACAAAATATAGGTTTGATCCTGCCAGGTTATAATACTCTACACAAAATACAAAACAAGACAGAAATATAGGTGAGATCTTGCCAGCTTAAAATAGTCAACACAAAATTCAAGACAGAAATACAGGTTAGATCCTGCCAGCTTGTAAGACTCTAACACAAAATACAAAACATAATATAGGTCATATCTTGCCAGCTTATAATACTTTACACAAAATACAAGACAAAATCCAGGTTAGATCCTGCCAGCTTATGTGACTCTTACACAAAATCCTACAAAACAGAAAGATAGGTTAGATTCTGCTCGCTAAAATAAGACTCTATAGACAAAATACAAGACAGACAGATTTAGAATTAGATTTGAAGCTTTTATTTTGAGAGGAGATCTGTGTTATATGCGCGGCCTCATTTAGTACGGTATAACACCATGTCTACCCTTGGTTTATCAGTGGTATGGTACCAAACGATAACAATAAAGGGACACGTTGCCTTGGATCGGGCGAGTTGGTCTCTAAAAAGCATTTTTGACCGTTTGTTATAAAATGCATATGGTTAGAAAAATGTTTTAAAAGTAGAATACAATGATCTACACAAATATCGTCACCGACGCCACGAACAGACACACACGTAGATACCAATAAAAAGTAGCAATCGGAGAAAACAGCGTTTAAAGTTGAACGTTTTTTTAAATCAAGCTTTCGTACAAATACCGGGGTATTTTCAACTAGTTTTCTGACATTGGGGACTTGATGCTTTGAACTTAATATATAGCCTACGGTGCTTTTTATAGCCTTGATATCAAGGCTGTGTAGACAAGTACTCTAGCTAAAACCATAGAGCAAGGATACTAAAACCTCAGCTGCCCGAGTGCGATACAACCCCAGTCCCCCGACTGACTAAAAAAAAATAGCACACCGCACACAGCGCCTGTACACGAACATTACAATGTACGCACACACACACACACACCGCTATTCCACACACCGCTATCGCCCACAATCCTAGCCCGTGAGCCGTCAGGCTCACAGCCTTGACGATCTTGTACACTTCCGGGTCTTGCGGTTATGGTAATGAGTGCGCTCTACTTGTAATAACCATAATGGTGTGTGATTGGCTATTAGGAATGATGTATTATTCATGAAATAAATCTTTGCATATCCACTCACCCCCCCATTTTCCACGGATTTGCGAAGAAAAACAATGAAACACATAAGACCCGGAAGTGTACAAGATCGTCAAGGCTGTGAGCCTGACGCGGCTCACGGGCTAGGATGTGGGCGATATCTGTGTGTGGAACAGCGGTGTGTGTGTGTGGGCATGTCTACGCATTCAAACCGAGGACTTTAACAAAAGGGATCCGGGGAAAAGGTGTACCGAGGACGTCCTCGCTTTGATTTCGTGTACAAAACCAATGGGGACGTCGCTGAAAAAAACTGAAAAAATCTCCAAACAATGGGAGAACAAAGAGAAGTCCTCGGTTTACACCTTACACATACATGCGTGTGTGTGTGTGTGTGTGTCAGTCGGGGGACTGGGGTTGTATCGCACTCGGGCAGCTGAGGTTTTAGTATCCTTGCTCTATGGTTTAGAGTACTTGTCTACACAGCCTTGATCAAGGCTATGCTTTTTACTGCTTTTCATCCTAAATTAACAAGCAATAAAGTAAGAAAGGTTTGTGTCAGTTCGTGGCGACGAAAATTTACGCAACCAGGCATTTTCCGTCGCCACGAACTGACACCATCCAGTGTATTACAATGCGTGTGTGTCAGTTCGTGAAAATGTAAGTCACGCGCGCGCTACACACCAAGGTTGGTGTCAGTTCGTGGAAACGTTTTTTTCACTTTTGAGGTTTGTGCGCGCGGTGTGTTGCAATGGTAAATTGAACCTTTGTGTCAGTTCGTGGAAACGAAAAGTGTCAGTTTCGGTGCAAAGTTGCCTAGCCTCATCATCGTAATTAAAAAAGTAAAGCTCCTGAAGCGCCGAAACTTCATGAAATTGTAGGCCTTGGTTAACTTTGTCTAAACATGCACAAAACTGAAAACAAAACAAAAAGTGGTTTTGTACACATGGTGTCAGTTCGTGGTGTCGGTGACGATATGTCTCGAAATTGCGTGGTTTTCCTTTTACATCGTGAACAAACACAGTCGGCCATTTTGTGGAGTCAAATTTTAAAGGAAAACCACGCAATTTCGAGGCATATTTGTGTGGATCGTTGTATTCTACTGTTATAACGTCTTTTTAATAACAATATGCATTTGATAACAAACGGTTACAAACGCTTTTTTTTTACCAAATCGTCCGATCCAAGGCAACGTTTCCCTTTAACATTGTTGTAGTTTTTTGCAAGTCTCGCGCGTATTCGAACATTTTTGGACCATTTTGGTCCCACGCACATGGGAATACGCGCGAGACTTCCACAGTCTAGATTGGTAAAACTCGCTGATGCACCCTATGATCTCCCGGTTTAGAATTGGACCCGTATTCTGGGTCTCAGGGGCCTGACCATTTCTTGGTCAGTAAACTTGCTACAAATTGGGATTTTGACTCGGATTCTGCTAATGAAGCGACCGAAATGTTACTCATCAGCTTACGAGGCGCACTTGCAGTGCAAAAACTCTGGTGTTGAAATGCCAACACAGTGTTTAACACCAAAACGTTGATTAATCGATTTGTTTCAATAGACTGTGCAAGTCTCGCGCGCATTCGAACTTCCGGGACCAATGTGGTCCCAACCATGTATGGAGTTTTACGCGGGCGAGATTTTGTTTCGTCAATTATTTTAGTTTAACGTAGTCTATGACTATGAAAATTACATATGTTGTTGGGAATATAATACTTAGTGATAAAAAATATGAAAGTAAAATCAATTCAACAATATAACAAAGAAAATCCGAGAATTAAACTTGACCTCAGCTTCCGGTTACTGCACAAAATTAAGAATTTGTTGCTCACCTCCGACTACAAAACTTATGTACACGCTTGTTTTGGATGCGCGATGATAATCGCCAGATACTGTTATTGCAACGCGAAGCCTTTTCATTGCAGTCTATGGTTGTTGAGGCGTCAGCATCCTCTATAAACTGCGGCAAGCGTTAAATTTACGCCCGTGACCATCGCGAATCCGCGTAAGGGGTTTCTAAAATGTTAAGATCAAGTAAGCATCCTTGTCACAGAGTTTTAATTTTGTTTGAATAATAATTAACACATAATGTGTGTATCTATTAAAAAAGCTAACACTAAATTTATAAACATTGTAACGAGTAATTTTGTTGTTCAGATTTTGTCATTAGATATAATTTTTAAAACAAATTTGATCTCAGAAAAAGGTTTTTGTTTGACGTGTTTTCTCGTTCCGATACGCGCGAGACTTGCACAGTCTATAGCAAACCAGGATGGGTGTAACCCTTGCCGATAAAAGCTCATGTTAAGTGAATTTCCAACAGTGTTGGGTATAAGGGATCCATCCAGGTACAGAAATAATCAGTTCGTCACCAGCGGCGCCACGAACTGAGAATATGTGTACAAAACCACCTTTAGTTTTCAGTTTTGTGCATGTTTAGACAATGTTAAAGCCGAGGCCTACTATTTCATTTAGTTTCAACGCTTCAGGAGCTTTACTTTTGATGATGAGGCTAGGCAACTTTGCACCGAAACTGAAACTTTTCGTCGCCACGAACTGACACAAAGGTTCAATTTTACCATTGCAACACACGGCGCGCACAAACCTTAAAAGTGAAAAAACCGTTTCCACGACACTGACACCAACCTCGGTGTGTAGAGCGCGTGCGTGACCTACATTTCCACGAACTGACACACACACACGCATTGTAATACATTGGATGGTGTCAGTTCGTGGCGACGGAAAATGCCTGGTTGCGTAAATTTGCGTCGCCACGATTTGACACAAACCTTTCTTACTTTATTGCTTATTAATTTAGGACGAAAAGCAGTAAAAAGCACCGTATATATGAAGTTCAAACCATCAAGTCCCCACTGTAAGAAAACAAGTTGAAAATACCTCGGAATTTGTACGAAAGCTTGATTTAAAAAGGGTTCAACTTTAAACACCGTTTTCTCCGATGGCTACTTTTTATTGGTATCTACGTGTGTGTCTGTTCGTGGCGTCGGTGACGAATTTAACACCAGAGTTTTTGTACTGTGCCCACTACTTTTTTTGCTTAACGAAGACATTTTCTACTCAGTATTTTTTGTTTAAGAGCTCTATAAAACTGGGCACTACAGAATTCTATTAATGAGTGGCCGTTACCATTATGCACTTAATTATTTTGAGTTAATTAATTATTGCTTTTACTCCCTATGTCAACACTTGGCTACATTTGACCTCAAATCCTCTGATATCCTCCACTCCAAGGTCACTTCACACCAACATTTTTGGACTTGGATAATGTATGCCTGGCCCAGTGATAAGCAATTGTTCTGGGCCTATAGTCTTCACTGCGCAATCCTCCAGTTTACGAAGAGGATTTTGAAGAATCCAGGAAAATAATTGTGTTTTATGAACACGCATCAAAGCACACATAGCTATCAGAGTCCTCAATTTTAATAATAATAATTAATAATGATTTAATTTATAATGCGCCAATTCCAGACGAGGCTGTTCAAAGGCGCATGACAATGTACAATATGAAATAAGTAAAACCACTGAAAATTACGCATTAGAGTAATAAAAATACAGCGAGAAGATTTGTAACCATAGCAATGAAGGGGCATACAAATATACAATACACATTTTAAAAATAAAAAAATGCTAAAAACAATTTGGTGTCATTACTTCTCGTTGTTAGCTCAATCCAACAGAGCGTTCACGATCTTACTAATGGCTCCCATTTTCAATTATAGGAATTAAGTATCAATTATGTACCATGCACAGGGTTATACCTATATAAAGAGAACGAGAGACCATGCACCAACATCTAAAAAGGCCTAGGTGACGTGCGACACAGAGACGCCTCGGAGAAAATTTTTGAGCGAGGTTGCTCGCACTACCTTAATTGTCTTAAAAGGGTTTTAGTTTTTAAAAGCAACGGCACTGGATGGCACAGGAGTGGCCAAATCGATGACGTATGATAAGCCTATTGTCTTTTAATGTTGACGACTTGGGTGGCCGGCTCGCGAGTTTCTCTACGTAATTTAGACTGTATTCGAATTGGCGGCTACAGCTATGGCTACGACTGTTGCTATGAGTGTTGCTAGGGACCTCGATACTTCAAAGCATGGTGATGCGGCGAGCCAGCCGTAGCCGTAGCCGTAGCTGAAGCCGTAGCCGCAAATTCGGACACAGCCTTGGTGTCTTTTATTTTATTTCTGTGGTTTGATGCAAAACGCATAGGTGTGTGTTGAAAAATGACGCATCATTACCCGTACAGTCTCGTTATGGGCAAAGCGCCGTATCGATAGCTCTCGTCCCCAACCTCGTTCTCAGGGGCGATCGATCTCACCGCGCCATTTTATTTTCCAGCACGCGCTGTTTGCTCGTGGACACACAAGAAGAAGAATGGCAAATATCAGAAATCAAACCAGGATTGTATTCCTCCTCGAATTGTGTATTAACTATTAATATTATATTATATATTTCTGGTAATGAGACCAAGGATGCCTGGGGAAACCTGTGAACAAGGGCGCTTGCTATAGGGTTAGCGACTAGAGGTATTGATACGGCGTGCTGTCCATGAAAGCGAGACTGTTTCGTCCCTTACGCACAAGCGAGCAGCCTGGAACGAGGTTGTTACCCGTACTATACTTAAAATTTAAAGATGGCCGACTTTACACTGTGTGACTTCAAGTTAGAACTATCTTTACAATAAAAAATAATGTACTAATATCGAGAAAAACCATTTTCCTGAGAATTATCATCTCCGACTGAAAAAAAATTACCAAAGGCAAGATACTTGTCCCCCAAGAATCGATATGTTGGTTTGTAAAAGCTGAGTACGCGTGAACGTGAATATAGGAACCCTTGACAAAACGTGGTAATTTTTCTCTGAAAAACAAAAATTGCTCACAAACAAGACGACAACAATTGGCATACTCTGCTCGTCTTCTGCTTGTCTCCTGTAGACGAGCGGAGTATACTGTTCGAAACGTCGAGACCACACCGGCTCTTTTAGAGCCAACACTCCTCCCAAAAGAGTTTTATACAATTTTACCAGCAAGCTGAGTTACTTCTTCGAACTACAAAGGCGAAATTGGGGGATTGCGAGAATGCTTTAATTGGTGCTTCGGTTCATTATACTTGGTTTTCCACTCGTCCATTCAAAATAGGGGAGAAATGCAGAATTAAACAAGCGGTATATCCAGGTGGAACCCCGGATAACCATGGAAAACCTCAAAGAACCTCAAAGCTTACCTCGAGTTACCGCTTGTTTAATTTTACGTTCCTTATCTAAACGAGACTTGGTGGGAAAACAGTTTAACAGGAAAACAATATTTATTGTAATCTGTGATATCACGAGTTCAAAAGGAGCCACAGAGCCTCTTCCTTCAGGCACGATTTGTACAAAGCCCGGGGGATGAGTAACGCCACCAACGCGCCACCTACGTTGAAAATAGTCTCATTTGACTCTCGCGACGTGGACTTGGCTCTTGAAGCTTTTTAGCAGAAAATTCTGCTAAGCAAAATTCTCAAAACAAAATTCAATGTTTTTAAAAAAAACCTTCTAAAAATCGTCAAATATCTAGAGGACATGCACGGTCTATAGATCTTATCATTGATCTTAATAGACTGTGCAAGTCTCGCACATATTTGAACTTCCGGGACCATTGTGGTCCCAACCATATGGAGATTTACGTGGGCAAGATTTTGTTTTGTCAAGTTTTTTAGTTTAGCGTGGTTTATGACCCTGAAAAATTAATATGTTGTTGGGAAAGTAATACTTAGTGATACTAAATTGGAAAGTAAAATCAATTCAACAACATAACGAAGAAAACCCGAGAATTAAACTTGACCTCAGCTTCCGGTTGCTCACCTCCGATCACAAAACTTATATAAATGCTTGTTTTGGATGCGCGATGATAATCGCCAGATGCTGTAACTGCAACGCAAAGCCTTTATAGCAGTCTATGGTTGTTGAGGCGTCAGCGTTCTTTATAAACTGTGTCAAGCGTTAATTTTACGCCCGTGTGACCATCGCGAATCCACGTAAAGTGGTTTCTGAAAAGTTAAGATCAAATTAATAAGCATCCTTGTCCCAGAGTTTTAATTTTGCTTCAATAAGGGAATAAAAGAGTAGCGACGAGTTCTTAAACGGCCGTTTAAAACCGGCAGGGTCGTGGCCGTGTGATAAAGGCCTTTATCTTCCAGCAGGCCTGAATACTCGATTCTGATTGGTCGATCCATAGCAACAAGGAGTGTGATATAAACTTATATTGTACGGCTTATATCACACCCTGCGTATTGCGTGTTCTAACTGCGCATCAAGTTTGCTTGAAGATAAATACGTTATCACACGCGCGCTCGTGGAATACGGAAAAATATAGCGCGTCTGCGTCCCATATCCAACTCGGCCTTCGGCCTCGTTGGATATGGGACGCAGAAGCGCTATAATTTTCCGTATACCACTCGCGCTTGTGTGATAACTTATATTATCGCACGGCCACGACCCTGCAAGGTTTCAAACGGTCGTTTAAGAACGACTCCCTACTCTTTTATTCCCATTCATAAATGCACTTTTGTTAAAAAGCGATTAAAAAAATTACAAGTAAGCCTATTATAGACAATCTGTGACAATCTGTTTGAGTGAATTTTCGAAGTTTGTACATTTTCAAAAATATTTGTAAAATTCTGTTTGGTGCGCGTTGGTTTGTGTGTACGCGCGTGTACAAAAAAAATCACGCGCGGGTATACCCCATAGATTTGTACTGCGTTCCGCGTAAGTAAATTAGCGTAAATGAGCGTGCGCGCCCATCACGCAAAGCCAGCCGTGTTTAAACACTTCTAGCCGGTGTTATATTGTCCGTTTAAACACCCCCACGTGACGTGCTCTCGACCAATCAGAATAGCGAAACTGTCCCGGGTATTTATGAATAATTAACACATTATTTTTGTATCTATTATACAGATTAAAACTGATATTATAAACATGTAATGAGTATTTTTGTTGTTCAGATTTTATCAATGAATATAATTTAAAACAAAGATTTGATTTCAGAAAAAAAATGTTCTTCATTTGACGTGTTTTCTCGTTCCGATACGCGCGAGACTTGCACAGTCTATAGACATCAATGGATCTTATCATTGATCTCTATCATATAATAGAGATCAATGGATCTTATGCACTGACGTCATCCAGCTGCCATCTAGAGGTAAACCGATGATGAAACAATGGAAACGCACAGATTTGTACGCGCACTGCGCACAGAGTTGGCCTCCTTTTGACCTCTAAGCGAGTGCGCCCTACTACTCAAATGACGCCATGTGCATAAGGTTTGTTGATAAATATAGGCCAAGTTCGCGCAAGGAACAATGGTTAACTAGTGGTTGTTCAATGACATACGTAGGGCATGCGCACAGAAGTAGAAGTGCGAACGACTCTAGTCATGTCATGTCAACACGACCGGCGACTCAACATACGTTGTCAGTTTCTTTTAACTGGTCCGCTCTGCACTGTGCTATGAAAACGGCTATTGGTAACCAGCGATGCGACCATGCCCAGTGGGCTGGTTCCAAATAGTCGACTGGAGTGGTCCAACTATCATCGACTAGACAGAGTTCGGGCTAAGTTGGTCGAACTATGGTCAACGATAGTCCTTGCGCGAACTTGGCCATAGTAGGACGCTTGGGACGCTTCGCAGCTGCAGCTAGTACCGTTTGTGTTGATTGCGTCGGGCGTTATTAGCGCACGCAAAGCTTGCGCAATACCACGCACGTATATGGCTATAGAGGTTTTACAGCTGACGTCACTATAGCCCCGCCTACCGCAACGGTAGCCATCTTGCCGGTCAGGGTTATGATCTTGCCGCAGGTCATTGACCGGAAATATGGCGTCTCAAACACATAGTCACGTCATAACATCACGTGACTGTAAAACCTCTATAAACGCCGGACGCGTTTTAGCCAACCGGGCTTAAGGCCCTGTCACACCATGGCGTATCGCCTGAACGTATGCCAACGTATGCGAAATATCGAAAATACGTTAGTGTACGCTGATATAAGTTTGGGTAAGTTGGGGATGCGTCGTTTACGTAAAGAGCACGCTGTGATACGCTGTTAAAACTTTGAACACGTCGAGCCTGCGAAAAACTATTGAGCATGTTCAAAATTTCTCGGCGTACTGAACCTGTGCTTCATACGTTCTGCATAAGTTCCCCGTAAGTCCGTGGTACGTTACACATACGTTGACATACGTTGACATACGCTGACATACGTTAGAACGTTACTCGTAGGTTGGTATACGTTGATGTATGTCGGCTGACGGGGAAACGTACAGCCAACGTAGTGATAATGAGATGATAACGTATATGTGCCGTATGTCTAACCTATGCCTGACGTATCTTCAACGAGTCCACCCGTATTCTGACGTATCCACCTTATGTACAACTTATGCCTGGCGATCGTGTAACGTACATATTGTGTTTCTAAAGTACAGCTAGCGTATGTGCCGTACAGCTAGCGAGCATTCGGCGTTTTGGGAACTTATGGGGGGGGTTGAGTATATATATATATGGGTCCCTTGACTAACTCATTCTCATTTCTTCATGGTCTGTCGTGCTGAACACATCAACGCTGAGGATACGTTGAACACGGCAGACAAATGCTACGAATGCGTTAAGCATACGTTACTCATACGGTCGCATAAGCTGTGATACGCTGTCATAACTTTGTTATAAGTTAGTGATACGCTATCAATACATTAGTCATACGCTATGTATACGTTCAAAACGCTATGGATACGCTATGGATACGTCCTGTCCAACACCTAATGTCGACTTTTCCGATGCAATTCGTTGGGAAGTTGGACATTCTTGGACTTTGACAATTTTTCAACTATTTTGTGTATACGTCGGCATACGTTCAGGCGATACGCCATGGTGTGACAGGGCCTTTAAACAGCTCGAGTGGACTGTGGAGTCAAAAATTTGGCTCTACAAAATGGCGTGCCGTGTTAGTTCACGATGTAAAAGGGAAACCACGCAATATTTCGAGGCATATTGTGTGGATCATTGTATTCTACATTAAAACAATCTTTCTAACCATAATACATTTTATAATAAACGGTTACAAACGCTTTTCATAGACCAACTCGCCCGATCTAAGGCAACGTGTCCCTTTAATACCTTATCGTTGAATTAAATCATAAATAAACTGTTCAAAACTGTGTAATATTTATTGTTGAAATGAATTATGAATTATATGAGAAATATCAAACGACAAGGTTGTATGTGTGAGGTACCGGGTAACAAAACATAAGATGCATTTTTTTAACACAATAATTTTATAGCAGAATGTAATTACTCTTTGAAATCTGGACAGTTCAATTTCAACGTGGCGAAGCCGAGTAAAATGGAGCAGTCCATATTTTATAACTCTTGAATACAATGTGGATATTATTACACAAAATGTAAAATGGATATTACCAGTGTATAACCTTGCCTGCCAGAAAGGCCCTGGAATGTAAAAAGTCACTCCTTTTATAAACAAAGGTTACATGGTCATTAGAAAAATGTAACTAAACTCACCTCAGTTGTAACACTCGCAGTGGTGGCTGTCGACCCGATAGTCCCTAGAGGTGAGATGGCGTTAGTGGTTGTAGCTAGCCCAGCGGTACCGGCTTGTGACACCGTCTGCTGCCCGCTGGTTGCAATTACTCCTCCCGGTGTAGTATTTTGCCCACTCACTGATGTAGAATCCTGATTTGGGGGCTGTGGGGCAACTGTATTTTCTTGGGGTCTGGTGGTAATACCCGCTCCTCCAGATGATTGGGTCTCAGATACCGCAGTAGTGGGGCCGTCATCACTGCCCCCAGGCTGGCCAGACTGCTGATTGGTGGCCCCTGCTTGCCCAGCACTCCCCGAATCCTGATTTGGGGGCGTTTGTGGGGCAAAGTTAACGTCAAACTTTGTCCGAAACTCATCGCTGGCCTCGGCAAGCTTTGAACGCAACACCGGGTTGTAGTTGCAAATGGTGACGGCGGGAAAATGAAGTGACCTGTCGAATTTGACGTCCAGACTGACCGTGTAGTTGAACTTTAAGTATGTTATGGAAAGCTCAGTTACCTGATAGGTCAGAGCAGTGACACTGCCTAAGAAGAGCAGCGACCAAATCGTCTTGGACAGCATACTCTTGGATCGTTGGACATTCGGCAGCCCATGGGCTGAGCTGGTTGACATCAAATAGTCCAAGGCCCCGCTAAAAGTCTCCTGACTAGCTTCACCCATTTTGATCCAGTTAAGTCTTCAAATCTAGGTTTTGTAAAGTATTTCACCTATGCGATGTATTGTATATTATGCCACCAGCGTCGTAATTTAGAGAAATCGTTCAACTGAACCGCTCGTTGCTGAAGCAGTCAAAATACTGAATAACACCGATTAGAGCTTCAGCTTTCAAACCTTACTTCCTCTCTGTGTGGATGAAAGACGGACAAGGACAGTGACTTTTGTTGCACTGCGCATGCGCCGATACTTCAACTAATGCAGTCTCTTCGTCCTTTTGAATGCAATGGGTTATTAATAATCCGTGGAAGGTTCCATTTAGGTGATTAAGTCAGTAATTAATTAATTACATTCTCCTGTGTATACTGGTTGCTTTTACTCTACTGTTTGACTTTATCCAATATCTTATCATAGAGTATTGACAGTCCATTATTTTTTCACTTGAAAATGACCACACGTACCATCCACTCGGAAGTGTAGGTTGGAGATTATTGATTTAAGTCACAACTTCAAGTATTGTGAAGTCGTCCTTGGACGGCAGTTCTTTGAAAAGTTGTTGCATCGATCGATGCTTATTCAGACAAGTGCATAATTTTTCTTTGTACCGATCTTTATTGTTGTTTGTGTTGCCCTTAAGGAGCTAGGCAGCAGTGGCGTAACTAAGGGGGGAGGGGCACGTGCTCCCCAATTGATGTCCGTGCCCCCCCGGGTGCCCCCCCCCCTCATTTTAAATCTGGACTTTTGGGATAAAACTATTTTTCCATTTATTACACATGGAAAATGTAATTGTTTTACACTCACGCCAGATTATCTTATAACAAATAGTAAATTACTTGAAGACGGCGCTGAAAAGGGGCTTGTTTAAGAAAAAGGCAGGCGCGGTTCTAGAGCCAATATTTGTTGGGGGGTTAGACCCTTCGCACGTGACGTCATCCTCTAACTTACGCTTTTGAGAGTCGAAAAGCAACCTATATTATACAGCGCTTTTGTTCATGTATTTGGCGCGTAATAAGTAGAAAGTATACAATATTATCAAACAATACATGATGCAGTTGCGTGCAAATTTTGACTCCAAAACGGTGGACAGAAAAAAAACTTGCAATGGTGTAACTTTTATTGACATTGATTGAGAATTATGGGCTATGCATATAATTACTTGTCTGAAAAAGCTCATGTCTACTTTTAATGAAATGCGGCGTCCTTTTCGGGTAAACTCATCGACAACTTTGTCGGGATGTCGGAGTAGTTCCTGTGCCATGTTGCGTTCGATTGCGAGGCCACATAGATGTGTCAGTCGGCTGTTGGTTATGGTAGCGCGTATATGTCTTTACTCTTTTCATCGTTGAAAAACTTATCTCTGCTGTTGCTGATGTAACAGGGGTGGTATAACAGACCATTTGGAAGAAGCTGTGGAGGTCAGGGAATGCTGCTTTCAATTTAAACAACAGCTCCTTGGTTTCCTCCGTCGAACCCGGTGCCTCTGTTACAAACATTATTTTGATTTGCAACAGCTACCTGATGCTCCAGGTTATTGGAGTCTATGTTAATGTTGGAAAACTTTGCACTTATAGGCTGGGTGCCATGTCAGCAAGTCGGAGAAAGCGATCTGATTCTGGATTAGCTGGGTCGCATGCATTTTAGGCCCGGATAACATCATTGTTCTAAACAAAGCAATTTCATACATACTTCGACGGTAGATTGGTGGAGAATTCTGTCCAGCACCAGTTTCTTGTGTCACTCCCACAGATTATGTGACCAAAAAGTCTTCCAGGCGGCGTGGTTGGGTCCCTTGTTCTTGGTCTTGTAGTTTCATCTTTCATCTCGACACCAGCTCTTTCAGCCATGGTTTTGAAAATGTTTTGGAAATGTTCATTTCGTCACATCTTTTCTTCTCGATGGTTGAAATCGTATAGCCTCTATTACTTTGATGCTTTGGCCATGGTCAAGGTCCAACGTGAAATATTAAATGGATCGGAAAACATTTAACCGTACATGTAGTCTGGGTCAAGACTATATGTGACAAGACTGTGTGCAAATTTATTCATTTGAATTTTTAATGAATATCCGGTATTTTCCAGCATGTATCTTCTTCTTTTTTTTCCTTTTTTTTTTTTTCTTTTTTTTTTGGGGGGGGGGGGTGCGGGGGCGAGACAAAATTTAGGATAAAGCCCCTCAGGCCCCAGCCCCCCCCCCCGTAGAACGGCACCTGGAAAAAAGGCAAACGGAAACTTGGCCAGAAGTGCCCCCCCCCCTAAAAAAATGGTGCACACCCATGTGCCCACCCTTAAACTTTACCCTATAGTTACGCCGCTGCTATAGGCAGTATTTGTTATCGGTTTTACATTGCTATTGTGTGTACTATTAAACCTGTGATTGAACTATTTTTGGTTGTGATTTCTGCAACAAAAAATGGATTGTATATTCTTGATTGCTTCTTATTTGTAATGTGACGGCAGTCTTGGGTGCTCCACTACAGAAGGCCCCGTCCTTCTCCCGGATGTCACACCAACAAACAACCAAACAAACACCCCAACAGCCCAAAAAACAACCAAACAAACACCCCAACTAGGCGTGGATCAAACCAAGCGCGGATTTTTTGTTTACTACCGCCTGTTAAAAAATTTGCCACACGTGTGTGTGGTGTAGTTTTTTTTCCCCAGCGGCAGGATGGATTTCATTTTGATCCTATGCCATTCATATTTTTTCTTTCTGCCAAAATGAATCTTTCATGATAATATTATGTCACTTGTATTTTTGTTTAGATTTGCAACAATAATATAGGCATTTGAAACCTGACCTGCAAATTTGTCCGGGGTAAAATATAATATTCAGGTCGATCCGGCATTCAAGTGTAAAGACTTCACTAAGCTTGAATTTGAGAAACGCCATACTATATTTTTAATGAATATGCATGAAACCAGATATTGCAGCGACAAGATCCAAACGCGAGATTTGTGGGATTAAAATTTTCTTAGAGTAAAATTAGAAGATTGATATGGATCAGAAGTGCTTAAAAAGTGTGTCTATTTCTCTGCTTTAGGCACACGGAGGCTTGATTTTTCACCCCTCAAAATTCCAAAAGCTCAGAGCTTCCGGGGGCTTCTCCACATGGATCAGAAGTGCTTCAAAAGTGTGTTTATTTCTCTGTTTTAGGCACACGAAGGCTTGATTTTTCACCCCTTAAAAAACCAAAAGCTCAGAGCTTGCGGGGGCTTCACCCCCTGGACACAACCATCGATGTTACATAAATTTTCTCAGTAAATTTAGAAGAGTGATATGGATCTGAATTGCTTAAAAAGTGTGTCTATTATTTCTCTGTTTTAGGCACATGGAGGCTTGATTTTGCACCCCTCACAATGCCAAAAGCTCAGAGCTTCCGGGGGCTTCACCCCCTGGTCCCCACCGGGGCTTCGCCCCTGGAACCCACAATCGATGTTACATAAATTGTTCCTGTAAATTAGAAAATTGATATGGATCTGAATTGCTTAAAAAGTGTGTCTATTATTTCTCTGTTTTAGGCACACGAAGGCTTGATTTTTCACCCAACAAAATGCCAAAAGCTCAGAGCTTGCGGGGGCTTCACCCCCTGGGCACAACCATCGATGTTACAGAAATTTTCTCAGTAAATTTAGAAGAGTGGTATGGATCTGAATTGCTTGAAAAGTGTGTCTATTATTTCTCTGTTTTAGGCACATGGAGGCTTGATGTTTCACCCCTCAAAACGCAAAAGGCTCAGAGCTTGCGGGGGCTTCACCCCCATGGACCCCCACCGGGGCTTCGCCCCTGGACCCCACCATCGATGTTACAACAAAAATTCCAGGAAATTTAGAAGTTTCAGTTAGATCTGAATTGCTTAAAAAGTGTGTGTATTTCTCTGTTTTAGGCACATGGAAGCTTGATGTTTCACCCCTATAAAAAACGCAAAAGGCTCAAAGCTTAAGGGGGCTTCGCCCCCTGGACCCCCACCAGGGGCCGTGGACCCTACCCGTTTTGTTTTTAGCAAGCACCCTGTACACAATAATATCAATTCTAAATGCGTTTTTATTGACTAATAAATTAATCATAGAAATTTAATATTTTGTACAATTCAAGATAAAAATGATAGCCAAAAGAGATGCAAACTTGCCGCTCATGTGACAAATTTAGTAATGGAGCGCCTGGCAGGCTGAACGTTAATTTTCATTGGTAGTCGTCCTAGTGTGCAAGATAAATAGCATTTCAAGCGTGGGTTACCAGCGAAATGTTTCTGGTGTTAGTGTTACGTTGCGCATGGATGAAGTGTTGTGTAACTCAATATCACAACCTTGACAGATGTAAGCTTTTGTTACACAACAATGTTTCCAGATCTCGCTACAAAAGTATGAAAAACTGTACATTTGGTCGTCAAGGGCCGCACAAAATACCTCGTATTATCCGTAATCTCGTTACGACCGTGCTCGTATCTTCCGTTTTTTAACCCCCCGCAATGAAGCTAAAAAAAAATGTATCGCTCATCCCACCAGCCTCATTGGAAGGCAATTTTAATAATAGGGTATAATTAAGTCTGTTTGGGGGTGTTGGGGTTGGGGTGGGGGAAATGGTTGTTGGAGTGGGCGGGGGAGTGGGTGGTCGGCGAGGGAGTGGGTGGGGGCGTACATTGTATTATCCTGATGATAGATCACAATGTGTTGGCTGCAGATCTTTATAGAATTCAAGGTTTGTGTACGTTTGTCAATGGGGGGCTGCCACCGGCAAACTTCAAAGGGTCATGACATAGAAACACGCATGGAACAGTTCGGTACTTCGGGGCCAGTAAAAAGCCTCGTATAAACCGGGGTATCGTATCTTCCGAGCTCGAAAGACCTTAGCCCATATTATAAAGGTTGGTAAATCACCGCGACCCTTTCACTATACTTTTTTCGGCTTGTTTTTTCCTGTCCCCCCCTCTCCCCCCTCTTTTTTTGTGAACCCCTCCATGTTGTTGTAGTAGAATTCCTGGATCCGTTCCTGCTATGAATTATTCAAAAATGAATTTGCATAATTCATAAGGGTTACGAATAACACAATATTGAGGTGTTGGATTCGTTTAGGTGCGTGGATACATTCACGAACTACTCCTCGAACCAGTAATATGCTCATGACCAGTAATTTATTCATGATGAGTACAAATATTCATAAGCTACGGATTGCAATAAAATCATTGCACAATTTGCATCATTCAAAGTATTAACATTCCACTTGGTTCCATTTGTCATGTCAAGAAAATTACCATACTATTTGAATAGAAATACATTTGCCGATGGTAAACTTCATAAGGACTGCACTTGGACATTCAAATTTCTACTGGATGTGGGCCTTTCGTGCATAACAACTATATTTTCATAATATCTCAAATTAGAACATCTCAGCGAGCTATAGACTGTGCAAGTCTCGCGCGTATCGAAAATGAGAAAACAACTTGAACGAAGACTATATTTTTCTGTTAATTCAAATCTTTTCTTTATACAAAATTCATGAAAATAAAAAATATCCTTAGCAATTTGCTAGAAAAACAATTAATTATTTTTATAACTTGTGAAAATTAACATTGAAACAAACGGAAAACTTGGGAAGAGGATGCATATTTTTTAGAAACCCCATTTGCCATTTACGCCTGAATTTGTGCGACCATTTATAGGTTTAAAGGTGACATGAACGTCAGTTGGGCAAAATTCTTACTAGTTTACAAGTAACCGGAGAAGGTGTCAAGTCTTATTCTCGTGTTTCTTTGTTGATTTGTTAAATTTATTTTACATTCATATAATTATTTCATGGCAAAAGTTTATTTTCCCGACAATATTATATATTTTTACAGCCAGTACATTAAACTAAAAAGAACGGAATCGCGCACACGTACAAATCCATTAGACCAACTTGGTCCCGCGGGAGGTTCGAATACGCGCGAGACTTGCATATTCCATTGTTAAAAAGTACAGTGACCCAAAGTTTGATTAATCTGTTAATTACAAAATATAAACGGCTAAACTCAAATTGGCTATACTTTCAAAGTCAATGTTATTAGCAATTTACAGTTGGTACTACATCTGGGCTACCAACCTATTACACACGAGGTACTAAAAAGGTATCTGAAGTTAAAGGCATCGTACACGTTTGGTAATGACTCTGATAATTAATGGCAATAGCAATAAAAACTTACTTGGTAAGAAGTACAGCAGCTTTGGATTGTATAATGCATTTTGAAAAACTGTTCACCTCGAAGTACTGCCGTTATGGAAAAATATATCACTTTTTATCCCCCAAAACATTTGAATCTGAGAAGCGTTACGCGTCTCAGAATGTGTATTCCAATGCAGATTATTCTTCCTGCGTGGACATAACCGCTCCAGATTTTCGGCAATATCTCAAAAACGCTACCACCTTTGGAAATGAAATTTTCAAAGGTTAGTTTTTTGGTATATATTTCTACAACTATACAGGTTTGAAACAAACAGATAATAGGCTCCAATTACCAAACGTGTACGATGCCTTTAAAGGGTGTGTACAGCATTGGTAAGGTTGAAAATATAAATGTTCACAGATTTGCACATAACTTTCACAGGTTTGTTATTTAATGTACGTTGGGTCACACCAAGTGTGGATACTGGTCTTTGACAATTACCAATGTTGTACACTTGCTTTAAAATGGTTCAGTAGTAGTTAGGAATGCACAATTTCCTTCATTCATTCTAATGCACAAATAAAACTAATAATATAATGTTATAATAATACCAGATCAGTATAGAAAAAAAATCAACCGCTTAATTACTGATGAGTTGAAGATTTTAATAACAACCACGTAGACAGAGAAGGAACCAACGGAAGGTTGATCAAGGCCGCCGTTGCCGTTATGTTACTGGCAATTTATTTATAACAATGGTCAGACGGGAGGAGTAATAGATTAAGCTGTAATGCTCTGCGGAATTGCTTGCACCTGCGCAGATAATGATGTTATTGGAAACCTTCACTGTAAACGATTTTGTTTTAACTTTAGTATACATAAAATTGATAGTAACCTCTTGTCATTTGCTTGTTTTTTTACATTATTACTGTGCTTTTAAAGGCACTGGACACGTTTGGAAATTGTCAAAGACCAGTGTTCTCACTTGGTGTATCCCAACATATGCATAAAATAACAAGCCTGTGAAAATTTGGGCTCAATTGGTCAAAATGATAAAAGAAAAAACACCCTTGATGTACAAATTTGTGTGCTTTCAGATAGGAATAAAAACTTCTTGCAAGAAGTTTTTATTATTTTAGTGAGAAATTACCTCTTTCTCAAAAACTACGTTACTTCAGAGGGAGCCGTTTCCTACAATGTTTTATACTATCAACAGCTCTCCGTTGCTTGTTACCAAGTAAGTTGTTATGCTAATATTTGTTTTGAGTCATTACCAAACGTGTACGATACCTTTTAGTAACGTTTATGTAGTTTAGGAGTTAATAATAATAATACAAAACATGTATATAGCGCCAAAATCCGCCTAAAAAGACGCTCAAGGCGCTTAACAGATAAAAAATATGTAAAACAAGATGCCAATAAACATACCGATAAATATAAAACAAATGTAAACAGAAACAAGAATTCCACGAACCCCTAAAAATCATGAAACTACTAAAAACTTAAGGAAGTCTTAAGAAAGAGGAATACAAGAAAAACCATTAACCAAACAGTAATACACTTCATGGATGCAGACAATCCATAATCAAGTTAGTATACAAACATATTTAAAATCAAGGAGTAAATAAATTAAAGAATGGGCAAAAGTTAAACACACTAAGGACCTGGCTATTCCAAAGCCCTTAAATAATCAATAGACAGCAAAACAAGACTGAAAATATAGAAAATATGAAAGGTATCGTTATAGCCAAACGTTGTGCAGAATTCATTTCTAACCATTATCGTTTTGAGTGATGCGCCTCGAGCGCCCTTTTAGGCGGATTCGGCGCTATATAAGATCTTTTTATTATGTTGTTTCAAATCTTCTCTATTTTTTTAATCTCTTATTGTTTATTTGCTGGTTTTAACTCTTTGATGTTTGATTGTATTTTTATATTGTAACTTAAACACAATTCAGCCTTTTGGCTGCAAAGTTTGATTTTTAATAAACCAATAATAATGATAATAATAATAAAAATATAGTTGTTTGGTCAACGGTGGTCCCTATCGGTATTTCACACACTAAATAACCAAATTAAAGACACTTCAACATTTTCGCTTGTTTTTTTTTATGAACAGAAGATGTCAGGGTCCTTTTGAAATTCCTGCCAAATAACGCACATAATGTTTGCTAGATTCATGCAAGTTTAGCAGAACGTTTCACTCTCGTCTCGAGGGATTGGACTCTGTGCACAAAGGGCCTTCAGTCAGCAGTGATCGGCTGGTGGTTGGAGTTGATTTGTATAAATTTACCCAAATGCAAATGAGCTTAATGGAGTGTGGTATTTTGATGTGTCTCCTTGTATTTATACATCCTGCCAGTGAGAGCGTTTGAATCCACCGAAAAAACCCCATAACAATATACCGTTTATCACTGCAAAAACTGGGGTGTTAAAATGGACACCATGGGTGTTGTCACATATAATTACCCGAGAGAGAATCAACATTAACACCATGGGGTGTTAAAATAACACCAATGTAATTGTGATGGCAGAAATTAGTGTATTTTTAACACCCTATGGTGTACATTTTGATTCTTTTTGGGTATCTATCATTCAACACCTTTGGTGTCAATTTTAACACCCCAGTTTTTGCAGTGTATATAAATTTTTCCATATGGAATAACATTATCGAATCTCTTTGGTAATCTCACTGTTTCCCCTTTTCTGTTGTGAGTTATTACTAAGGAAAGAAATGCACTTCAAAGACAGTGTCAACAGGGGTTGAACTGTATGTAATTATATACAAATTATGACCTCGCGTGTTTTTTTTAAACAATGATCTTATAAATATATATTTGGTTTGCGGTATCACCATGTGTATATCTACTTGCTAGGTAGATTTTGTTCTTTGAGAACTTGTCTTGCTTTTTATTCTACTGCCGCAGAGTAGAATATTCGGAATTGTCCGGGAGGTAGGAAATCGGGCGAGACTACTACTTTCGCTTAGTGGATCGGGGGGGGGGGGACTTTTCGTTAATAACTACACTGCCGCGGAGTTAGTCTAACTAGTGATCTTAGGTTTTGAACGTACGTCGGTCGGTTGACTACGTCAGAGCCAATTCAGTGGAGACTACAAAACATCAGATCTTCACAAACCTCTGTAAATCCGACGGTGGAGACTATAAAACATCTTTACAAACCTCTGTTAATCCGACCGTCGAGACTTTAAACCATCTTTTCAAACCTCTGTTATTTCGACGGTGGAGACCGACGTAGAGTTAAGTTAATGAAACAACTGATCAACTAATGTTCTTAATGACCACCTCTGAATTCCTGTCCAAATTTTACTGCATCCACTAATAACTAATTCGCGCTGACCTGGGAAGTGTTTACATTAGTTTTTGTTGAACATTCATAAGGCGAGTAACTAAAAAAATAGCAAAACGCCCTTTTCCCAAGACATTAATTTAGGATTTGCCGGCACGTTCGATCAAGTAATTATACCAGTACAATGATAACCTCACCTCATAACGGGCGTAAAATACCGGGGGGGGGGGGGGTCGAAAGATATCTTGCCAACACACTTCACGATACGTGTTTGCACGCTTCTCTTATTACAAACCACAAATTTGTTTCAAAAGAGAGCGTGAAAGTCAAGAGAATAAAACACCTACATTTCAAACTATATACTTGCTCAACAGACACCTCAGAGATACTGAGAATGTATTGTTACTCTCAAAAAGTATTTCGTAGAATACGTCGTACCAGAGAGCATTTTCAAAAGTCTCATATTAGTAATGTATCAACATTTACAAGCACCCCCCTCCCCCATTTTTCAACACGGATCTACGCCACTGTATCTCATGATGTGACCACAGAAAGCCTGTATGTTATGTCTCATAGCCCAGTATAAGACTGTCTTCGGTGTTCACTCACGTTGTCTTTTGTGGGACTCTTTTGTGTCATTCGGTATGTCACAAGCACGCCGTCTATTCATTCGCTTTTGAATAGCGCGGTAAGCATCCAGGTGTTTCGTCATCGCTGAGGCTGAGGCATGAATATTCACCCTGCTAATGACTAACAATAAAGGCACCGTATTCAACGACCGTCGTGCATGGACATTTTGGGGTGGAGCTATCCTAGGAGAGCTGTTCATTGGCTCTGACGTAGTCAACCGACCGACGTACGTTCAAAACCTAAGATCACTACTAGGTCTCAACGTTTCGACTAGCTTGCTCTAGTCATAGTCAGGAGACTGAAGAGTGTATGTTTGTCCATTTATCTCATAATTGCTAAGTAACAACTTCTTTTGTCAAGTTACGCAAGAGAGGCCTGCGGAGTTGACGGTGTAAAATTGCACAATAATTAAACATGCTGGTGAATGTGATTCCCGAAAAGATGTAGCCTAACCTTGCAATATATATCGTGGGTGAAGACGCTAGGTGAATGAGGTCAAAGTTCACTGGACATCGATTACTTGTTTCATTTTGCTCGGATAGATAAATTGGCACCCTATTTCACCACTAAAAATGCGTTGAGACTACGTTACGGCAAAAACTTGAGGTGTAAAATTTAAAATTGACACCATGGGTGTTGTCACATTATAGGTACTCGGGAGATAATCAAAATAAACATCATAGGGTGTTAAAATAACACCAATGTAATTGTGTTGGTAGAAATTAGTGTTATTTTAACACCCTGTGGTGTAAATTTTGATTCTTTTCCCGGTATTTATAACGTGACAACACCCATTGTGTCGATTTCAACACACCAGTTTTTGCAGTGTAGACTTTACCTTCTCAATGTCTAGAACATGAACATAGTTTATAGTAATAATTCAATTTTTTTTAAATTATGTACACCTCCATCTAAAAAATATGTAATTAAAACTCTGCATATAGACTAAATGTATATTACATCTTTTGCATCCGGGAGATATACCTATTCTTATTGTATGTAGCGCACAAACAGATCCCTGTCATTTGATTGGTGGAACACGCGTCACGTGTCACCCTTTATTTTGCGATGTATGCTGCCGCAACGCTCCAAGATTCAACGAGTCATAATAATTAATTTATTCAACACTTTTATTAAGTAACATTTGATTTTACTATACTTTATTATGCACGTCAACCAAATAATAACAATATGGCCCTTTTCGAAATCACGGTTTCGTCTTGGGCTCTGGCTTTATAGGCTCCGTCCGCCTGCTTGAAGGCCTGTACCGAAAGCACACGTTAACTGACGGAGTCTAAAGCTGGACCCCATAGCTGAAGCCGTGATTTCGAAAAGGGCAACATGTGTTTAGTCAAGCATACAATGTCCGCGCTGGAGCAAGATTTATCAATGCCAAAGTTTGCGGCACGTGAAATTCATTTTGTGGTCAATAGCGTGAGAGCAAGATAGTAAAAAAAAAAGTCTGTCCTGACCCAAAAATGGATCAACAGGTCGGTGTTTATTTTATCCGATTTCATTGACATTAAACGACTAAGAATTTAGCTATTTGCACTGATGGACAGGATGCCAGTCCATCGCAGCTCTCACCAGTACCCATTTTTACTCCTCGGTGGAGAGAAGCAATTATGATCAAGTGTCTTGCTCAAGGACATAAGTGTCACGACTGACCAGGCCATGGCAGGATTCGAACCCACATTCTGTAAATTACAGAACTTGAGTCCACCGCCCTAGACCGCCCGGCCTTGACACCCACTTGTAGTCTTGATTGGCGACGCTAGTTTTTGTAGTCACCGGTAGAGGGCGCAACACCGACTGGCTCGGAGGGACTGGGCAAGATATCCCTTCTCTAATAATTCTTATTGCGCTATAGGCGACAACGTTACGAAACAAACCTCGCCAATCAAGACTACAACCCACTGAGAGCAAGATACATTGGTTATTCCTTAAAATGTAGCACTCTCAGTATACACGCCCTTTTCGCTATTCACTGTACACTGGAGGGCGCACTTGTTCAACAAGCAAAAATGTCGAAGGCGAGATCTCGTTCTTGCAGAAGGTTTTTTTAATGAGATATCTGCACACGTCAGAGATAAGTATAAGGACTTCGCATAGAGTAAGGAAAGATATCCCGATGTAGAGACCGAGTAGACCGCCAAGACTGCCAAGAAGGGTTGGGAACTGGAAGAAAACGACAATCAGAAGGAGATTAATGTAGAGAAATGTAGGGAATTACATGTACACAGACATGACAATAGACCTTTATCATAGTGCGGCCATCTTGATTTTTTCCATTCAAATCAACGTAACCAAACCGAGGCTGGAAGAGCCAATAGTCTGGTTCCCTTTTGCACGATGAATATTAGCATTAATTACTGCTGATGGAGACAGGGAACATGACCAAGATAGTGGCAGCATGATAAAGGCATACACATAGAGATAGTGGACACATTACTAGCACAAGTTGGTTTGGGTAAATTTGTCTGTGTACATCCAAACTAAAACAGTGCATTTCTATAGTATCCACCATATCTCAAAAAAGGCTAATGACACACGCCGAGGACGGGTTTGAGCCTGTCTCCCCACGCCTCCACTCTCAAGCTTACAATCTCCAGTTGTCACTCGAAAATGCCAACTTAACAATGAGGTCTCTGGAACTTATCGAGGCAAAAGTTTCTTCTCACTTAATAAAAGATAATATCATTTATGCGCCACTGATACACAATAATAACTTATGTACATTTCATCTCACATTATGCCCAAGTCAGTGACGGCTTAGCCTGAACATCTAACGTCACACTTCGAGGCTCGTGAATAAGGCCAGATACCTGCCTGACCGGATGCTGCCAGATGTACCTTTGACCTTGCATTCATTTCACGCGGAGATTCGCAGTCAATTCACACGTACATGTATACATATTACACAGTGAATAAAACAACATTACATGATGTACAAACATTATGCACACGCTGCATGCAGACGATCAAAAGTGCAAGCTGACAAATTAAACCAATCATAACACAGATATGGAAAGCTTACGTCACTGCACGTTTATCCAATGAAATAATTGTATCCAATTAAATCATTGGGCCTGTAAGACAAGTGCCTGTCTTTATCCTTTAGGGGACCAGTCTATGGTGACAGCTGCGCGTTCGGACAATGAGGGCGTTAAAAAGCCCAACATGCGTTAGCCTATTATAAACTTCTAAAAATGACGTGACATTGAAGGTATCTGTGATAGGTATATTGCGAGCGTCTTTACTTGATTTTCCTTGACTTACCGTGTAGAGGGCCGACTCTCTGATTGACTGGTAGTTCAGTTCCTCGAAATAAACACGAAGCCGAAGAAGATTTTTACTTTAGACAAAAAAATAAAGAGAGAGAAAAGGAGAAATTTAATCTCTTTTGAACAATAATTATTTGTATATAATCGCAAAAACACAAGGCTTATGATCGACCCCCAAGACATGATTATTAAAGCTACCGGCGATATATGGAGCAGAAACTTGGACTACAACAAATGAGTTGAACTAAAAATTGAGAACAATACAGAGGATCATGGAGAGAAAAATTGTACATTTAACAATACGGGATAAATTTAACCGTCACACAACACGAGCATTTTTTGTAGATCTCGTTTTGGGGGCGGGAGGGGGTGGGGCAATGGTTCTGAGCGGGGCGCTCCTTCCCCCTGGCCCCCGTTTTGTTAAACCACTGTTTTTTGAGAAAACGCAGAATAACGCTGTTGGTTATAGGGATTCGGACTGGGAACTGAGTGTTGACGAACAAGCTCGTAACGCATCGCAGTATTTCAGAAGCATTATACAACCGGGTCTGGTCACATTTTAATTCCAGATTACTAACCAAGTCTTGATTGACGACGTTCGTTTTGTTAACGTACTCGCCGATATTACAATACGAATTACTGGAGAAGAGATATATGTATCAAACAAATTAACATCTGGATCAATAAACGCGTCGAACCAGATTCGTAGACCTGCCCAGGTCCCTCCGAGCCTGTCAATGTTATGCCCTCTACCGGCGACTAATATAAAAAATAGCGTCGCCAGTCAAAAACTAATAGTATACTAACCGCGTCGAATCTTCATTTGCAGACATCCTGGCAGCATGAGAATCACTCTCTTGTAGGCGCCGTTGAAGATGTTCCTGATGGAATTCAGAAGTAAGTAATTTTAAAGGAATAAAAACTTCTTGCAAGAAGTTTTTATTATTTTAGTGAGAAATTACCTCTTTCTCAAAAACTATGTTACTTCAAAGGGAGTCGTTTCTCACAATGTTTCATACTATCAACAGCTCTCCGTTGCTTGTTACCAAGTCAGTTTTTATGTTAATATATATTTTGAGTAATTACCAAACGTGTACAGTGCCTTTAATCATGATAATTTATTTGAAGTACCGAATAGATGTATCATTGTCTAAGTAAACTGACTGAGTGAAAACGAACTAAACTAAATATTGTGTCCAGCACAAAACAAAGAAACAAGCAAATATTTGTATCTCTGTTTTTGATTCCTTTTGACTAGCTTTCTTTCTATCATTTCGTGACTTGATGTACATAAACAATGTCCGCCATTCAGCCCTTGGGTGTCATGTGATACTTTCAATGAATAAACCAACAATGAAATGAAATAAACGCTCAAAATGAACATGATGGTAGAAGCCCCTCAAGGGCCAAAGAAATCACAAAATTCGGAAATTTACTCCCAGATCATTATTTTTAGGGGAACGGCATCAGTAGTTGAGGGGGTTGTTATGCCGACAATTGACATTTGATCTCAGAATATTTTCATAAATGAATAATAATAATGAGTAATAATGAGTTACTTAAGCGTTGGGAGATAGAAAAAAAACCTACCGATGACCTGATCCGCAGATGTTGAATACATAAATACATTAACAGGGTAAAGCAATGATAATGAGGCCTTTGAAGGTATAGGTAAAATTTATACCGCGAGATGAAATGCAAATGAGATGCTAATAAGCTAGGTAAATGAGGCGGCGAGTAAAGCGTGGGGAGATATAGGAAAGATTTTTACCAACGGATGACCCGAGATGAATAATGAATAAGGAGAGAGATAATGAGAAGGAAAAGATAATGAGTCGCTTCATTCTTGCACGAGAAGAAGTGATCGACGCTCTTAGCAAGCTTCCTTGTGGTAAAGCTAGTTTGTTGCTTGTTTAATAGATTTAACTAGTTCTCTTATTATTAACAGGACCATAATGCAAAACAGGCTCTGAGCTGATAAATGTATCCTATATATATAAACAGATGAATACTTGTTTAATAACAATAGGGCTTAGAGAGTCTCAGCCCGGTCGCTTTACCACAAGGAAGCTTGCTCAGAACGTCGACTGTAGGCTGTACTGAACTTGTATCATCGGCAAAAAGACAGATTGATTTCATATACGATGTGTTGAAAATGGCACGGACATAAATCAAAAATAGCAAATGTCCTTAAACAGAGCCATGAGACATTCCATATTTAACAGGATTCTCCAATGAAGTAGAAGAGTTGTATGAGACAAATTGTTTTCTTTTCGATAAATACCTTTTAAACCACTCCAAAGCTATTCCACAGACTCCATAGTGTTCTATATTTATGTATTACAATTTCATTGTTTACTGTCGAAGGCCTTAGACAGGTCTAAAAATATGCCAATAGAAATGTTTCCACCTTCAAGTAGAAGAGTTGTATGAGACATATTGTTTTCTTTTCGATAAATACCTTTTAAACCACTCCAAAGCTATTCCACAGACTCCATAGTGTTCTATATTTATGTATTACAATTTCATTGTTTACTGTCGAAGGCCTTAGACGGGTCCAAAAATATGCCAATAGAAATGTTTCCGCCTTCAAGGCCATCGATCAGGTTATTTGATAAGATGTTGCTACCTCCGTAGAGCAATTTTTTCTAAAACTAAATTGTGATTCAGAAAGAAGATTATGTTTACATATAATTTATTTAGGCCTATCATTTACTTATTGAAACATATTTATACAGGATACATATATCAGCTCAGAGCCTGTTTTGCATTATGGTCCTGTTAATAAGAGAACAAATTAATCTACCAAACAAGAAACAAAATAGCAAAAAGAAATATAATTATATAACAATTATAAAGCCCATTAGTCTTGGGCCCATTAGTCTTGCAAAGGCCTACATAAGTTTTTCAAAGGTCTTCGAGAACGGCGATAGAACTGATATGGACCTATAATTTTCAATAACATTTTTATCACCACTTTTATGAATAGGAGTAACTTAAGCTATTTTAAGACCATCGGGTAAAGCTCCATAAGTTAAAGACATAATGAAAATAACAGCAAGTGGTTTTGCCAAGGATTACTTGTTTAATAACAATCGGGCTTTGAGTCACAGCCTGTGGCTTTACCACAAGGAAGCTTGCTAAGAACGTCGATCATTTCTTCTTGTGTCATATGATTTTAACACGAATGAATCTTACTCTGAAAAAACCTCATTGATAGATAACTTGTCTCAACACGTTCTTAAAGAAACTCGACAAAATAATGAGGGTACTGTGACGTCACATATCCACCTCCCTCATCATTTTGACGGAAACGGATACATTTTCGGTCTAAGAAGATCCAGGACGATGTGTGCGGGCTAGTATCGCCTATAAATATTCCATCGTCCACGAATAAAGACGATCTTGACGATGACGTCACTCGTACGCGTAAAGATATTGGGTTATTACAATGACTTAGAATCGTGACTTATCATGCTTTAAGAGATTCATTATCTTTTGCTTCTCATTAACTCTCTCCTTATTCATTATTCATCTCGGGTCATCCGTCGGTATAAATCTTTCCTATCTCTCCCCACGCTTTACTCGCCTCATTATATTCAGCTCAATAGCATCTCATTGGAATCCCATTAAAAGAGAACATCCGGCGGTAATTATTTGTCCTATACTTCATCGCTTAAGACCCTCATTATTTCGCCTTATTATTCATCTCAGGTCAGCCGTCGTATATATTTTCCCTACACTGTAAAAATGAAGGGCAAAGAAGTTGATGGGTAATCTGAAAATGGGCAAACTAGGTAATAATTCGTGAGTTTGTTGGTTAATACTTTTTCCAACATGTGTGGCATTTTCCCTGTTGGTTAACTGAAACAAAAACACTAAACAAATGATAAATATACTACATCAGTTGGGTATTATTTATCAGGTTTACCCATTATATAGCAAGACATTATTCTTCTGCCTCATCGTTGGGCATCTTTCCACATACAGTTGGGTAAAGTTAAACCACATGGGGTGCAAAAGCATAAAAACGATCATTTCCAACATGACGAGTGAAGGAGTGGCTGTGGCCGTGTCTCCTCTCTTAAACGAGCGGCGTTGCCCAGTGGATACGACTTTTTGAAGGTTAGTTTTTAACTAAATATAAAGTATTGTTTCCTATTTAGTTGTACAAAGTCGTGAAAGTGGCAGAGCAAGCAACACAGTGCTACTGCCATTGAATTATTTTCAGTTTTATCATGCCATTCGTGTATACATGTATTGTAATGTTAAAACATTATGTGTATGTAAAACAACACTACACGAATGGCACTATCACTGCATTGCTTGCACTGCAACTGTCACGACTATGTACAACTAAACAGAAAAAAAATGTTATTTAGTTAAAAACTAACCTTCAAAAGCATCTACAAACCACTGGGCAACCCCACGTTTTTGAGAGAGACGCCAAGGGCACAGCTCGCCACCACTCGCCATTGTGGAAAAAAAATCGTTTCGATACATGGACGTACGACACATCGCAGGAACTGTGAATCAAATGGTTAATTATATTCACCATTTGTTGGATAACACAATAAATATTGACCAATGAAGTAATGATTGCCCAACTGCTACACAAAACCTTTCTACCAAATATTGGTAAAAAAAATCATCGCCCAATAAATGGGTAATTGATAATTTATCATAAACCCAGAAAAAGGGTAAACATTTGATGAGGAAATATTACCCAATTATTTGGCAATCAGAGTGCCCAACTGAGATGGGGAAAAAAGTACCTAAAAGATGGGCATGTTGATAGTTTAAGCAACGTTGGGTAAAAAATTGGGTAAATTTTTTCCCATTATTTTTACAGTGTATACTCCCACGCTTTCAGGCCTCATTATCTTTGTTTGAACCACTTAATGTATTCATGTATTCATCACGTCTCTAAGGTCATACGTCGTTATAAATGTTAGTATCTCCCAACGCTTAAGGACCTCATTATTACTCAGTATTATTCATTTATGCAAGTGTATTAGCTAAAAAGGTCATTATTTGGCATATCAGCCAGCTCAACTACTGGCATCCAATGCGATACATCAAGAACCGCAAATAAACAAAAGTTACTTGACCTTAATCTATTGGAACCCGCCATTCATTGCCAGATTTAAATGGAAATTTCTGCTTTTCGGGGATTTTTTTTGTCCGGAGAAAACCCCCACATTATTTCAAAATCCTGGGATGAACTTACCTCATATCGTTCGGATGGCCAGGAGGATGCTGAGACTGATTTGGTGTACGACGTTTCACTGTGTTTTTATTTTTGTACAAAGAGACAAAAACTGAATGGAAATACCTCTTTACAAATGTTGAAATTTACATCACCATCTTTATTATAATAACTTAAACAAAACCACTGACCTGGGCCCAATTTCATAGAGCTGCTAAGCACAACACTTTTGCTTAGCATGAAATTTCTTCCTTGATAAAAACAGGATTACCAACCAAATTTCCACGTGATTTTCAGGGTAAGCAAACAACAGCTGAATAAGTAGGATTTGAAACTTTGCATGGTGGAAATACGATATGGAAAGGTTTGCGGTAACACCATGTAATATCTCTAAATGAGTTGGGGTGGTTCTGAAAAGACTAAAAGGCTGAATACCAGTAACAAGCAATATGCAACACAAGGAAATTTGGTTGGTAATCCTGTTTTTTATCAAGGAAGAAATTTCATGCTAAGCAAATTGTTGTGCTTAGCAGCTCTATGAAATTGGGCCCCAGTCGTGCGCCCGTATGAAGGACGTTGCAAAAGTTTAAGCGGAGGGAGAACAGGTGTAATCAATTATTGTGCAAAATGTTGTTTTAAGAAAACTGAGCTTGAAAGTTTGATCGGTTTCTTCCAATTCACAAGTCAATAAAGGAAGGTTAAATTCTGCATGGGATGGGAAAACGTGTACGGGGTGATTCTAGTACCAAAAATGTAACAGAAAGTGCTATAATTTATTAGCTTTTTAAATTTCTCACGACCATCTGTGACTGGGACAAAAAGTACTTTGTGTGCCTTGAAGAAGGGCGTAGAGCCTCACGCCCTTCTTCCAGACACACGATGTCAAATCTGCTTTCAGTTTTAAGATATAAAACGGTTTAAAGGGTGAAATGTATGCTTTATACTATTGAAAGCTGCTGTACTTCTAACCAAGTAGGTTTTTATTGCCATTCATTTTAAGGGTGATTACCAAACGTATACCTTCCCGTAACAGAAAGAACATTTCAATAGTCACGGAATTTTTATGTTCGACTTTCTTATACATAATGTTCACGTTTTTTAGAACATCATAACTATATATCGGATAGGAATGGATAATATAATATTTTAAAATCAACGATGTGCTAATTTAACTGGCGTTGATTGAGGATTTGAAAAATAATTACTTGCAAGATATTAGGCAATTGCAATCCAGTTTGTCTTCTTCCCCAAGGTATTCGATAATCTGTTTGCATGTTTCTGTAAAAATACAAAAAGAAGAAAAAAAAACCAACTTACTTTTGTAAATGTAATGCTTGCAAAAGCAGGTATGGTTTAAAATCAATCAATGTCAAAGATAACAAAAACAGCAGTAGCAGCAAGAGCAGGAGGAGGAGGATGAGCAGCATCAACCGCAGCAGCAGCAGCTTCAGCATTAAAAGCAGCATACAACATCATCAGAAGCAACATTGGCAGCGGCAGCAGCAGCAGCATCAGTAGCAACAGCAACAGCAACAGCAACAACAACGGCAACAGCAGAAGCAACAGCAGCAACAGCAGCAACAGCAGCAACAACAACAACAGCAGCAACAGCAACAGCAACAACAACAACAACAACAACAACAACAACAACAGCAACAGCAACAGCAACAGCAGCAGCAACAGCAACAGCAACAGCAACAGCAACAGCAACAGCAACAGCAGCAGCAGCAGCAGCAGCAGCAACAGCAACAGCAACAGCAACAGCAACAGCAACAGCAACAACGACAACGACAATATCAACAGCAGCAGCAGCGGCGGCAGCGGCGGTGGCGGCGGAATCAGCACACTGCAAAAACAGGGTTGTTAAAATTGACACCTCGGGTGTTGTCACATAGATACCGGGAAAAGAATCAAGCTTTACACCATAGGGTGTTATGATAACACTAATTTCTTCCAATACAATTACATCGGTGCTATTGTAACACCCAATGATGTTAATTTTGATTCTTTGTTGGGTATCTATTTGACAACATGGTGTCAATTTTGACACCCAGGTTTGTGCATTGCATTATCAGCAGCAGCAACATCATAATATGATGTTGCTGATACATCAGCAGCTGAGCAGGAGCAGCAGCAGAAACAACGACATCAGCAGCAGCAGCATCATGAACATCAACGGCAACATCATGAATATCAGCGGCATCAGCAGCAGGAGCAACAGCAGTAGCAGCAACAATGACTTACAAAAACAACCTCATATTCAATTCCTCCCTCCCCATGGGTCGACAAAACATCTGGATGTGGGTTTGGGTTGGGCTTTCAGTCCTCACCTGGTGCAGATTGCATGGGTTTTTCCCAAGATGGGCTCCTCCCACATCTAAAACTGAGATTTCTTAAATATCTTCTCTTCACCCTTAGGTCTTCGGGTAAACCTTGCGAGACACCTTTCTTTGGTTTCGTTACGAGAAAGATGCTATAATAACATGTACTCACGTTGTGTTTGGTTGAGAAAGCTGCACTTAGTCTTGTTCTCCAGCAGTACATCGGTCACACACTGGCACCGTTTAAACATTTCTGATTGTTCGCATTTCTTCAGACAGGCTTTTCTGGAGTATAAACCCGATGTAAACACGTGACACTTGGGATTATAGGGATATCCTTTCCGCTCGATGTAAACCTGCCGGGAAAAACAAAAAGATTTTAAGAAAATGTTCAGTTTGAAAGGGAAAGTAAAATTCAACGGGGGCGAAGAGTTGGGGAATGATGTGCACAAAGAAATAAATCTTACAAGAAACCTTAGGCCACTAAACATCAATACTGACTTGGTTGTACCCGCAAGTTTACTAAATATTTAGAGCTACTTCTTATCAATATTGACAATAAGGTGATATGATTTGTTAGTTTTAGAGCTTCCAGTTTGAACCGGAAGTAAAGGTCAAAATGGGTCACGTTTTAAAAATAAAATGGTACATGTGCTGTAAGCTATTAAACGACACGAGAATTATAACTCTATGGCATGCGGTTCAGAAGATGTGAATTTTTAAACAATAAACTTCGAATTATGTAATTTGACACCTGGTGACGTCATGATGACGAAAACATGTTTTTCATACTAAGTTTTTTACAATCTACTATATGGAATAAGAGTTGGCCTCATGCAATGCCTTGGAATGAAAACACTGAAAATTCAAAGATTTAACCTTTTGGTATAGATTTAACACATGTTGGCAGAGGGCGCTGTAACAGGTGATGACCCAGAGCCGTATATTGAGAGAGTTGCGACAACTTGCGATTAGAAGCCATTTTGTCTCCAAAAAATGCATTGGCGAATACAGGGTGCCAGACTAGTCTGCCCATTGGGTTGTACTGCATTTTGGAACAAAATGGCGTCCAGCAACCACGTGACCGGAGAAAGCTGGTCCCTCCATGTCGCAACTCTCTCAATACACAGCTCTGTGATGACCCAGAGCCGTATATTGAGAGAGTTGCGACAACTTACGATTAGAAGCCATTTTGTCTCCAAAAAAATGCATTGGCGAATACAGGGTGCCAGACTGGTCTGCCAATTGGGTTGTACTGCTTTTTGGAACAAAATGGCGTCCAGCAACCACGTGACCGGAGAAAGCTGGTCCCTCCATGTCGCAACTCTCTCAATACACAGCTCTGTGATGACCTCATAATACCCAGTGATTGAAAGCTTGGGTCTCGTAGAGATTTACAACACACGAGAACACATAGCCCAAATAAAGGGCTACAATTTCATTTGGAAACTAGACTTAGGTGATTGTCCTTATGACAAACACAAAGCTGTTCCGTTTTTAACTTTGATTAAACGCTCCAGACCTTGAAAGTTAGTCCGACTTTGAGATAGAAGACCCTTCACCTTTGACGAGCTCTTTTTGACTTCAAGTGTGCCCAAAAACCTAAACCCAAATCATGGTTTATAAACCATGAAAATTTAAGCACTTCAAAACATGGTTTATAAACCATGACAATTTAAGCATTTTCAAAACATGGTTTATAAACCATGAAAATGTAAACATCTCCAAAACATGGTTTATAAACCCTAACAATTATAGCATCATAAAACATGGTTTACAAATCATTGTTTATAAACCATGAAAATTTAAGCACCCTCAAGACATGGTTTTATAACCCATGAAAATTTAAGCATTTTCAAAACATGGTTTATAAACCATGACAATTATAGCATCATAAAACATGGTTTACAAATCATGGTTTTCTAAACCATGAAAATTTAAGCACTTTCAAAACATTGTTTACAAATCATGGTTTATAAACCATACAAACCGTGTGTTCAAAAATCATGGTTTATAAACCATAAAAACCGTGTGTTCAATGTAAACCATGTTTTATAATGCTACAATGTTCATGGTTTATAAACCATGTCTTGGAGATGATTCAATCTTCATGGTTTACATCTAATTGTTACAAACCATGGTAGACGCCCAGCCGTGATTGCGCAATCACGGCACAATTTGCCAGCTAGCCATGGGGTCCGATTTGTCGCTTGACCGTTAATTATCTTGGAAATACATTGTACCTTGATTAATTTTAATGGTCGGGAATGACTCTCAGTGAGAGCATTCGTGTTTTAAAAAAAGATTTCTTTCTTTTAGGTAACTCAATTGTAGCTTAATTGAAAAATTATGTTTCTGGAAGTCGGATTTGTTTTCACTTTCTCCTATGTGTTTTGCACACGGGTGAAAACGCGCAATAAATGACGTCATGATGACGTCGTTCGGCATTTGAGGCCGGCATACACATAAACAGTATCCCAGAAGTCTAAAACTGAGAAAAAGTTTGACGATATTTGAGATATGGTGCTTACAAGGTTTGCTTATTAAATATTCACCTCGCTGTAAAGTGGCTAATTAATTTTTTAAAAATGTAACAATTATTATAATAATTGTTAAGTTTAGGAACTAAGCTTCAATAGAATATAGGATCTAAGTCTTTAATATTCACTAAGTTTTTTTAAGAATTAAATAAAATTGAGTACAAATGCTATGGGGATTTAGGCGGAAACAAAGAATAATAATTTATAAAAAAATAATCCCGACGAAAACAAAACCTTTTCCAACAGTAATTTGGAACAGCTAATAATAAAAACAATAAAAAATTAGACGAAAACAAAACCTGTTCCGACTCTTAGTCGGAACAGCTAATGAAGTCTGGAAATCAAACAACATAAAGACACTCTAGTTTCCTGATGCGTCGATCTGGCCGTGATGTCGCCACGTTGGTACACATTAGCTATGACCTCAGTCAAATATATATTTTTTTTACTTTCGTTGTTGTTAGGGATTTTAGATGTTCGTTGGTTGAGTGATTATTAGCGAGGCTTGCAAGTTCTAGACAGTGGGTGGCATTTCACAATAGGCAGTGGATGAGGGTAAGGGCCTATTCAACTGATGACAATTCAACTGATGACAATGAAGGAACATCTAGCCGGCGGAGGTTGAGGGAACAATCCGAGTGTGTAATTGAAATGTTGTGTGGCGGTTCTTCGACATAGTCTATAGAGAAAATTCCTACATAGCTATAACATTACGAACAAGAGACCTGATCGGACACTACTTCAACATGTTTTGGCAGTCCTCGTTGTTTTATCTCTTACTTCAATAGGAGATGATGCCTCTGGCAGTAAGTTGACATTACTAGTCTTAAGTACTGGTCCTAACTTATAAGACTAGTCCTATCTCTTAGCATTGCCTAGGACTAGTCCTAAGTTAGGAAGAGTTTTGTGAAAATCGACCCCTGGCCGAAACCCCCTAATAAAAAGGGGACATCTTTTCTCCCTGTTTTGAAAAATCTCCATTGCCCCTAATTCTCTCTCGCAGAAGAACTCCAGGGGAACCGGGCCTTTTTCTGGGTAAATGCAAATCATTTTTCGGGTCATGATCATTTCACATAGAGTTAAGATTGATCTTAACTGCAAATCAATCTTAATTGCTAAGCAAAGTGTAGCCCTGGTAGGACGTCAGTCAGTGCCACTGCACTGACGTCCTGGGTATAAAGATCCTTTACAATGCGAACAAAATTTTGAGTAACATTTAAAAATATTTTTACCTAATTTGAGAAGCTGAAACTCCATTCATTTATTCTTGGTGCCTTTAATTACACTTTTGCTGAGTTAAAAACCTATCAAATACATCCATGAATGACATTATTTCCGAAAATAAGTCCAAGTTGTGCACTGGCGCTGTGACTCCGTCGTGTTGCCGCCCGGAAGAAAAAAGCGTTCAGTGTTGTGTTACGGGTTAGACAGCGCCCTCTTTTGTGGACTTGGTTCCATGTCAGTTGAGGTTGTCGCAACGAATGCGTCAATTTCCATTTTATTTTCACAATAATGTCATCCAAGGATAAAATTGGCAATTCTGAATAGAGCAGGCGTAAGGTTCAGGACACAAGGAACATGTGAGTCACGTTTCGGCTTCCTCAAAAAGGTAAAAATATGATAAAAAATGGTTATAAATTTTGTTGCAATGCCTGAGGTCCTTTATACCCTGGACTCCGTCGCGTTGTATGCAACGGAGGAGTCCAACCTGGGCTAAGCAAAGTGTAATGTCACAATACAAATCAATATGGTAATTACTGACAACTCATCTTAAGATGAATCTTAGTGCTTTGTGAAATTGAGCACAGATTCTTAGCAGTAATTTGTCTCTGACTCAGATTATTTGCAATTTTAACCCAAAAATGGGTGTGACCCCAAGCACATGGATCCGGGTAATTGACACAGGACTTCCCAGGGTGCGGTACTCTTTGGTTGTTACACTCTAAAAAACTTCCGGGGGTCAGAACTTACCCGGATCCTGATCACGTGGGGTCAGTGTGACCCGGAATCTGTGTCAAAAATGACCCAGATATTTGTCAAAATGACACAAAATCTGAGTTATAATCCCATTTGTTCAACTACTTTCCGTTTTTTTTTTAGAGTTTAGTGCACTCTCGAGAACAGATTCCAGCTAAGGTGTCTAACTAAAACTTATGCCGGTAACATTTTTTGCATATAATTGCAAGTGTCTTTACCTGTCGAAGTCCGATGTTAGTTGACATACCAGGGGCTACAGTAATGCCGTCGTCTTCCGGGAACGGTGGGACATTGTGTGGGTGAATTGACACACGTACGCCGGCCTCTGGTGATAAAATGCCCACATACTCCGGCATCTCGATGAACAATGTTAGATGAAGACCTGGAAAAGCATTATTCAAAATTGAGAAGTCATTAATATTCGCTCAATTGTAAACAAATTAAATGTTTTTCCTTGATACATGAGAGATCACAAACAAAACATGCTACACATGTGGCCCACAGTATTTTTTTAGAGGTCAGAGTTCGTCACTCTGTTTGAACTGAGGGTCATTGATTTACGATAGACGCATGTTTCTGGATAATATGTTCAATATGTTCACAATCTTCCTTTCAAGTATTAGTCTTGATGCAAGACATTGTTAAGCGTATAATTACCTATGGACCAGACTTCCTGACAGGTTAGGTTAGTCTAAACCAACCACATACATCACCAGGCCAATCGTCATTTTTTATTTCCTGCTTCATGGTTTTTAAAGATGTTCTTTGGTACAATGTTTTTGGTGGCTTTAGAGGGTTTTAAGTCAATTCGTGTTGGGCTTTGGGGATCATTTGGGACCTCCTGTTTTTATGGTGTTTTTGGGGTGCTGTTTTTGCAAGGTTTTGGATTTGCTTTTGTTTTAATGTTTACCGTTGTGTGATTTTATAGCGTTTGAATGCAATCTCCTTTTTATAATTGTATCATTATATTTTATCGTTGGCAGGGGTCTGGTTGTACACATCTTAAGATGACAGTTTTTATACTTTTGTGTAACCTTGACAGCCCCTATCCAACTTGTAATCATTGTGTGTATGTCTAAAGATTTAAAATAAAATAAATATAAGATAAAATACTACACCATGCCCTATATGGGCCAGAGAATACCCCACCAATATTCCCATTACTTTCAAACACTATCTTCCTTTTATACAGAAGTAAAAACCTCATAAGTAAAGAATTCCTCAGATTCCAAGCACACAATGGCGACATATGGTGGGGGGAATTTTGAGACAAACTATCTAATCAATGTTGAGTGTAAAAGTGTACGCATTTAGGTGCTTGATATATGGCATGTTGTTCCCTTCTCCTATTGTGTCTTCATTGTGTTCAGGGAATCTCAGGAATTCTTTAGAGGACTTGAGGGGGGACTTCAGTATAAAAGGGAAAGAGTGTGATGGGGTATAGGGGATTTTTTTTTTTTTTTGGTGGGGGGGCTCCCTCTGCCACATATCTGTCATGGTATATAAAAGGAAGGCTCGGGGTTTCTAGCTGTATTGGAATGGCAATATCTATCTTGTAGTTAATATCACTATCTTGATAATGTACACTCTAGTTAAAGCCACTGCACACTATTGGTAATTGTCAAAGACCAGTCTTCTCACTTGGTGTATCTCATCATATGCACAAAATAACAAACCTGTGAAAATTTGAACTCAATTGGTCGTCGAAGTTGCGAGATAATAATGGAAGAAAAAATACCCTTGTCACACAAAGTTGTGGCCTTTCAGATGCTTGATTTCGGGACCTCAAAATCTAATTCTGAGGTCTCGAAATCAAATTCGTGGAAAATAACTTCTTTCTCAAAAACTACGTTACTTCAGAGGGAGCCGTTTCTCACAATGTTGTATACTATCAACAGCTCTCTATTGCTCATTACCAAGTAAGTTTTTATGCTAAAAATTATTTTGAGTATAGTGTCCACTGCCTTTAACGCAAATATAGTCAGATAGTTTGACATTCAAGGCTCGACGAATCAAAGAAAACTTAGATGACAATACTGTGACCCACGAGGCAGCCATATTGGGGGGTGTTTTCTGCCGCTTAAATCGGTGTAACGAAATCGAGCCTACATTTGGTGCTCGATACGGGGCATGGTTGACCTCATGTTCATTGTGTGTTCGGAATCCAATAAATTCTTTAGAGGATTTTAGAGGGGGTACATATGTGCAAGAGGAAAATAAAGTGTTAAAGTATGGGAACATTGGGGGAGGGGTACCCTCTACCCCCATATCGGGAATGGAATGAACCTGGACAGGGCAAGAATAGTCGGAGCTCTTTTTGGTATTCTAAGACTAAGTATTCCTTAACGGTTAATTGAGTCAACTCACCATACTGTGCCCCAGAGTGTGTGGTTTTGTTCTCCAAGAGTTTCGAGCCGTAGTTGAATGTGAAGCAATTCCCATACTCCTTGTTTTGAAATTGGTGGAAATCTCTTAAATAAAAACGTAAACAAAAATTTGTGGGGTGTCAGTACCAGGTTTTTTGTCAATCCATCAACGATTAGTAATAGTTGTGAACAGAGTTACAAATAAAATACAAACATTGGATACATTTGAGTGCATTGTCGCATAATAATAATAGGTGAAATCTGGACTATTCCACTTCACGAGGCGGGCCCAGATTTCACCGAGTGATTATATTCCGCGACAATGCACGAATGAAATAAATTCAATGTATAACTCACACATCCCCGTCATTTGAAATGTTTTCACATTAAACACAAAATAGACACGGAAACTCGTCCACTCCAAACTCTTAAAATTCTGTAAAAAAGAAAACCCCATTCTAGACAACGTGGACGACCCCAGGACGACTCCAGGAAGACCTTGTCCGACTCAGACACGAACTTTCATCGTTTGAACAAAACGGGCGGGTACGATTAATTTGGGAACGACGCCGCAAAGCGCCCAATATCCATATTGGACTCCAATATTAAAGTTTGGAGCGCCGACGAGTTGCGGCAGGAAATACATGGCAAAATATTGATTGACACGTGACGCCTGTTTCACCAATTAACATGACAAGGGTCTGCGAGTGCGCATGTTGCTAGACTTGGTTCCAAGTCTGTGATCGTGGTTTTTAGTCGTCCTGATAGCCGGTACATTATTGGCTGAAACAGCGCCCTCTTGTGGATAAACCTCCGTCTTGAACCTACAATCACAGAATTGGGAACATTGTTCGTCGGTTTGTACACACCCTTTGGCGAATTAGTCCAAAAGTGGACGGAACACTCTGATTGGTCAGACTCTCCGAGGCCCTTAATAAAATGCACATTCAAACTTAACCGTTTATACCACGGGATAATAGTAGGAAATACAACATTGATGCACGTGTAACTAATCTGTCTCTGCTCGGTGACTCAACTTACAGTTTGGAAACACCAAAAAACAAAGTGATTCTAGTTATTTTATTCAAAATACGTAAACAACGTTGGGAAAATCTTTGGACGATACCATTCAAATCAAAGGTATCATAATTTTTCGTATAGTAAGGATCAGGTTGTTTGTCATGTTTATTTTTCAACATTTTGAGATTAAATCTTGTGTTATTTTATGTATAAATTATATATAGCGTACTGTACATACAAAGCACTATAAAATAAAAGCAATGGCTCGATTTTACAGAAAATGCTGAAGCGATTTCATCCTATTTGGAATAGACGCAGCCAACGGGAGTTTTGTGGTCTCCTGATTGGTCATCTCACTGGCATAGTGTTGTTATGTAAATGTCAGAAGTGAATACCGTATACACAAGAGGGTAAAGTCTGAGATTGCGAGTTAGAGCGCGTGATAGCAAATCTGCGGGGGAATTCTGCGTGGTTGATGCAGAGAAATAACCGCAAGCTCAGACTTGAAATCAAGTCTAGCATGTTGCAAGCGCTTATACTTGCTATTGCTACCGGTAGGCCTACTTGATACTTGACCAATCCTTACAAGCAAAACTTGCCGTCCCGAATGTCTAACAGAGCAATACGGTCCAAGTGCCAGTAGGCCAAACTAACAATAATGTCGATCAACAAATTGGAAGAACAAAACTAACAAAAGGGCTTTGTTGTGGCATACCCGAAAGTATTTGATGGTGTTTGTTTGTTTGGTTTTTTTTTTCCGTTTTGAAACAGCATCATTTTTAAATAAACACAGTTTTTTTTTCTACACAAGTTCATCTCGAACTGAGTCCATTACGCTACCTAAAAGTCACTTCACTGACTAAATATTAACCGACAAGCAAATACACAAATTTGAAGGTGGGAAAGCTACTTTAAAATGCACTGCCACTCAGGCAAAAAATTAACCGATGCTCAAATTGTTAGTTTTCTAATAAGACTTCATTAAAAGGCTGTCGCTGTACAGTATAAAGTAACAAGTCAACTGAAAACCAATGTTGTTACAGTTCTTTAATTTCAAAACGGCGTTCACCCGGAAATCCAGACTTTGTGCATCACCATCTGTATTGGCAAAATAACAACAGAGCAAAGAGGGGGATGGGGGGGGGGGGTAAATTCACCATGAAAGTAAAGCACTCTAGTGTGATAGGCGAAAGGGGAGTTCGCATAAACGTTTTATCAGCATCATCCAGGTGGAAAACACGAGAGGGGTTGAACAAACATCAACATCAAACGGTTTTTGTGGTTGGATGATATTGAGGTTGCTGAGTGGATACGAAGGAACAGGTGCGTTAATAATTCCAAGTGATAAGCCACAAGGGAAACTGACTGTGGGTATATGTTTAAATAATTGTGGGTTGAACAAAAAAAAAATTGACTAGAGCGGGACTTGAACCTGCGACCTCCGGGTTAACGTGCCGGCGCTCTACCAACTGATCTATCTAGCCATATGTTTGCAATAGGGCGGGGGAACCAAGGTGGGGGAGGGGGCACACAAACTATGCTTCCAGTTACCTTTGAATATGCCAATCGCAATGACCCTCATGCGGTCAAAAATAATGTTGGTCAATTCAACTTACGTGTAATTGCACGTTTTCTTGTCGTATGTACACTGGAGTATAAGATCTTCGGCTTTATGCCCGAGATCCCTCAACTCAGCACGGCTAGGGTTGACCATCTCTAAGACATCGCTGTAATCTGGTGAATGAGACCGTCGATAAAACCCTTCCCAATCATTCGGATCACTCATGTCGCCCCAGTCGTAAAATTGCTCATAATGAAACTCAAAATTATCTTCTTCCTGGCCATATTCTTCGTTCCATTTATGATGGACCCAGGAACCAAATTCAGCAGCCATGTCCATGATTTCGCCTCCGTTGGTGTCCGTTCCACCGCCCGTACCCGTTGTGCTTGCACTGGTTCCCGCCGTGCCGCCGCTGGTATCCCGTATGTTTCGTACTGAACGCTTCTTCCGACCGCTGGTCCCGGCTCCTCCTCCGTCGATGGTACTCGGAAACTGCGCTGTAGAACCGGATAGTTGGGTGGTTCCGGATGATGCTAGGAAAGTAGCCAAATCACTAGCTGTTGTAGGTGATGATGCGGTTTGCGCAATCGATGACGCCATGTCGTCTGACGTTGATGTTGTTTGTTGATTAGTCACCGAACCGTTAGTGGATGCTTCAACTATGATAGACGTGAACGAAGAGGCAGTTGGTTGCTTGTCAGAACTGGAGGTGGCATCTTGGTTTGCATCTGTTTGTGAATTCAGCGAAGCCTCTGGTGTGTTTTCCTTCGTTGTCACAACACCAGAGTTTACTGAGACTACCATCGTGTCAGGGTCAGTTTCAAAGATTGAGGCATATATACCTGAGCCGGTCATTTCTGCTTCATTGCCATCGTTTGCATCCGCAAGGCCTTCTGCTGGTGGCGTAGACCCCCCAACCTTCACTGTTGTTGAGGAACCAGCACTGGTGTTCCCCTCCTGATTTCCAGATCCGTACTCCTCCATATACTCCTCCAACCATGTGGGGTCCCAGTCGAAAAACCACTCGTACTCAATGTTGCCGTCGTCCCCCGTCATTCCCCCATCCAGGTGAATCAGGCCTTCGAAGCGGGTACCAATGAGCTTCGATCGCCGAAACCGGTTCATATTACAGATGGTTACCGACGGGAAATGCAGATGCGGGCAGTCTCCAGCTTCACTTTAGTAGTCGATGGATACTCGAAATACTCAACGAGAACAAGGGTTGCCTGGAAGCAGAAGAGGCCCAGCATGGTGAGGAACACGGCCAACCAGAAGATCTTAGTCACGGCGCGCTTGGAGCGTGTAATAGCGGGCACGCCGTGGGCTGTGGTGTTTTCACCGAATGCCTTCAATATATCGCCCAGGTTGTGCCGTCGTTTGACCGGCTTGGGTACCTCCTGAAGGGCAGGCGAAGGAGATCGTTGCTTCCTCGGGATCGGAGGAGCTCCCCATGAACTGGCGAATGTGGACTCAGTGTTTGGTCTAAAGCAACATAAAGAGGGATGATGAGTTAGCACCGTATACACGCACTGTTCAATTATTTTAAAATACTTTAAATTGGGCACATTGCCTTCGAGTCTTGGTATTAACATTTTGTGGTTTGGAATTACTTCTTACCCTTTTAAGAGTTGTTCGTGCACTAAAACACCTTCAGTGTGTTGTAAATAGTGAGTGGTGATTAAAAAAACATAAATTTGCCTCTTGAAATATAACTAGCGGAACATACGGTCCGCCATCGCAATGGGGTCAACAGTTTGGTTCTACAAAATAGCTGACCGTGATCTGTCATGAAATTACACAAAAACCACACATTTCCAAGGGATATTTATGTGAATTATTATATTCTACTATACAAAATTTCTTTCCAACCATATTCATTTCAAAACAAACGTTTGTTATAGTCCAAAAGAGCCCAATCCGAAGGCAGGGTGCCGCTTTAAATACATGCATTGCCCGATTTGTTTCCAAGTTGGTAACAAAATATTGACATATGGCATCGTACACGTTTGGTAATTGTCAAAGACCAGTGTTCTCATTTGGTGTATCCCAACATATGCATAAAATAACAAGCCTGTGAACATTTGGGCTCAATTGGTCATCGAAGTTGCAAGAAAATGATGAAAGAAAAAACACCCTGTTGTACAAATTTGTGTGCTTTCAGATAGGAATAAAACTTGTTGCAAGAAGTTTTTATTATTTTAGTGAGAAATTACCTCTTTCTAAAAACTACGGAGTCGTTTCTCACAATGTTTTATACTATCAAAGCTATCTGTTGCTCGTTACCAAGTCAGTTTTTGTGCTAATATATATTTTGAGTAATTACCAAACGTGTACGATGCCTTTAAATATAGCTATTTTAGCTTTAGTGGAGGAATTTGCAAACTTTAATTTAAACGAAAGAAATTGTCAACGTCCACAGGCCCGCGAGAGCGGGGGTGCTGTGGGTGCTGCAGCACCCCCAACTTTTTGGATGGGGGTGCTGGAATATACTAAAGCACCCCCTACTTTTAGTAAATCAGTTGCAAAAATTCACCCTAATATGAACGGAAATCTCGCGGGAAAAAAAAAGAAAAAAAATATAAATACGTGCAACATGTTATTTTTTTTTAAAATTACAAAATATCATAATATTCGACACCAAGCTGTGCCCAGATGGCCAGCATAAATTCAACGTGATATGCCCGTTTTTGTGTGTGTGTCTGGTCGCTCCGACCCAGCACGCGGCACTTGTGCTAGTTTAGCTGCGTCCCGACGTAATCAAGATGATCTTACGTGTGCAGTGTGTTCAGTGGTCCAAATCTTCCACAGTTTGTAAGTTTGGGTTGTTTGCTGTGCATTATAGAGGAAGACAAGGTCTGGCCCCTTCTTCCATAATTGAACGTGACTGCACAGGGTACCTAGTCTACCTATTGCTTGCTCCATCATGGTAATACCATCATGGTCTAATTGTTTTTGACACCATCTCTATCGCTCAAGTTTGCTGAAAAGATGTTTAGTTTTCAAGACTCTTGCAGTAAATTACTAGAATCGTGGTTCAAATTTTAAAGGCTTGTTATGCACGTACGATCGTCCTGTCCGTTAATACTGTCATTGAATAACAAATTATTTCATGGCGACTTTTTTGTATACGCGATAGTTTTTGGAGGCTTTTACCTGGCATCAAATGCTCCTACTGATAAATTGCCAAGTCATAAGTTTTTGACATTATCCATGATGATGAAAGGAAATTGCATTAAAGCCAAATAATTTCATCGTCATTAACATTTTACAAGTCAACTGTGAGGGGGAAATTAATAATTATTTATACAAAGGATTGCCATTGACTTTGCCCAACGCGTATACCAATTAATATTTAGTTTTATGTTGATGTAACGGTTTTTTCCTTTCTACAAACACAAGCTGGTGAGCGTTTCCTCCTATAGACCTTTCTTTTGTTGATAAACAAAGTGCGCCGGTTGGCATGGCGAGCCGAATGTAAGCAAAACAATCAATCGTGTTAAAAGAAAATTGTGACCAAATTCAAAATTTCCTGTAAAGATTCATGAGCTGAAATACCTCCCATGATTGGTTGATTTGTTTCCAACGAATTCAACATTATTTTTGAATATTTGTGCGACATTGCTGCAAACTATGGCTATCTGTTTTTGCTTTGCATTTATGGCTTTCCATATTTTTTCCACCCTCGGTTGGCAAAAACTCGGGCTGTGACGTGTCAAAAGAAAGGTATATACATAGTGTGTCGCTTTAGGCTGGGCTGTCCAATGGCAAAAGTAGCCACTGGACCGCCCAGCCGCCCAAAGCTGTAGGATATTGGGCAGGATTTCTTAATTTGTATGAGTTTCCGACTTTATGTTAATTTGATTTATTAAATTGTTATCTTTGAATGTAATCATTCCAACAATATGTTTTTGGTGTGGGAAAAAAAGTGATGTGACACAAATGAAAATCACACATATAATTGCACCCGCGTTAATCTCCCCTCGTCGCTTTTCGAGTAGCTAACTTCACTGCTATCTTCGCTGCTAAATATTCACAGCTGGGGTTCGCTTGACAAACCTTGCGTTCACACGGGGCATGGTCGCTGTTAGCCAGCACAGAGTGTTTCGGCTTAGTTGAAGAAATTTGTTGGCTTAATTTTTGGCTTAAAGCATGGAGGTAGAATGGGAATAGCTTAAAGTTCGCAGCAATTCGGTTATCTAAATTCGCAGCGATTCGGAATGAGAAATGCATTTGGTTTTGGTCTTTTCTTTTTATGTCACTATAAATACACTGCGTCATTAAAGTCAAGTTGAATGCTACAATTTCGTCCCCATTAGTGTGCGATGTCACCGTACCACAGCACGTGCGTTGCTTGTCTCCACGGGAAGGAGGTTGATCGTCACGTGGCCGGCCGTAGAAACGTTTTTCGATCGTTCAGATAATGTTTACAAACACGAATCCAACAATTTCCGATTCTTTCGTCTTTATTAACTCTCTGTGTTATGAGTATGATTTAGTTGTCAATATAAGGAATAAAGATGATGTCAGCTTAATTGTAAAACTTTTAAAAAATTGGCGGGAACTGAGGAGCAAAATGTATAGGCCTACGTGCAACTCCACCAGGAAAAAAATATACCGGTCAAGGCGTCGTAACATCGAGCTGAAATCATGTTTACAGCTAGCTGAGGTCAGTTGCGTTCACATGACAAAAACACTGCTAAATTCCTTTATCTGTGGCTAAAGTATCAGTTTCACTGCTAAAGTATCAAGTTTCACTGCCAAGTTGAGTTAGCAGCGGAAATTTTCGCTGCTAACTTTTGGAGTTAGCAGCGAAGTTAGCTAAATTTTGCGTTCACACGGTCAATGTCAGTTAGCTACTCGTGTGAACGTATACCCAACCCACGCCTACCTATTGCTTACTCCATCATGGTCCAAAGACCTTCATGGTCTGAGTATTTTCGACCCCATCCCTATCGCTCGAGTTTGCTGAAAATATGTTTAGTTGTCAAGACTCTAGTGCAGTAATTTAAAAAAATCGTGGTTCAAATCTTAAAAGATACCAAAGGCTTGTTAATTACGTACAATTATCGTCCTCTCCGTTAATATTGACATTGAATAACATATTATTTCAGGTTCAGAAGTCCCTAGGGAACAATAATTGCCTTTCGTTAACGGCTACCGGTAATTTTTATGGCGATTAACACAAAAAGGATGAACACAATATTTGTAAAGGCTTTGATAGATCATTATTAATTTCCCCCTTCACAGTTGACTTGTGAAATGATAATAACGATGACATTATTTGGCTATAATGTAATTTTCTTTCGTCATCATGATAATGTCAAAAACTTATGACTTAAAAAAGTTTATGCTGCCCATAGAACCATCAATTTTGGCGACGCGCCAAAATTTAAAGGCACCTGGCAGTGGTATTTTGTCAAAATAAAGCTTTTGTCGTAAATATATACATTTTGATGAGTGGAATGTGAATAAACAATTAACTAAGGTTAAAAAATTGTGTTTTTATTTTAATTAAACATTTAAAAATAGGCCCCCGTTTACATGGCGCTGTTCGTGACGTCAATCGAGGCGCGGGATATTTGAAGAGAAAATGTGTAGTCTGGCCCTGTACATTACGTCTGGGTACCTGATCAGTATGATGCGTTTTCGATTGACGTCACAAAAAGGGATGGGCGGAGTCACCTTCAAACAACTTTATCAATTTTTTAACATATAAATCGTGACAAACAATTACTCAACAAATTGTTTTATTGTTAATATACATGTACTCTTCTGTAAAAAAAAAAATAAAAAAAACTATTTCCAGGTGATTTTAATTTAGGAGTCCATTGAATGGCTTTTTTTGCCAACCTCGGTTTGGGCTTCGGCTCCGAGCTCCATTTGATGTTGTAAACAACGTGCAGAATGTACACTGCTCCAAAACTGATGACGGAGCCCAAGCCGGAGTCGGAGCCAATCCAAGCCGAACTTTGGAAAAGGCATAACATAGGACGCTTCGCAGCATCGTTTCCAAAACTGCCCGTTTGCCCAAACGAGGCAAGGTGGTGCCACGGCGGACAAGGTTTGTGTCTTCATGGAGTCTTCTTATTTTATAGAAAGTCTTTTTTTATAGATTTTTCAAAGGGTGGGTTTGACGATTTTCTGTTTCTGTTTTGTGTTTATTGTGAAATGATTTCCAATGACAAGGTTCTATCTGTGAGTTTAAAAAAAAATTGAATGCGATCCGTTCGTCGTGCATTGTCGAATATAATCACTCAGCGAAATCTGGCTTTTCCATTTCACCCAGCTTCGCCTCGTTGGAAAAAAATCTGTGTGGGGTAATCATTTTGCAAATCACATTAATAACATCCCGCCCCAAAAAGAGACACTAAGTTCCAAATAGTGGCTCAGATTGCACGACAGAGCATCTACAGGACCCAAAAGCTTCCGGGGCCCTCACCCCACGCCGTAAAACTGTTTATTGTCGCAGAATATCGGCCTACTCAAACACTTAAAGGCACTGAACACAATTGGAAAATGTCAAAGACCAGTGTTCTCACTTGGTGTATCCCAACATATGCATAAAATAACAAGCCTGTGAAAATTTGGGCTCAATTGCTCATCGAAGTTGCAAGAAAATGATGAAAGAAAAAACACCCTTGTTGTACAAATTTGTGTGCTTTCAGATTAGGAATTAAAAAAAATTGCAAGAAGTTTTTATTATTTTAGTGAGAAATTACCTCTTTCTCAAAAACTATGTACTTCAGAGGGAGTCGTTTCCTACAATGTTTTATACTACCAACAGCTCTTCGTTGCTTGTTACCAAGTAATTTTGTATGCTAATATTTGTTTTGAGTCATTACCAAACGTGTACGATACCTTTAATGGACTGGCTTCCGCATTTCACCCAACTTCGCCTCGTGAAAATAAGTCATTGCGGGGTAATCATTTTGCAAATTACACTTATAATAATTCCACCCCCCAAAAAGGGACATTTATGTGCCAAATAGTGCCCTGATTGCACAACAGTGCATATAGGAACCAAAAGCTTCCGGGCCCTTAAGCGGGCCCTGGACCCCACACGCAAGTTGTCTTTGAATAACCAGCAACCCTTTGCAAAAATGTGTTCTCGCGGGCCTGAACGTCCAGGGCTCGATTTCACAAAGCACTAATATTCATCTTAAACGGATACGTCGCCTTGGATTTGCTATAAACAGCGTTTGAAAGCGTTCGTTATGAAAAGAATAGGCCTACTGTGTGAAAGATTTTTGTTAAAGTAGAATGTAATGATCCGCACAAATATGCCTCAAAATTGTGTGGTTTTCCTTTTATTTCGTGAACTAACACGGTTCACCATTTTGCATACGAACCAAATTTTGACCGTGTTAGTTCACGAAGTAAAAAGAAAACCACACAATTTCGATGCATATTGTGTGGATCGTTATATTCTACTTTTAAAACATCTTTCCAACCATCTTCATTTAATAACAAACGCTTTGTACAGCCCAAAGCGCCCAATCCAAGGCACGCAAGGCTACGTGTCCCTTTAAGTTGAGTTTTCAGTATTGCCATAGTGATATGTATTGTGACATCACACTTCGCTTTAGCAATTAAGATTGATTCGCAGTTAAGATCAATCTTAACTCTTTGTGAAATCGGCCCCAGTAATAGTTTGTTAAAGGATACAAACTGAATTGGTGTCGGTAACCATCCTTAGCTTATAATGTATCAGCACTTCATGCATTGAGCGTGGCATACGCGAACTTATTAGCTGTTTCGACATAGTAGTCGCAACAGCTCTTGTTTTCGGCTATATTTGTCTTTGGATTTTTTCCCAATCAGAGGAAGGATCTTGCATATTTTGTATACAACATTTCTTTCTAACCCATTACAAGCTTAGCAGATCAAGTTGTCCTCTAATGTTGTCTTCAAATATTTTGTCCTCATGCCTAGTCTACAAGAACCATACAAGTTTGACGTTGTTCGGTGTGATGAAATGGGTATGAATCATTAAACGTTGCATAGTGCTCATCAAACGCTTGCCAATATGCATGGTTTGGTTATCAGCCATTATGAACAGCTCTTTGCCTTGATGAAATATTGAGCACTTCTCAGTCATGAAAAAGAAAGTCACAACAGATTGCTTATCTTATTATTTGAGCTTAGATGCCATGAAAAAGGATTGTTTATTGAGGGAAATAAAGCCCTTCAAAGATAATAGGAAAGCATGTATATTTAAGAGGGATGAACAATTAAATATTAGCTTCTGAATTCAGACGCTTTTTTGTGAAAGTGGTGGTCGAAAAAAAAAATGGTTTTGGTCGCTACTAATACTAGCGCTTACTTGTAGATACTCAAAAGCTCCATGAAATTTATATCTCCAGGAGTTACCAAATGGTAGAAGTGTCAACATTTCAATTCCGAAATGTGGATCCTACTTTTAGTCCGTTTTTTACCCCTTATTCCATCCGGACGCCAATTCTTGTGAAAATACTGTGACAGTTTTGTGGCAATTTTTTCTCAACTAGACACTGTATTCAGCTGACACTTTCACAGGTGACTTTGATTGATAATGGCCTATAAATCAGCATAACGTTGACAACAAACAATCTATAGCCCTTCCTTTTAAGCTTAAAGGCATTGTACACGTTTGGTAATGACTCTGATAATTAATGGCAATAAAAACTTACTTGGATAGTATAATACATCTTGAGAAACCTTCCACTTTGAAGTATTGCGGTTATGGAAAAATATATCACTTTTTATCCCAAAAAAACATTTGAATCTGAGGAGCGTAACGCGTAACGCTTCTCAGAGTGTGTTTTCCAATGCAGATTTTTCTTCCTGCATGGACATAACCACTCCAGATTTTTGGCAATATCTCAAAAACGCTACCACCTTTTGAAATGAAATGTTCACAGGTTAGTTTACTGGTATATATCTACAACTATATAGGTTTGAAACAAACAATAGGCTCCAATTACCAAACGTGTACGATGCCTTTAAAGACCTACTTGAACAGAAAACTGCAACAAGTGATCTTTGCTGAAATTTATTTAAAATATGTTCAATCAATAAGGAAATTGAGTTCACAGGAGACTAAACAGATTTTAATTGTGTACAAAATAATAAATTTGATACCCTTCTCCGGTGCTTTTTAGAAAGATTCGCGAAAAAAAACCTGTTACGTCATCACTCATGTTACGTCGTGGGAGCTCCGTTTTGTAAAGCCGCTTTGTTGCAGCATGGAGGTATAACAAAGCAACATCCCACACATGACGTCAAAGATTTGTCATTTTCACGCACTTCGTCAAAGGCAGAAGTGTTTCTAGTTTTTCAAAACCTTGAGGTTCGGGTCTTACAAAATTTATCGCTAATTACGAAAAATATCAAAATTACATTTAGATGATAAACAAACACATTATAAATAAGTTTAAAGAGCATTCCAGTTAAAAAATGATCGCTCAAGTAGCAGTTTAAAATTTAAAATAAAAGTCTGTTGATGGGTCTGTTTACAGTGATAGTCTACACCTATCAAAATAAACAGATTTGCAATGACGATGTAAGACAACAATTGCAGATTTAAAGGTATCGTACACGTTTGCTAATTACTCAAAAAATATATTAGCATAAAAACTTACTTGGTAACGAGCAACGGGGAGCTGTTGATAGTATAAAACATTGTGAGAAACGACTCCCTCTGAATTAACGTAATTTTTGAGAAAGAGGTAATTTCTCACTAAAATAATAAAAGACTTCAGGCCTGAAGCCTTTTATTCCGATCTGAAAGCACACATAATTTGTACAACAAAGGGTGTTTTTTCTTTCATCATTTTATTGCAACTTCGATAACAAATTGAGCCCAAATTTTCACAGGCTTGTTATTTTAGGCATATGTTGGGATACACCAAATGAGAATACTGGTCTTTGACAATTACTAAACGTGTTCAGTGCCTTTAACCCTAATGATATCACGATGTTTGCAAACAAGCCTTTTCGAAACCACAGCTTGGGTTTATAGACTCAGCCTTAGGCTACGTCAGTCATTTGGAAAACGTACATTTTCTGTACGTGACTTCATATAGGCAGACGGATCCTAAGCTGGAGCCAACGCCCAAAACCGTGATTTCGAAAATGCCCATAAAATCGTAAATTATTGAAAAACAGCACGTATAAAGAAAAACATGATGAAACAAGTAATCCGATTTAAAGGCAGGGTATACTTTTGGTAATGATCAAGGACCGGTATTTTCACTTGGTGCATCCCAACATAATTGATAAAGTAACAAACCTGTGAACAGTTGGGCTCAATTGGTCATCGAAGTTGCAAACAATAATGACAGAAAAAACACCCTTGTTGCATAGAATTGTGTGCTTTCAGATGCCTGAGGAAGGCTTCATGCCTGAAGCCTTTCTCAGATTTAAATTTTTTGGTGAAAAATTACCTCTTTCTCTGAAACTACTTCAAAGGGGGTCGTTTCTAACAATGTTTTATAATAATATTGACAGCTCTCCAGTGCTCTTTATCAAGTAAGTTTGTTTTTATAGTAATTACCAAAGGTATACCCTCCCTTTAGGAATTGGTAAGGATAACAAACATCATTGTTTAATTTTAGTCTGACAGCTTTAAACTGAATATGAAGTTCATATTAGAACCATCATGTTTTCTGTGAAATATTTCCCTCTGAAATGAAGTCATATTCAAGAAAACTGAAACTAAATCTGAAAACCTAAAAAACATCAGCAGCTGATTTCAGTTGTTACAACCAAAATTAAAGACCATGTGTTTAAATGCTGAAAATTGTGCATGTTTTATTTACTATTTTCTTCTGACTCAGACACCGGATTAAGCCAAAATTTGCACAGGTTTGTTATTGCATGTAATAATGATTGATCACACAAAACATGAACACTGTCCGCGACTATTTTGCCAGCTCTACCAATCATGTAAAGTACCTTTGGAAAATATCAATGAAATAGTAAATTTGGTGTAGCCTACCTTGATCTTCCGATTGCATTCCAACATTTAAACAAAAATCAAATTTCAAAGTAAAAATCAATGTTACCTCATTTTTGAGAAACGTCTCTCCAAAAGTTTTAGGAAAAGTCAAAAGGCCGTCAATTATAAACTGTTGATGCAGGCCGTCTCGTACGTCCGGGTGTATTTTCAACGCTGGCTCGTCTAGAGTCCAAATTGAGGTGGGCTCGGTATTAAGATCAATAGTTTTAATATACTGGAAACACTTCATCGAGATAGGGAGGGCGCATCAGCGCTAATGATGCAGCCGTTGCCATGGAATCCATATAAGCAAGTTCGTGTGGGTGACTAGAGTTGACTAGACTTAGCCCTAGTCGATCTAGATGTCACTCGATCGAACGCTGCGGGGTTTGACTATAGCTAGTTCGACCGGATCAGCCTATAGCCCCAGAGCACTGTTTCTCTAGTCAACACGCGAAGTTACGTCACTATTTCAAGATGACGGTTATATGTGACGGAGAAAGTGTTGTAAAACTTTCGTAATCACACGCAGAAGTTTAATATTAACAATTATAAGGTGGAGTAGGCCTACTTCATGGTTAAACGAGAAACAGGATAGATATTTGACAATATGCCAATCAGTAAGATAATAACGAATCACTACACTAATATGCAAGATATGATGAGAAATAAAAGAAAATGAACATTACGTGATTGCCTTGTTGCCATGCTAACTACATTTGACGAGCCAATGGACGTTCGAGTGAAACACAGACCACGCATGCGCGATTTAAAGTGCAAAATTGACTAAGAGGTCAACATCCGAATACGCTCGTTATGATGTGACCATCGCCATCGAATCCATAATGTGTTGTGCTTGTAATTATCGCCATAATGGAGAAGCTGAAAGTTATTGATTTAATTAATTTAGATGAATTCCAAAAATGGGAAAGGCATAATGCATCTATAGCTAATGGCCAAGGTTTATAAGAATTAGTTATACCTTTTAACGAGGCTCGGGGCAGTAGCAGACTTTAATTAACCCAACCAAAATTAACCGACTCATGCTTACAAATGACGGTGCATTGTATCAGTGGACACCCAACCACCCCCCCCCCCCACTTGAGCCTCCCCACCCCCTTAGTGTGTTTCATGTATTGTTAGGACGACCTATAGTTGGCCCTGCATTATGATACACGCAACCCCACTTCAGTACAGCAACTACGCCCCTATAAACAACTAATTAAAATAAATCAACAAGGACAATGTCTGCATTGGCTTGTGTACCTGTAATTAATGGACTTCGGTAAATACAATAATGTTCATACTAATGTTCATATTTTGCTGAAAGTATAGCTAAAGTACACGAACCGCAATCAATATTATCATTGGTGAAAGTTACCGTATACTTTGCGTGCAGTACACTAATAACCTTTACCAAGTGCACGTTTATGAAATTCGGCCTTCATTCAGTAAATCTACTTCAGTAAAAGTAATCTTCTGTTATACACTATAATTACCGATTAGAAAAAAAGGATTGTAACAAACTCACAGATACAATGCATAAGTTTATCACGAGGTTGGGGTTGACGCTTTATTTTGTGTCGCTTGGTACGGTATTATGTTTTTGACATGGCTAGTTTGTGAGTGCATTATGTATGAAACAAAAAAAGTGCTTGCACTTCTCTTCTCTTCTTACTATGCGTACCTGTAATGAATGGACTACGGTAAATACATTAATGTTCATACTAATGTTAATACTTTGCTGAAAGTATGGCTAAAGTACACGAACCGTCATTCTAACGCAGATTCCGGGTCATGCTGACCCAGAAATGGTTCAGGTCCCACGGGACCCGGAATCCGGGTCAATTCTGACCCGGAAGGTTTTAGAGGGCACTTTGTTTGGGCGCTGCTTAAAGGTATCGTACACGTTTGGTAACGACTCTAAACAAATATTAGCATAAAAACTTACTTGGTAACGAGCAACGGAGAGCTGTTGATAGTATAAAACATTTTAGGAAACGACTCCCTCTGAAGTAACGTAGTTTTTGAGAAAGAGGTAATTTCTCACTAAAATAATAAAAACTTCTTGCAAGAAGTTTTTATTCCTATCTGAAAGCACACAAATTTGTACAACAAGGGTGTTTTTTCTTTCATCATTTTCTTGCAACTTCGAAGACCATTTGAGTCAAATGTTCACAGGCTTGTTATTTTATGCATATGTTGGGAAACATCAAGTGACAACACTGGTCTTTGACAATTTCAAAACGTGTTCAGTGCCCTTAAATTTCATTAAACATGTAAAAAAAAATTGGCACAAAAATTTGCCCCTTTTATAATTGTTTAAAAACAAAAATCATTTTGTTTCCTTTTGTTTTTATATAGATTGTGTACTTTTTTTTTGGGTAGCACAAAATGATTTAAGATACGGATAATTTTATAGCATTGTTGTGTTAAATGATAAACATTGTATTTTATTTTCGCGGCGAAGGCAATCATTTCATTTGCAAGGTTGGAAAAACTTGCGGCTGTGACCTTGAAAAAGCAAGGCATTATTACCGCCTAACTGACGTATTTGGGCATTTCCAGCGCTAACCGTTGCACTAATTCTGTCCACCGTATGTGTTTTTTAGGAAAGCGTGGCAAATGCTGACTCGTATGGTGGCCCTGAAGGGACATTGCATATCGCGAATATGTGCGCATACGTCTGGAATATTATTTGCAATGTCGTGCAATTTTATTGCATACTTTGTCGCATATACCTTTGGGATGATGTCATAGTTTAAGGACAATTTGGTAGTGACCTAGGGAGTGCGTGGCACTATAGAAGGAAAGTAGTCAGGCCCCCTGTAAGCATTGCTATACGATATGTGTACATAGGAACTTGGCACCATCCTAAAAGTCTCGCCATTTGAAATACCACCTAAATAGGGAGAAAACAGAGCGTCGACCTCATTAATATGTTGTAGGCCCTCAAAATGTTCTCTGTTATACAGATTAAGAAAGCCCCAAAAGGGGGAGGGGGAGGGGGGAGTGTAAAAATGTTGCCCAATTGTGACCTGGGGGTTGTTGACTTCAAACTTGAGGTATTTTGGATGACATAGGCCCTGAAAAAAGGTCCTATTTGCCGAGAGGTGTATAGGGACATTTTTCAAGATTGATGCTCGGACGTTTGGAAAATTTCACTGCTGTAGGGGTGTTTTTATTTGGAGGGAGAATAACTCTGCGGGCCTTGGGACTCCCCATATTAAATTGAGCAGAGGATAAAAGTTCAAGAGTCAATGGATAATTTTGCCTTTACTGTAAAAAGCTGCAAGACTTCTACTTCTAATTATTTGTTGTGAATTTTTGAATATTTAGCATTTTGCACTGCATGTGGGAGTTTATTTAGTGGGGTGCACCCTAGCCTCACAACAATGACTACCTACCTCTACATTGAGCGCTAATCTCCACTGGACACAAGCAAATCCCCACATCATTAGAAACTGTATTTTAAGGTATGCGACAAAGTATGCATTCAAATTCACGACATCGCACATTATTCGCATAATAAAAATGTATGCGCATCTATTTGCGAATAATTTCACGACATCGCATACGTCTGCGCACATTGGCGATTGTTAACTTCACGACATTGCATACGTATGCGCGTATATTTGCGATATACTATGTCCCTTCGGAGCCACCATAGATTTGTCATTGCTCTCAAAGCAGTGTTGAATCAGCAATAGTCTACACCACAAGTCGTTCCTGAATGGAAAAACCTCCTTAAAGGGAAGGTATACCCGGTACGTTTGGTAATCACTCTTAAAATTAATGGCAATAAAAACCTACTTGGTGAGAAGCAAAGCAGCTTTCGATAGTATAAAGCATTTTGAGAACCATTTTACTTCGAAGTAATGCGTTTATGGAAAAATACATTAGTTTTTAACCCCCGAAATTTGAATCTGAGAAACGTTTAGTGACTAGTGTCAGCAACGTTTCTCAGATTGTGTATTCCAATTACGGATTATTCTTCCTGCGTGGACATAACCGCTCCGGATTTTCGGCAATATCTCAAAAACGTTTTGTTGTTTATCTACATTGGATTAAAACAGTCGATAGGTTCCAGAAACCCAAAGGTATACTGTCCCTTTAAATTATAATAAAGCGACAACACATCTTTGGTTTGACCCGCTAACTACTCGTCATTGTGGCTCATCGCTCGTAATACAATTTGCGGTAATTTCACCGAGTGTTTATGGTTCTAATCATGATGAAACGACTCGGACCAAGAACTGGACAGAACCTATCAAGGTTGACAGTGATGGATATTCTTCAAGTATGCCTACCTCTAGTCCCAATTTCATGGCACTGCTTACCAAATAATTCTACGCTTACGCGCACTGTAACGTGTGTATTTCTATGGGACGCAGCTGGGCGTAAGCGCAGAATTCCACGGTAAGCAGAGCCATGAAATTGGGCCCTAATCTTACTCATCACAAAAACAGCAAATATTATATTCACTACTGTCTCAACCAAGCATCGGGGCCCATTTCGAACAAAAGCAGACTATACAAAGAATTGCTTATAATTAGAGGCAAAAATAAGCCAGGATACCAGTCACAGATGGTACATGTTGCGTGGTATTTAGGCTGGTAACCTTAGTTTGTTGTGTTATAGCCTAAGATAGGCCTATGTTGTTGTAGTGCTTAATCATTTTCTGCTAAGCAATAAGCCAGGATACCAGTCATAGATGTAACATGGTATTTTGGTTGCTAACATTGTTTTGTTGTGCTTAATTCGCAAATTGTTGTGTTGAAAGAATTCTATATCGGGACCCATTCTGCGCTTTAAAGCCCGTAATTCTGTAATGCCCGTAATTCTGGGCAGTAAAAAGTGCAGAATTCCGCGGTAAGCACAGCCATAAAGGGTCTGTGTACGTTTGGTAATGATTCTGAAAATTAATGGTAATAAAAACAGTCATTCGATTTCACTATAATGTATAGCCCCACGCATTGTTCTCTTGCATCATGCGATTACAAAAGATAACCATGAACAAAGCAGCAGCGTTTCGCAGCGTGCATTTGGTCATACAAATTCGTTTTCAGAGAAGCATTTTGTAGGGAATTGTGTAGCTACATTGAAGCTTTGTTAATCTATAATGAAATTAAGGTATAAGCATGGTTTACTTATTGTATGAGTATCACTTTCCTGTTGTTCTTCGACAACGATTGTTATAAGTACAACTACCAGTAAATAATGAAGAATCTATGAAGTTTTAACCATAGCCCAAAGTACATGCTCAGATGCCTGGCACGCCAACAGATTGATGGTTAAGAAAACACACGAATGCAGAATAAAAGACCGTACAAAAAACAATACGATTCTTGAAATTATTCAATCTTTTGTGTTCCCTAAGTTAAGCCAGTTAAGAAAGAAACAAAAAACTAAACAAAATAAAGATTGGGTCTTTGGTTTGCATATTTTGTTTTTATAGTTTTCTTTAAAACCCTCCGAGCAGCCATGGGGAGCAGGCGGGAGGACCAGCTTCATACTTTTTTGTAATAACTACAAAATGTGAAGATAAGATCAATTCCGCTGATTTTTTCTTTTAACTACCTTTAAGCACCCCTCTTTTTTTATACTGTAGTGATTTCTGGGTGAGTGAACTCAGAGGTTGACAAAAATAGTGTGGCAAATCTGGGTCACATTATAACGTGCACACAAAAATCCTATTGTGTGCACAAAAACTTGATCCTTTCGAAATATTACTATTTTTTGAAAATTAGTAGTGAACCAATGTGTAAAATTTCCAGAATGCTTAAATCTTTAGTGTGTGGGCCAAGGGAACATCTATTCATCTGTTCAGACCATTAGAACAAGAATCCCCCCTCCCAAACACAGTTATTTACTCGTAATACAATCCGCCTCTCGTGCGCTCCCCGGGGATCCAGCATGTACATTTTTCCCGTGGCTGCTCGGGGGGAATTTTAATGCTCATTTTGTGAAAAAGGAAAGTAACAATTTGGTAGAAATATCTAGCTGCGCCTACTTTGCTACATTGAATCTCGATGACGACTTTAAAAATAAGTTTAATTGAATAGAATGCAATTATTATAAATTCGCATGCCTCAAAGTGAAATTGAATGACAGTATTAACTGAGGGTGGAGGAAATAGGGGAAACATTTGGAGGAATTGTGCCTTTGATGATACAAGCATAGAATTTGGCACACAGTCAGAGTATGGGAAAGATATTAGGCTGATGGGATATCACATTTTTTTCTTTAAGTTAAAAATGTATAGATTAATAACAAGCACTGGCAGACATTTTGAAAGTTTTGAAATTGCTTGTTTTTCTACCTACAATTTTTCAATGGTGAAATCTGCGATGGGATAGCCAAAAAAATCTTTCTCGTTTTACTCACTCTGACTCTGTGCCTTATTCCATTCTTGTATCATCAAAGGTACTATCCCATCACCCTACCGTACCATTAAAGGCATCGTACACGTTTGGTAATGACTCTGAAAATTTATGGCAATAAAAACTTACTTGGTAAGAAGTACAGCAGCTTTGGATAGTATAACGCATTTTGAGAGACTTTTTACTTCGAAGGACTGCGGTTATGGAACAATTTACCACTTTTTATTCCCAAAATATTTTGAATATTGAGAAGCTTTACGGTACAAACGCTTCTCAGAGTGTGTTCCAATGCAGATTATTCTTCTTGCGTGGACATAACCGCTCCAGATTTTCGGCAATATCTCAAAAACGCTACCACCCTTTGAAATGAAATTTTCACAACTAAATAGGATTGAAACAAACAATAGGCTCCAATTACCAAACGTGTACGATGCTTTTGAGGGGCAAAATTGCTTCAATACGAATGTTTGAAATTGAAATAGCGTGTGTTTTTTTTTGCTGAACATGACCGGGAAAACCTATTTTGAACTGCTACAAATAAAAGGCAGCACACTTTGTGTGGGGAAGAACCTTCATATACGAATTTTACGAATGTACGAATTTTACGATTAATAATTCAAATATAATAAGTATACACTTTAAAATAAAAGTCGAAGGCAAATTCTCACTGCAATAAAAGAAATCCCTACAAATCCAATACAAAAAAGCGAATACAAAACTTGAATGAAGTTGGAACCACCCGAAATGAAACCATGAAATAATTTGTCTTATTCTCTCATTAAAAAAAAACCCAAAACAAACAAACAACAGCTTCATAATGAGCAGCCATGCATGATGGTGGGTTTCAAAGAGTGTCTAGTGTTTGCACTCGGTATAACCACTTAGCTCAATCTAATTAAGAACAGTTCCCTTCCTATAATTATTGTGTAATTAAAGTGCAAATTCGAATCCGACTTTGTTCAGCAAATGCATGATAATGGCTAAGCAAGCAATGACAAGTTTTATTTTGTTTAACAATTCAATATTTTTGCCAACTGAAGTAGATTTTTCGTGTACCCATGCAATCAACCGTACTTGTGACCACGTGAGGGCGCTTTCAACGGCGAGTTTCCTTGCATCACAATATGAATTACAGTTTCATCTTATTGTGACTTCTTGTCTGCTGTTTTCTTGTATCAATGGCCAAACAGATAATAATAACAATGACCAAAAGGACAAAACCAGTTCTTTTTACTTGTGTTGCATCACCTAATTTGGTTTACACACGCCCCCACACGATCAAAAATACTGCGAATTTAAACAGCAGAAATTTTATAAACAGCAATCCGTATCCATAGATATCTCGTACGGCATCATTACAATCTCTTACGTATTGACAAAGTTATAAATGCTATGCCCAACTTGATTAACTCACCCAACTATAGTTGGGCATATACGGCCTTCACTAAACTCTAGTTGCACTAGTAAGACAACCTGGGCCCAATCTCCAATTGGGGGTAGGGGGAATCATTAAATCTCACTCTCCTCGTACCAAAAAAAGGTAACCATCCTGATTTCTGTTTCAGCCTCGATTTGGTTACATTAATTTTGATAGGGAAAACAAGATGGCCGAACAGTGATCAAGATTTCCCGCGTCTTTTACTACGCACTTGGTCTGATCTCACTCTTACATTTTGGACCAATGCAGAGGACGATTTTGATGAGTTTGACGATGAACACAAAAGCCTCGGCCATTGTTATAACCGAGAACCCTACATACAGACCAAACAATCCACCAAGGGCGCCAAGAAGGCCCTCTATCTGTAGGAAAAACAAAATAATAAAGTACATCAGTGAAATTGATTTCGCCTCACCCCTGCCTCCAAACCTACTCATCGGGAGTCGTCGACCATCGAGTTGTTCAAGTCTCGCCTTAAGACTCATCTTTTCACACAGTATTTTAATTTGTAACATTGCAACTTATTGAAAGGTTTGTATCTATTATTCATGTTCTACAACTATTTTTAACTAGTTCATCTTTTTTAGCTTACTGTGTATTTGGCTGGTCCAGACGTAATTTTTGGTAAGATTGTTTAATTATCGTTGTTTTTAATTTAAAATTATTTTGTTTAATCCATTTTTGATTGTATTCAGCGCCTTGAGGCGGAACCGATCTGCAACTGTTTGCGCTTTATAAATCTCTCTTTATTATTACTAGTATTACTCCCATTCATCCTTTGCACACTCTTACAGGTTTCCCGGTCAATTTCAGCTAAAGGGAGCAGCCTGTTCCACTTTCTTCCATTCGTATTAAAGCGACTTTGCATCTTCAGTTGAAACCGTCATTCAATTTCACTCTGAGGCATGAGAATAAACTCGTACCATAAGTCGTTCTTTTTAGCCCTGAAAATCGGCATTCGCTTTCGTATGCAGGTGCAGGGGCACATTTCTACCAAACTGTTTCTTTCGTATTCGTTATACGACAAGCGATTTCGCAAAATTAGCATCTAAAAAAACCAAAAATGATAACCTAGAACAAAGTGCAAACCATAGATTTCTTTATTTCTTTATTTATTTGTTTCTTTGTATTATACAGAATTGGTATTATGGACACAAAGCATCATTGTTTAAAGTCTGAAAGCTTACTGATTATGAAGATCATACTAAAACCATTTTTTTCCTGTGAAATAATTCCCTCTGGAATAAAGTCGTATTCGAGAAAACTGTATCTGAAAACCTTTTTAAAAAGCGCAACAGTTGACTTCGGTTGTTACAACCAAAATTAAGGACAATGTTTTTACGTGCTGAAAATTGTGCAAGGTTTTTCACTGTTATTTTTCTTCTGACTTGCACAACGGATTAAACCCAGATTTTCAAAGGTTTGCTATTTCATGTATTAATGGTTGATCACACAAAACACTATTTTGTAAGCTCTACCAATTCTTTAAAGGTAGGGTCATACTTTGGAAATGACTCCGAACCCCCCCCCCCCAAAAAAAAGGGTGTAATTTGAGTCCGGAAAGCCTACTTGTTATGAAGGAGGTAATGGTAGTAAGCATCCCGCAATGTCTGAAGTGCCCCCATTAAAGGCAGTGGACACTATTGGTAATTACTCAAAATATTTATTAGCATAAAACCTAACTTGGTAACAAGTATTGGGGAGAGGTTGATAGTATAAAACATTGTGAGAAACGGCTCCCTCTGAAGTGGAGTAGTTTTCGAGAAAGAAGTAATTTTCCACGAATTTGATTTCGAGACCTCAAAATTAGATGAGGTCTCGAAATCAACTTGCATCTGAAAGCACAGAACTCTGTGTGACAAGGTTGTTTTTTTCTTTCATTGTTATCTCGCAACCTCGATGACCAATTGAGCTCAAATTTTCACAGGCTTGTTATTTTATGCATATGTTGAGATACACCAAGTGAGAAGGCTGGTCTTTGACCATTACCAATAGTGTCCACTGTCTTTAATTATAAATCAATAAAAGTATGTCAACTAATTTGAATCTCCAAAGATTTCCTAAAGGCGAGTTATGGAGATTCAAATTTCCGTGGTTTCCGTTTGTGAATGCTGCGGCCAGAGATGCGGTTGGTACCAGCTGTCACGTGGATGGATTAAACGTTATTGATGAAAATACCGTGATCGGTTTTTTTCCTGTTTTCCCAACAAGTAGACACTGTATTAAACTGAAACTTTCACAGATTTCTTTTATTGGATCTTGATAAGTTTACCTATAAATCAGCATTACGTTGACAACAACCAAACGATAACCCTACATCATGACTGGATAAACTTACTTTCAAATCTAAAGGAAATGCTGCGTTAATTTTAGACCAAAAAGGCTTAATTTTAGTTGAACAATACCCACAAATGACTGCCCCAAAAAACGAATTTGATGGATCGAACGCACACTGCGAGAAGCTAGCTGTTGCGAATTTGAAAGCTGTCCGCGTGGATTTCTCAATGTAATGTTTATCTTTGTTTAATCGCACGACGCATCAGTAAAATTGAAAGACTGTTTTGAGGAGGTTTCAATTTCACGCAAAGAAGAATATTCGCGACCCGTTTAAATCAGCCGTTCTTTTTGCCGAAAATGCCCGGGAAAACCTAGTATATTATATTTTTGTTTTGTGGAACTCTCTCACTGTCCTAGCATTATTTTTGAACTTCAGACCAACTTAGACAAAGACATGATCGTGCTGGGGTAGTGTGATTTAAATTCCCCACACGAGGCCCACGCTTCGATCAGATTCACTTTTTTCGAAAATCAACTGACTTACCGAGTATTTTGGTGATTGTATTATTGACTGGTAGTTCAACTCCTCGAAATAAATCCTCAAACGAAGTACATTTTTCCTTAAAAAAAAGTAGAAAGAAAAAAGTTGTTGAAGGTTTTACAAAACATTGGTCACAAAGATTTTTAAAAAACGTAATTGTTTAAATTTAGTCTGAAAGCTTACTGATAATGAAATTAATACAAGAACCATTTGTCTGTGAATTATTTCCCTCTGAAATGAAGTCATATATTTGAGAAAACTGTATCTGAAAATCTAAATTAAAAAAACGCAACAGCTGATTTCGGTTGTTACAACCCAAATTAAGGACAATGTGTTTACACACTGAAAGTTGTGCAGGTTTTTTCACTATTTTCTCCTGACTCGCACAACGGATTAAGCCCAAATTTTCACAGGTTGATCACACAAAACAATACCACTGTCTGCGACGATTCTGTTAGCTCGACCAATACTGTATAATACCTTCAAACATTTGATGAAATGGAAGCATCCCACTACCTAATCCAACATGTTAAAATATCAAACTAATGTTTACAGCACGTGCGGACAAAATTGGTAAGTTATTCTCAAAGACTGAACGGAAATAAAAAACCTTTGAAAGTTAAAGCTAGATTGGGCATCGGAGTCACGAGAAAATAGTGGTTAAGCATCGAGTTTTGGACTAGAGCGAGATGAAAACTAGTGTTTTACTAATTTCTCAAGAACTACAACATTACAACATTTCAATACAAACAAAATGCAAATGCAGTTCTCCCACCATGACCGTCTTTACACCATGCAAGATAAAGGGGCACTGTCGTAGTGATCATAGTCTGCTTGTGGCTGAACATGGAAACATGAGCTCTCACCCAGTTACTACGCGAGCGCGTTTACCGTCACATCCATTGAACTTTATTATTTATCTCAAACAAAAGCTTTAAAGGGTGCCGTCATTGTTATCGTGCGCGTGTGTGCAGTAACTGGGTGAGAGTTCAGAATTTAATGTCTGGCCACAGACTCTATTAGTGATCACGACGACAATGCCACTTTAAGTGTAAATCTGCGAAATCTTACCAATGTTGTGTACACCCCTAAAAAGAAAATTCCAAGGTACGAGTTCCTTTGGTCTACAGAATGTTTTCATCGAATGTATTTAAAATGTTACACTTTTAAGCCGAACTTATCCTAAGATTAACTTTATAAAGATCAAGATGAATGACTTATGTTCATATTATCCTTCAATATGAGGTTAAACACATCAATTGTCTCGTAAACTTCCAAAGAGGGCGTAACGATCAGAACTAAGAAGTTGAAACTTACTTTGTTTGTTCGGCATTCAGGAGCAGTCGGGCAGCATTGGCGTTAGTTTGAGAAACGCGGGAATGAAGATGCTCCTAGAAACAAAAGTAGAGGATTTAGTAAGAAAAGTGTACAGCTTAAATTGTACTGCTATTTTTGTGGTGAACAAAGAATAATTGACGAGAGCAGGATTTGAACCTGCTACCTCTGGGTTTACGTGCCGGAGCTGTAGGTGGTGTCTTTTTGTTCGAGGCGGTGTGCCAACTTGATACTTAAAGGGAAGGTATACGTTTGCAATCGTTCTTAAAAGTAATGCCAATAAAAACCTACTTGGTTAGAAGTACAGCAGCTTTCGACTATAAAGCATTTTGAAAATCATTCTACTTCGAAGTAATGTGGTTATGAAAAAAGATACAAGTTTTTATCCCGCAAAAATTTGAATATGAGAAACTTTACTGTCAGTAACGTTTCTCAGATTGTGTATTCCAAATACGGATTATTCTTCCTGCGTGGACAATAACCGCTCCGGATTTTCGGCGATATCATCAAAAACGCGACCACCTTTTGAAATGAAATTTTCACAGGTTAGTTTGATTGTATTTCTACATTATTTTATATAGGATTAAAACAATCGAACGGCTCCAAAAACCAAAGGTATACTTTCCCTTTAAGCTTGCTGATTTTTAAAGTGAGGAAAAGTTCAATACAAAGAGCTTTGGCAGCGAGATTTGGAACCAAGATTTCCCATTCTTTCAGTCTTACAACGAAACTCGTGAATTTTGACTGACCGTCTACACTCTTAAAACTTCCGGGTCAGAATTGACCCGGATCCGGGTCCATAGGGCCTGACCAATTTGTGGGTCAGTATGACCCGGAATCCGGAACCTAACCCGGAAATTGGTCAGGCCCCCTGGGACCCGGACTCCGAGTACAACGGGTCAATTCTGAGTGATAAGAGTTAGTTTGTTCTAAGTAAACGTTTATAGTAGTTACCTCATATCTTTCGGAAGGCCATCTTGACGAAGAGATACCCAATCTGTAAGTTGTCTCACTGCAAAAACACCAAACAAATACATCAAGTCTGTTTTAACCAAGTTGGCTTCCAGTTTAAATATTAAAAGGCTTGGGAATTATTTATAGGGATGGGATAACTAACGGAACTGAATAATATTGGTGAGCACCATTTTTGTGTGTGAGTATGAATTTGAGTCCCAACTGGTATATTCAAGACAAATAAATTAAAGAAGGAAAAGGGTTCCCCCTTCCCAGTGTCGCTATATATCATAAACCGAATCTGGACAGTAGAGGGCGTTTTAACTCCTTACTTGCAAGCAGTGGGGCATTTGCATTCCAACCTGTTGCTTTCGTAGAGCGCATCCACTGCCTGTCTGCACATTTCTGCAAATAAATAACACAAAACGTGGGCAGTTTGTACTGTAGTTAATAATGTAAGATTTAATCATCAAATGAAATGTAAAAGAAATAAGACATTGTTAATTTTGCCTGAATAGCCTCAGCCGACACAACTTTCTTTTTAACATTACTTTATCACAACAAAATGGAATAAACACTGGTTTTTTTTTTTACCGAAAAGTTGAGATTGGTTTGACTTATGCTCTTACTCTCTTCAATGCATATTCATAATTTATATATTATGATGTCACAGCAGTCATATGTAAATTTTAAGAATTATTTGGCGCTTGTGTTATACGTCATAACATACATGGTATTGGTATCGATACTTACGTTGTGTTGAATTGATATAGCTACACTTGGCGGCAGAATCGACTAGTAAGTCCGTGACACAACCACAGCGTCTGAGCAATGCATTCTGCAGGCAGTACTTTGTGCAAGCGCTAACTGAATAATCGTAGTAATCATTGCCGGGAAAATCAGTTTTCGAAGAATCTGTGCTGCAGTTTCCGAAAGGGTGGGGTTGCCGCTCGATATAATCCTGATAATGAAGCAGAAATGGAAGGTAGGGAAGATAAATCAGCTGCATCAAAAGTTGAAAATAAATATCTCTGGCTATAACGGTTAAAAGCATCGGACTCAAACTCTGGTGTTTCTGATCAGCAGAGTGTCGGTTCGAGTCCCGGTCTTGACACTGTGTCCTAAGCAAGGTACTTTACCCTAACTGTATTGTCCTTTGGATGGGACAGGTCCCGTGTACTAGCATTAGTAATGCACGTAAAAGAGCCCAGAACACTTATCGTGAAAAAGGGTTAACCCCGGTGTTTCTGGTTCACATAGCAAGCACCCTTGTTTGCAGGTTTCGTCAGGCTTGCGAGCTACAGTGATTAAGTTCACTTATGCTGCATCCTTGGTTTCATTACCAAAAATGTATAATATTACCAACAATAATAACAGCTTTTTGAGAAATATCGCTAGATAAAAATGCCACTTCATAGGCTGACCGTATTTTGCCATTGGTAGTATCTATTTATGTACGGTATAGATTGAACCAAAAAAGTGTATTGTCTTGCAGTGTCATGTAGGGAAGAAACCTTCGAGGAGAAGACATGTAGATTTGCAAGGCGCTGGTCTACGATGGGATTCGAACAGATACTTGTTTACAAAAGGCCTACTCCATTTTTACTATACAATGGAACATTTACCCGCTTTCATAAACTTAATCCCTGTACCAAGTATACTTGCATTGGTCTTTAATCTAAATCCGGATTAGAAGAGATTTGCCCGTACCTGTCTGACACCGATGGAGGTTGCCATACCCGGAGCTACCGTGATGCCTTCATCCTCTGGTGTGGGCATGGTCCGCTGATCGTGCACCGTCACTCGGGCACCTGACTCGGGAGTTAAGATCCCGATGTACTCTGGCTGCTCGATCCATATGGTAAGATGGAGGCCTGTGGAGATTGTGATCGAATATCCCAAGTGAACAAGATTTGTTTACAGTAGATGAGTTCCAAAATGGCTCAAATATCAAGGTTATTCCTTTTGTTCTTTCAAAGGTGTTGTTCTGGTTGATTGCTCTTGGGAAGGAAATGAGTTGAGAAGCAATGCTGAATTCAGTGGACCGTTTCAAAGCCTCCATCAAAAGAGTCAGTATGTAATACACTACAACATTTCAGGGTCAGATATTCCGGGTCGAATGGGGTCAGGCCATTTCCGGGTCAGGCTGACCCGGGTTCTGTGTCAAACTGACAAAGTATCCGAGAAAAAGTCCCAATTTTAACAAGTTTTCGGGTCATCCTGACCCAGGAATGGGTCAGACCCCCTGGGACCCGGAATCCGGGTCAATTCTGACCCACGAGTTTGGAGAGTGCAAAGCAGCCTCTCCATTGGCTGCTTGGCAAGGTACATCATCATTTGATCCTTTTCAAAAACACAAATTAAATGTTGTTGTTGTCTGTAAGTTGTTTTGTTCATTTCTATGTCCTATGTTTGTCCGTTTGTCTTGTCTCTGCCTGTCCACAGGCTGACTACTACAAGAATTAGCTTATCAAATCAGCCTCTACACCGTTTCCATTATTTGTAGCTCAAGCCTAAACTATTAATTTCATTATTCACTTACATGTATACTGTATCACTTTGTTTATGACAATATTGACAATATGGAAATAAATGTAAACTGAACCCCCCCCCAAAAAAAAAAAAAAATAAATAAATAAATAAATAAATAAATAAAGAAAGAAATAAAGAAATAAACAAATAAATAAATAAAATAAAATTAAATTAAATTAAATTAAAAAAGAGAAACAAATTGATTATTTCTAAATATCCCACTACTCGTATTAAATGTACTTTCATTCCCTAAAGGTACCTTCTCCATACATTGAATCCCTCTCATCTCCAAGAATAACTTCCTGAATGCATTTATGGAAGGCTATTGTTTGCTTAACATTTCCAAAAAGTGAAATAATATTTTCGAAATAAGTATGATTGTAAGGAAAACTAATAATTGTTTCTGTTCATTCCTGGTAATGGTAGTGGATGTAAAAAACTATACAAAACAGTTAATAAATCACCACTTACATGGTTTATCTGTGTTTGTTTGTTTGTTTGTTTGTTGGGGTGTTTGTTTGTTTGTTTGTTGGGGTGTTGGGGTGTTTAATTGTTTGTTTGTTGGGGTGTTTGTTTGTTTGTTTGTTTGTTGTGGTATTGGGGTAGGTTTTTTGTGGTTTTTTTTACACTAAATTAGTATAATAAATAATGTTCATGTACATTTCTAAGCAAGATAAATACATAAAATCGTACCATATTTCGCCCCAGATTTGCTGGTATATCTGACGGTATCATTTCCCGTGCCGTGGTTGAATGTGAAACAATTCCCGTAATCCTTGTTCTGAGTTACTCGGAAATTACTGCAGGGGAAAATCCAAAATAAATTCTACTTTACCTTCTAAAAACACACCTTTGCTTAACTAAGGAGATGATACATCGGTGGTTTTGGGAAGAGTAAATTCATTCCCATCCGCCAATTTTCTATAAGCACACCACACAACAAACCCGTGAAAATTTTATACAAAATTATGTGGGATGCGTTTTCCCAAGTGTGCAATGAAACAGTGAAGCACATACATGTACATATTTATCAGATAGGATTTGAAACTTTGCATGGTGCGGTTTGCGGTGACACTATGGTATATATAAATCTCTCTCTCCTGAAGACGATCAGAGCATACTGATCAGGACGCCGAGTTTTAAAACCACGGTTCTTCTCAGAACCACCAAAAACTCATAAAGAGATTTGTGTATTAAAAGTGTCACCGCAAACCACGCTTGATTACACCTTTATCAATTCAATACGCAAAATCATTTAAAAGATGTTATATTTGCATCGGGGATAAAGAATATTATATTTGCACATCTAACTCTACAATTTATTTACAAACAAAACTCACGTGTAATTGCATTTTTTCTTGTCAAATGTGCACTGTAAGATGAAATTGTTGGCCTGGTGTCCAAGCGTCTCTAACTCATCCCGTGTTGGATTGACCACATCAACCAGATCACTGAAGTCATCAGCCGTCGACCTATCGTAGAATCCTCTCCAGTCGTTCTCATCCACCACGTCGTCCCAGTTGTAGTAGTCATAGTACTGGAAGTCCAAGTCGCTGTTGCTGCTGCCAAAGAGGTTGAAGCTGCTGCTGCTGCTGGAGGAGCTCCCTAGAGAGCGACGTCTTCGTTCGTCCAAGTCAGTTGACCGCCTTCTGCGACCATCTGTCAAAGCCTCGGAGCTTCCCTCCGATGTCGAAGCGGCTGCACTGGAAGCGGACCCACTTCCCATCGCAGAGGAACTGTCCGTGGCAGAGGCTGCCGTGCTGAGATATGACATGGTAGTTACAGTGGCGAGTGTAGAGGTAGCAACGGATGAGGAAGCATCCCCATTCGCCACAGTGGTAGATTCAGAAGCATCGGTCACAGCACCACCGTCGTTGCTGACTGTGGGAGTGACGGACGTGGTAGAACCTCCACTCTCCACAGTGTTAGCGCCTGAGGAACTACTGGCATCGCCACCAGGGGTCACCGTAGCGGTGCTAGTTGATGTACCTGTAAATGTCCCGATGGTGTTGGTGGTAGATATAGAACTTCCACCGAGAGAGCCATCAATGCTACTCATATCTCCGGTAACTTCACTGTTATCCACAGTTGTCTCGACAAAGCTGTTTTCATCATTGGTCATCGAAGCAGTTGGATCTACAAAACTTGACATGCCACCGACTACGCTCCCTTGATCTCCAGCGTTTGATCCAGTGTCAGCACTGGCCCCTGTCCCGGCACTGCTGCCAGTATTGGCCCCGGTTCCAGCACTGGATGCATCTCCGGCACCGGCGCTCACACCGGTTCCACCATTGCTTCCACCGCCAACACTAGCTCCGGTTCCATCGCTGGAAGTGAGCCCTGTTCCAACGCTAGAACCGATACCTGTCCCACCATCCATACTCTCACCTGTTCCACCGCTAGAACTGACCCCTGTCCCACCATAGCTACTCTCATCTGTTCCACCGCTAGAACCGACCCCTGTCCCGCCATCGCTACTTCCATCGGTCCCAATGCTAGAACTTAAACTACCAGAGCTTGACGTCCAGTCATTGAACCAGTTTGATGACCAGTCAAAGAACCACGAGTAGTCATAATCTCCCCCAGATACTCCACCGTCAATCGCAACCAACCCTTCAAACCGCGTTCCAACAACTTGTGAGCGTCGTATGCGGTTCATGTTGCACATGGTCACTGCTGGGAACTTTGAATTCGTATTGGTAACCAGCTCAATGTTGGTAGTAGTGGGCCACAAGACGAAGTACTCATAGAGAAGTGAGTACGCCTGGACAAACGCCACTCCGATTGCAACGAGCCACAGCAAAGCCCAAGCGATTCTGGCTAGGGTGTATGTACCGTTGATAATGAGCGGGATACCGTGGGCTGTGGTGGTATCCGCGAAGGTTGTTATTGCATCTCTTATGGCGCCTCTCTTCTTATCCTTGGACATCTCGTCATCTTCTTTTGTTTCGTGATATGGCTTGACGTAATCCATGACTGAACCAACGACGGTTACACGGCTAATACTGCTTTCATTCAATGAAAAAAGAAAGACGAAATGACTATTCTCGGTCACAATCATTTTTCAATCTATTTCAATATTATATCTTCTTCTTTTTTGTAGCATCAGCCGTTTGACCAAAATCTTGAATATTATAATCGGAAATTATTTCTGCCCAAAACAACTTGCATCTGAACATGAAACCTGCCAAAGGGGGAAACATTTAAACATCACAAACAAAACCGGCCAATAATATAGGTTTTCCCGACCAATTTCAACAAAAATACTTTCATTTTAACACCCTGCTCATTCAATTTTGTTACAAAATGAATGCTCCGTTGAATCAGCATTTAACAGTCAAAAGGAGTAATTCAATTTCACCAGTTTAGCATTCACTGTAAAATAAGATCATTCAATTTTACTAGGCCACAAGATTCATTCAATTTCGTGAAAGCCAGCAGCAAGAGCTGGTAAACCATTCAATTTCATCAAGTGTAGGTATATGGTCAAAGTGTAGTCTTGAAAGCCTACACATTAAATAGAATGACTGAAACGAATCTGAATCGGAAAAACGAAATCATGTGTGCACGAAAACTATTAATGAATGCATTAATAGCTAAAAAGAAACCCTAGTTTGAGTGGATTAGGGGAAAATGCTAGAATTTGAACGCATGTTAAAGGCACTGAACACGTTTGGTAATTGTCAAAGACCAGTGTTCTCACTTGGTGTATCCCAACATATGCATACAATAACAAGCCTGTGGAAATTTGGGCTCAATTGGTCATCGAAGTTGCAAGAAAATGATGAAAGAAAAAACACCCTTGTTGTACAAATTTGTGTGCTTTCAGATAGGAATAAAAGGCTTCAGTCCTGAAGTCTTTTATTGTTTTAGTAAGATATTACTTCTTTCTCAAAAACTACGTTACTTCAGAGGGAGTCGTTTCTCACAATGTTTTATACCATCAACAGCTCTCCGTTGCTCGTTACCAAGTAAGTTTTTATGCTATATATTATGAGTAATTACTAAACGTGTACAGTGCCTTTAATGAAATGAATGATTTTTTGCTGAAATTGGCCGGTTTAACCTACAGTAAAACATCATACCGTGCATTTAAAATTGACATAGATGTATTAAAATATTCTTTAAAACAAGACCACAATAAACTCATTACTTAAAAAACACAGGAACAAAACTACCTCAGAAGTTTTAGTTGCGTTACCTTGTGCCATCAAATGTTGTCGTCCCGTGGCTCATTTTAGCACTCTTTTAATCAGCCATCTTGCGTGCGTGCATATATAAAAACTGACATAACAATCAGCGTCACAAAAAGAACCTTGAAGAATTTCCAGCAACTTCATCCTTTCTCCCAAAACTGTTTACTCGTTCCCATGTTTACCTATAGCAATACCTTTACACTTTCTATTTGAGTTTGCTGGTGAGCAAACAGACTGGCTAAGCCGGCACAGAGATTTGTGTCTACATTACAAATCACCTTTTTATATGTAAATCCCGTGCAATAAGTGATTAACTATATCTTTGCCCATCGTTTCCAAACCCTTACGTAGTCTGTATAAACCTGTTTAGTGTGTGGGTCTAGGGAACATCTTTTCATCTTTTCAGACCATTCGAACAAAAATTGTGCCGCCCCCCCGCCCCCCCCCCCAACACAGTTATTTGTCCGTAATACAATCTGCCTCTCGTGCGCTTCCCGGGGATCCAGCATGTAACATTTTTCCCGTGGCAGCTTAAATGGTCCTATTATGACCAGTGAATGCTAAACTATTGAAATTGAATTATCCCTTTTGACTGTTGAATGCTGATAAAATGGAGCATTCATTTCCAGCGAAATTGAATGAGCCGGGTGTTAAATTGCATGAAATTGTGTTGAAATTGTCCGGTAAAATCTGCATTTGGTGCTGCAGGTCCAGGAATATTTCCAGCAGTTTTGTACATATACTGCGACTGTTTATACTTTGTTTTGCTTTATGTTGAAATGGACAGAAGAGACTGGTGCTTTATATGTAGCACATTGCGAAAGCGAGTGAATCTAACCAGACTTGAGCTTCGATCGTCAAGTTACCATGTTGAACAGATCAGTTCTAAATCGGCCTCAATTAGTTTTTGTGTGTAATAAATTCTGAATAGTTTTGAGCGAAGATTGGTCAAAAAAGAGACACCAATAAGCATTTCATGACTATTATCAGCTATGTTTGGAAACTCGGCAGGAGTCAGGGAACCGCTCTGTACACAAACTCGAACAGATTAGATCCGTCGACAGAGAAAACAAAATATTTGCCAAAGGGGGCTGGTCTTGACAGCATCTCGAATTAGTATTAAAGGTTAACTTGAGACTTGCAGGAACACATTCATGAATACTTAGTCATGACGCGTCATCGGGTTTGCTTCTTGTTATGATTGTTGTTATCATGGTAGGCCATTTTTGCTTTCATCCGGTGCAACTCAATGCAGCCAAAGCGAGGCTGAAATAGAAAATAGTCTGTCCCCAAGTTGCACATCTGTGAATCAGTATTCATAAACGTTATCATTTGTAGGGGACACGACAAAGAATGTGGCAGATCTAATGAAAATTATAGTAAATACAGTATAAACTTGTCAAGTTTCCGGGAAGTATTGACATAGCCATGTTTTGTAGTTGTTTGCAGTTGCTGAGTGGTCAGCCTTGGAGGAGGCTGATGAACCACTCAATGACAATCAGCCGATTCACCCAGCCACCGTCTCTTATTAACGCTTATAAAAACATTAACCACGCCACCGTGATAGAGCATCCATGCTGCAAAAACTGGGGTGTTAAAATTGACACCATGGGTGTTGCCACATATACCGAAGAGAGACTCAAAGTTAACATCTTACCGTGTTAAAATGACACCAAAGTAATTGCTTTTGCAGAAATTAGTGCTATGTTAACACGATAAGGTGTACATTTTGATTCTTTGGGTATCTATAAGCAACACCCATGGTGTCAATTTTAAAGGCACTGACAATGTTATATACTATCAACAGCATATATTAAGTATGTTTACTTGTTTAGCTTATGTAGTTCATGTTAAAAGTTTAATTCAATAATCTGCTTGTGTTCATTAATCATCTGCTACACGTTCCATTGTGTTACTGGTTTCGCGGGCTTATATCGTGACCTTTACGGCTCACCGCCTGCACAACCTTTTAAATCTCCGATTTTGATTATTCCATATTTATTTATTGCATTTAAAAGGTTCTCAAAGTAACCGCAATTATATCAGGGTTATTTCTAGGTGTCATTTTGAGAAATATTGATTAAGTATTAAGAGAGATTTTCGGTGTTTAAAATGAAGAAGTATGGCAAAGATTAACGTGACGGTGCCATAGATTATGTATTATGTGTCAATGTCACTTGAAGGCATGGGTTTGTGAATTTCTTGTGTTAATGATGATGATTAGTGGTCCTCACGTATTCATGTATTTGCTTTATTTGGAATAATAATCATTTGATAGAGACGGAATACTTAGGAGTGGCTTTCATTTTATTGACAATATTATTATACTTTCATTGTATAAGATAATTAATTGTAATTGTGTATGTGTATTTTAATGACCGCCTGCACAACCTTCCACAGTGTGTGCAGGTGTCCACAGATATTAAAGGACTTGAATAAACCCGGACCACCCGGACATGAGCAGAGAACTATTCTGAACCTGTGTGCTCTGATTCGGCGTGGACTCAGGCCCTCTTCCACCCATAGGGACCATCCTCTCACACTAATATTTGTTTTGGGTCAATACCAAACGTATACGATACCTTTAACACCCCAGTTTTTGCAGTGCATACGCGATGCGGATTTAGAACGGGTTATTTAGAACAGTATCATAATGAGCATTCTATAATTGATGTGATGATGCTTGACAGCCGTAAGTGACGGTGACTAGTCGAATCGGGTAATTTAACTATCTTGCCCTAAGTTGCCGGTGTCCTGGAGAAATATGTCCCCCTGAGATTCTGTCCCCAATATGGGAAAATAAAATTAATAAGCTGAAGGAGGTTGATTCAAAAGAGGGCGCTATCAGGAGAATTTTGTACACAGTTCAACGTATGGGGGGGGGACACAGAATGTCCCAGGGAAATCTGTCCCCAGAGATTCTGTCTCCCATAAATTAACATGGTCTGTGGGAGGATGATTCAAAAGAGGGCGCTATCGGAAGAAGTTTGTTCGCAATTCGCCATATGGGGGGACAGAATCTCCGGGGGACAGAATTTCCTGCCACACCGACCGGTGTTAGGGAAAACTGTCCCTGATAGAAATTAACATGGGCTGGAGGAGGTTGACGCAAAAGAGGGCGCTATCAGAAGAAGTTTGTTCGCAATTTGCCACATGGGGGACAGAATCTCCGGCCACACCGGTCTACCTGTTTCGTCAATATTTTCATGACAGATCAATAGCCTCGTTTATCCATTGCCACCATTACACATAACATGGAAGACAAATTTACGTAGACGTCACGTTCTTACATAAAAATGTCTCATCTGTCCCGAAAATGACGACTTTATGTTTGTCAAGCTAATAATTGCAGTGGAGTTCTATAAAATATTTATGGTAATGTTTAAGGTACGTTTTCGAAGATCACTAGCTGAGAACCCCATTATAGGTTGGGTTTATATTAATTTGGTATACGTAAAACTTTCACCGTTTCCCCGGCGCCATTTTGAAATTGCTGCACAATCTGTAAACATTTCTAAAAACAAGTTTGTCATGTTGAATTGTCTTTGTCGTATTACTTAAGCCGACGTAATATTGGTTGATATAAAATTCATTCAATTTAACACCCGGTGTGGCGGAAAATTCTTTCCCTCCATACGGCGAAGTGTGTAGAAATTTCGTCTGATAGCGCCCTCTTTTGACACAACTTCCTTCAGCCCATGTTAATTTACCGTATGGGGACACACACACCAGAGGACAAAATCCCCTTTGATACCAGTCACAAATTGTACATGTGACATGGTAGTTTGGCTGGTAACCTTATTCTGGTGAGGAAATTATTTTGTTGTGCTTAGCTACTTGTTGTGCTTAAGCAGCTCTATGAATTTTGGCCCTAATTCAATTTCGTTTGAAAATGATGGCTCCGTTACATCAGCGTTCAAAGGTCAAATTTCAACAGTTTAGCATTCACTAGTCAAATAAGAACATTCAATTTCGCAATAGCCAGCAGCAAGAGGCTGGTCAACCTTCAGTTTTTCATCAATTGAAATAGCCTACAGGTATAGAAATGTAACCAAAAAATAGTGAACATGTAGTCTTGTGTGCACAAAAACGAAGTTGAATACATAGAAACCCTAGAAAAATCTAAACAGAACCCTAGTTTGAATAACTAGGGATAATGCCATTAATTGGATCGCTTGTTAATTAAATCAAAATTGAACGGTGGGGTTTTTCCCCGTTTTTTCTTAAATTGACCGGAAAAACCTACAATAATATTGGCCGTGAGCACGCGTAACCAGAATACAAAGATGGCCATTGTTTTTCGCCTCCGAGCCTCGGTCTAGGAACAAAGGTTTTGATAAAGAACATTTACAATGGATAGACAACATTAAAAGACTAATGTACCTCACATTATTGCCCGAAGACTGGTTTCTTTGATTTTATTTTTACAAACAACAACGAAACTATACTCGACTTCTTTAGGGAAACATAATTTATTCATTATAGAAATTCAATGTATTATAAATCCAGAATAATATATTAGTATTATGATAGAAAAATACTCTACTTGTATTTGTTTTCTCTTTTTCATTCAAGTTTACAACCATATTAGAAAAAATATTATCAAACGCCGAGTCTGTACAAAACAAACCCCAAATTATAAAACCGTTGAAGTTTTGAGACACTTCGAGTTAGGTCACAATTATTGTATACACAATGCTCCTTATTATTCTATAGTCCTCTCTCAAGAAATACATAATGATCACCCTTACACTATTATTAAGTAATGTTTATATAGGCCTACGGCTTTTCACAACCACTGCTTTTTATAAGGCAGTGAACGTCAACAGTGAACTGGGGCAACGCTAGCTGGCAGCAGACATATGCAGGCAATTTTCCATTGGTCCAGTATTAAATTCTGAGCATGCGCACTGACGAGAACGATTTGTGAACAACACTGACAACAATAGAAAGAAACTCATGCGCGGAGCATCATTATTCAAATGAAAACCAAAAACCTTTTTCTGTAAATCATAGATTTGAAGATCGTGCCTTTTATGGGGACCGGTATTAAAAAATGGTCCAATATTGTGCCCCTGGTTAGGTTAAGGTTGTTGACTTTCAACCTGAGGCGTTTTGGACACACGAGACCTCTACAAATTTCCCTAAAGGTAGGGTCAATTTTTCCAAGACATCGTCTGGCCAGTTTACTTGTTCAGCTCAGGGGTATTTTTATTTTCGATGAGCCTAGCTCAAAAACAAAACGGCTAACCGACTAAAAATTGAAAAGATTTGTTTAAGAATTTTAAGCATTTGCCATTTGGTTGGTATGGAAAGCTAATGATATTTTGTTGCACCCACACTGGTAAATCTGCTGCCACCAAGCGTCTCAAAAAGTCTTCCATTGCCAAATACACTGCCGTGGTGTCGAAAATGGCCGAAGATTAGATCATAGAGTGTTGACATAACACTGGTACCAGTAACGTTCACTTCTTCATTTTTTAAGTTGGATGATTTTAACTTCGTAAAGTAAGCGTTGTGAACCCTTATGTGTGTGTGTGTGGTTTTTTTTTTACGGGGTTCTGTCCAACGTTGACGTCTTCTGTTTAACGGGGTCGACCTTGGGGAAAGTTTCCACCACATCCTTTGTCCCGTTCTCCATCTTCACTCCGTTCTCCATCTTCACTCCGTTCTCCATCTTCACTCCGTTCTCCCTCTTCACTCCATTCTCAGAAGCAATTGCTTTGATCGGGTGGACGCTGGCCGTCCCTTGGACGTTTTCATCAGCGCCCTCTTTGCGTGATGCTGTAGTAGTCTTGATGCGTGGCGCAATGGGCTCCTCCGCTGAACCGAGGTCCGAGAGATCGCTCTCCGTCTGACCGGCTTTGAACTCCTCCGAGCCTGTACTGGCACCATCATCACAGGATGGCTGAAATAGACCACGATATAACCAGTCAGAAGTTGGAACACAAGTTTGGTGACACTTTAATTTGCGACCCGAAAGAAGGCTACGTTGATTTACTTACGATATAGTCTGCATCGTCTTGTGAATCATAACTCTTGTTCAGTTGCTCCATGACAGTCAGTTCTGCCTCTTCCTTTTCTCCTGCGCCTGCTGTTCCTACAGACTCTGCAAAGTTAAATAATTCAATAATCCGATAGTTTTATTTGCTTGAGATAGACAGAGGGAACAAATCAAGTCACTCGAAATACCGACTCTGCAATCTGTTCATATTATAACACCATTGATTTAGTATACTTTAGTACAAAATAACACAACACTGACCCAAATGAAAACCGAACTCCTCGTGTTTATTTCTAGAGACAAACACCAAATTTTAGTTATACCTATGACTGCAGAGCCATGTGATTACATTCAAATCAATAGACCTTATACACATGACGTCACTGCAGTGGGGCGCCCTCAGATATATAGTCTCATCTTGTTAGGTCTTAAGACGGATGAGATGATGTCAACGCATAAGGTCTATGTAACCATACCGAGGCTGGATAGAAAATAGTCTGTTCCCTTTTATGAAATGAGAGTTAAATGCATCTCTGTCATTGTGTATATCGGGAAAGTGACATCAAAGATGGCCAGAGGTTTATTCAAGTATTCTGACACTCACCAGTGACTTGTTGAACTTCGACCTTCTCGTCGGTCTGTGCTGCACTTTCTGCCGGGATGGATGCACGAGGAGCAAGGGGCTTAGAGGGATCCTCCTCGGCACTGAGTACCAACCCCTCGTCCTCTGTCTGACCATCCTTGTACTCCTCGGAGTCTGTGCTGACATCAGCATCGCGGGGTGGCTGTGAAAGACGAAACCAAGATGGATTACTACCAACGCCGAAACTAGGGTAACATTTTAGGGGCTACAAGGGGATGCAGCATTTTTTGTATGGGGGGCTATTCTGGCAAATTAAAACTGTAGTTTCCGTTTGCCTCTTTCTTACACAAGACCCTTTCTGGCGCTCTTGTTATGGCATTTACTCTTTTCTATAAGATAATCTGACGTGAGTATAAAAACAAACACATTCTCTGTGTGTAAATGGTAAAATAGTGTTAAACACATTGGATTATCACAACAAAGCTTTAAAAATTTAATATTTTGCCCAATAAATTTTTAGTCTAAAAAGTCAAGATTTCAAATGAGGGGTACCGGTGGGGGGGGGGGTACGGACATCAATGGGGGAGGGGACGTGCCCCCAACGTGCCACCCCTAGTTAGGCCACTGATTACTACCTAATGTGCACCATTTATCAGTAATGCTCATAAAGCTCATCTACAACAATGAAATATATTCTTAGGAATGTAACAATACTTTTGTTTGTTTGTTTGCTGTTGTTGTTACTGTTGTTAATGTTGTTGATGTTGTTGTTGTTGTTATTTGTTTGAGTTTTTGGTGTGTTTGTTTGTTTGTTTGTTGGTTTTATTTGTTGGTTTTGCTTTCGGTTTTGTTCGTTGGTTTTGTTTGTTGGTTTTGTTTGTTAGTGTTGTATGTTGGTGTTGTTTTTTGGTTTGGTTTGTTGGTTTGGTTTGTTAGTTGGTTTTGTTGGTTGGTTTTGTTGGTTGGTTTTGTTGGGACGGTGTTGGTTTGTTGGTTTGTTGGTTTGTTGGTTTGTTGATTTGTTGATTTGTTGGTTTGCTGGTTGGGGTGTTTGTTTGTTTGTTTGTTTGTTTGTTTGTTTGTTTGTTTGTTTGTTGGGTGTGTTGGGGTGTTTGTTTGTTTGTTTGTTTGTTGGGGTGTTGGGGTGTTTGTTTGTTTGTTTGTTTGTTTGTGGTGGGGGGCATTTTGGGCTGACATAGTGGCTTAGTCCCTACCTCATAATCTTCATCTTCTTGTGAATCATAGCTCCTCTCCAACTCCTCCAAGAATCCAATCTCCTCCTCTTCGTCATCGCTCTGTTCAAAGTCTTTTCGTTTGGTTGGGGTGACAGAGGATCGTCCCTTCACTGGGCTGTTGTCAATTTTCTCTGCAACACCAATCAGAAATGAGTTTTATGTACATACTTTGTAAAAACAAATACAAATGTTATTATAAGTTTTCCCGGTCATTTTCGGCAAATAAGCGACAAATTTAAACGGAGCGTCATTTTATTTCGTGTGAAATTGAAAGCTCATCCAAACAGTCATTCAATTTCACTTAATGTGCAAGAAATGTTCTCTTGAAAGTGTTTATGATAATCTTCGAAATAACACAATTTAAACTCACTGTTCCCGGACACGTGAAGTGTCCCTTTTGCACACTCAAGCCACTGTATTTCCACGCCCATATCACGCAGGGTATCGGTCATGGCGTAGAGGGCGCATCGGCAGACTCTAGTCATTAAACTAAGTTGTTCAAGTCTCTTCTTGGCCACCACCCTACGCCGTTCCTCGACTGATGCGTCAACAGAGGGCGCCTGGTCAACGAGAGCGCGCAGCCAATGTTCAACCCATCTCAGTAGCACAACCTGGATAAATATTATTTGAATTAGCCTCAACGACATTTTTGTCTTCATACCTTTGCCATCTTTTTTTATTTTCTCTTATATCAAATATTAGGAATAAGTGTGAATTTTCGTTTTTTAAATGAGATAAAATTAAACCAGGAGCGTACTACATTTGTGGTAGGCCTATCTACTTTGTGCAATTCCTGCGGGCTGCCATTTTTTTATGCTGTAAGGCAAATTGTAGCTTTCCCATCGTCTAATCTAGTTATTTTGCAATAAACCATTTTGGGATAATGGTGGACACAATATGACACTATGTTAGATTTGGGTAAATATGTCTGTATACACCCAAACCATATCTCAAAAAGGCTCATTACACGCTAGTTGTTGAATTTGTCCACAGCCGACATGGAGGGCGTGCACCAGCAGTCACAGACGACATTCTCCGTGCTCTACATGGTTAAAATTGATATATGCAAAAAGAAACATGTCTTCTTTTGGCAAGTGTGCAAAGTTTATGCCCTAAACAAAAAATTAACAATGCACGCAGTAAACAGTACGATAGTATTATGCATTTTAAAGACAATTATCACGCAAATAAAACAAAATATTGCATATAAATGAGGCATACAAATAAAAAGACAAAGGGCTTCAATTAAATTGACTTCCAGACTCGACAGGGACAAACATTTCATGATAAGGGCCGAGATAAAAACCAAAATATTAAACTGATACATTTTTTTTCTAATTGATTGAAAAATAAAACAGCCAATGAAAATCAGATTATTGAAATTAAACTTTTGTTATTTGATATTAATTAAGCTTGTTCACTCAAAAACAGCTTTCCAATGTGAATGTTAATTTGTGATAATAAAACTATTTACAAATCAACGATAAAACTGGGTTAATTATAATTGATACACTTAAGAATCCATGGTAAAAACAATGCTAGCACTCACCGAAACTTTCACAGCTTGAATTGAGGAGGCTTTTAGTCTTGACATTAGACTAGCACCAGCCTGTTCAATAAAACATTGTTGTTCTCATTATCTTTCCGGTCAATATTTTTGTGAAAAGGGACTTGGAACAAGTTATGATATAGTTTGTAAGCTCATTTAGTATAAACATAGAGAAAGGATCACGGAAAGTTGCTATTGGGAATCATCTTTAGAAATAACTGTCTGAAAATTACGTCATCTTTAAAGGCACTGTACACGCTTGGTAATTACTCAAAATATATATTAGCATAAAAACTTACTTGGTAACGAACAACGGAGAGCTGTTGATAGTATAAAACATTGTGAGAAACGAATCCCTCTGAAGTAACGTAGTTTTTGAGAAAGAGGTAATTTCTCATTAAAATAATAAAAGACTTCTTGCAAGAAGCCTTTTATTCCTATCAGAAAGCACACAAATTTGTACAACAAGGGTGTTTTTTCTTTCATCCTTTTCTTGCAACTTCGATGACCAATTGAGCCCAAATTTTCACAGGCTTGTTATTTTATTCATAATGTTGGGATACACCAAGTGAGAACACTGGTCTTTGACAATTTCCAAACGTGTTCAGTGCCTTTAAAAAAGAGGCTCGTCTCTTTTGTCACCCACACCCCAAGGGATTATTTGCGTTTTGTGTATCATGGTCCACATTTATTAAACAAGGTACATACAACTACAACTTACCCAAAAAATGTTGTATCCGGCCTCGTCTTTATCTTTGTTCTCTTTCGTCGAGTCATCATCATTTGCTTTCTTGCCCGGGTCTTGAGGGGTGGTCACCGGGGTGCTTGGCTTTTCCAGACCCACCAGTGACTCCAACGCAGAGGCGGCATAGTGGGCCGTCAACTCGAGAGCAAGCACGGCCAGTTGTACCGGTGCCGAGTGCCAGACAAACTTGATGTTTTTTGTAACAAACTGTGGTGGGACGATAATGAAATTAATATGGAAACCTCTTTGAAAATTCTTCAGAAACTGGTAGGAGTATCTATTAATGAAACAATCGACAACAGTGACCATGAAACTATCCCGTTTACACATTCAATTTGGTATCTTTGTTGAAGGTTGCATTTTATGAGCTATTGTAACTATAAACGGACAAATTTCCGTATCTGTTTTTCCACTCATTGTTACCAAAAGCAATATCTCATTTTATTAAATAATTCATAATGAATGAAACAGTGGTGTCCGGATACGGAAAATGTCTGGGTTACAAATCACGACAAAGAATATACTATAGGTGTAGGCCTATAATAGCAGAATGTAGTTTACAATATATTTCGTATAAACTGCTCACAAAAAGTTAGGAAACTTTTTTAATCATGTATATTTTTATTATTTATTACCCTCTTGTATTGTGTTGCATATCAATAGAAAGCTGAAGTGTTCTTCTTTAAAATGATACCAAATGTGCAATGATGACATGTTGCCGGGACTTGGCCACATTAATGAAAATGAGACAAAGTCACAAATCAAATGTGCCAAAATTAGCAATTTTGTGTTACTGTGTGAACAAGCAAATTGACACTGTAATTCAAACAAGCGGTAATTTTGGCACATTTGATTTGTGACTTTGCCTCATTGTCATTCATGTAGCCAAATTCAGCAACATGTAATCATTGCAAATGTGGTATCATTTTAAAGAGGAATACTTCAGCTTTGCATTGATATATAACATATACAGAGAGAGTAATACATAATAAAAATATACTTGATTAAAAAAAGTTTCCTAACTTTTTGTGAGCAGTTTATAACAAACTATTCTACACTGTTGCCCCATATTTTAAAAAATATAAACATATGCCTAATAAGATTTAATAATACGGCACACTGGATAGGTGATATATTTTGGCACACAGTCAGAGTATGTCATGAGCAAAGTATTTGGCTATAAGGCCATTGCAGAATAAAAAGCAATGGCAGCCATTTTGCATTTTTTGCAAGTCACTTGTTATTCTCCCTATATTTTCCCAAAGGACTAATCTGCGATAGCCCTATGGCCAAATATCTTCCTCGTGACATACTCTGACTGTGTTCCATGCTTGTATCATCAAAGGCACAATTCCCCAAAAATATTTGCCCTACCTGCCCCACTGTAGGTTCATCTTGACAGAATCTCACTGCAAATCTTAACATAAAATGTCCTAATACTTCGTCTTACCTCAGTCACACCCATTGTCAAGTCTCTCTTGAAGCCTCAAACTGCTAAGAAAAACACGACTTGGTTTGGTCTTCGATCGGCAAAACTGCCCATCAAACTCAAACTCCCAGCACAACGACTGCTATGCACATTGCACCAGCTTGACCGTAAACGACAACGAGCCTACTGAACGATACAGACACCGCTGTATGTCCACGCTATTACAAACATTGTGAGATTTCGAACTATTGTGTTAATTCGCGCGCCTGCAGAAAATTACGCAACGACCATTTTGTTATGCAGATTTCTTAGAACGTTGAATGCTAAAACAGCTTAAAGCGAGCGTTCCACATTAATACAAAGGAAGAAAAATTCAAAGTAATAATATACACATAATTATCATATTGAAGTTGCATGGCCCGATTTCGCCGAAAGACATTTAAACAACAATTTTCTCTGAACATGTTACGAACAAAATTGTTTGTATATGACTGATGGACTTTGGATAATGTCGGGATCCGACAATTAAATTTTTTTTATTAAACCACTTATCATTGGTGGATTTTTTTTTTTATTTTTTTTTTTTAGCAATACCTTAAATGAAAGCTTATAACTTTCTCGAATCTATACAAATAGCTATTTAAACTTTAAATCTAAATTTCGGCAAAACAAATTGACCTGGCATCTTTAAAATATTAAGGAAAACAAACAATAATTAAAGGCAGTTTTCAAACAAAACTTCCTCAGGGAATGTGAAGGATTTATTTTATTTCGGTCAGCTAATTTTAAAAAAAAACGAGAAAATAGAATTAGCTGTTGCAAACTACTGCTTACCAACTAAAAGTTACCAACATGACAACAAGTTGTTATAATCATTTCCTTCTTGGATGGCCTGAACATCCAAGAAGGAAATGACTTACAACGTTGTATTTGCCTTCTCCTTTTTTCACATAATTATCCCCCTTTTTTTAGCCTGTTTCATTCACTAATTAATTAATTTTTCTCCCTCTTCCCACCTTTGTTTTTGTAATTTGTGTACCCAACCTCTTGTGGTCAACAAGCCTCTTCCCTCAATCCCCCCACTGCCCCTTGTCTCCTTTTTCATTGGCCATCCCCTGCTTTTTCTGTGTGCTTTCTTCCCCCTCTCTCTTTTAATTTATTTCCACTTGACTACTTTACACTAGTATATCTATGTGTGTTGTGTTGTGTTGTCATTTAGCCTTCGGAGAAAGACTCTGTTAGGTTAGAAACGTCATGCCATTAACTCTTTTTTGCAAAATATAAAAACAAAATTAATTTAAAACCCTTTCATTACCGAATTGTTCGGACATGAACAACCGCTGGTGACCGCATTGATTGACCACTCAAGCGTGAAGCACACATTCTTACACAACAAAGAGCTTTCATTCAAAGGATATTTTTACAAACTCCATTATCTCCTTGAAGATACTGTTTTACAGCAAAATAAGAACTGCAAAAGTTCTTACTTATTTAATTTTCTTTCATATAATCTAAAAATCATTGCGATCGGTCAATAACTGTCAAAGTTCTCTGTCTTTCTTTTCTCAGTGTGATCTGTAATCTGAAACACTTTTTGTACACAACCACAAGGCGCTCCGTAGGTGCTGGGCATTTCGGATCTTTCAACTCTTATTTGAAGAGATTGCAAAAAAAATATCTTATTTTATTTTACCATCACTGGAAAGATCCGATCTTTCTCTTTCCAATGATGGTAAGCTTGGGTATGGAGGGTGAACAAATGACCTTTGTGCTCAGGCTTGAGTAATTTTTTGTGTGTAAAGCTTGGTCGACTAAAGTCGCCAATGGTAAGGAAGAAGTTTTAACTCGAAGAGCTCAGACCTTTCAATTCAATTCAATTCAAACTCACATTTATTTCCATACTTCATGAAATTTCCAAACAGTACATAGCCAAAACATTGATTTAAAGAAGTAATCAAGAAGCATTAATTACAAGGCAGAAAATAAAATAAGTATGGAGGCATCATCTAGAAGCCGAGGCTTGTGGTGAGATGCCTGATAGACAGACAAACATAAAGTTAACAAGAACAAGAACGTACGGACAGACAAGTTGCACAAAGACAGAAATGATGAGAATAATATTAATATTATAGCAATATTAATAATAATTATAACAATGATAATAACGACAATAACAATAAAAAAGTGAAGTAATGTATATAAAGAGAAAACATCAGCTGACTACTAAACCTTTAACGGAAACTGTCATACCACTAAGAGAACATGGCATGCTGTTAAGAACACACGTTCTTTATCCAAGTCCCTCCTCTTCCACATTGTACTTGGGCTTCTCGACATCTTCAATTGTCTGCGGTTGTTTCTTCCCCAGTGTCTCGTGAAGAAACAACACACTCAGTCCAGCTAGCACTGACAGCACTCCAAAAATTACCATAGGCACCCAACCAATCACTTTACCCTAGGTGGTTATAAAACAATCCATCAGTATGCAAAATACCCAAGGTGGGTGTAAAAACAACCCACCAGTAGGCAGAATCCTTCACCCTATAGGTGGGTATAAAAGCAACCCATCAGTAGGCAGAATCCTTCACCCTATAGGTGGGTATAAAAGCAACCCATCAGTAGGCAGAATCCTTTACCCTATAGGTGGGTATAAAAGCAACCCATCAGTAGGCAGAATCCTTCACCCTATAGGTGGGTAAAAAGCAACCCATCAGTAGGCAGAATCCTTCACCCTATAGGTGGGTATAAAAGCAACCCACCAGTAGGCAGAATCCTTCACCCTATAGGTGGGTGTAAAAACAACCCACCAGTAGACAGAATCCTTCACCCTATAGGTGGGTATAAAAGCAACCCATCAGTAGGCAGAATCCTTTACCTAGGTGGGTATAAAAACAACCCATCAGTAAGCAGAATCCTTTACCCTAGGTGGGTAAAATTAACCCATCAGTAGGCAGGATCATTTACCCTAGATGGTATAAAAAACAACCCATCAGTAGGCAGAATCCTTTACCCTAGATGGGTGTAAAAACAACCCATCAGTAGCCAGAATCCTTTACCCTAGATGGGTGTAAAAACGACCCACCAATAGGCAGAATCCTTTACCCTAGGTGGGTATAAAACCAGCCCATCAGTAGGCAGAATCCTTTACCCTAGGTGGGTATAAAAAACAACCCATCAGTAGGCAGAATCTTTACCATAGGTGGGTGTAAAAACAACCCATCAGTAGGCAGAATCCTTTACCCTAGGTGGGTATAAAAGCAACCCATCAGTAGGCAGAATCCTTTACCCTAGGTGGGTGTAAAAACAACCCATCAGTAGGCGGAATCCTTTACCCTAGGTGGGTATAAAAAACAACCCATCAGTAGGCAGAATCCTTTACCCTAGGTGGGTATAAAAACAACCCATAATAGGCAGAATCCTTTACCCTAGGTGGGTATAAAATAAAATAAACCATCAGTAGGCAGAATCCTTTACCCTAGGTGGGTGTAAAAACAACCCATCAGTAGGCGGAATCCTTTACCCTAGGTGGGTATAAAAAACAACCCATCAGTAGGCAGAATCCTTTACCCTAGGTGGGTATAAAAACAACCCATAATAGGCAGAATCCTTTACCCTAGGTGGGTATAAAATAAAATAAACCATCAGTAGGCAGAATCCTTTACCCTAGGTGGGTATAAAAAACAACCCATCAGTATAGGCAGAATCCTAGTGGTCAAGGCTTTCATGCGGCCTCCGCCATTTTGGGCCGTTTCCGAATTGGTGGCTATATATGGCTACGGCTATTGCTGGATCGCCGCGTCATCATGCGTTAAAGAAAAGGACTACCTTAGTAACACCCTTAGCAACAGCCGTATCCGTACCCGTATACGCCAATTTCGATATGGTCTGGGGCTGTGTCAGACAAATCTGATGCCACATTGTTCCCGAAAGGATATTCAAGATCGTGGATAGAGGTCAAACCAAAGCCGGGGTTAAAACTGTGGTTTTGAGAAAACAAAACGCTTTTCTAGTCATGCTTTTCATAAATGCTTCTCTACGTCCAGGAATATATTTCTTGTGCCACTGATTCCAAATAGGGATAATTAATTATTTGTTAGTGGCCAATTTGTCTCTTACAAACTAAAATTTTATGTGAGTATATTTCCGATGAGCAGCTCTATAACTTCGCCTTCGGTCTTCTGGTTGGTAAGATTGATTGTCAGTTATCGTCAATCGTCTTTCTTCAGAGCTGTATATTGAGAGAGTTGCAACATGGAGGGGCCAGTCTTCTTCGGGTCACTTGGTTGCTAGACGCCGTTGTTTTCGTCCAAATGCAGCACAATCCAAAATACAGTCTAGTCTGGCACCCTTTGTGCGCAAATGCATTCTTGGCACCGAAAATGGCCTCTAATCGCAAATTATCGCAACTCTCTCAATAATACGGCTCTGTCTTGGGTAAAACAAAGGTCGCCCTCTATTGGCCAAATCCCAACTCTTCAACTGGCGTAAAGAACAAGAGTTCGGGAAAAAAAAGTTTTGATAAAAAGGATCTTACCAAATACATGATTATCGGAGCGAGTATTCCGCCAACACGAGACGCAAAAGACGACAACCCCAGTCCGAGATTCCTACCATGAGAACAAAAGATTGTGGTAAAAAAAAACTCCTGTTGATTTTTAAAGGGATTGTATACGTTTGGTAATTGGAACCCACTGTTTGTTTTAATCCTACATAGTTGTAGATATATACCATAAAACTAACCTGTGAAAAATTTGATTCAAAAGGTGAATTAGTTTTTTTGAGACATTGCCGAAAATCTGGAGCAGTTATGTCCACGCAGGAAGAATAATCTGCAATTGGTAGCAATCTGAGAAACGTTACTGCAGTAACGCTTCTCAGATTCAAATTTTGGGGGATAAAAAGTGATATATTTTTCCATAACCGCAGTACTTCGAAGTGAAAAGTTTCTCAAAATGCATTATACTATTCAAAGCTGCTGGTATTTCTTTTATTAATTTTCAGAGTCATCCCAAACGTATACAGACCCTTTAAGCATCGTGATGATAGTGGGATAATAAACGTCCATTATTGTGGGTTGACGTGTGTTAGGGAGGGTAGTGTTGGGACAGCCCAGACTTACAGATTGAAAAGATTTTTTGAATGTCACGCCTCAATCACTTTTGGACCCATGGGGCAAGAAACAAAATTACTGAGGCGCCAAATTCAAAATTCACGCCTTAATAGTTTTGTGACTTTTTTCGAAACTTGATACACTAATGATGGCAAAATAACTAATCTAATATCCCACCGAAAGCCAGCTGCTAATCCCTGCAATCCTTTGCTAAGCCATTGCTTATCCCTGCTAGGGGATAACCGGTGGAAGGAAAACATACTACAATATACCTAACCACTGTTGGGTAGAGCTCCGAAGCATAGAGAAACACGATCGCATAGGAACCGGCGATACCAAACTTGCCTAACATGGCTGTGGTTACAATCAATGCAGTGAGGTCTGTACCGGATTCTATACAAACAAACAAAACCAGAAAAATCCAATCACATACAGGCATCGTGGGAAGAGGCGACAATTCAAACAGTGCCACATCTTATTGTAAACTGACAGGTTACACGCCAAGATCAAAAGACAATCTAGCAAGGGTTGGAAGCTAGCTGAGTTGAAGGTAATTCCGTCTGCCACTTCACGCCATCATTGTATTTCCAACGGTGTTAACATACAAAAAGGGCCAAACTAGTTTCCCCTTCCAGCCTCGCTATGGATTCATTACATTAAATGGGGAAAAATGCAAGATGGTTTAAAATATTGGGTTAATATCTTAACTAAAAGTATCACAATCAGCAAAAATTGATCTGGGCCCAATTGCATGGCTCTGCTTACCGCGGAATGCTCTTGCTGTCCATAGAATTGCGTGCTTTACAGGGCGCTGTGCTGCCCAAGCACCTCCTCTATCCGCTTGCTCCTATCTTCATCCGCATATAGCGGAGTGATAGATTGAGAACTACATTTCGCTCTACTTCGCCCAGTTCGACCGAACGAAATAACATTTTACATTATCCATGGAGCCTCCCATCCTCCCAAAACATCGTTGCGTGTACATGTTGTGATTAATTGGTGGATTGCACCGATCAGTAGTACAATCGTTCCCATCATGCAACAATACATCCGTAACAAGAATTGGTACCAGCATCAGCCGATCCCAGCGGTTTTGGATCAGACCGGTGGTGCCGAGCGAATGGTAAGCAGAGCCATGAATTAGTGGACCCCGATGGACAAAATATGAACTAATGTTTGACAGATTTTGATCTGACGTACCTGTCGTTTTAGGAATGAATGCAGTAGCAATGCAGGCGACACCTCCTACGACGTGGAATACACACAGAGGCAAACGACGTCCAAACCTTTTCAAGAATCATAAACAAAGAGGGCGCTATTTCGTTGTTAAATATATAATTGCCGGTTTCTTTAGAGTTCAAATTTCTTATGTAAAATTGGAGGGTAAAGCCCGACTCTGTGTATTTTCACTTCTTTTGCATCATTATAAATCCTATTACGTATTTTTAAAATAAAAAGATTTGTGTTTGTTTGCATGTTTCAAAGCTAAGAAATCTGGCGGCGGCGTCCATTATTAATATTTTTATCTGAAATAAAATCTAAGACTATAGCAAACAAAAACATTTGTAAAACGGACTAAGAACCCTGTGCAACGCCCTCAATGGTCAATACATGTTTTTACCAAGTAACGACTGCAGTGGAGACTACGTACGCAAGTATCTCCACAACCTCTCTAGGGAAGAAGTTGAGATAAGGTTGTATTGTAATAGTGTAAAGGGAGATAAAGACAGCAGCTGATCATCAGATTCTCCAGAATGACCTGAATACCTTGGGGGGGGGGGTGGTCAAAAAGTGGCAAATGAGTTTTAACACCAAAACATGCGTAGTTCTTATCACCCGCAAACGTAGCCCAAAGATGCACCAGTATACTCTTCTTGGTGAGCAATAAACCCGTGTTAAGAAACATGACTACCTGGGTGTTGCGATCTCACACGACTTAAGATGGAAAGACCATTGTTCCAAAATCGTACTTAAAGCAAGTCGTACTCTAGGTCTTCTTAGAAGGACATTATCACCTTGCTCACAACAGGTTAAGGCAAGAGCCTATACACATCACTAGTTCGTCCACAAATTGAGTATGTATGTGAAGTTTGGAATCCCAACACTATCACCGATATTAACCATCTTGAGCAGATCCAAAAAAATGCTGCCAGATTTGTCTTTTCTGACTATCGAACTACACATCACATCACACCGCTTATTGAACAATTCGCCGTCTGATTCAACAATGCACTCTGTACTACAAAATTCACTACAATTTTTTCAATTGTACACTTCCACAATGCTTTCAGCATGCTACATATATCTCACAACGAATTGATCATCCACTCAAATACACCTCTTTAATAATTCCAACGATCAATGCATATAAGTATGCATTCTTCCCAAGGACGATGTCAGTTTGGAACAGGCTACCACCATCTGCTGTTCTACACATGGCCCCATCCAGGCAGGCCTTCCAAACATCAGCCATCCCTGCCATCAGAGCAATGCAGCCTCTGCATGGCAATATGGTTCTTTAAATTCTTTTCCTTATTTCTGCACCTGAAAATAGTGTACTTTTCTCTTTTCTTTGGCACCAATATCCACCTGACTGTTGACATCACTTTCCACAACATCCCAGTTTAGCCCAAATTGGGCTGCAAGGGGATTATTCTACCAAGTACCAAATGTAAGGGTGTTTTACCAAGTAACGACTGCAGTGGAGACTATGTACGCAAGGATCTCCGCAGCCTCTCTAAGGAAGAAGTTGAGATAACGATCTTTTGTAAGGGTGTTTTTACCAAGTAACGACTGCAGTAGAGACTATGTACGCAGGGATCTCCACAGCCCCACTGAGGAAGAAGTTAAGATACGGATCTCCAGCTAAGCTACTGGTGTTCAGTGACAGGCCGTAGTACACCAGGCTATTGACGAACCTTTAAAATACAAGAAGTTAAAAAAAAGGCAATACGGTAAAACTACATCAAAAATGTACTATATATAGGCCTATTTGTTTTGTCATTCATACCCATATTTACCAAATTTTTTGTAGGTCCTATACTAAATTGCCAACTGAAATTAATCATCTATCCACTGTACATTGCTTTAAATTTTTACCACATTTTACCTTTAATACTTGAAAAGCTTCCGGGTCAAAGAGGATGCCCTGAACTATTTTTCGATTGAAACAATCATGCACTATTTAAATCGTACATCTATTACTTTTCGAAGGTACACCTTAAAGATGCACCCATTGTGATGCACCCATTTTCCAAGAAATGGAGTCCTCATGAAAGTGGAGACAAATTACAAGTCGCTAACCTCACGTTAAAATGATTTAAAAAGCAATTTTATTTGATATTCTGTCAGAGTGAAATTCGAAACACGACGTTACAAAAAACAATTGGGTTTGTGCATTCCAAGAGGAATTTCTGCGCCAGTCAAAAGGTCAAAATTGAATGCCATTTTGACGAATGAATATCATCAAAATTCAGGACTAAACTGAAGACTCTTTGTACAAAAATGTACAGACCATTATTTGAAATGTCACGTCATCGAACGTTTTTTGATTTTGACAACAAAAATGCACTTGAAGGTTACCAAACATAAGGGCATTTTACACCATTTTAACGTGAGATTAAAGACTTGTAATTTTCCTTCCACTTTCATAAGGACTCTATAATTGGAAAATGAGTAGATCGCGAAACTGATTTTGACCTTTGAGCCACTCTTTAAAGGGTCTATATACGTTTGGTAATGACTCTGAAAATTAATGGCAATAAAAACTTACTTAGTGAGAAGTGCAGCAGCTTTGGATAGTATAATGCATTTTGAGAAACTTTTCAATTAGAAGTACTGCGGTTATGGAAAAAGATATCACTTTTTATCCCCCAAAATTTGAAATCTGAGAAGCGTTACTGATAGTAACGTTTCTCAGATTGTGTATTCCAATTGCAGATTATTCTTCCTGCGTGGACATAACTGCTCCAGATTTTCGGCAATATCTCAAAAACGCTATCCACCTTTAGAAATGAAATTTTCACAGGTTAGTTTTATGGTATATATCTACAAGTAAATAGGATTTAAACAAACAGTGGGCCCCAATCACCAAACGTATACAATCCCTGTTAAAGCTGTGTCAACATCCGTTTTTTCAAAGAAAATCAGATTTACTCAACTTATACAATATTATTAACTTAAAGGTATCGTACACGTTTGGTAATGACTCAAAACAAATATTAGCATACAAACTTACTTGGTATCAAGCAACGGAGAGCTGTTGATAGTATAAAACATTGTAGGAAACGACTCCCTCTGAAGTAACGTAGTTTTTAAGAAAGAGGTAATTTCTCACTAAAATAATAAAAGACTTCTTCCAAGAAGTTTTTATTCCTATATCTGAAAGCACACAAATTTGTACAACAAGGGTGTTTTTTCTTCATCATTTTCTTGCAACTTCGATGACCAATTGAGCCCAAATTTTCACAGGCTTGTTATTTTATGCATATGTTGGGATACACCAAGTGAGAACACTGGTCTTTGACAATTTCCAAACGTGTTCAGACGTGCCTTTAAATGAGTTGATATGCTTTGGAATACAACCCTATTTGATAAGTGTCTGTAGACAAGACTAAGCAAGCGTATAAGCTGCCCTTGCAATACTTCAATGCTCAAGACAGTTGCGGGAATCAATTAGAATGTTCAAACTCAATCAATTATGAAGATCCGTGCATGAAAGCATTGTAAATGACGGCCGTACAAAATGTCTTCTCGATGTGACATTTCCACCTGAAAGAGTGAACTCTTGCCCTTCAACCAAACCCATCGAGTCGAAATGTCGGGGTAGCGTGCCTTATGGACCCCCTTCCTTCGTCCCCAAGACCTTAAAAGCGTCAACTCTCAGCAAAAAGTGACAAAACACCCACAGAAAAAAATCTGGCTCACCAAGTAAATATCATGACGATCGATACACGTCTCATCCCAGGCGTGCTGAACAAATGCCATAGGGTGAAGAACTCCTGTTTGCCGGCGTGATGATCATGGGTGATCTTTGCAGTATGGCCACGGCCACTCTCCTTCAACGCCAACTCTTCCACCCCATCGGGTGTTGCGTCTGGCTCTGAGGGCTTTTGAGCAGCATCACCTTAACCCAGATGGAAGAGAACATAATCCACTTCAAGTTCGAACACATGTATGTGAACCACTACAAATTAAACTTGAAGCATTCGGACGTGGGTGTTCTTTTTAATAAATAAAAAAACCTCAAGTGCAACATTTTGCAGGAATGTTTCCCCACGACGGATGGATATAAGAATTCTAGCTTTTTCTCATTAATGAACTTTCTTAAATTGTAACTCTTATTTATGTTTGCCTGAAGAAGCCGCTTTGGGAAAAATGTTCAATGTGTGAAACAAATTTCACTAGTATTTTGAACATGTTTGATTTATTTTCTTTTTAAAGGTGGGGTTATACTTGGTAATGACCTTGACAAGAAATTGTGTAATTTTCATCTGAAAGCGTACTTGTTATAAGATGGTAATAAGAACCCTGCAAAATTATTTGGTCTGAAGTACCCCCCTTTGGTTATCAATAAAAGCATGTCGAAAGATTTGAATCTCCAAAGATCGCTTTGAAGCGACTTTTGGAGATTCAAATTTCTCTGGTGTCCATAGATTTACTCTTTCCCCTCCATTTTTTGTGCTTATTATTTCGCTTAATATTCTGTATATTATGTTATAATTTGAGAAGAGTATAGTATGAAATTAATGTTTACTTGAATTGAATTGAATGCTGCGACCAGAGATGCGGTTGGTACCCGCTATCACCTCGCTAAACAAGGATGGATTCAACGTTCATGAAGAAAATACAGTGACAGTTTTGTTGCTGTTTTCTTAACACTGCAAGGACGGTTTTGCACGGGGGCGGACACAATTGCATTATGCAGCAGCGTCCGGGCGGACACGATTGCATATGCAAAACCGTCCGGCGGACATTATTGCATATGTAATAATGTCCGCCGGATAGTATTGCATAGAGGACATAATTGCATGCGACACCGGCAACATTAAACAACACAAAATTCAATGAAAAAGCTTAATTGAAATGGCACTTACCAGGCTGGAATCCTTCGTTTCCCAATGCTCTTTCTGTAGCGGAACCAGACGATTGATCCTCCGTGGATAGCACATCGTCTGGTAACGGTACCCTGTTGAACCGCGCTATACGGTGTAGTATGGCCTCCGCCTCCTTTACACGACCACGTGACATCAGCCACCTTGCAGACTCTGGTATTATCCTATTAGAAACATTCCTTATCAATTAACTATTTAAATTAAGTTCATTATTATCCTTTTATTTCACTCTGATAAATGTAACACTTTTGACATATTTGTCGAAAAATGAAAGCGTGAATTAGACTGACAATTGTATTTAAAACATCTTCAAAGAAATTTATTATTAAAGAGTATTTGCATGATATGTTTTTTATTTTATTTTAATTTGTTTAATGCAAGTTCGTCCCAAACAAGGCTAAAAGCCTCTCTTGGTAAAGGGCTACAAGAAGAACATGTTTTAGAGGAAAATAACTTGGCTGAAGGTAGGAATTGATATTCGCAGCCCTACGTTTGTATTTTTCTTGAATAGGTAAGTATCTATGCAAAGTTTCTGATATGTTACTTCAAAAAGCTGTAATACCCAATTAGGTGTCTTACCACCACAGTGGGATCGTAAATAAACTGGGTAACGTTATAGCAAGCTGCAGATGCCGCCAGTCACGAAGCAGATACGCCAGACCAGACAATGACATGATCCCACTCGCCCAGAAAAGGGTCAACAAGATACCAGCGAAGGCTCGCTTAGACGGGGAGAACATCTCGGTTACCATCACGTATGATGTGATATCTACGCCCTACAGGGAGGAAACAGACAACGATAACCAATGAGGGTAACCTATCCCAGAGCTGTTTACTGAGAGTTGCGACAACTTGCAGTTGAAGCCATTTTCGGTCCCCAAAACGCATGTTCGCACACAGGGTGCCTGGCTAGACTGCACATGTGGTTATGGTACATATAGACCCAAAAATGGCGTCCAGCTACCACGTGACCAAATAAAACTGTTCTTTCCATGTCGCAATTCCATCAATACACAGCTCTGGACTATGTCAGCAGACGTACCGGACACTGTTCCGTTATTTACGTAGTCTTGCTTGGCGACGCTAGTTTTTGTATTAGAGGGCGCAACATCGACTGGCTCGGAGGGACTGGGCAAGTCTACGAATCTGGTGTTTGTTTGATAGAGAGTCTTCTCCAGTAATTCGTGTTTATGATATCGGCGATTACGTTAACAAAACGAACGTCACCAATCAAGGCTATTATTTACGTAATTCTGGATGTTGGTGGATTTTCGAAAACATTTGATTTTACCGGCAACTCTACTGCCACCATAGAGTTTGAAAAATCTCTCATTGCAAATTACAGACTAGCAAATATACACAAATCTTTTTTTGCGTATTATTAACTTACTAATAAACAAAACAGTTATGTTTAAGTTATGTCTTTCTCCGTAATACCTGTTCGATGACACCAACGAAGAATCTAACCGCAATGAAGGCGTACAGGTTGCCTGTAAAAGCCACTCCAACACCGAAGGCGACCTGAGCCCAGAGGGACAAGAAGAAGACGGGGCGGCGGCCGTATCGATCGGATAAATGACCGAAGAGAAGAGAGCCTACCATCACGCCCGTCATGAACACTGTCTGTGATAATTCTACGGAGGCATCCTTACCACAGACGAGGTTCCACTACGGATAAAGGGAAAATATACAGTATTTTAGATTGTATAAAACTTTACGTCCAATGTAACGTAACGTAAGTTTACGTTACGTTTATTTCTGACGTAACGTACGTTTACGTTACGTTTATTCCATACAAAATGTAGAGTGTGACGTAGTTGGACAGGGAAGTGCAACGCAATCGGTTTATGGATGCGCAACATTCAATGGGACTGAGTGCAGGAGTACCCATTGCAACAACGGTTTAGCGCAAAAACGCTCAATGCAAATCTCATCAACGCCGTGGTAAAGCAATAGCCAGTTATGATGCAGGTTTTGAGTAGGGGCAGAATAGACCAAAGTAAGGCCATTCTCATGTGTGCATTTAAACTTGAGGAAATTAGTTGGTGCGTACGTATTTAGAACCGGAAATACGTCACGTCTTATGGTGACAACAGGTGATAGTTGCTGATGTAATGAGGTCACATATTACGGATATGTATTTTTCTTTTCATAAAAATGTTATGAAATACACACAAGAACAAAAAGTCAAAACCCTTATTTGCAAGGCTAAAAAGTAAACACTACAGTTAAGCATGTCCGATTAGTTGTATAAAATAAATTCGATTGTATGGTCACTTTAATTTAGGCCAAGCCAATAACATCGCTTTACGGCAATGTCACTCACATTTACCATGCAATTCAAAACAGATTTTTAAACAGTGCAGTGTGTGAAAGTGGTGTATATAAAAGACACTACATCAGTTCTTGTCCCACCTCTGTAACTATTGTGTTGCCATAAGTGGAATCATACACCCATCCGTCACCACATGGTTCAGTCGTATTAGCTACAGAAACATTCACATACTGTTCGCATTGCGAGACCTTCCCTGACCCACCGCCGTCTCCATCAGACTCCGGCATCGCCGACTCCTCGGGCTGATCATCCATGGGGCCATCGCATCGATAGTCCGGCATTGCACCCAGGAACGATATGGCCAGCATGTGCCATGCTGACGGTACCTGACCGGCCAGGCAAACCAGGATGTAGATGAGAGTTTGAAAGCGACCAAAATCGCCCAGGAAAACAAGGGCTTGGTCTAGTTCCATAGCAAAATCTATAGCTCAATGTTGTATTAGTTGTGTCATGGTTGTGTATACGTGGTGGCCTGTGTTATAGGTATGGTACAAGATCAACATAGCCACACGTGTGGGTTAAACTGTTACGTGACTCTCGTTGTAGGTCAACCTTTGACCTTAAGAGGGTCATCTATGATAATGAAGATATCAAATATTGATAAGCTGTATAGCAGTACAGCGATTGTATGTGTGCTAGTAATAATATGCATACCAAGATTACGATGTATCAAAAACATCAATTTAGGGCAATTGCAATTGTTTCACAAGAAGACTTGTGGGCCTATATAAAAAGTAACTTTGGGTTTTTTTTAACCAAAATACTTCAAGAAAATCTTCGCTACTATCAACTTAAATGCAATTGTTCAGGACAACCATTTCCCCAGAAAAATTATCTTGCCTTCGTAGATTATTTTTAGTTAGTTTAAAACCGCTCTAAGAAGGCAGGCCAGTACAGACTTATATACTAGCAGAGGATGTTGAAGCCAGGAAATCTCAAAGGATCCTTGTGTGTTTCGGGAATCGCTCACCACTACAACAGGGTGCCGGAATAATTATATTAGAGCAAAACCTTTTCTACGATGACCCACTCTTTAAATTCACTTAACTTACAATGGGTAAATTTTATGACACTGGGTTCTTATATCACACCCCTGGGGCGTATTAGACCTATTACTTTACATAGCACCATGTAATGGTTTACAAGGTGCTGTGGCGCAATATGCTGCTGATCAAACCAGGAACACCAGAGCGAATCCCTTCTTTTTACGACAAGTGCACTTGGTTCTTTTACGTCCCATCCGAAGGACGCAGCAATAATGGTTAAGTGTATTGCATAAGGACGCAAGTGTCACGACCGGGACTCGAACCCACACAGAAACACAGAACAGAAACACCAGAGCTTGAGTCCAGTTTTCTTATCCGCTCAGCTTAGCGAAGTTAAAAAAGAAAAGCACAACAAATTTACGAATTAGCAAGAGGCAAGTACAGTGGCCGAGTATTTCCACTGGTCCCTATAAAGCTGTGAGGTTTTGGTGGACATCTTTTTCGATGGTGTGATCGAAACCCATCGGGGAGCACCACATATGAGAAAATCATGCGCCGAGCCTCATGAATAAAAAGTAGACTTTTTCTGTAAATCAAAGATTTGAAGGTCGTGGCTTTTTCAAGATTGGTGAAAAATTGTACAATACTGTTTGCTGACTTTTAACCTGGAGCATTTGGGGTGCACTAACCCTCGTTTTTGCTGAAAAGTTTAGGACCATTTTTCCAAGATGGAGTTTGGCCACTTTACTCGTTCGGCGGTGCTTTAATTTTGGAGGAGCATAAAACTCAAAAATCCTACGGCTAACCTGCTAAAATTGAAAAGAGGAAAATAAGTTTAGTTGTCAGCACACGTTTGATTTGATTTCAAGAGGATGAGAAACTTTTTAATATAATGTCAGTAATTTTGAATATTAAAGGAACGTTACAGAACTGGTAATTAAAATTTCTTTAAGATCACAGATTTACATAAAACTTACACGGTCTAATGATGATGATAGTAGAAAACATCCCTAGAAATATTTCTGTCTGAAATGCCATATTAGATAAGAAATAAATAAAACTAATTTCCGATTGGAGTTTATCGCTCATGAGCGTTTTATTCATGCATTGTATAACACATGCAAATGTGTAAACGGTTTTTCACTATTTTCTCGTGACCCAGTTAGCCGATCGATCTCAAACTTCTACAGGTTTGTCAGTTTATGTATATGGTGGATTATATAAAGTGCCCAACTGTTTTGTTAGCAAAAAATATTCCGTAATATTCCTTTAAGCATTTAGCATTAGTTGATATAGGAAGCTTATTCAATTAGTGTGGTGCACGCACTGAGGACCGCTGCGTGGGTAAAATGTGCCAACCCTCATCCGACAATCTACAGAAACACAACTGCCTGAAACTTCAGCAAAAAGTGTTTAAACGTTACATCCGAAGTGTGGGCCTGAGAAGAACATTCGTCCACATAATGTAGGGACTTGAAACACTATGTGGACTCACACACGTAGTGTGCTCATATTCGGTACCTTGTATGGAGACCCAAAACAAAAACGGGAAATTTAAAGGTCTCCATGGGGGAATTCTAAAGACTGAGGTGCTTCACAAGAAATTTTGTGTACAATGTCTATGGGGAAATGTTAAGTACAGGGACAAAGGAAAGAACAAAAGTTGTATCCAAAGGATATTTAAGACAATGTGTTTTTACAGCGTTGAAGAATCTGGGGGGTTTTCTTCTTAAGCGCACAGAACGAAGGAATGAGTGTACGGAACACAGAGCTGTGTGTTTCTGTAAAAGTGAAAAAAGACACACGCACTGTACGTGCATCAAATCGAAAGGTAGCCTTGGCCCAAGACGTCAGTGATCTATAGTGGGCCAAGACTAAGTGAAAGGGGGCATACCATGGCATTCCCTTTTTCATGCAAGAATGGGGAGCAAGGATCATGGGGGTTATCAAGGATACCATTTGCACTCTCCGTAAGTGAGTGTTGACACTATGGTGTTGATTGTAGAGGTTAGAAGGCCGTCTTGATGATGAAAACAGTGTCAAGGATAATATGAACTTGAGAAAACAAAGGACTGTATTATGTAGGTGTTTCTTAGAAGGGCACGGTAGCAGTGTGAAAGGTTTTACATCAACTCGTAATTGTTTAGACTTGTGGACGAGTCGTTAAATGTCTGTCGCTCGCGAGATAGTTGCAAAAGAGCCGTTTAGCTATCAGCGCGACAGACATTTAACGACTTGTCCACAAGTTTAGTATTTGTTGGGTCCATTAATCATTATACTTGAAGAAATATACCCAAATCTTTGATTGTACTAGTTTACTTATATAGAGATGCCAATCTTGTGCAGGCTCTTTGTTCAAATTAGGGAACCAAACCAATGCACACAGAGCGAGCTGTTGATTGTCTGTTCAAGTTATGCACCACACTTATTGCACATGTTGGTTGAGGTTTGCATATTCATGAGAACAAATCTGACGTAAAAGCAGGAGACAGAGCAACGCAAGTTCTTGTGGCTGAGTCACCGGAGTGTGGGTTCGAATCCTGGTCCCGACACTTGTGTCCTTCAGCAATACACTTGGCTATAAATGCTTCTCTAAACCCAGGAGTAAATGGGTACCTGCATGGGTAAAGAGATTAAATTGTTAACGTGAATGATTAGCAACCTGTGCACCTTGGCTGCCGGTGCTGCATATTCCTAAGGAGCTAAGATGGTTTCAGGAGTGCTTTAGGGCCCAATGAACAGGGGTAGTAGTGTAAGGCGCTTTGGGGGGCCTACTTAGCTTGATAAAGTGCATAATACAACATTGTTATAATCATTGTGGGTTTGTGCGTATTAAACTTGATTTCATTCCCAGTATCGCCATATTTGTAATTAATTTTCACGTCGACCAAACACTAGCTTGGTATAAACGGTCAACATTTTGAAGAAAGCTCGACCACTATTTGCTTGAACAAGGTGCTGGTCATGACATCGACTCTGATCGCATTAAATTCTACATTATTGCGGGATCGGGCAAAGCGTTGTTGAATCTCGAGGGTGCTCAAGTGTAAGTGGTAACGTTTGGGGGATGAACAGGATCGCCCCGTATTATTATGATGCACTCTGAAGGAGGATCAAAAACAAGTTCAAGGTTGTGAAATGTTTGTTCTCAACCTTGTCAGGCAAAAACACTGGTGCCAAGAACATCTGACTTACAAAACAAACTCTTCCAGGCCCAACAACCTTTTCCCAAAGGTGTGCAATCTTGAAGCGCCACCTTTTCCCAGCTCACTTTGCTTTTTAGTGATCCGTTGCGCTGTCCGTTGGAATGAGGTTGTCCAAGGGCTCCCCATATAACTTATTTTGAACAAAAACTATTGGTAGAGTTTGCGATAGGAATAACCTCCCGTTTGTGAACTTTAGATCTACCCGGCGAAAGAGATTGATGGAACAGAAAGTGCGAACGCGACAGCCAGCCCAAGGCTATGGTTTGATCTCTTTTTAGTTGATCCCGAAACCGCATTTGGTTAGTCTTGCTGGAACTCGATCTTGGATTTTGCGATACCGCAGAGCAGCGCCCCCATTTGTCGGTTGTAGATAAGTTTATTTTCAAAAAAAGGTCGCCTGTTTTCTTGCTGCCGAAACCAAACTAATATATTTGTCTACAAGCTAAATAGTTAGGACTTATACAAGCTATCACTGCACAGTTCCTTTGATATCAAACAGACTAATATAAACAGGCAAATCTTGTTTCCAATGGTCCCTAAAATTGGCGACTCGTGTGGCAGTAATGTTTTTACTCACCCATGCACTTGATAAACTCAACACATGGGAGCTTTCTCGGAATGTCCCACTTTGCTTCTCAATCAAGTTCACGCGGGAATAGGGGTCAATGGTCTACTTTCCAAGTGGGGCTTCTGCTGGCTACGAGTGAAATGGGAACTCCAAGTATGTTTACATGTTGAAACATTCATTGCAAGTACAGGAACAAAACTCAAGTTTAGTTCTGTGTCCCCATTTCTAGCGAAGATGTCTTGCTCGTCTGGGTTTGTGTATATATTATCGACAGTACTAGTCTATACAGTGTTGGCTCGTCTACATAATCCAGGTCGTGTGTAGACTAAACTAGGAGTGCCTGCGCGTGTAGCTAGCAGTGAATTATCAGTCTACTTGTGAAAAGGGGCATTATCACTGCAATGAATACACTGCAACAACTGGGGTGTTAAAATTTACACCATGGGTGTTGTCACATGATTGATAGATACCCAAGAGAGAATCAAAATTAACATCACAGGGTGTTAAAATAACACCAATGTAATTGTGTTGGCAGAAATTAGTGTTATTTTTTCACCATATGGTGTAATTTTTTATTCTTTTTTGGTAACTATAACAGCAATGGAGTTAATTTTAACACCCCAGTTTTTGCAGTGTACTCTCAGACTTGGTTACGCAGATTGTTTCTTTAACATCCCCATTTCTTATAGATATTGATGCTTTTAATCATTGCATCAAAGCGCCAAATAACGCTATTACTATACCTCTCATTGGGCCTTAAGCATTCCTGAAACCATCCAAACTCCTTTGGAGTATGCAGCACCGGCAACCGCGCACATGTTGCTAATCATTAATCTCAACAATCGCTACTCTCGCAGGTACCCATTTACTTCTGGGTGATGAGAAGCAATTATAGTGAAGTGCCTTGCTCAAGAATACAAGTGTCACGACCGGGATTCGAACCCACACACTCCGATGACTCGGCAATCAGAGCTTGACTTTGATGCTCGGCCGCGACACTCTCTGATTCAATTCAATTTAAAACAAAATTGCGTTTGAATACCAACTTAAAAAGAATTTGTAGTAATTTTGTTGTCACAATTTCGAGGAATAAAATTGTTCAGTGTTGCGAGAAGCGGTCATGAAACTAGACCATTGGGGCAACAACTTCTCGTTCACGGAGGACACCATTACGGCAATAATAGTCACACTCACCAACTTCGTTTCAGCGTACCCAGAAAAAGGCGCGAAGTATGATGGCAAAAGAGCTAAAAAGTATGGCTGTTGCACTAATGAGATGATAGGCGGAAAAAAATTTGTGCATGAGAAACATTTGCTAAAATAGAATATTGCCCGAGGTGTATGTTCAATAATAAAAACATCAACTAGACCGCAGACGAAGACCTCCCAAAGGTGTTCCGAATTGAACCCAACTGCTAAAAGAGGGTCAGGGGTTCAGGCATGGTGTCGAGTGTTGATCCGGGGTCCGGCCGGGGAGTCTCGGACTAATCCACACCTTAATACCCTCATGAATGACTCGCTAATCCCATCGGTTCTATATCAAGGCCGCAAAAACCCATGGAATATTTCATTGTTTAGATACTTTTGTTGCACAATGTCAAGTTGCTAGACCTATTTTTATTGTTGTAGCACAATTGAAGTTATTTGTTGTTTTTGTTGTTGTTATTGTTGGGTTTTTTGTTTGGTTTTTTAGGTTGGTTTTTTGTTTGTTTGTTTGGTTGGTTGGTTGGTTTCCATTTTTTTTCTTTCTTTTTTTTAATTATTTTTTTTTGGGGGGAGGGTGGCTGCAATGGGAATTTATTAAGTCAATGTTTTAAAAGCTCATTTATAAATTCAATTTAATTTGTCTTTAATCTTCATGACCAGCATGAAAGTTGCGTTTTTGTTCTGTAAAATAAATCATGCAATATAATCGAAAAATCAATAGGCCTACACCAAAAAGTACAAAGTATAAACTGGTATAAACTCAATAAATATTGTTAAAATGTAAACAATAGTTAATGGCCTTACGTTTCGACCCTCGAAGGCTAAAATGACAACACAGCACACAAAAATAAGTACACTGGTGTAATGTAACAAAATCAGTCAAAGCGTTCACTTTGAAAATGTGAATGAATTTCAATTAACCTAACCTCAAACAAACGAAGACAAGAGCCTCAAAGGTTTTGAAAAATAAAGACAAGCATAATAATATTAGTGTAACATTCTGTGGAATCGGTAACCACCAGAAACTATAGTTTTTCAATTTGAGACCTTACTCAATAAAAAATATTTCAATTTAAATGTCAATTTTGATAAAAGGCCTATATAGTTGTGTTCATATATATTAACAGGCCAAAACAAGTTTTCCAAAATTCCAGGAATTTGTTCACGGGTTGATTTGATATATATTTCTTGAAAAGTTGAGGGTTGAATGAACTCTTCCACGGAACCACTTGCGCATTATCAAGAAGCCATTTGCAAGTTAGATTTTGAAGGCTGTCTGAATGTGCTAAATTTGGAATTCCTCAGATGAAAATCAGTGTAAGAACGTCACATGGTTTTATATAGGGGGCAAGATTTTGCATCTAGTTACATAAAGGGACGGCAAACACCCATACACAATTCTCATTGAAATGTGTGGCATAAAGGATGTCTTTGCTTGTCTGGAGGTTTCTATACAAAAGCTCGCCCAAACCATCTGATGTAGCATCATTAATGTTAGACTGGGGAATTCAATTTTAATATTAATATTTATAGGGTGGTGCAAAAAGAAGGAAACCCACTATTGACAGCAATTTTCACCAGCTTGTTGAACATATTTTTAAAAATTCAATTATTGCAAATAATTTGTCTCTGAGTTATTGTAGAATTTCATGTGGGAAAATCTGTTTGTTAACGGGCGGGTTTCGGTTGACAGAGCCTCTGCGTTTGTTTTGAGACAAAAATACTACACTTCAAACGGTTATAATTACTTTTCTTGTTCTTGTTCACGAATTTCTTTAATATCATCAGAGCATTTATAATAATAATAACTAATAATAATAATAGTTTCTTATACACTGTAAAACAAACTGAGGTGTTAATTTTGACACCATGGGTGTTGTCACATATAGATACCAAAGAAAGAATCAAAATTTACACCAAAGGGTGTTAAAATAACACTAACTTCTGCCAACACAATTACATTGGTGTTATTTTAACACCATATGAGGTTAAATTGATTTTCTCTTGGGGATGTATATGTGACAACACCCATGGTGTCAATTTAACACCCCAGTTTTTGCAGTGTACATCGCACAAGTCCTAGGTTCATGAGTTAGAATCGATACAGTTCAGTTTTGAGCAATTTCTTAAATGATAGCAGCTGAGGTAGTAGAACGGATGTTGTATAAGGAAAATTGTTCCAAAGGCGGGGACGGCAGTCAAAACCAAAGGCATACCGGCAAACAGATTTGGAGCAGGTAGGTATTTAAGGTGAGTGGGTCTCGAATTGATCTTAGTGTACTTTAGTTAAAGTATATTATTACAAGGTTTTACACTGCAAAAACTGGGATGTTAAAAGTCACATATAGATACCCAAGAGAGAATCAAAATTAAAATCTTAGGGTGTTAAATTAACACTAATTTCTGACAACACATTTACATTTGTGTTAATTTAACACCCTACGATGGTAATGTTGATTCTCTCTTGGGTATCTATTTGTGACAACACCCATGGTGTCAATTTCAACACGCACCAGTTTTTCCAGCGTGTTATCAAGAAACTTTGTCTATGTTGTTTGAATTTTTATTTTTTCAAATTAGTGCTGCTTTATTAATTGCTCTTCGTGCCGAACCGTCGCTTCCACGTGCATAGAAAGTTTCCTTGACTTTTTTTCTTATTAAATGAAATAGCATTTTGATGCTCTGAGTGATAACAGACACCAAGCAACGCGGCAATGATGACGTCATGTTTGGTGTTCTAAAAAGTAGCAGCCAGACAGACAGACAGACACCGAGCTGTGACAATCGTCACCTGTCCCAACCGTGTCCCGACGGAACTTGATTTATTACTGATCTGTTTTATGTCGGCGAAGGTGGGGGGAGTTTGAAACCTGGAGACCGTCGACTATAATTCTACCTCCATGATTCTGCCAACTAGAGTTTGGGACTCGGGTCAGGAGGGGCCCTTCAACCTAAGCTTTACACTGGATGACCTACATCAGAACGCCGCTATTGTTCGCCCTCTGATCGACCCTTACAGCTCATTTTGATTAATACCCTCATCACAAAGGTTCCCTGTATACGCAATACCATTGATACCCAAATCTCAATATACAGAAACAAGCACCAGGCTAATGTACCACCAAGCCTCGGTTTGAATGGAAAATAAGCATCGTTGCCCCACGCATAATAACTATCGACACAACAACAACCTTTCCAAAACACAAGACACTTTTTACAATCTGATGTCACCTCTCCTGACCCTGTGTGTAGCCATCAAGCCTCGGTTTGAATGGAAAATAAGCAAAGCTGCCCCACAAGATCTATCGACAAAACATCCAGCTTTTTCAAAACACAAGTCAATTTTTACAAGATGTCACCTTTTCTGACCCTATCAGCAAACAAATCATTTTCAACTCATGGTACTCTAGTACCCATTTTCAACCCATGGTACTAGTAACCATTTTCAACCCATGGTACTAGTAACCATTTCCAACCCATGGTACTAGTACCCATTTTCAACCCATGGTACCGGTACTCATTTTCAACTCATGATACTGGTCCTCATTTCCAGCTCATGATACTAGTACTCATTTTCAACTCAGTGATAATGGTACCCATTTTCTACTCATGTTTTAGGTACTCATGTTCAACCTATGGTACTAGTACTCTTTTTCAACTCGTGGTACTAGTTCTCATTTTCAACTCAAGTCATGATACTGGTACTCATGTTCAACCTATGGTACTAGTACTCTTTTTCAACTCGTGGTACTAGTACTCATTTTCAACTCAAGTCATGATACTGGTACTCATGTTCAACCTATGGTACTAGTACTCTTTTTCAACTCGTGGTACTAGTACTCATTTTCAACTTATACTAGTTATCATATTCAACTCAATTCATTTTAAGCTCATGATACTGGTCCTCGTTTTCAACTCATGGTACTAATACTCGTTTTCAACTCATGGTACTAATACTCGTTTTCAACTCATAGTACCATGTACTCATTTCAAGTCATGATACTGGTACCCATTTTCAACTCATGTTACAGGTACTCATGTTCAACCTATGGTACTATAGTACTCAATTTCAACTCATGGTACTAGTACTCATCTTCGACCTATGGTACTATACTCATGTTCAACTCATGGTACTAGCCTAGTACTCATTTTTAACTCATGATCCTGGGTACTCATTTTCAACCCATGGTACTGGTACTCATGTTCAACTCATGGTACTCAATTTCAACCGATGATACTGGTCCTCATTTTCAACTCACTGCACCAGTGCTCAATTTCAACTCATGGTATGTCATTACTCTTCCACATCTCATGGTCTCATCTCTAACTCATGGTACTAGTACTATTTTACAACAATACATGGATTAGGGTAATTCTTTTTGCTCGACTCAAACTCTTCAGTTTTGCACGTGGAAATGGAAAAATTCACCACCGTCACATCTTCGCCACGCAAGTATGCTTGGGCGATTAAAAAAAAACCGCATAAGACTCTAACCTATCGTATTATAAGACGGTTTTACATACTTCAAAGCAAGTACATCATTACAAATAGGACTAGGTCACAACCTTCAAGGCATTTTGAAACTCTAGGGGGAAAAAGGCGCCTTACATATTCGTTTGTTTGCGCGTGTGTATACCCATAATACTAGCACCTTTTCCAACATCGCACACAACAGCAATATCCCCTTTCGAAAGGGTCAAAAGTTTCTTTAGCACCCCGAGGGAAATCTCTTCCCAACTGAACATTTCCTCCCCCGCCTAACCCCAACCCCTAGGAAAACCCCCCACAATCATAACCAGATTATGGTGTGATGACCCTTTGCCATCTCATCATTGTATTCTCCATTACGCAGTAGCCGTGTGGCGCACTTAGTGCGAGCGATAAGCCATCTGCGGATGGTAAATGATATCACCTCTCCTGTTTTTGTGGATAGAGCCCACTTGTGGGATGGTACACGTACAAAAGACTAGCACACCTCAAGATTGGCCACACAAGATTTGTCGGGCACACAGCAAGCGGACAGCATGGGGACTCTGCAATGGATTGTCGCAGTCATGCCGTGTGTGGCGGTCGCACTTGCTCTACTATCGTTACCTGCACATGGTAAGTCGTCACATTTTCCATCTGTCTTTTACCTCCGAAGTAAATTACACATTTCTTTGGGATTGTAAATTGGTGCAAGATGTAAAGCTTATTGTTTAGTTTTCTTCTGCACAATACTTAGATTCCTGGTAGGCCTACCGATGCAATTGATTGTTTTGATTGTTGATTTTTTTACCGATTAGGTTTTGTTTTGATTAGTATCAACGACCAAACATCACTGTTGTGTGAATGTTGGGCCATGTGGCCAGTGCAGACGAACGTGTTCCAAACGTTTACACATGTTGCATCATTCACATTTTACTAAGCTACACCAATATAGGGAAAGGAAGATGTGTTTCAATTTATACAAACAAAAAAGACAAAATATTGCTGCTAATTAATTTCAATTGTGCAAATAATACCATTTCTTCCTCGCGGTGAACACACAACAAGTATGGGTCAATTTGAACCAAGAAAAACGACCCGAATTACCCACCATAGTTTGTTGAGAAACAACGCGTGTTGAGCATCACGGTCGTATATTTCAGACTCAAAACAAAAAGTGGGGAATTTTTGGGGGGATATGGGATTCTGATTTGTCTTAACGAAAACTTCAGATTGCATATAATAATGGGAAGATGATAGAACATAAAGGGAAGGATAAAAACCATATTCTGGTGCTCTAAAACGTTCCTAAATGTCACATAAAACAACCAAATGAGCCCAGTTTTTCCTTTTGAGGTTAAACAAAATAAAATCACAATCCGATTTCAAAAGCGAGAGGTCCAGATTGGGTACCCTTGGTACAGTATATGCAGACAAAATCACCGCTACGAAACCTTGATCAACCCATTCTGTCTGACAAAATTACCGCTACGAAACCTTGATCAACCCATTCTGTCTGACAAAATCACCGTTACGAAACCTTGATCAACCCATTCTGTCTGACAAAATCACCGCTACGAAACCTTGATCAACCCATTCTGTCTGACAAAATCACCGCTACGAAACCTTGATCAACCCATTCTGTCTGACAAAATCACCGCTACGAAACCTTGATCAACCCATTCTGTCTGACAAAATCACCGCTACGAGACCTTGATCAACCCATTCTGTCTGACAAAATTACCGCTACGAAACCTTGATCAACCCATTCTGTGTTGCAGACCCTCTTACTCATTCTTGGAAAAGCACCCTTTACACATAATTGTTTCCGAATTGACATTGCTCAGGACATTCGTGGGTGGGGATAAATTAGCGAAAGTTGCTCCTAACGCTGTGGCCTTCGGCGGCCGATTTACCGCACATGTTCTCCGTATATCATTCTAATAGTATAAAACTGTTGCATTTTTCAACGAGTTTAGAAACACGAACAAAACCCATATCTTATACTACTCTCTGTAATCATGTGTGATTCTTGTTTATTGATAAAACTTGTTATGCTCTTTATGTTTTATTGATATTGGTATAAATGCTATTAACCGGAAAGCAATGTTCATGTTTTTAACGCGATGTTTTAATAATGAAGAAAATAAATAAATATAACTTTAAAAAAATATTGTAACAAAAAGGTCGTTGTAGGTCTGAAGGCTCACTTATAAAAAGATTTCTTTTTGTATTTTTTAATTTTGTTTTGCAAATTGAAACATATATTTTGAACTGAAAATACTTTTTTTGAAAAGTGTATCCCCTTATTTACTAGAGGCTTCTTTATAAAACTAACCCAAGAAAAGCCTACACAGAAGCCTAAAGTGAGTGTCTCGCGCTTTTGACAAATCAGAGAATGTGTGACAGAGGTTTTATACAAAGCTTAAGGGGCATACCTTTGGTAATTTCTCCAAACATTAATGGTCATAACAACTTACTTGGTAAAGAGCACCGGAGAGTTTTTCATGTTTTAAAACATTGTTAGAAACGACACCTTTGAAGTGATGTAGTTTTTGAGAGAGAGGGGTATTTTTTTACACACAAAATTGAATCTGAGAAAGGCTTCAGGCATGAAGCCATTCTCAGGCATCTAAAAAACACACAATTCTATGCAACAAGGGCGGTTTTTTCTTTCATTATTTCCTTGCAACTTCGATGACCATTTGAGTCCAAATATTCACAGGTTTGTAATTGTATGCATATACTGGGATACACCAAGTGAGGGTACTGGTCTTTGACAATTACAAAGTATACCCTGCCTTTAACCAAAGTTGAAAAGCTGATTCGATCAACGTTTATGGAATAAAAATTTAAGAATGATTTCATTGTGGCAGCTCCTTTTCAATTTGAGGACAATCTTTAACAAGTAAATCAAGTAAGCTTGAGAAAAAGCAATCACCTGTCAATGAAAAGGAGTTGCAAATGAACATGAACACCCTTACCTATGATAGTACCATGCCGTCAAAACCTGCAAATCAATGTAACCGGTTCGAATCCCCAAGCTGACTTAATTTCCACAAACTCTACAATGAGTATCGTATGTACACCCACAAGGTGCAATCCACAGTCATTGGTTGAGCCTCCTTGGATATTACCGTTTTAACATTTCCGTGATGAGTGGTTAAATAAGCTTGTAAACAAAAAGTGTGGTGTTAACCCATAAGAGCTGCTTTCTCCACAACTCGAGCACTTTTTTAATGATACTTTGTATGTTTCAGGAAACGAGACATGAAATATAACCAACGACGTCAGCCCCTTTCACTTTCATTATTTACGTACGAAGAAGTTTTATAAAAATGTGAAAATACTGCTTCCCATGGTATCGCCCGTGAATAGTCCCTTGGGGTGAAGCATTGAGTCGGCTCACACCTTGCCAAGATGTTCATAACATACTACTGTCCATATCACGACCGAGCCGTGCTTGGCACATTGCTTCCAATATGCACCGTGATGCTAGGGCGACTACTAAGGTCATTTGGATTTCATGATGGCGTCAAGCCTATCGAAGAAGCAAAGTTTAGTGTGGTTCAAAATAAATATAATATTCAAGGAATATATGTTCAAAACCTTTGGGAAAACTGTTTCTTTCCCTTCTTTTTCAAATTAGCAGATGAGGTTCATTCAGGTTTTACTCTTTCAAGATTACTTAAACAAACATTGAGTACAACTATGGAGGAATTCGGGAACAACCAACATTCCTTCCAAAAAGAAATGTTCAGATGGTTGAACTCGCAGGAATTACAAGAACTATCTAATCTCATCATGCAAAGCCTCAAAAATTATGTCAAGGTTTAAGTCGAAACTAGGTTTGTTAACTTTGCCAACGTTTTCATAAAACGAAACATAATATTTAAACGCATCACAATTTTGCTCTAGTATTGATGTATTTAAAAAACCCAATATGATACAATCAACAAAATACAGTTCTTTTGACTCGAAAATAGGTTTGTTAACTTTGCCAACGATTTCATAAAACGAGATATTATAATTTAAAGCTTCACAATTTTGCTCTAGTCTTGATGTTTAAAAAAAAATTAAAAATATGATACAATCAACAAAATAGACTTCTTTAAATTCAAACTTGTCTATAATATGAACAATTACAGTTGATCGTCTGCTTGACCATTGAAATCGATTACATGAACTTCGTTAATTACATGCCAGCATTAATTAGCGATCCCCAGGATCATCAGCAAGGAATCCCCCCCCCCCCCCGTTTGTTGAAATTGACGGTGGAACCAACAACACAAAGACGAAGTTCCTGTCTCAATGAGGTTTATATTAATGAGGTTTGAGTTATGAGGTTCGAGTTAATGAGATTTGAGTAAAGTTAATGAGCTTTGAGTTAATGAGGTTAGAGTAATGAGGTTTGAGTAAAGTTAATCAGGTTTGAATTATTGCGGTTTGAGTAAAATTATTGCGGTTTGAGTTAATGCAGTTTGAGTAAAGTTAATGAGGTTTGAGTATATGCGGTTTGAGTAAAGTTAATGAGTTTTGAGTATTGCCTACATACTTAAAATGGCTCACTGTTTACCCGGTAAGAGTATTTTAAAAACTGGTACAAAATACATTTTCCACAGAAAGAGCGATCAATTTGCCATACTGTGATGCAGCTATTAACAAAGGGTCAATTATCTTTCCACGAACAGAAAAAAAAGGTCAGTGTTTTCGTCTTAACATGGCAAAAGGTGAAACATTCTGAATGACACTTCTTTGTGAAACCAGACTTGCATGGGGTAGCAATCCCAGCCCCTGCCGTATCATTCTGGTGCACAAATGTAATGTTTTTGATAATGTTCGACATGTCATGGTTTTTTTCGGATTAAAAACAATCTGTTATTTCAATTTTACTGGCGACTTCTCTTGATGCATTATACTTCTAGAAATGAACTATTCGTGTCATGTGTTACCTGCACAGATTTTTAAAAGGTATTATACAAGATTTGTAGAACTGGCAAAATAGTCGTAGACGGTGTTCATGTTTTGTGAGATCAACCATATACATCATGAAATAACCTGTGAACATTTTGACTCCGTTGTGTGAGTCAGCAGAAAGTAGTGAAAAACCATTCACAATTTTCAGCATGTAAACACATTGTTCTAAAAATCAGCTGTTGCGTTTTTATTTTTGTTTTTATTTTTTAGGTTTTCATATTCAGTTTTCTCGAACTCTACTTCATTTCAGAGGGAAATATTTCACAGAAAAAAATGATAAAATAATAATAATCAGGAAGCTTTCAGACTAAAATTTAACAATGATGTTTTTGTATCCATACCAATCCTGTGTAATACCTTTAAATATAAGTAATAATTAGGCCTAATAGACTTTCAATGTAAAAACCAGGGTGTTAAAACTGACACCATGGGTGTTGTCACGTAATAGATACCAAAGAGAGATTCAAAATTAACACCATATAGGGTGTTACAATAACATAATTGTAATTGTGTTGGCAGAAATTAGTGTTATTTAAACACCCTATTTTGTAAATTTTGATTCTTTTTTGGTATATATGTGTGACAACACCCATGTTTTTGCAGTGTACAATATGGAAGAACATTCTCATCTGAATATCTCGAATATTGTATTATAACAAATCGGGGGAGGGGAAAACAATTCGAATTTATATTTATTTGTATATTTATTTATTTTGTAATTAACCCTGTGGCATTTTGCAGACTACGAACACTTCAGGATTTACTATTATGCAAGCAACTTAATCCACTCCCTGGATGGGGGTTTATGACCGCGTAAATATCGAATGTCTCGCAGCAGCTAATGCCCTCTCTAATTTGCACAGGTCCTCCACAGTCCAAACTCACACACAGACACATTAATTTCCCGGTATGTAACCGAGCATGGGGGGTTATGGCCACCCGTTGTTTAACTCAAGGGGAAGCTTCGAGACGGCGCACTGACAATCACCCCCACCTCAAGCATCATGAATGTTTAGATAATTACTCGGTACAATAATGTTCAAATCGAAGCACGGGGGATAAACTGAGACGGCGGAAATGAGAAGAGAACGCGGGTCCAAAGAACGAATCTATACGTTGTCTCATTTTCTTATGGAGAGAGGGGGGAGGTCGGTGTCCTTGAAATTTTAATAAATGTACGGCAAACTTAGAGTCCTCAAAGGTCCGTTTTCCGGCTGATGATGCAGGTGGGAACTGATGGGTGGGTAGCGAGGGATTTGTTGAAATATAGTGACCCGGCCCTGTCGTCCTGTTAACCTTAAAAAGTATTATACAGGATTGGTAAGGATACAAAACATCATGGTTTAATTGTGGCCGTATGAAAGCTTGTACTGATTATGAAATTCATAAGAGAACCATTTTTTTCTGTGAAATATTTCCCTCTGAAATGAAGTCATATTCGAAAAACAACTGTAGGCCCTATCTGAAAACCTTTTTTAAAAAACGCAACAGTTGATTTCGGTTGTTACAACCAAAACTATGGAAAATATTTACCTCTGCTGAAAAATGTGCATGGTTTTTCACTATTTTCTCCTGACCAGCACAACGGATTAAGCCCAAATTTTCAAAGGTTTGTCATTTCATGGTTGATCACACATAAAACATGAACACTATCTATACGACTATTTAGCTCTATGGTATTTACTTTTAAAGACGTCGTACACGCTAGGTAATTGTCGAAGACCAGTGTTCTCACTTGGTGTATCCCAACATATGCATAACATAACAAGCCTGTGAAAATTTGGGCTCAATTGGTCATCGAGGTTGCAAGAAAATGATGAAAGAAAAAACACCCTTGTTATACAAATATGTGTGTTTTCAAATTTGTCTGCTTTGCAAGAAGTTTTTATTATTTTATTGAGAAATTACCTCTTTCTCAAAAACTACGTTACTTCAGAGGGAGTCGTTTTCTACAATGTGTTATACTATCAACAGCTCTCTGTTGCTCGTTACCAAGTCAGTTTTTATGCTAATATATATTTTGAGTAGTTACCAATGTACAGTGCCTTTGAGGACCACGTGTCCTTATACCCACATGGCCGACAACCCCATAGACAATTTTTTGAGAGTGTTGAAGCAGTATCTCACGCTATGCTTCGATTGAATCCACCCATTAAGAGTTTCGACAGCCGTGAAGTATTAAGGCTCCATCTCTGCCCGTTACAATCGATATTTCCGGGGTTGCGATTGCAGGTTTGTTGGCTTGTGAAGCCCCCCCCCCCTCAAATCCTTTCAATTGAGAGACAGTGTGGCGTGCGGTAAGGCACATGCTCAATTAAAATGCAATTTACCACAGTGGTATGTTCTGTCATATTCGTCCATGGGTTCAGTTCCTCGCTCTATGGTTAAATTATAGAAGAGTGCACAAGCGCCTGTGGGGGAGGGGAACAAACTAGCCGAGTCTCAAGCCGTCACATCGGCTCGTATGCATTTGTCTGGAGGAAGAACACTTGAAAAGTCTTGAGGTTTTTTCCTGACATGTTTGTCTTCTGTTGCGTTGAAGACTTTGAGCTCCCCTTTATTCATGTTACACCAATTACCAATTTAACACCGCAGAGTACAATATTAGCAAAAAACTATTAAGGTAATTCAATCAATAAATGTAAATGAAAAACATTACAACTTACTTATAAAACATATCACGTAATTGCCTTTTCTGAGAACTCGATATTGAATAAGGAACTAGTCAAGTATTCCCTTTTCAAGGATCTGATGGTGTGTCGACGAGTTCAACCACGGACACTCCAGAGAGTTAATAAAGGGTGCGGATTCAACCTCATTGTTGAATAGCACCGAGCTCCCTCGGGCAGGGTTTAACTTGAGTTGAACACGATTGCTATCATCGCTTGTTATCACCGTGGTTTTTATCACTGTCAATTTACAGTTGATACCGTGAGGCGCTCTTGAAGAATAGCCGTTATCAACCGGTCCGACCCAGCTGGTGTCTCTTTCAGCCTATAGTGGGACCATGTGGGACTAACCTACACATTGTTATTATAATAATAATAGTATTGGCTTCTTATATAGCACTCAAATCCGTCACTCAGTGACGCTCATGGCGCTCCCAACATTCAGTATTTTTCCTGCAAGGTATGTGGAGCTACGTTTTTGAAGTATGAGACCTTTTTTCCTTTACATAGCACCATATAATGGTTTACAAGGTGCTGTGGCGCAATATTCAGCCAATCAACAACAGAGGGCGCTACACACCGAAGCCTTTACAAAGTTTGAAAAAATGTGTGTAGTACCCATGTAGGTTTGCCATAGGAGGTGTCCTTCTCTTCAAGTATCTTACAGTTGCTGTTTATTAAAAAATGACACATAACCATTCAACACATAATGCATTTGACTAGACTGGTTAATGACCATTGTCGCCTTATAATTATGCAGTAAAAGTACACGCGTCGATTGCAATGGAATTTTCATAATTTGATTATAAGCCTCTTTGGCGTTCCATACCACGAGTTGGCTGTCGATCAAGCCGCACAACACTTGCTTTATAAGATCAAGCCGAATAATAGGCCTTTTAATTTTCTATCCAGCCTTCTCCTGAAGACGATCAGAGCACACTGACCGAAACTTCGAGTTGTTACACCACCGAGTTTTTTTTTTCTTCAGAACCACAACTCATGAGAGAGGTTTCATGATAAATGGAGTCACCGCAAACTTAAATAAATCGTCTTATTTTTTCCGGAACAACAAAACATGCCTGATCTACTTTCCAAGCAGGTGATGAGTATGAAAAGCCTGTCAAAAAAGTTCTCCGAACTCAAAAATCTATAATCGAAACTCGTTAAGCTCAGTGGAAGAATTTTCCACTTTCGATGTGCAGAAATCTGCGCTCTTTTGGACATAATACTGCGTTCGCAAAACAGCAGTATTTTTGTCGGACTAGACCCTTCGCAGGACGGTGACTATAGGGATAGGTTCATTCGTTGATTGACCGCCTTCAAAACTTCTCACTAAAGATAGTACGGTTCCCTGAGCCCCCTGCATTAGAAGGTCCTGTAAGAACACCCACCTGGACTAGGAATGGGTTGGAAGGGATTAAGGGGGGTAAGATTCTAAGGGTTGTTAGCCCACCCAGAAGCCATGGGTGTCGGTGCTGCACCTGTCGAGGGTATAGAGAGTATTCCTCGGCCTGGATAACCAGTTATCTAATTTTACTTATCGCGTGCAGAAATACCCATTATCAGAGTGCCAAACTAATGCATTCTCTTTTTTGAAAACATGAGATATGCAGATGGGAATCGCTCTGTTATGTGTAGACGTCTGGATGCAAGACTCTATCATTGACTGTCACCGGATAACATTCCACAAAAGGCAAACTCGATCATGATGGAGGGCCTAGCCGCAGAAAAAGAGTGAAAGACTGTTTCAAAACCACGACAGTGAATTCACACGACTTCAAAATGTGACAAAACAGAATTGTGTCCAGAACTTTCGGCTTTCATTCCAGATTTGGCTGCATAGTCTATTTCAATATTGTGCGCTTTCAACACGGGGCAGTTGAAGTTGGAGGAGGGGCCCGAGTCGGAGCTGTGTAGCTACTCTTTGTGTTGGCCACAGTGGTCATCTGGGTTGGGTCTCCACTCCTCACTAAAGTCCGATAACGCTGATTAGAATGATTAGGAGTAGAACAGTCTGACTTCTTGTGAAACGTCTCAACTGTTTCACTTCCAAGTGAACTTTTCTGTCTGACATACTTCAAACACAGAGAACATTATTGGTCGCCTAGTCAGCTCCATGGCACTCCATAAACCTGTACAATGTTGGCTCTTTTCAAATACAATACAATCGTAAGAAAACGAGAAGACTGTTCGAAACGTCGAGACCACACCGGTTCTTCATAGAACCAACACTCCTCCCAAAACAGTTTTATACGTGGTTTTACTGGCAACTTTTTTGCTATAGTTTTTCGTATGATCCACACCATGCAAAGCTTCAAACGGACAATAATTCAATCAACAATAATATACTAAATGAATGAATAATACTGTACAAAAAACAAGGGGTGCATTGCGAAGCAAGCATGTTCCTTTTATTTATGCCATTGAGTTTTGTCTGTTTTCAATAAACTTATAAGTCTAATGCCTTAATTAAAAAGCGTTCTGGCAAGACTTTTTTTTAATACAAGACCAGGAGTTTAAAAAATATTAAAAATTAATTAAGTGTTGGCGTGTGGTGGCCGAGCGGTTTAAGAGCACCGGACTCGAGCTCTGGTGTTTCTGATTTGAAGAGCGTGGGTTCGAGTCCCGGTCATGACACTTGTATCCTTGAGCATGATGCTTTACCATAATTGCTTGGTCCTTCGGATGGGCCATTAAGGATTGGTGATACAGGATTGGTAGTGCATGTAAAAGAGCCGAGAACACTTGTTACGGAAGAGTAGGGGTTAACCCCGGTGTTTCTGGTTCACATAGCAAGCACCCTTGTTTACAGGTTTCCCTAGGCTTGCGAGCTACAGTGATTAAGTTCACTTATGAGGCATCCTTGGTTTCATTACCAGAAATATATAATAATAATATCATAACAAATCAATGAGATGAAATAAAAGTTCAATAAAAAGGGAACCGGTCCCTTTAAAACCCTCAAACGAGGCACCTATTGGGACAAACGTAACTCCGGTACGTTGTCAGCACATGTTGACATATTTTTCCGTAGGTTATAGGATTTGTTTTGCATATTATTCAACGATTTATCTAAGGTGTTGTTTACTTGTCCAGTTATTGCCTGGGTAAATTTAAGCTTACTAATTTGTTTTGCATATTTAATTAATTTGTATACTTTGTTTAATCTACCATTGACAATTGACAGGCAATATTGACGGACCGATTTTGTACACAAAAGATGCTGGCAGAGTTTGGTCCTGCCCTTTCTAACCAAACCACTGTCCCATGTTGATTGACACCCCCTCTTAGGACGTGCGGCATGGTCCAGCTCAGGATCATATGACATAATAAGCTGACCAGTGTGTACGATGTGGTTAAGACAATGGAAATATTAAAATATGTCAGCAAGTTTTGACAACGTGCTTCGTTGAAGGGCTCTAGCTAGCTAGGACGTTCAACTTGGAGCAATATTGTGGCTGACACAAAAAACAGAGTTTAATGTAAGATAATTTTGGAGTCATTGTAATGGTGTCAATGTATGATATGCCTGACTGCCTGGTCGTTACCACCGGTAGGTAAGGTACCTCGGGGAACGACCTTTTCCCGGCAGCGACATCCTTTTTTCAAGTGCCTCATCTGGTTAGTGGAATTGTGTGAAAATGTCATTTCGTCGATTCTTCAATAAATCCTCGTGTGTATACCAATACACATTGAAATTATTGATGCGTGATCTATGTTGCATGTACTTGTTTGATCATCAACGTGTCTTCAACATGCAATGTAGGCCTTTTCTAAAAGGATGGAACATTCTTTTTTTTCCAAAAGTAAATTCACCATTGATCTCCAATATGAAGAACCGTTGTGTGCCTGAAAGAAGGGCGTCGGGCTTTACGCCCTTCTTCCTGGCACTGAAAGCACTGTTTGTCCGAACAGAAAATATATAGCATTATTGTTACATTTTTGTTGCTAGAATTACCACAGAGACTTGTTTTTCTATTCCCATGCAGAATTTAACCTTCCTTTAATGACTTATGAATGACAGAAACTGATCAAACTTTCACGCTCAGTTTTCTTAAAACACAATTTTGCACAATAACTTATTTACACCGCTTCTCCGGTAAACCGTTCGTTACGCCGGGCGCAAGATTTTTGTTCCTACGAACTTGTTGTCCCCATACGGGAAATTAATATGGGCTGGCGCTATCAAAATAAGTTTGTACACAGTTCGCCGTATGGGGGAACAAAAAGTTCGTAGGAAAAACAATCTCGCACGCCGGGCATACAACGTGACGTCATCATTCGCCACCTAACATTCCTGTGTGCAGAAGTTCGCAGAACTGAACTATACTGGTAGCGGGTGTACTGGAACACACTAAAATTAAATTAAATTAAAATGACTACAAGAGGTGTTTTGTTTATGGTTTTTATATTTGTTCTTTGGTAACCCAGCATATTGAGGCCAAGCAAAGAACAAGATGTACACAGCTTGCGACTAGTAAAGTTCAGCCAATACTCACCGACGTGTATTCCCTTGGACATGTCAAATTATGCAAATTGCCTTATGCTTTCTACAGTGATTGGCACACAATATTCAAAGCCACTCCGTAAACAATATTCCCCAAAAGTCCATTCTCCAATGTGTGGACGGGGGTCAATGTGGATGGGGTCAAACGTGACTAAGCCAATGAATATTCAAGTTCTTGGTTGGGGTATATGGACACAGAGTAAAGCAAACTGATACCTAGGAACTACGGTAAACCTTTCACCTCCTAAAGGAAAAAAAAAACTTTTTAAAAACCCGCACATAATTGTAGCTACGCGTTGTGCAAAGAATAGGCCAATGAGCATTCTTCTTTGGGACTCCATGAGAGGGCGCCCTACTCAAATGACGTCACGTGCTTAAAGTTTATAACTTCGGGTTTCTCCATTGTAAAGCTAACACAGTGGGTCCGTAGTAATTTCATTGTATCACCCCATACTATAAAACTGCAGATTTTTTGTTTTCAGCCAAAAGTCGTTTTTAACACATGGGACTAACAACCTGACATTGTATGAACTTCAAAATGGTAATGTGGTTTTGTTGGACAACCTCCCCCGAGACATTTCGGCATTCCTGTCAATATGTACATTATTATAGTCGACTTGGACAAAAAAAAACAAGACATGTAAAATATCAGGGTTATACCGAATAATATTCCGAGAATTTGATTATCTTCCAAGGTTAACCTCAATTCTTATCAAGAATCAATTTGTTATTTTCCAGTATGCATTTATCCCCATGTTTTCTTTTCTTTCTTTTTTCTCCCTCTATTTTTTCCTTTCATATTTTCCCTCCGTAATGTGCAAAGTAAATTTACGTTCATATTTTTTTGTCCCAATGATCATGTTTTGAGTATGTCAGTCATCGCTCATAATGGTATGATCCGACCGGATTTGGCCGCCAATCCCATCGGAATACTTCTAGGAACTTTGGTTCCCATTCTTGGTTCACGGCTTCACACCCATGCACAGACCACCCAGATTTTTTCCGTAACCATGAACTCCTAGAGGAACCCAAATAAGCGGCGATTATGACTAAAACCTAGCCCCCTAAATGTCAACTTTGTGAGTTTGACAAATCACTCAATTATGGAAAGAGGTAATGCAGTCCGCCCATGTTGGTGCGGTGATCCAGTGGGAATGGAACTCAAGTGTACGTGTGTGCGCCATAACATTAAACACATTTTCTGTTTAGCCTTCCACTTTGTAATCATTTTGTTTGGTAATAACTCTGAAAATTAATGGCAATAGAAACTTACTTGGTAAGAAGTACAGCAGCTTTGGATAGTTTAATGCATTTTGAGAACTTTTGCACTTAGAAGTACTGCGGTTTTGGAAAAAGATACCACTTTTTATCCCCCAAAATCTGAGAAGCGTTACTGCAGTAACGTTTCTCAGATTGTGTATTCCAATTGCAGATTATTCTTCCTGCGTGGACAAACCGCTCCAGATTTTCGGCAAAATCTTAAAAACGCTACCACCTTTTGAAATGAAATGTTCACAGGTTAGTTTTATGGCATTATGTAGGCCTATATCTACAACTATAGAACAAACAGTGGGTTCCAATTACAAAACGTATACAAATCACTTTAAACTGCCACACAAATTCACGTGATCAAATTGAGGCTGGATGGGAAGATTGTCTGGCCCCTCCACGTTTAGGACATCGATACTTTGTGATGCGATTCTAAACAAAATGGCTGTATAATACACAATGTTCTTAAAAAGACCAAGTCCTGTTTTCTTGTTGATAAGTTTCAATAGACCTTTATCATACTGCCACCATCTTGGTCATGTTCCTTGTATCCAATAACAGCAATCAATAATAACATGTACAACACAAATGAACCAGACTGTTTCTTCTTCCAGCCTCGGTTTGGTTACATTGATTTGAATGGGAGACAATCAAGCTTGCCGCACCATGATAACGGTATACTGGCAACAATGTAAAAGCCCCAACACACACTTCAACGTGACCAAAAACCTCAGTATTTGGCCACGTGCCGCGAGTATTGGTGCCATAACGGCATGCCAAAGTGGAGAGATCGAGACCTCACCTTCCCCACAGTCATGTGGCAAAGAGGGCACAGTTTATTTTCCCATGAAAAAAAACCCCATGTATACATCATCTTTATTCTTCTCTATGTATACTTTCCAGTTAACGCTTGCTCTGTCAGTTGATTTGTGGTTAACCACTGCAGTCAAATGGCAGTTTGACAAACTTTTCAACGACTACACGCAAAAAAAAAAACTGAGACAAGTAAATAGACGGACCATACCAGACTACACCAACGCATTTTCAAAAGTGAACGACAGGTGTGCTTTTTTTTTTTTACACCGCAGCGAGGGGTTTTGTACTGTAATACTGCCAATTCCTGTCTTGAGATGAAACTACAAACATTTATGCCTATAAAGGTTTAGGTTTAGGGTTAGGGTCAGGGTGAGGGTTAGGGTTAGGGTTAGGGTTAGGGTCAGGGTTAGGGTTAGGGTTAGGGTTAGGGTTAGGGTTAGGGTTAGGGTTAGGGTTAGACCTAGTCTCCTATCTCAAGACGGAATTGACAGTGTTACAGAACAAAACCCCTCGCTGCGGTGTAAAAAAAAATACGCCGCGACCGGTGTGGCAGGAGATTCCGTCCCCCCATACGGTAAACTGTGTACAAACTTCTTCTGACAGCGCCCTCGTTTGAATCATCCTCCTTCAGCCCATTTCACATTATTGGGGAACAGAATCTCCTGGGGACAGATTCCCCTAGGACACCGTATCTTCAATCAAAACAACTTGTACAAGTAATTTTGTAAGTGTGCTTTATAATTTTGCGGTGCTGGGCTGGTAATAAAGATCAGACCACAAGAGCTCAATATTTGGGGTGTCATGTGGCCGAGTGGTTTAGAGCATCGAATTCAAGTTCCGATGGTTAAGTCATCGGGGTGTGGGTTCGAATCCCGGTCATGACACTTGTAATCGATATCGATATTGTGGTGAAAGTTATCGTTTAATTTAAACAAAATGCAAGGGGTTACCCCGGTAGTTTATATTGCTGTTATGAGATTTTACAGATGTCCGAAGAAACCATGAACTATTACATTTGTAAAATACCACACTTCATTTTCTGACCTGGTGATGCGATATTTTGGGAAAACAATTTAATATAAACGAGGCTGGGTGAGATTAGTCTGGCCCTCCGTCGTAGAAAATCGCAAACAATAAGTCTTGCCTACATGTGACGTGGTGGGGCTTGAAGACGGAACCAGACATGCAATTAGAGTATGATGTATTTAAGAGCAAGCTAGTCGAAACGTTGAGACCAATTAAAAACTCACTCCGCGGCAGTGAAGTAAATAACAAGAAGTCCCTCCGATCCATTAAGCGAAAGTAGTAGTCCCGACCGATTTCCTACCTCCCACCAAGGAAGTAGTTAAGAAGCAGGACAGTTCTTTTCAGAACTTGGTAGTCTCCCGAATTCCAAAAATCTTCTCTGCGGCAGTGGAGTCTACAGAATTCCGAAATCTACTCTGCGACAGTAGAATATAGCAAGACAAGTTTTCAAAGAACAAAAATCAAAACAGCAAAGTAGATACACACATGGTGTTACCGCAAGCCAAATATACATAGAGTATGATGTTAATACGTTAATATACCGGTAGTCTGTTTGTGTTTTCTTCTCCAGGTCTTAGCTGCTGGGGGTTGAGAGAGGATGGCAGCGGGACATGCGAACTCCTGATTCAAGAGAACGTTACCATGGAGGAATGTTGCAAACATAACGGGGAGAGTATCTCCTTTTCCACGGTGGAGAATCTCGCACCCGGAGAGGTCTTCAGGTATAAAACTCTCTATGGAGGGGTACCACACTGTAACCTTTGCGAAAGTACGTAACAGTAATAGGGTGTAGATCAATGCCACTGGGGCGTTGTTGTTGTTGTTGTATTGTGGCTGTTGTTGTTGCTGCTGCTGGTGCTGCATACTGCATGCTGCTGTTGATGTTGCTGTTGCTGTTGCTGTTGCTGTTGGTGGTGGTGTTGGTGTTGGTGTTGGTGTTTGTGTTGGTGTTGGTGTTGGTGTTGGTGTTGTTGTTTTGTTGTTGTTTTTATTTTAATTTACGGCCAAATGACATCTAAGGGTTATTAAAGGGTGTCGCATTTTCCTTAAACAATTCTTATCTTGAACTCACTCTAGAAGTAGCTTCCTGAAACGACACTCTCTAGATTCTCTACTCTAGAGCAAGTGTGCTCAGTTTTGATGCGTGCGCCCAACACCTTTTATCTGAGCTACAAATGGGACAAAGGTGAACTAGGAATAGATGTACGGTACTGAACCGAAAGAGTGGTCCATAAAGCACCTTTAATTTGAATAATGGATACATTTTGTTTCTGAGGAAACACTAAACGTTTTACCCTTCCTGTTGCTCTGCAATTAATGTCTAATTATGTACCGGATTACGAGCCCCAATTTAGTCTCCTATTCAGCCGTTTCCGCTGATCGCTCCAATCTGATAACCCAACACCGACCGATTTTAACGAACAATTTCCTGTCTCCGTTCATCGTTTTCATTACTTCAGAAACATGCGAACAGACGCAATGCACCGATGGCCGCAAGTGCGTAATCAAGGGTGGACGACCGAGGTGCGTATGCAAGCCAGACTGCACGCACAATAGTACGTCACACAGGGGACCTGTTTGCGCCACCAACGGCAAGCAGTACAAGAGTATGTGCGCCTTTCTCAAAATGAAATGCAGACAGCAAGACCAGTACTTCGAGTTGGATGTCGCCTACAATGGAGCATGCCAAAGTAAATCAATTACACACTACTTAGCAATTCCATATCAGCTTTTTATGCTCAGCATAAAGTGCGGACATGTCACATTCAACATGATGGAAGCATCCAGTTGCTTACAACTGGCAAATTCTCAATGTTTCAATGAAATTACATTCAAACTGATATTGTCCATGACGAAACAACTTGGAGTCATTTCTTAGACGGAGGTGATTTCCAACCGGCACAGATTCTGTCCTGGGTCCCAACTTCTGCACACACAAAAAGTAGCTCAGCACAACACAATGTTGCCAACCTGAATAATGGCTACCAGCCAAAATACCATTCCACATGTAGCATCTGTGACTGGCTTCTGCTAAATTTTGCGAGGAAGAAAATTGTTGAGCAAATTTGTTCTACTGAAGCAGTTCTTCGAAATTGGGCCCTGGTCTCTGGGCAGGTTTATTGTTTCCTTGATAGCAAGGTGGCGACCTTATGCTACAACAAACAAGGTTTCAATTTTTACTAAAATCAATCCAGTCCGATGAAATACAAAAAAATATATAACAAATAAATTTTTAAAAAGCATTTTTTTGTGTTGTGTTTTAAATATAATGATAGGCCCTACCAAATCTGAAAACTAGTACATTAGTTAACATACTCTAACTTTCTATACACACATCATACGACTAATTCCTGAAAAAAAATCGTTAAAAATGGTGGACAAGTTTGGGGGAAACACCAAATAACTGTTTGTATTTTGGTAAGTATTTTACAAATCTACAAAATTTGCTTATTTTGATTTGGCTAAACTGAGGGATAATATACTTTCTCACACATGGTAGTGTCATGGAGGTAGAATTAAATGCAGAAGGAATTGACCATATTTTTGACCGCGTGAGGGCGCTTTCTTCAGGGAATGTCTTGCAACACAATTACAGTTTCATCTTATTTTAATTGCCTGTATGTAGTTTTCTTGCATCAATGACGAAATACATCAACTTAATAATAACAAAAATTAACAAAAATTGTTTGTTTACTTGTTTTTCATCACGTAAAAATTGGTCCTCAAACGCCCTCACGCGGTCAAAAATACGGCGAATTGCTTCTCAGTACGTGTTGTACTATGGTAACAAGTTGTTGTTTTTTTGTTGTTTTTTAAATTGAGTTTTCTTTTCAATCATTACCAATCATGCATTAGCCTCAATACCTACAAGAAAACAGTCTTTGCAACACTCTAAAAAACTCCCGGGTCAGAATTGACCTGGACACCGCGTCCCGTGGGGCCTGACCCATATATCTGGGTCAACATGGCCAGTAATGTGTGTCAAAAGGAACCAGAAATGGGTCAAACTGACGCAGAATTCGAGTTAAAAAGAATTCAAACCAGTCTCCGGTTCAGCCTGACCCAGAAATGGATCAGATCCCCCTTGGACCCGGAAGTTTTTAGAGAGTGTCAAGACCAGTTCAAAGGTCTGAGTTTGGGGAGGGCAGGGGACAAGTATGGTACATTTTTTGCTAGCATCTCTTCAATCGTGGCCCAATTTCATAGAGCTGCTGAAGCAGAATATATTGCTTAACATTTCCTGCTGAGCAGAAATGAGCAGGATACCAGTCAAAAATTGTAAATGTGACATGGTAGTTTGGCTGGTAACCCTGTTCTGGCAAGCACAATTTTGCTGTGCTTAGCTACTTGTTGTGCTTAAGCAGCTCTATGAAATTGGGCCCAGGCCCACAAAAGTTATCTAGTTAAAAACTTTTTCCCACGTACCTTATAGATTCATGTGACAGCGTAAGTTGTCTGGGCACACACAAATGTTGCGTTGAGGATCAGCACGGCAGGCCACACTGTGTTTCGTCTAGCGCCATCAGTTGTCCGGGCCCGTTTAGGGACGCCTTCGTATGCGGTGCTGACGGCGTGACGTATGAGACGTTGTGTCAACTCAGGCGGACGTCTTGTTCCGAGGGCGCCATCGTCCCTGTATTGCACACAGGAAAATGTGAAAGTAAGAGCTCAAGACATAAAACAAGCGGTTTGTCCTGTGGTAAAAACAACGGGGTTTAAATGGAGGGCGTCATCGTCCCTGTATTGCACACAGGAAAATGTGAAAGTAAGAGCTCAAGACATAAAAACAGCAGTTTGTCCTGTGGTAAAAACAACGGGGTTTAATAGAGGGCGCCATTGTCCCTGTATTGCACACAGGAAAATGTGAAAGTAAGAGCTCAAGACATAAAACAGGCGGTTTGTCCTGTGGTAAAAACAACGGGGTTTAAATGGAGGGCGTCATCGTCCCTGTATTGCACACAGGAAAATGTGAAAGTAAGAGCTCAAGACATAAAAACAGCAGTTTGTCCTGTGGTAAAAACAACGGGGTTTGAATCAACCTCGTCCCCATGGTTTACTCTATTTCCAACCATGTTTACAATAGTAAACCCTGGGAGGGAAACTCCTTACTTGGACCCTGATAGGACAACGACTGGTACACAAGTCTAACGTAAACATGTTAAGTTGTACGTACTCTTTCAGTATTCACCATGTTCACAGCCAGACTATTCTAATTTGCATACGTATCCAAAAATATTTGCATGTGCAAATGATCCAATACCAGGGTGAGAGAGCGGTCAACCTCGTACTGCTCGACACACCTTGGAGACGAGGTTGGGTTTTAATAATCTACGAATGGACTGTGCAATCCTTGCGTGTTTTCGAACATTGGAACGTGAAAGTGCGTGATTGTGGAGGTTTTTCACGCATTAAAGAAATAAGCTTGGAACCAAAGGATCTCAAAAAACCTATGAATACACGCGAGACTTCGGGCCTTTTCCAAACCTCGGCTTGGGCTCCGGTTCTAGCTTGGGCTCCGTCATCAATATTGGAGCATTTTACAGTGTCTTCTGCACGGTGTTTCCAACATCAAACGGAGCTGGAGCCCGGAGCATATAAAAGCCAATGTTTGGAAAATGCCCATGTATGGTCTATTTGCATAAGAACCGTGTACTAAATAAACGTTCTTCTTGTTGCTTTTCGTGTCAGTTTTTGGTGTTTCGATGAAACGATCAGATAAGAGGTAGATAAAATAAATAGTAAACTTGCGGGTACAACCATGTGTAAAAACTCTTTTGTGGGAGTGTTGGCTCTGAAAAGAGCCGGTGGGGTCTCAACGTTTCGAACAGTATACTCTGCTCGTCTTCAGGAGAATGTACGATCAGAGTATCTATATTGATCAAAACGTTGAGTTTTTCTCTATGGTTAAACCACCGGTTCTTTTCAGAACTTCTGCAGCTCACAAACAGAATATTACAAAGTGATGTAACAGACCTCAGTTTCTATAATGTTCCATCCATCTATTAATTGAAATCAAATAAATGTACCCATACAAGGCTATAAGAGCGAAACTAGTCTGGCTTCGTTTTGTGTATTGAGTTGTGGTATTTATATTATGTTACAGACCGTTATCATGGGTGGCCGTTTATGTCTGGTTTCCTGTACATACACATGACAATATCATTTCAAATTGAGGAACCTGACTATTTTTCATTCCAGCCTCAGTTTGGGTACACTGCTGAATGGTATAGAAAAGCAATATGGTAGTGCACCACAGGTCCATTGACAAATAGGACAGGAAAACTTGGCCCAATTTCATAGAGCTGCTTAAGCACAAAACGTAGCTAAGCGCAACAAATCATGCTTACCAGAATAAGGTTACCAGCCAAAACACCATTCCACATGATCGTATTATCTGTGACTGGTATCCTGCTCATTTTTGCTCAGCAGAAAAACTCTTATATAAGCATCATTTGCTGTTTAAGCAGCTCTATGAAATTGAGCCCAGGTCAGTAACACCTTCCCTTTATATTTATGAATAATCCCATTAGATTTGACGTCTTGTAACACCACAAGTTGTGTGAATCGCAAGGAGTGCTATTGGGATCAACCAGCAAACACATCTCGCTGCATCTTGTGCAACTATAACTGTAGCGGCTGGCCGGATGAGGTCCCACTCTGTGCCTCGGACAGCAAAACGTACCAGAGCTGGTGTGAGATGCAGGAGCATATATGCCAGACGCACGAGTATGCAGAGGTCTTAGCGTGGGGAATGTGCGATGAGTGTAAGTAGAACTTATGAAGGGGTTTTGGGGGTTGCATTTCTTGAGCTTTGGGTTGTAGCTGTGGCTGTTTGCTGCATTAAGACATCAATGATGTTCTGAAAATAGCCGCATAGACGTAGACAAATCACCATGCCCGATATGTGGCAAAGGGCTGCTCCCCCAATGTTCCCATGCTTTAACACACTTTTTTCCTCTTGTACAGAAGTATCCCCCCATAAAATCATCTAAAGAATTCCTGAGAATCACAGAACACAATGTTGACACAATGGGGGGGGGGGTACACCATGCCACATAACGAGCACCAAATAAACGTATTAATAGTTTAGTCCAATGAATATACAAATAGTTGATGGTCCGTGGATCAACTATGTACAAACTGGTCCCCTGTCTTGCAAAACCAAAAGTTGTCGTTGGACAGACATAATATAAATGCAATGACGTATAACTATCAGGCTTAACACAGTATTATGGCATGCAAGGTCTAATAGTACATATGCAGTGGCGTGACGGGGGAGGGCAAGGGGATCATAACATTTTCCCCCTACCCCCTCGCCCCCCCCCCGGAGATTTCTTAAAATGCAATTTATTTTTATTTTTTATAAAACGTCTGGTTAAGCCACTGTACATCTGGCAGGGCAGCCGCCAGGTTCTAAATGCCGGTATCTGGCGTTATTCATGAGACTCGGAAGTGTGACGTCAGATGCTCGGGTTTATACAACAGATAAATATAGCCCCAAACGCCAAGCATTAACAAGAGAGGGCGCTATACACATAGATCGTTCACTTTCGTCCACACGCAGCTCGAGGCCAGCATCCGATTATAATACAGTCAAAAAAAATGTTTCCCTGCCATAATGACAGCATCGCGGTTACCTTCCGAGCAGCAACGGTGAGCAGGCGCGAGGACCAGCTATATACCTTTTTTTTTTTACAAAATGTGTGGATCATTTTTTTAAACTACCTTTAAACACACCTCTTTCATACTGTTGTGATTTCTGGGTGAGTGAGCTGGGTCCCATTATAAAGTGCACAACAAAATCCTATTGTGTGCACAAAAACTTAATCCTTTCGAAATGAACTATTTTTGAAAAGTAGTATTGAACCAATGTGTAAATTTCCAGAATGCTTCAATCTTTAGTGTGTGGGTCCAGGGAACATCTATTCATCTGTTCAGATCATTAGAACAAGAATTGTGCCCCCCCCCCGTGCCTCTCGTGCACTCCCCAGGGATTCAGCATGTACGTTTTTTTCCCGTGGCTGCTCGGAGGGTTTTAAATTTGAATTTAATGGCATCACATCCCCTCACAACCTTCCTAAAAGGAAGCATTGAAAGGAGGTCAAAGGGTGACCCTGAAACCGTTAACGTGTATAGTCAATCAGCCCTGCACTTCAGGAAGTATAATATTTCATTTCGCCACCACGTTGTGGCAGGTTCTAATTACCCTGATACAGCCCGACTGTTCTCGTTTGTATTTTGATGGTTTTAGTCTTTGCGGATGTTGAGATTAATTCAGACTATCTTAAAGGTGTTATACAGGATTGGTAGATCTGACAAAATAGTTGCAGACAGTAGTGCTCATGGTTTTTTTGTGATCAACCAAAACATGAAATAACAAACCTGTGAAAACTTGGGCTTAATCCGTTGTGTGAGTCAGGAGAAAATATTTAAAAACCATGCTCAATGTTCAGCATGTAAACACATATTCCTTAATAAATTTGGTTGTACAACGAACGAAATCAGCTGTTACGTTTTCAGATACAGTTTTCTAGAATATGACTTCATTGGTGTGGTGTGTGCGCCTTCGCAGGCAGACCCGTCTTTTGGTTCCGACAAAGTCTAAGTTTTTGCCTGGCTGTGGATCACAACAAGATATGAAAGTCTATCAACAGCTTCAGGTTGGGTCATGGAACAAACTGAACTACTTCTATCTTCATGAAATTGCCAGGTAATTGCTACGTTTCAAAGAACAAATTTCTCAATCTTGATTTGAACTCAAGTATGCCGCCATGATATATCTACAGTGCATTGGCATACTATTGTTGTTGATTGTCTCCCTGGCAATGCATGCTACATCACCATGGCTACCCAAGCGTGATCCTTACAATATGTTACAATACAGCAGCATTGAACTGAAGAGACTCAGACCCGACATGTCACTACAGCAACCGAGGTTACCATGTCATGTTTACCAACAGATCGTCAATCTGGGTATTGCAAAAGGTAATCGAGTTCATAGGGGTTGTAGGGGTCGCCAAAAGGGAAAGAAAATGAGTAACCAGGAAAAGAACTGTCCAGTCACACAGACTCTGCCATATAATACTACTATGATGACAAATCTCGCCTTGATCAATTGCCAATCAGCCTGCAATAAAGCGGATGTGATCAAAGACCATCTTATAGATCACGATATTGATTTACTGGCTTTAACAGAGACATGGTTCAAATCACAACATGACCAGAGAACCTCAGATATTACCCCGTCTGGCTACAAACTGGTCCACACCCCTCGTACAGGCCGCAAAGGGGGTGGTGTTGCATTATTGTATAAATCTGGACTTATGCTGTCGGTTTTGAAACTTACTGATGAGCAACCATCTTCCTTCGAATACATCATGGCTGATTTCACCCACAGTGCACGCCATGTTCGTGTCATAGTTTTGTATCGTCCTCCTCTGCCCAGAAACGACGGGCTCCTTTCAGTGACTTTATCAGGGAGTTTTCAGCACTGCTTGACCAGCAAGTGATTTTCACCGGGAACCTCATTATTGTAGGTGACTTCAATATTCACTGGGATGACAGTAAATCAAATGACGTGAACCTGTTTGCTGATTTACTTACGAGGTATAATCTTTCTCAGCTTGTAAAATCAGAGACACATTCTGCTGGGCACATCATTGATTTGGTCATCGTCCCAAGATCCGATCCTCTAATAACATCTGTTGGAACGTCTGACTGGGTGTCAGACCATTGTGCAGTCCACTGTAAACTAAACCTACAAAAGCCAAAACTTGAAAGAATCACGATTTCATTTCGTAAGATCAAATCAATTAATCCTGGTAACTTCCGGCTGGATATTATGGCCTCTCCACTTGTTACCAGCCCCGCCACCTCCTTGACATCAATGGTCGACCAATATAACAGCACTCTGCAACAATTGCTGGATGAGCACGCTCCTCGGAGAACATGTCACATATCCGACAGACCCATGGTACAGTGAAGACATCGCCGTAGCAAAGCAGAAACGTCGATCACTTGAGCGACAGTGGCGTAGCTCGGGTCTCCACGTGCACAGAGAGATGTTCAAAGCACAACGCAATCTAGTCAAGCTCATGTTTCGCCGGGCCAAATTTAACTTCTACTGTGAGTCCATTCAGAACTGCAGAGATGACCAAAAGGCACTATTCCATGTCATCAATCAACTCATGCATAAGAAGAACTCACCGCTTTTGCCCCCACATTCATCTGACCAACTCCTTGCATGTGAGTTCTCTAACTACTTCATTGATAGAATCGAGAAAATCAGAGAGTCCCTGAGTGATGACCAGCAACCCTCTGCTACCGGTTCTTCATCCCCTGACACTGGCAGTTTGAGTTCTTGTGAGTACCTCTTAGAAGACCTGTCTCCAGTTTCTATCAGTGAGGTTACTACACTCATACGACAATCTGCATCCAAGTCATCCCTACTTCACTGGTGAAGGAGACTCTTGAGATCCTTGCAGGACCCATCACACAAATCATCAACGCGTCACTTTCAAATGGCGAGTTTCCAGACACCTTTAAACATGCCTTAGTTACCCCACTCATCAAGAAGGCTTCCCTGGACTGCACAGACTTCAAGAACTACCGGCCTGTGTCGAATGTTTCATTCATGTCTAAAGTCGTCGAGAAGGTGGTTGCAAACCGGCTTAACACACATCTTCTCAGCCATAATCTACTTGAAACCACGCAATCTGCATACCGAAAGCATCACAGTGTAGAGACAGCACTCCTCAAAGTTCACAATGATATCTTGCAAGCAGTTGACAACAAGAAAGTAGTGCTCCTCGTTCTTCTAGATCTGTCAGCTGCTTTCGATACGATTGACCATGAGACACTTCTGCACACACTCCATCACGACTTCGGTGTTAGAGTGAGATGGTTCCAATCATATCTGCATGATCGACGTCAAGCTGTCATCATTAATGGGTCCTCATCTGAGACTATGGATCTCAATTTCGGCGTTCCACAAGGATCAGTTCTTGGCCCTCTGCTCTTCACGCTCTACACTACTTCCATCAGTCGTATTGCCCAACATCATGGTCTTGAGATTCACCTCTATGCTGATGATACACAGATATACACATCATGTAATCCAAACCTCCCCGGCAGTGAAGAAGATGCAATCAATAAGCTGACATCATGCATAAATGACATCAAGTCTTGGATGTCAGCAAATTTCCTGAAGCTGAACGACAACAAGACAGAATTCATCGCTATCTGTTCTCCTCGTCTTAGAAGCAGACTCACCACACAATCAATACAGATTGGTGATGCCCTCATCGCTACCTGCGTCTTCTTCGATGAGAATAAGACCATGGATAAGCACGTCTCAAATATATGTAAGTCCTCTTCTACCATCTCCGGAACATTGCAGCAATCAGAGGTGCACTTACCCAACGAACGGCCGAGTGTCTTGTCCATTCCCTCATTTCATCACGATTGGATTTCTGCAATAGTTTGTTATCTGGACTGCCACAACACACCATACACAAGCTACAATCAGTGCAGAATGCTGCTGCTCGCCTGATTACTGGAACCAAGAAATATGACCACATCACACCAATACTTCATCAACTTCACTGGCTCCCCGTACATTTCAGAATTCGGTTCAAAATCATCCTTCTCACGTTTAAGGCTCTTCATCAACTCGCCCCTATCTACATCCGGGACATGCTACAACTTCGTAACGTCAGGCCTGGTCTACGGTCATCGGCTCTCACACTCCACGTACCCATACCCCGCCTCGCTAGCTACGGAGACAGAGCTTTCTACAGCATTGCACCCCGTCTTTGGAACTCACTGCCGCTTGCCCTCAGAACTCAAAGTAATCCCTCAATCTTCAAACGGCAGCTCAAAACACACCTCTTCAAACAAATATCTTAATCATGGACTCTTGACTTTCGGAACCGGCGCCCTTGAATGGCATTTCTTTGTCAGATACCGTGCGCTATATAAGTGCTGTATATTATTAAGTGCTGTATATTATTTCAGAGGGAAATATTTCATAGAAAAAATATGGTTCCAGTATGAACTTCATAATCAGTAAGCTTTCAGACTAAAATTAAAGAATGATATTTGTTAATCCTTACCAACCTTTAAGGAGGTTACTTCGAGTAGAGGCATAGAAGGCCAAATGGCGACATGGGGGGTTCTTGTAGTCATGGATCGTATGTAATGTTCAGTATGAGCAGGCAAGCACTGACTCAGCCTTTAAAAAAACCTCTGGATTTAAAGGGGCTGTAACTAATTAGGCACACGGCGATTTTGTTCAAACTAACAGTTATAGACACATTCTGAAAGTGTTATCTTTAATAAGTATAGGCTTATGGTGGGGCTGTTCATTTTTGTAATTCCAGGTTGACTTTGATTGTTTCTACCTCCATAGCCCATTCTAGTTTCTGCTTTAAAAGGAAATTGTGGGTTTAAGAAAACCTGGTTAGTTTTTCTCGACAGTTTGACGACAGTTTGCCCTGCTGCTCACTTTATCCCCCCCCCAGCTGTTCTTATAGTTTCACCCCTTTCAACAACACCAACTTACTTCACAACAAATCAACAACTCACTTTTTGTGGCGTGTCGTGGCCGAGCGGTCAAGCGAACCAAACTTAAGCTCTGGTGTTTCTCAGCAGAGTGTGGGCTTGAGTCCCGGTCTTCACAGTTGTGTCCTTAATATGGGACGTCAAGCCGTTGGTCCCGTGTGTTCTGTAATGCACGTAAAAGAATCCAGTTACACTTATCGCTATTAGAGAAGAGGTTTGCCCCGGTGTTTCTGGCAGAGGCTGCTGAATGCGCCAAAGTATACCCCGTAAACCCTTACAATGTGCTATACATAAATGGGTCTCATAATTCAAAAACTTCAAAATCCTGTCTTAAAAAGTGTTTCTCTTTGTTCAAGCTCCTTGAGCACCTTATTGGTGGATACGTGCGCTATAAAAGACTCCAATATTATTATTATTATTATTATTTTCCAAACAGTCTCCATTCTTTAACTCTTACATTACAGAAAAACAGTGGGGGGGGGTTTAAGTACAAAAAAGGTACCATGGCACAGAACACACACCATGTTGCCGCGTGTTTTTAAGTTTCTATTGCAGTATTTTAAGTAGGAAATTGACTGATCAGCTGAGAAAGTTTTTAACTAAAGTTAATTGATAATGCTTTAGGACTAAATTCATGGAAAAACCAAACATTGACGAGAGCAAAATTTTCCGTAGTAGTGGTGATTTTTTACAATCACTTTTTCTATTTCGTTTTTATACAGACGGACAACCATTCTACGACCCAGACGAGGGTTCAGGTTATTCCGTGCTCGACTCAGGCTACAGTCAGATCGACTTCACGCCCAGTAGTCGACAGATTCTGGATAACCTTCGCTCAAGCATGTACAACAGCCAATGGAGAGATGATGAGAACGCGACTACGACGGAGAGCAGCGCGCTCCAGTCCAACACAACCACACAGGTCGACGGCACGTTGGACCCTGTCACATCTCAGATATTAGCGCCAGCAGCTCAGAATAGGGGGGAGGCTGACGGGGGCGACGAGAATGAGACCGTGGAAGTTTACAACCCGTAACTGCAAAGTTTCACCGCGTACATGGCTGGTTTTCAAAAGACACATGTTCGTATTGGTTAACTATACAGCAAACCCCCTACCCTAGCCGCACTGTTGACGTCTACCATACTGATTGTTGACTGAGGTTCAGCCAGGAGCCATGTTAGAGCTCTGACTAACATTGACTATTATAAGAATGATTTCCATCTACCAGCGCGCATATTCAATAGCTAATACCACCGAACGCCTAATGTGAGACTTGTATTGATTGATACCATCCCGCATAGACAATTTTCCCCATTGCTACAATGCTCAAACATCATAAAGACACCGGCTACCAGTCTGTTTCAGGTTACTCAGCTAGACTTGTGAAGTCTTTGGAGACTTGAACAGGGTCAGGTCAAGTTTGGTCCAGCCATTGTTTGAAGTTGCTCCCGGGCTTCAATCACAGAAGGAGCTGTGAATGAAAAAAAGCGGGAACGTTTATGGTTGCATGGCAAGGCGCAGTTCATAACAACACGGCAGCCATTGTAACGAGCGTGGCAACATGGCTACCAAGTGACTTCAACTGATATCTTGCGACCCGTAAACCAGACAGTTTAACAATCCTTAAAAAAATTGATAAACCCAAGGAGATAATAAGAGGTTAACTTGATTTTGAGTGTTTGCAGCTTTGACGTGTTCCGTTTTTACCTCAACTGTTGTAACTAAAACATACTTAGCTCTCCCCACCCCACACACTATGGAATCGGTGTATGCTATTTAAAGTGCAAATAATGATTAATAATCAAATAGCGAGCGCCATTTGTATATTGAGCAGGTTTACAAACTAAGGCCATGTCCGAAATGCTGTCTACAGCTACGGCTACGGCTAGATTTCCGCGTCACCATGCATTGAAGAAAAGGATGTCCTTAGCAACACCCTAAGCAACAGCCGTAGCCGTAGCAGTAGCCGCCAATTCGGATACGGCCTTAGGCTGTGTACCAACATGGCGGATGTGGCTGCGGCCGTGGCTGTTGCTATGGGGTTCCTCTGCTTCAACGCATGTTAATATTGTGGCGATCAAGCCGCAACAGCAGCCACAGCCAGTAACTCTGTGACACGGCCTACATTCTCACAGTAGACAAGATTAGAATGTCCCTGCAGACAAAACTTTGACAACGAAGTCGCATTGTAATTTGGCTTGTTACCTATTTCCTGCAAAACATAATTTTATTATTCTGCGCTTGTGCGCCCTTTATTTGCCTCGTGATTTTGAAAGCTTTGTGTTTACATGGCTATAATGCACGTTAAATCCTTTTCAAGAACTAGAGGACTAAATTTTTAACATGAATACACGGCCAAAACTGGGGTGTTTAAATTGACACCGTGGGTGTTGTCACATATAGATACCAAAAAAGAATCAACTGGGATGATTTGGCCCGCATTCGCCAATCATGTCAGCAGAAATGTTCCTGCTTATGGAGTGGCCCTTAACACAGTTCATATTTCATTGAGAAAAGCAAAAGGCCCGCTAACTTTCTAACTTTGTTTAGGGTATAAATGTATTTGGATTGTTTTGGGGGATGTTTCTCAGCCCCACCCCAGATATGTTGTGGTCCCCCCCCCCCCCGGCGTGTGTGTTCCCGTACGGTAAACTAATTTAGGCTGAGTAAGTTGGTTCAAAAGAGGGCCCTATCAGATTCAATTTCTACACAATCCGCCGTATGGGGGGGGGGGACACAGAATCTCCCGCCGGCCGGAAATTCTTGTTAACAAATGAGTGACGAAACAATGCAAAGCTAGTGTGAACGCACACGCGCACCGTGGGATCGTCTTGATTGTTAATGAAATACCCTTTCATGTATACGCACATATTATTATTATTATTTTTTTTTTGCTTAAGTATAATAAGCTCACACATTTGCTTACAGGTAAGCAGCTTCATGAAGCTGACCTCTAGGCCGAATATTACAAAGCCGCTCATAGCAAACAATCTCTCAATCAAAAATAAATAAAAATCTGCTAAGGAAAAATTTGCTGGGGACCAATCACCAACAGTATTATTCATTGTATTTTGGCAGGTATAACCCCCTTCTCTGAAAAGCAAAAATCTTTGATGCTAAGATCATTTGTCTTGTGCTTAAGCAGCTCTATAAATTTGGCATTGATTACTGTTGTTTTGTTAATGGGACATTGTTTTTTTCCTCATTTACTAACCGTGCTGAGGTAATAGTCTTAAATTTTCTTAACATTTACAATACAATTAATACACATATTTATTTATTTCTTAGCTGGCGTTTTGTAAAAAGTATTATAATGTAATCCTATATAAGTGTTAATCAAAACTACCTACAATTATTTAAAATATTAAAATAATTATTATTTAATATTCAACCGTTCTACCTGGGGACTACCTCAATTGTGTGTTCAATAAACCACATTCAGCACATTTGCTCTTACGTCATACTGATGTCATGCTTTGTTGTTATTTGTGTTGATTTTGATTTCCTTTCTCTTAAAGCACGCGGACAAACATTGTTAATTGTCGAAGACCATTATCCACACTTTATGTGACGCAAAATATACATGGAATAACAAACCTGTGACAGTTTAAGCTCAATTAGTCACCGGATTCATGAGAAAATAGTGGGGGAAATATATGTTTTAAAAAAGTGCGATTTCACTGTTTACAAACATCGTGTTTTTGACTCGTGAGTTCAAAACTAATTTTGAAAACTAAATTTTACTCGTTTCCCCAAAACTACAGCATTTCAAGGGAAAAAGTTTCGAGGGATGTTTTCCACCATGACCATCTTTATACAGTGTAAGTTATGTGCAAATCTCTGAACATTTCTGTGTTCACTCTTAGCCAATGCTGTACACATCATTAATGATTCTGCATGAAACTCATTGACACTCACTTGTCATAACCTTCACAGGATAGTATAATTACGAGGTGCTAAAGATTTTTTTAAGAAAGCAACGTGGAAAGTATGTACAAACTTCCATCTGTTATTTGTTCATATAAACTACAGTGATACAATCCAAGATACATCATTTTGACAATTGGAAACAAACGTTTATCTTGAACTTAACTTAAAAGCAGGGTGTACTTTTGGTAATTACTCCACAAGTTAATGGCCATAACAATTTACTTGGTAAAGAGCACTGGAGAGCTGTTGATATTATAAAACATTGTTAGTAACGACCCCCTTTGAAGTAATGTAATTTTAGAGAAAGAGGTAATTTTTCACCCACAAATTTGAATATGAGAAAGGCTTCAGGCATGAAGCCTTTCTCAGGCATCTGAAAGCACACAATTCTTTCATTATTCTCTTGCAACTTTTGTGACAAATTGAGCCAAACATTTTACGGGTTTGTTATAATATGCATACACTCAAAAAAATGTTTTGTTCAACTTACTTAATTTTATTAAGGCAAGTTTGTTGCCTCAATTTTATTCAATTTATTTATTTTATTAAGTAGATTGAACGTGGTACTTTTATTTTTTAAGTTATTTTTTTAAAAAAAAAAAAAAGTCAGTAGTTTACTTAATTAAATATTATGAGTTCCTTGCTTTTTAGCTTTACTGATACTGATTTGAAATAAGTTGGGATGATATATTCATTTCATTTACTATTACTCAAATCTAAGGCAAGTTAAAATTGAGGCTAGAAGTAAGTACTACATATAATTAATAGTAAAAAAAAAAAAACGCGTTTTTGTTCAATCGGCTTAATTTTATTAAGGCAAGTTTGTTGCCTCGATATAATTGAGTAAATTGAACGAGGAAGAATACAAGTTTGCGGTACTTTTATTCCCCAAGTTTGTTATTACTCAACAATACGGCAAGTGAAATTAACTTAAAATAGAAGTGAGTACTACTTTTCATTAGAAGTAAAATAACTAAAAAAACGAGAGTTCTCTTCCCCAATTGATTAATTCAAGTTGATTCTACTCAGTATGGGTTCGTTCATTTTAATTGAATTTTGATTTAAATTTTACTGGTAGAAATTTTATCATTGTACTTGAAATTAAACCTAATTAATGCTACAAAAATAATATCAGTATATTAAACTTAGTTTGAAGTGTGATTTAATACTTAATTTTAGTATGACACCATATTCGTGCAAGTTGTTTTTTTCTAACTAAAATTATTGATTACTGTAGGAAAAATCCGGTAAGATTGGACATTACGATTTGCGCAAAGCTCTGTAATTTCTATCAAATTTAATATAAACAATTTAACAATAACAATTTTTTAACAACATGCGGAAACCCAAAGTTAACATTTTCAACTTTCATAAAATAACTTTTTTTTACACACAACCCCCCCTCGAAAAACTTACAAACAACATGGGTCGATGATTTTCAAAGACCAGGGCCCAATTTCACTGAGCTGAGCCCATTAGTTTCTGCTTAATTAAGCAACTCTATGAAATTGGACTCATAGTACGCGATTCTAAGCAGTTAACCACAAAATTCCCACACATGGCTCTGCCTTGTACTTGTTGATTTTAAAGATAATGTACAAAAACATAAAAATAGGTTAAAAATAACTGTTTAAAAAATCGTCAACATTATATCACAATGACATTATCAGTTGTCAGAATTTGTTTTTAAATTTCCATGACAACTGATGTCGTTGCTACATGACTCAAAGTATTTCATTTCATATTGTAATGTTTCTGTTACCTCAAACAAAAATTAAGGAACACTCTCTAAGGATTTGAAAACTAGTTTCGCAGATTTGTTAAAAGTCTTAGTAATTATCTGACATGAGGATCCCATAATTATGACAAAGTATAAAGCTGTACAGGGTTATAGGGTATTACTTTGGCAAGTGGTCGGTTGGTTTCAAACTCAAACAATACGAAATTAAAAGCAAAGTTTGTTCTTGGTGACCATCAAGGTGGTCACCATCAAGCACCATGAAAATCTTCTGGATGACTTCGAACAAATACTTGCACTCTTTGGGGTAATGTAGGTTTAAAGCATAGATCAAACCAAATAAAAGGCAACATGCCTTCGCTAAGTTTTCACCTCCGGCAATACTTCTTCTCCTTCCAGCACAATAACTGTCTTCTGCTCTTCAACAGCCTCTGCTGATGGGCATGTCATGGTATGCTGAAAACACGATTCCATATCTTCTTCCTGTGTGGAATTTGAAAAATGTAAAGGCTTGAATGGAATTTTGTTTTGTTTTATTCTACATTAGAATTTAAGGAATAATTTTGCACAGTTTTCACATGACTGTTTTTTTTTCGGGCTTTAAATTTTTCAGTCAAAGTTTGAGGGGCTATGTTTTTTCTCATTAGCAGAAAACAGGTGGAGTACACGTGTAGTATTTACATTGAAACAGAAGGCAGTGACGATATCCAAACTAAAAACACATTCTAATATGTTTATGCTAAAACATATCTGTTGGCAAACTTTCAACAATTTTTTTTTACAAGAATTGGGTCACCCTTTGAAGAGTTTAGTAATATCTTACGAACACTTGCTGCTAAAAATGATATAAGTAAAATTTAAATCCATATACAAAGTCTTGCTTCAAAATAGAATGCTCAACGGTTCACCGTCATCACATTCAATATTAGTGCATCATCAAATAATTTTACACTTACCAAAACATGTTGAAACAGGGCAGCACTGTCGTCTCCAAGATATTCACAAAGAGCCTTGATGACTGCTGCTCGCTTGCTGAGCACACTCTGTTAGAAAAAAGTACAGCATCCAGAGTTTTTCAATACATGATTCAGATATTAACAACCACACATAATAATCTGCAAACCAATGAAAATGTCATTGTTTTGAGATCACTGTATACTAACTTTATTCATAATTAAGTAACTATTACTTTGTGTTTGTGTTGTTTTGACTTAATTAAAACACAAACTCTTCAGGAAAACTAACTTTATTTATAAATGAGTAGCTACTACTTTGTGTTTGTGTTGTTTGAATTAATTTATTTGCCTTCAGTAAAACTAACTTAACTTATAATTGAGTAATTACTACTTTGTGTTTGTGTTAATGGACTTAATTTATTTGGGTGCAAAACACAAACTCTTCACTAAAACTAACTTAATTTATAAATGAGTAACTTCTACTTTGTGTTTATATTGTTTGGACTTAATATATCAGTCAACCTAACTTAACTTATGAATGAGTAACTATTACTTTGTGTTTGTGCTGTTTGGACTTAATTTATTTGGGTGCAAAACACAATTCTTCAGTAAAACTAACTTAACTTATGAATGAGTAACTTCTACTTTGTGTCTGTGTTGTTTGGACTTAATTTGTTTGGGTGCAAAACACAAACTCTTCAGGAAAACTAACTTTATTTATAAATGAGTAGCTACTACTTTGTGTTTGTGTTGTTTGGGCTTAATTTATTTGGGTGCATACACATACCCTTCAGTAAAACTAACTTAACTTATAAACGAGTAACTACTACTTTGTGTTTGTGTTGTTTGGACTTAATTTATTTGGGTGCAAAACAAAAACTCTTCGTGAAAACTAACTTTATTTGTAAATGAGTAGCTTCAACTTTGTGTTTGTGATGTTTGGACTTAATTTGTTTGGGTGCAAAACCCATACCCTTCAGTAAAATTAATTTAACTCATATATGAGTAACTACTACTTTGTGTTTGTGTTGTTTGGACTTAATTTATTTGGGTGCAAAACAAAAACTCTTCAGGAAAACTAACTTTATTTATAAATGAGTAGCTTCAACTTTGTGATTGTGATGTTTGGACTTAATTTATTTGGGTGCAAAACACAAACCCTTCAGTAAAACTAACTTAATTCATAAATGAGTAGCTACTACTTTGTGTTTGTATTGTTTGGACTTAATTTATTTGGGTGCAGAACACATAACCTTAAGTAAAACTAACTTAACTTTTGAATGGGTAACTTCTACTTTGTGTTTGCGTTGTTTGGACTTAATTTATTTGGGTGCAAAACACAAAATCTTTAGGAAAACTAACTTTATTTATAAATGAGTACCTACTACTTTGTGTTTGTGTTGTTTGGACTTAATTTATTTGGGTGCAAACACATACCCTTCAGTAAAACTAGAAATCGGTAAGTATTACTTTATGTTTGTGTTGTTTGCCAAAACTTATTCTAAGTTTGTGCACATACCAAACACAATTGTCTAGCTACTTTATAAATGTAGGCATACCACCATCATAGAGGAAGAACACGTATTTATTCATAAGCACGTTGTTATATAATTAGAGAACGACAACGTGACAACCAGCTTGACAAGTACAACTTGACGAACTGGGTCACTTTTTAGCTGAGCATGTATCACAAATACAACAGTGTGTGAAATAAAAAATGAAATTTTCGAATTATATTCTTACCTATCAATGCATTCAATCATGGAGGTAGGAAATTCACGCCAAAGTTCAATGCACAGATGTTTTTTCTCTCTCTGTACTGTTTTGTCGTCAATCGTGTTTGCTGCTACGTCGACTTTGTCGTGAGACCGGTGTGCGCCGCATGGTATGGAAGCGTTGGTCCCATACAAGCAGAACTTGAAACCACTAATTGTACGCAGGGGACCAGCATCAGTTGCAAGACACGCGCATTGTTAAATGTAACTTGTTAAAATGAAGTAAAACTAGACGCGTAATAATCGGATGGTTTAAGTAGGATGAACCTACCTTACTTACTTACAAACAGCAACAACAACATGAAATCATCAGCAACAACATCAAAAAAACAAAAAAACAACAACAACAAAAATAATGGGAAAAATGAAGAAAAAAATGGGGAGGGAATAGGGATTAACTTTATTTTTTAAAAATAAATGTTATTGATGAGTGACAGACAAGCTTAGAAATGTATTCGTGTGGTTTGGGCTTGAAATGCGTACAGAACGATCCCTCCCTCAATTTCAGTTATACTTGTTTGTTCTACTCATGTTTGTGTTGCGAAAAAAGGGCATACTAACAAGTTATGCTCTCTCAGCATCAACTAAAAGCGATCTAGTATTTAGCACTCAATATTCGCAGTAAAAGTGGCAAAGTTTTGTATTAAGTATCACTAAATAATTAAGGATAAGTTGTTATTACTTGATTGTAACACTTGTTGATTTGACTTATTATTTATGGAAAAACAACTTACATATTTTAAGTAACTCTGACTTTTCAAACTTTAAGTGTTAATCACTTAAATGAGCAAGTATAATTAGCAAAAAAAGTGTATTAAGTATTGCAAAATTATAAAATTCGAGTTAAATTAACTTAACACAAATTTCATTTTTTTGAGTGTACGTTGGGATACACCAAGTGAGGATACTGGTCTTTGACCATTTACCAAAAGCATACCCTGCATTTAAAGGTGCTATGGTGTTCAATTTCATGACAGATTTGGTGAATCGAATTCTTAATGACAATTGTAGAACCACCTGCTCACTCATGCGCAATGAGCTCCGCATGCGAGGGTCATCCATTTTGTTTATTAAAAGCGCACGTGGCATTTGCGAGCTTTGAATCAACGCGTGGATCAATGTTCCCAACCGCCAAACTGTGCAGGAATGTATACATCTTTGGCGTAACCACAGCTGTTTCAACTCTGCATTTGTTCCTTTGAGAAGTTTACCAGCTGTATGACAATTTGTCAGAATTTACAGATTTACTCATCTTCATTGATACCCAATAACAATAAACTCTTGGAGAACTTTACCACGACGGCTCATGGGTGTTCAACGTTAAAAAAATAAGACAGCTACAGCAAATTTCCCAGGCCCGTGACAAACAACTTACAGCCGACATTTTGACGTTAATTTGCATGGACACTGAGGATGTTTCACATTTACATCCTCTCTCGCAGTTCCCGCCAGAATGTTGTCACATTCTGACGACGTAATCGGGTTGGTCGTCTGCTCTATGGCGGACACAGCTCTGTGTATGTTTTGAACAACATACACAACAGACGCGCTATGGCAACTAGCATATAGTTTCGATGTACTCCACATTTAATTGAGCCAATTTCTTGTTTACGAGAACGGAACATTGTTAAGTCTAATCGCCGCCGAGTTCACCATTTTTCTTCATGGCGGGAAAAGCCATGTGGAGAGTTTGTGGGGAATACTAAATCCAGGCGTGAACTGACATGGCGATGCCTGAGGCAAAACCAACTTCAGGCAAACATGACTTTAAAGTATGTTTGTCGACCAGTTGATATTTCTGATAAAAAAAACCTTAAGTTTGATAAGGTTTTATAAGGTTTAAAGTAAACTTATGTATTTCTGGTAATTAAACCAAGGATGCCTCATGAGTGAAGCAATAAGCACTGTAGCTTGCAATCCTGAGGAAATCTGTAAACAAGGGTGCTTGCTGTACATGTGAGCCAGAAACACAGAGGTTAACCCCTATATCTTCCATGAGAAGAGCAAGAGTATCATTCACTATTTAAACAGCGGGACATATGCAGAAGGGTTGACAGAGGCTCAGAAGAGGGTCATTTGTTGCCAATCCAAAAATTAAACGCGTACAGGAGACGACGACTTTACAGCGCGCTGAAATGCCCGGCTACGTCACCTGGATTGCTGAGCACGCCAGATAGCTGAGACTGTGTCTACAACGTACTGAAATGCCCGGCTACGTCACCCGGATAGCTGAGCACGCCGGATAGCTGAGACCGTGACACCGGTGTTTGTGGTTCACATAGCAAATACCCTTATTTATAGTTTCCTCAGGCTTGCGAGATACAGTGATTAAGTTCTCTATGAATATTCAACTAACATTATTTAATTTAAGAGAACTCCACTTTTTCATTTTATCAGTGGTATATACAAAAAGTTGCATCGAAAAGGGCTATACATCATAAGTCCACCCGAAACGTCTTTGCTGCAAGCCTTTATTTTCGTAAAACGATAAAAATATAAGTTTAATAATAATTGTCCCTTCGCTGTTTTAATTCATATCTACCGGCATCAATATTGAGAGTTTTATTCAGCAAACCATGTTGGTCAAAAATATTTGTTGTCTTAAAGAGGAAGCTACCCAGACTAGCGTAATTACAACAGATAGTACAGAAATACAACAGCAAGAAGTTCTGCCCGAAGCTTCTAACCGCTTTATTGCAGACAATTATTGTCCAATTAACAGCTAAGCACATGTTTGCACGCCCCGTTCCAACTGGATATAATTCGAATGGCAGACAATGTTGATTGATTACTTGAAACATAATCATCAAGTATTATTAAGACAGTATAGTACAGCAAAAGTTGAGGAAATAGCCCTTCACTGTGAAAACGCCGAGTAAAAATGCCTCTGCGAATTTAGGTAAAATGTTACACTTCAAAACTCCCGGGTCAGAATTGACCCGGGAGTTTTGAAGTGTAACATTTTACCCAGAGAGAATGACCCATTACTAGGTTAGTGTGACCCGGAGTCTGTGTCAAAATGACCCAGAAATGGGTCAAACCCATGCAGAATCCGAGCTAAAATCCTATTTTTGACCAATTTCCGGGTCAGCCTGACCCAGAAATAGGTCAATCCCCTGTTTATTCCAAAACCAATTACATCAGTGGCGTGTCGTGGCCGAGCGGATAAGAACACCGGACTCAAGCTCTGGTGTTTCTGATCAGCAGAGTGTAGGTTCGAGTCTCGGTCGTGACGCTTGTGTCCTTAAGCAAGACACTTAACCATTACTGCTTCTCTTCACCCAGGAGTTCAAAGGCGTACCGACGAGAGCTGGGGAGTAACCCGCGAAGGACTGGCATTCTCACCAGGGGGAATAGAAATATTCTCAGTTGTTTAATGCCAATGAAACCGGATATAAACACCGGCTTGATGAGCCATATTGGCTCAGGACAGACTTTACTTTTTAATTACGGTAGCATTATACATTAAAGGGGCTAGGGTATACCTTTGGTAGTTACTAAACAAATTAATGACCATAAAAATACTTGGTAAGAGGCACTGCAGCTGTTGATAATGTATACAATTTTGAGAAACAATTCCCTTCAAAAGAATGTGGTTTTAAGAGAGGGATTCAAAAACATTCCAATCTGAGAAACTTTTCTGTCATTTACGGATTATTCGTCCTGCGTTGATATAACCGCGGCTCCAGATTTTCGGCAATTATCTCAAAAATGCTACCACCTTTTGAAATAATTAAAGTACCACAACAAAGTTAAAGTGTGGATAATGTAACACTAAACTTCTCTACATTGTAACTGTGTGTAAATTATTGACACTTCATCTCAACCCGTATTCATCACAGGGCACATGATTCTGACTGTATTACTAATGATAATTACCTGGAAATGACAGTCCACACACTTCCACGTTGTAGATTAACGCTGTGGCTGTCATGGAGTCCTTCATACACTACCAAGGCTATACTCTAAGACCTTAAATGTGTGATATCTTCCAGAATCTCTTATCTACATCATTCGAAGCCGTAAAGGGACAAGGTCTTTTTATGATTTCGTTCACATGAATACGTTTTCGTTCCCTCGAGATATTTTTTTGGAAATCCCTCTAAATAATACTTTATTCCACTCGAATTAATATTTGGTTCCCTTGAAATAATATTTCGTTCCGTCGAAAAAATATTTCGTTCCCTCAAGAAATAACTATTTCCGTGGGAACGAAATACTATTTCGAGGGAACCAAATATAATTTCGAGGGACCTAATTGTATCACTCGAAATAATGTTTCGTTCCCTCACGAAGTAATATACTATTTCGTGGGAGCGAAATGTTATTTAGAGGGAACGAAATTTTATTTCGAGGGGACGAAATATTATTTCGAACGAACTACATTTTATTTCGAGGGAACGAAATAATATTTCGATGGAACGAAATAATATCAAATTGTCCCTTAACGGGCTCCTTAGTCATGGAATCCTTCCTATACTCCAAAGGCTACCGTACTCTTATACAGACGATACATTTGTGATATCTTCCAAATCTCTTATCTACACCATGACGAGTCGTTGCATCCATTAATTATAGTTATGTGAACGTCATACAAACAGCTGATAGCGCTTTTTCAGTGTAACTGTTTCCGAAGTTTTTTTGGTAACTTTTAGATCTACGATATCATCCAGCGCAGTCACCCTATTCAGATTAGGCTTAGAGTGAAAGCGTGGTACACTCTAAAGACTACCGGGTCAGAATTGACCCGAATTCCGGGTCCCAGGGGGCCTGACTTATTTTCGGAGTCAGGCTGACCAGGAAAGTGGTTAAAATGGGATTTCATCACGAATTATGAGTCATTTTGACCCATTTTTTGGTCATTTTGACACATATTTCGGTTCAAACTGACCCAGAAATGGGTCAGGCCCCACGGGACCCGGATCCGGGTTAAATTCTGATCCTCAAGTTTTTGGAGGTTAAGCCATAGCACACCAAAATCAATTCAATGTTTAGAATTTAACTGCAACATTTGAGGTGCGTTTTCCTATACATGCACGCAGTGCAAATTCGCGCAATTTTCAAACTTTTCAAGAAACCGCGGGTTGCATCGCTTTAAAGGGTGTGTACATCATTGGTCAGGTTGAAAATTAATGTTCACAGATTTGCACTTAACTAACATGGTATAAAGATAATAGAAAACTTCCCTTGAAATAGTTTTGCTTGAAATGATATAGTTTTTATGAAATTAGTCTCTATCACTGATGATAAAATCCGATGTTTGAAAAAAGTGAAAACATAAATGGGGTTTTTCACTGTTTTCTCATGACTACGAAGACCGATTTAGCTTAATCTTTCACAGGTTTCTTATTTCATGTATGTTGGGTCACATCAACTGGTGGATACTGGTCTTGGACAATTACCAACGTTGTACATTTTGCTTAACATCCGTGAAAGCCCGTAGATAGCACTTTGTAATAGTCAAAGACCAGTATCCGCACCTTATGTGACCCAATTGAACATGAAATAACAAACCTGTGAAAGGTTAAGTTTAATCGGCCATCGGAGTCGCGAGGAAAAAGTAAGAGAAAAACACCTTGTATGTTTTCATCACCGTTTTAAAACATCTGGTTTTGGACTCACGAAATCAAAACATGAATACTGTTTAACTCATTCTTCTCAAAAACTAAAGCATTTTTCAGCAAAAATATTTCAAAAGAAGTTTTCCACCACGATCATTTCACAGTTAGTTGTAAATCTGTGGACATTTCTACTTCAATCTTTGTACCAATGTTGTTGTTTGCTTGTCGCGTGTAGATGGAAAAAAGTCCTCTCCGGTATTTAAGGCATCGTACACGTTTGGTAATGACTCTGAATGGCAATAAAAAATGACTTGGTAAGAAGTACAGCAGCTTTGGAAAGTATAATGCATTTTGAGAAACTTTTCACATCGAAGTACTGCGGTTATGGAAAAATATATCACTTTTTTATACCCAAAACGTTTGAATCTGAGAAGCATTACGCGTAACGCTTCTCAGAGTGTGTATTCCTACCCAGATTATTCTTCCTGCATGGACATAACCGCTCCAGATTTTCGGCAATATCTCAAAAACGCTACCACCTTTCACAGGTCAGTTTTAAGGTATATATCTACAACTATAGGTTTGTATCAAACAATAGGCTCCAATTACCAAATGTGTACGATGCCTTTAATGATCTACACCAATCATTGCCACGTAAATATTCGTACAATTGTGCACCATAGTATCAATCATCTCCAAGAGGAAAAAATATATTTATGTGAAACTGGAATGACATTTTTGATAATTTAATTTTGTTTTTTATTATAGCTAGGGCCTGTAGTAAATGATGAATTACCGTATTGAGTTGACTCCAGTCCGTCATTTCCTGATGGAATTATGTACCAGCGCCTGGGTTTCAAGGTCGCATAACTTCACGTACGTACAGGGACCATAAATTTAACCGCACCATGATGTGGCCCGGATGACGTCACGTCATGTGAACTGCTGTTGTTTTTGTTTATGAAATCGGTTATTTCTATATATTTTGTTAAATTATTTTTTTTATATTTTTTTTTTGTGTATATTTATTTGTATTTCTTTCTTTTCTTTTTTCTTTCTTTTTGTTCTTCTTATTTAAAGGCACTGTACACGTTTGGTAATTACTCAAAATATATGTTAGCATAAAAACTGACTTGGTAACGAGCAACAGAGAGCTGTTGATAGTATAAAACATTGTAGGAAACGACTCCCTCTGAAGTAACGTAGTTTTTGAGAAAGAGGTAATTTCTCACTAAAATAATAAAAGACTTCTTGCAAGAAGCCTTTTATTCCTATCTGAAAGCACACAAATTTGTACAACAAGGGTGATTTTTCTTTCATCAATTTATTGCACTTTCGATGACCAATTGAGCCCAAATTTTCACAGGCTTGTTATTTTATGCATATGTTGGGATACACCAAATGAGAACACTGGTCTTTGACAATTTCCAAACGTGTTCAGTCCCTTTAACTAGGGTAGCCATAAGTTTTGAACTGTTCTCCCTGCTCTCAAAAAACTTCCGGGTAAGAATTGACAAAGATCCGGGTCCCGTTGGGACTGACCCAATTCTGGGTCAGTTTGACCCGGGATCTGTGTCAATTACCAAATGACACAGAAGTAGGTGGGTCAAACTGACGCTGATCGAATCGACTGCTACCAGTGTTGTAGGACTCGGACTCGGGACTCGGACTCCCCCTCGGACATAAGGACTCTGACTCGGATAAGGAGGACTCGACTACAACACTGGCTGCTATGGCTACGGCTACGGCTACGGCTACAGCTGGATCACCACGGCGTCATCATGTTGAACCATAGCAACAGTCGCAGCCGTAGCTGTAGCTGCCAATTCCGGTACGGCCTAACATATCCTAAATTCCTAACGCAATTTCTACAAAAGCCGGAAATATCTTTGATCAGCACCAGTACTAAAGTTTGTTCAATACGATCTTAACAAAGATAAACGAGTGTGGTAACCGCTTAAGCATCGTATACGCTTGCCCCGCCCACTTCATTCGTGCAAAAAGTAAGCGAAGATTTTGTATAATGACGATCAAGATAAGCAGAAATGATGAATTGTGCCAGCTTTCAAACAGGAAATGTCCTTGGTAACAGATCACCTTGAACATCTCTGCTTTCATTAAAAGACGGACCAAATTAGCCTTCGGATATTTTTAAAGCTACATTACCATCAGATAAAAGAGTCATGCGCTTCGTGTATTTCAAAGTCTTATCGAATATGAAGTGATTCATTGATTAAATGTGGGGAAATAACCTTGCTTTCATCCAAGATGCAATAGGTGGGTTGAATTAACCCCTATTCTGTCATCCTACGATGATTTTGACCAACTGCCCTGGCTATGGAGTCCACAGGGGTGGAGAGGATGGGCTGGCTGACCCCCTGGGACTGGGCTTCCCTCGGTCCGCCCAGCATGGGACCCTGGGAGAGCCGACAGAAATAACCAATCGTAAAATGGACATTTCCGCTATTGACACAGCTGAAATAGGGGGGCGGTGTGTACGCTCCGGTATTACTAACAAACTCAAGGGTTCGGGTTTGTAACTTACAGTCATCTTTTAAAAGTGCCAGAAAGTTTCATTTGCGTCACTCATTTTGACAGTCCTAAAATAACTGTTCAAATCGGGGACTACTATAATTCATTTTTCTCTCACAAGACAGAATGTGCAAAATACCGTGCATAATGACGTCACAAGCTCAAACAGCGCCCTCACTGAGGAAAGTGAAAACCTCTCATTGGCCGAGAATGTGCTCGTGGTGCACGATTACATTGTTTGACCTCAGCGATGGCGGCATATGCAAGGGTCAATCAAAATCGAGGCTGCCGTCAACATAGACTAGTCCATCTTCAGCACCAAATTTATCGAACGTATATTAAGTGATTACAGACAAGGAGCTCAATGGGTCGAAGAGTACCATTGGTTTGGAAAAACTGTTCTACTCTTCATTTTTGGGTTTTTAAACTTGCAATGGAACAAAGACTGTGTGTATAAACACAGCCAATGGCATACACAGTATATAAGTGTGCAGGCATGTACCATAGCTCATAACAATGCCTGTACATACATCAACTTATTGCTATCAATGTGAGGACTGTCCTTTGTCCCTCTAACTTTAACACTCTTCATAGACCAATCGCACAGACACAAAATGTGAGGACACAAAAATACAAAGGATTCCAATGTGAGGACAGCATTGTTCCTGTTGTGTTCCTTTGTTCTATTGTCCCCTCTCTTCTGATAATACCATGACTAGAGAACGGAAAACCAATACAGAGAATGTAGTTCAAATTAACCGTAACTCGATACTGATCCCTTGCACGACGCGGAACGCAACTCGACACAATGCGCGTCTACCATTTCCGCCGTTTTTGACTTCCAAAATGACAAACAGGATAGGCGCTTCTCATCTTGAAAAATTGATCAATGCCAATGTCCTGTTTTCTTCTAAAAGGTCGTCGGGTCATGTAGGATTAACTCTTTCCCTTTTTACAAACTAGACAAATCTCGTTTCTATAGCAATACAGTGAAGCCAATCGATACATTGTAATTGTGATTTGAGTAAACCAAAACTGGAACTTGCCTAAAACTTATAATACACGCACGTCGTGCATGAATGCAGAAGTAGGTCAGCATCCAGGCACGTGTCTGATATATCAATGGTGCCTTATTTTGAAACCTTGTCCAAAAGTCCCCGACAACCTTGTGTAGCACGCTGTTCTGACATGTCATGCTGTAATCCAAGTACAACCAAACGCTTGTCAATTTAAATCCCATCATTGTTAAGTTTAGACAATAGTTGCCTTGTTTAATATACCATAACGTGGCAGATGTGCGTGGCAATCACGGGTTGTCTAGTTATTATTGAGAAGGGTGGGGGAAGACCACTTGCTCGGCGCAATTACGTTACCTTGAAACTAAAGCAAAAATTACACAATATTTTTGCAAGGAATTCGCCTAACCTAATTATATAATTGAACAAATATAGTTGGCTGTTGCACACCATGGGTGTTGTCACTTATGGATACCGAAGGGAGAATCAAAGGTAACACCATAGGGTGTTAAAATAGCACTAATTTCTGCAAAAACAACTATACATTGGTGTTATTTTTACACCTCAAGATAGACTCTGCTACAGGGTTGAAACGTCAGGCCATCGACCTTTTTTCTAAATAAATAAAGCCAACATCGATTTTTGATACAAACAAACGTCCTGAGAGAATGAACATCTTTACTTTCAAAAACCCAAATCTTGTTTTCTCTTGCGGTGCAAGAACCATGGCAAAACGTGTACTCGTTTTGATTTAATTACTGTGACGTATATACAACATATTTGTATTCATGGAACTCAAAATTGATACAAAACACGATGTTCTCAGAATTTTACATGTCGTAAATCATCCCATTAAACCACAGTGAAACCACAAGCAAGTGGATGGAGCTGATGGCAAAATGATATCTTCCTTATTGCTCGCTGACTGAGATCAGTGGCGCACTCAGACCGCAAGACAAACCAAGACAAACTTGGGGGTTGGGGGTTTTAAAGAAGATAGTCCTTGCGGCGAGACTTCTGGTTGGATACCGTAGTAAAGGGTTAAAACCCGGAAGCGTAAAAACCAAAGATACAGTGAAGGACAAACCACAACGGATAGTGAACTGAAGGAAAAGAACCGAGGGGAGATCATGTCAAATACTGGAATGCTCCCAAGCATGGTGCATCCCTATTTACGGGGAAGCCATCATACGACGTCTTACTCCCCGGATAGAGATGCTCGTTAAACACTTAATAAGAATAATAATGGAGACTTATAATGCGCCATGTCTGTCACAAACTGACACTCCTGGCGCAGAAACATTTAACTAAACTGACATCTGAGATAGAACCATAAAGAAATAAACAGAGGGTAAAACAACTTATTAAAAGTGATGGGTTTTGAGTTCGTTCTTGAATGTGAGGTAGGAAGTCTCCTTTCTCAGTTTGATGGGTAGAGAGTTCCATAGGGAAGGACCGGACCGAGAGAAAGATTGGTTACCCCAGGAGGGATGCGAGAGGGGCACTCGAAGAAGATTTGTGTCGGAGGAACGAATGCGTCGGTGTGGTTTATGGCGTTAGCAGCTCTTGAAGGTAGATGGGTGCTGTGCCATTTGGTGACCAGACTATTTCATCTTTTTGCGTGGGAAACATCATTAATGATTTTGTTAGTAGAAAAAGTATCCTGTTCTTCATTCTGTATATCGGGAATAAATGTTCTGTTTATCATACATAAGGTTAGTGTTTACTGATGCATGTAATGTGCAAACTATGTACAGAGGATGGTTTCAGCATCACTTTCAAACCAAAGGCGATAGACAAAGGTGGCGACAGCGGTGGCTACATCATTACTTTAATTAATACATCATGTTCGCACGAACCTGCGAATTACACCGAGGCAGCAACCTACTGATGCCCATGGCAAGGTCGGCCGTACACAATCACGAGGCCAACAGTTCCGTTCCTTACGGCAGATATTTTCAAGAAAGTACATTACACAGCCTAAATAAAAACAAGCAACAAATATAGACCTTGTGACCTTTGTTTACAATAAGTGTGACCTTGTACATTCTTGGGCCTTTCTGGCAGGCAAGATACTGCACTAGTCATATGGGAAAGTTTACATTTTGTGTCATAGTTTCCACATAAATCATAAGTTTTATAAGTTATAAAAAGTATTTTATAAGTTATAAAAGTAACAGATGAACAAGTTTTGAGATGTGCCCACTTTCATCATATCAAAAGTTGAAAAAAATAGACAGTGCAATCTCCATAAAATTAAGTTGTTATGGTTTCTTCCCATTGAGCTGTGTACAAATCGTGCCTGCAGGAAGTCCAGGCTTGGTGACTCTTTTGTAAACATGTGATGTCACAGGTCACATCGTCTATTAACAACCATACGAATTAAATTTCCCTGAAATGCTAAAGGAAGGTCTTCCGAACTTTGCACATTAAAAAGGAATAATTCAATTGCCGATGGCAGGTTTCAGAGACCCCCATAGGTGTTTAGTGAACCCCAGAAAAGAAAGAGGAAGTACGCGCCGACCTAAAAACAAAATGGCGGTTCTGACGTAACTCGTAAAGTTTCTGTGGATTTTCCTGAATGCATACCAGTATCCATAACAAACTTTGCCTGGTCTCCATGTTGTGCTACTTGTGTTAGCTATTTATAACCAAACTGTTGTCCCATGACATGGCCCTTTGACTCCTGTAGGAAACAGACTAATTCGATTAGCGTGGCTCGGGCTGTTTTTCTCTCTCTCAGCTTGTCCCGGCAACTGACAAGAGTAGCGGGGCCGGCCTGTCAACCTGTACCGCTTTGTTAATCAACTGGAGTTCCTGAGACATGTGACGAAGCAGCCAGCCATTGGTCAGTCACTTTACAAGTCACTTTATAATGGGGTACGCTTGTGTGCTGACTCAATTTTCTGAAGGTAACTGACTTTGGATTGAGAACCCGCTTGTCAAGTTGTGAACTGCCATACTGAGATTGTCGACTGCTGTATAGTTCGGAAAAACTCAGACTCGGTCTCCACTTCTTGGATATTTAATATTCAGTACGGGTGTATCTATGACGATGTTTTCGCCACGATCGTGGCTCCTTTTGGTGGCCGTAACTGTGTCTTTTGGAGGCGATTTGGCCCAAGCTACATTCACCATGCTGCCGGCCGCCCATACCACAGCCATCGCCGGGGAGACGATCACGCTAAACTGTTCAGCTCTGAGCTCGTCGGGCATTGAAATAATCTGGTCCAAGGGTCGAATCCACTTGACTTACCGCATGAAACTATCGCGGGGTCTCGACAACGGCGTACGCTCTCGGTACTCGCTCACTGGAAACCAGACCGCTGGAGAGTTGAACTTGAGAATCGAGAACGTAAAGAAATCAGATGCCGGTGATTACCAATGTTTATACACCGGGGAGCATGGCGGGGAGACGTCTCCCCCGGCAACTGTGACCGTGTTGGTGCCACCAGCGGCCGAGTATCCTCTATGCCACGTGCGGGCCCAGGCGGCGATCGCCGGGACGCCTAGCACTCTCTGGCCCGGAAAAGGTGCCGAGTTTACCTGTCAATCCTCCGGCGGCGACCCTCCGGCCTCACTGCAATGGTTACGTGCAAATCACTCCATACTCGAACCGCAGAAATCAAATATCGTGTACGAGAGGATACTGCTCCCGGAGGACAACGGTGTGGAGTTCACCTGTGTAGCGACAAGCCAGGCCTTGCGACAGCCAAGGATCTGCACCGTTATGCCCATGCGGATTCCACCCGTCGTGCAAGTGAAACCGTTAACACGGATGATCATACCAGGAGATAACGCAACATTTCACTGCGAGGGGAGTGCCATTCCGCACGTAGAGTCTTATTCGTGGCGCGTGGGCGGTCGCCATGTTCCTGACGATCACCCCGACTATTCCTTCGCCAACCAGAGAAGACTTCTGACACTTCACGACGTCAAGTCATCCCACGACAAGATCGAGGTGACGTGCGAGGCAAGTACCCCTACAGGTATCTCTAAAAGTGCCTCCGTGAACATGATTGTTACGCGGATCTACGTGCCGCCAATACCGAGCGACACGCCCACCAGCTTTGACTTTACCCCAACACCTCCTGAAGGTGCCGGTGGTAGACCAAAGGTTAACGATGACGATTTAGAGAGCATGATAGACGGTGAGCTTTTCATGATCATCATAACTATCTTCGGGGCACTGGTGGTCTTGTTACTTATCCTGGCCGTTGTGATGGGATGCTGGGCGCTGAATGCTAAAGGTAAGCGACCCCAGACGCAGAAGAGACCTAGAGTGGAGTATCACGAATCAACCAGCAATACCATCGACATGGAGCCTTTACCACTGCCTACCCAGCTCATCTACGAGCCTCCAACCACCATCTCATCCGACCCAGTGGTCATCCCCACCCGGCCCAACGCGGCTAACAACGAGGACGCGCCGGGCTACATCTCGCAGCTCTACTCCACCCTGGACAACAGACTACCAGCCAGGACAGCGTTCACCGGCTTCTCTGACCGGCCCGTGGCTCAGATTACCCCCACACAAGGCGTGGCATCCACGCTGCCGAGAATGAGCAAGATTGATAAACCCACCGGTGTGGGCAAGCCAACGATCAAAGAATGCCCTCCGTCATTTACAATCCCAGAAGAAAATGAACCTCATCCCGAAAAAGATACCGACCTCAAAAAAGAAGAGACGGAATAAACAGTGTTTTATTCACCCATAAAAGAACTAGACTGTAAAAACTGACGCTGTCACACAGCACAACAAAATGTTAAAGATACACCCACAAAGGATTGCGTTTTAAGAAAGTCACTTAGGACCAGTCTATGTTTTCAACCATTTTGTCTTCAAATTATACACACTGCTATAACACTGCCTTATTTATTAACACAGCCACATATCACAAAAATAAAGTGTTTCAACTTCACAAGCCAGACAACTATATACAATCACTACAGTAGTGCAGCAGGGACCATGGGCCACATGACTTTAAGTTAAAGCATATGATGACAAAATGACAACCCTTTATTTAGTCGGAAGCTTACGAACCGTCATGGAAAATAAGGGATGGCCGTCCTTGGGATTTACGTCTTAGTGACAGTTATGTGACTCAGCCCTCCTTGCATCTGTTTTTTTCTGACACGGGAAATATTCTGAAACCCTTTAAAGACCTCGATGAATAACTCCTTCAGGACGGGAAATCGGATTATTATTCCTTTCGTGGCGTAATTATTTAACTGTACACTGAGACACCACGCTATAAAAGAATCAACAAACGATCAAATTCAGGATGGTTTCACGAGAAACGGGGTAATGACAGCTGGGGCATGGCGATCTTGTTACTTACTAATGCTTGTCCTTGATTAAACGGACACGTTTGGTAATTGTCAAAGACCAGTATTCTCACTTGGTGTATCCCAACATATGCATAAAATAACACACCTGTGAAAATTTGGGCTCAATTGGTCATCGAAGTTGCAAGAAAATAATGAAAGAAAAAACACCCTTGTTGTACAAAATGTGTGTGCTTTCAGATGCCTGAAAAAAGCTTCAGGACTGAAGTTTTTTTCAGGTTCAAATATTTTAGTGAGAAATTACCCCTTTCTCAAAAACTACGTTACTTCAGAAGGAGTCGTTTCTCACAATGTTTTATACTATCAACAGCTTTCCGTTGCTCGTTACCAAGTAAGTTTGTATGCTAATATATATTTTGAGTAATTACCAAACGTGTCCAGTAGGCAATGCACACTAATTTTTGTTTTATGCAAGTTCGCCCTAAACAAGGCTAAAAGCCACTCTTGCTAAGTAAAGGGGCTACAAGAAGAAAACATTAAGATCAAAATAACTCAGGGGAGTTGAAGGTAGGAATTGATATTCCTTTTAAAACAGTCTAGATTGTAGGATGGAGGGAAACATGCACAAGGCAAGGAGTTCCAAAGAGATGCAGTAAACGTGGAATAAAGAAACTGAACAAACCTGTCTGAAAGTGCGTCTCATGAAGAGAGATTATATAGGCCCTTTTCGAAACCACGATTTGGCTTGGGTTCAGGCTTGGGCTCCGTCACAGTCATTTTAAATTCGTACACACTTTCGATACGGGACTTCAAACAGGTGGACAGTGCTGAAGCCAGAGCCCACATGCCAAACCCGGGGTTTTGAAAACGCCCTTAGTGCACAAGGGTAAAACAAAAAACCGGTACTGTATATTCGATGCTAAACTCAACAAAAACCTTTCATGAAATCTTTCAAATTCGTTTGTTTCATGTAATTAAGAAGGATCAATCTGTGCTCCTTTCGGGTAACAAGATATTCAAGATTGTTAATTTGTTCTCTCTCTCTCACGATACTATGTGTCATGACCATATTTCTATCCCCACAGCATTTTTTTTAAACAAATAGTTACTTCAAAGCGTGCACGCCCTTCACAACTAATGTGACTAAATGACCACAAAGTGGTCTGTAATTATTCAGGGTGGGGCATAAAATGTTAAATCAACCACCGTTATTTTTTTCTTTTTTAGAATGCTTGTAACTTGTCTTCAGGAAAAAAGGTAGTTTCCAAACCATCAAGAAATATGCTTAATCATAGGCATTATTTATTGGAAAACAATTTATAATCCCATGGTGCTTTTTGTTAAGACAAAAATGATAGCAAGCATTTTCCTCAAACAAGTCTTGTATAGGACGAGTAAGATGATAGAACCAAACGGCCCCATCTGTCTTTAAGATACAATTATGAACATTTTGTTGGCGTTTTCTTGAGGAGATTTCGAAATCAGGAGTGCATCATTGTCATAGGAATTCACAATGAATTGATTCTTTCGTAGACACTTTGTGTTAACAGACACTGAACACCTCTCAGAAAAAAAGCAAACTGTTTTTTAGGTTACAAGTGACCTTTTAACCTTCCAGGTGGTATCACGTGACTATAAGATCGCAAGGAAAGTCACATGACTGGTGTCTCTATACACTGTATTCATAATCTTGAGGTATCAATCTTAATAAGGGTCTACAATGAGCATCTCACGTCTTACACTGAAGCCTATCGTATGAACATTCAACTAATCTTCTGTAAAATATAATTTTAATGTTTAGTATGATATAGTGGGTTTCGTAAATTACACTTTTGGATGTTCATGGTCTGGAATACCTTGTACTGATTCAGAAATTCAACAGTTTTCCTCATTTCATAATGCTGAAAGCTATAGCAACGGTTCCAAAGATTCCAAAAGTAATTCAAGAAAACCATTAACATCTTTTTAAATAATATATGTTTAAAACAGCAGTAGCTGGTTGTACAAATTGGGCTATATTTTTGGATTCCTTAAATCTTCTGAAATTCTTTCAAAGTTTTTGCAGGGATTGCGGCTAATGTTTTCAGTCAATATTGTGTACATATTTCCTGGTTGTATTCTGCAAGCATTGTAAATATTGAACGGTTCTGTGCAATAATTAATTATAAATAATATGAAGAAATAAATAATAATGAAAATTAGTGAAACAGTTTCTGTCGAGATGCGTAATTTTTGTGTTACTTTGTTTAAATTACCTGAAACCGTTTGATGGAGGAAGATGAAGAGAAAATTCGAGACAATGTGAGTCAACCATTGGAAAAGTTGACTCATAAACACCATGTCACACATGCTACCAAGTCCCGGAAATCTCCACAAAAAAAAACAACTTTTCGAGTAAAGTTGTCCATAATTTTCCTGGAGGTATAGAACACTGTGTTCTTGTTGCATACATCACAGTTGAATGCCTATAGAGGTTTTACAGCTGACGTCACTATAGCCCCGCCTACCGCAACGGCAGCCATCTTGCCGGTCAGGGGAGGATCTTGCCACTGGTCATTGACCGGCAATATGGCGTCTCAAACACATAGTCACGTCATAACATCACGTGACTGTAAAACCTCTTATCCAGCTGCTAAGGTAACAATTGTGCACTTTGTGGTAAAAGCATGAAATTTGCTATGATGGTTGGTATTGGGCTAATTATCAATTTTAGAAGTGGACCCACCTGGGTTCTTTCCTATTTGGGGGCGGAGCTACATTTGCATAAAAAGGGGGTCTAGGGTATAGATTTGGGCAAAATTATGCCTAGAAGTAAAAAATCGTATTTTTGGGACCAGAAATATAAACTTGAACATCATCATTATAAGTGTTGTTTGAAACTTTGCATGGTGTGGACATATAAGAAGACGAGCAGAGTATACTGTTCGAAACGTCGAGACTCCACCGGCTCTTTTCAGAGCCAACACTCCCACAAAAGAGTTTTTACACATGGCATGCACCCGCAAGTTTACTATTTATTTTAGTTACTTCTTATTAATCATCATTATAAGTTAGGACGCAAATGAGTGTAAAAAATTGCCCTTTACTGTAGAAAGTTTCATGCTCTTACCACTAAGTGCACAATTTTCCCACATATTGGCCTTCAGCAGCTGGACTACTAAAGTTGCCAGTAAAATAACCTCGTGTGACTGAGCCATAACAAATCATTATTCTTTTACAGAGTTGTATCAACAACCTTTTTAGTAAAGTACATTTATTTTTTCCCTTTTATAGTTTTATACGAAAACTAACCCGTCTAAGAAACCACACTGAAATTGCTGCTCGAGTTTAAAAAAAAGAGGGGCTCCAAGGTCAAAATCAGTTTTGTGATCCACTCATTTTCGGATAGAGTCCTTTACCTCCGTCTCTTACCTCTTAACGGTGTAAAATAGTGACACTGTGTTTTGATACCCATCGAGTGAAATGTTTGTCAAATCCGAAAACGTTCGATTACGTCACATTTCAAATATAATGGTCTGTACATTGTACACAGAATTTCCAGTTTGTTCCTGAATTTTGATGATATTCAATGGCATTGAATTTGACCTTTTGATTGTCGCAAAATTCCTCTTTGGAATGTACAGACCTATTTGTTTTTAAGTCCGCGAGTTCTGAATATCAAATAAAATAACATTGTACATTACGTGAGGTTAAAGACTTTTAATTTTGTCCCCACTTTCATAAGGAATCTATTGGAAAATGAGTGCATCACAAAACTTATTAATTTGACCTTGTAGACCCTCTTGAACGGAAACAAGATAAGGCGGTCGCATGTTAGGTGTGACGTTTTTGCCTCGCTATCAAAAAAGGGGGAAACTGGTGCGGATTCGAAAAGAATTTCATTAGATATGACAGTTATGATATCAGCCGTTTTTTTTGTAAATATTGACTTTATAATAATCTAAATTGCTGATCTATACCCAAAACATCATTGTAAAGAGATAATTTCCACATGATATACGGGCAAATATTTTAAAAATGATTATCGACCAATAAAAGTTCAGTTGACCTAAGATTGATTTCAAGCAATCTGTCAAATTAATTGTCATAAAGTTGCGTTTGTCCCCTATGAACTGGGTTCATTTTATTGGAAACTTTCAGAATATGGACATTCTATCATGATGTCCTTTGGTACACGCTGTCACAAAACAGTACAATAAAACGAAGTTGATTACATGCTTATTCTATCATAATACTGAATCTATTCACAGCAACATGTGCAAAAACTTCGCCTCCTTTTAAGGTAAATGTGACAAAAACAACTCCATTCTTCTGTCTTGCTAATCCAAATTAAGACTAGGAAGCTTCGAATATATTTATATTTCCGAAGTCGTTATCATTATCAATCCTAATTATGATAACATCACAAAAACAACTAAATACTGAATATCGCGTGCATAGCTGTGATGTCAGCTCATGAATATTTAAATCAAATATTCGCGGTACCATTGGTCTAAACTGCCCCGATTAGACTCCTGGTTATTGTTCAAACCAATAAGATGATGTATTCTTATGCATGGGGCGTGGCCTGTTAGAGAATTATGTTGATGAGTCATGATGAATGTATCTTCCTTTTCAATAAAGCGGCATTGTTGCTGCCGCGGTTGCTGCTGCTTGCTGTTAATTTGTTGTGATAGTTGCTGTTGCTTTCATAATTATTGAGTCGTTTTTGGCAATTTTAAAGGTAGCAAGTATGGTCGATGTTGTTGTTTTGACTGCACACTGCGATGTGTCTGTTTTGAGAATGAGTGAAGCGCTGGGCTGTTTTTTCTGTGGTGTGTTGTTCTTGAGACTATTTTAGAGTAGTTGGACAAAAATGATGTTCTCGCTTGTAAGGATGGACGTGGGTGTCAGTGTAGAGGGGTGTTCTTAAGCATTGTTATTTGTTTGTTCCGAAGTATGTCTGGTGCAGGTGTCACATATTGTGTCCTTGGGTCCCGTTTCATGTTATTTGCAATGTTTGTCTAATGTCCAAAACAGTTGTTTTAGTTTATTCTTCGATGCGTAAAAGTAGAGTGCAGTGTATGTAATCATTACACAAAGTTGTTTTTTATTTGTATTGATGGTTTATTAAAATCAAACTTGTAGCCAATGGCTAAATTGCGTAAATTTTTACAATTAAAAATATTCAATAGTACACAAATCATCAATTGCACAATAAAAAGGAAAACATTAAAAAATTACACATTCAAACACATTGGGAAAACCCCCAAATTAAGACAAGGCAGTCACTAGCAGCATATACCAGAAAAAGAAATCCTAAAAACTTAATTTTATAAACAAATAGAATTGATCATTCTTCTTGTAGGATAACCCGAAATATTTAGCAGCCCATGCTGTCTCGATTGATGGTGTGTGTGTGTGTGGGGGGGGGGGGGGCCTCTGTCCTCCCACGGTGTGTTTTTCCCCTGAAACTTACTTCCCCTTGACAAAAATAGTCCACAATTATAGCTACTTGTTTTATAGTTCCAAGAGTAGGACAGACGGAAATTCAATAACATCTGACATTTTCTACAAAGGTCAAGGGTAAACAAAAAAAGAGGGGAAAAAAGTGGAAAATGCAAGATATCTGTGGAAGATTTGTGTATAGCGCTTGTGGGAATTCTAGGGAATCAGATTGCAGCCATCGCCTATCCCTCGACAGGAAAAGCACAGGGAGTGATAGTCAACACGCCCTGGCATTACTGGCATGTTCAATTTCCCGTCCAGTATTACTAAACAGACAATGCAGACGACTCCAAAGCACATGCCTTTCCCCCGCAAAACAAGTTATTAGATTTTCTTCTGACATGAGGGGATTTGGAAAGAAAAATGAACATCCATCGATCAAGATGAACGGTTATCTTACAAGGAAAGGGGGCGAGTCAATACATAGGCAACAAGATACACGTGGTGTTAATTAGCCTTTCCCATTAAATAATTATGCTAATTACATTCACGCATGCGTATAGACACTATTGGTTGGCAAACGCGGTAGAGTTGTGCACTAGGCAGACGCACAAACGCGTATGCGTCACGCAACCATCGGCCATCAAGGGCGCGATGATCCCCTTATTTGCCAACCAGTAGTGTCAGTGCGCACGCGCAATATGCAATTTACATAATTTTTATGGGAAGGGTCTAAAGTTAGTTTAAGATATAGCACAACATTTGTAAGTCATGAGGAAGCTTAGGCAGTGTTTGTGTGTAAAGTTCAGGTAGTTATCGTTACCAGGGAAAGATTATCACCGGAGCTGCACTCATTGCGAGAACTTGTGGTGTTTTTACAATCAGACTATCCAACTTTCAGATATATATAGGCCAATAGTTTACACAAACAACAATCAACCATTAAAATTAAAACTATAAAAGAAGGTGATGACATGTATTGGATATTTTATAGAAACAAACACAAATCAAAGCCCACCAGGCCGAATTGGATGTGTTTTTACAAACAGATGTCAATGTACATCAAGACTGAGGTAAAAACAAACACATTAAAGGGATTGTATACGTTTGGTAATTGGAACCCACTGTTTGTTTCAATCCTACATAGTTGTAGATATATACCATAAAACTAACCTGTGAAAATTTAATTTCAAAGGGTGGTAGCGTTTTTGAGATATTGCCGAAAATCTGGAGCGGTTATGTCCACGCAGGGAGAATCTGCAATTGGAATACACAATCTGAGAAACGTTACTGAACAAAACGCTTCTCAGATTCAGATTTTGGGGGATAAAAAGTGATATCATTTTCCATAACCGCAGTACTTCGAAGTGAAAAGTTTCTCAAAATGCATTATACTAACCAAAGCTGCTGTACTTCTTACCAAGTAAGTTTTTATTGCCATTATTTTTCAGAGTCATTACCAAACGTGTACAGACCCTCTAAACATATTTATAAAGTAAACCAGTCCCACACAACACAAGCCGAAAAAAACTTTAGTTTACAGAAAAAATACAGTGCAAAAGTAAAAGATAAAGGTATACAAATTCTTACTAAAATGTAATAAAACGAGCAGAGTATACAGTTGGAAACGTCAACAACAAGGCTCTTTTCAGAGCTATATAACACTCCTCCCAAAGGAGATTTACACATAAAAGTTACTTCATAAAAAGTCTAAAGGCATAGTGAGTAAAAACAAGACACTAACTCCCACAATGGAGCGATGAAAAGATGCCATCCTTTTATACATTAGTGATGTGGAATAAAATTAACCCCCTTTTACACCCCCGGCCTCATAAAAAGAAAAAAAAATGCAACGACGGTGCGATGACAGCAAGATTTTCCCCACGAGAACCGGGGGGTAATCACACGTGCATACAGACCGATAACCTTTGATATGGTCTTCGTCCCCCCAGACGCTATATCATGCGGTCGACCTGCGGCAACAAATTCACTACGGAAACGATGACTATGCGGTTAAGGTTGTGGGGAGGAGAGGGGATGGTGACTTAATGGGGAGGGGGAGGCTGGAGGTTCCAAGACAGGGGGGCTCGGTATGGTAAGTAAAATCGGACTTCTGGAGGACAACTCAGGTTGGTGTTACTCATAAGGTGAGGAGGGGGAAGTTGATGCAGAGTGGCCCCACCTGTTAATGTGTGTGACTACTATGTATGTACCCTACTCATAACGATTGTATTGGACGTCCCGGAATGCACGCTGAGCCTCTGTACAGTGACTAATCATTGTAAAGCCTGGTCACGTTTTCGTGACAGGTTTTTGGTGGGTTTTGATCTTGTAAGGTGGGGCTTCCAGGGACATGATGAAAAAAGATATTCTTCTGATTTAAATCAATGCAAGATGCAACTCTCAAATCGCATATTATTATTTCATGAAGTACATAATGTGCTAGGGCGAACACGTGATATCAAACTGATGACGTATTAAGTTGGGATGAAGCTATAAGCAGGGACCGGGAAACATGGGTTGACTTGTCACTATTGTTAATCGGAAGAAGAAGAAAAATTGTCTAGGTCCCTGTAGCTAGACCCCGGAAGTGACCTGCGGTTGCCCTTTCTAATAATACACCGAGGTGACAATTTAAAGATTAATTCATTACTGAATAGATACTTGCCTTTGCGAACGAGACGTCAAAGAAATCAACTATATTATAAGAGTCACTGTGAAAATTAAGAATTGGGAATACGAAACTTAACTAAACCGTGGAGGAAGGACTAAACCAAGCTGTCGTTATCACTTATTGGGGGATGTCAACTAAAGAGAAATGGATGTCGAAGTCCAAAGACGAACTTTTGAGGTTATTTAGTCTGATGGAACTGCCCCGAGCACTCGGGTCCCAGTCCCCCATTGTTCTGAAACAATTCATGGTCTTCAAACAAACCATCGAAACTGTCGTCCTGTGTATAAAATACACAACTGGGCCAAATTTCATAAAACTACTTAAAGGCACTGAACACGTTTGGTAATTGTCAAAGACCAGTGTTCTCACTTGGTGTATCCCAACATATGCATAAAATAACGAGCCTGTGAAAATTTGGGCTCAATTGGTAATCGAAGTTGCAAGAAAATGATGAAAGAAAAAACACCCTTGTTGTACAAATTTGTGTGCTTTCAGATAGGAATAAAAGGCTTTTTGCAAGAAGTCTTTAATTATTTTAGTGAGAAATTACCTCTATCTCAAAAACTACGTTACTTCAGAGGGAGTCGTTTCTCACAATGTTTTATACTATCAACAGCTCTCCGTTGCTCGTTACCAAGTCAGTTTTTATGCTAATATATATTTTGAGTAATTACCAAACGTGTACAGTGCCTTTAAGCAGAAAATATTGCTTAACAATTTCCTGCCAAGCAAAATGAGCAGGACACCAGTAGTTTGGCTGGTATAACCTTATTCTTGTAAGCATAATTTTATTATGATTAGCTACTTTCTGTGCTTAAGCAGCTCAATGAAATTGGGCCCTGCTCTTCAATAATGGCAATGGTCGTGGGTTAGAATCCCACCAGAGTAATTTTTATGCCTGTTGATTTTTTTTTCCCACAAGACTTAGGAAAGTAGAGTATCAGTGCTAATTAACACACATCGGTGTATCGGTAAACACACTATTCTTTATCCCCGATGCAAATTTAACATCTAGTAAAATACACGGAACAAAACCTTCAACCTGGCACTACAGGGTAAAAAATCCCCGCCGACTATGTAATAGTCTTGGCCCAAGACGTCAGTGATCGATAGCGGATAGTGTACTGCGCTCGGTTACAACTCGTTATAGCGCGCCCTACCAAGCCACAAGAGGGCGCGCTATAACGAGTTGTACCGATATCGATCACTGACATCTTGGGCGAAGACTAACTATGTAACCGCATGACTCTTTCGTTATGATTTCTGTCTGGAACTCGCAACAAGGGACTTCGTATCTCTGTATAACATTCTCAAATGCCATATACGTCCAAGCAAAACAATATTTTCCCACAAAACACAAGTCTCCGTTTTGCCTATAAATACAGTGTGTGGTGATGTGTACAAGGAAGGGGTAATTTAAAGGTATCCTGTCACCCACAAACATTCTATCCACACTTCCAGAACATTCCCCGTTCTTTTAACAGTTCTCAAAGATGTTTTATTTTTAAAATATCCGTTGAAGATTAAGTGAAGGCCAGGATCAAATACACCCAAAGGATGAATCTTAATCTTTATAAAAGTATGTTGATGTTTTGGGGGTTTTGGGGGGCTGGTTTTGGGGGTTTTCTTTTTGTTTTTGTTTTTGTTTTTATTTTTATTTTCTTTATTTTTTATATTATATAGGCCTATTTGTTTTTATTTTTATTTTATTTTATTTTTTATTTTATTTTTTATGTTAAAAAACATTCTGTTTTTTTCCTTTTTTTTTTCTCTTTTTTTTTGGGGGGGGGGGGCGGGGGATGATCATGGTTAAGCACAAAAATTAAGTTGGTTTACGCAGGGGAGGGTGCAGATTTAAAACTTGTTCATAACAATAACCCCTATACTGTGCGAGTCAGTATCGAAACCTGTTTGTGTCAAGTTTGTTTTGTTTTCTTTCCAACTTAAAAAACTTCTTTGAAGATTTTTTTGAAACGTAGATTCTGCCGCGCCTTTCTGGCCCTGCTTCGAGATAGATATTCTTTAATGCATGACTGGTAATAATTAAAAACAAGTGTGAACGATGTCAGTTTTAAAGCTTTATCAATTTGATACCTGATGCTGGAAATGTTCCCGCGTGAAAAAAAGTACAATTTTGCCATACAATTATTGTCCCAAAAAAATAAATTTCTTGTTTAGATTTCTTATTTCACACATCAAAATAACACATGAACATGTAAAAAGTCCCTTGCATAACAATATTTAGCCATTTCCCAAGGTTTTTCATGAATATCTGACCGTTATCTGACCAGGAGCGAGCATCAATTATGACAAAATGGTCTGAACTATGATCGCGATCGATGGCTTTCCATCTTTTAGTAACCCCTGGAGTTATAGATTTCAAGGAGCTTTTGGGAACAGTATCCTCAGCACTAGAGAAGCAAATTTAAGCAGCAGGATTTCTTTATAATTGAACAAATAATAGGCTAGCTTATACTTTTTTTTCACCTGGCAGAAAGTTAAAAACAAATCTGAAGACAGATGAGAATGTCTGAAGTTTCTAATCCTTGATGTTGGTTTTTTGTACATAGAAAACTAGAAATATAGATTAAAAGATTTCCCCATCCCAACAATGATGTATAACACATTTGAAAACGCTTTGGAATGTAACTTCAAACTGTTGAAATTATTCAACACAATCATACAATCTTTACAACAACAAGTGCACACAATGTCAGTAATAACACACGGCCTCCATAAAACTATCCCTCGTTCAAAGTAACGCTGATGACAAATCCTTAACATATGTTAAAAATGCATCTTTCCAAAGTGGGAAACAACCCAAATTACAACATCAACAATAACACAAGCAGGAAAGCAGAATTATTCGAGTACAACATACCAGGAAAGGTTGTACACAATCACACCCAGTCTGTATGACCGGTGTTTTTAAATAGTTCTCAGAAAGTTTTGGCAGCGGGCCGAACTTTGCCGGGAAAAGTGACACTAATTAGCGTGGGTGGTAGAAAATAGGAAAACAGTTTTCCGGGTGATCAAGGGGGAATAATCTTTATTTTCACCCATTTCTACTGCCAATTTGAAGTAGTTTTGTATTTCGGAGCATGAACAGTGTTTCTCCGAATTTTGCGGTGGGAGCTGCACCGTCACCGACCCCGGCCCGCTGCGTCTCACATCGGGTCAAGCACCGGCCACTCGAATGACGACACTTTTCAGGGTCGTGCTTGTATCTTCAGGAAGAGAAATGTCTTTGTTGGAAAAATGGTCTATCCACTATTTAGGGAGAATATGTAATGCTGCTTAAAGGCCCTGTACACTATTGGTAAGATCAAAAAAAAAAAATGTTCACAGATTCACACATAACTTACATGATTTAAAGTAAGTAATTGTATAGGAAGGGTTCCTTAAAATATTTCTGCCTAAAATGCTATTAGGCCAAGAGCATTAGCTTTAACCCGGCTATAGCTCATAACAAGCTGATTTTTTCAGGACAGGTCCAGAAATATGTCTAGAATAACATACTTAAAGTCCCCTAAAATCCCCCAGTAGCTCTCTCCAAAATCCAAGATGGCGTCCAAAATGGCCGCCATTTTCGAATCTTATCATAACTTTGCAACCAGACATGTTGTAAATACAATTAAAGGGTCGAAATGTATGTTTTGAGGCACAAGGAATCTGATAGAATCATTATTTTGAGATTGTAAAACTCATGAAAATCTAAAACCAAGATGGCGTCCAAAATGGCGTCCAAAATTGCCACCATTTCGAATCTTATCATAACTTTGCAATCAGACATGTTGTAAATATAAATGAAGGGTCTAAATATACGTTTTGAGGCACAAGGAATCTGATAGAATCATTACTTTGAGATTTTAAAACTCATAAGTATCTAAAACCAAGATGGCATCCAAAGTGGCGTCCAAACTGGCGTTCAAAATGGCAACCATTTTTAATCTTATCAGAAATCAGACATGTTGTAAATATAAATGAAGGGTCTAAATATATGTTTTGAGGCACAAGGAATCTGATAGAATCATTACTTTGAGATTTTAAAGCTCATAAGTATCTAAAACCAAGATGGCATCCAAAATGGCGTTCAAAATGGCAACCATTTTTAATCTTATCATAACTTTGCAATTTAGACATGTTGTAAATACAAATGAAGGGTCTAAATACATGTTTTGAAGCACAAGGAATCTGATAAAATAATTATTTTGAGATTTTAAAACTAATAAGTATCTAAAACCAAGATGGCGTCCAAAATGGCCATCATTTTCAATTCGTATCCATATTTTCTAACAAGACAATAACAAATACATATAAACTGTCAAACATGTTTTGTGGCACAATGAATCCAATAGAATCATTATGTTGTGAGTTTAAAACTCAACAGCCAATCAGTTGGTCTACCACTCAGTCAGTCGACTCGTCCTCTATTCTCTTTGCATGAGTGTCAAGAATTAACCCTTCTGGGGAAAAGGATGGCGGTAGGTTTAACTTTGTGGACTCTCAAATCACCTTTGATTCTGAGTAGTCCACTTCAGGGTCTCCCATACATGTTAATCGTACATGCAGATTAGCAACGAGAGAAGGAGGCTATGTGGGGCCTAGTAAAAATAAGACTGCTTCGGGAAGCCCAGCCCCTGGTCTCTTTGCGCTCTCCCAAACTGGAAGTTCTAAAACAAGAATTAAACTTAACACGATGAGAGATCAGAGCTGGTCAGGGCTCCCAGTGGAGAACATCTCTTTAGGCCTATCCTGCTGGCTTGAAATGTGTCAATAGAGAGGGCTGACATGCGATTTTGTTTTTGCAGGGAAGCCCTGCCTGTGAGTCTGTGTGATTGCTCGAGCATTGCAACATCAGGCAAAAACTCCCTGGGTATGGAACCTGAGATACAGTAGGTACAGTAGTCCGTTCACTTCTGATCGAAAGAGGGTAGATCAGTATAGCCGCACAAACTTTTGAAACCAGGGCTGTCGTGGCCAGAATCGGGCTATGGGGATCATTCTGTAACCAGGGCTGGCATGGCCAGAACAGGACTATGTGGACCACTCTGCATCCAGGGCTGGCATGGCCAAAATGGAACTATGAGGACCACTCTGCATCCAGGGCTGGTATGGCCAGAATGGGACTCTGAGGACCACTCTGCATCCGGAGGTGGCATGGCCAGATTGGGACTACGAGGATCATTCTGCATCCAGGGCTGGAATTGCCAGAATGGGACTCTGATGACCACTCTGCATCCAGAGCTGGCATGGCCAGAATTGGACTCTGAGGACCACTCTGCATCCAGGGCTGGCATGGCCAGAATCATACAACATTCCCTCACGATATTTGTGGTAGAGATTGGGGGAAGGCATACGCAAATATGTTCTCCAAGTGCCCGGATCTCGGTTCTGAGCACAAAAGACTGGGAAAATGTTGTCGAAGGCTGAGCGTGAATCGGAGAGGTGTGCGGACAGTCACTGAAAGATCGTTTGAATGACTGCATGCTTGGTAGAGAGACCATTCTGTAGGGAGGACTTTTCCTCTGGACAAACATCGCCAAGATTCTCCCCGCATGGTGAACTATGTCGTTTTTGTCTTGTACAAACATGAGTGGTGAATGAGACTGAGTTCCGCCTTGTCAGTTAATGAAGGAGACTACTGTTGAGTGTTGAGTTTTCTGATTTGACAAAAAACAGCGTTCCCTGTGACAGTTCTGTGCAAGTGCCTCAATGTTTGCAAATTTAAGCTGTAAATGGGGGCTATTTTGGACGCCATCTTGGTTTTAGATACTTATGAGTTTTAAAATCTCAAAATAATGATTCTATCAGATTCATTGTGCATCAAAACAAATACTTAGACCCTTTATTTGTATTTACAACATGTTTGGTTGCAAAGTTATGATAAGATTAAAAATGGTGGCCATTTTGGACGCCATTTTGGACGCCATTTTGGTTTTAGATACTTATGAGTTTTAAAATCTCAAAATAATTATTCTATCAGATTCTTTGTGCCTCAAAACATATATTTCGACCCTTTATTTTTATTTCCAACATGTCCGGTTTCAAAGTTATAAGTTTCGAAAATGGCGGCCATTTTGAACGCCATCTTGGATTTCGGAGAGAGCTCCAGGGGGATTTTAGGGGACTTTTAGTATGTTATTCTAGACATATTCCTGGACCTATCCTGAAAAAATCAGCTTGTTATGAGCTATAGCCGGCTTTTGGCATATATGACCTAATGCTCTTGGACTATATCGTTTCTGAGAAATGAGTAAAACAATAGTTTTTATCACGCGTGATAAAAACTCGATGTTTGAAAAAAAAACAGAAAACACATAAGGTCTTTTTTCACTATTTTCTCGTGACCTCGATGACCAAATGAGCTCAAACTTTCACAGGTTTGTTTGTTCATGCATAATGTTGAATCACACAAAATGTGGACACTGATTTTAAGCTGTTACCAAAAGTGTACAATACCTTTAAAGCAAAACAAGTAGCTAGGCAAAGCAAAATTATCAATCAGCCAAAAAAACATATTTCACATGTTCAATTTGTGACTGGTATACTGTTCATTTCGGCTATAGGCAAAAAACTGTTGAAACTTGGCCATGGGTTAGTAATAAGTGTCATGAAATGCAGCGGGCAAACGAAAACACGAAAATAATCAGGCAAGCAGCTACATTAGAGGGGAAAGCTATCTTTGAGGGAGGGAAAAACAACCAATAAGGCAAACCCTGTTCCACAGCCTCGATGCAAGACGTTGTTGTTGAACAACGTCAGAACGTCTTGCACCAAGACTACTCGTTCCATTGTGATCTTCCATACAAGTTTACAAGTTTACAGACTGGTTTAAGTTAGACTTGGTTCCAAGTCTGCGAATGTGGTTTTTGGTCTACCTGATTGTCAATACAGTATTGCCTGAAATTGCGTCCTCTTTCGAATTTACAGTTATTAGGGAGCCTGATGGCAAATTGCGTCTTGCATAGCTGATGCAGACAAAATAACCGAGATCTCAGACTTGAAATCAAGTCTAGGTTGAAGTTGACAAATCACCTGATTAGGAGTTACTGATCAATGACCGGTGAAGTTTATACTGGGTTCTCGACAGGGTATGACCATGGAGCCCTATGACACAGCACCCATCTCACCCAAACGAACCCAAGGGACAACAATCCAAGTAGATGAATTACTCATAATTAATCCAATACTTCTGTATAGACACTGTCTCACGGGTGGATCACAGACACCCTACAAAAAATAGGTTACCAGTGAAGACGACATCTTAGTCTGGCTGGTACCGAGACTGTGCCATTAGAATTCCACTATTGATTTTCTATAACCTATATGGAACCATGTCTAGTTTCATTATTAATAATAGCCCCCGTCTCGTTTAACTATGTGTACAAAAGAAAGATAAAACCCGAGATAGTCGAGAATAAGTCAACCAAATAAAGCATTCTCCCCCCGAGTTGAAAATCATTTCCAAGAATCTGAAAAGTTATTTTCATCACGAGCCGCCTCAGGCGATATCCGAAGGAAAAAAAATGATATGGATCGAATTTAAAGCTGCCCTCCCCCGGACAAGCCCGTAATAACAGGTGTGACCAACTACCAAACAAGACTTGTGAGGATAGGGTTCCTGAGAAGGAACTGTTGACCGTCGCCTCAGGCAACTCTCAAAAACAGACTTTTATCAATTTGTAACCATCTTTGGGTTTTTTCTCCCTCCGTCTCTCTCTATCTCTCTATCTCTCTCTCCATTGATATCACTGTAACCAAACCGAGGCTAGGAGGTAAACAGTCTGGCAGTGGCCACTTCTTGTATCAAACGAATTTTGAATATTCTAACTGCATATACTATTAAGGAATGCCAAATTCCCTATTATTCATTAGTGATTGATGCTAGTGCTGCAAAAGGTACCTTATAGACCTTTATCATGGTGCGGCCATCTTGATTTTCTCCCATTCGAACTGATGTACCCAAACTGAGGCTGGAAGGAAAAATAGTCTGATACCCTTTTTAACAAGGAATATTAACATACTATTACTGTTATTGGATACAGGGAACATGACCAAGATGGTGGCAGCATGATACAGGTCTATAGCTTAACCAGTCGTGAAAATCTGACAGGGGTGGGGCATCGCATGGACCCATTGAGGTTAGAGACCTGATATATAAACTTTAAAAGTATGTTGATGGCCTACTTAGTATTTATACAGTTCACTCGATCAATCACCAGTCCCACCTTCTTTAAAATCTACAAATCCAAGCTTATCCAGCGATAACAGGACAATTTCGTAATATTGTGGACTATTTCGTGAAAAGTGATGCATGCGTTTAACTCAACCGCCCAACGTGTTCAAGTGGTTTGTAGAATGAAGACACCGCGGGCTCTCCTTGGTTAAAGGCATCGTACACGTTTGGTAATGACTCTGAAAATTTATGGCAATAAAAACTTACTTGGTAAGAAGTACAGCAGCTTTGGATAGTATAATGCATTTTGAGAAACTTTTCACTTCGAAGGACTGCGGTTATCGAAAAATATATCACTTTTTATCCCCCAAAACATTTTGAATAATAACGCTTCTCAGAGTGTGTATTCCAATGCAGATTATTATTCCTGCGTGGACATAACCGCTCCAGATTTTCGGCAATATTTTTCAAAAACGCTACCACTTTTTGAAATGAAATTTTCACAGGTTAGTTTTATGGTATATATCTACAACTATGTAGGATTGAAACAAACAGTGGGTTCCAATTACCAAACGTACACAATCCCTTTACCCAGAACCTGTCAGATGTTTATTTACAACACGAAGGTTCACAGACTCTGCATTCATCATCAGAAATACAAAACTACAGGTTTTGGACACAGTGTAAACTATTTCTTTTGGGTGACTCATGCTTGTTACACTCTTTCAAGAAAACTTGGCAGGATCAAGGAAATTTTGAGAAAAATCCTGAAATCTGGAAAGAAATCCTGAGAAATCACATAATGTGGAGTACACTTTCACTTTAACTGCAATCAGAACCCGAAGGAAATTTTGGAAATGAAAACCATCCCTAAACATCTTGAAGAAAAACAAGCAACCGTGACTTGCCAGAAGAAGGCCTTTTTTTTAATACGGGAACCATTCATCGAAGCCACTTCCGAAGTGAAAGTTCTTCGCAAACAGATGTCACCTGCAATTGCTTTCAGCATGAAGTTGAATTATAGATCTTGCTTTATAGGAAGTCAAGACTATCGAGGACATTTATAACTGCGTGTTTTTTCCCCCAAGTTGATTCTAGAAGGCTTGGGTGGTAACAAAATAATGAGGAAGTGTGCATTGAGTTGCAGGTGTTCAAATGATGAAAATGAAGTAAATAAATGAATGAATAAAAAAGGAGCAAAAAAATATGAAGTAACACATCTATACAACTTCAAGGTATACCAAAGAAGCAAGAAGTATCAGGTATATAGTAAAATAACCTGCGGAAGTATCAGTTCATTTAACCCCAATAATAGTCTTGGTTATAGGTACATCTGTTTTTCACATTAATATATTTACTATATTAATAATTGGTCAATATTATGAATTACCAAAACGTTTATCTTTTGTTATTTGTGTTGTACATCGACGTGTGTAAAGCATTGTAAAAACAGAAATTTCCTGAGTCATTTGAAAAAATCTACAGGCATATTACTCAGGTGGGATTCGAATCTACTACCTTTGCCACAGAGCAGATAGAAGCAGTTCGAATCCTATATTTTAGCAGCGAGTATACCGCAACGGTTTTAAATCTTTATCTTTTGAGTTTTGTTTCAATGAGTTTCAATGAATCGCTAGCTTCCCCGCCGTAACCGACATTCACATCTTTAACATCTTGATTTCGAACTTCAGAAGCACCGCTGCAACTTACAAGCTTGCTAACTTTACAGTGAATACCTTGGTTATAATATAGACAAAACCAAACTATTGACCTATTTGCCCGTGGTTGGAATAAGGTTAAATATAACTCATGCGAAAGCACAGCATTATTCAACTGGACGGAAATCAAAAATAGTGAACAGATTAATTTACAAGGGCATCTAGGTCAAGGAATCTCAGTGTCTACACTTTCAATTAAGTATGAAAACATAAAGATACTAAATTCCTCAGATCATGAGTGTACAGCATTTATAGGAAACTGATGATGACGAACAGGGACACGGACCCACGTTAAAGGTCACGCTCAGAACACTCCAAGGTAGTTTAATGCATGTGGTGAGTGAATATTCAACTCGAAACTTTTTTGTGAGAAAGGGGATGGGGTGGTGGTCATTTCTTTAAGTAAAAAGTTTGCACAAAATGAGCAAAGGAAAGGCCAGGGTGCAATTAAGAAATCTGCTTAAGAAATTTGCTGCTTAGCAAAAATGAGCAGGATATACTAACCACAGAAGGTACGTGTGATTTTGGCTGGGAACCTTTTTGCTGGTAGCTGCTACTACTTACACCTGTAAGCAGATGTATGAAATTGGGCCCAGTTTAGGACTACCACTCAAAAGTGCCTCAACCAGTACCAGAGGGCTGGAGGCCCCCCCCCCCCAACTAAGAACCCTCCCCCGTGAGATCGAAAACAAAAATGCAGAAAGGAATGGTCCTATTACATTAAATAGCCACCCCCCCCCCCAATAATGTCTTGACCCTGATTGCCCCCCCCCCCACCCCCAAATGAAAATGGCTGGTTACGCCACAGGTGACAAGCATTGGAGCCTGATGTTTACAACTCCTTCACAACTTTTACCCTATCCCAGGACAAAATGGTAAATAGCAAGTTGAACGGACAGAAAGTACAACTTCTTACATGGGGCAGGATAATTCATTGATGATCTAGTTATCGTCACTATAGGCTCTAGGTGGGAAGTTACCCATCAATTGGTGATCTGTCAATCGTGATCTATTAATTGGTGATCAATGGCACAATGCCAACACACTTCTAAGTAAACTCAATTTAATTGGAGCAAATCCTTCCTCCGTGATTGGAGGGAGAAGGGACAACTCCCGACCAGGTTGCATTATCGTCTATAGGACGCTTCGTTTTCATTAAAATTATCCATCAAAGTAATGGATGTGGATAGTGATGTTTCTTGAAGTGTTCCATTACTCAACGGGTTACTTGTTGAGTGATGAGAAGTAATAGTGGAAAAGTACCCTGACAATATTTACAATGGTTATTTGTAAGAGAACTTGGGAAAAGTATTAAGGATCCTCAATTCTTTATCAGCATTTTAATAACAATAGAGGGCGCTATCCATTGTATGTAAGATAGTAACCATTTTAGGCAATCCAACAATCACACTACATGCAAGAAGGTTGGTCATTTCCCCTATGTGCATTAGCATACAAATGATGAATGTTCACGAGTGTAATGGTTAGAATATTTTCATGAGTTTAAATACGGAATGTTCCATTGACCATAGAGAAAGGACCCACACAGGCCTTTCTCTATGCAATGACTAGGCATAGCCGAGTTGAGTGGAACATTCCATCTTTCAACGATTGGAAATAATCTCCCAACTCCATTGCAAGAATGCAAAAGATTCACTACTTGTTTTATAAAACATCCGAGTGGATTTTTGTCATTTGATTGAAGGATACAACTATCCTTAAAGGCACTGTACACATTTGGTAATTACTCAAACAAAAAATTGCATAAAAAGTTACTTGGTAATGAGCAACGGAGAGCTGTTGATAATATAAAACATTGTGAGAAACGACTCCTTATAAAGTTACGTAGTTTTTGAGAAAAAAGGTATTTCGCACTCAAATAATTATTTGAATCTGAAAAAGACTTCTGGCCAGAAGCCTTTCTCAGGCATCTGAAAGCACACACATTTGTGCAACAAGGGTGTTTTTTCTTTCATTATTTTCTTGCAACTTGCGATGACCAATTGAGCCCAAACTTTCACAGGCTCATAATTTTATGCATATGTTGGGATACACCAAGTGAGAATACTGGTCTTTGGCAATTACCAAAAGTATCCATTACCTTTCTGAGAATAAACAAACTCAGTACACAAGATTGTATTCTGACATCCACTGTAGGGTTTTGTACTGCTGTGTATAATGTATTGTGTGTTCTATAGCATGCAATATTCAAGGATGGGACAAAAATGCACGGTTAATAGTACCAAAATGCACGGTTTATGACGTATGTCATGTAATGGTTTGAATAATGAATGCCACATGACAAACAATCCTCCAATCAAATGACATGGATCTACTTCTACTGTCTTCCCTCAGTTGTTTTGAAAAAGGCTTTGAAAACTCACTATTTTAGTTGAATATGCTAAACTGTGTTGTAGGTTTAGCTCAGGCTTCGGCTTGTTCCTTTTATAAAATGTTTTTAGCTTTTGTCTTATATTCTGCATTTGCTCACTTGTATATACACAATTATTATATCCACATGTACCATCTTTGACTGGTCAGGTTGGTGGTCAGGTTGGTGTAGAGGTATCTTTCCTCACCTTCCACCTCTAGGACCCCGGTTTGAATCACGTCGGGTGCACTATGTGGATTGGGTTTTCAGTCCCTACCTGACTGCGTGGGTTTTCCCTGGAATAATTCTCTGGTGTTTTCCTCCCACATCTAAAACTGAAACTTCCTTCCTTGTCTTCTCTCCTTGGGGTTCTTGGCTAGTACAGTGATTAAATTCGCTTTTCTGAGAGTCCTTAGCTTCACAACCAGAATAAAAGAAATGAAATAAAATGTCTGGTTTACTTTTGCTTAGCAGAAAATGTTTATGCACAAATTTCTGCTTAAGCAGCTCGACGAAATTGGGCCCAGCTGATTCTGACCCCCAATCCTCAGTTTGGTTCATACATTATTATGAATCAAAAAAATTCAAAATGCCTTGTAATGACTGAGATATAAACTATTCTCAAATCATTTTATTTAGTTTGATTAAAGGCATCGTACACGTTTGGTGTTTAAAGCCTATTTTTTGTTTCAAACCTATATAGTTGTAGATATACCATAAAACTAACCTGTGAAAATTTCATTTCAAAAGGTGGTAGAGTTTTTGAGATATTGCCGAAAATCTGAAGCGGTTATGTCCACGCAGGAAGAATAATCTGCATTGGAATACACACTCTGAGAAGCGTTACGCGTGATTCAGATGTTTTGGGGGATAAAAGGTTTTCCATAACCGCAGTACTTTGAAGTGAAAAGTTTCTCAAAATGCATATACTATCCAAAGCTGCTGTACTTCTTACCAAGTCATTTTTTATTGCCATTAATTATCAGAGTCATTACCAAACGTGTACGATGCCTTTAATGATACATTCTTCCTGAGTTGGGTTCAATAAATATTCTCCAAATATTGTTCAAAAGTCACTCATTCACCATCTGCCATCACTATGACCACGATCCGAAGAGTTTCTTAAATATTGAGTCTGTTTTAGCTTGTCCTATCGGTGTGTCTTCCACTCTGCTCCTGAAAGGATCAGCAGTAGGGCTTCTTTGGCAAGGGGGGTTCCTCCAGCTGGGCCAGGTGTGTGAGTTTCTTTCTTCATTTGGGTTTGTGCTTGTGACTGTGGTGGTTACGTTCCCGTCTCCGTCGGTCTCAGTTCGCCTCTGCTCCACTGTCTGTAATATTACAAACCATTCATTAATGTAAGTTTAATGATATGAGAAAGATTAATTGGCTCCTGTTTCTTTTGAGAAAATAAATAATTATCAAATCTTTGTTTCATTTCCCCAATACATTTTTTTTTATCATTTGGTAACGACTTTAAGGAAACTGTATAAGCCTTTTTAATTATAACCAACCTAAACCTCATGTAATTAAAGGTAGGGTCATAGATTGGTAAATACTCTTTTTGATAGATAAACTATTTTGAGAAAGGATTCCCTTCGAAGTAATATGATTTGGATAATTGTTCACCCCAAAACATTTGAATCTAAGAAACGATTCATACATGAATCGTTTCTCTCAGATTTCTGAGGGTTGGTGTTCGTTCGCGAATGCTGCGGCCAGAGATGTGGATGCGGTTGGTACCCGCTGTCGCCTCGCTGAACGTGGATGGATTTGACGTGCTTTTGAAAATACTGTGACAGTTTGTTGCTGTTTTCTCAGCCAGTAGACACTGTATTCAGCTGAAACTTTCACATGTGACTTTCATTGTATGTTTCTTTAAAACTTTGCCTACAAATCAGCATTACGTTGACAAAAACCAACCTATAACCCTACCTTTAACATTCTACCTGAACTATCTAACTTGAGGTTGTAACAAAATGCTCCATTATTTGCATGAAATTGGATTAGTTATGACATTTCTTTAGGTATTTTAATTTGTGATCAAGGTTACGTTTTTTGTTTTGCTTTTTGTTTTTAACAACGCATTTAAAAAAATTACAGATATTATTAATTTAAATTAATTTATTATATTCTTACAAAACTTACTTGACAGCAATAATGATTACTGTGTCATGGTTATCCTCTTGCGATTAAAGTGTCCTACGATGCTGTCACTTTTAATATGAAACCTAAATTTTGCTGGACTTTTATCTCTAATTCCCTGTTCGTCAAATACTCCACTTGAAAAAAAATGTCATGAAAGTTCTCAGCCAATGTTCCGATCTAATTTTTCTGCATCTATTATCTATAGCACCTTCATCTAATTGTAGGAGCCTTCTACTACACCAATTCTATAATTCCCTTCTTGGTAAATACTCCACATTGAAAAAAATCCTTACAGTTCTCAGCTTATGATCTGATCACATTTCTATGGACCCTCTAGCTCTTCTACAGCACCTAGATTTTTTTTTCTTTTTTTGTCTCTTCTTTGTTTACAGTAAGGAGCGAATGTGAACAAATAGCCCAACAGGCATTAACGAGGTCAAAGAACAGAATGAAAAATAGAATCAGACTGAAGGCTCTTAAAAGAAGAGCTCTGATTGGCTAATCAAATGGTTCACTGCAACTCAGAGTTGGTAGACAAGTATAAAAGTAAACAAAGATAGATGGTACTAGGAAACACTCTGCTCATTCTGTTCATTCACACAGCATTTGAAGGACTGAATATAGATATAGGAACAATCTTCTACTATTTGGGGGATAAATATCTGCTTAATTTCCCTCTCTACCTTGATTTAACAACACCACTGCAAAAGAGCCTCTATTTATGATATTTTCATTGCTATCTTATCTGGTAATGAAACCAAGGATGCCTCATAAGTGAACTTAATCACTATAGCTCACGAGCCTGAGGAAACCTCTAATTAAGGGTGCTTGCTATGTCAACCAAAATCAAGCCCTACTCTTCCACGATAAGTGTTCTGGGTTCTTTTCCTACCAATCCTGGTACATGGGATCTACGGCTTAATGTCCCATCCGATGAACAAAGCAATTATGGTAAAGCATCTTGCTCAAGGACACAAGTGTCATGACCAAGACCCGAATCCACACCCCGCCAACAACATTTCATTATTTGAAGACATAAACGACGCTAACGAAGATGATACATAAAGATATACAACTAACAGCCTCTTATTCATTTTTAAAATAACACCAATTGTAATACATGTACAATGTTATTATTATTTTAAAAGTTTTGTATTAACCTATTTCTTTATATCCATAACATGATCTGTCTTGGCTGTGCCATTTTGGGAGTTAATATCCCTGCGTGTTATATAATGTACTGTGCGTTTAAAGCGATCCGGCATTAACACGCTTACCAGGCAAAATTGCAATCGTGGCAGACAGTTGCTGCATGTGATATTGGTGAAAGGGGTCAATAGACAACTTTCACTGTAATTGGACCACAATTATTCATTGCGAATAAGAAACAAAACGAAAACTGAGCTTACCCCGTCCGGTTTCCGTACTGTCTGTATGGAGATACTCTTGGAGTATGACCTAACGGTGGGTGTCTGCCTAAAAATTGCACTCGGTGGTGATGATGAGGAGGATGGATCTCTTTGTGTTAAAAACTCATCCAACTTTTTTCCTTTTATGTGCTCATCAATATCTGTCAAGAAAATAAATTTTGTCCTTCACAAAAGATGCACCAATATTTTATCAATGCATCTCCACAGACAGCTAAGCCACAACACCCCACATCAGGTCAATAGCCCAGTTTTAAAAATAGAAATCCGGATAATTAGGGTTTCCTCTGAAGGTAATATAACAAAACACGAAATAAGCAAATGGGTACTGGCGAGAGTTGGGGAGTAACCTGCGATGGACTGGCATCCTGTCCAGGGGGAATAGGAAAATTCTCATTTGTTTAATGCCAATGAAACTGGTTATAAACACCAGCCTGATGAGCCATTGGCTTGGGACAGACTTGACTCGTTTTTTTTACTGATGACCTGATTCACATGATGTCATCTTCACAATAATCTTGGTCGCACCATTACCGGAGTCAATGTCCCCAGGTAGTGCGCATTTTAGTCGACACAGAAAGGGTATAAAAGGTAATTGGACATGGTTGCCAGTCTGACGAAGCTCCTAGCTTAGGAGTGAAACATAACTAAAATAATATCTAACATCTACATTTATTTGGATTCGAACAAACAAACCTCATAATCCATGATCTACAATTCCCTCTATGAAATCCTAACTGTACTGCTCTACCTTACCTTGATCCTCTCTGTGTGTGGATGAAGGTAATGTAGGTAGTGTCCACTGCCATTCTGGCTTTGAGGTCCACAAAGAAAACTAAAAGAAAAGGAGGAGAGTACAGGTAATTATTCATCGATATTTGTCATAGAGGCAAATTTGTTCGTTGTCCCAATGTATTGACCCAATTCACATGACGTCACCACCCACGATACATCTTGGTTGTGCCATCTTGGAATTCAGACTCCTTGTGTGTTGCTGTGCAGTATGCATCAAGCAACATGCGTGTGGAGAGACAAACACATGCAGTTTGACTCCCAAAGCGGCAGAGCATTGTCAAACTTCAGATTCATGTGATGTATGGCGTGTCATGGCCGAGTGGTCAAGCGCACTGGACTCAAGCTCTGGTGTTTCTGATCAGCAGATTGTGTGTTTGAGTCCTGGGGCCGATTTCACAACGAGATAAGATTCATCTTAGGATGAGTTGTCAGTATCACCATAGTGATTTGTATTGTGACATCACACTTTGCTTAGCAATTAAGATTGATACACAGTTAAGATCAATCTTAGCTCTTTGTGAAATCAAGCCCTGGTCTTGACACTTGTGTTCTTAAGCAAGACACCTAACCATTATTGCTTCGTCTTTCGGATGGGACTTAAAGGTATCGTACACGTTTGGTATTGACTCAAAACAAATATTAGCATAAAAACTTACTTGGTAACAAGCAACGGAGAGCTGTTGATAGTATAAAACATTGTAGGAAACCACTCCCTCTGAAGTAACGTAGTTTTTGAGAAAGAGGTAATTTCTCACTAAAATAATAAAAACTTCTTGCAAGAAGTTTTTATTCCTATTCTTTCATCATTTTCTTGCAACTTAGATGACCAATTGAGCCCAAATTTTCACAGGCTTGTTATTTTATGCATATGTTGGGATACACCAAGTGAGAACACTGGTCTTTGACAATTTCCAAACGTGTTCAGTGCCTTTAAAGCTGAAAGCCGTTGGTACCATGTGTTGTATAATGCACATAAAAGAACCCACTTACATTTATCACTAGAAAAGAGGTTTGCCCCGGTGTTTCTTATTGATAGATACGTGCGCTATATAAGACTATATTAGACTATATTATTTATATAAGTGCAAGACTGCAGAGGGTCTAAATAATACACGATGAGTATTGAGTGACTGGAAGCACAGTTGTTTCTTTTGAACCAAGTCTCAAATTTTCAAGAACGCAGATCTCAAGTTCCTTGAGTAATACAGTCACTGTAGCTCTGAATATACATCAGTGGTTAATAATACAAGTTTAAAAAAATTCAGGGCACTTCCAGGCCTGATACTTTGTTCTTGTAGTGGTAATAAGGCAATTTTTCCTTAATAATACAAGTATTTATAAAGGGAAATTTGTCCAATGGTTGCAATGCACTGAGCGCAGTACTTCCAGAGGGAAACATTGTATTGAACAGGAACTTTAGGATGAAAATAGGTATGACTTGAGTTTACTTTTGAATCGATGAACGGAGTTGCAAGTATGAATAATGAGAGGTAGCGAGTTCAAGCATCCGGGTCCAGCTACTGAGAAGGCCTTGTCACCTGCATGTTTGAATGTGCGACGTATTTTTTTAAGTAAAGGACACCTCAATGGAAATGAAGGTTATGCTGGAGTATTTCAAATGGCACCAGGGCAATGATAAGGGCCATGGACTGGAGGCAACAATTGCCTTCGCATGCCTGGAATTTCATCTTTGAGAGACATAACCTATTTATTTTACAAAGGGCACATCCATTTGAAAATCTTAAAGTCCATGAGAAACTTTTGAAGGGGCACCAAGGCCAAGACCAGGGCCCAATTTCATATAGCTGCTTAAGCACAAAAAGTAGCTCAGCACAAATACAATTATGCTTACCAGATTTAGGTTACCAGCCAAAACACCATGTTACATGTCACGTGTACCATTTATGACTGGTATCCTGTTAATTTCCTGCTTAGCAGAAATATGTTAAGCAATATTTTCTGCTTAAGCAGCTCTATGAAATTGGGCCCAGGAGCAATAGAGGCCATGGCCTCTGTGGCCTCCGTGTAATTCCAGGCCTGCCTTCGCTGCCTTCATTTAGGCACTTCGACAGCTCATTGTAAACTAACCACTGAATGATATTGAAACCCTTGGAGCAATTGTCAATTAAAAAGAATTCAGTTTGTGAATTCCATCTGCCACATCTTTCCTCTCTAACCTTACCCATGAGGGTGATCCACTGCTTGGATTTCCTTGTGGTCCGTCTTTACCAGCCTGGTCAGGTTGGGTTATTGAGGGCGTTGGGGGCTCATCACTGTCCGGATGTTTCAGCATGAGGTCTCTTGGTGATCTGTGTTTTGATGGTGGCGATGGTAGTGACGAGGATGGCGCTTCTCTTTCAGCTCCTGAAAATACTTTAAATCATCAAAAATAATCTTTAATTGATCATATATCTTTCTGGTAGTGACACCAATGAACCCTCTAAAGTGCCTTGCACTGTAAACCCATAGGGGTAAAGAGAAGATGAACATGATTGAGCAATTTTAGAAGTGGGAGGAAAACCCCAACTGGAGAAAACCCACCAATCAGACATAAACTGGAAACCAAGTTCACCTTCGAGGTTCCCGGGTTTACAGAGATTAAAAGGCAGGGATGAAACCTGTGAGCCAACCTGAATGAATGCCTCTCATTAGTCTCTTCACTCTTTCAGTGCCCAAGTTTTTTTAGGTTTTCTGTAAAATTAAAATAAAAAGTCTTTCTCATCAAACAAAGTGTATCTTGCTGAATTGTGTTGCCTTTGTACATCCCAAAGTCAAAAGTATTTCTTTACAGAGTGATAAATTGTGAAGTAAAGCGTTTACGTTTTCATAGGTCTGCCATTGTTTCAAAGTGTAATTGAGCAAACGATCGATCGACCCATGGCGGTATCGATCGTAGCTTAAAATAGAATACATTCGAAAAGCTCAGAAAATGATGCCCCCTCTTGCAAGAACCCGAATAAAACCTAGAGAAAAAGGTTGTAAATGTACGAAATTGTATAATAAGTTAGAGTGATAATATCCTCTCGTAATAACATGTATATTATGGGTAGATAAAATAGATCGTACATGTACAATTCGTACATGTACGATATTGGCACTTTTTGAATATATAAAATAGATCGTACATGTAGGACCTTGGCACTGAAAGAGTTAAGTGTGTCTTACTTATTTTTAAGAATTGAAAGTATGCATAGTGGAAGTGAGTAAAATGTAGATTTTAGTAAACCCAAGAACACTACCAGTAACAACAAAACATCAGGATGGATGCTTTGCAAATAAATAGATGCAGCTTATTCATACTTAAAAAGAAATTTTGTTTATCAATCTGGTTAAACAACTCAATGAAATTGCGCCACGCAGCTAATTCTGCCCCCCCAAAAAAAAACAAAAAAACACACACACAAAACAATAATAAATAAATAGCTAACCTGATGGTGGAAACTCGTTGCGTCCAAAGTTTTTAAACATTTCCTCAAAAAGGCCAAACATGTTTCTTGTGTCTTCCTCAAATCTGAAGAAAAAGTCTCCACCATGTGGGGGGAAACTTCCACCATGACCTCCGCCAAAGGTCATGTCATCATCAACATCATCATCATCTTGGTTTCCATGGAAATCAGATGGTGGAGATGTACTGAAGAAATCTGCACCATCAAACTCACTGAATGTGAAAGGAAATAATGAAACGATATTGTTTGCTATGTCTGAAAATTCAAGAGGAGCCAGGGAAGTGAATGTGTTCCCTTTTTAAACGTCTTCTACATTTTCGGCGGAAATGATGTAAGTAAAACATTTTCTAGGAGAGATTGTAGCTTGGTGAGAGAAAACTAGTGAGAGGAGACGAATAATTTATCCTCACACTTATTTATAGCTATGAAGTTTCCTAATTTTCTCTTGAATATTAAAGAATAAACAAATGTCTTAACTTGCGGCAACTCAGAGCTAGTTTTACCATATATTAATTCCTTTCACTTTTGGCAAAAGAAAGATGACAAATTCTAAAAATTTCGCTTTTAGTTTTATGCTTTATTCAATAAAGGTAATGTGGGAATAACACTATATGACTATGAGGACCCGGTCATGCCTGTCTTCACTGTTGGTGGCTAGCCGCTGTTATAATAAATGGACCTCGCCTTCAGCTCAGTCCATTAACAGTGGCCAGCTAACCACGAACCCAGTCATTAACACCCAGCACTTGAACAAGTTGAAGACCAGACAGGTGACAGGCATGAGCAGATGAGAGGAGTTCTTCATTCAATAGCCCTCTGCTGGTAGGACGTCAGTCAGTGCCACTGTATGCAACGGAGGAGTCCAACCTGGGCTATTCATTCAACAACTTTATAATTACTCTATTTTAAAAGATTGTTTTGTTTTACTAATTTAACTATTTTGACAAATTAATTGTAAATTTTAAATCCTAGACGTTCTTCTTGTGCGTCTGAGCAGTAATGAATGTTATGTTTTCTGAAATATTCAATGACTTTTGTTTTGTTATTTTGTTTTAATTATGTCACGAACATTTCAGACGACAATCTGTCCAATATCCGGACAGGATTACATCATCATTTACTAATCAGTAAACGTTAATGCAGTGTTTTTATATCAATGCACTTCGCATATATAACAAACAAGCTTAACTTACTCATCATCATCCATAAACGTAGAACCTCTGGGACCAAAAGAACCAAAAAATGAACGGAAAACATCATTGAAATCCATTTGTGTGTGAGTTTTCTCTGTACTCTGTACTGACCATGAACTGACCGAGTTTGTGAACGTTCTACCGAAACCAACGGCTGTTTTATTATTCTAGATAAACTTGTATAGAACAGCCGTGAAGGTATTCCACAAGCTTGCGTCATTTCTATTTTAAGCCCTGAATGTAAACAAGTCCAGAAACATCTGGAGAGAGCGCGATTTTCAGTTCGGTTTTGGCTGATGCAATTAGTTACAAAGATGACTCTCGCACGTGTTAAATCCACGTCAGATGTTTTCTTGTGAACAGCACCGTGGTCAAGTTTGATTGGATACTTAAAACTGTCACACGTGTACTTAATGCTTTTAAAAGTCGACACGCGAACAACAATTTATTCACTTGCAAAACATATTCATTCGCTAGATAAAGAAAAGAAATCTACCACTACCACAGTGCAGTGCTCGAGTTTATTTATAGAATATTGTTCCAGTGAGCTGTTAGTCAAATAATTTTACCAGTAAAGTTCTAAAGTTCGTCTATCGTGTGTGTTGATATCATTTTGAGAGCGTAGAATTGATTGATCTTCAGTGAAACTTGAGCTAAAAAGCAATTACCATGACGTCTTCACAAATCTTCAAGACTCTGCTGGTATGTTCGGTGTCAGTATGCATGGCCGCTGCTGGCAATGACGCCAACATTCAGTTCCAGCATCAACCTGGGTGAGTATTATTGTTAATATTGTACATAATGATAATCACTTTCATGGTATCCACCTGTTTTAACAGGTTCCAAAAACATCCAAACTTTTATATACCGCTTCATTGAAAATTAAAAGAATGCTTACAAGTTGTTATTTTGTAAGGTAGGCCTATATATTTTGTTAAGAAATTATTTACTGTTTCCTGGGGGTTTTTCATATTGTTAAATAATAGTTAAGTTTTATGTGGCAGAAAGTTTTCTGTTTTTTAAAGCAAAGCAAAATTTTCAATAAATGGATGTTTAAGCATCTGCATTGACAAATCTTGCCAAAAGGTCACATTTTTAAAGTAAGTTTGTGCTTTTTTTACTACCCAGTGTTTTCGGGTTTTGAATCAGGTGGGGGCTGATTGATAGAACTGTTTTCAAATTAATGTTTTGCCTTCAGCTGAAATGAATCAGAGATTCAAGTTTATTTCAATTCAATACGTCAACTTTGTATTGTCTTTTTGTACTTTTCAGATGCAATCAAGGTCAGCATCACCGACAGACAAATCACAGAAACCACGCCCTCCAAGCACCAACCAAACTCGTCCATTCACTTATGGGGGATCCATGGTTCAATGACCTCTGGAATGACCCCTTTGACTGGGGTCAACGCCCTCCATTGTTAAGTTTCTCGTCGTCTCCCTGTGGTTCAGGGTTGTCTATTGTCGGCCCATCGTCATTGGTTATAAAACGAAATGATAAATTTCCTTCTCCAAGACAAGTGGAACATCAAAGATGCCAAAAGGATGTTCCAATAGAAGAAATAAACAATGTAAGTTCTTTTAAAAAATGACACTATTGAAGAAAGAAGAAGAACAGAAGCCATACGTTACATGTTGTTCTAGATACAGAGTCTATTTGAATTTATTTACTTGTATCCAGAAGTCTTTAATTTTTCTAATTTTCTGTGTGGGAAGATTTTTCTGAAAATGAACAACATTCAGAAATAACTCTATGCAGTTCAAATTTGAGAATAAACCGTGGTCAGGTTTTTTTTTCTTTATGGACGGTGTTGACAGATTTAATTGAGTCTCTAACTCTCAGACACTTCAAATTTCAATAATAATAAATAATAATAAGACTTGTAATGCGCACATATCCACCCTGCTGGGTGTTCAAGGCGCAATATATACATTCTTATACAATCTTACTTATAATATATCAGACAAACTTGATCCCAAAGTTAGTTCAAAGTCTGGAGTTGGGAGTTCAAAACTCATTTGGGAGTACAAAAGAAATGCGTATATTCAACATTGGATTCAAACAAGAACCCATCTAGTCCACATTTAATTTTTCCTTTACAAAGTCTCTAAACTTATCAAAAAGTAATAACTTGGCTCTTTGTTTTGTGTACAGTGGGCTGCTGAAGAAGAACAGCTTCACATAAAAGAAGCAAGTCTCCGCAAGGAAAGAGAAAACTTAGAAAGACGTAAACTGGAAGCAGACAACAAAAGGAAAGAACAACCAAGAAGAGAAGCAATCCAGAATGAGCAGTACCAGAGGGCAGTTGGACAGTTAGAACAGCAAAGACTACACCAACAGCGGTTGAAGGAAAAGCAAGCTGAACATCTGAGACGTCAGATAGAAGAGCGGAGGTTGCAAGAGGAAAAGCTAAGGGAGCAGCTAAGACAAGAGGCAGAACTACAGAAACAGAGAGAGGAGCAAAGGAGACTTCAACAGCGCCAAGAGGCTGAAGAGCTCCAAAGACGGCGCAAAGAAGAGCAGAGGTGGAACGAAGAGAGGTTGAGACAGAAGCAAGAGGCATATGAGAGGAGAATGAGGCATCAGCAGGAGCAGAGACAGGCACAAGAGGAACAGCTAGCAACTGAAACAAGACAACAGAACATGCGGCATCAATCATACCAGGTAAGTTTAAATTAACCAACATTGATTGAGGGAACTTCTCAACTGCTGCAAAATCAATACATAATTTGTACCCTTAGAATCGTCCTCCAAACTTGTAAAAAACAAGTTGGAGAGATTTTGTGTATTTTTATGTTAAACATCAAATAAACCACATGGGAGACTTTGTTCAATGAAAAAACTACAATTGCAACAGTTCCTTAACTGGCTCAAAAATCTAGCTAGTGATTGACTTCTTTCATGTTATTATTTGTGTTTTATCCATTCACTTGTGTTAAGCACTGTATACTTAGTACTTTCCCAAATACTGTGAACAAAAACCCAGGCATATTAGGTACCCGAGTGGGATTTGAACCCACAACCTTTGCCATTCTAGAGCAGATGTCGTACCACTAGACCACCAAGTTTTCCCACTAGCTAGTAGCTAGAGGATAGTGGGTTCGAATCCCACTCGAGTGATATGCTTGTTGATTTTTTTCACAGAACTTTTGAAAGTACCGAGTATACAGTGATTAAAACAGGTCTGTTTATAGTAAAACACAAATAATATTTTTCATCCCAGATGCAAATTTAACATCTATTAAAATTTGTACGGTAGCTGCTGCTTCAATGTAGGATTTGAACTGCCTCTAGCTACCGGGCAGTCTCAATGGTCTAGTTGTAAGACATCTGCTCTAGAATTCCAAATGTTGTGGGTTTGAATCCCACCCGAGTGGTATGCCAGTGGATTTTGTTTTTCACAGGACTCTGGAAAATACAGAGTATACAGTGCTCAACACAGATCTGTGTATGTGTAAAATAACATAGTCTTTATCCCAATGCAAATTAAACATAGCTTCCAAGGTTGAATTGTAAACTTTGGTATGATCCCTGGCTACACGGCATGCAGTTACAGGTTGAATGGCTACTGACTGGCACCTCCAAACAAAGATATTGTCAAAATAGGGAGACTGATAACATTAGGGCTAGATGGCTCAGTTGGTAGAGTGCCGGCACATTAATCTGGAGGTGGCAGGTTCAAATCCCACTCTAGTAAATTTTTCTCTGTTCAACCCAAAATTATCCAGTAAAATTCTTTCATTTTATCGTCTCAGGGTACAAATCCACACAACAGACATCATCAACGGAACAACTTCAAGAAAACGGAGATTTCCACTTTGCAGATCCCGGGCTATCGGCCTGAGGATGTATCAGCGGTGATGACATCTGAGAACAGACTTAGAATCCAAGGAAAACATATCTGTGGCTGCCATGAGAAATGTACTGAGAGAGAATTCCAGCGAAGCGTCCCGATCCCAAGAAATATTGACCCACTGAGTCTTGAGGCGACACTCAACCAAGATGGCAAATTGATGATCAGTGGGACTCCTCATCAAAACATGGCTGGGAGAGTTACCGAGGATCTGGTTGTTGCAGTCCAGAGTGATGGGTCGTTTACTCCGAGGTCGAGAAACTTGGATTCTTCTTGTGGAGGAACCAGGACGGGTTTAAAGTTGAAGAAAATGAACAAACGGACTGGAGAAATTCTTGAGGATTTTGAAGATTATAAGGAAATGGATTACAGGACTTTTGAGGGTGAAATTGACGAGGATGGAGTCACCATGGAAGTGATGGACTTTTAGTTTTCGACTGTTTAAAATTTGTGGTGGTCATTAAATTATTTATTGCTTAATTATTCAAAAGTTTGTTAAATTATTTTTCTTGACAGTTTTGTAATTTAAATAGAAGCTGGGACTTTCTACGGTGAACTCAAATATTGAGTAAATATTTTAGGCATAAATTTTGGTATATACTTCTTGCAGGTAAAACATTGAACATCATTATCATCTGAAGGAGTATTATTTACTAAAATATTAGTACAGACCTTATTTTTGCAACCAATTTTCTTTTAAAATAAAATTAATTTAAATTTGGTGAGGCTGTAAAAAAAATTATCCTTTTTGTAAAATTAAATTCAGTATTAATATTTTTTGAACGAAAATAATGAATAAGACATTTAAATCGGACTCAAAATTACTTCTTTTAAAATAAAAACTTGATACTTTTGAAATAATGTTGCTTTTAACAACTTAAATTGGGGGGGTTTATGAGAAATCGCCAAACATCACAAGGCCGGACGGCCACTTCAAGGTGAGGGCTAGACTTAACTGATTTGGGCTGTCGACCCAAATCAACTGTCCTCAGGGGCATGTTGCCACCTACTCCTGGGGCTGAAACAGAGTTACCCCCTTCACAGTCTGTAAGGATGTAGGCATGGGTATCATCCACTATTAGCCTGCACATGAAAAAGAGCAGCTTTTGTTTAATCTTTAAGAGGCCATAGTGGCCACAAGTGGCTTGTAAGAAGACATTTAATGGCTGCAACAAGCTGCAGTGGTGAAACAGTAGTCTCACACAGCCAATTTTCAAACAGCTGAAAAGATAACAATATTTTCTGTTTACAGAATTGGGATTTGTGCATGCATTTTCACCTGCTCGGAATTAGTGATAAAACAAAAGGGAATCTGACTCCATAAATCAATTTTGAGTACCGGTAGTACCGGCCATTTTCCTACCTTCCGCCTAGGTAGTAGTGATAAGCAGGGCAGTTTTTTTCAGAACTTAGTAGTCTCCTGATTCCGAAATCTACTCCGCTGCAGTATAATAGTCTCTCGAACTCAGAAATCTACTCCGCGGCAGTAGAATAGTCTCTCGAACTCAGAAATCTACTCCGTGGCAGTAGAATAAATAGCAAGACAAGTTCTCAAAGAACAAAATCTACACAGCAAAGTAGTAGTGGTGTTACTGTAACCCGGAAAAATGGCACACATGAATAAATTAATAAAAAAATAAGATAACTGCTAAATGTTGGGGAACTCGCTTGCTAAAAATAAGAACAACCAGTATCGGATAGGGTAAAGACGCGAGGAAATGCAAAAAGTGGGACAGTGACTCAATTTGTAGGTTTCCTCAATAAAAAAATAATAAAAACACCTTTATTGAATACAAAGCGATGACCAGAAGCAAGACCAGTGATTCAATGTACAACAATAAATCGAGTGAAATCTAAACCAAGACCAACGTAACACTACTGAACTAACAGAATTTAAACCACTAAAAACAACAAAACAAAACACAGTGCCAAAGAAGGTTACAAATTAAAATCAAAATGGCTTTAAAACCGAGTCCATAGCAGTATTGACTTGAAACAGGCACATGAATTATATAAAATCGAAGAAATAGGTGATGGGGTGGGAGAACACATAAATGTGGAGTGTTCCCCTTGCGCTGCCAGGCTGCTATCTGAAGTAAATTACAGGGGTGACTAACCACTACAAGGATTAAGGATTAAGCAAGAGGGTTGTTTATAACAGAACATTCCTAGAAATTAACTTGTACAGGGTGCTAGAAGAGATTAAATTGGAAACATAAACAGTGGAAGGGTAACTGGTCTCCTACTGAACAAAGGTTTTCCTACACCTGTCACACTCGCCACTACTTAAACCCATTGTTGTCCTCAACAATGTTTAAAATACAAAAATGAAAACTACAATGAATTTACAGCAAAAAACTTAACAAGAAATCAGGAGAAAGTAAACAAGTACAAAAATCATAAGGATTATCCAGCCATGTCACACTCACCGCAGCTAAAATCATTGTTGTCCTCAACAATGTTTAAAATACAAAAATGAAAACTACAATGAATTTACAGCAAAAAAATTAACAAGAAATCAACTATACAAAAATCAAGGCCAAAAATAAATTTGTCGGGCAATACGCATAATCTCCAGAAACCCCATAACATTATGTGAAATTTGCAGGTTGTGCAAAGTTTGCCACCTCAAAGACTTTGGCAAGACTTCCAGGTAATGAGTGTTATCTCCACTGTCGGGTTGCTTATAGCAAAGCACTCCATTCTTCACCATCAGGCTGTCCCATACATGCACCAGCCTCTTAATTGCACCTGGCTCCCTTTTCAGCTGATGAGGGCTTGGCTTCCTTCCACGAGAAGATTTCCATTCCACGACTCTGGAGATAACCGTATCTTTAAGTTGGGCTGATTTCACATCAGGGGAAGGAGTTGGCAGGATTGCGTCCTCCGCTGCTGGGGTTGAATCTACCTGCTGAAACGACGACGGACTATAATAAACTGTTGTTGGTGTGGACTTGCCATCAAACATTCGCCATTGCCTCTGGCAACTTCGGGATACTTTACTGCACCAAGCAGAACTACTCCTCTGGCGCTGATGGCCGTCCATCTGCATCTGCAGTCTCTGCAACAGTTCTCCTTGTCGTTGCTGCTGAGCAACGATCTCTCCAAGAAGATCCTTTACCGTCTCGAGCAGGTTCTTTTCCTGAGCAGGCTCCTCCATCAACGGAACTGAGGGCCTTTCTGCTGGTTGTGGGTCAAAACCACACATCTGAAGGGTGGTCAATAATGGCTTAACCACTGGTTGAAGAATTTCATCGAAACAACCAAATCCAGGGGGAGGAGAGATGAATGGTGTCCCGTCGGGCAAAATTGTGGAACTCGGCCCCACAACCATAATGAAATAAAATGCTTCCAAAACTCTGGCACTGTGTTCGTAACCCTAAAACTAATGACCGTCCCTACTTTTCACAAAACCTGGCTAAGTTCTAAAGGAACATAAACCCTACCCGGATCTTCCACCAAAAAAAATGTAACCCGGAAAAATGGCACACTTGAATAAATTAATAAAAAAATAAGATAACTGCTAAATGTTGGGGAACTCGCTTGCTAAAAATAAGAACAACCAGTATCGGATAGGGTAAAGACGCGAGGAAATGCAAAAAGTGGGACAGTGACTCAATTTGTAGGTTTCCTCAATAAAAAAATAATAAAAACACCTTTATTGAATACAAAGCGATGACCAGAAGCAAGACCAGTGATTCAATGTACAACAATAAATCGAGTGAAATCTAAACCAAGACCAACGTAACACTACTGAACTAACAGAATTTAAACCACTAAAAACAACAAAACAAAACACAGTGCCAAAGAAGGTTACAAATTAAAATCAAAATGGCTTTAAAACCGAGTCCATAGCAGTATTGACTTGAAACAGGCACATGAATTATATAAAATCGAAGAAATAGGTGATGGGGTGGGAGAACACATAAATGTGGAGTGTTCCCCTTGCGCTGCCAGGCTGCTATCTGAAGTAAATTACAGGGGTGACTAACCACTACAAGGATTAAGGATTAAGCAAGAGGGTTGTTTATAACAGAACATTCCTAGAAATTAACTTGTACAGGGTGCTAGAAGAGATTAAATTGGAAACATAAACAGTGGAAGGGTAACTGGTCTCCTACTGAACAAAGGTTTTCCTACACCTGTCACATTACCGCAAACCGAATATACATAGAAAAATTAGCTAGAGTGGGATTAGAACCTGCGACTTCTGGATTTACACGCCGCTGTTCTACCAACTGAGCTATCTAGCCCAATGTTGGTAGTCTCCCTACAATTATTTATCAGCCATATGGCGATGATCGTGCACAAAAGAGTGGTCTTTTACAAGGTGTGTACAACATTGGTAATTGCCAAAGACCTGTATCCAAACTCGATGTGACCCAACATATACTTAAAATAACAAACCTGTGAAAGTTTAAGCTAAATCGGTCTTCGGAGTCATGAGAAAACAGTAAAAAAAAAAACTTATGTGTTTTTACTTTTTTTCAAACATCGAAATTTATCCTGCAGGATAAATACTATTACCGGGTATTTTACTCATTTCGTTAAAACTATGGCATTTCAAGCAAAACTGTTTCAAGGGAAGTTTTCTACCATGACCATCTTTATACCATGTAAGTTATGTGCAAATCTGTGAGCATTTATATTTTCATTCTTACCAATGTTGTACCCGCCCTTTAATGAGTTAAAAAAATTGTCAAAGAGTAGATTTTTATAATTCTTTTTTATCTTTGATGGCAGGTTCATTTTTTTGATTACGATATAGTTGGAAATGAACTGGAAGGGAGTATGGACGGGAAAATTTCTTCACCGAAACAGAAGTGATTTTTAAAAGATGTTTGATTTTCTTCCCTGTAATTGTTTAAAAACTTCTCGGGAAAATTTTCTATTTATTTTAAATATCAATATATTTATTTAAATTTTCATCTACACAAACCATGTCAGTATTCTAGTTTTACTTTTACCTATTTGTACAAAAAATGAGCTAGTGCTTTTTAAACAATTTTGAAGTCAATTTTCTACTTTATAGATTAATTGTTTTTTGTACTTTCAAACCCAAAACTTGCTAAAGTAAATAAATTTCGAAAACATATTCAAATTACATCAACAGTCATGTAATAATGAAAATTTTGAATCTTGTGTCCAAAAAGCAGTTGCAGAAGATTTTTGAGTCAAGCAGCATTTTTAGATGTTTTTTGGGGGATGATTTTGTAAACCAAAGTAAGCTTTCAGATAGAAATTGTTATATTTTTCTGATGATCACGGTAACTATAAATGTGTTTTAAAGGAAAGCTACTTTGAAGAGACATTGCCAATTTTACATTTTACAGTAAAAAAAGATATACATGTACATAAGTAGCTTTTTCTCTAGAGGTTGAGTGAAAACAATTTGTCAATAAATGATGGTAATACGTACAAAAAATACACAAAAAGTTTGTTGTCAAGACCCAACAATGTCCGATTTAAAAGGTCCAATTAGCAGTAGTTTTGAATGCGTGAGGGCATGTGTTAACCAATTTATTTGATGCAAAACAAGTACAACTGTATTTTCAATGTTGTTATCATTATTATTCATTATTATTTATTTTGCCACTGATACAAGAAAACAACACACAGGCATGACAGGCAGTCAAAATAAAATAAAGTGTGATGCAAGGAAATTCGCAGTTGAAAGCCCCCTCATGCGGTCAAAAATACGGTCCATTGATTATTATTCATCATACTGCAGCAGCCATCATTGGTAGGTTTCCTGTATTCCAGAATGACCACAGCACTGGTAATCCTTACAGGCACCAGGCTATTCCCATAGAAACCTCAGGTATACCATGCCCTAGGGCATAGGGTACCCTCCCCTCCCCCCCCCCCCAATGTTCCCACACTTTAACACACTATTTTCCTCTTGTACAGAAGTACCCCCCTAAAATCCTCTAAAGAATTTCCTAGATTCCAAGCACACAATGAAGACACAATAGAGGGGGGGGTCGTACCACCATGCCCCATATCGAACACCAAATGTGGACTGGGCCTCAGAATCCATACTTCATCTGGGTTTGTTGTCTCGTTTGCCGATTGTTCGCCCATTGATTCTTCAGCCCCAATTCTCTTTCCTTTGCCTGAAAAAAAAACAGATCAAGTTTGAGAAAATCCATTTAGATGGAAGTGACATTTGGATCAAGTCTACTCTGATCTATTTCAGGAAAAAATTATGATCAAGACACCAGTGACCACCCTTATTTCCAGAACAACTATACAACAGCTTCGGTTTTGGCTTTGTCCTCTATTTTGGAGCAGTGTGCATTTTGCAAAGTGCTTCAACATCAAACGGAGCCGGAGCCAGAGCCAGAGCCAAGGTTTAAAAAAAGCCCTAGTGTTTACCACAAACAAGGCATGACATTCCTTCTATTTCAATCTGATTTCCAGTTTTGTTTGCTCTCGGAAAATCAGTAAGATTATTATCAAAAGCCTGAAAAATTTCTAGTATTAACCATAATGTAGGTCAGCCCTTGTACTCAACAAAATTGTCCCATTTTTTTCAACAGTCAAATATCATGCCTGCCACAAACCATATATGTTAATTGTTTTCTAATCAGGCATGATATTTGGTCCTTGGAAAATGTTATTGAGTACACCGGCTGACCTACATGTACAAATGGTATAGGCTTTTATAGACTTTTCAGGTTACTTAAAGGCACTGAACACGTTTGGAAATTGTCAAAGACCAGTGTTCTCACTTAGTGGTTTCCCAACATATGCATAAAATAACAAGCCTGTGAAAATTTGGGCTCAATTGGTCATCGAAGTTGCAAGAAAATGATGAAAGAAAAAACACCCTTGTTGTACAAATTTGTGTGCTTTCAGATAGGAATAAAAACTTCTTGCAAAAAGTTTTTATTATTTTAGTGAGAAATTACCTCTTTCTCAAAAACTACGTTACTTCAGAGGGAGTCGTTTCCTACAATGTTTTATACTATCAACAGCTCTCTGTTGCTCGTTACCAAGTCAGTTTTTATGCTGATATATATTTTGAGTAATTACCAAACGTGTACAGTGCCTTTAAAGAGCAAGGGAAATGTGAAATTCAATTTTGTGATGTACTCATTTTCCAAAAGATAGAGTCCTCACATGAGCTGGGAATAAATTACAAGTCTCTAACCTCACATTAAAATGGTGTAAATCGCAATTGTATTTGATCCAGGGCAAAATTTGTCAACATCCAAAACATCCGCAGACATCATTCTGAGAAAAAAAATGGGTCTGTATATTTTTTGTACGGGGATGGTTTGGTTCATTCCTGACTTTCAATGACATTCAATCATAATGGCCTTGAAATTGACATTTTGACTGATAAAATATTCCTCCTTGGAATGTAAAAAACCATGTTGTTGAAATCCAATGACGTCATGTTTCAAATTTCGCTGTGAAAAAGTCAGGAATGAACCAAAACATCCCAATGTACCAGTGACTGCAATGTACAGACCCATTTTTTCTCGGAATGATGTCATCGGATGTTTTGGATGTTGACAAATTTTGCCCTCGGGAAGGGTATCGAATGCAACGGCAATTTACACCATTTTAACATGAGGTTAGAGACTTTTTATTTTCCCCACTCACATGAGGGCTCTATCTATTGGAAAATGAGTACATCACAAAATTTAATTTGACATTTCCCTTCCTCTTTAATAACAATTTTGCTTATTTTTCTGGAGGGCAAGAAAATCGGAAATCAGTTTAAGTCAGAAAGAATATAATGTCTGCCAATGTGAAGTTTTAAATCCCTACACTATCGTACACACCACACACAGCATTACATCTTACTCATCATTCCCACTTTCTGACGGACACTAAAAGTTAATCAAATCTGACCATCTAAAGTTGGAAACTGGTGATGCTAAGTACAAGAAACTCAGTGTTACTCATCCATTAGTGTGTCATCCTACCTGATGGGCTAAGAAGGTGATTTGATGCTTCCTCTTTTGCTGGCCAGATGGCAGCTGTTCCTTTTTCTGCAACAAAAAAGAGAAAATAGAAACCGATGAGGAGTCCATTTGATTTTCGATGGAGGAAATATTCGTTAGGAGTGACACAACATGACCCCCGCCATCCTCCCCTTACTTGGCTGCATGAACAGTGGCGTAACCAGGGCAGGGGTGCTGGAGGCTCAAAACCCTTGACCCCCTCTTGCCCCCACACCAAATGAGATCAAAAAATTGCACAAGTGAATGGTTGCCCCCCCCCCCAAAATGAAAATGTCTGCTCACCAGTGTTGTAGTTGAGACCCAACAGTTCGAGACCGAGACCAAGACCTGAAGGTTCGAGGGGGAGACCGAGACCAGTCTCAAGACCTACAACACTGCTGCTTATGCCACTGTGTATGAACCAACTGGCCAACCAGATCAAAGCTCATTGGCACACAGTTTGGTACCTTTTCACAGCAAGACAATCTTCTTTCCTTATTTCCTTTTTTCTTTACATGCAGGGAGCCAGACATTACATGCTGCAGTATTGATACTAGTCTTTAGTCTTTAATTCAAGACGTTAACCTGCAGCATGACACTATATATCATATGGATAGTCTTTGATTCAAGACGTCAACATTATTTTGAAAGCACTATTTCTCCTACCAGTTTAGCCCTGTATTCCTTTTCCTCGGTCAAGCTCTTGGTCATCCAGTCGAGGCGGTTATTTGGACCGATCTGTTCATCAGCGGCAATCTCAATCATGTTGATGGTTTCCTTGCCAATGTTCCGTTTCCCCATAAGTCTCCGGAACTACAGGCAAAAGAATATACAAGTCACTTGTGACCATTTTCCAGTTTATTTTCTTCCTTTGAAAAACGAAATACGCATTTTTTTAATTCAAGATGCTCATTGCATTTTTGTGTGAATTCTCTTAATGAGTATGATAGTCATTATTATTGTTTTATTGTGTAATATTATTATCATTAATAGACTATAACAAATCTGAATGATGGGGTAGTGGGTTCGAATCTAACCTCGTTTCTAGGGGTGATCAATCTCGCCATGCCATTTTTTCCCAGCTTGAGCTGCTCGCTCATAACCAAGGAATTGGTTAATTAAAATGTGCCAGTATATGGCACATTTTAATTAGGCCTGAGGCCGATCCATTCTAGGCGTGCGCTCAAGAATGGTAGCCTGCAAAAGAGGCATCAATCTAATCTAATCTAATCCTCCAAAGCGCCATACAATCGCTTGAAAGTTTTAAATCATTGTTTGGTGTTGGAACTCAATTAGTCAACAATCTCGAATTATTTCATTTTTTTACATCAAGCTTAGAAGAGATTAGCAGGATGAATTAAACAGGCCTCTGAAAAACGTTGAATTGTGAAAGTTCAGAGAATTGAAATGACCTTAAAGACCTTTATCATGGGGCATCCATCTTGTATTTCTCCCATTTCAATCAGTGTAACCAAAGTGAGGCTGAAAGGGCAAACAGTCTGGTGCATTTTTGGTCGAGATTTGAATCAGTATGTATTATTAGTTTTGTGCACAGGGGACTTGACAGAGATGGTGTCATGATAAAGTTCTATTGGTAAACATTGCAGTAACACTGTGTGGTATAAAGGTACCTCTTTGTCTGCTTCTAAATTGGAGGAGGCTCCAGACTGGCTTGGTCCAGCACCCTGACCCTCTCCGCTATTTTCACCCTGCGGATCTGCATAGACTGGTGGGTCTTGTTCCTGATAGGGTTGATTATACTCGGTGTACTGATAACCCTGGGGTGCTGCATAAGCCTGCTGCTCATCAGCAGACTGACTAGCATGGTAACCGTACTGAACATTTGATTTTGAAAAATCAAGTGGCGTGTCTTGGCTATACGGCGGGTTTGATGACGGCTTAAAAGACAGCGGTGAGTCTTGCGAACTTGATGGTCTGAAGCTGAGTGGAGCATCATTCTCAGGTTGTGGTAGTCTTCCTGATTGAGGATCAAGTTCATTGTTTGATATTTTTGTTTGACCCAGCGATGAATCGGGTACTTTATTCACTGTACTAAGTCCTGGGCCTGTATTTGACGGAGCCAAATCAACAGCCGTTTTCACAGATGAAGTTGAGGCCACCTTGGAGGACCCTCCAAAAGAAAAGAAAGACATCTTACTCCCATCCTCTCCTTCCTCCTCCTCATCATCACTGCCGTAACTGGTTGCTAACAACCCGCCGGTAGTTTTCGACTTGGTATTGAGAGAAGCTGGTATAGGTTTTGAGACGGATTTGGGAACCGGTTTCTTTGGAGCAGGCTTCTTAGTCAGTGTGTACGGGATGAGGGTTCGGTTGGTTTCTTTGATGGAGGCGATCCGTGGTTTAGGAAGCATGGCAAAAAGCCCTGAGAGACTCTGTAGATTAGAAAAGAAAACGTCATGAACATACATAGGATTTGAGGCATTGCATGGTGAGGTATCAATATATATTTGGTTTGCGGTAACACCATGTGTATATCTACTTGCTAGGTAGATTTTGTTCTTTGAGAACTTGTCTTGCTTTTTATTCTACTGCCGCAGAGTAGAATATTCGGAATTCGGGAGACTTCTCAGTTCTGAAAAGAACTGTCCTGCTTATTAACTACTACCTGGGCGGGAGCTAGGAAATCGGGCGGGACTACTACTTTCGCTATGTGGATCGGGGGGACTTCTTGTTAATGTTCTCGTTAATGTTGGGGCACTTTTACTTTTTTGAAAAAGAAACAAAAACCTAACTGTTTCTCTCCCAAACTAGTCTGAACTAAAAAGACAATATACCTCAAGTAATGAGTAGGATAGCTGATGGTGTTACCGCATAAATTTATACCAGATATACATGTGGTCCTTGAAGTAGTAAAATCAGGTCTGTCCAGAGCCAATATGGCTCATCAGGCCAGTGTTTATATCCAGTTTCATTTGCACTAAAAGGCCAAGAATATTTCTATTCCCCCTGGACGGGATGCCACTCCATCCCAGGTTACTCCCCAGCTCTCACCAGTAACCATTTGTACTCCTGGGTGGAGAAAAAGCAACTATGATAAAGTGCCTTGCTCAAGGATACAAATAATTATCACAACTGACCAGGCCAGGATTCGAACCCACATTCTGTAAATTAAAGAACTTGAGTCCAGTACCCCAGACTGCCCGGCAGTTACATGTCCATATAGACAACTGAATATTCCTCTTGAAAATGAAGTACCTCAAGAAGTAAAACATTGAGATTTATAAGAGTTGACAAAAGGTCCATGGTTGGGTGTGAATCATACTCAATATAATGCAGCAGTATTGTTGTAAATGTGTCAGGGCTCGAATTCGGAGGGAAAATCCACAAGACTGCAGGGCTTGTAGCTCAGAATGTTTACTGGACCAGAAATTTTCTTACAAGACCAGAAAGAAAATGAGAAAAAAACTTCCTGACATCTGGACACTGTTGCATTCAACATATTTAACTTTTTTTTATTTGAACAAGCACTAAGGCATGTTTGGGAGGTTTTATCTCATTTTGTCTTTATTGGTATTAAATATACTTCATTACTCAACAGAACTGAAAGACATTAAAGGCATCGTACACGTTTGGTAATGTCTCTGATAATTAATACCAATAAAAACTTACTTGGTAAGAAATACAGCAGCTTTGGATAGTATAATTCATTTTTAGAAACTTTTCACTTTGAAGTACTGCGAAAAATATATTACTTTTTATCCCCCAAAACATTTGAATTTGAGAACGATTCTCAGAGTGTGTATTCCAATGCATATTATTCTTCCTGCGTGGACATAACCGCTCCAGATTTTCGGCAATATCTCAAAAATGCTACCACCTTTTGAAATGAAATTTTCACAGGTTAGTTTTATGGTATATATCTACAACTATATAGGTTTGAAACAAACAGTAGGTTCCAATTACCAATCGTATACGATGCCTTTAAAGGGACTCAAAGTCAACATTTGAACATAGTTGTTTTAATATTATTATTACACAGTGAAGTATGGTTGCTTAATTGAAAAACACAAGACCGCTGGACTTATCTAGTTTACTGGCCGGACACTAAAATCACTGGCCTCAGGGCATGCAGTCCAGTGTAAAATTTGAGCCCTGTGTATGTGTGTACATGTATGGACAGGGCAGGCCTGGATTTTCATCACTGTACGGGCAAGGCCATTTTCATTATTGCAAAGGGCTCTTCCTCTTAAAAATCTTCAAGTCTATGGGAAACCTTTGAAGGAGGCACCAAGGCCAAGACCTGGGGCAACAGATCCTGCGTGCAATTTAAGGTCTGTGGGAGATCGTCTGTAGGCATTTCCTCAAACTCCATCTTTCCCTTCAAGTTCATGGCCGAAATGTTCCAACCCCCACCAAAAACAAATAATGATCAATCAACAAATTTATGATGTTATTTTCCATTTAATTTATCAAGAGCAGTGAATTGTCACATTACATACTTGTGTACATCTATTTTATAATGATACGAGATAAATAGTTATTCCAACAATAAAGATATCTAGAATCAATAAGGAAAATCATAAATTCTGTCTGAAGAAATCGTAAAATGTGCATTATTTTGGAAAAGTTTAAATAGGTATTTCAAGGAACGATTCAGTTTATAACGTGCTTTTTATGGAAAATAAAATTTCATACACATGATGAGGTTATAAATAAACCATCAACCGGTTTGACAGGAATCCTAGGCCAAGAATTTCAATCAAGTGATTTGGTGAGTTGGTGATTATATCATAGCCATAGACTTTTCAGTTCAGAATTTGTTCTTCACAATTTAAAAAAATGATTCTGAAATTGTACAAATGTACATAGTTTTTCAAGAATAGATAATACAATACAATAAATAAATTTATAGAGCGCTCTTGACCTACTCATTAAAGATGGTTACACAGTGCTGAATAGAATCTGGAAAATGTGCTTACTGTAGAAGAAAAAAAAATGTGTAAGCAAAAGTGGATTTTTTTCATAAACGATCAAGAAAATTTGACAGTGCATCTGCTTACAAAAATGCTGGCAAGATAGCATACCTTTTGCTTTGCTTACGGTAGCAGTGCTTATGAAAGAAATATTCTGCTAATGGCCGCTCCGTAAGCAGTAAATATCTGCTTACAGGCCTTATGAAATCGGGCTTATTCAAGACTATTGAACTTCATCGATTGTTTATCGGTTGTGTATACTGTTCACAGAACTAACAACAGTATGTACATTTGTAATGTGTAACATACATTCACCACATGATATGATACTGCAGGCTGGTATATTTTGTTTCTATCATTCAAACCCATAGTGGATGAAATTAAATGGTCAGACAGTAGGAGGATTCATAAGAAGCGAGTGATTGTAAAACCTCTTTCCTCTTCTTTTTGAAGCACTTCAGTAGTAGAAATAACGTTTTCAACTGTTGATCAGGCCCCAAAGTTCAAGCAAACTGTTTTGCCCAAGCCAGGCCTGGAATAACACAGCGCCCACAAAGACGATGGCCTCAGTGCCCCTTCAAAAGTTTCCCGCAGACTTTAAGATTTTCCAATGAAGTGCACTTTGCCAAATGAAAAAGGCCTTGCCCTTTCAAAGATGACATTTCAGGCCTGCCAAGTTTGATTAACTGTCCAACAATAGACCTTCATCACACTGCAGCCATCTTTGTCAGAATCCCTGTATTCACAATGACACTCACAAAAAAATTTCAATTTATAAAAAGGGACCAGACTATAGATTCCCTTCCAGCCTCAGTTTGGTTCCAGTGGTTTGAATGGAAGAAAAAACAAGATGGCTGTACCATACCATGATAAAAGTCTCTAGACCTTGCAAGTCTGGCTCAAATTTAAACATTTTTGGGAGCCTTGGGTGTACATTACTTTCACTTATGAAGAAAACAAAAACGTACACTTTAACTTTCAAACGCAAGCGAGAATTCATAGTCTGTAGTCCAGTGCCTGATTTCATAGAGTTGCTTAAGCAGAAAATATTGCTTAACAACTTTCTGCTAAGCAATAATAGCAGGATACTAGTCACAATTGTTACATGTAACAAGGTATTTTGGGTGGTAACCTCATTCTGGTAAGCATAATTTGTTGTGCATACATGTAGCTACTCTTAGTGTTGGTGCAAGACGTTCTTGTTGAGTTAGTAAAACCATAAAGCCATTAGGGCCTACATACACTCAATGCTACTACACACGTTGCGACTTTTCCACAGTTAGAGGGCGTTCTCTAGATCCGCGAAACCGTCAGCGAGAACGTGGTGTGTGGGTGAGATCTGGAAGTTTTCCCAACAGCGCCCGCTATTGTTCAATGTGTGCGGTGCAGAGCGGGGAATCGCGATAGTTGAGTGATAATGAACAACAACGTCTTGCACCAAGACTTAGCTACTCTATGAAATTGGACCCAGGTTGTGTTTATACATGTACATTTAGTTGACTTTCTCACATACACATTATAGACCCCTTGCACTGACGTCACATGCAGCTACAGTCTACCCATGGTCTGCAATTTTGGGATTCAAATCGCACTTAAAGGGAGGGTACACCTTTGGTATTTACTCAAAAAATTAATGACTATAAAATACTACTTGATAAGAAGCACTGCAGCTGTTGATAATGTATAACATTTTGAGAAACAATTCCCTTCAAAAGAATGTGGTTTTAGAGAAAGGGATTCAAAGACATTTCAATCTGAGAAACGATTCTGCATAAAACATTTCTCAGATTGTGTATTCCAATTACAAATTATTCTTCCTGCATGGACATTACTGCAAAAGATTTTCGGCAAAATCTCTAAAACAATACCACCTTTTGAAATGAAATTTTCACAGGTTACTTTTATTGTATATATTTATATTTATATAGGATTAAATCAATCGAACGCGGGTTCCAAAAACCCAAGGTTTACTTTGGTGCACATCTCACCATACGCGTGCAGGCCTGGAATTTCATATTTTAGAGTGCAAAGCCATTTTTATTTTGCAAAGGGCTTTTCCATTGGAAAATCTTAAAGTCTATGGGAAACTTTTGAAGGGGCACCAAGGCCAAGACCAGGGAAACAGAGGCCACGACCTCCATGTAATTCAAGGCCTGGAGTGTTGCCTAAAATGCACACCACACATTTACACAGGGGAAATCTGACTGCCAAGATGTAGTAATCAAGATTTATCAAAGGGTAATGACATCAGGTGAACTGGGTCAATATTAGCCGAGATAAAATTTCACTAACCTTAAAAATACACAAAAACACAAATACCCTACGTTCAGATACATGTACATGGATAATACAACTTCGTGATACAATTTGGACTTCACATACATGAGTTGTTAAACAGAATCTTGAGTACATATTTAAAGGTAGGGTCATACTTTGGTAATGACCCTGAAAAGAAATTGTGCAATTTTTATCAAGAAGCCTACTACAATTTATAAAGAAGGTACATAATAGCAGTTAAAGGTGTTGTACACTTTTGGTAACAGCTCAAAATTAGTGGCCACATTTTATGTGATTCAACATATGCATGAACAAACAAACCTGTGAAAGTTTGAGCTCAATTGGTCATCGAGATCACAAGAAAATAACGAAAAGAGACCTTATGTGTTTTCTGTTTTTTCAAAATATCGTGCGTGATAAAAACTATTGTTTTACTCATTTCTCAGAAACGATAGCATTTTAGGCAGAAATATTTTAAGGAACCGTTTCAACAATTACTTACTTTAAATCATGTAAGTTGTGTGTGAATCTGTGAACATTGTGTTTTTCGATCTTCCCAATAGTGTACAGGGCCTTTAAGCATTCTGCAAAATTGTCTCATCTGAAGTGCCCCTGTTGATTAGTAATCAATAAAAGTATGTCGAAAAAAAGGAAACTCAAAAGGTCGCCTGTAGGTGATTTTTTAAAATTTGCTTGGTGTCTGGAATGAATGCTGCCCTCAATATGGTCAGAGATGCGGTTGGTACCCCCTAAATGTAAATGTTATCAATGTTCTTGATGAAAATACGGTGACACTTTTTTGCTGTTTTCTCAACAAGTAGACACTTCATTCAGCTGAAACTTCAACAGGTCACTTTTCTGTATCTTTCTTGATAATTGTACCTTTACATCAGCACAACGTTGACAAAAACCAAACGATGACCCTACTTTAACGACCTACATGTATTGTAAGTTGAAACCACCTTAATCATTTATAAGTATACCTCTAGCACAATTTCCACTGCCATACTATTCTGGTAATATTGCAAAAATCAAGAATAAATTTTTTAAAAATGTAACCTGGGCCCATTTTTATAAAGCTGTTTAGCAGAAAAAACTGCTTTACAAATTTCTTTGCTGAGCAAAAAAATAAGTGGGGCACCAGTCGCAACAATGTAAACTTCATGGAATGTTAGCTGGTGACCTATTTTTGCTAAGCAGTATTTGTTGTGCTTACAGGCTTTATGAAGTTGGGCCCTGGTTTAAAAAAAAAATCAAAATCGGATTATTTTTCCTTGAATTTCCTTTACTCCTTATTCGAGTTACATTGATTTGTGATTGAAGAAAATGGCCGGTGAACTATGATTTGAACCAGGATGTGTAACCAGTGAACACACTGAAAATTTAACTTCCAAGCACAATATCTAGTTTGAATACGTGAGATTCGCAATACAGCGCGCCCTCTGTAGTTTGCGCAGGAGAGGATGTTTTTAAGTGTATCATGGGAAAAGGTTGACAACTTTTTGGGTACTAACCCTGCGCCCACCGTACAACCCCAATTGTTTAAGGTCGTCTATAGCTCAGGGTTTTTCCTTGGGGTTTTTCAAAACTGTAGGGCATTCTTCTTCTTTTGTTTTGCATATCGGCAGAAAAAATGTGCGCGTATCGGCACACAAATCACATGTATCGGCCCGTTACGCTAGCTTGTGCATGGGGAGAACCCTGTTGCTAGCAAAGCAGCATGGTCATATTTTTTTACGGCAGAAGATGGTAATTTTGGTGAGGCTGGTGAATGATTTCCACTTTCGTGTCAGCCGTTTCAAGTTCAATGCCTTGCTGAGTTGCAAGCATGATTGTTTTTAGTTGAAGTTTTGGAAAAAATTGCCTCTCCGGGGGCAAACTGTAGAGGAAGAACTGTATTATGAATCGCCGTTCTAATAAAAGATCGGATCTCGGATGCCCCTCTCATTTTAAAACTACTGACCATGCACTGTACATTAAACAACTCTGCTTTCTATTTCATAATACTTCAGAGAAGAGAATAAATAATTTGTAAAAATTTCCTACAGCGGTACTCCTCAAGGCGGTAAAAACAAATTTTCTAAACCAGATTACATTTACAGAGCTGCCAACATTTGCATCTTACAATCAGGGAGATTTTGTACAACAATCAGGGAGATATTTAGAATTACATTAAACATAATAGGGAATTTTTTTCCATAATCAGATTTTCAAATTTGTTCATGGGAACATGGAAAGAATGGTTTATTTTCAGGGAACTTTTTGCAGAATCAGGGAGAGAGTTGGCAGCTCTGTAACTAAGCGGCACTTGGCATCAATCACTGCTCATAAACTGGTGCCCATAAAATGAACCGCCCTCTTCAAGGCATTGCTCTGTTTTAATCAGTGTGTCATCACTATCAGAAATGCACTCTGGAGACACCGATAGGGTTTCAATCATCTCAGGAATGACTGTCAACCTGTCGATAGCCTTCATACAGATGGACCACAAATGTTTCTGCTCCATAACGGGGGCAGGGCAGATTTTGAACGTTGCTTCTCTCAACGCATCCATCCGTAAAGGGTCGAGGAGCCGCTTCCCTTGCCCACCACCGAAGCATGAGGCTCCTATGCGCTCTCTTTGTGTGAACAAGATATCAGCGAGTTGACATGCTACAGCCAACCTGCTTTTCGCCAGGTAGCAGAACTGGGCAAGATAAGAATCTTTGAGTTGTACTATGATAGCTTTACCACGAGAATCTCTGTGTGTAACAAATAGGATGGACTTTAACCTTGCGGGAAGGTTGTCATAGTCAATTGTGTCAGGAGTGGGATCCATCTCCACCATTGGAGCTACAATGTTAAGTCTGTCTCGCCTGCCTTTAGTCCCGAAGGGAAGCCATTTCCCCTGTCGCGGCATCTTCCCTTTGTTCTTGCGGATACGTACGATATGCCTTGAGGCAGCATCTATGGACTTAACGCAGTCATGCCAAAGATTTTTTTTCTGATCGTCGGCGGCAGGACACAATTTGAAAACAGCATCTGTCAGGGCCTGCATGCGGATGGGATCCAAAGCGGCTGGTTTCCTCCAGCCACTGCAGTTACAGAAACACCTCTCATCGTCCGTAAACAGGACATCTGCAAGTCTGCGGGCAATCGAACCCCTGTCTTTCACATAAGGAGTGAGCGAAATCAGTATGTCTTGCTTCACCTCGAGGCGAGTGACACTGCCACTTTCGTTCTTCTCAAGAACATTCAGTACGTTCTGAATTTTTGGAGGAAGGCTTTCAAAGACAGCAGCAGAGTAGATGACAGGCTGCAGTTGAGATTGGTCAAATAGTTCAGAATCTTCCCCCGTATGTGCTGTTGCCTGATTGCTGGAGTCTTTACTGTTTTTCAAATTGTGCATGGCGAGCTGCTCCATCTCAGCTCTTACTTTTGAGCCACCTTTGTACCGCATCAGAGTTTGATAGTCGTATTTGTCACTTGCAGAGGGCTGAGTTGAGGTCCCTGATGTTGGTGATTCGCCCAATGGGCGTGGGTAGACAACTTTGGGTTTGGGCATTGCCGGAGGGCTTGAATGCTCATGAGGTGTCTCCAGGAATGGACTCTGAAAATGTCGATTAAGCTGTGCAAGAGTTTGCGATGGAAACCTACTGGGTGATTGTATATCCGGGGTAGTGCCGTGCACCGACTCCTGAGATGAATATGCTAAAGACACTGGGAAAGGACTTAATGATGGTGACGGCTGACCTGGCTTCAACTCCTTATTGATCAAGTGCTCCAAGATCTTCTTGACTTTGCTTTCTAGAACATTGATCCGTTTCAGACAAGCAGCACAACAGTTGCTGTGGGTTTCCTGATAAGGCTCTTCTGAAGATGAACTTGAGGTTTGTCTGGGAGGAGTTTGACTCTTGGGAATGGGTGCTTCTGCTGCTGCAGCAGTCACTTGAGATCTGGCAACAGCCACCTGCGGGCCAACGCTTGCAAGAGTCACCGGAGCAAAACTTGAGATGCTTGTGGGGAGATTGTTGGCGAGGTTCCCTCCACCTGGACCCAAAGGTAAAGCAAAGGGGAAAGTCTGAGAGGTAAGCATGCCTGTGCTTGGCTCAAAGTTTGGCGTCTGTATGAATGAGGGCAAGCCCGGATTTAAAGTGGTATTAATGACCGGATTTGCCTGTAAGTGCCATCCAGGGGGCACGGCACGCATTACGCCCTGCAGTGACGTCGCAGCACTAGCAGGGGAGTCCCTGACCGGAAGCAGGTCACCACTTCCCTGACTCATCAAGGATCCTTCAGACAACAGAGACAACTGCTTGCGTTGGAGCTCCAGCTTCTTCTGGAGTTTCTCCATGGCGAAACGGCTGACCTCCACCAGCTCCTCCAATGTGTGCTCTTTCGTCTCTTTTCCGTGCTGCTTGCCGTCTAGAAGGCTGTAGCCAAGGCTAGGAGGGCTTGCTAGTGCATGTCTGGTCCTTGGATTCTGTACAAAAAGAAACAAATGCAAATAGAGGAAACTGATATAGGCATTAGAGAATTAGTTCCACTCTATAAAGGATGGTTTTTCAAGGTACAGTATTTGTAATCACTTATCTTTGATCAAGTAGCCCAAACTACCTAAAATCTTTTAATTATATCGCATTGTCTTGCCATACTTTTAGGTCAGTTCTGCACAACCAAGTCAACAACGGGGTAAGTTGTATCGAACCCACAGGCATAGCAGTTTATGTGAATTGAAGTTTAATGAAAAACCAATTGTTATCATTCAATGTTTAATTCAATAAAACAATAATTTGTTTTTCTTTAGATAATGCTTGGTCTTTCAATATTTCCACTAGTAAAGATCTGATAAATATTTCTGGTACTTAATATAAAAGTATACAACCCAATTGACTGATACTTTAACATCTCTAGACTGGCTAGATTCCTGATGACAGACTAATAAACCTAAACCTATATAAACTTGTATGGCAATAATGCATTCACTTTATTAAACACCTGCAAGATATTTTAGACTTGGAAAGTCACTTAAACATGATATTGTATGCTCAACATTTGAAAAGGAAAAGGAAACAATCAAAGACGAAGTAGTGACTTACCCTGTGTTCTGCTGTTGCCAAATGGTTAGCGCCGATATTGGAACCGATGGGGGAACCGATGGCGAAATGAGGCAGGGCGTTCAGCGTGCCATGGTGGATGAGGTTGTACTTAGTCTACATAATGGAGGATAAAGATGGTCCGGCTGTTAAGTAGAGGCTCATGAGTAGCCGGACCATTAACAGGGGTCTGCAAGGAGCGTCTAAGATGGTATGAAATTATATTCCTCCTGAGCCAGTCTGAACAAATACTCGTTGATTTTGAGCTTCAGCCAGAGTGTACACGTTTAAGCATCTTCCGATTGTTTTGAAATTGGCCTAAAATTTCATCTTTTAGAGGGCAAGGCCATTTTTATTTTGCAAAGACTTCCATTGGAAAAATCTGCCATTTTCTATGGGAAGCTTTTGAAGGGCGCCAAGGCCAAGACCCGCCTCCGTGGCCTTGGTGTAATTCCAGGGCCTGCAATATTGGGTGGGCCTGCCCGGCCATTCAATTTGACAACCTAATTACTCAATATTAACCCTCCTGCGGTTATTTAGTTTAATGACAGCATTCAGATTTTCAATATAAACATCTATTTTGCTAATTTATGGAAGAGGAAATCAAACCAAGTTACAATTTTAAAACAAACAAACTCAAAAAGGTTTATGAGCCGTAGTTGGTGATCTAGATGAATTGAAAAAGACTTCCCAATTTCATGGAGCAGCTAAGCATAAAATACAAGCTTTGCAGTACTCCGCACAGACAAACCAATCCAACTTATTACACCGACTACCATCCTAACCGTCACATGGTGATCATTACTCAAGACAGGTTCCCTGTTTATTTGTCTCGTGTCGTGTCGTGGCCGAACGGTTAAGAGCACCGGATTCAAGCTCTGGTGATTACAGAAAAAAAATTGTCCTCACCGTTGCTGGTTTCTGCTTCTTGGATATTGGCTCATCATCTTCATCATCGGAATTCATCTGCAAATTTAAGACAAATTGTCATCGTGAAAATATTAATTCAAACTTGTTTTGGGTTTTTGGGGGGGGGATTTCCCAATGCTACCCCCCCCCCTTGTTCAGTGTTCTCCACATGTGGGTTTTGGGAGGGTTCTGGCCACCGTTTCAAAGTAATTGTCCGCCCTGCCAAAATATCACAAATCATGGACGAACGCAACTTTGATCCGAGCGCAGTACACTAGTTATAAGCTCCCTTTGACACAGACTTTTTTCCCGCCAGGCGCTCACTCAAACGAGTAGCTTTGATGCCAAGCTCACCGACCACCAAACCGCCCCAACAAAAAAATCTGTGGAGAACACTGCTTGTTGGTCAGGCTCTCCACCATCCTTTTAATAAGGGAAACATTAGCACTGAGCTATTGTTTGATGTTCACCAACCTGTGGCAGTGATGGAGCAGTGATCTTTATGGGTTGATTTGAGCGCTTTTTCGGCAGAGGAAGGTTCAAGGACCCAAGCCTTCCGAGAGAGGATGACTCTTGATGAACATTGGATGGTTGTGTCCTCTCAACCTCTTCTGAAAGGTAAGCAAATTAGTTGGGGTTGAACACAAACTAAGTAATTAGGCCAATTATCAATGACCAAAAAGTGACAAAAATTTACTGTGAAATGACAATGTTTTATTTTTATAACAGTACACCAACACATAATACTGTTTTTATCCGGCCGATCAACCAATAGTGCTGGCCAGATGAACACTACCCCCTATGCTAGAGAGCGAGGAAATTGAAGGGTAAACTACAGCTATACAGCCCCTAGCCCCATAAATAGTGCCAGCACGCTGACAGTTACTCATTAAAAAATCATTGGTGCCATGATGCTTACTGATGCTCATGTGCGATGCCTAACTGTATGGCTTCGCTATTGTACATGTAGTTTAAGTTAGTTGTCTTTAGTCAAGGCGAACACAGCGCCAACACCACAGAACACGAAACAGCAGCAAACAGCACCTTGCAGCAACACGAAAAAGGCTAGATAGGTAATGTCACTGTTTCAGCGAATCGAATCAGCGCTCATGATCATGCGCATCAGTAAACATTGTGGCACCAACGAGTGACTGTCAGCTCAGAGATTCTTCATAAACTTACACCAAAACAAGATTGCACAAAATCGTTTTGATGCACTCTCCATAATTAGGCAATGGTAAGTGACAACTAGGGGAACCATGAGTTTCTATTCAAAAAATCATCACACTTCCTAATGCTATGTGGGCCTTTGGCCAAGAAGCAGAGGGAGTCCAGCGTATTGACTATTGGCACTACCCAAACTAACACCTGAAGATGATTTAAAATCTTAAGTTTGCCAAGGGCACCGCTCAGTCACTAATGGCGTCCCATTTATGATATGGATCACAAACAAATTCAAGACAATATCGTGAAAGAATTCAACATTTTCTTTTGAAATTAAACAATTAAGTCTTAAGATGGGGGGGGGGTCCTGAAGCTGTGCAGTTTGCACAATCTTCAACATGTTGATAACTGTAAACTGACACTATGGTAAACAAAGGCAATTGTGTGTATTCTGACTCTGTATGTGTCTCGTCAGTAATTTTAATCTGTAAAGTCAATAACAAGAGAAGACAAATAACTAAACTAAAACGTAAATAAACTCAAGAGGGCGCTCTTCAAAATATTTAGCTACTAATAATATTCATCTGTGTACAGAGTACTGAATGTCCTGTACGAAACCAAAGCAAAAGGAAATTGTTCAGTAAAAAATAACAGTAAAACCACCACTAATTCACCCTTTTTAAAAGAGTAACAATTCTGCCTACCTGGGGTACTAATTTGAGAAGGTCTAGGAGCCGGTAGTGAAAGGAATAGTGTAGATTTTGAGGCCTGTCGATCCGAATTTAAAGAATCAGCCGCCGACGACGACGACCCGACTTCTGCCTCAACATAGTCTTCAGTTTTATCATCATCTCCCGAGTTTTCATCGTCACTGCTGGAGTAATAATTGACTAAAGACATCGCAGATTAATCAACTTATACACAAAATGTGCCAAATGGTGGGAAAAACAAACAAATAAGTTGTTTTTAACTCACGGATAATTAAATGCGTGTCTTTCCGACACCAACCCGTGCTCTAATGCACGTATGGTCTCCAACCACCCAACTATCACTTATCATCTACTAAGATGTACATAGAAGAGAGGACCAGACTGAAGGAAAAAGCTTTCAATAATTTGTCTCGAGAGGGCGTAAGTTATCTAAAGAATACGATAACAAATTTGGCGGGGTGCGAAGTTAGGGAAAATCCCTCATTTTGCTCATCAACTCTTGATGAAATGTATTTTAGTACATTGGTTTGAGAAGGTTTGTACATTTCTTTGTCTGAACATGTCTAAAAATACTAGCTAACTAAATAGCCCTGCTACCTGCTGGCGGTAGTCCTTTCTCTACACTACACTACAGCATGGAGGTCTACCTACAGTACAGTTACTCCTAGAACTTAAAAGAGGTTCGTTTCGCTATCATCTCCACGTTCGTGGAGACGATAGCGAAACGAACCTCATAGTTCTAGGAGTACAGTACAGTTACACTTTACTTTTGCTGTTGTTTGGTTGATGGTTGTATGTAGTGTTCGTTGTATTAATATGTGTATGTTTTGTTTATGTATGTTAATCACACTGTTCACATCACTTACAATTACATAAATTAATTAGTTTTGTAATTGTATAGTTCAATATGTTCACAATCAATAGGCCATTGTAGGCCTAGTGTATTTTTGTCAGTATGCCAAAATGGAATAAATATTTTCTGACTAAATAAATGAATGAATTGAATTGAATGCATACAAAAAAGGTTAGTCCGAGCTACTCTACAAATTTACTAGATCCAACAACGCTTTTTAACATTTGGACATTATCTGACGAAGTTGGTTGGTACCTTTGTACAAATGCCTTACACGATTCGAAACCCCTCGACAGATGAGAAACATGACCAAAAACTGCTCACAGAATCTATCAAATACCAATGAATACCTCAGTACCTTTAAACTCACCAGAGAGGTATGTAGGAAATGTTGCTGGTTATGGTGGTACCTGTGTCTTAAAAAAGAGAAATTTTCTGCAAAAATCTGAACTGATGTCCAAAATGCATGTGACTTCTAGTTCTAGCTACGGATTTGCACAATCTGACAGATTGCAATCTACATGTATCTGCAGGGTTTGAATATGGGGGAAAAATCAACAAGACTGCTGGGCTTGTAGCTCAAAACATTTACTGGACCAAAACATTTATAACATGACCAGAACCAAAATGAGATAAAAATCTATCTACATAGGGTCACAATTAAACTTGTTTTATTTGAACAAGCACTATGTTATGAGAAGATTTTAATCTCATTTGTCTTATCGGTGAACAGAATTGAAAGATATTTATCAAACTCAAAGTCAACAGTTGAACGTAAGTTTTACAATTTAAAATGAGGCGAGGTATTATTATTCAAAAACACAAGACCACCGGAATTGTCCAGTCATAAGTTTACTGGCTCAACACTTTAAACACTGGCCTCAGGCCTGCAGTGTTAATTATGAGCCCTGATCTGTGTAGATTGTGCAGATTCGTAGAATTGTAGCAGTCAAGTTAGTGAGATGTATTGAAAGATTATTTTGCTGACTAAATCAAAAGGCCTTTTCACACTACAAAAAATCTCCGTGTTGGACACGGATACGATCCGGATAATGTGCACTGACCTTTTCACACTACAACTTTTTAACACGGTGTCGATCCGGATATGGCGCTTTATCCGTGTCGAAACTAACCCTGCCCGGGAGGTGGGTTGATAAATCTCTATCCGTGTCGAAGATTCCAACACGGATCGAAAGCCGTAGCCGTTCAACACCTCCGGGTTAATTTTCGATCCGTGTTGAGTGTGCGTGGCGCCATCCGCACACTGCTGTTGTCCAGCGCGCGTAAAGAAAAACCGCGTACAAAAGGCGCCGCGTCAGTACGCATTACTACGCGCCACTACGCAACCACTCGCGCCCGACGTGTCCTGCTTCGATCCGTGTAAGACCTTGCAGTGTGAAACGGTCGCACAATATCCATTTTGAAAGTTACACGTGTAACCAAAAAGCTGATTTCGCGCAGAGCTAGTGTGAAAGCGAAATTAATGACAACAAAAACTTAATTGGTAAAAAGCACTGTAGCTGTTAATAATGTATTAATATTTTGAGAAACGATTCCCTTCTAAGGAATGTGGTTTAAAGGTATCGAACACGCTTTGTAGTTGGAGCCTTTTGTTTATTTCAATCCTATATAGTTGTAGATATGTACCATAAAACTAACCTGTGAACATTTCATTTCAAAAGGTGGTAGCGTTTTTGAGATATTGCCCAAAATCTGGAGCGGTTATGTCCACGCAGGAAGAATAATCTGCATTGGAATACACACTCTGAGAAGCGGTATCGTAACGCTTCTCAATATTCACAATATTTTGGGGATAAAAAGTGATTTATTTTTCCATAACTGCAGTCCTTGAAGTAAAAAGTTTCTCAAAATGCATTATACTATCCAAAGCTGCTGTACTTCTTACCAAGTAAGTTTTTATTGCCATTAATTTTCAGTCATTACCAAACATGTATGACGCCTTTAAGAGAAAGGGATTCAAAAACATTTCAATCTGAGAAACTTTTCTGCATGAAACGTTTCTCAGATTGTGTATTCCAAGATTATTCTTCCTGTGTGGACATAACCGCTCCAGATTTTCGGCGATATCTCAAAAACGCAACCACCTTTTGAAATGACATTTTCACAGGTTAGTTTTAGTGTATAAAATAGATATGATAGAATTTTAAAACAATCGAACAGTTCCAAAAACCAAAAGTATACTTTGCCTAAAACAATCTTCTCACACCATTGCCACTAATCTCCATTTTTATGATGCCTTTTGGAAGTGGCCATCCCATGTATTTAATTCAGGCATGTGATTTCTAAGGATTTTCTCAAAACCTCCTAGAGAGAGCGTTCAAATTTTCTTGCAAGAGAAGCAGTAACCAAAGGGAGTAAGAAACAGTCCACATTGTGTCCAAACTTGTAAGCTTGTATTTCTGTTGATGCAGAGAGTCTGTAAACCTGAATTTGTAACATCTGTGAGGATCCCGATCTAGAATGAGGGGAAACCCAGGCCTGCCAGCCATGTTTCAGGATATTTCACATGTTGTCAAATAATCATCCCCGTTAATTGTTTTACCTCTTGCTTAATATCTCATTGCATTATTTCTTCCTCAGGTGTGATGTACATGTAGTTGGGCTGAGTGAACTGTCTTCATTTCATTTTCTGGCCAGTCAGGAGTTGAGCAGGTTTAATGATCTAACAATGGCAGGTGTACAGGTAAAGATAACATGTGTTCTCAACACTTTGTGTATTGTTATAAATATCAGTTTTATTCAGTGACAGTAAGCTTAAAAGGAGATTCCCTTACAATGCCGCTTCCCTGGTTGTATTGTAATCTGGGCATGCAGGGCTCGAATTTGGGGGGAAAATCCACAAGACTGCAGGGCTTTTAGCTCAAAATGTCTACCGGACCAGCTGTTTTCTTACAAGACCAGAAACAAAATGAGTAAAAACTTCCTGACACCTGTACACTGTTGCATTCAATATGATTAACAGTTTTGTATTTGAACAAGCATTAAAGGCATGTAAGGGAAGTTTTTTCTCATTTTGTCTTTATTGGTATTAAGTTTACTTCATTACTCAACAGAACTGAAAGACATTATGGAACCCAAAGTCAACATTTGAACATAATTTGTTTTTGTTATTACAAAGTGAAGTATTGTTACTCAATTGAAAAACACAAGACCACTGGACATGTCTAGTCACAGGTTTACTGGCCAGACACTAAAATCACTGGCCTCGGGCCTGCGGACCAGTGTAAAATTGGAGCCCTGGCATGATCCTTTGCTAAATGGCAGCATACCATTGCATGACTTCCAACTTGCGCCCCCTGAGCAAGCAAAACAAAATAGGGAGACTGCCAACATGAAGCTAGTTAGCTCAGTTGATAGAGCACCACTTTGTAAACCAAGAGTTCTCAAGATCATATCCCGCTCCAGTAAATTTTTCTTTGTTAACCTTAAAATTGAAGTTTATTTCCCTAGTCAGTTTTCCCTTGTAGTTTATTACTTGATAAATTTATATTTAACATATTTTTTGAACATGTATTTGTCATCTGTCAGTTCAAAGTAAAGTCATATGTATACTGGTGGGCATAATGTGCACTTTGCTTTGCACTGAATTCGTAAGAAGATTTTCTATAGCAATTGTCCAGATGAAAACTTTTATATTTCATGTATAGATGTTGATTTCAAGGCTTTTATCTGTATTTAGACATTTTTGTGTCTGCGTGGTAAACACTTTGGTGCTGTTATTTTCTTCGGATATTAAGAAATCACACCCTTTGATCTACTTTTCAAATGTCAAAGCACTGTGGATACTGTTCTCAGAGGCTCCTTGAAATCTATAACTCCAGAGTTTGTCAAATGGTGGAGATGCCATCATTTCAACATACCTCCCGAAATGTTGATTGCACTAGTTTGAAACCTTTTTGTCAGCAATGACTTTCACCTCTGAACTTCAATCACGACTGAACCTAAACATTTGAATCAGAATACAAAATATTAGTAAGTAAATTAAGAAATGTTATTGTTTATTCCCGATATCAGGTGTCACCAAGCCGGCGTTCAGGTAGACTAAGAGAGAAGTCGCATCATTGTTTCTCAATGCCAAGTCGTGAGGAGGTCTTTGACAGTATAGCATCAGATGACGAGACTCCCTCCAAACATTACAGTCACCTCAAACCAAGGAAACTCATCAACAACTTTATCAAAGAGTTAGTATTGTAACATGTAAAGTCCTTAGGTAAAGTAATCTTCTCGTTGGTAGTTGCATCTTTCCCTGTCTGTCATCTCTGTGGACCCCAATTTGAGTTATTGCCTTGTATTGCAGTCCCGGTTATGTGGGTTTCCTTATGTGGGGTTTCCCTCCCTAACCTAACAACTGAACATTTATTCTTTTTCACATGCTTTCTTAAAGCCTATGCGTTGAAGGGCCACCAGGCATGCAACTTCTCAAGGAATGAGCTGATTTCCTCTTTTTCCTTTATTTTGTGTCAGACAGCTGAAAAACACTGTCAAAATGCTCATATCCAAGGCAGTTTCATCTTTTTTTAACTACCGTACTCTTCGGCATATAGGCCGCGGCTTATACATTGATTTTGGCCCTTTTTAACATTTCGGCGGCTTATATGCCGGCGGCTTATATACTAACGCATAAATCTTGTTTTGAAAAAGATCGTTAGTAAAATTATTCTGAAACGAAACAATTGTCTGAACCGAAAAAAAACAACCAAAAAACCACACCAAAACATGGCCTATGTACATGTAATGTGATGGTGTTGACGAAATGTTGAAATTCCCAGCTCATCTTCCGAGCTGAGGAGTCGTGAAACTTGTGCCCACATATCTGTGATTCGTAGGATTTCACTGGAAAATTGAAATTTGTAACAAGCTTTAAAAGCTTTCAGATTGAGAATGGCTGCTTCAGTTGTTACCGATCATATATCATATTAAAACTAGAAACTATTTCCATAAACTCTTTTTCTTTTACAGGAGAAACAGCTACAACAACCCAGATGGAATAGATTTATATGATGAAAATTCCGACGAGGAATTCATCAACGACAAATTGTCCAGCGACGAGGAATCGGATGAAGAGAGTTCTGTGTCACAAGAGGGCAGCAGTCAAAACAGCGATAGCACCGATGAGGTGAGAGGGAGAACTGGAGGTAGACTCAGATCAAGAAGAGGCAACGTGAAGAGTCTCCCTCCAAGACGGAGAATATCCGGGATGGACGATGAAGAAAGTGATGAAGAACTAGCAGTTCCTTTGAGGACCAACACAAACAGACGGCAGCTGGAGCAGTCTTCAAGCTCTGAGGAAAACAGTCAAGACGACTCATCACCAGTAAAGAGAAAGAAAAGACATCTTAAAGTCTCGATCCTAAGTGATGGGTCATCATCAGAGGAAGAGGAGTCACCTTCCGACCCGAATGAAGAAACAATTGCTCCTGAAACTCACCAGAGTGAAGAGGACGAACAGGATTTCAACCAAGACAAAGTTCCATCCGTAAAACTCGACCAGTCAGAGAGTTGTGACAGCGACAGTTCCTTCATAGCGACAAGTGACTCTAGCGATGACGAAATACCAGACTTTGGTGACTGGGAAAAAGCGAGTTCAGGCAAGCCCACCCATGAAGAGCTGATTTGTAATTACCGGCAGAAGAAGTCAAGAGCCGCAAGACAGTCCCAACGCAGTAAGAGACAGAGAATCTATCAGCCATCCAGTAGCAGCAGCTCCGATAATGAAGGAAGTGGGGAAGGCGGTTCACCTTTTAGTGAAGGAATCGAACGACCACCGTCAAAACGGGCTGAATCATTGAGCAGCAAAAAGAAAGCTTGGAAGTCAGAAACCTTGGGACGTTATAAAGAAGAGAGAGAAAGAAGGCTCTCGGAGAGGAAAGATAAAACTTGAAACTATCATCTACCTTTTGGAGTCAGGTTGGCTTAGTGGTATCTTTCCTTGCCTACCCTTCCACCTCTAGGCCCCCGGTTAGAATCCCGCCGGAGGCACTGGATTGGGTTTTCAGTCCCTACCTGATTGTGTGGGTTTTCCTTGGAATAATTTTCTGGGGTTTTCCTCGCACATCTAAAACTGAAATTTCCTTCCTTGTCTTCTCTCTCCATGGGGTTCTTGGCTAGTATAGTGATTAAGTTTACTTTTCTGAGAATCCTTGGCTTCACAACCAGAATTAATAAATAAATAAATATCTATCTCCAAATGAAACGAAATTCTTACTAACAGACACCACTTTTTTCCCTTATTTTATATATTTTATTAAGTTCATATTTTCAAAAAAAGGTTTTCATTTGTAACTGTACACGTACATTCTTTTTTCATATTAAAAATAATACTGGATAGTCTTTGCTGTATTTATTTATCAATACTTCTATCTAGTGATAATTAAATACACAGTTACAATTAAATCTAGTAATATACATGAACATTTACAATTTGGGATTTAACTTCAGAGCTGCCAACATTTGCATCTTGGGATCAGGGAGATATTTACATTCAACATAACAGGGAAAAAGTTTCCATATTCAGGGAGATTTTCAAATTTGTTAATGCAGAATATGGAGAGATTGGTTTATTTTCAGGGAGCTTTCTGCAGAAACACGGAGAGTTGACAGCTCTGTCACTTGTTTATGGAGTACAGGTCATACCATGATTATCATATGGATTTTTTTCCGTCTGGTATCCTCCGAGTCTTATCATGCAGGATGCAGCAGCCATCTCTAAAATAATACGTTTGGTAACGACTCAAAACAAACATTAGCATAAAAACTTACTTGGTAACAAGCAACGGAGAGCTGTTGATAGTATAAAACATTGTAGGAAACGACTCCCTCTGAAGTAACGTAGTTTTTGAGAAAGAGGTAATTTCTCACTAAAATAATAAAAACTTCTTGCAAGAAGTTTTTATTCCTATCTGAAAGCACACAATTGTACAACAAGGGTGTTTTTTCTTTTGTCATTTTCTTGCAACTTCGATGACCGATTGAGCCCAAATTTTCACAGGCTTGTTATTTTATGCATATGTTGGGATACACCAAGTGAGAACACTGGTCTTTGACAATTTCCAATTGGTTCAGTGCCTTTAAAGGGATTGTATACGTTTGGTAATTGGAACCCACTGTTTGTTTCAATCCTATATAGTTTAGATATATACCATAAAACTAACCTGGTTTGCCAGTAGTTTGTTACAGTACACTGTCATTGGTTTTGTAGATCTATATACAGTTTGTTCATTGTGGGCATGGTTTGAGTTTTCACTTGGTTTGGTTTGGATCAAATTAAGTATGGAAATATTACAACAGCAAAAGTTGTTCATGGCCTCGCGCTTTGACCCAAGCATCTTCTTTCTCAAAGGCAAAGTCTTTTGTTATAGCCATTGAGGAAGACTCTGCTGGGTTCAAAATTCGAGGCCATTAACAGATTTTGCATTTCTACCACAGGTCAGTTTGCAACAATTAATTCCGTTTACCCAAAGATGGTGCTTTAATACCTTAAATGGTTAGGATTGAAGCAGCGCCCAGTTTCAAAGAGCTGCTTAAGCAGAAAATATTTTTTGACAATTTTCTACTAATCAAAAATGAGCAGGATACCATTCACAGGTACACGTTACATGGTACTTTAGCTGGTAACCTTATTCTGGTAAGCATCATTTTGTTGTGCTTGGCCACTTCTTCGGCATAAGCAGCTCTATGAATCTCAGCCCAGAATTAAAGGGAAGGTATACAGTAATATGCAAATGCAAATACCTGATTTAAATGTTATGAATATTTATAAATCCCAAAGACTGTTTAGACATTCTGACTGTTCTTGTCAAGCACCAGTGTCGACTGATTATAACTAAATGCTAAGTCCAAGCCAACTATGCGCCTGGGCGCCTCTTGGACGACTTATTTTGAATATGGATGCCATTTTTGTATTTGTTTAACACATAAAAACAAGAATTGTAAATGAGAAATTTTGACATGCTTATTTTCCTTTAGTTAAAAGCAAATGTGGACCCCCACTTCTGGCTAGGACATTTGGGGCAAGGACAAATACTACAGCTGTTTGGACTCGCAAGGGCATGATTTGCCGTTTAGAGTCGCAGTGGGTGTTTTGGTGCAAGGCCCTTGTGGCTGAAGCTCATAACTCAAAGGGACAAACATTGCCCAATTATAAAACCACCATGAAGGGTGTTCTTCCTACTTTAATCTGTTTTCTGATTTTGGCCCCTGAGAAAAAAACAGTAAAGTTGTTTTTAAATAGCCTGAAAAGTCTATAAAAGCCTACACCATGTAGTAAAAAGTAAAGTCTGTCCCGAGCCAATATGGCTCATCAGACCGGTGTTTATATCCAGTTTCCTTGGCATTAAACAACTGAGAATATTTCTATTTCCCCTGGACAGGATGCCACTTCATCACAGGTTACTCCCCAGCTCTCGCCGGTACCCATTTGTACTCCTGGGTGAAGAGAAGCATTAATGATTGAGTGGCTTGCATAAGGACACAAGTGTCACGACCGGGACTGGAACCCACACTCTGTTGATCAGAAACACCAGAGCTCGAGTCCGGTGCTCTTATCCACTTGGCCACGACACGCCATGTAGGTCAGCCAAATGTGCTCAATAAAATGTTCCTACTTTTTTCCTCAAGGGCCAAGTATCATGCCTGTATATAAGCTTAGGCCTGCAATGCTAATTAGCTGATCTCCTTGGTTTTGGTTTCTCAGCCTTGCCATTGAAAATTGAAAAACACAGTGCAAAGTCTTCCTGTGTCTGGCACTTTCCTCTTAATTTGACAAACTGCTAGTTGTGTTCCTTCTCTCTAAAATGAGGAATGTAATTAATTTACTTCTTAAAATGATGTATATACGCAAGATCTTTACATATTTTCTGTATTTATTCTTACTTAATTAAAAACCCATGTAGATTTAATGAACTTGTTTTAATCTACAAGATAAGATACAGTTTTTTTGGAATGGAATGGATTACATTTGTATTATTTGCACGGAATAAGATAAAATTTACAAAAACAAATAAAACTAGTTTATTATTTTAAACAAAATCAAATTATTTACAGTGACCGAAATTTCATGACATAAAAAAATAATAATAATTTATCCCTGCTTCATAAATTGTTGTTGGATTGAATATGTTTTGTCAACTTATTTTTTTTTTTATAATTTGTTATTTCTTTATCATAAAATGTCTCGCAATGTCTCTTAAAGGCATCGTACACGTTTGGTAATTACTCAAAATATATATTAGCATGAAAACTGACTTGGTAACAAGTAACCTTTTAAGCCTTTTAAGCCTTTTATTCCTATCTGAAAGCACACAAATTTGTACAACAAGGGTGTTTTTTCTTTCATCATTTTCTTGCAACTTCGATGACCAATTGAGCCCAAATGTTCACAGGCTTGTTATATTATGCATATGTTGGGATACACCAAGTGAGAACACTGGTCTTTGACAATTACCAAACGTGTACGATGCCTTTAAAGATAGAATTAAAAATGTACTCAGTGCAATTACTTTTGTGAAAAAACGGCAGCTGCTTCTGTTGCCCTGCTATTAAATACAATTTTCCAATTTTCTGCTGTGCTAATTTCTTTTACTTGGGCGAGTATGGAAGCTCAGTCATGTGACTCAATGACAAACAAAATGAGTTTTCGCGGAAGTACATTAGCATTAAGGTTTTGACAAGTTACAGGTGCTACCTCGTTAGTTGCTCCCTGAGCCATGCATGAAATCCTGACCTTTGAACCACTCTAGAACTTGGTTCGGAATAATGAGCTCTGTAACAAGAACACAAAAAGGTGGGCACATGTCCTATGCCAACTTGGGCTTCCCTTAAAGGGATTGTATACAGTTGGTAATAATTGGAACCCACTGTTTTTTTTCAATCCTACATAGTAGATATATACCATAAAATTTACCTGTGCAAATTTCATTTCAAAAGGGGGAATCGTTTTTGAGATATTGCTGAAAATCTGGAGCGGTTATGTCCACGCAGGAAGAATAATCTGCATTTGGAATACACATTCTGAGAAACGTTACTGCAGTAACACTTCTCAGATTCAAATTTTTGGGGATAAAAAGTGATAACTTTTTCCATAACCGCAGTAATTCGAAGTGAACAGTTCTTTTTAAATGCATTATACTATCCAAAGCTGCTGTAGTTCTTACCAAGTAAGTTTTTATTGCCATTAATTTTCAGAGTCATTACCAAACGTATACAGACACTTTGAGGTTTTCTACACGATTGGTAGAGCTAACAAAATAGTCGAAGACAGTGTTCATATCTTGTGCGATCAACCATATACATGAAATAACAAACCTTTTGAAAATTTGGGATTAATCCGTTGAGTGAGTCTGGAGAAAATAGTGAAAAACCCATGCACAATTTTCAGCATGTTAACACAATTATTATTTTGGTTGTATACCAACCAAAATCAGCTGTTGCGTGTTTTTTTTTAATGTTTTCAGATGGGGTCTACAGTTTTTCTCACATATGACTTCATTTCAGAGGGAAATATTTCACATAAAAAAATGTTTCTAGTATGGACTTCATAATCAGTAAGCTTTCAGACTAAAATTAGACAATTTTTTTTTATCTTTACCAAATCCTGTGATTACAGATGGTAGAACTTCTCATGACAAAGAGCGGCAGCAGATTTATTGTGTAAAATTCAAAGGCACGGGCTCCAGCTGGCTGCGGCTCTGTCTGCCTGTTTCAAGCCTCGTACCGGCAGCGCATGTTTTCAGAATAACTGACAGAGCCTAAGCCGAAGCGCAAGACGAAGCCGTGGTTTCAAAGAGGTCCAAAGTTCAAACAAAATGTGCCCACACCTCAAATTACATTAAAAAAACTTATCCAATATGTCTACTGCCACCTACTGTCAAACATAATACAAAATAACAGGCATGTGATTTCTCAGTTTTTTTCCAATTTCAGGATTTTCTCAAAGCCTTTCAGCCTATTGGTGAAAGAAGTAAAGCAGTCACCAAAGGGAGAAAGAAAATAGTCCACATTTGGTCCAAACCTACAGTTTTGTATTTCTGTTGATGCACAGAGTCTGTTAACCTCCTGAATTGTAACATCTGGTGTCTTATCTTGAATAAGGAGGAATGCAAGCCATATTTCAGGAATTTTCACATTTGGTCAAACCTCACCCTTGCAAATCAGCATTTCAGTTTCACTTCAGTTAATATTGTACCAATAGTCATCAGTATTCTACCATCCCTTTAAAGAGGGGCTCCAACATCAGGACAGAGTTTTTAGTTCATTCCTGAATTCTGATATTATTCAACAACAAAACGGCATTGAATTTGAGCTTACATGACTGGCACAGAAATTCCTCTTTGGAATGTACAGACCCTAGGTTTTTGCTGCCTGATGACATCATGTTTTCAAGTTTCACTCTGAAAGGGTATCAAATAAAGTGATTTTTTTTACACCATTTCAACGTGAGGTTAGAGACTTGTAAATTTTTCCCCATGAGGACTCTATTGGAAAATGAGTGCATCACAAAACTCAATTTGACCTTGGAGCCCCTCTTCAAATCGCAAAATTAGTGCAATCTTTTGTAAAGATTTTAATATCATCTATAAATGGCAGGCAGCAGGTTGGACTCTGTGAACTCACATAGCATAGCAGTTGATTAGTTGGATTGTTCTGTATTCATTGGCATTCACAAGAAAGCAAACATCTCATACAGAAACAAAAAATCAGGGTATGTCAGCAGTCTGTTCAATCCCCCATACTAGTGTGACTCCCTTACAAAGTGTTTTGAGATGTGATTAAGTTTTCGCCACGAAGAACGCACGAGTACTATTGTCAAAACAGTCACTGTATTTCCATAGTGACTGTTTGAATAGATTTACTACGCTGTGCATGACAATCCAACCCTTTCAACATGAACTGTTATCATCGGTTACACACCTATGTTCCTACACCCCTATGTTCCTACACACCTAGTGTATTTTCCTATTCTTAACCCTGACCCTAACCCTAACCTTAACCCTAGCATGCAAACTACGAGAGGGTTTTCGGAATATAGGGTTGTCGGAACATAGGGGTGTCGGAATAAAGAGCAGTCACCAGTTGCCCCTATGTTCAGACACACCTAGTGTATTTTCCTATTCTTTAACCCTGACCCTAACCCTAACCCTAATCCTAGCATACAAATTACGAGAGGGTTTTTTGGAATGTAGGGTTGTCGGAACATAGGGGTGTCGGAATAAAGAGCAGTCACCGTTCTCATCAAACCACACACCACACCTTTCTATGTACACTGTGGAATTACTTCAAAGTTACAATCTCCTCTTACCATGAATACCAGTTACTCTATAATAAGAATTAAAAAATTAAAAACATTTCCACATTCTCTTACATTCAGCCTTTAGTTATCTCTGTAGATTTCTTTTTAGAAAAATGTACAATCCCAAATCAAACTTGAAGTTACATTTTAAAATTTAAATACACATAATATACAGATTATTCAGAAGGAAGCGACAGTACTCAAATTATCCTCTTTTTTTCTCTCTCTCTTTCCTTTTTTTATTTTTTTTTTTTTGTTAGGGGGGGGGGGCAATAATAGTAATAAAAAGTCTTAAAGGCATCATACACGTTTGGTAATTGGAGCCTATTGTTTGTTTCAAACCTATATAGTTGTAGATATATACCATAAAACAAACCTGTGATAATTTCATTTCAAAAGGTGGGAGCGTTTTTAAGATATAGCCAAAAATCTGGAGTGGTTATGTACGTACACTCTGAGAAGCGTTATGCGTAACGCTTCTCAGATTAAAATGTTTTGTGGGATAAAAAGTGATATATTTTTCCATATTCGCAGTACTTCAAAGTGAAAAGTTTCTCCAAATGCATTATACTATCCAAAGCTGCTGTACTTCTTACCAAGTAAGTTTTTATTGCCATTAGTTAACGTGTACAATGCCTTTAAGAAAATAAAATACAAATGTGCAATCAAACCATACTTGCGTTGTAAAAAAACGTCAAAAAAAACAAAAACAATAAGTAACGTGTTCCAATAAATGGGAGTATGTAAACTGGCAATTCTTTGTGAAAATGGTTTGCAGAACTCCATGGGAAATGATATCTCCAAGGAATAATAAAAGGAACAAATCCAAAACATGTCCAGCACTCACACAATCCAATATTTTTGCACTTAAATTTGACATTATTTTTATGACTTTACTTTTTTTTCATTTTGTGGGAGCATATGTTTTGAAAATGCTTTGCTCTTTCATTTTTGCCAAGATAATCCGCACATTTTAAACAGTTTTGCAAGGGTGTAACTCAGTTTTTGCAAAACGTTTTATCTTGTACACAGGACCAAGATGGGCCGATGAGCAACCTTCTTTTGTCCTCCAGCCGAGGGCGCCCTACTTAAATGGCGTCATGTGGACATACACTAACCAATAACATCACAAATGGAACGGTTTTTGATTATCAATGCCTAAATGCAACTTTTTCTCATCAGTTGTTCATGAAAATCCTATTAATTATCAGAACTGGTATGGATTCTTTAAAAAGACCCGCTCAAAAAAACTTGATATTTATCTGTCAAAAATATTTCATAAAAATCTGTTTTTTTTCCATGTGGGGCATTTCGGCTTAAAAAGTCTTCTGAACAATTTCCACTACACATGATTAGATGAATCCTTCATCCTTTTTTTTTTCTCAGACGTCACAAACTGTACAGCCCTCTTTGCGTAAAATAGAAAATATTCTTTATTAATGTTTATTTTATTTTTACATTTTTTCTCGGCAATGAAAAAAAGACAGTTGAATTTGTTACAAGACAAAGTGCTCACTTCTCTTTTCCATTTAGTTGTTCATGGCACTCCAGTTTGATGACAATCAATTTGATAGACCTTCCGTTTTAAAACTATTACTGTACAAAAATCGTAAAAATTCCATGCATGTACATAGACGAGCTAGCACAGTTTTCACCAACGTTGTTTACAAATATTTTATTAAAACTATACTCATAGACACCATCTCATTAAGTTTTCTTAGCTACCGCTTGGAAGTACTTTACCATTATTTGGTTTTTGGTGTTTATCATTAAAAAAAATATACGAATACAAAAACAGTACTTTTAAAATTGATTTAAATAATCTGTGAGCCAATCAAATTGACGGATTTTTTATCAACCCAGCGAGCAGCAACTGTTTATAAAACAGACCCCCACAAAATGACGGATGGTTTAGTTCCTAACCCACTCCCAGTTACAAGCACCCTGCTCAAAATATCAGAACATGGCAGATTCAGATTTCTGAATCGACTGATTAATGCACAGAAACACAAGTTATCACTTTCGCTCTTGTTCTTCAGTATCATTAAACAATCATTATACTAACCTTTTGACTTCATTAATTGTTTTGTTTCAGATATGTTGGAGAAGTTACAAAAAGAATTTCTTCACTACTCAGAAAGAGTTTTATTTGTATTTAACTGTACACCAGGGTTCTTATATAGTACTCTACGATCTAGCCTGGAGAAGTTGGAGGGCCAAACTGTCAATGAGCACCACCGATTGTCACCTCGCGAGAATCCACCCCGCCATCCTAGACAAAAACTCCTTTATCACTTCCCTCTCAAAAAAAACACAAAAAAACAAAACAATTTCCCTCAAGTCATCCACACTAGACACCATTCCCATTCTTATTCTCTCTCTACGAGTCGTCTGTGAACTACTGAGTCAGGGACATCACTCGTTTAACACCGACTGTTCCGCTAGTTGATTCTGGTCCTCTTCAGTTGTTTTTTCGGCCGGCTCCGCTGGAGGAGGGCTGGGGGGAGACGCTCTGGGTCTGACGGGGGTTTTCCACTCTCCGGTGTGAAGTCTGTTCATCAGAATAACTGCATTGGTTACAGCCTGCAATAACAAAACACAAGTATGACAAATTTTTGTTTAAGTAATATTTAAACTGCAATAAGAGAACAAAAATTTGACAATTTGTAAGAAATAATTTGGGGTTGAACAAAGACAAATTGCTTGGAGTGGGATTTGAACCAACGACCTCCAGTTTAATGTGCTGTCACTCTACCAACTGAGCTATCTAGCCCTATGTTGGTGGTCTCCCTATTTTGTCAATATTTTTGTTTATGGGTGCCAGTCAGAAGCCAAACAACCATTAACTGCCGTGTAGCCAGGGATCACACCCAAGTTTACGATACAACCTGGGAAGCGGCAGCAGAGGGATCACTTTAAGGGGATGCAACCTTTTGTTTTTCAAATATCAAGTTATAAACCAAAAGGAAATTTTTCTTTTGTTCAACCCCAAATTATCTAAAATTTACGCATCAATTTCCATTGTGGTTTATAACTTGAATTTATAAGAAAGTTACTTTTAAAACAAGACATTTGTTGAGTTTATTCAATTCTGCCCATTAGTCGAGTGCATCTCATTTAGTTCAGTCTGTAAATACTCCTTTTACAAAATTACATCATGCAAATATACAATGTCATGACTTGAAGTTCCTACTGGACCACATTATGTAACTTATAGCTAGTGACTGGTACTCAGCTCATTTCTGCTGAGCAGTTCTGCTCAGGCCCATAACTAGAGGAGACGGACGCCCCCCCCCCCTCACAAAAAATAATAAAATAAATAAATAAATTTCAAAAAATAGAAAAAAGTTCCCCCAAAATAAAAAATGAAGAAGAAAAAGTCCACCCAAAATATTAAAAAATGGTGCCCACATGAAAAACAAGTGCAAAAAAGGACCAAATGGCTTGAATTGGGCCTTCACTTTCATGTGCGCCGATGTACATATTCTTTCATATTTTCCCCCTCCCCCAAATTCATACTCGCCCCCCCAAAAATAAAAAAACCTGGTTACGGCCTGGTTCTGCTTAATAGCTTTGTTCCCCATGGTCTGACCTTGAGTTTTCTCTTGGCATTGAACTGCTTGATGTTCTCAGTCAGATTCTGCAGTGGCGCTTTACTGGCCGTTCCTCTCACCCAGGGATGGTCTAAGGCTTGTGCAGCCGTTAGCCGCTTTGATGTATCCAGAACCAACAAACTCCGGATAAAATACTGCAATCAGACAAGATAATAATAATAATAATAATAATAATAATAATAATAATAATAATAATAATAATAATAATAATAATAATAATAATAATAATAATAATAATAATAATAATAATAATAATAATAGTCAAATATAGCGCATATATATTTATGAGGTACACATGGCGCTTGAAACATTTTAAGACAGGTTTTTGTTTTTGATTTTTGTTATTATGAGAATTACCTTATAAAGGAACACTGGGGCAAACCCCTTCTCTTAGCGATAAGTGTAACTGGGTTCTTTTACATGCATTACACAAGACTTACACACAACATTAATTTGTATGGTTGTTTATAACAGTAACACTAACATGTTTATGGTTGGCTCATTCATGGGTGAAAAGTTGGACTGTGGAATAAGAGTGTTTTTAATAGATGTATTAACTTATATCAGGGATAAAAAATAACTTGGGAGGTGGGGTTTTACCCTACACCGACGTGTAGTATAGCTGGCTGTCGTGTAGCCTACGAGTCCTGTGGAGAAAGGCAAACTACTCGGGTGGGATTCGAACCCCAGACCCCCACATTCTAGAGAAGCTATCCTAACCAGACTACAGAGTGTGACAAGAGGCCAGTCCACAGGACCAAGGAAGCATCGAGTATTGTGCTTACACCGGTGAGTGGTAAAACCAAAATAAATTATAAATACAAATTTGTTTTTAAATAAACATACAAAGTAGTTAAACAAATAATAATATAAAAAAAACTAAAAAAATTAAAATAAATAAAAGAATATAATTTTTAAAAAATATATATACAAAAATATCAAATATAACCAAAAACAATTTTTAATTTTTTATAAGCATACATATATAAAAAGGTGTCTTGTTTATAAAATGAATTAGTTTAAAAGAAGGTAAAATGCCTTAATTCAATAATATATTCATGCTGAATTAAGATGCACATAAAATAAGGCAGTAGAAAATGAAAGGCCCAGACCATGCCCAAGGCTCGCCAAGTCCCGCCTGGTTTTGCAAGAATTCATATCAATCTAAGATGGCAATGGGACAGATGTAGTTATAGCACCAACATGAAACCTGAGAGGGTTATCTAAATGATAAGCAGTTCAAAGCTGTATATTCGGTTTGCGGTAACACCATGTGTATATCTACTTTGCTGTGTAGATTTCGTTATTTGAGAACTTGTCTAGCTATGTATTCTACTGACGCAGAGTTGATTTCGGAATTCGGGAGACTACCAAGTTCTGAAAAGAACTGTCCTGCTTCTTAACTACTACCTGGGCGGAAGGTAGGAAATCGGTTGGGACTACTACTTTCACTCAGTGGATCGGGGGGACTTCTCGTTAATTTCACTGCCGTGGAGTGAGTTCTTAATTGGTCTTAACGTTTCGACTAGCTTGCTCTAGTCATCGTCAGAGATGAGAAACTTGACAATCAAAATTTATGTTCAAAGAATTAAATCATACTAAGTATATATTACAAACAGCGACGGTGAACCCCATAAAATGGTGAGTTACTGGCACTTAAAACTGCACTCTGGAGTAACTATAACACAGGGCTTGATTTCACAAAGAGCTAAGATTGATCTTAAAGGGATTGCATACGTTTGGTAATTGGAACCCACTGTCTGTTTCAATCCTATATAGTTGTAGATATATACCATAAAAAGGTGGTAGCGTTTTTGAGATATTGCCGAAAATCTGGAGCGGTTTGTCCACGCAGGAAAAAATAATCTGCAATGGAATGTACACAATCTGAGAAAAGTTACTGCAGTAATGCTTCTCAGATTCAAATTTTGGGGGATAAAAAGATATATCTTTTTCCATAACCGCAGTACTTCGAAGTGAAAAGTTTTCTCAGAATGCATTATACTCTCAGAATGCATTATACTATCCAAAGCTGCTGTACTTCTTACCAAGTAAGTTTGTATTGCCATTAATTTTCAGACTCATTACCATCTGTATATAGAGACCCTTTAGTTTTATAGAAAATATCTACAACTATATAGGATTGAAACAAACAGTGGGTTCCAATTACCAAACGTATACAATCCCTTTAAGACAAATCTTAGTGCTTTGTGAAATCCAGCTCAGGAATATAAAATAAGTGTTTCAAGAGAGTGGGGAGAGAGAAAAAAGAGTGTTCAGAATAAAAGCGGAATGTACAGGCAGTGATTATTAGCGTGAGATTGTTCTATTCATCAGACACGATGTGTGGATCCGCCACAGTCAATCAAATTATCCCACGGGTTGTTACACACTATCGGATTATAGATGCTGAATATTTTGGCTGTGATTATTTATTTATAAGCAATAAACGCCCCCGAGGACTCGTTATTGTTCTTAAGGCTTCAGTCGAGGCATAACTTATCATTAACGTGCGGAATATCGCACGCCGTGCAATATCACGAAGATGCATTGGTTATATGCTGGCATGTGTATACTACTTCTTCTGGGATACCACAAAATGGTTTCCACAGTATCAAAATATGAATGACGACTTAATGGGGGAATAACTTATAGAAAATTTATAATGGAGCTAAAACAGAGAACAAGCTAGGATAATGGGTGATACTACAATGCCCATAAAGGCCGTGTCACACAGGGCAATTTTTTTCAGGCAACTTGATGGAGGCAACTACTTGCACTGTGTGTACAAGGAACACTTTCGTAGCACAAGAAACAGTCTTCTAGCTGTAAATCACTATCCCGAGGAATAATGAGGACATTTCAATCTGAATGAATTTCTTAATCGAAAATTGCCAGAACTGGTTGCCTCGTGTGACATAGTCTTAAGGAAGCAAAGCTTGTATACAAGAATAGGCCCCTGAACAAGCATGTGCATTGAGCCGGGAAGTATTTTTTAAAAGTTATCATTTGTAAGCCAAAAGTACTTAGAGGTAGGGTCATAGATTGGTAAATACTCCAAAAATTAATGATTATAAAAACTTAATTGGTGAGAGGCACTGCAAGTGTTGATAGTATAAACGTTTTTGAGAAAGGATTTCCTTCGAATTAATATAGTGCGGATAATTTTTCAACCCCCAAAAAGATTATTTCTCAGATTTCTGTGGGTTGGTGTCCGTTTAGCAAGGTGACAGCGGCCACAGCTGCAGTTGGTACCCGCTATCACCTCGCTAAACCTAGATGGACTCAACGTTCTTGTGAAAATACAGTGAATTTTGTTTGCTGTTTTCTCAGCAATTAGACACTGCAATCAGCTGAAACTTTCACAGGCGACCTTTTATTGTATCTTTCTTCATAACTGTGCCTATAAATCAGCATTGCGTCAACAAAACCAATTTATGACCCTACCTTTAAAGGTGCTGAAAGAACTGATGACAGGAGCTCAATTTTACAGAGCTACTTTAAGAGGAATATATCGCTAAACAATTTTCTGCTAAGCAGGATATCAGTCACAGGCAGTACATGTGACATGGTATTTTGGCTGGTAACCTTATTCCGGTAAGCATAATTCGATTGTGCTTAGCTACTTTTTTTTCTTCTTTTTTTTTCTGTGTGCTTTCTGCCTCTCTCTCTCTCTTTTCATTTCATTCCACGTGACTGCTTCTGTTACTCCAGTTTACTTGTTTGTGTGTGGTGTGTTGTCATTTTAGCCTTCGAGAAATACTCTGCTAGGGTCCAAACGTCAGACCAGCAACTATTTTGTCTGCATTTATACCAAAGGTCCTTTTGGTTGGTAAGCATTTAGTTTACAACAGTTAATTCAATTTTCTCATTTTAGACTGGATTACGGTCATCCAGTGAAATACAATCCCGACACTTGATTATCATATCATCAAAGATGAGGATATCCTAGGTCGTTCGATACACAATGCTTGTATCATTCGCTCTACTATCTGGTCCATCACCCCCCCCCCCAAACACACACACACACACCTTCCCCAGAGATGCAATCTGATCCCACAAGCCATAAATGGGTTACAGAGTCCGCAACTGGCGTCAATTCAATTTCTTCCGGAAGAGGACGAGGAATAACAAAAGGAGGATAGTCAGCTGCGTCCGCGACTACATTTCACTCCGATGGAGTCTATCTTTAGCCTGTGCCGGACGGAGTTCCACAATTGAGATTGATATCATATCCGATTAAAAGAGAAAATTTGTCAAAAATATCCATCAGAGCACTAATAACAGGTGTGTTGTAGTAGCGGGTTTTATTTTTTTGTCTTTTTGCAAACAAGTCATCATCCTTTATGCGTTGTGGCGTAACAAACAAAATAAATTGGGGGATGAGTGCATTTATTTAAATCCTCTAGAGAAGTATGAGGTATAGTAAAACAAATTTAACCCATGTTTGTTTTTTGTTTTTTTATGGTTTGCCTCAGGAACTAGTTTATCAACTTCCAATACCTCGGGACTGTCCACTCTGTTTCATTTCTATATTTGTTCACTAAAGTGTTGCCCGCCCACACCTACTTCTTGTTTTACCCAAGTGTTGATACACTTTTTATACAAATTGCAGGCTCGAAACACAGTGCAGTAATATATGTTCACTGGAAATTGGCTGGATATTATGTACATAACCTGTTTTGTCCTCATTTTAAAGACTTTTCACAGTCAGAATTTTCACGAGAAATTCGCTCCCTTAAAGGTATCGTACACGTTTGGTAATTTGAGCCTCTTGTTTGTTTCAATACTATATAGTTGTAGATATATACCATAAAACTAACCTGTGAAAATTTCATTTCAAAAGGTGGTAGCGTTTTTGAGATATTGCCCAAAATCTGGAGCGGTTATGTCCACGCAGGAAGAATAATCTGCAATGGAATACACACTCTGACGCGTAACGCTTCTCAGATTCAAATGTTTTGGGGGATAAAAATTGATATATTTTTCCATAACCACAGTACTTCGAGGTGAACAGTTTCTCAAGATGCATATATTCTATCCAAAGCTGCTGTACTTCTTACCAAGTAAGTTTTTATTGCCATTAATTATCAGAGTCATTACCAAACGAGTACGATGCCTTTAAACACAAGGAATCGGTCATGCCCTTTGTGCTTGAGAGTATCTGTGCTTGAAATCTCCAGAGTTTTAAGTGTTCACAAATCCAACCGTGTCGTTCAAAGACATCCTTTGTTGTCGGAATTTCCCTCTCTCAAAAAGCAGAAGGGTGTGAATGAAAGTGATATTTTACAAACCTTCTGACTGGCACCCCCCCCCCCCCCCGAACAAAGATATTGACAAAATAGGGAGACCACCATCATAGGGCTAGATAGCTCAGTTGGTAGAGCGCCGGCTCATAAACCGGAGGTTGTTGGTTCAAACCCCTCTAGTCAATTTTTCTTTGTTCAACCCCAAATCATTTAAAAATGTACCCAGTCAGTTTCCCTTGTGTGGTTTATAATTTGATTTTACAAACCTGTTCCCTCTTTTCAGAGCCAATAAGGGTAAATTATCGTAAGCATCTAAGAATATTTAAAGACTGGAAATTGTAGAGATTCGAATACACGTTGCATCACCTAAATATTTGCCTTCACACTGTCATCCCATAGTTTATGCACAGTCATGCACAGACGTTTTTTCACAACCAAACATGCACATCACAAGCAAAGGATCATGACCGTGAGTGTTTCAGAATTTCAAAAAAAACGTAAGAAATTAGCAGGATTTATGAAAATAATCCAGGTCCCCCCCCACCTCCCCACATCTTCTGAGACTATTACCTTTGCACTGTCTGAAATGTTGTCCCACCATGGCGTCATGAACTCATAATTCGCCTTCAGGATTTTCTTGTACACATACTTGTCACCCTTCTCGTCGTAGAAGGGCTCAAAGCCGCATAAGAGAATGTAGGTGATGACTCCGACACTCCACATGTCGACGGCAGGACTGTACGGTCGGCCGTAGAGCACCTCCGGAGCTGTGGACAAATTAATTTCAGTATAAGACGCTCAAATGTAAACATTCCTGTTTAAAGGTGAAGATTGGATGAAGGAGGAGGTTGGGGTTTTTTCGGTGAGTGTTTAACAAACACCTTGCAGCAACGGAACTATGCTGAATGAACAAGGCGGCTATTGATTTCTGACTATTGTGTAAAGACAATAATAGAAGAATAAGGTGACACCAGCAGCAACAAATTTATTACAGATAGAGATATGGGTTTGGCTAAATGGTCAAATAGAATGCGCGGATTTTTTAGGTAAGACTTGTACAATTAAGTAGCTGATGAAGATATAAACTTCCTTTAAAGAGAGGTTATACCTTTGGTAATTAGTCCTAAAATTAATTACCACAGTTACCATAAGCACTGCCGCTGTTGATAATGTATAACATTTTGAGAAACGATTCCCTCCTAAGGAATGTGGTTTTAGAGAAGCGGATTAAACAAAAATGTCAATCTGAGAAATGTTTCATACATGAAACGTTTCTCAGATTGTGTATTTCAATTATGATTTACTGTTCCTGTGCGGACATAACTGCTCCAGATTTTTGATATCTCAAAAACGCTATCACCTTTTGAAATGAAATTTTCATAGGTTAGTTTTATTGTTTACATTTATATTTACATAGGATTAAAACAATCGAACGGTTCCAAAAACCAAAGGCATTATTTGCCTTTAAAGAGGTATGTTCAAGCAAAGAAAAGTCAAAAGAATTTCAACTATTAACTCTGAGTGAAAAAAAAAAAAAGTAAAAATCAAACAAATTAAACTGATATGTATACAAATAAAATGATGGGTTTTAAAAACCTGCAGGGCCCAATTTCATAGAGCTGCTTAAGCAAACAAAGCAGCTACATGTAAGCGCAACAAAAATATGCTTACCAGAAAAAGGTTACCAGCTAAAATACCATTTCACATGTACCATCTGTGACTGGTATTCGCTCAGCAGAAAATTGTTAAGCACTGTTCCATGCTTAAGCAGCTCTATGAAATTGGGCCCAAGGTTGGATTTCACAAAGCACTTAAATTCAACTTAAAATGAGTTGTGGAAAACAACATTGTGGTTTGGAACGTGACATCACATTTTGCTTAGCAATTAAGATTCATACACATTTTAAAGCGGGCTCCAAGATCAAATTGAGTTTTGTGATGCACTTATATTCCAATAGGTTAAGTCCTCATGAAAGTGGGGAAACAATGTATAAGTCTCTATAACCTCACGTTGAAATGGTGTAAAATGCCATTCTATTTTATTCTTATTCAGAGCAAAATTTGAAACATGATGTCAACGGACACCCAAAAACAAATCGGTCTGTACATTCCGAAGAGGAATTTCTACGCCAGTCATAAGCTTGCATTCAATGACGTATTAATTGAATATCATCAGAGTTCAGGAAGGAACTGAAAATTCTCTGTACAAAAATGTACAGACCATATATTTAAAATGTGACGTCATCGAACGTTTTCGGATTTTGACAACAACCGCACTTGAAGAGTTATCAAACACAGTGGCATTTTACACCAATTTCAAACGTGGGGTAAACTATGTCCCCACTTTCATAAGGACTCTTTCTATCAGAAAATGAGTACATCACAAAACTTAATTTGACCTAGGAACCCCTCTTTAAGATCCATCTTGGCTCTTTGCGAAATCGAGCCCAAGGCGCGCAGGAATACATTTTTGGGAAAGAATTGAACATTTACCGCAATATCCCGGCGTACCACACACTGTTTGCATTTGTACGTCTTGACTGAGCATCTTGGACAGGCCGAAATCGGCCAGCTTGAGGGCTGCATCCTCTGAGTTATCCGAATACAATAAGTTCTCTGGCTTTAAATCTCTGTGGACTATTCCATTCTCATGGAGGTACTGTGACGAGAAATACAGAGGGAAAGAACAGGAATAAAAAAAAGTTTACAATCAAAATGGGTAAACCTTCAAATTTTCAAAAAATCTTCAAAAATTAAACCACCGGGCGGTTTCTTGTGAATACCTTAGAAAATAATATTTCGGTTTGACCATACACCCATGTGTGATAGTCACTGTCTACTCCGTATTCAGTGCTTAAGAGGATATTGACCCAGCTCACCTGACGTCATCATCACAATAATCTTGGTTGCTTCATTTTGGGAGTCAATGTCCCTGTGTGTATACAGTGTAGTGGGCATTTTAGACCACACAGCATTTACACGCTTACTCCCCGAATGGGGAGTGTGGCAGCAGTAGCCATGTGTGACGTTGGTGCAAGGGCTCAATACAGTACATACATACATACAACAGAGCATTTATATAGTGCTTTTTCGACAAGATCAAAGCGCTATAAAGTGAGCAAACCAATGGAACTATACTACAACATATTACATTTGATACAGATAAGTTTTAAGAGATTTCTTGAAAATTGGCAAAGAGTTACAATTTCTAATGGATACTGGGAGGTTTGTTCCACATTTGCATCACACAGCAGTGTATGGTAAAAAAACAAACTATTATTCTTTATCCCCGATGCAAATTATTACAAAAATTCATTTGTTTGCGGCAACTGCTGCTAATTACAGGTTTTGAACTGGTATCAAGTCATCGGGCACGCTCGGTAGTCTAGCCGGTTGTGGGTTCAAATCCCACCTGAGTAGTGTGCTCACACTCCACAGGACTCTGGGAAAGCACTGTTATATAACAGTGCTTGAGAAAATAGAACCCAGGGCTCGAATTCGTAAGAAAAATCCACAAGACCCCAAAGCTTGTAGCTCAAATTGTTTACTGGACCAGAAAATTGTTGTTGTACAAGACCAGAATCAAAATGAGAAACACAACTTCCTGCTCAGACCTGACACAGCCACAGTTTAACATGCATGTTTTTATTTGAACAACAAGCTTTAAGAAAGACATAAAAGAGAAGATTTATTAAAAACACAAGACCGCCGGACTTGTCCGGTCATCAGTTTACTGGCCCGACACTAAAACCACTGGCCTCGGGCCTGCGGTCCAGTGTAAAATTTGAGCCCTGAAACCGCCTGTAGAGCTCAAGCTTGCCTCTGACTTTGGCACGCAGGGTTGTTAAAATAATTTGTCATTTGCATGTACAAATGCAGGTCATATAGGTACACTTGTATCAGGCATGATATTTGGTTCATAGAAAAAAAGGAGGACATTTTTGTTCAGTATAAGAGCTGACCTACATGAACGTTTCGGCTTTTATAGACTTTTCTGGATGTTTAATAAAGTTTTTTCTGATTTATCTGAGGGTAAACAAAATCGGAAATCAGATTTAAGTGGGAAGAATATCATGCCTTGGTGTATGAATTATTGCGAGAATGGTATAGGAAAAATTCAGACTTTTTCATCTCTACCAATTTTCTTAATAATGTCTGGCAACAAAAATACTATCACACAATGTTGCAGGTCCTGAGGACATACGTCAGTCTCTGCTCCTACGAGAAAAAAAAAGCCTAGAAAACAATTTCTTCAAATGCAGAATATTGTCCCAGACAGTTCTTTCTTACAAAGCCGTAGGTCGTCGGGTTAAGCCATTGATATATTTTTTTCTCCAATCCCAACTAACATGTATGAATGATTGAAAATCATTGCCGAACAGCAACAGACTGCAAAGCGGTAACTTTTACATCGCCAACCATGCATGCTTATTTGAATTTAACAGGCCTCTCCATTTAAATACTTCTCATAAATATCTAATATTCAACGTGTGAAGAAAGGAAAGAAAAAAAACCATATCCAGAACATACAGCTCCCAGGGAGCTCAAACTTCCCCGATTCATCTTGTTATTTTGAAAGGGTGCGACAATTCTTTCCCCGTGCGGGTCAGACGCAGGGCAGGTATGGAGGCTCTGAGTGCTCAACCCCCCCATGTAAACGCGGCTGCCTTGAGGTTGTAAATCTCTAACAGTCACCAATTGCTGCGAGCTGAATCATTAGTATACAGAGTTGTAGCTCTGTGCAAGTTGTACCACGCTGAATTATGGAGTCGTGAGTTGTTTGTCTTTGCAGTTATCCACGGTAATTGCAGATTTACAAACCTGTAGGCTGTAATAATCAAATGGAGCCAGTTTCTTGTTGTAGTTTCACAAATTTAAGATCAACCTGTTTGTTTTTTGGCAGCAATAATGAGAAGTTCTAAAATTTGACCTTGAATTCCAGCCAAAGTTTTGACCTTGAATATTGAGTCAAGTTGAGACTTGTTTCAATTTTGAAAAGGCTAATCTAATGTTAGGTTCTTTTGAATCTGGAGCGTGCAATTTTTAAACAGCTCTTTCAAAATTTTGTCGATGAAACCAAGAAAGATGCTCATTGTGGCGTATTGTGGCCAGCGGTCAAGTGCACTGGACTCAACCTCTGTTTCTGATCAGCAGAGTGTGGGTTCGAGTCCCGTCTTGACACCCGTGTCCTTAAGCAAGGCACTTAACCATTATTGCTTCGTCCTTTGGATGGGACGTGAAGCTGTACGTCCTGTGTGTTGTGTAACTCTTGTTTAACAACCCAGTGCGCTTATCGTCAAGGATTCGCTCCGGTGTTTTCTGGCACAGTACCTTGTAAACCGTTACATGGTGCCATGTGAATAAATGGGTCTTATAATTCAAACATAGCTCCGCATACTTGTAGAACAAAGTAATGAGCACTTAGAAACAAAGCATATGAAGTGCTACACAAATGTTTATTATTATTATTACCAGTGTGTGGTAACATACATTATGTACCAAACAACAAAAAACATGCAACCTCGGGTTAATTTTTTTTAAGCTTTACAAATTTGTTTAAAAAGCACTTTTATAGAGTATCCACAAAAAATGGTAAAACTTTGACTTGACTCAAGACTATTTGCCTGTAGCATGTATTGCTATACAGTCAGAAAAGATGAACTTTCCAATAATATCCAACTCCTAGGACATGTAGGAATGCAAATATCATTCAATTTTTCCAATGCATTAAAACACATTCAACTTTGACTTTGCAAAACTGCACCACCACTACCCATTTTTTGGTTGCAGACCTCATTTTTACATACATGTAAGGCCAAATAAAAATAAAAACACAAAAGGAAGCGGGCGGGGATGCTAAACATGTTTGGTTTTGTTTTGGCCTAAGAGGTACTTGGTTTGAACCATGGCCAGTCATTTTGCCATACGATGGTTTCACATAAAACAATCTTGTGATTCTAAGGAGATGTGGAACATCAAACTATTTTTCCAAGGGCATTCTTTGAGTACCCCGTGACATACCTGAACGGCACTACATAGCTGTCTGACGACATTTGCCGCATCCTTCTCACTGAAATATCCTTGGGCGACGATTCGATCAAACAACTCGCCTCCTGTCACCAGTTCTAATACCAAAAATAAATTGTCTTCCGTCTCAAAGATTTCCTTTAGTTTGATCTGGTGAAAGAAACAAGAAGGGTGTAAATGAAGTGCATTTTAGTGATAAAACAACTAGTTAAAGGCACTGGACACATTTGGTAATTACTCAAAATATATTTTAGCATAAAAACTTACTTGGTAACGAGCAACGGAGAGCCGTTGATAGTAAAAAACAATGTAAGAAACGACTCCCTCTGAAGTAACGTAGTTTTTGAGAAAGAGATAATTTCTCACAAAAATATTTGAATCTGAAAAAGACTTCAGACCTGAAGCCTTTTTCAGGCATCTGAAAGCACACAAGCTTTTGCAGCAAGGGTGTTTTTTTCTTTCATTATTTTCATGCAACTTCGATGACCAATTGAGCCCAAATTTTCACAGGTTTGTTCTTTTATGCATATGTTGGGATACACTAAATGAGAATACTGGTCTTTGACAATTACCAAACGTGTCCAGTGCCTTTAAGAATAAAGCCTCAAGAAACCTGCACTGTGAAGATCAGACCTATATCATTGTTGTGTCTCTCTCCAAAACAGTGACAACTTCTTTATTTTGTTATCAATTATTGTATTTAACATTCTAATGATAACACCCACATGAAGGTCAGATAATAAGCAGCCTTGTTAACTAGGGGCTCTGCCAAAACAAATTCAATTGCTTTGATTTGGCCTCGACTGCAAACTATTTTTTAATTGCGACAATTATCTGGCATACAATTAAAGAGTAAACCAAAATATGCAGTACATGCCGATCCCGGCGTGTGTTAATTAAATTTTTTAGACTGTCTCCAAACATATGTAAATAAATGCCATAATTATTGTCACTCTGTAAGGCATAGCAATTAGGGAATTTTTAGGTTGGATTGCCAATCAGCAAGTATGTACATTAGTTCAAACATGCATCAAGCGTTCACTGACGACTGCTAGTTAGTACAAGAATTCAATTTGTTCCTCTCTGCTTCCAGCTCAACAGCCCATGTGTATCAGCCAGCCGTGTGTGCATTTGTTTAATGCTCCATGCATGGCATTATGACTGCGGGAAGTGTCTATAAACCCAAGCAAAGCTTTTGCCCTTTCTTTGACGGGCTCAATCGTAGCATTCTTCTGTTGACTTTCAATTTTACATTGCGGTGTTCTCGGATTACGGGGATGAAAAGCTTCAATACATGTTCAAGAGACTGATTTATTTATCTGATTTTTTTTCTTCTCACGTACAATGAGCAGTGAGCACCGACAAAAATTGAAATGCAGAAATGCATCATTATTTTAAAACACTGGTGTGTTTTTTTAGATTATGTATTAAGTTTTTGATTTATTTGCCAATTTTTTTAACAAGAATATATTTCATAAGTATATGAATATATAAATTTGCAATTTTGAAATTTATTTTTAACAAGGAGTGGCATAAATAAATGATAGATCAAACAAAGACAAAGGAAAAATAACACTCTAAAAGGCTGGCAAATAAGGGACTTCTTAATTATTCTCCTTGTAGTGTGAAACAACACAATTTTTATTTTCTCCCCTGCCAAATCAGTCGGGGGCGGAACATAACTTACTGATAGTTTCTGAAAGAGTTGCACAATATCTCTACCATGCTGTTTGTTTTATTGCAGCTAGAAACTCCATCCTGTAGTTGAAAACTTTCTAGACTTAGTGCGTGAACGGAAAAGTGCACATTTCTTGATATTTTATAACTGACCTATGTCCTGCTCTTGCCTGACTTTGCACCAATCAAAAGCAAACAAGTCAACATATTTTCGTACAAACTGTGATTTTGTTTAAAGGGTCTGTACACCATTGGTAAGATTGAAAAACACAATGTTCACAGATTCACACACAACTTACATGATTTAAAGAGGATCTGCAACGATGATATAATTTGACGTTTTTCTGCTCTCTGATATATTTCAAATCATACTAACTTCTCTTTTGTGACATTAGATTATTAAAAAATGTGATATTTGCAGGTTGTTTTCACTCCGCGAAGTAGGCCGCCGAATAATTCATGAAAAACGCGTCAATGAGGGCAGCACACAAAATCGGTAAAATCGTGACGTCACCTTACGTACTGGCCTCGAAGCAATCCATGAATGGTCTGCGCGGAGCGATTACAAACCTCTGCGTGCCGGAACTACAAACCGTCATGTAAACAGTACATGTTCTCTTGTCGAGATGGATGCTTAGTCGGGTTCCCTCTATTCTCACTCAGATGCGCTACAAAATAATGTATACTGTGTATGTATACGCGTTGTACATCATGTACCGCGAGAGGAGTACGTAAGGTGACGTCACGATTCTCCAGAAATTCTAAGCCGACGGCCGACGGCTGTTTGTCCAATTTTGCCCGCGCCGAGGGTAAAGAGGAGTGGTGAAAACTGCATTTTTTTAACAAATTCTAAACATTCTACAATTCTGTCACAGTGTTATTTTGGTATATATAGGCTTATTTAAGGATTTAAAACGTATTTAAAAGTAATTCTTTCTATCACGGCAGATCCTCTTTAAAGTAAGTAATGGTTGAAAGGGTTCCTTAAAATATTTCTGCCTAAAATGCTATCGTTTCTGAGAAATGAATAAAACAATAGTTTTTATCACGCGCGATATTTTGAAAAAACAGAAAACACATTTAAGGTCTCTTTTCACTATTTTCTCGTGATCTCGATGACCAATTGAGCTCAAACTTTCACAGGTTTGTTTGTTCATGCATACATGTATGTTGAATCACACAAAATGTGGACTCTGATTTTAAGCTGTTACCAAAAGTGTACAATACCTTTAAGGGTGGACACCTGTACAAGCTACATAAGTGGATTTTGAAGTCAGCATTTATGTCACTTAGCGGGCAATCACTCGTTGCCTGCCCCTTACATCCAATGGGGTGTAAATATCTGCCAGAAACTCAGGCTGACATTTTTAACTTGTGCCAGAGAATGGTTCTGAAGAGGGTTGAAAGACTATAGTCCCTCCCAGAGCACAGCAAGCGAACTATGCACCCAGAAATTTATTAAGTGTGGGGGGTTTTTTCAGAGGTCACAAAAACTTGGTTTTAAAAGAAGTTCCCATGCTGTGTATTTCTATGCTCATATCGTTTACACTGCATGGGCAACTCCGGGCAGAATGGGTTGGGGTTGGGGGGGGGGGGCTGATCCTGTGGAAAATTCCCCTAGCAGTATGATTCCTTATGCAGAAATTTTCTTTACAAGTTTCCACAGTTACTTTGTACATTTCTGGGGAAAATGTACAAGGTACACGTAGTTAACAATAGAAAGCCAGGTGTTCCAGCATACACCCCTATGTACACTGGTTGAAGTTGTCGGTTTACTGCAACAGCGGGACAATGGGCATGTTCAAATTCCAATTGGGGCGACTGATTGGAAAGTACATTCCAGACAACGCATCTCAGGCACCCAGGATGCAACTGACTGCATAGCACACTGAATGCAAGACCCAACATTGGACATGTTGGAAAATATCACCGTTAACAGTAAATACTGTGCCGACTCTTTCAGAAAGATTTTTTACGTGTAGATGTAGTTGCTGGAGCTGCATACTACTAAGGAGTCGAGAATGTCCCTATAGCCCTTTGAAAAGGGAAGCTAGCTGTGTAAGGCACTTTCAAACACTGTTTGAAACACTGTTTAAAACACCTAATGATTGCAAATTATATTCACTTTTTGGGGGGGGGGGATTTGACATGTGAAAAAGTTTCCTGGGCCTGTTCAGGATTTCTCATTGCACCACACCTCTTATTTTGGTGTTTTGTGCAATAAAGGTCATACAACTAAACTAAACTAAACTAAACTATACCAGTTAACAATTTAAAGTTGTAGAGTTTAGTGACAAGTCAGCAGCATCACAAATCCATCTGTAAGGTCAGTCTAGATCAAGGAAACTATTTGTGCTGTTTGGAACCTGTTTTATTTTATTTGATATATTTTTTATAACTTTATTACTTACAATGTTAGGGTGCTGTAGTTTCAGCAAAATATCAGTCTCTGCTTTGACAACTTTCTGGTCAACCTAGGTAAGACAGAAAGATAAATAAAATGGTTAGAAGTTGTATCAATTTATGATAAGTGATAAGGTAAAAGTATGACTAAGCGCATGTGGAAAGATAAGTCAAGCAGAACACATTATTCAAGGTAGTTCGAAACTGCTCATTTTTTCTACATGTTGTCAGGGTCCTACCCTTGCACAGCTAGCAAATTGGGCCGAAAGGCACAAACAAATATATATACAACTATCTCGTTACTGAATTGTTTTGATGTAAACAACTGCTGGTGACCGAATTGTTTGATCTCTCAAGCGTGAAGCACACATTCTTACACAACAGATAATGGTAAACTTGGGTATGGAGGGTGAACTTAGACTAAACTACAGCTTTATTACAAATGGTGTTTGTGCTCAGGCTTGTGTGTAAGCTTTGTCGACTAAAGTCGCCAATGTTAAGGAAGAGGGGGTATGAGTGCAGTCGACTAAAGTTGCCTTTAGTAAGGAAAGGGTTAAGATCAAATTCACAAAAAAATCATAGAACAAAACCATTTCAAAATGCTCCAGATTGCACAGTATAGAGCTTTTAACGCCGAAAATAAAATATCAAGTGAAAAACGTTTGTTTCAATTTAGCGTGCTTCAGCCAAACTTGCCAAATTTGAGCCCAGACTGCCCCCCCCCAACCTGGTTTTGAAAAAAACAAGGGAAACCCTGTTATTACCTATACACATACACCTAAATAAAAATTTTAAATACCTCATAAATACATCAAAAAAAAGGATTGCTTTTTTGGTCGGAGCGTACCACCCATTATATGTCATTTTATGTACTTCCAACTCATTTAATAAAATTGCAAAAAAGTTGTTGCAAAAAAGTTGTTGTCAAAAAGATAATTGTGAATGTTTTTCTTTTCATGATTCAAAAGCCCTGAAGCTGATAATGTGGACGCCATCCTAGGAGTCTAAGAACAAGGACTCAATGACCCTAAACTTAAAGGGTCTGCAGACGTTCGGTAATTACTCCAAAAATTAATGGCAATACAAACTTACTTGGTAAGAAGTACAGCAGCTTTGGATATATAAGGGATTATGAGAAACTTTTCACTTCAAAGTACTGTGGTTATGGAAAAAGATATCACTTCTTATCCCCCAAAATTTGAATCTGAGAAGCGTTACTGCAGTAACGTTTTCAATTGCAGATTATTCTTCCTGCCTGGACATAGGCTCCATATTTTTGGCAATATATCCCCAAAAATGAAATGACATTTTCACACGTTAGTTTTATGGTATATATAGGATTGAAACAAACAGTTGGTTCCAATTACCAAACGTCTACAATCCTTTTAAAATTGTCTACATGTAATTGTCATAATACCAGTAAACCCTGGTGCAATGTACATCTAATGCATATAACAGTAGTACTTCCTGTACTTAATTTATTTACCTGCGTGTTTCACAATCTATGCACGGGGCCCAATTTCATAAAGCATGGTAAGCACAAAAACGTGCTAAGCACAAAAAACTATTGACTAAGAAAGATAGGTTACCAGCCAAAATATCGTACAGTTAACATTGCTGTGACTGGTACCCTACTCATCTCTTGCTTAGCAAAGAAATTTGCTGAGCAGAATTTTCAGTTAAACAGCTTTATGAAATTGGGCCCAGGACAACAAAATGTACTTTCAAGGGTGAGGCAAAGTACACCCTAGTGGGTTGGTCACCACCTCTGGTGTTAGCACATCTTTGCCCCACAGGGTTTAAATTATAGGATTCTGGCGTCACTTCATACTCCACAGTACTTTTGGTAATCACTCCACAAGTTAATGACCATAAAAAAAGAGCACTGGAGAGCTGTTGATATTATAAAACATTGTTCGAAATGACCCCACACAGATTTGAATCCGAGATAGGCTTCAGGCATGAAGCGTTTCTCATGCATCTGCAAGCACACAATTCTATGCAACAAGGGTATTTTTTATTCTTTCATTATTTTCTTGCAACTTCGATGATTGATTGAGCCCAAATGTTCACAGGTTTGTTATTTTATGCATTTGCTGGGATACACCAAGTGAGGATACTGGTCTTTGACAATTACCAAAAGTATATCTTGCTTTTAATATTTAAGACCTATACACATCTTAAAGCTTGGGGAATAACAACAAGCTGTAATATGACTAGGTCTCACATTCTTGAACCTTTGCCAAGTTTATTTTTTAATCAAGAAGCAGGTATCACCAGGCAATAAACGACTCATTCTAAAAAAATCTCCATGAGTACATCTTATAGAGAGACATGTTGAGGGATGCAAATTTATCCATCTTGGGCAGTTTTGTCCTTCTATGCCCATTGTGCCTGTACGTGTGCGTGTGTGTGAAACTGAGGCTGCCCTTAAAATAGCCTGGCACCTTTTTGTTTAGCAGTGTCATACAAATGCTAGTGTACAAGGAAGCTAACGGCGATGGCAACAGCCTGATGGAAGTGCATTTTTTGCCAAATTGGCAAATTTTCACGGCGCTTTTTGTACCACAGAATTTTCTGCAAACAATCATCATTCTCTTCATAAACATTCAGTACAGCAGTGTTGCTCAATCTGACTAATCAGCAAGTTCTTAATTATGCCAAGTCAACAGAAATTTCCTCCGTTCACTACATTCACCCGGAATATTCAGCTACCACAGGCCCCAATTATCCACTTCAGTACACATGTCATTCGCTCAAAAGTGGTTTTGCATATTTTGGAGCTCCTTGTTAATGGAGTTCATTGATCAAGAGCATGGTCTCCAAAGTAATTGTTTGGCCAAAAAAAATTTAAAAATTCAAGAAAAGCATTTCTTTGTGGGTTTTGATTTTTGTTATGTTTTATTTATGAGCATTTTTATGTTAACAATCTTTTGATCATTACGGATATGAAACTGTAACTAGGGCCTTATAGCATTGAACCAATGATGTACAGTAAGGAAGCAGAGTCATACACTTTTTTCCCTGGTGAAAAATGTATGCGAATGTTCCAAAAAGTTCCAAACCAAAAATTCTTATTACATCCACTCAATTTGATAAGTCAGTCTAACTAGTAAGCCTGCCTCCTCAATTCAAAATTGCAAACCTTTCAAGCCTAACTGTTCTTGTAAGTTGTTAGGGCAAAGCAAAAAATGCACATTTCGACTGTGTACACTTTTAGGGACACCAAGGGCTTGGAAGCAATTGCCTCTGTTGCCTCTGGAAGTATCAGGCCAGGAACATGGAACATTGCTTGTACCCGCAAGTTTACGATTTATTTTAGTTACCTCGTATTTCGTAATATTTAAATAAGTACACATGTATATGTACTTCAGAAGACCCAAAGCAACACGACAATCTTCACTGGACCCTACTTGCAAACATTTAAAAGTCAAGAGATAATTTTTTGTTAAGAGCAATCCAATAAACAAAGTTCACTTATATACCTCTAGGCTTCCTGTTACGTTATCAAATCCACTTCAACAAGTTATCTTTAGAATATAGCTGGCATATATTATAATGCATTTTGAGAAAATTTTCACTTTGAAGTACTGGGGTTATGGAAAAAGATCACCTTTTATCCCCAAAAATTTTAATCTGAGAAGTAACGTTTCTCAGATAGTGTATTCTAATTGCAGATTATTCTTCCTGCTTGGATATAACCACTCCAGATTTGTTGGCAATATCTCAAAAAAGCTACCACCTTTTGAAATGTAATTTTCACAGGTTAGTTTTATGGTATATATCTACAACTGTATAGGATTTAAACAAACAGTGGGTTCCATATTACCAAACGTTTACAATCCCTTTAAAAAGTCCCTATTATTTACAACTGGACTCTGGAATCATTGAATGAATTGCAGATTGCTGGTAGCCAACAATCTAGTTATTTGACAAACCGAAGGGTTCAAGTGTGCTCAAAAAGAAAATTACCCAAAAGTCGCTGGCGCGACATTTTTAGCTGTACTTTCAAAGTTACCATGACAGTATGTACATGTAACACTGTTCAATGTTAATGCATGAAAAGTTTATTCTTCCAAAGTGTCAAATCTCCAATAGATTTGCAAATGAAATGAGGACGAATTCGTCACCATTTTTACGAAGCGACAATTTAGCCCTGCAGTCAAAAATACAAGTTTTTAGAAAATCATGTTTTAAGTTGAACTATTTTTCAAACTATTGTTTAGAATACTACTACTAGTACTAGGTTTTTTTTAAAGTTTACTATCAAAATAAAGCTGAGTACTTCAGGCACACAGAACTGTCAGTATTCTATCTTGCAACTGTTTTGATGAGTTATTAACTCTTTCAGTGCCAAGGTCGTACATGTACGATTTATTTGATGTAATATTCCGAAAGTGCCAATATCGTACATTTACGACCCATAATATACATGTTATCATGACAGGGCATTATCACTCTTTATCACAGGTTTTATTCAGGTTCTTGAAAGAGGGTGCTTCGTTTTCTGAGCTTTTCTAATGTATTCTATTTTTAGCTACGATCGATACCACCATGGGTCAATCCATCGTCTGCTTGTTTGTAATTACACTTTGAAACAATGGCAGCTCCCAGGAAATGTACACGCTTTACTTCACAATCTATCACTCTGTAAAGAAATACTTTTGACTTTGGGATGTACCAAGGCAACACAAATCTGCAAAATACATTCTGTTTGGTGAGTAAGACTTCTTTTTTTTATTGTTTACAGAATTTTGAAAACCTAAAGAAACTTGGCATTTTAGGGTCAAAACACAAACAAACGCAGGCAATAAAAGAGTTAATTCCTAAACTCATTTGTCAATTCGTAAAAAAACAAAAACAAAAACAGACCTGCCCACAGAGCACTGTGTACAAACAATGCATATTTCTCTTCGTATAAACGGTAAATGCAGGGTTTTGCCCTGTCGTAAAAACACAAAAGTCAAACCATGCATATTTTGGCATCAAACCAAAAAATTCCACTATATTTCAATGCATAAAGTGGCAAATTTTGATTTGTCACTTAGTAAAAACAAATTGGGAAATATACGATTCGTTGGTTATGCTAATTAGTTTATAACGAAATTGATACGTGAAACTGAAACTTGGTGAAAACGTCAACAGCATTGAGTAAATCAAGAATATACATCAAAACCAATTTGCTAAATTTTAAGATTTTTGACACATTTGTCACTTTATAAAAGCGACAGCAAATAGACTGTGCAAGTCTCGTGCGTATTCGAACATTGGGACCCGTTAAAGCGCGTGAGTTTGTTTCCTTCACGCATTAAAGCAATGTGCGTGGGACCATAGTGGTCCCAAAAACGTTTGAATACGCGCGAGACTTACACGGTCTATTATGTCAATCTGAAAAAAGGTTGTGTCTAATCCTTTTAGGTCAAACAAAATCCAATATATAGGTCTTCTGATATGGGGCGTTTAAAGTAAAGCTTTACCATGGAGCCAAAGGGTTTACAAAACCCTTCATTAAAGTAGTAATCCATTTACCAGCCACAATTCAAGGAAAGTGTTAATTTCAGAGTCTTACCGTTTTCTTGATAATTTTGACGGCATATGTCTTGTCTGTTCCAACTTGTGTGCATCTTAACACTACGGATGTGGCACCCCTGCAGAAAGCAAGAAAACAAACAGCAATATTAGATTTACTTATAGAACTCTTAACATGTAATTACCATAACAAGCAAAATACTACAAAAATGTTCAATCCTATGATATGAATAGGATATCAGCAAAATAATATAATATTATGCTATGAATTAGTATATAACGCTTTATCACACCCGGAGCCTAAAGCCCGGTTCATATTTCCTGCCAATGCTTCGTGCGAAGCGAATTTGACGTCACAGCTCTGTTTTCGCTGTTCGCATGAGTTGAGCACAGGACAACTCTTCCAAATTGTTCGTTGCTAATTTGTGACATCAAAATTTGCATCGCATTCGCATTTCACAGGAATTATGAACCGGGTTTAAGCCGAGGTTTGGGAAAAAGCCCATGTACATCTTTTAAAAGCAGTAGACAACACACAGGACCTACCCGCTTAACTGCCCATCTGAAGGACAAAGCATTTATGGTTATTTGTGAAAAGTGTCTTGCTCAAAGACACAAGGTGCCATGACCGGGAACCCAACCCACACTGTGACAACATCAGAACTCAAAGACTAGACCGCTTGGCCACGACATTGACACTCCACATATGATAATACACGTATACATGTATAAAACTTTGGGTTGCTGTTGATTTTCAGAATCAATATGCTATACATGAATGTACACACAACTGGTCCTGACTTGAAAGCGCTGCTTAACCGCTTATGACCCATCGTAATTGCAGAATTCCACGAGAAGCAGTGCCGTGAAATTGGGCTCCATTTGTTACCACTTGTATTTTAAGAAGAGGGTGACATTGATATCCCGGGCAGTATACCAAGAATTGTTAATTATTTGGCAATGAAGTACTAAAATCTACCCACAATAACCAAAATCGCCATAATCCAGTAATGATTTTGATAGAGTTGAAGTAGTTAGAGTTTGCTCTATGAATTAGAGCATTTTAAATGAGGTATCCAGCAATGGTTAGGGGAGTTAACTTGCCCTTCTGCCAAACTTTGATCTATTCCTGACATTACAAACATCTTATGCATTTTAAAACAGTTAATTCACCAGTGTTGTCTCATAGTCACTTCTGATGGGAACCAAATATTCACCATGTTTGCGCCCCCCCCCCACCCCCACACAACCCTGATAAGTGATGGAGTTAGGAGTTTAGAACATTGCAGATTGTCAAAATAAAAGATACCACTTTAATCTAATTATTTCTGTATGGAATTTTGCATGTTATTTATAAACATTGGAAATGTGTACTTAATGGAAATAAAATCGCAAAGAATTTTCTTTAACAGAACAGTTTATTTTTTCAATGCACACACTCTTATAACTATCAACAACAAATATATATAATTAATAATATATTTTTGCATATCAGTTGAAAAGCTGGTCTCCTTTTGACGATCTCCGCGAGGTCGTTGCCGCAGTTTACTCTGTTCTGATGATATTGTCGCCCAGGGCAATAAATATTGCATTTTATGGAAGAGCGGTTCCATGATGCAATCGTCACTGCACTTCTGGTGATGAAGAGTTACGGCGAGACCATGTGTGATCTGCCTACGTGTGCAGTACATGTACATGTTCGAAGCATGCATGAGTGTACATATTAATATAACAAGGTAGACTGGGACTGACACTTCTAATAAAATTGCAAACACAAATCCAGCCATGATCCAATAAGGAGATTTTTGTTTTGTTTTTCTTGAGAGGCGTCAGGAAGGCGGAATGTCGTAACAGTATTAAGCTATTTGGCAGACAACTTTACGATTACACCACACATGTATCAATGGCCACTTTGGGGATATGTCATGTTTTATCTGCAATTTCTGAAATTAGCTTTAAATGTTAAGATTGACCTGTATACAACAGATGAGAACTTTGTTTTTGCTTGCTTCACGCAATACTTATTTAAGAATATATATTTTTTCTTGTTAAAGGGGGGGGGGCTGCAAGGTCCAATTAAGTTTTGTGATGCACTCATTTTCCAATAGAGTCCTTATGAAAATAGGGAGAAAATTACAAGTTTATAACCTCAGAAAAATAGTTGTAAAACAAAAAATAAAGATCGCACGGCCACAGAGTTTTTCAGAATGGGAAAGATGACTCTTGAGGGTGCTATTGTGATCTCTTTTTTGGGGGTCGCCATTTGCACACAAAAAAACAAGTAAACAATTAATGTGTCCATTTGATTAATTTATCACTAAAATATATCGTGCATGAAAGGGTTAATAAAGGGGCACTCCATTAGAAAATTAAAACATTCCCAGGAAGTCAGGAACATCCCCAAAATAATGGCACCAGGACCAAAACTCCATTACTTACAAAGCACTGTAAATATCAGGGACTTTATTTACAAATTGATCACATGCTCATGTTACAAATTTGTAGAAATAAAGGTGTCGCGAACTTTGCCATTTCTCCAACTGAAATAAGCCAGATTTCAAGCGAATTACATTGAATTCATACTGTACTGGTTGGGGTTGGGGATACGACTGTTGCTAAGGGTGTTGTTAGGGACATCCTATAATTCAACGCATGATGATGCAGTGATGTAGCCGTAGCCGCTAATTATATTAGTAATAATAATTTGGGAGGCTAACCATCCTTGATTGCAGTTGAGAAGCTGAATTGCGAAGAAAATGCGGCTACAACGTGTTCGAGCTGCTGGCATGCAAGGCCACCTACGGCAGCCAGCAAACATCAACCCATTTATGAACACGGAGCACAGCCAGAGACCGGAGGGAGGAAAACCGGAGGGAGGAAAACCGGAGGGCCCGGAGAAAAACCGTCGTGGCATAGGAGAGAAACAACACACAACTCTACTCAAATATGGTCTTAGCCGGGAATCGAACCAGGGCCACATTGGTGAGAGGCGAGCTCTTCCTCAGTCGTGAATTAAGGTCCCAATCTCTGAAACCAATGATCTGTGGAATTATATTGTTTTACTTCGCTAGCTTTTGTAGCCTCAAATCATACCAAAATTGCAAGTGTTTACCCAAGACTTGTTTTACGCCGTGTAATTGGTTAAATAATCAGATCATGGTAACTGCATGGTGTCATACAGTCGTACATTTCAACTGCCTATTACATAATGCATTCATTTCTGTTATAATTCAGTATCCAATCAAATACTGAGCTTCAATGACCACTCATTCACAGTGATATTCAGCTAGGTAATGGTCTATAATTGACAAGGGCAATCAACACCATCATTTTCATGGCCTCTTAGTAACGCAAAGGCTTTTAATAGTCAATCTTGTAGTAGGAACAGCATTGTTGAATGTTCTAGTCTTTTATCAACTCAACTCAAGCAGCCACAACCTCCCCCCTTGCCCCTGCCTTTTGTCATTCAAATTTCCATACAAATGCATTGACACAATCAATCTATTGAAATTTATGAACTTACAGTGTACAATTGGTATTGCATGCATCACTCTGGGTCATTAGATATAACAAGTCACACAACTCTTAATTACAAGCATTTACATAAGAATCAATAGAAAAGAGATTCATGAGGTTGACCAAGGTTCTGACAAAGGCTACTTAAAGGCAAAGTATACCTTTGCTTTTTGGAACCTGTCGATTTTTTTAATCCTATATAAATGTAGACATAATACATACAATAAAACCAACCTGAGAAAAATTCATTTCAAAAGGTGGTAGGGTTTTGAGATATCGCCGAAAATCTAGAGCGGTTATATCCACGCAGGAACAATAATCCGTAATTGGAATACACAGTCTGAGAAACGTTTTCTCAAATTGAAATAATATTGAATCCCTTTCTCTAAATCAACATTCCTTAGAAGGGAATCGTTTCTCAAAATGTTATACATTATCAATAGCTGCAGTGATTCTAACCAAGTAAGTTTTTATGGTCATTAATTTTTGGAGTAACTACCAAAGGTATACCCACCCTTTAAAGCAGGGAACGATTTTGTGGCTAAACATTTTGACAGAACTTGATTAGTGTAGGCCTACACTGATTCCACTGACTGATAATAATGAGAAGCATTTTTTCACTATTTGTTCAAAGAAAAGTCACCCAACACAAGGCCAAGGGCTACTCAAGGTGAGGGCTACAAGGAAAAAAAAACAATTTAAAAAGAGAGGATGTATTTGTTCACATTCCTCTTGAACTGGAATAGATTGTAAGATGGTGGAAAACAAGATACAGGAAGGGAGTTCAAAAGTGCAGGAGTACAAGGGAAGAAGCTAGTGGAATAGATTGTAAGATGGTGGAAATCAAGATACAGGTAGGGAGTTCCAAAGTGCAGGAGTACGGGGGAAAAGCTATTTGAATATCTCACAGTATTGGCCTTTGGAACAAATACAGTGAATGGGTGAGAAGATGTGGCAAAAGCGGGAGCTAGGAGTGAAGGTGCATACAGAAGGGACAACGAGTGAAAGACCTTCAGAGCACACACCATGGAATGGTGATTTTTGAGTAGCAACTTATGCATTCTGAGTAGCATTCTACTACACAAGGGAAACCTTTCACTGCACTACAATGACCTTGACATCAAGCTGCTTTTTAGCATCTTTGCCTGGTTCCCTATGTACACTTGCAATAATGAATACCGACCATTGTCACACCAAATAAGGATCAGACCATATCAGCCTTCCAGCCTCTGTATGGTTACATTGATTTGAATGGAAGACAAACAAAATGTTGAGACTGTCTAAATATCAATGTGTTTGCTCCTGTATGTCTTTGTATAAAAATATGCTTCAAAAAGTATTCAACATTTTTGCTAAAATCTTCAGGGCTGAGATTGTATAACAATGGCAAGTTTTAACAATTTGCCTGCAACATCCGCTTCGTCAGGAGATGAAGCTCCCTGAAGTGATAGGATGTTATATTTCAGAGGATACTCTTTACATCGGTACTAACGAAAATGGACAGGAGAACAACAAGAGCCAAGTGTTAAAAAGAATGTGCACATTCCTAAAACATGGTTTGCCAGTCTGGGTCCCCCTTATTCTAGACCCCAAAAGTTCCTAAGATGTTACAGTTCAGGAAGTTTACAGACTCTGCGCATCATCAGAAAATCAAAACTACAGGTTTGGACACAATGTGGACTATTTCTTTCTCCGTTTGGTGACTGCTTCACTTCTTTCAAGAAAATCAAGGAGGTTTTTGAGAAAATCATGAAATCAGCAAAAATCCTGAGCAATCACAAGCTTAGTTTTAGTATCTGTGATGGTGAGCTCAACTCTCTCAAGAAAATCACAAGACCAATGGAGTTAATGTAAAATCCTGAAAAAAATACACAATTTCTTGTTGGGGTAGATAAAGTATGACGCTACCTACATGTATACTGAAGTAAAAACAAGAAATACAGCTAAATCATTATCCCTGATTAGGCAAAGTAGCGGCATTCAAGCAACTTTCCAAACTCCCTTCAGGAGCAAATAACCTCCATTTAAGCCCTTTATTAGGCGCTCAGGGATTAATCATTATCACATTCTACCCCCTCACAAGTCCCTGTATATACTCCTGGGTGAAGAGAAGCAATAGGGGTGAGGGGAATTAGCATAATGACCATCCTATAGTGAGATCTACGCCCACATTTTTAAGGAGTCCATGCCTTCCTCAAATTTATTTTTAAAAACTTGCCAAGAACTGGTAAGGTTTCCCAAACAGAAGAAACAAGGTCACTCCTCACGAGTTCCCTGATAATTATATACTATGTACACAGATTTAGCAGGCAAACTCAATGTAATGTACATGTATTTTGTAGCAATCAGGGCCCAAATTTATAGAGCTTCTTAAGCACACAAAAGTAGCTAAGCAAAACAAAATTATGCTTACCTGAATAAGATTACCAGCCAAAACACCATGTCACATGTACTATCTGTGACTGGTACCCTGCTCATTTTTGCTTATCAGGAAGTTGTTGAGCAATATTTTCTGCTTAAGCAGCTCTATGAAATTGGGCCAGGAACAATAGACGAACCAACTTTGTGGTTGCGAGAAAAAAAACAGGAAGTGATGACCAAGCCCTGAAAACTTTGTAGAGTGTTTCCTACTTTTCTACAGCAATATTTTCTTCTTTTTAGTAATTAAGAGGAAGTTAGCTGATCATCAGCTAAAAAGTTGCAAGTCTAATAATTTCATAGATATTTATGGAAAGGTTTGCGGTAACACCATGTAATAGATCTCTAAATGAGTTGGGGTGGTTCTGAAAAGAATCGTTGGTTTCAACTCGACGTTTCGATCAGTATGCTCTGATCGTCTTCTGGAGAAAACATATATAGATCTACATTGAATAAGTGTGATGCTATTTGCTATGTTATCCTTTCTAAGCAATGGCAACAGCGTCTGAAGGAAACGTATAAATAAGGCCTGGAATATTGTACACGGAGGCCAATGCCTCAGTTTCCCCTGGTCTTGGCCTTGATGCCCCTTTAAATTCCAATGAAGGTGCCCTTTGCAAAAAGATGGCGTTGCCCTCTCAAAGATAAAATTCCAGGCCTGAACTTCTAGATTAATAACCATGCAGCATAAAGTCATAGTTCTTTATACATGTTTCAAGTAATCTAAACCAGTAAACATAAAAAGAAGTCTAGCTACCAAATAAATGGTGCTGCCCTTGCATGTGTGAGATGTTGCAGTTTTTCTGTGTGTATTGGGTCAGGACAAGTTTCACTTTTATACCAATCTAGCCATGACGTTCCTTTGTGCACACAAAAAAAGATTGTCTGCTGAAAGCATTTGATCGATGGGACAACACTTTCACTTCCCGGGTCAAGGTTACAATATTTGTTTATCTACAAATGGTTCTACAACAGGTACGACAGAAAACACAATAAAGTGTACCACTCACTTATCCAATGGTTGTAATGTATTTGTAAGCACCCAAAAATATTTCAATATGTAAATGGACATGCTTATACTGACAATAATTTAACTTAACAATTATTTAGTTACCAAGTAATAGTTTGTAGTTACTTTAAAAATTCACTCAAAAGTGGACCGAAAACGCAGGTGTTTGAGAGTGGTTTAATTTTCTTTTTCAAAAACATCACATGAATGTACTCAAACTATTTCCAGTATAAGCCTGCATGTCCATTTGCAAGTTGAAACACTTTTGGGTGGTTTCAGTTACTTAAAAAAAAGTTACAACCATTGGAGAAACTGCTATGATCATGATGGATGCAAAGTGGTACAATTTCTTGCATTTCCTGTTGTATTTCTTCAAAAGTTTCACATTCCGTACGGTGCAGATTTGAATTGCTTAATATAACATGGGTCTTAACACAAGGATTATTATATATATAATATAATGGTAATGAAACCAAGGATGCCTCAAAAGTGAACCTAATCAATGTAGCTCAGAAGCCTGAGGAAACCTGTAAACAGGAGTGCTTGCTATGTGAAACAGAAACACCGGGGTTAACTCCTACTCTTCCATGATGTTCTGGGTTCTTTTATATGCACTACCAATCCTAGTACACAGGACCTACAGCTTAATAATGTCCCATCCGAAGGACAAAGCAATTATGGTATTTAAAGTATCTTGCTCAAGGACACAAGTGCCACGACCAAGACTCGAACCCACACTCTGCTGATCAGAAACACCAGTGTTCTTAACCGCTTGTAACGACATGCCACAAACAACGTATCATAATAACAATAAATCATTCTGGTAAAGCGCATTCCGTCAATGGCAAGACCCCAATACGCAGTACAGGCATGAAACTTACTTTTTAAAATGAACATGAACAATTCTTAAACTACACATAAATACATGTATACAACACTACGCAGCACAACATTTCACATGATGAAAGTGAAACAACTGGCAGTAATATAAGCAATGTATTATAAGTTATACGCCATACATCTATGGAAAATAAGTTAAGCCAATCAATATGTGAAAATGTCAGACAAACAGTCAAGTAATCAAGAAAACACTGAGTAAGGGTCTCTGTGCACCTTCAAAAGCTCTGAACAGGGCGCCATCGCCAAGGTAAACATGCACTAGTGTACGCGCCACGCTCAACTCTCAGCCAATGATAGGTCTTCCTTGGACCTCAGTGAGTGTGCTGTCTGAGCTTGTGACGTCAAGGTGTCTATAAAGCATGTCAAAACAAGAAATCCAGTGTTTCAAACACACATTCCTGCATCGGGCAGTTTTGGATGTAAAATTTCCTGAGGAAAATCCATACTGGTATTAATTTTCACAAAGTATACTTTGAGATTATAAATCATAGATACCCTTCCTGTACCCATACCTTCAAGTGGTAATCAGTTTATAGGTTATTTCATACCATCCAAAGATCTTCCCTTGGGTGTAAAGAATAGACAGGTGATTACGTTGCATATACAACTATGACAGCCCTGTCGAAAATTGGCAATATAATCAAATTAGACTCGGGGATCATTTAGTTAATTGAAGTCTATCAATACCTCATTTCCTCTCACATCAGTATTATTTTTTTCTATGAAAAGTCAGGAAGTAATCAGTCATGGAGACCCAATCCATCCCGGATCAATTTCTGAAGTCCTGCACCAGTGTTTTTCCAACCATTGATGGGAGGCGTTTGCGCTCGCGTACGCGTAGTACGCGACTTTAACCGGCGTCGCGCTGGCTTTTTATAGTCAATATATGAGATATAATAATAGTAATACTTGGTTCTTATATAGCGCACTTATCCTAGTAGCTAGGTCAAGCACTTTACAACATTATTATCCATGTTCATTGGCATCCATTAGACCATTCCTCAAACTTTCGCAACTCCCTGGGGAGCATACAACCCCAAGCTGCTTAAAATAGCACTAAGGGTTTAATCCAACACAATACTGTCTCAGCCCTCTCAGGTTCCAATTTATACACCTACAAATGTAGGTTTACAATAGCAATTATGGTTAAGTGCCTTGTTCAAGGACACAAGTGGCGTGACAGGGAATCGAACCCACACTCCAATGCATATGGAAAAGTAGTCTCTTTTGCGCTCGATAATTATACACGCACTCAAAGTACAGGCTGAAAATCAGTATCTCGACGCAAAATGCTTTGCCACGAAAAATTAAAAAGATGTACAAGAACGGGGTGCTCGGCATTCTAATTTATATTAATTTGTCTTTAAAATCATTGTGATTTTATTTAAAATGATCACAATAACTCGTCGGACGGTCATGCAAAATGTTTTTCAAAATAACCCAAAACGCAGCATTTTAGATAAATATTGTGTGGCCTACACGGCGCACTTCCAATAAACAACTCTGCACACCGATTGTGAGACGCCCTCATTCGTTAACTAAATCACTTGTGTAGGTGGGGTTTCCACCATTTACCGCTGTATTTATTCGTTTACCTTGTGTATCAACTTTGCTGTGATTGGTTGAATATTTTCGTCGGACAGGATAAAACAGTGAAAACATCAAAACTGTTTTCCAATCAAATGCGATGTAACTTCACACCACGGTACGGTTCAATGTATTACAATTTGATCTCTGTGTGTATATCACCCGCGCGCGCACGCACACAGTGTTAATGCACTGTGCATTATAAACACAGCGCTTTGATTTATTGAGACTTTTCCTATTAAACTTTTCCATATGTTCAGCCATCAGAACAAATTAACACAGGGTGTATTTACGTTCGAACCAGGCAGGATATTTGGCCGTTGGAATTAAGTAGAAAAACTTTATTGAGTACAATGGCTGATCTGCATCATGTATGCGGTTGCTTTAATCATGCTTGTCAGGCTATATAATAACCATTTTTTCTAACTGATATCTGTAGGCCAAACAATCAGAAGATCTGACTTTAATAGCAAGAATATCATGCACTGTCACAAGACATCCGCAATGGACGCGAGAGCTACATAAATGATGTGTGCAGGCAATGGAGTTGATGGCGTATTGTATGTATCATGGAGGATTGTATTGAATGATTGGGGAGAAAAAAAACAATCCTCCTGACATGTAGAAACTAAAAACGATTGATGCAAAACAACTTATTTTTTTTACATGGCCCTTTGCCAAAAATGACAGAAAACTCTAATGGAACCACCTTTCAAACATCACACAGTAATACATTGCATCCAAATGAATTTTCCGTGAACAAATAAACCAGTGATGTTTGAACTGCCCATGTACATCTTCAAAATTTGCTGTTCAAATATAGATTTCACTTCTCCAACAGCGTAATCTCCAAGTCAACATAAATTTAACCAAATCCCCTGGCAGACAGAATCCATTTTGTTCCAACCTTCTTACTAACTGCAAGCCAACCTTGACTTGAGATCTGATAATATGTTGTAATTCAATTGTGCCGTCTGCCATGTTCAGTTCTGCAATGGTCGTCAGTCCATGATTTCCTTTTTGTGTGGGGGACACATTGTGGAACATTACAACAAAACCTTCCCACCGTGTATACAATAGCAGAGCTGCGCAACAACATATCATGAAGCATGTGGGGCTACAGTCCTTCAATCGGAAGTAATTTACAACGACTTATTCATTATTAAAATAATTCATCAAAAGCTGTTCTACTCAATCATTATAAACTTGCGCAAATGAAATTTTGCAGTTTCTTGGAATGCGTACTCTGAGAAGTAATCTTAGCCAGGAAAACGAGAATCCAAGCTGAAATACTTTCTCATAAGATGACAGGTCTACAAACAAACCGAATGATCATTAGTATAATATCATCCTCCATCAGGTAGAGACGTGTGCATTATCACCATATTAATTATGACTTCTGTCAAACACACCGTGAATTTTTTTATTTTTTTAATCTACCTTCAGAAAACCTTGTATCATTGTTGTGCATCTCAAAAGACATGGTTTAGATTTAGTGATAATTAGAAAATAATTATTCTTATCTAGAAGCTTACTTCGTCTTCAGGGGAATTGTGTTTTATTGAGCTAGCTTAAAGCAAATGTCCAACATTGGTATTTGTCAAAGACCGGTATCCACACTTGATGTGACCTAACATATACATGAAATTACAAACCTAAGAAAGTTAAAGCTAAATTGGTCTTCGGAGTCATGAGAAAACAGTGAAAAAACCCATTATATATTTTCAATGTTTTCAAACATCGGATTTAATCACCAGTAATAAAGACTAATTGTTTTATTCATTTCCTAAAAACTATAGCATTTCATGCAAAACTACTTCAAGGGAATTTTTCCACCATGACCATCTTTATACCATGTAAGTTATGTGCAAATCTGTGAACATTATATTTTCAACCTTACCAATGTTGCACACACTCTTTTAACATGCAGGCAAAATAAATAGTCCACAATTAATAAAGCTGAGTTATGAAGATGTGAATATAAACTGTAGTTTCCAAAGTGCATCTTTCGAGATAGATTTCTACTTCTTGAACAACAGTTTCAAAATCAAAAGCAAACAAACTTTATCTTATTACACACAAAAATAAAGACCACAGATAGTTTGAAGCACATCACGAGTAAAAGGTACACAAGGACTGATAAAAAAACTTGCCGTTGTTTAACAATTTAAGGCTCAAAGTTCTGCTTTCTGTTTAGATGCAAACATTATGAAGGCGTACAATTCGTCAGCGTTTTCACGAAATGGCGAAATCATCCAAACTAAAAAACAAATAATACATCAGTTTTCGTACAAATTCTTTGCACATTCTTTGCTGTTAACCTTCTCACCAAGTTTTAGGGCCTAACAAGACCAGCGAATCACTAAATTTACCATTTTGGTGGAGCCCTCTGAAGGCAAAGTGACAATACATTTTGGAAATAAAAACACAATAAAATAGTTGAAGAATGAAAAACTTTGACATTTGTGTATGATGCAAGAAGTCAGCTGTATTTTGGTCATTAAAATTTAAGGTAAACACCATTAGCATTCTCTCAGAAAACGGTGACAAAATATTTTACCGTTTCACAATAAACTACATCATGGTTCATCCTCAACTTACGGTTAGTTAAGGCTAATATAGTTATAACTAAGTTGGTTTGAGCAAATAACACACAAACCAAAGTCTGTATTTCACAATCTACTGATGATACAGCATATATATTCTATGAGGGAATAACATTGGAAATCTGGCATGCGATATTGTTCTGGCATTTGCACATCCCTGGATCCAGCAGACTTTTTTTTGTTTTTTTGCCGTGAAGCCATTGGTACTTTACACCTCTTATCCCTGGCCCCAACGTGCCCCACTGCTAAATACAATTTGGCCTCCCCCTATGGGATCCCATCTAGCTCTAAAGTGGCAGCAATCGATGCAGAGTTTAGCAGCTTTTATCGGATGCAGCATATTGATTTGGGAGCATTGTGTAGTGGAGTGCCAGCAGTTGCCATGGCAACCCGGTTCAATCTCCTTAATATGAGCACTTCTGCGCACTTTCTTGGCCGCACAGGTCATTGAGGAGAGCTGTGTGCTACATGCATGCTGAACGACTAGTGTCATCCACAGTGCACGCTGGGATAAAAAAACAGAAATGCCTGATGCGACTTTGGTTGTTTGTTTTTGTCGGTGATCAACAGTTTGAAGTGATCTTCAATTACATATAAACTGAAAGAGGAACCAAGTGTATACCTAGGATAAATCCTGAATAAATATTCAAACAATATATTAAATTCAAAAGCTGCGTGGAACAACAAACCTTTCTGAATCTCTCCGCATTATGTTATCCAAACCTTTGGACTCAACAAATTATGCCCATCAGTGTAAATCTCATTTCAAACACAGCTACATGTAGCTTTGCTAACTCAATCAGAATCAGGAAAAATTGGGCCAAATACGGAATGGATCGTGGAGAAATGAGAGATATTAGGGTTTACCTAATAACTCCATGGAAAGCTACAGAATGTTGTTTTCAATGTTAAAGGTAGAGTCATACTTTGGTAATGACCCACCCCCAAAAAATATGTGTACCTCCTATCTGAAAGCCTCCTTGTTTAAGATTGTAATGGTAGTAAGTATCCTGCAAAATTATTTTGTCTGATAAGACCCCAGTTGATAAAAAAGAATTAGCTGTTGCAAACTGCTTAAAGCCCTTTTCACACGAGCGCTGACAACCAATGTCCTCGGTTACGGGCAACAACTGTCTAGCACCTTGGTGGTTTGCTATTTCACATCGGTGTTTCACATGACAACCGAACCAACGTCCCTTGTTGTCGGCTTGGCTACTGCGAGGTCAAAGGTCATGTGTTACTTCGCTGGTATGCCGCGCGAAACTCTTCAACTGGCTGGCTCTCAGTAGGCAACCAGTGATTTTCCCGCGTTGTTATGTTCCGCATGGATGTGTAATCTAGCTTGTTTGCGTGCCACTCTTTTAGTTTTATATTAGGAATCGAGTTGTCAATTTTTTGCCAAGAAATAATTTTGATTAGTTTGTTACTGAACCATGGATCTTTCTGAAAGTATTTTGACAAACATATTGACCGTTCAGTCGCAACCCAAAGAACCGAAGAAGACAATGAAAAGGCCAAAAAAAGTTACTTGGAGTTTCGATGAAACGATTGCGCTGATTTATGCTATGGGGACCGACGACGTCCAGAAAAAGATGGAGGGAATGGTCCATCACAAGACAAGTAGCACAAACATAATTTCTTCTGATGTCGCCATCTTGGAAGGACATGTCGTCATGTCAACGGGGTGTCAACACGGTCGAGGCACACGACGCGTTCTGTGCAGGTGTACTACAACAGCATAACCAACGTCCTTGGTTGAGTCGTTTCACATGGCCGATCAGTGCGATTATAACGCAGTTGCGATTTTTTGTAGTAGGTCTCGATCGCGGTTATATTTAGTCAGGATCTTTTGCTATTTCATAACTAGGATAGCTTTCACACGAGTGGGTTTTGCTATTTTTTATCCTGGTTGCGAAAAATCGCAAAATATGTTGGATAAAAAGCTCTCGTGTGAAAAGGGCTTTACCAACCAAAAGGACCTATGGTATAAATGCAAAAAATAGTTAATGGCCTCACGTTTCGACCCTAGCAGAGCCTTTCTCGAAGGCTAAATGACAAGACAAGACAACACACATGAACAGGTATATAAGTGTAACAAAAGCAGTCAAGTGGAAATACATAAATAGAGGCAGAAAGCAAACAGACAAGGCAAGGGGTAAACAATGAATAGGGAGACAGAGGGGGGGTTGGAGGGAGGGGGCTGGTCTGACCACAAGAAGTTGGAAACACAAAGGACAAGATCAAAGGTGGAAAGAGGAAAAAAAGTAATTAAGATCCCAGTTGATTAGAAATCAATAAAAGTGCATCAAACAAATTTGAATATCAAAACTCCCCCAGATAGGGACTGAAAACCCAATCCACATAGTGCCCCCGGCGGGATTCCAGGCCAGGAATTAAATGTAGGCCACCGAAGCCATGGCCTCTGTTGCCCCTAGTCTTGGTCTTGGTGCCCCTTCAAAAGTTTCCCATAGACTTTAAGATAAACCCATGGAAGTGCCCTTCGCAAAATAAAAACAGCCTTGCCCTTTCAGTTTCAAGGATAAAATTCCAAGCCTGATTCAAAAGGTGCCTTAGAGATGGAAGGTGAGGAAAGTTACCACTAAACCAACTCGACCGCCCAATGATAAGAGTTCAATGTCATGGCTTTGCTTACCGCGGAATTCTGCGCTTATAGCGCCCTGTTAAGCACATAATTCCATAGGCCGTCAGCCAAGAATAATGCTGTAAGCAGAGCCATGAAATTGGGCCCAGTACTCAAAAGGGAGACAACTCCTTATACTAGTTACAGTTTTATGCTAAGGTGGCCTGTCAAGGACATGTTTCACCCTCTGAAATCGTCCCCTTCAACAATCTACATGTAGATACAAGTACTTATGAGACCATGTAAATCTATATATGGCTATTATGTTGTGTAATGCACATTTAACAAACCTTGCACACTTATCTCGCAAGTAGGGCTGTAGAAGTGGCTAGTGTTAGTGTTGATGGATTGGCAGTAATTTGCACAGCAGAGCTTTTATAACCTTGAAAACTTAAAGGAAATGTTCATGTAAAGGATGGGGCCTATACTTTTGTTGTATTCTTCCTATGATCAACAAATTTGACACTGATTTTGGCTCTTCATAATGAAAACAAGGATACCTGTGCAAAATGAAAACATGGGTGCCTTGCAAAATGAAAACAAGGTTGTCCCTACAAAATAAATACAAGGTTGTCCCTACAAAATAAAAACAAGGTTGTCCCTACAAAATAAAAACAAAGCTGCCCCTACAAAATAAAAACAAGGTTTCCCCTACAAAATGAAAACAAGATTTCCCCTAACAAATTAAATAAAAGGTTGCCCCTAAAAAATGAAAACATTAATAAGGTAGCCCCTGATGAACAGAAAAAAAATAATTCAACAGCAAACAGGCAACTTACTACAATGCAATAATGATGAAGACCTCTCATACACAAAACCTTCTCTTGCATTCAGTGAATGACACACAAGATGCCTGTAACCATCACAAATAAACTTAGCATCCAAGCCTTTAAATCTTGACCATCCAACCTGCCTCAAACATCATCCTTGGCAAACAAAAGGAACCCAAAACGTCTGGACAACTGAATCACATCTTCTCCTCATCCTCATGCAGCCCATTTGAGGCTTTATAATAAAGAAGTTGACCGTGTGGATCTTCCCAAAGAAGAATCGACAGACAATAATCTCAGTAATTACATCCACGGTTACACACAGGCACTCTCTTTCTGGGGCACTGAAAGGAATTTGCTGCAAGATGGAAAGCCAATTTATTATTAAAAGCTACAATGAAGTGAATAACAATTTCATAGAGTTGCTTAAGAACACAAAGTAGCTAGGCGCAGCAAAATTATGCTTACCAGAGTAAGGTTACCAGCCAAACTGCCATGTCACGTGATGACTGGTATCCTGCTCATTTCTGCTAAGCAGACAATTGTCAAGCAATATTTTCTGCTTAAGCAGCTCTATGAAATTGGGCCCTGGGCCTATTTTCATAGAGCTGCTTTAAGCAAAAAATATCGCTAAACAATTTTATGGTAAGCAAAAATAAGCAGGATACTAGTCACAGATAATACATGTGGGATTGTATTTTGGCTGGTATTAACCTTATTCTTGGTAAGCATTTTTTTTGTGCCTACAATGTAGTTCCTTTTTGTGCATAAAGCAGCTCCAGCAAATCAAGGCCCTGGCGCAAATCTTTCTGCTTAGTTTAGCAGACAAATTTGCTTAAGCGCAAGCCAACCTCACAGGTTAGCAAGAAAGTGAGGCAGCCAGTTTGTGCATTCACCATGGATTTGCATTGTTACATCATTCCTTTGCTTACAGTAAGCACTACAAGGTTAGCAGGCCTTTTGCCGAGCTAGTTAGCAGCGCTATGAAATGGAAATCGTGCAGTAAGCACAAAATCGGCCGTTAAGCAACTCTATGAAATTGGGCTTCGGTCAAGAATAACGAGACCCCGAAATTACAGATACACCATGAAATGTTGTTATTTGAATTCAGGGGGGGGGGGTTATGTCTTAGCAAGCCATGGTCCAGTTAGAGGTGCTGTAAATATTAAAGCTGGACATTTCCAATTCACTAACTCACTCCACACAGGTAAACTACGACTATACCATGAAATGTCGTTATTTGAATTCCAAGGAGGGAGTGTCTATAAGCAAGCCAAGTAAACATTAACACTGTTTCCTTTACACTAACATTTGCTCCACAAAGGTAAACTGGGACAATACATGTACCATGGTACAAAACACCTGCAAGAAATAGATGTTATGAACACCACCAAGATATAATGATACTGCAATGAAATCCAACCAGCCTGTATGCAAACACTGACGGGGTTAAGTGGGCCCGAGGGAGTAATCCTAGCTGGGCAACTTGATCAAGAGCCTGAACCAAATCATGTCTAAAGATGTTGTTGGCAACTGCACCAGTGGATCGCTTTGCTTCTTAGAATCAAGCAATGTACATTAAAGGTATGATACATGTACATAGCATTGGTTTCGGGAATCGTAAACTCATTATTCCTGTCCTTTAATTTTCAATTAACAATACACCTTCGGATTGCGCGCTTTGGGCCATAAAAAGCGTTATGAAATAAATATGGTTGGAAAGATCATTTTAAAAGTAGAAAATAATGATTCACATATTGAAAATTGTGTGGCTTTTGTGTAATTTCATGACAGAACAAGGTCCGTTATTTTGAAGAACCAAATTTTAGACTCCACAAAACGGCAGACCATTATGTTCTGCTGGATGTATTTCCAGAAGCAGATTTATGGGTTTTGTAATCACTACTCACTAATTACAACACACTGTGGATTTCTTAAAGCATGAAAAACTCTTTAAAAAAGAGGAGTGATTCCAGCAACATTTTGAGAGACTTGAAGGCATTAAACCAACCTGGGAAATGTCATCAAATTAGGCGTTTACGTTTTCAAGAAAATACACAAACAATTTGGGGGTTTTTTCTCCAGGTTTTTAAGCATGTTTTAATTCGGCAAATTTTTAAAAACTGCGTCAATGCATTTTCTATTAACTTCTGATAATCATTGAAGCAAAACTAATGAAAGAGAATGTGGTTCATGATGGAACTACACCACACTTAGGATAGATAAAAAAACAGGGCTCGAATTGGGGGGCAATCTACAAGACAATCTACAAGACCGCAGGTAGCTCAAAGTATTTCAGGCCCACAATTATTTCACAAGAACAGAATCCAAATGAGTTGAACAAGCACTAAGAGAAGATCTATCTCATTTGTCTTATGTGTTAAGTGTACTTTGATACTCACAGAATTATTACACAGTGAGGTATTATCATTCAATTGAAAAACAAAAGACCACAGGGCTTGTCCGGTCGCAAGTTTACAGGCCCCCCGACGCTAAAATCACTGCCCTCGGGCCTGCGGTCTAGTGTTAATTTTGACCCCTGACAAAGAATATAACTGAATGTTAAACTCAAGAAAACCATTGCCCCCTTAAATCCCCCCCCCCTCTTCCCAACAACACTATCTACAACCAAACTCCTAAGAACCTAAATTTACCTCGACCATAGTGCAGTTCTATATTTACACATCACAAGGGGCACATGACTCCCCAGTTCAGAATCAAGCCCCGCTGTTTATAAATTGCCTCAAGTAGAGAAGTCCCAATTGCATGGAAATCCAAATAGCAGGTAAACAGTGCGCACCAACAAACACCTGACACATGCTGACTGCAAATTCGAGGTCCATGTTTTCCCAGTGATTTCGTTGATAAAAAAAACGTCACAACTTGTTAAGATCAAATCAAATGAATTGTGAAAAGAAAAAAAAAGAAAAAACAGAGCACAGTCAATTGCCATGATTGCGTTAAACTGAATGACATTACCCGCAGACAAGTAAACATTGATGTACGTATTGAAATAATAACGCGTACCAGTAATTGGACAATGGAAAACTATTGTTACATTTTACGAGCACATTTACCTTGACTCTAGTAATTAAAGGCACTGAACACGTTTGGTAATATTGTCAAAGACCAGTATTCTCACTTGGTGTATCCCAACATATGCATAAAATAACAAGCCTGTGAAAATGTGGGCTCAATTGGTCATTGAAGTTGCAAGAAAATGATGAAAGAAAAAACACCCTTGTTGTACAAAATGTGTGTGCTTTCAGATAGGAATAAAAGGCTTCTTGCAAGAAGTCTGTTATTATTTTAATGAGAAATTACCTCTTTCTCAAAATCTGCGTTACTTCAGAGGGAGTCGTTTCTCACAATGTTTTATACTATCAACAGCTCTCCGTTGCTCGTTACCAAGTAAGTTTTTATGCTAATATATATTTTGAGTAATTACCACACGTGTACAGTGCCTTTAAGCTCAATTATAATGTTATGATAACTGGTGCTGCAGTGGGCAGACATAGATGCTTGCTTGATAGAGCCGGATCCAGAGCTGGATCCAGACCCCAAGTCGAGGCTTAGAAAAGGCCTCAAATATCCATTAAGAGGCTGAAAAGGAAAATAGTCTTGCCTCTTTTGTTGTACAAAATATGTATTCAAAATTGCTAACATACACAGGAAACATGACAATGATGGCTGGTGAATCCCATAGGATACAATAAGATTTACAAACAAAACCCAAGAGAAAGTGACAACACAGCGATAGTCAATATGTATTAGAACTGATAAAATGGGTAAGAAAACCTTACCCCCCTCCCCCCTGTTTTCCCCATCTGAGTCCTAGATGTGCCCCCTGGGTTTGCGTCAGGGTGGCGCCAACAAAAAGTTTTAACAGCGCCTCCAGCAGGCAACACAAATATAAATGTCATTTAGTTTGCAAATGGAGTTTAAGTTGAGCAGCTGACCTTTCTATAATTCTATGAGGGGAGACTGCAAACATCTCCATCCCTCCCACAGGGAAATCATCGGTAAATGCTTTTGTTTTACTACAGAATTAGTTCTGGAAATTGGGTGGTTCGGCTGTGTACAAAAGTGCAGTTAACCCAACACAACCTTTTTTGTGGAAATTAGGTCCGGGACTCCATAGAACTACCATTGAAACTCTCCGCTTCATACTATACAAAATTATGTTAAGATGATAAGATCTAGCATTAGTTTTTGACAAGTGAGACTTTGAGAACACAAAAGTTTAGTAAAACAAATTGTCACCGTTCTCATGAAGTGATAAATCTGCACCACAGCCAAAATTCTGTGTTAGGAGAAAATTGCAGTTGAAGTAGAACTGTTTTTTAATTGCTGTCAGACTGCTTTCTTTCAAATTTCAAAAATAAAATTTTAAAAATGTCTTCTTCTTTCATACAGAACTATCAATATGTTCTCAATCTTGCAGCAGTTTTGATGAATTATTAATTCCTGAACACATTCGTCACTTTGTGAAAATGAAAAAAACCGAGATGTGCTCTACCTCCATGTGGGTACCAAAAAAGCTAAAGTAGTAGTCCCAGCCTATTTCCATACCTTCCGCCCAGGTAATAGTTAATAACAGGACAGTTCTTTTCAGAACTGAGAAGTCTCCCGAACACCCGAACAATCTACTCCGCGGTAGTAGAATTAAGCAAGACAGTTCTCTAAGAACAAACTCTACCTGGCAAGTACATACACACATGGTGTTACCGCAAACCAAATATAGAGATGCGTCAAGTCGTGAAAACACTAAACTTAAAAAGGTCAACTGATTTGTCGCTTTGAGAAAATGCAAAAGTCAAACCACACATTTTGTCACCATGCCAGCATAATGTATTTCAATGGAAAAAGTAGAAAAATCTTGATTTGTCACTTTGTAAAAACGAAAAGTGATTCATCGATCACACTAATTAGAACCAAATTTGTTACCCCACAAAATGGCGGACTGTGATAGTTCACAAAGTAAAAGGAAATGGGTGAAGTACGTGTCAGGTATATTTTAAGATCTGTGGGTAAATGGCCATATGCTGGATGTCTAATGTCAAATACATGTACGTTGGCTTATGTAGCTATTTGATTAATTAAGATTATTGATTTTGAACTGTTCTCACATTCATCAATACTTAAGAGGTATTAAAAGTCATCACTTTAATTTCCAAACAAAACTTAATGGCCACACGTTTCAACCCTAGCATAGTCTTTCTCAAAGGCTAAATCACAAGACAAAACGGCACACACAAACAAGTATTACAAATAATAATAATAATGGCTTCCTATATAGCGCTCATATCCGTCACTCAGTGACGCTCAAGGCGCTTCAACATTCAGTATTTTCCTGCAAGGTATGTGGGGCTACGTAAGTATGAGATCTACTCCTTTACATAGCACCATGTAATGGTTTACAAGGTGCTGTGGCGCATTATGCTGCCAATCAAACCAGGAACACCGGGGCGAACCCCTTCTCTTTTTGATAAGTGCACTGGGTTCTTTTACGTGCATTACACAACACACAGGACCAACGGCTTTACGTCCCATCCGAAGGATAAAGCAATAATGGTTAAGTGTCTTGCTTAAGTGACACAAGTGTCACGACTGGGACTCGAACCCACACTCTGCTGATCAGAAACACCAGAGCTTGAGTCCGGTGCTCTTATCCGCTCGGACACGACACGCCACTAGTGCAGTCAAGTGGAAAGAAGTGAAAAGAGAGAGGCGGAATGCAGTCAGAAGGATGGAGAAGTTGATTTACAGATGAAAGAGAAATTGAAGGAATATTCCCTTGATAGGACCAATCCATCCAAGGAGGAAGGGTTCCTCCATGATCCACCCATCTATCTTAGATCAAGGAGTTTCTAAACTATCAAAGTTATGTACACACTAGTCAACACAGCTACAGGTCAGTGACACACAGATTTAGATTTAAATAAAAGATGCAAAGTTACAGACCCTTGGGTAATAGGTCAATGAATTCTGAATATCGTGTTAGATGCCTACAGAGTAAATCTGTCCCCGCTTACATTTTTTTTTTATCACCCATTCTGCATATTTCATCATGAAAAAAATAGCTCAGAAATGGCCTTCAATTTATTAACACCTCACTGACAAACACATCACACCAAATGTCAATGTGTCCCGTCGCTAAATCGCGAAACTGTGGCGCACAGGTAACATGTTAACTGACTTATGACTAATTGATCATACTCGTATGGGCACTAGGGAATCAATTTCTGCCACCTGCGCTTCGACTGCTCGGCCAAACACCGAGACAGGGAGAGAGGGACGGGGGGCGTCTATCAGTAATAATCAGGTCAATAATATGTGTATCATGGCGGCATCATATGTATATTGGAAACGTATCAACAGCGAGATTTAATCCCACTCTATGTAGGGCCAGCCAGCTGATAAGATTAGATGCAGTGGCTGCAATCTGGCTGGAGTTTACTGGGGCACGAGATGGGTAAATACAGCAGATATTATTGTGAAGCAGGGGATGAATTTGTATTTGTAAGAAAATAATCCCAACTGATTTTGAAAAATCTTCCTTTATTGTGGCAGGTACATACATGTAAACCATATAAAAAAAACTATAAATATAAGCACTTATGGATGTACACTGATTTTCAATCTAACTGAATCCTTCTATAAGAATTCTAGATAAATCTCTGTGTGCCAAGGCTCTCTTGACTGAAAGGAGGAGAATAGAAGAAAAGATCAACAGGGTCATTGAAAACAAAATTGTGTAACGACAAAAAGGATTAGGCATACGGGAATTCCTCAAGGTGCACAGTGTGATGATCTCTTTTGAGACAGAGTGATGGCTCTCTGAAAGGATGATTTTTTTCTCAAGGTGAGGACTAGTGTGTTCTTCTACGTGTGTAGTCAGGAGATTGAACCTATGGTCACATTTATTAGAGGTCTGAGAATCCTACCATCGCAGTACGAGAGAAGTGCATGCATAATGTCTTCTGCACATACCACTGCTTCCACCGCCTTACAATTCATTAGACATGTAAAAGCCTAATTATGAATTCCAGCCAAATTGGATGCTTTTTCTCAGATCCTAGCAACAAACATTGCATCACAAGACCCTAGCTCTACGGATCGACCTACGCAAGGCTTGAAAAAGGATGTCCAAGTTTGCTGCAACGTGAAAGGACCGCACCCAAATGGCAACACTGTCTAAATTCCAACAGAGGGAGTTCATAAGGCGAAATAAAAAAAACATGTTTAGCGTCCTGCCTTTTTTGAAAAAAGGAAGGAGGAGGAGGGCCTTTTTTTTCTTTTCTTTTTTTAATTGCCGCTTGACACATTTTTCAAGACAACCGGCCCGGCTATTTTTTTAAGATGATTGCCAGTTTTTTGGGGTTTTTTTTTCGGTGTGCTAAAGTCTAAACATACGATCTTGTTTGTTTAAAAAAAATAATAATAATTCGTCAGTGATCATTAAAAAATGTTTTTACAAAAAAGTAAAAAAACAAACAAACAGGCAGCCTCTAAAAAGGAAGCGTGCTTAAGACACCCAGACAAGTAAGACAACCCTGCTTTGGCTTACACCAGGCCCGATACTTCAATTCAATTCAAACTCACATTTGTTTTCATAATTCGTGAAAATTACCAAACAGTACCGGGTACATAGCCAAAACATTAATTTTAAGAAGTAACCAAAAAAGCATTTTTTAACAAAGCAGAAAATTAAATAAGTATGGTGGCATCATCTAGAAGCCGGAGCTTGTTGTGCGATGCCTGATGAACAGACAAAAAAACGTAAACAGGAACAAGAACATACGGACAGACAGGTAGAACAAAGACAGAACTGATGAAGATATAATTGAGATGCAATTCAGATGCAACTGCCTCCATGCCCCTTGTCATTGCCTTGGTGCCCTTTGAAATGTACCAGGCCCTCACTGAGGCACTCTTTGCTAACAAAATACTGTCTTGCCCATACCAAAATGAAGCACTTCAGGCCCGTAAAACCATTTTTAAAAGTCTAGTACAGCCTAGTCTTGGCTCAAGACGTCAGTGATCGATAGTGGATAGTGTACTGCGCTCGTTGTAAATCGTTATAGCGCGCCCTCTTACGACAGGATTTAACCAACTTGCTGTAGGAGGGCACGCTATAACGGTTTACAACGAGCGCAGTACACTATCCACTATAGATCACTGACGTCTTGGGCCAAGACTACATGTAAGTACAGCCACGCATATGAAATAAACACACGATTGATACTGATGACAGTAACTGCAGGATAGTGACATTTATAAACAATCTCAAATGTTTACACATCTTGGACCAGTGTTTTAAAACGTTGTCATGGATGAACAGAGTAGACAAATGCATTCAGCAATCGGCAATCACTCGGCAACATGCAGTGTACATGTAATGTGCACAGATCGGATGCCTTCAATAACAACTACTGTAATCAGAACTACTGGAGGTAGACATATTATTATATTTAGCATAATGTATTGTATGTATGTGGGTTTTTGGACAAAGAGACACAAGATATTCAAGAGCACATCTGATGTTTGGTGCCTCACACCATCTCAAGCAGATTGGAGAGGGTTACTAAACTGTTGTTGCTAAGCTGGCAGTAACAGTAACAGGGTTCTCCCCATGCACATGCTAGCGTATCAGGCTGATACGCACAAATTACAGACCTATAAGGGTGAAATGCGGCTGATATATGCGCGAATTGCAGCTGATACGCAAACAAAATAATAAAACCATGTAGAATACCCTAGATTGCACAGTAGGGCTTTTATAACCAAAGATAGACATTAAAGACCAAGTATAAAAAACATTCAGAGGACCTCGTTTCAATTCAGCGTGCTTAGACCAAACTTTATCTGGTCCAGAGTGCACCCCCCCCCCAGTTTTGAAAAATCCTGGGGAGAACCACGGAGAACACTAACTCCCTGAAGAGGACATAGTTTAGAACAGACTAATCGTATATCAAGTAATAACAGGCATGTGAGCGGGTCATTAAAAATTTACCCTGTCAGTTTCCCTCGTGGCTTAAAGGTATTGTACACTTTTGGTAACAGCTCAAAATCAGTGTCCACATTTTTTGTGATTCAACATATGCATGAACAAACAAACCTGTGAAAGTTTTAGCCTAATTGGTCATCGAGGTCACGAGAAAATAGTGAAAAGAGACCTTATGTGTTTTCTTTTTTTTCAAATTATCACGCGTGATAAAAACTATTGTTTTACTAATTTCTCAGAAACGATAGCATTTTATTTAGGCAAAAATATTTTAAGGAACCCTTTCTACCATTACTTACTTTAAATCATGTAAGTTATGTGTGAATCTGTGAACATTGTGTTTTTCGATCTTACCAATAGTGTACAGGGCCTTTAAAGGCACTGAACACGTTTGATAATTGTCAAAGACCAGTGTTCTCACTTGGTGTATCCCAACATATGCATAAAATAACAAGCCTGTGAAAATTTGGGCTCAATTGGTCATCGAAGTTGCAAGAAAATGATGAAAGAAAAAACACCCTTGTTGTACAAATTTGTGTGCTTTCAGATAGGAATAAAAGGCTTCTTGCCTTAGTGAGAAATTACCTACGTTACTTCAGAGGGAGTCATTTCTCAAAATGTTTTATACTATCAACATCTCTCTGTTGCTCGTTACCAAGTAAGTTTTTATGCTAATATACATTTTGAGTAATAACCAAACGTGTACAATGCCTTTAATAAGCCACAAGGGAAACTGACAGGGTAAATTTGTAAATAATTTTAGTTTGAGACCAAATTTTCTTAATGCAATTTTGTACATAATGACATCAATATGCCTTGTGATTAACAAACAAATGCCATTGACAAAACTAATGAAAAAAAATAACATTCAATGCGGGTTCAATAAAAATGCGGTGACACAAAGTTACATGGTGGGGGGTATCCCGACTGGCAGGATTACCAAGTGGCAGGGATAATCTCCAACTCAAATCTCAAATTAGACAATCAGCTTAAATATCTTAAAGGGTCTGTATACGTTTGGTAATGGCTCTGAAAATTAATGGCAATAAAAACTTACTTGGTAAGAATAAGGCAGCTTTAGGTAGTATAATGCATTTTTAGAAACTTTTCACTTAGAAGTACTGCGGTTATTGAAAAAGATATCACTTTATACCCCAACAAATTTGAATCTGAGAAGCGTTAGATTGTGTATTCCAATTGCAGATTATTCTTCCTGCGTGGACATAACCGATCCAGATTTTCATCAATATCTCAAAAACGCTAACAGCTTTTGAAATGACATTTTCACAGGTTACTTTTATGGTATAGATCTACAACTGTATAGGATTGAAACAAACAGTATACACTCCCCTTAATGACATAATCCCTCAAATTTGATCCAAGCAGATTTTAATATTAATCTTCTGGAGGACTGAAGGAAATTTCTAGTGGATTTTAACCCAAAGCTTGCCCGTTGCTTACTTATTCAGAGTCTTTGGACTCATGGTAAATTAATCCAAATTTAAGATTAAAATCCAATTTGGCAAAGGAAAGCCGATTGCCTGTTCTACCAAATTAATCTCTGGGAATGTATGACAGAAATGTGTGATCTCTCATCATTATTCATTACTTTTGAACACAGTCAAAATTCAGTGGCTATATATTCACAACTGTTATATAAGCTAACAAATCTGGTTAACACCTTAAGCATGGACATAATTTTGTTAACCCAACCAAACATACAAACTGTGTGATGCATGGCATAGTTTTCATTTTGATTATTGCGAATTATTTTACCAAAATTTTTTCTTGTTTATATTTCGTTGTGTGCCATGGAAACATGCACGTGTGTACGCGGCACGCACAACTATCAGCCAATCAAAGGTCTCCATTGACCTCAGTGAGGGCTCTATTGATCATGGATATATATACCTGGCAACAGGTTTCTTTTAGTAAACACTGTTATAGGCTATTAGGCTGTTTTAAAGTGCAGCACCCTCTTTGACACGAGTAGCCAAAATTTTATAAGGTTTAAAATACCTTGAAATCTCAATTGTGTTGCTTGGCATGATACCTTCCTTGTATCAATGACTTCAGAGCATATAGTGCTTGGTTTCACAAGCCCCACTTTCACAATTTGTTGTTATCCCCAAAATTAAGACTGCAAGTTTATTCCCTTATAATTTCAATGGATATTAAAAACTGTTTTTATAATTTGTGGCTCCCAAGGTTGTTATTTTAGGGCAATAAAGTCTTAATTTCATAGATGGTCTGATATCCATCTTGCAACGAAGTCACAATGACAATGTTGGTGCAGAACCAGACTAAACATTTATCACCGTCAAAAATGAAAAAAAAATAAGTCACTGCACATCATCAGTGTTGCTCCATGAAGTTAACGTTTGCTAAAAGATAGCCTTTTTAATTATACATCGATGGTAATAAACTTATCCTCAATTTGCATGACATGTTCTACCTGTTCTTTACTTAACCACCAAGTTGACGTAATTAAAATAAGAATAACAATCCCCTTTGTGTAAGTATGTGAATTATGTTGAATTAAAGTGAACTTACACGGTCCGCCATTTCGTAGAACCAAATATTTGACTCCACAAAATGGCGGACCGCGTTAGTTCACAAATTAGAAAGAAAAACACACAATTTTGAGGCATAATAATTTGTGTGAGTCATCATATTCTACTTTTAAAACATCTTTCCAACCATATGTTCATTTCATAACGAATGCTTTCAGACGCATTTTATAGCCCAAACCACCCAATCCAAGGCAACGTAACCCTTTACTAACAAGTCTGTCAATAGTTCAAAATCTGTCCCCTGCTTTACTCTTTGGTTCTAGACCCGGTAACTGGGGCGCAGTACGACTGACGATGTCAAAATTTTGAAAAAAGGAGTACAGCGCCCCAGTTACTGGTAACTGGGTCCACTTTGCCTTTGGTTCCATTTTATTAAACTTGGATGTTATAAACCCATTTGGTTTGAATGCCTTACCCTGGCCCATCTCCGGGTTATATTATTAGTCAATCCTAGTATCGTGGGAGGTCCTGTATTCAGGGTGCCCCTCGTAATCAAGGCATAAGTTTCACCTCACTGCGCGTGATGTAAACAACCCCTAGAGACGAAGTAATATTTTCTTCTTGACAAACATCGAGTCTCCTCTCCCTTGACCTAAACTTGGAGACAGGTAACCTTCCACCGTTAAGTTGTACTTGTAAATGTAATATCAATTCAAAGAAAAAGCTATGGTACCCCGAAAACCGGGGACTGGAGGATATTTCCCCTTTGATAAAGCAGTAAAATGACAAATGATTAATGAATCACCTGCAAGTCTTAGTATAGTAGTAATAATAGTGACACCTCCAGAGGCTCCATGGTGACGACACAGCCAAAGGATTCCAGGGTTTCCAAAACACGGGGTGACCGGTGTCAGAGGGGGCGGGGAGAAAGGAGAACAAATTTCTCTCTAAAAAAGATTCACTCATACATTGAAAATCCATGGTAAAACAAACCTTCCAAGTTCTTTGCCCTTGCTGTATGCTTCTTCGAATGTTTCTACCTTCTTGGACTCGTTTATCCATGTGTTGTTTATCGCCGTACTCGCCATGGTAAGTCGACTACCTCCGTCTGGAGTACGTGTTGGATTCGCGGGCATTTCCTGCACAAATTTTCCACGGGAAATCCTTCGTCTCGCACGGTCACCTCCTCTTACTATCCAGCTACGCCTCAAATCAACTCCAGAAACTGTGCTGTAATGTTTTTCAAAGCCCGTCCGAATGTGTTTGCACTCGGCCTGGTGTAAATACACTGCCCCGTTTTGGTGTGAAACGTAAACTGAACCTTTTCACCGGCACGGCAGTTTTGTTGTCAAGTCGGACTATAGCTTTCATGTCTGGGACCCCGTAACGAAGTGGTGACGTCATAACCACCTGCTTAATGAAAGTGGGCATGCGCAAATAAGTTGCTACCTGTTTTACGCAGTGTTTTGGAATGAGGGCGCTCTTAATACTTTTAATGGTCCCCCAAATTATTGTTCTGTAATTGAATCGGTTCGTTCTGGGGGTCGTTTTCCCCATCATTAACGCAAACATTTTGTTGTACTAAAGTAAGCGAAATCTTTGTTGATATCAAAATAAATAGAGTGACATAATATAATCTGTGAAATAAAACAGATTGCATCAAACAAATGAGAATTGAGAAATTGTATATTATTGTGAAAATATCAAAAACAAATTTAGTAGAGGGCGTACGCATGCAGCTCTGTTTCTGTAGTTTGAACCAAGTTCAAGAAAACTCTACTAAACGTAGATTTAACTGGGCCGAAGTGGCAACAATTTTTCCCTTTGTGGAGTGGGTGTGGCATAATTTCACCCCAGTAAAATTGGACAGAACTTAATTGTGGTGTACCTTTCCTTTTCTTTGTTCTTGTTTATCATGGGAAATCCCAGACCATGGCTACTCCAAAATAAATGTGTTTGTCGACATTTGATACCTTCGAAAGTCTTACAGCCCCTCCGGAACGAGAACACTAACAGTGGCTTCCTCCCTTATTATTTGCTATTATTTATCTTACAGATAGCATCATTCGGCCAATGATTATTCTAAACAGTAGCCCAGCCGTGACTTTAAAACAATATGTTTATAAAATGGAGTACAATTTATTTGAAAAGAAACATGGAATGAAAAAAGACCCAGAGGTGAAGTCATTGCAAGACTGTGGTGAAGAAGAACAAAGAATATGAGAGGGTGGTTTGAAACCACGAACAAGTGTAATGCATCAGATTCAGGCACTGAACACGTTTGGTAATTGTCAAAGACCAGTGTTCTCACTTGGTGTATCCCAACATATGCATAAAATAACAAGCCTGTGAAAATTTGGGCTCAATTGGTCATCGAAGTTGCAAGAAAATGATGAAAGAAAAACACCCTTTTGTACAAATTTGTGTGCTTTCAGGTAGGAATAAAACAATTCTTGCAAGACGTTTTTATTATTTTAGTGAGAAATTACTTCTTTCTCAAAACCTACGTTGCTTCAGAGGGAGTCGTTTCCTACAATGTTTTATACTATCAACAGCTCTCCGTTGCTTGTTACCAAGTAAGTTTTTATGCTAATATTTGTTTTGAGTCATTACCAAACGTGTACGATACCTTTAAATTAATGAATGCAGCATTGGTTGGGTATGTTGCTGTGTAGGGACTATCATTTCAGTAACATTTCACGGAGTGAATGTCGCCCTCTTCCGTCCACTAAACAATTTCCTAATATGCAGCGAAGAGCACAGATCTGCAGGTTCTCGCGTGCCTGTACATTTGACCTCTCATCGTAAGTCAATTCGCCGTATTTTTGACCGTGTGAGGGCGTTTGTGGACCAATTTTTACGTGATGAAAAAACAAGTAATCAAACGGGGTTTTAAATTGTTGTTGTTATAATGTTTATGTATTTCGTCATTGATGCAAGAAAACTACATACATGCAATTAAAATAATATGAAACTGTAATTGTGATGCAAGACATTCCCTGAAGAAAGCGCCCTCATGCGGTCAAAAATTTGGTCAATTACATGCACGTACAAACATTATGCACATTGCATGCAGACGATTCGAAAGTGCAAGCTGACAAACTACATCACCTCGGACCAATCATAACACAGATATGAACAGATTGCGTCACTGCACGTTTATCCAATTTATCAATGTATCAAATGAAATCATTGGTCTTGTAAGACCAGTGTCTGTCTTTATCCTTGCGGATAAAGACAAGAGACCACATTATACAACGGGGTGCTGGTTTTTCAAAGACAACTGGCGTGCGGGGTGCGCAAAGCCATTACGGCGTGGGGTCCAGGACCCGCTTAAGGGCCCGAAAGCTTTTGGTTCCTAGAAGCTCTGTTGTGCAATCAGAGACACTATTTGGCACATAAATGTCCCTTTTTGCAGTGGGATTATTATTAGTGTAATTTGCAAAATGAATACCCCGCAATGACCTTTTTTTCACGAGGCGAAGTTGGGTGAAATGCAAAAGCCACTTTTCATTGAGTAGGCCGATAACAAACAGTTTTACGGCGTGGGATGAGGGCCCCGGACGCTTTCGGGTTCTATAGATGCTCTGTCGTGCAATCTGAGCAACTATTTTGAACTTAGTGTCTCTTTTTGGGGCGGGTTGTTATTAATGTGATTTGCAAAATGACTACCCCACAAAGCTGGGTGAAATGGAAAAAGCCAGATTTCACTGAGTGATTATATTCGAAAATGCACGACGAACGGAACGCTTGTAATGTTTGTTTTTTTAACTCACACATAGAACCTTGTCTTTAGAAATCTGTTCACAATTATCACAAAATAGACACGAAAACTCGTCAAACCCACCCTTTGAAAATTCTTTTTTAAAAAAAGACTTTCTATAAAATAAGAAGACTCCATGTAGACACAAACCTTGTCCGCTGTGACACCACCTTGCCTCGTTTGGGTAAACGGGCAGTTTTGGAAACGATGCTGCGAAGCGTCCTATGTTTAAGCCTTTTCCAAACTTCGGCTTTGGCTCCGACTCCGGCTTGGGCTCCGTCATCAGTTTTGGAGCAGTGTACATTTTGCACGCTGTTTACAATATCAAACGGAGCCCGGAGCCGAAGCCCAAATCTTGACTTTTGGGATTGGGAATTTCTAGAGTAAAATTTTACATAAGCTTTAATGTGATAATCTCGATGTTTTAAAAACTATTTTTCCATTTACACGCAGACAATGTATTTGTTTTTACACTAACGCCAGAGTATCTTATAACAAAACTAGTAAATAACATTAAAGAAAGTCGCTGAAAAGAGACTTGTTTGAGAAAAAGGGAAACGGAAACTTGGCCAAAAAAGCCTCCTAGAAAAAAATGGTGCACCCCCTTGTACAGCTTGTATGGCAATTGGGGTTTTTTAAACTCGTGCTGTGATGTTTTAATTGAATATGGTTTGAATAAAAAAAGCTTGATTTGGTAATTGAAAGTTGTAAAAAAGTTTGAGATTATTATTATTGTTTAATTTTATTAATTAGCTGACCTTAATTTTCGCTTCACGTTTGACCATAAAGAACATGCATTAAAAGGCGATCGTCGTGATCCTTGACGTACACCAATGCCAACTCGAGCAAGCTGTTATAGATGCGTGAAACTAGGACGTCGTTGTTGAAGGTTTTTACCTGGCATCAAATGCTCTTACTGATTAATTGCCAAGTCATAAGTTTTTGACATTATCATGATGATGAAAGAAAAATACATTAAAGCCAAATAATTTCATCGTTATTATCGTTTTACAAGTCAACTGTGAAGGGGAAAATTATAATGATCTATCAAAGCCTTTAACAATATTGTGTTCATCCCGTTAACGAGAGGCACTTATTGTTTCCCAAACCAAAAACATATTGTTGGAATGATTACATTTAAAGCTAACAATTTAATAAATAAATTTAAAACAAAATCAGGAAACTCATAACAGTTAAGAAATCCTTCTTGACATCCTATCGCTTTGGGCGATCCAGTGGCTACCTTTTAGCCACTGGACAGCCCAGCTGCCCAAAGCGATATACACTGTAACATGTGGTAGGAGGAAACGCTCACCAGCTTGTGTTTGTAGGAGAAAAAAAACATTACATCTAAATAAAACTAGATAGTAATTGGTACGCGTTGGGCAAGTCAATGGCAATCCTTTATATAGATCATTATTAATTTCCCCCTCACAGTTGACTTGTAAAATGTTAATGACGATGAAAATATTTGGCTTTAATGTAATTTTCTTTCATCATCATGATCATGTAAAAAACGTATGACTGAGCAATTAATCAGTAGGACCATTTGATTCAAGGTAAAAGCCTTCAAAACCTATTGTGTTCTCCCTTATACAAAAAAGTATCCATGCCGTTAACGAGAGGCACTTATTGTTCCCTAGGGGAATTATCACCTCTGAACATGAAATAATATGTTATTCAATGACAATATTAACGGATGGGACGATAATTATACATGAACAACAAGCCTTTTGCATATTTTTAAATTTGAACCACGATTCTAGTAATTTACTGCAAGAGTCTTGAAAACTAAACATCTTTTCAGCAAGCTTGAGCGATAGCAATGAGTCAAAAATAATCAGACCATGAAGGTCTTCGGACCATAATGGAGCAGGAAATAGGTAGACTAGGTACCCTGTGCAGTCACGTTCAATTATGGAAGAAGGGGCCAGACCTTGTCTTACTCTAGGCCTATATAATGGACAGCAAACAACCAAAACTTACAAACTGTGGAAGATTTGGACCACTGGACACACTGCACACGCAAGATCATCTCGATTACGTCGGGACGCAGCTAAACTATAGCACAGGTGCACAAAAGCAACGGAGGTTGATTTATTTCTGAAATAATATTCGTATAATTCCGAGTTGTTCGTTTATTTCTGAGTTGTTTGTTTATTTCGCTACAGTGCTGTATGGCGCGCGCAGTGGGTTCCTCGCTCATGGTGTTTTCGCATGTATTTTTTTTTAAATCTGCATTGCAAAAGTAAAAAAATAGTTTCTATACGCAATATTATTATTTGTATTTATATGTGTTTATTTTTGAGTTACTTCTAACAATATTTTTCATCTAAATTCATTTAATTATTACATGGAGAATTTTGTAAGGAACTATTTTAACTATTCCTTTATTTTCGGCTTGTGTTTATTTTATTTTATGTAGGCCTAGACTTTGAAAACAGTTTTTGTTTGTATGTATGTAAGCATTTTATTATTATTTTTTATTTTATTTTTTTTATTATTTTTTAAAAATTTTTTTGTGATTTTAATTTTGTTATGTTTTTGTACAAATTGTGTGATTTCATGTTTTTTGTTTTTTGTTTTGTCTTTTTTGTTTGCCCCATTGTCTAACCATACTTGGGGCGCTGGCAGCCCGAGGTTTTATACACAAAGACATGAGAAAACCGCCTTTTTTGAAAAATAGGACTACACACTGAAAATCACTGTCGACCCCGTTCAATCCTGCATCGTACGCATGTCTTACGGAAAATACATACACATAGGCAGGGCCGAACAGCCGACCGACCAGACACAAACAAAAACGGGCATATCCCAATTTCTTACAGCTGCTTTATGCACTGTGACTGGTATCCTACTTAGTTTTGCTTAGCATAATTTTTTAAGCACAACAAAATAATGCTTATCAGAATAGGGATACCAGCCAAAATACTATGTCACATGTATGATCTGTGACTGCATCCTACTTACTTTTGCTTAGCAAGAAATGTTTAAGCAATAGTTTCTGCTTAAGCAGCACTACGAAATTGGGCACAGCCTAGCAGTCTCACGCTAAAACTGATCATTACTAACAAAAAACAACAGCATTTTTACCCCCTGTTTAAACTCCTAAGATATGCACCTGCTTAATTGTTACACCCCTCATCACACAGTGCTTTCAAATGCAACACCCGTATAATCAAGACACAATTTTCGGAAATTACTCAAAATATATATTAGCAGAAAAACTTAATAAAAGACTTGGTAACGAGCAACGGAGAGCTGTTGATAGAATAAAACATTATGAGAAACGACTCCCTCTAACGTAGATTTTGAGAAAGAGGTAATTTCTCACTAAAATAGTAAAAGACTTCTGGCCAGAAGCCTTTTTGTCAGGCATCTGAAAGCACACAAATTTGTACAAAAAGGGTGTTTTTTCTTTCATCGTTTTCTTGCAACTTCGATGACCAATTGAGCCCAAATTTTTACAGGCTTGTTATTTTATGCATATTTTGGGATACACCAAGTGAGAATACTGGTCTTTGACAATTACAAATTGTGTCCAGTGCCTTTAACTACGCACTGCGGGAAATGCTTATTAGGGCCTATGATTAGCCATGATAAATTAATGGTTTTTATATTAGTCGTTGTGTCATGGACCCCAAACCGACCTTAATTGTTTGTTTTCTTGTCTCTAAACATACACATTAAAATCGTAAAACACAACATCCTTGGAATTACTCTCCAATTCAAATTTCTAAAAATGTTTAACGTCAAAACTGGAAGGGCACATCTTTTTTGATGACAGTTTGTTGACTTTTGCCTTTCCCTGGACGGCCTCTGCTTGTATATTGTATTGTCCAAAGAATAAACATAAAAATAAATAAAATAAATAACAATGTAGTCTTGCACGACGCATGTAATAAGTCATGGAAAATGTCTTTATAATGGATGTTTATAATATGATAATAACGGACATGTATATTGCGCAACACCTGTATGAATATACTCTTATACGCATTACAATAAATACAAAAAATGTAGAGAAAATACGACACACAAATTGCACTTACAATTTTCATTTCTTGAAAACCTACAATAAATGTCACTTTTAATAAGATGTCTATTTTAATTATATTAATGCATGGAAATATGACGCGGTGGTTTTGCGGGGTTTTTATCTTTTCTTTTCGTTTGAATTTCTTTTTCGCACAAATGTTCAAGGTTAACACCATAAAACACAGCATCGTTTGACCTACAGTGATCTGTATACGACTTTGACATGTGGTCATTTGGTGTAAATCATCATCAGGTCATCGGCATGTGTTTGTTGTTGTTTATTTTTCAAATACAAACTGACAGAATAACTTAAAGGTATCGTACACGTTTGGTAATGACTCAAAACAAATACTAGCATAAAAACTTACTTGGTAACAAGCAACGGAGAGCTGTTGATAGTTATATATGGGTTGTCTCTGTTCCTAATTCCCTGCTGTTCCCTCTCCCATCCCTTTCCTGTCCTTACCCAATCTACCCTCATCTCTCATCTATTCTTCACATGCTCCTCGTATCCAAACCTTGCTGTCAGTCATCTTCATTCAGGACCAGTGCTTTAGTTGCTATTTAGCCTGTATGCCTACATGTAGTTCTGTTCAACATGTTTATTTTATTTTTTTCTATAACTTAAATTTTATTTGCAATTACATGTACATGTATTGTTATTGTACTTTGTGAAATGGCCGAATAAATAATAATAATAATAATAATAATAATAATAATAATAATAATAATAATAATAATAATAATAATAATAATAATAATAATAATAATAATAATAATAATAATAATAATAATAATAATAATAATAATAATAATAATAATAATAATAATAATAATAATAATAATAATAATAATAATAATAATAATAATAATAATAATAATAATAATAATAATAATAATAACAATAATTGTAGGAAACGACTCCCTCTGAAGTAACGTAATTTTTGAGAAAGAGGTAATTTCTCACTAAAATAATAAAAACTTCTTGCAAGAATTTTTTATTCCTACCTGAAAGCACACAAATTTGTACAACAAGGGTGTTTTTTCTTTCATCATTTTCTTGCAACTTCGATGACCAATTGAGCCCAAATTTTCACATGCTTGTTATTTTACGCATTATGTTGGGATACACCAAGTGAGAACACTGGTCTTTGACAACTACCAAACGTGTCCAGTGCCTTTAAATACATATCCCTGTGTAGTTTTTTCACAGGACTGGGAAAGTACTGCTTTATATAGTGCTTTTAAAACACACATTGATATAATGTGTAAAACACAAATAATATTCTTCATTCCGGATGCAAATTGTACATCTATAGAATAAATTAGTTGTGAGAGTCATGTATGCAAAGACCCCTGCAGCATTCAACTTTCATTTCGTTCGACACTCATCAGCAACACGTTGTTGACTTTTATTTGTGCTGTACAATATCAGTTTTCTTTATTATTATACTTAAAGGTATTGTACACTTTTGGTAACAGCTCAAAGTCAGTGTCCACATTTTGTGTGATTCAACATATTCATGAACAAACAAACCTGTGAAAGTTTGAGCTCAATTGGTCATCGAGATCACGAGAAAATAGTGAAAAGAGACCTTATGTGTTTTCTGTTTTTTCAACATTGAGTTTTTATCGCGCGTGATAAAAACTATTGTTTTACTCATTTCTCCAATAGTGTACAGGGCCTTTAAGTCTTCAAAAAAAGTCATGACATTGGAAACTTTAAAGGTACAAAAGCCTGCCGGTCTCCGGCAGATGGGTATTATTTTGACCCACCGCTCTGCCGAAAAGCAGGTGCCGTCTGACGGAGTTTAACACCCGGTGTGTTCACTGGTAACCCCCGGTGACTCATACGTCAGTGGTTGTTCGTGCTACCATCTTGCTCTTAAACTGAAAATCTTTTCTTTTGTGTGGCCGAGATGGTTGGGAATCAGGTGTTACAACAAGGATAAGTGTAGTTTAACAGCCAACCCTAATCCCCCCTGGAAACACGCCCGCCTTTCCCATACTCCAATAATTGAATATGTGCAGTTTCATACGCTTCATATACATACACAACGTGAATGTTTTTTGACGTTAGTTGACAATCGCAGAAAAAGATTTAACATTTCTTTACTGCGCATTCAAGAACGTTTTCAAGAACCCCCTATTTCGATGTTACGTAAAGACAATCTGGGAGCAAGATTTCCTAGCCATAAATAAACACAACACCTATGTGGCAACTAACAATAATAGTATGTCAATAAATAAGCAGTGATAGAACGAGATGTCACTTTCACCATGGTTTCAGCGTCAGTGAAAATCAATTGTATTTATTTGATGTAAGAATTGCTGCACAAACAACTGGCTTTACAAAACAGCTTCGTCACACGTGTGTAGGCCTATGTGTGTGTGTGTAGTGAACAAAATATTGTTGCCGTTGCTAAGGTGAACAATCCGTGGACAACTGCAAATCAGTTGTGAACAAACACAAAGAATCATCGAAGCATTTGAATTGAAAGGGTGATCAAGGGGTGCTCTCGGGCGTGCATCACTTCGGGGTGGCTTTGTCCTTCCTCCATGCTTTGGTTTGACAAGTACGGGGAAAGACCAGTAAGGTCTGCCCTACAGCCCGCCCTTCTGCTCACACTTAAGAACTTCTACTTCTACGTTGGTAATCGGCAAAGTCCTTTGTCAGTATCACGCCAAGACGTGCGTTAAAACCCAATCCAAGACAAAACTGGCTTTAATCATATTTATTTAAAATCTTTATACATTTACACAATGAATACATGTTTAACAGGGGCTGTATAGGGTATACAATAGTATAAAAACTGTCATATTTTATTGTCATATTTTATTGTTATTTTAAATCTTTGGACAATACAATATACAAGCAGAGGCCGTCCAGGGAAAGGCAAAAGTAAAAAAAACTGTCATCAAAAAAGGTGTGCCCTCCCAAAACCTTGCTCATTTAAAAGAATAAAAATACATATTTAAAAATACATATTTTGTACACAGAAATCTAAAATTGCAGTAAAAAGTAAACAAAAGATGGCAAGCAAAAGAATAATTAAAAAGCAAATAAACAAAAACCACCGAAACTAAGACCCCGGTAGTCAATAAAACACTGAATTGTAAAACAAAACAAATTAAAAGAAAGATGTGTACAACCAGACCCCTGCCAACGATAAAAATATAATTATATAATTATTAAAATGGAGATTGCTATAGTGAAGGATGGAACTTATGGGCCTACCAGGTATAAGAGGGACTGAAACCGGAGGAGTGGCTTAGGGACAATTCCCCCACCTGTTGCACTCTCTTGTAAACACTGTAAGCGTCTACAGAGAATGTACATCACTTCCGAATAATACAAAATATTTCACTTCATTTCATTTATTAATTTTACAGGATGAACAAATGAGAATAATAGGGTTAGCTGTGTTGCAAACTGCACCAACCAAAAAGTACCTAGCTTAGTAGTATACGGTACATTTTCAGAATATTTTTAATGGCCTGACGTTTACACAGCACATTATCACACCGGTATACTTGTCCAAGTGTGTTGTGTTGTTACTTTGCCTTCGAGAAAGACTCTGCTAAAGGTCGAAACGTCAGACCACTAACGTCATGCGCAGGATAAGAACAAGGTGCATATATTGTTCACGAGGACATTTAAAACGTCATACGGTAAACCTACCTATTTCTGTTTTTATTTTATTTGTATTCAGTAACATTATAAGTTCAATGCTGCCATTCATTACAATAATGCACAATGTAGAAATTACACAAGTAATACATTAAGTACCGGTACACAGTGATTCAATAATAAGCAGCAAATTAATTACAACATTTAGTATAAGGTTAAGCGAGACGCTTTTGTTCCATAACCTATGGACAGACAAACGTACATCCAAGGTACCGTAAAACATGGACGCATGACAAATGAAGCAGACAAGACAAATGTGAGACAAGGCCAACAAAGCTTACAAATTCACCTCTTGATGAATATGAGTCAATGCACCAAGCTCCTAGGTTGTTAACAAAGACATATAGGTGAAAACGAAGAAACTAACGGCGGTTTAGTGTTCTGTGATCAACTGTTTTTTATAAAGATTTTCAAGTAGGCCTAGTTTTGACACACCTCGGGTTGTAATACTTCATACAGTCCGACTGGAGGCAATGTGCCTTACCGCACGCTTGATTGGCACAAGATTACGGCCCAATTTCAGGGGCGGATCCAGGATTTTCTAAACGGGGGGGGGGGCGTGAAAATATACCAAGCAGCAAAATGATAAATGAAGTTTGTTGCCCCATTTCTCCCTCCCCTTCTCTCTCTCTCTCCCTCTTTTTTTCTTTTCTCCCTCTTTTTTTTTATATGAAAAAGGGGGGGCGTGCGCCCCGCACGCCCCCCCTGGATCCTTGCCTGAATTCGTAGCTAAGCACAACAAAATTGTGCTTACAAGAAAAAAGGTTACCTTGTCCCATGTATCATTTGTGACTAAAGAAGATTAGATAATTAATTAAAACATTGAATACAAGTTTAAAATAAAAAAGCACCAAAACTTTATGCTTTGTTAGATCTGGCTTTTGTAGCAAGATGACACTTAACTATTTTTTTAATGATGCAGGCTACACTGCAAATACTAGGGTGTTAAAATTGACACCATGGGTGTTGTCACATATAGATACAAAAAAAAGTATCAAAATTTTATCCATAGGGTGTTCAAATAACACTAATTTCTGCCAATACAATTACATTGGTGTTATTTTAACACCCTGTGATGTTAACTTTGATTCTCTCTTGGGTATTTATATGTGATAACATGTACCCATGGTGTCAATTTTAACACCCCAGTTTTTGCAGTGTAGTAGAACTTTTTTATATTAGTGGGTAATTTGTTCCATTCACTTATTGCGGTAGCAAAAAAAGGTATTTTTGAGTATTATGGTTATTATAAACCGAAGCTGTTTCAATGGAAACTCAACTCAACCGCTCAGCAAAAAAATGTTTAAAGGGGCCTAGTAATAATTTCCGGGTAAGCAGCTCTATGAAATTGACCATATTTTTGACCGCGTGAGGGCGCTTTCTTCAGGGAATGTCTTGCATCACAGATACAGTTTCGTCTTATTTTAATTGCCTGTATGTAGTTTTCTTGCATCATTGACGAAATACATAAACATAATGATAACAAAAATGAAAACCCCCCGTTTGTTTACTTGTTTTTCTTCACGTACAAATTGGTCACAAACGCCCTCACGCGGTCAAAAATACGGCGAATTGGGTCTTGGTTCTGGTCTGTTGACTAATTGACAACAAACAATTTATTTATCACAAAGCTTCAAATCTTACTTAATTTAGGGTTATTAGCGATGGGGTTGGGTGACCATCAAGTAGGCCTACCTGAAACCACCCAGAAGTATTTCAACACTGTGAATGGACATGCAGGCCTGAAAATAATTTATGCAGGCCTGAAAATAATTTGAGTTGATTACAATTATTGATTTTGTAGTTAGGCCTACACTAAAATTTCATTCAAACAAAATCGACGGAAAAGGCAGGTAACTTTTGTCCGTCCCTTTTTAATGGAAGCTTGAGGGTATCATCTTCAAGTTGTTATCCATCACATATAAATGTTGGAACGAAACTGCTCCCCCTTACCTTACTGAACTTATCACTCCTTACCAGCCTAATCGAACACTCCGTTCCAGCTCAGATACAAGAATTCTCACAAAACCTCAAACCAGATACTCTTCATCTTCCAAAGGTTTTTATGCAGTTGCTCCAAACCTTTGGAACAATCTTCCTTATCAAATACGTCATGCCATTTCACTTACTGAATTCAAAACATCGCCTAAAACTCACCTTTTCCAGACTTATTTTGCTTACTAGGCTATTTATTTCATTCTCATTCCTTTGTATTGTTAATTGTTGATTGTTGTAATATTTATTGTTGTGAAGCGTTGTGGTACCTTTTCTGCGTAAGAACGCTATACAAGTGCTTAGATTATTATAATTATTATATTTGAAATACATAAAATGAATCAACTAAAAACATGTTCACCGATAAGCTTGGATGTCCACTCAGGTGCTGAAACACTTTTGGGTGGTTTCAAGCACTAAAAAAAAAACAGTTACAAGCATTGGAAAACAGCTATAACGTGACGGATGTATAGTTTGTTTATCTGTTTCCTGTCAAAAATTAAAATAAATTTCTCATTGAACATAGGTGTACTCTTTATTGGGAGGTTGTCCGTGTCATTTTATGAATGCATTTACAGCAAAACAAACACGACACATTAAACTAGTTGGCACTATAAAGGGGGGGGGGGTTAAAATCGAATTCAAAATACTTGGCATTGGGTAGAATTGTGTGTCCCTTGCAGATGGGTCATTCCATGTCAGACCAACGCACTTTTTTACCTTATGTCTTCTGATTTTGATAAAAATTGCTGTGCTTGTAGGTCCTAATGAGCAATGAATGCACACCAATTTTTAGCCCAATGCGACCTACCATGTGGTCAGGGCAGAAACCACAAAAAATTGACATTTTTTGAGTAAAACACCACCCTTTTGGTACAAATATGTCAAAACCATGTCAATTTTCATCAAATATATGCAAATTTGGTATTAAAATAATGAGAATTGCATGCTTAATTCACTTCTTTTGTCAAAAATAAATTTTGTGAAAAGTAGGTCACCGTGACCGTTAATATGTCATCATGACCTCCGACCCACTTTTTCAAATAATGTATCATTCCGAAAATCAACAAAATTAAAATGTCTTGATAGAGCATGTCTTCCTCTATCAGAATCCACTAAGAAATACTTGGGTAGAAAGCATGGAACTGTTGCGTACCCTGAACAGTCACTGCTGATGAAAAACGACTCTTAAGGAATTCTCAGGACTGTTGCACTTCACTCTTGTCCACAAAATCAAATCTGTATTCCTGGAATATTCACCTTAGCCTACGAATACAGCTTGTCAATTTGTTTGTTTGATTTTTTTTCATTTGTTTAATTAATTAAAAAAAAAAAGAAAAAAAAAAAAAAAAAAAAAAAAAAAAAAAACAAAAAGCTCTCCACAGCTGGTAATTTTTAAGTATGATTTAGTTAGACCCACCCAGCCCCCCAAGATCCCCAATTCCCCAATATTTTTTAGTAGAACAGAAACAGAACAGTAAGTTTTAGTTTTTGATTTTTTTTTCATAAAAAATCTAAATTGACTAATTTATAACCTACCCCAACAAAACAAAAATAAAGTTGTAAATTGTAAATTAAAAGAAGCAAGTATTTTCTTTCTGATTCTGATAAGGAAAACATGCTCTATCAAAGTCATTAAATATTTTTTATTTTTGATAAATTACATGAAAAATAAAAAATAAGGTCACAATAACATATTATATTAAAGGGTCAGTAAACCTACTTTTCAAATCTATTTTTTTTGAAAAAGAATTGAATTGAGCATGCAAATCTCATTTTTTTTTTAAATTTTTTTATTATATATTCGATGAAAATTTGGTTTTTTTCATTTTATACAAAAGGTGGGTATTTATTCCAGAAAAATGTCCATTTGTGGTTTCTGCCCTGACCATATGGTAGGTTGGATCGGGCTAAAAATTGGTGTGCATTCATTGCTCATTAGGACCTACAAGCACAGCAATTTTTATCAAAATCGGAAAACATAAGGTAAAAAAGTGCGTTGGTCTGACATGGAATGACCCAGATGCGTTTAGCACCTAGTGAATACCATACCCCGTCTATCAATAGGAGCCAACCTAAAGCTCATAAGCTTCTGGCAGGACCATTCATCGTAGGATGCCGTACCTGGACGTCCCCCCAAACACCCACTCGGCCACCATGGAGATCCAACACACACACACAGCTAACACAAAGCACTGATTTACAGACAAAACAAAACCACCCCAATCAATCTGACCTACCAAACGGCCCTCATGGGTGAAAGTTTGTTCAAGCATGACGTAATAAAGGTCTCGCTTCGGTTCGTTATTGATGCACCAATTTCTACTGAGTCATTATCTCTCGCATATTCAGGCGCGTGGTTGCATCCCACGATACCCAAATAGGAGCTTTGGGAATACTATTTTACCTCGGATGTGATGGTTCAGCAATACTGATACAGCCTGGCTGGTAAGTCTAGATTCTTGCTTTCAATCCGAACATCAGAATTAATTGTTGAAATCTCACACGAGTTAGATCATAGATGGGTGCCCGATGACTACGGTACATCGTCAGATAAACATGTTGACGCTGGAATTTTAACAGATCCACGCGACGCGCTTGAAGCTTTTTTTAGAAATACAACTTCACCGCAAGAATCGGATAAAAAACACATTCAGAGGAAATAGCAATATCAAATGAATATCAAAGCCAGCAGGAACAATATTTGTATATATAATTTTGTTGGCAACATTTTCTTCCAAATTGCTACATATTTAATTAGCTATAGGCTGGGGGAATTTGCCTAAGTCTACCAAAGGCTCCACTATTGATTGCACTGTTCGAAATGATCCGGACGAATGGCTTATGACCTTTATGTTCATCAATTCATTAATGAATCTCTAATTGTCATTATTATTTAATCCGTGATTAATTATATTTTTGTTGATAATTTTAGAATGGTAGCTACTATACCTGTAAGCTCATTTGTTAACTAGAAACAAGTATATTTTTATATTTTGTTTTTACCCTTAGGCCGACCCTGATTTTTATTAAGCACTGTATACTTTTTTCTTTTCTTTTTTGTTAATCTTCGGACATAATTCTTTGTTGGCAAAAGTTTTAAAACCAACAAATTGTAAACATAAGTGGTGTTTGAAGCTTTGCGTGGTGTTGAAAGCAAGAAGTAACTATAAATATCGGTGTAAGGATAAAACAAAAGTCTATTCTTTGTCCCCGATGCAAAATTAACATATATTATAGAAGTTTATTGTTTTTATTTAAAATTAATAACCACGGCATTGGAATTGAACCAAAGACATGTTTCTATAAGTCTTCATCATCATCTAGCGGTCGCAACCGAGATCCTATTCACAACGTCATGCCAGAATTTGTTTTTCTTCACATCCAGTGCCTCTGCCAACCACGTCAATTTAGTTGACGCGATTAAGTCAGTTCTGTTCACGTTCACTTTGTGTAGTTTCTATTTTGTAAAAAGGGAAAACTATCGGTTCATATAATGTGTTTTTACCCTTTCACCGATGTGTATTAAGCACTGTTTATACTCAGTACTTTCCCGAGTTCTGTGAAAAAAAATCCACAGGCAAATCGCTCGGTTGGGATTCGGACCCACGACCTTTGCATTGCTAGAGCAGATGTCTTACTTACTAATTACTTATGATTTAATGGGAGAAATCGTTTAGGCTTCTGCCTTTCAGACCCCCATATCATATCATATTTTTCTTCCAGTAAGACATCAAGCTATTTCTTAGATGTGGACACTGTCTTGGCATTTACTATTTTCTGAGGTAGATTATTCCAGTCGTTGATGACTCTCTGAGAGAAGAAGTTACATCAACACCCCATGTTCAAACTGGCTAAGTTCACAAGAAATTATGTTTCCTATAAAATGCGTTTATGAGAATGAGATATACCGGTAGCGTTTACAGCAAGCCGCTTCAACAGACCGTTATCATGGTGCGGCCATCTTGATTGATTTCCCATTCAAATAAGTGTAACCAAACCGAGGCTGGAAGGAAAAATAGTATTGTCCTTATGTTGTACAATGAATATTAGTCTTCATTACTATAATTGGATACAAGGAATGAGAAACTTAAATGAAGAGTACATTTAAAACTTATTTTGGATATTCTGTAAACGGCTACGAAATTGTGAAAATGGTCGGCATTTATATATCTAAAGTATTGTTTAATATTTCACATTGATAATGGGTTACATAATTTATTTATAAAGTTGTAAAGCAAAAAAATCGTTATATCTTTACCGCATGAAAAAAGACACAGCGTTGTGTTGTCATGGTTTCAAATACAAAATGGCCGCCGGACTAAGTCAAACCTCAGTACCTTTGAACGAGATATATGTATTAGACACCTATTGTCGAGATTCTTGTATGTGTGTTACAACCGGAATTCGTCTCTTCCGTGCGTATCTTTTGATGACATAAAAAGCAGGTGTTTTCCTTTTCTGATAGGAGTAGACCCCCTATCTCATTGAATTTTTGTTTTAATTTGAATACTGTTGTTGCCATTTAGATGGGGATCAATGCTAATTTATTGTCAAAAATGTGTGGTGTTATGTTGAAACTGTTTAGTCAGTGTAACTCTACGCTGTATGCTTAAGAGTGGTGAAAAAAGGGGATGAATTGCGAATGGAAGCTAGACTTTTCTCAACTCACCACTCTGTACTGAGGCATTTTATAGTACTGCTACGATTAGAATTTACAGATTTTCAATTTTTAGCTGATCTGCTAATTTCCTCTGTGTTTCTTTACTGCCATAGAAAACTAAAAACACAGTACAAAGGTAAAGTGTGTTCACGGGCGTATGGGTAAGGGGGCTACACTGCAAAAACCTGGGGTGATAAATTGACACCATGGGTGTTGTCACATATAGATGCCAACAAAAGATTGACAATTTAAACCATAGGGTGTTAAAATAGCACTAATTTTTAATAAATAATTTATGTAAATATAAAGGGATGACATACCACTGGATTTAGAAGTACTATTATCAATCCGTCTTCATTGAAACATCATTAACTAACAGGATTGACAAATGCTTCCCCAAATTAGTAAACGTGTTTCGATAGATCTGTGTATAACATTAACATTAACCGATTCGTGTGTTCAAAGATGCGTTATAACCTAGGCCCTGTTATACAGACATGATATTTGTCCTACTTTGTTCTGATTTTCGAGAAAACAAAACCTACCCTAAGAAAAATCAAAACAATCTATATTAAACAGCCAGAAAAGTCTAAAATAACCTATACCATTTGTCCAAGTAGTTCAACCCAATGTACTCAATATATGTTACCTACTTGTTTTCTCAAGGGGAAAAGTAATATCAGCCTATCCAATGGTTCTACGTTGTTAAGTTTCGACTGACACTGTTTCGAAATCTTTGAAGCAAGTATAGGCTTTTACAATTAGAAGTGCAAGAGTTATTTTAATACTAAACTTTAGAATATTAAAAAACTATGCATATGAGAGTTAACATTGATTATATCATTTATTTGCCAACAATATGGTATGATATTCTAACATTAAAAAAGACAATGCTTATTTCTAATTTTGACATTTTCTGATCGTCTGGATTGTATCCATGACATTGTTAATTGAACCATCTCGCCTTGTCCTATGTATTGTTATAAGTTGCATCCCTCTCTAGCCACTTTAGTTCACACAAAAAAAGTATATTCTGTCTTAGTTAAATATTTAACCTACTCACAATATACTTGTTAATTTTAGTCCATTTGTGTTTTTGTTTGTCCGGGCACCTACCACAAGCTTTGGCTTTTCTGGCTCTGCCCCCATTTCTAATTATCCTCTTACTGTCCTTTGTTATTGCTATGATGATTCTCTGTTGGAGTGGAAAATAAATGTCTTGAAATCTCAAATCTCAAAAGGCCTCTGCATCCAACGAACGCTTAGCGTGCAGCATTTCTGCACTGAGCAGTCAGCAGGGGCTCCCAGCCCTAATTGAGGCACGCAACATAATACTTTCTAAAGCTCATTATCCATTAGCGTGCAATTGACAAGGCACCCTTAATTATATATCTCTTCATCAATGGTTATCTACAACATAAATACAGTAGGGGCCTACCCATTATCATTAGGGTTGTATATTATCGAGTTACTGACGTACCATAGTGCAGGTTGGGATACCTCCACCGAAACTGTCTGCGAGAATCAACTAACCGTTTTCTTTTGATGAAAATATGGGTTTTGGGAGCACATATTAATTGTATGAGTCTTACACTAGTAGGCTTTCTCTGTTGAGATTTGTAATAGTCAGGAAAATATTTGTAAATGCATCAAAAGGCCTAGGCCTGAAAATATGCCATTTCTCGATTTTCATTTATATCATGCTTAGATTTAGACACATGTGGCATCGTCACTGTGTCATGAGCCGAAGAAATCTGCACAACGGTCACACTTCGACGGTTTGAGAATATCGCAGTTAAAGTTGAAATACTTTTCAAACTGCTCTTTCTGAGACTGCATTACCATTTATCTTTAATAATAAAACAAAATCGACTTCATCAGTCATACAGAACAGTCTATATTTTTCATTCTTGCATTCTTAAAAAAAAACACGTTTACATCTTTGCCTTGGTAAGAAGCTTGCAACAGCTACTATGAAGACTCTGCCGTGTCCAATCGTGAGGTCTGTACAAACAATCTGCGTATTATATACCACAGGGCGTTTTGGTTGGTAATCTGTTTGCAACAGCTAAAAATAGACTGTGCAATTCTGTGCTCATTCGAACTTCCGGGACCACCGTGGTCCCAACCATTAAGGAGTTTTACGTCGGCGAGATTTTGTTTCGTCGATTATTTTAGTTTAACGATAGTTTAAGACTATGAAAATTGTACATGTTGTTGGGATTGTAGTACTTAGTGATAAAAAAAATGAAGATAACATAACGAAGAAACATAACGAAGAAAACCCGAGAATTAAACTTGACCTCAGCTTCCGGTTGCTGCACAAAATTAATAATTTTGTGCTCACTTCCGATCACAAAACTTATGTAAACGCTTGTTTTGGATGCGCGATGATAATCGCCAGATGCTGTAATTGCAACGTGAAGCCTTTTCATAGCAGTCTATGGTTGTTGAGGCGTCATCGTCCTCTATAAACTGCGTCAAGCGTTATTTTACGCCCGTGTGACCATCGCGAATCCACGTAAGTGGTTTCTGAAAAGTTAAGATTGATTCAATAATAATTAACACATTATTTGTGTATTTATTATAAAAACTAGAACTGATTTTATAAACATGTAATTGAATATAATTTAAAACAAAGATTTGACTTCAGAGAAAAAAATGTTCTTCGTTTGACGTGTTTTCTCGTTCCGATACGCGCGAGACTTGCACAGTCTATTGTAATAATTTTTGTTAATAATCGCAGACAGTGTTCATGGTTATAGGTTTGGCTCATTAGCAATGTACTCTTTGAAACACATTAGTGACATACAACAAAATCCCGGTAATCAATTTAGATTCTACTTAAGGGCCCCGCACCTGTAACAAACAATAGATAAATAAATAAACACTACAGACTTGGAAATGGGACCCGAAAACGAGACCGTTGAGTTTTATTAGTGTCACCTCTATCGGGATTTTGATTATTATTTTTTACCTTAAAGACACTGGACACTATTGGTAATTGTCAAAGACCAGTCTTCTCACTTGGTGTATCTCAACATATGCATAAAATAACAAACCTGTGAAAATTTGAGCTCAATTGGTCGTCGAAGTTGCCAAATAATAATGCAAGAAAAAACACCCTTGTCACACGAAGTTGTGTGCTTTTCAGATGCTTGATTTCGAGACCTCAAAATCTAATTTGTGGAAAATTACTTCTTTCTCGAAAACTACGTTACTTCAGAGAGAGCCGTTTCTCACAATGTTTTATACTATCAACGGCTCCTCATTACTCGTTACCAAGTAAGGTTTTATGCCACTATTATTTTGAGTAATTACCAATAGTGTCCATTGCATTTAAAGCACATTGTATATCATTGGTAATTTTCAAAGACCAGTATCCGCACTTTGTGACCCAACATATAAATGAAATAACAAACCTGTGACATTTTCAAGCTCAATCGGTCTTCAGAGTCATGAGAAAACAGTGAAAACCTCCATTATATGTTTTCACTGTTTTCAAACATCAGGTTTTGGACACGCGAGATAAAAGTTAATTGTTTTACTAATTTCCAAAAAACTATAGCATTTCAAGCAAAACTATTTCAAGGGAGGTTTTCCACCATGACCATCTTTATACTATGTAAAGTTATCTGCAAATCTGTGAAAATTTATATTTTCTATCTTACCAATGTTGTATACACCCTTTAAACTGGCAACTCGCTGGAAAATTTTAAAGCACCAATGGTGTTAAAGTATTCCTCTGCAAGTCTCGTGCGTATTCGAATATTGGGACCCTTAAGTGTGTGAGTTTGTTTCCTTCACGCTTGGGACGAAAGTTGTCCCTAAAATGTTCCAACAGGCCTACGCGAAAGACTTGCATTGACTGTTGGTGACAATTTATTATGCACGAATTGTGTTTGTTTTATTGTGTTATTTTTTAAGTGCTTAATGGCGATTTGCCCGCTTATGATTATTTAACTCTTATAAACCAGGTCACCTTGTTAACAAAAACTGTGACCTTGTACAATCTAGGGCATTTCCTGACAGGCAAAATACTACCGATGCTAGACGGGGTCTTCGGGAAAATTTAACATTTGTTGTCATAATTACCATATAAATTGAATATTTATAAAAAATAACAGCAGAACAAAATTTGAGATGTGCTCCCCTCTGAAAGGCTCACAAAAACGTACGATGCAATTTCCGTAAAATGCAAGATTTAATGTCCTTCCATTGAGCTGTGTACTGAAATTGTGCGTGAAGGAAGTAAACATGATGTCACAGGTCACATGGTCTATAGTTTGGGGTTTGAAATACTTACAAGTTTTATCATCTGATAAAAAGTTGATCTTCGTACATTAAGGATCTAGGAAATATTTCAGTCTGTACCCGATGTAAGAAAAATACTTGGTAATCGTTGTAATTAAGCATAACAATTTAAAATTAAAAAAATACAACAAACGTAACAAGGCATGAAATGTTGGACGTTTGAGTTAGGAACAATGAACTGTTCGTTTTGGAAACTAAACGAATACAATTTGTGCACATTTCCGAAAACATCCAATGTGCCCGCTATTACAGGTGCACAAAGGGCTCTTTAATGATAAACTAAAACCTTATTAAAACAAGTCGCTCTAAATAATACATAATTACCATTAAGCCTTTAAGATTGTATTTGCAAACTCTTGGTGGCTATGTACACAGCGTCTTGTTGTGTAACCATGATACCGCAATGGCAATCAAGAGAGCGCACAATTACAAATAAATGAACATTATGTCATTGAATTAATTGAAACCCGTTAGATGCGGTCTCTTTACTTATTGTGTTTGCTTGTCTCTTCTCTGATGTTTTTAGCTTACAGCGAGAGGGAACACTAGCGGTAGCCGTAGAGGTTAAAGGTTAAAAGGGGAGCTACTCCACCCAGCCGGGTGCTGAGAGTGCAGAGTTGCATCATGGCGACCAACACGGTAAGTGTGCTATGTGTGCTCGTAGTGATGCTTGCCATCCGAGTGGATTCCCAATCCACTGAAGAGGAGATTGGTCTATCGGAAGCGTCCTTTCCCGACTCCTACTGGGATGTCGAGTGGAATGAAATCGGAACTGAAGTCTCAACTGGGAGTGCATTGGAGCCGTTTGCCGTCGCTGGAGAGGTCATTCCTGGTTTTGAAACATCGACCCTGATCGACGTTGCAGCAAATTCTTGGAGATCAGGTTCACTGAAGCAGGCAGCTGGGGAGATGTGCCGATCACTCGGGCCAGTTGCGTCTCAGTTTCTTGGAAGTAGGGTTCAAGAGGTTTGCCAGCCAATCCTAGATTCTCTTAACACTGGTGACCAGGTCCCTGAGTTGTCTGGTGCTTGTGAGGATATTGTGAGAGAAATTGACGATCAGCTTAATTCATACGAAGAAGAAAGTTATGGTGGATCGGACGTGGAAAGTAGTGATCAACTGTCCGGAAATGAAGATAGTGCGGGCGAGGAAAGTGGCGACCGATGGCCAGGAAGTGAAGGTGGTGTGGATGGGGAAATTGGCGACCGATTGCCAGAAAGTGAAGGTGGTGTGGACGAGGAAATTGGCGACCGATTGCCAGAAAGTGAAGGTGGTGTGGATGGGGGAATTGGCGACCGATTTCCAGGAAGTGAAGGTGGTGTGGACGGGGAAAGTGGCGACCGATTTCCAGGAAGTGAAGGTGGTGTGGACGGGGAAAGTGGCGACCGATTTCCAGGAAGTGAAGGTGGTGTGGACGGGGAAATTGGCGACCAATTTCCAGGAAGTGAAGGTGGTGTGGATGGGGGAATTGGCGACCGATTTCCAGGAAGTGAAGGTGGTGTGGACGGGGAAATTGGCAACCGAGGGCCAGGAAGTGAAGGTGGTTTGGACGGGGAAATTGGCGACCGATTGCCAGGAAGTGAGGGTCATTCATACGGAGGGAGCGAAATCGATGCTGGAATGGAATTTTGGTACACACCGGATTACGGCTATTTTTATCCTTCTGATTTTGTAAAAGAAATTCTTGGTTTTGCCGGGAATAGCCAAACGGAAACCTGCAAAAAACTCGGAAGTATCGTCTACAACAGGACTCTCTCGGGCCGGGACATTTTGCGAAATATAACGTCAGCAGCGGTTAGGCATTTGTTGCCATTGTCGCTTCAGTTCTGTGATCGTGCCGACAACGATGTCCAAGTCACTTTTGGCAAAGTTCTTCTCGATCTGTTTTCTACTTTAACCAGTGATCAAGATAACATCTGTGGCGAACCAGAACGTTTCAATGAGCTCGTTACTCGAATCACAGACTATCTTTTGGGGGAGTTCTTGTATAACGACCAAGCATGTAGAGACGTCTTTAGCCGGCTTGAAATCCTAGCTATTAAGGCCAACTTGGATTTTGATAACGATTCAGTGGAGTCAATGTGCCTGAGCATTCAACACATGGCCTACATGTCTGAGACTAGCGAAGAACGGGATCGGGATGATTTCTCAGAAGCAGGACGCGGGTTACGGAAAGTGTTCAGGGCAGTAGCTGGTTTTCTTCACAGTGACTCAGCTAGAGAGGGGTTCCGCGGTCTTTGTAGCACATTTCAGGACTCCTCAAGCCCTGCCGATGATGCAATGTGTGCCGCCTTGGATATGGACAATTCACGTGAACTCATCCGACAGTGTCTGAACCTATGTGGAGCTAACGAAGACGAGTCTTTTGAGTCGCATGATTCTGACAACAATCACGACGGTCCTCAGTACTTTTCATCACCATGGGAAGATAAATTTGATGAAATGTTCGGCTGGGTGGGGAAACTATCCAGTGCAGTCGGTAGGATTCCCGGGCTGGAAGATTACGACCTCGTTGGGATCATCGCCGACGTGCTAGGCTACGGCATCTCGTCAGACATTCAATCAGTTTGTGAAGTCACGGAGAATAAATTATTCTACAGTGAGGATGTAAGTGTCCGTCAGTTGGTCAATGCTGCCATGGATGTGGCTCTGCAGAAGCTTATATATGCCTCCCCGTCCGTATGCGAGTGGGAATTACATCCATCTGAATCTGCCTCCTCTGACCGTTACGAGGGCTCTTTTGTCACCCCGCGCGAGGAAAAAATCTTCCCATCTGATGAATCCGTCACTGAAGCAAGTGATGATTTCCCTTGGAATTGGGAAGAAGCAACCGAGAGACCGTACTCAGGCGATGGTATGCAACCTTCATCTGAAAGATATGACAAGCCTTCGTGGTATGGTGATTCCAACGAGGATATGCGACAATCTGTGATATATGATAAACTTTCGTGGTCTGAAGAATCCAACGAACAAGATGGTTTAATTAATCTCGACATACTGGGTACTGCATTTGCCTTCTTTGCTGACGTGGAGAGCCCTGACGCCCTGTGCAATAAATCCATCGAGGTAGTGTCCGGCGCCAACCGTACCAAGCTCGAACAGTTCGCTAACAAGACCAAAGATGGTATACTGAAAGTGATAACCGATGAAGAGACATGCGTGCGGTTCTTATCTGTCGTGAGTGATAAGTTTGGAGGTTTGGATTTATTCGGTGAGCTACTGTCTGGGTTTGAATCTGCAGAACAGCTCTGTTTTGTATTGACGAGTAGATTAGACTGGGATGATGACAAGCGAGAACTCTCTACCTCAGAACCCCGTACGAATATGAGGATGACTGAACAGCCGGAGGGGCCACGGGAAGTACCAGCCAGGGAGCCCAATCAAGAAAGAGAAGACCAGTTCACTGACTCAGGGGTACCCAAGCTGCTCTCTCTTTTCGGGAGATTAATCAAGTCACCATCAGTTCGTCAAAGCTTCGAGGAAGTTTGCAATTTCTTTGACGGTGACCTTACCGACGAGGAACGAGAGTCTTGCTTCGCTCTGAGAAGCGATGACCCGGAAAAATACTTTGAGAGCTGTTTGAAATTGGAAAATATCTTCTTCAAACAAGAAGACGAAGGAGATGACATGTCCTGGATATCTCCGACTGATATCGGTACTTACATGCGCTTCGTGAACGAATGGGTACAACTGTCCAAGAATGGTGCTGATGAGCTCCAGGAAATTATTGAAAAAGCAAAGAAGTTTATGTTTAATAGAGATGTCCCTTTCCCAGATTTCAGTGATTTTTTGATGGACGTACTCGACCTTCAAGAACCAAATCCGGATGCTGTGTGTGAGCGATTAGGTTACATTGTGCATTACAGCAATATGACCGTCCGTGAGGTTGCCATCAAGATGTTGGACAGTATGCTTGTGTCTGTTGGACGATATGCGGACAATCTGTGCTTTGAGCCCGGCAAGCAATACCCACTGTATGAGTCAACCTATTCTGAAGCATCTGGAGATTCCTTCTATGACGTCACTGGCAGTCCATTCACTGCTGATGGAGATTCTGAGTCGCGCCGAGAAAGACCGTTCACAGAAAGTCCTTCCTTCCAATCCAACTTTGACGTTACGGATGATCCATCATGGTTGAGTTCTTACACCAAGGAAGAAGAATGGAAACAGGACGGTAAGGACCCGTTCTCCGGTCGTCTTGGGGGAAAGATATTTGCGTATTTGGGTAACTTTAAATCTCCCGAGGAGATATGCGGCAGACGTGAAGAGGAAGGCAGTGGGGAGTATGGCAGTGGAGAGTATGGCAGTGGAGAGTCTGGTAGAGAAGAAGCTGGCAGTGGAGAAAGTTGGGAGCCTGATAGTGGAATGTATGACAGAAGGGATGGTCCAATCGCCGACCGAGTAGTCGCTATGCGACAAAAGCTCATGTCTGTGACGCAGAACATTAATGTCTGTGTTGGTCTTATGAAAGTCGTCACCTCAGAGCTGGATATCTTTAGCGGTGTACTTCCTGGTTTTACCGACCCGTACAGCTTTTGCCAGAAAATCAAGTCTTCGTTTGCTTCAAGAAACCGTGGATCTCTGTCAGATTTCTCATTCAACGATTTCACCAACCACGCCATAGATATGGCTGGCCTACTCACTATTGGTGGGCGTCTATTTAACGCAAACATCAAAGAAGCTCTTCTGTTTCCATGTAAGTTATTCAGTGATACTCCATTGGCTATGCTTGTTTCATCTGAATGCGGAGTTCTGTCTCGTCCAGATCCTTCGCCACTGATTGATCAATGTAAGAGTGTGATCGTGCAGTTCGTGGGTGATGATTATGAAGATAAATGGAACATGGATGGTATTCGTCCATCCTTCTGGGACTCTGCTGACAACACCTCACCATTTGGAATGTTCGGCAAATTTATGGAGGGAATGTTTCCCGTTGATGATCTCTATGTGCTGTTCTATGGCATGTTTGGTCTAGAAGCTGATTCGCCAGGAGAGTTGTGCAGTAATGCGGAGAGCTTTGTCGCCAATGATTCGATGACAATGCAGGTTATTTTTGACATTAGACTGGATGCTTCACTTCGCAATATGATTCGTGCATCGCCCAAGATATGTCAGAATGAAGGCACCGCAGGACCAACCGAGATTCCTACGTTTGATACAACCGAGGTGCCATCATGGGCCGAATCTTTCATGGAGGATGTTTACTTGAATATCCCAGGCGTAGATCCCTTTGACGCGATGAAGGCAGCCTTAACCTTCCTTGGTCACTACAACTCCAGCGATGAATTCTGTCAAGATGCTCTTGAAGCCTTGGCTGATTATGCAGAACCTGCCCTCCTAGATGATTTGATCAACGGGATGAAGGTGGTGGTGTACACACTTATTAAAGATGCTGACGCCTGCGAAACGTATCTTGATATCATTCAGGAGGAGATTAGCCTTCCCCTTTCTCTTGGCAATATTACCGGACATGCCGATAATCCTAGTCTTTGCAGAACTGTTGTCGACGCGTTTAATCCTGAGGCGAGAACCAACAGAAGTATTTCCACATTTGCGGAGTTGACTGCGTTAAGCAATTTAGCTGGAAACATCGAAGATGGTTTGTACAGTTTAAAAACAGAAGCTCTCAACTTGGTAGGACACTTATACAATTCTGGTACTTTTCAAGACGTTGTCAACGAAACATGTAGCTACCTCACTGAGACGGATGAGCTGCATGGGCAAAGGTTTGGCCGGCTATGCGAATGGGCCATTAGAGAACACGATACTTTTAAATTTTACGAGATCTGTTTTGCAATCGCAACCGCACAATCGTGGAACAGCTATTCGAGCGTGGAGGGAGAAAGTGAATTCGACAGCTTTGGTTTCAGTGGCTATTCCAAGATCGGAGAGTTTATCATCAATTTTGGCACTGAAATATTTTCCGTAGAGAAATCATTATATTGGCTGCAAGAAATTTTTGGAGTAGATGTATCATCGCCAGAACAGGTGTGCGGCAGTGCCAAACACCTCATTGCGAACGACTCGCTGACAGTTCCGGTCATTTTCAACACTACCTTGGAAATATTTGCACGGCATGCTGCTGAGGCTTCTCCTTGGCTATGCAGAAGTGAAATGGAAGCCACTGCTGTACCAACAGGAGCTCCTGGTTTCGAATCTTCCGAGTCGTGGTGGGCCAAGTCAGTCTTTGAGAGTGTTTATTTGAACGTTCCCGGAGTGGATCCACAGGAGTTCATGAAAGTTGTGTTCAGCTATCTCAGTCGCTATGACCTGAGCGATGCATACTGCCGTGACACAATGAGTGCTGTAGCCGAAGGAGCAGACCCTGCGTTGCTAGAAGGACTGGTCAACAAAACGAAGGATTCCATTTACATCCTGGTCAAAGATGCCGATTCCTGTGAACATTTCATGGGTTTTATTCAGGAGTCCCTCGAACTTCCCTATTCGATCGGTGAAGTTGTTGGTCTAGGGGGCAATCGTGGACTCTGTGAAGGCCTCGCGGTAGCGTTTGGTTCAGCAAGTGGAAGAAATGCAACCTCAGGCAATGATGAATTTCGTCTGGGTCAATTGTTTGATTTTGCTGCACATGTTGATAGCAATGGTGGCATTAGAGCAACTCTTCGTTCTGGCTGTGACGTCCTCGATCTGCTCAACATTATCCCTGAGGAATTCAAAACAGGATATACAATCGCATGTGCATGGTCGAGAATGGCATCCAATGCCGAAATATTCTATCACGTGTGTCTCGATTTTGTTTCGGAATCCTTTGAGGATGAGGAAGAAGATAACAAAGACCTTGACAATGGCTGGTGGCCAAATGCTTACATACCAGACTGGATGAGAGATACTACTGGCAGCTTTGGCAATAGTTTTTACACACATACTGACACGCTTCTTTGGATGCAGGAAATTCTTGGACTGGATGCAGAATCCCCCGACCGATTCTGTGAAACTGCCAGGGAACGGATCGAAGATGAAACCCTTCAAGTTCATGACATTGTTGATTCATCGTTGGACATTTTCGTGCGTCAACTCACAGGTGTGTACCCCTGGTTGTGCACGCAGGAAGAAGAGACAACAATGGAACCAGCAACGGAAGCCCCAGGCGTCGACTTGAGCGAAATGCCACCATGGGCAGACTCTGTCATAGAGAAGGTCTACTTGGAGATTCCTGGTGTGGTGCCGGAGGAGCTTTTAGGAATTGTACTCGGCTACCTCGGTCAGTACAACAACAGTGAAACACTCTGCCGTGACTCTATCGAGGCTGTAGAAGACTACGGAAAACTCTATGACATGATCAGCACGATGAAATCAACCCTGTATAACATGATTCAAGATTCATACAGTTGTGAATTCTTCACAGATGCCTTGCAAGAATCCCTTGAGCTCCCATTTGCTATTGGTAATGTCACAGGCTTTGACAATAACCGTGAATTCTGTGAAGCAATTACAAATGCATTCCGATCAGACAATAATGAAGAGGTGAGCCTGTTTGCATTACGGCAGTTTACCGAAGGAGACGATCTTTCTGATAAACAAAAACCCTTTTACGATTTGATTAAGTTGTTGGGTCGCCTTTTCAATTCCGGAAGTGTGAGGAACACACTTCGCACCGGTTGTGAGCTTTTTGAACAAGCCGATTTTTTCCCTGACATGTTTGATTCAGAAGCCAGAAGTGCCTGTGATTGGATAAGATATGGGTCAGAACCCGAGGTGTTCCAAAGTGGCTGCGTTTCTGTCATCACAACACCAGTTGATGGAGATTCGGAGGACCCTGGCGTATTTGACTGGCTTGGGGAGCTCTTCGGGATCTTTTCCATCGAAAAAACATTTTTCTGGCTGCAAGAAATCTTCGGCATAGACGCCTCATCCCCAGAGAAGGTGTGCGGCAGCGCAAAGGAGCTCATTGCAAACGAATCTCTGACTGTGCAAGTCATCATTGACACAACTATGGACATTTTCATACGCCATGCTGCTCATGCAACTCCTTGGCTATGTCAGGGTGAATCTGAAGCCAGTGGTGCGACTACTGGAGCTCCTGGGTTTGAAACTACCGACATGCCATCCTGGGCTGAGGAAGCTATGGAGGACATCTACATGAGAATACCTGGCCTTGATCCCCTTGAACTTGCCAAAGTTGTTTACAACTTCCTTGGTCGATACGACAATAGTGATGAGCTTTGTATGAATTCCATGGAGGCTATTGCAGAGGAAGCGGATCCAGCCCTACTTGACGAACTTGTTGCCAGGGTGAAAGAGACTCTGTACACCATAATGAAGGACGTCGATTCATGTGAATATTTCATGGATGTGATCCACGAATCTGCTGGTCTCCCCTTTTCCTTGGCTAATTTAATTGGTGTGGGCAGCAACCGGGAGTTGTGTGAAGCTTTTTCAACTGCTTTTGCGTCAGAGGGCGATAGCAGTTTTGGAGAGTGGGGCACAGCTCAGCCCCGAGAAGAATTTCACATCGGTCAACTGTTTGACATCGCTGGACAGATTGATACATCTGGGACACTTATGGAGATGGTCAGAACAGGCTGTGACCTCGTCGATCAATTGGATATAGTCCCAGAGGAAATTAAATCAGGGATGGCGATAACTTGTGCCTGGTCTAGAATGGGATCAAATGCTGATATATTCTATGCGGCGTGTATCACTTATGTATCTCAGGAGGGTCATGAAGAAGACGACGTGCAAGATGACAGCTGGTGGACAACTATGGAAATACCTGACTGGTTGCATAACACGCTGGGCTACTTTGACATGGGCCTCTTGTCTTATGAAGAAAAAATTGTTTGGATCAAGGACATCCTTGAACTTGAGACTTCATCTCCGGAAAGTTTCTGTAACAGTGCCAGTGACAGAGTTGAGGATGGGTATCTCACAATGCGAGAAATCTTCGACAGAGCTCTTGATTCGTCCATACGTCAGATTACTAGTGCTTCTCCATGGTTGTGTAAATATGACGAGACAGCCACAGTAGACCCACTGGATGGTTCAGGCTTTGATACGACTGAGATGCCAGAATGGGCCGAGACAGCCATGGAAACTGTTCACCTGAGCATACCAGGAGTGGATCCAGAGGAGCTCATTGGCGTTATTATGCGATACCTCGGTCGCTATAATAGCAGTGAGGCATTCTGCAGTGATGCTAATGGTGATGTTGCCGAAGGAGCAGACCCCGAAGAACACGAACGAATTGTTCGAACCATGAAGGAATCCATGTACAGCCTGATCCAAGACGTCGATTCATGTGAGACCTTCATGGATGTCTTGCAACACTCCCTTGAGCTTCCATTTTCTTTGGGTAATGTGACTGGCTTCGGAGGTCACCGTGGATTGTGTGAAGCAGTTTCAGACAAATTCAACCCTGACAACTATTACGAAATAGATGTCTCTGTTCTTCAAGATCTTACTCGTGGAGAAGGTTTGTTTTTGGACTCTGAAGAACAACTACCATTCGGTGAATTGATCAAAATAGCCGGGAGACTCTTCAACTCGGGGACGATTAAGGATACACTTCGTGAGGGTTGTGATCTCCTCTACCAGGCCGGTATTAATGTTGACGAACTTGGAGTTCAATACTCATTTGCTTGTCAGTGGTCTAAGATGGATTCAGGTCGTGAGGTGTTCTACTATGCTTGTCTTAATGCGGTCACTTCAGATGGAGACCATACCGATGACTCCGGTGATAGCTGGTGGCCAGATTTTAACATGGAAGACTTAATAAGGTACGTCATGGGCGACTTTTGGAACGACGTGTTCTCATTTTCATACTCTGATATGATTGTGTTGATGCAAAGCCAGTTCGGATTAGATGTATCATCGCCAGAACAGGTGTGTAACAATGCCAAGTATTTCATCGGAGAGGAATCGCTCTCACCTGCCGCATCGTTCGATGCTGCTTTGGATTTCGTTATTCGGCAGGTTGCAAGTGCATCTCCATGGCTGTGTATGAATGAACCCGAGTCGACAGCTGTACCAGAAGAGAGCTCAAGCGAGCCAAGGGCAACCGAAATGCCACGGGGAAGCTCAGGATTTAACACGTCTGAAATTCCACTATGGGCTTATGCTGCCCACAGTAATGTTTACATGGACATGCTGGGCGTAGACCCACTACAGCTCACAGGGGACTTATTCAGTTTCCTTGGTCGATACGACAACAGCAATCAACTTTGCCGTGATACTCTGGAGGCCGTAGCTGAGGGTGCTGAGCCTAATCTTCTTGATGACATGGTCAACAGAATGAAGGAAACTGTATACTCTCTGATGAGAGATGCCGATTCGTGTGAATCTTTCATAGATAATGTGGGAGGGTCTCTTAATCTACCATTGACCTTGGGAGAATTGATTGGAGTTGGCAGCAATCGCGCAATCTGCGAAGCTGCTGCTACATCTTTTGACCCTGAAGCCAGTATGGACTTGGACTTATCTACTTTAATGAGGGATGAGGAACACTCACCAGATTTTGTCTTACTGCAGATATTTGTACGATTCTTAAACTCTAGAAACATGAAAGACATGCTTCAGGGAACTTGCAGTGTCCTGGATCAATTCGGTATGATTGATCAACTGGGAGCGGAATTCAGAGTGGCCTGTGAGTGGGCCAAAATGGACTCCACTGTGGAAATTTTCTATTACGCATGTCTTGATTTCGTCAGGCCATCATATGAAGATCAAGGCACTTCCGCTGGGCCAGCCACGCAATTATTAAGCTGGATTATGGACAGAAGTGATGAATTTGGCTCAAATACTGACATGTTCTACTGGATGCTAAACCTTTTTGGAGTTGACGTATCAGCTGAGGAGGTCTGTGATGGGGTTAATGATGTCTTCAAGGGGGGTTCGTTTAGTATTCCAGTAGTTGTTGATACCCTAGCGGAAATCTCTATACGATCCACCGCATATGCCTCGCCTTGGTTGTGCAAGGACAGCCACGATGTAAGACCGGATGAGCCCAAATGGGACCATGACTTCTTTTCTACTGATAAACCATCTTGGTCTGACATGGAAGGAAGCGGAACGTCCAGTGACATGGAAGAAAACAGACATCGTAATACTGATAAACCATCTTGGTCTGACATGGAAGGAAGCGGAGAAATGGAAGAAAACAGATCTCGTAATAACATGGAAGAAGACAGACCTGAGAGGGAGTATGACCAAGAGCATGGCAGATCTGACGAAGAAAATGACGAAGAAACAGATTTCGTTGGTGCATTGTTCACATTCCTTGGTCGGTACGATAATAGCAGACAACTGTGCCGAGATTCTCTTGAGGCTGTTGCTGTTGGAGCAGACCCCGACTTGTTGAACAACATGGTCAGGACCATGAAATATACACTGTACAGCTTAATGCATGATGCAAGATCATGTAACTCTTTCATGGACGTTATTCAAAGGTATATGGGAGTTCCGTTTCCCATCGGACAAGTTATTGGATTTGGAAGCAATTTGGGCTACTGTAAAGCAATTCAGGACGCATTTGATCCACGTATTGACAATGACATTGATTTCTCCGCTTTTCTGATACTTCTACCTGCCGAACTTAGACTCGGCATGGGCAGATATGACGAGGGCATGGACAGATACAGCGAAGGTATGGACAGATACAGTGAAGGTATGGACAGAAACAGCGAGGGTATGGACAGATACAGCGAGGGTATGGACAGATACAGCGAGGGTATGGACAGATACAGCGAGGGTATGGACAGATACAGCGAGGATATGGACAGAAACAGCGAGGGTATGGACAGAAACAGCGAGGATATGGACAGGAAGGATAGTTACGGTGAAGAAACAACAAGAGGGTATGACGAAGACTCAGGCTGGGACCGTTCTGAATTTACAACAGACTCCTATTATCGTCCATCTTCTTGGCGAGGTGATGGAGAGGACCACAACGCGATGGTCTCCCCAGAGGAACACTTCTTCATTAATGAGTTGATCAAATTAAATGGCCGGCTGTTCAAGTCCGGCACTATCAAAGAAATGGTCAGCATGGGATGTGACTTCATTGATCAGACTAGTCTTAACTTGGATGTCTTAGGAAACGGTTTTGGAGAGGTGTGTAAGTTTTCTCGATTGGATTCAGATTCAGATGAGATCTACTTCACGTGTCTAGAGTTCTTCAAGGAAACAACTTCCAACAACCCAGATGAGTGTACGGACGGTTGGTGGACAAGCCTACTCTTCACAGGTCCAGTCGATTTCGGACCGAGTCCCACTGATAACAGTCCTGGTACTGATGATGAAGGCAAGCCGTGGTGGTACAATCTTCTCCTTCTTAGTGGATCAGACCTCCCATATCAACTAGATGAGCTGATGAACAGTTTTGACGGTCAGTTATTCTCATATGATGATATTACTAAATGGATGGAATATGTTTTCAGACTAGATTCCTCATCTGCAGAACAGGTGTGCAACACTGCTCTGAACAGCATACAAGATGATACTTTAACAATCCCTGTCATTGCTGATAAAGCCATGGACATTTTCATTAGGCAAGTCGCGTATGCCACTCCCCAGTTGTGTAGTGAAGTGCTTGACGGAGCATACGAGAATACACCAGGATCTTATCAATTCTTCCCCACAGAGATGCCGTCTGAAGTAAGTCCCAGGGACCTTTTGGGAATCGTATTTACTTTCCTCGGTGGCTACGAGAATACCTTCCAACTGTGCCAAGAGTCTGTCCAGGCTGTACAAGATAACCCAGAGTCACTGAACCGGCTCGTTCAAACAATGAAAGGGTCCATTTTCAATCTGATCGAAGATGCCAATTCCTGTGAACTATTCTTGGGTATTATGCAGAGCTCTGTCGGTCTTCCTGTATCTATAGGGGAAATTTTAGGCCTCGAGAGCAACCGTCAACTCTGTCAATCTGTCGCTGCTGCATTCTCCCCTGACGCCATGGTTGATATAGATTTATCTGCTGTCTTTACATCACTTTCTTCGTTAGACATGATGAGCTACAGTGGTCCCGGTACTGAAGAGGACCAGCGGACAACCGATGGTCCAGCAGAACAGTTTGCCTTTGGTGAGCTCATCAAGATAGCTGGGAAACTCTACAACTCTGGCACTATCATGGACATGCTATCTTCTAGTTGTGACCTTATTGATCTGGCAAATGTTGCTCCCGAAACATTTGGATCAGAAGTCGCCATTGTATGTACATGGTTAAGAACGGAGCAAAGTCTATCTGACCCAATCCTTCCTTTATGTGTTTTTGCAATAGGACCGGCTTTTGACGATAAAACTGATGATGAACAATTGGAAGAGTGGTTTGAGAACCTTTTCTCTTTTGATTTGGTTATGTCCTTGCTTCAAAATGCCCTTTTGATCGACTCCTCATCTCCTGAGAATTTCTGCAGCCGCCAAGTGGGGAATGCTAATGATGAATATGCGACAGTTCGCGGTGCTTTTGATACCACTGTGCGACGATACATAAGATTGATTGCAGACGCAGCCCCGCAGCTGTGTAGTGAAGATGGAAACACAAAAACAGATGAAGGCCGCCGGGTTGTTGGAACAGTTTTCACCGTCCTGGGCCTTTTCGCGGACACTGACGAGCTTTGTCAAACCACACTTACTGCTTTGGAAGCACAACCCAATGAAGAGGATGAAGAAACCGGCACTCAAATTAATGCCCTAGTTGGACGTTTTGTGGACTCGGCATACAGCGTGATAAGAGATCTTCAGAGCTGTGAGACATTCTTGGCTGAGATTGGTGAATCGCTTAACCTTCCCTCGTCAGTTGGTGAGGAGTTGGGTGTAGGGACAGATAGAGCTCTATGTGAGGCCGTTGTGGGGGCATTTGACCCGATGTCAAATGTCGATGTGAACATCTCACAGTTCCTTCCTTTAATCCTGTCTGTCGCAAATGGAAACGCACTCCCCGACGTCATCGACCTTCCGCTTCTGGAGTTAATTAGAACAGCTGGTCATTTTATTAACGCCGGCAATATCCAGAGCGCAGTACGAGAAAGCTGTGACGTCTTTATCGATCAGTTTGCTGACTATAGTTTGAGCCACATTGAATTTGATTTCCATTCATTGTGTGATTGGTCTAGATCAAACTCTGATCCTACCGAATTCTATGACATCTGTTTAGGATGGTTCTCTACGGATGGTGAAGAATCTTATAATCCAGGCACCGACGTCTCATTCGACGACTATCTGCTGTACAGTTTACAAGAGTTTGCCTACCGGGAACTTGGACTGTCACTCTACGACCCTTACTCAATTTGCAGCAGGTTCGGTGATATTTTATACACTGCCACCCCTGATTTGATGGAAATGGGCAAGAACCTAGTACGTCCCTTATTTGTATCTATCTTTGCAGATGGGAACTTGCTGTCAAGGTGCATGACATACAGCAGAAACGTTTCTCGTTTCGGCCAGACATATTTGTACTTCACTGACATTGAACAAGTGTTTGCTAACCTTGCTGGTACATTCAGTAACGGTAGTCAATTCTGCAAGTTCGTCGTGGATATTAGTGATGATGTAGACATGCAAGACGCAGCCGTGACTACAGCTTTGGAGAGCGCCTTCAACATCATGCATGATGTCAGCTTGTGTAACTCCACCGCAAATCTACTATTGACAAACGTTAGCAATGATATCTTTAGGCTAGTCACTGGTGTATCCAAGGAAAGTATTCCAACCCTGTGTACCTACCTGTACGACAGCTTCAATGGTGATGTGGACTCGTTTGATTTACAGCTACCCGAAGGCTTCACTCTTGGGGGGTATGTCCCAGCTGTGGAGGGAGAGCTTCTTCCTGGTGTCTCCTTCCGCGATATGCTCAACTTAGTCGGAGAAATAATTTCAGCCAACACACTTAGAGAATCTTTGGTGGTTACTTGCGATGCCTTTGGCCCTCTTTTGGATGACGCGGTATACCCAGATTTAGGCAATTTAGTTCCACTTTGTGAAGCTCTGCGCGGAGGAGACAACTATGTTGTTTTAACTGAGTGTGAGAATGTTTTGGTGCCACTCATGTATGGTTCAGACTATCCTATAGCATTGAGATCCGTTGACGTCGGCCAGCTCATCATGGACACAGTCTTCCCCCTCTTCAACCTTCAGATCGAAGATGAAAACTACTGCCAAGGTATTGACGCCGTGTTGAACTCTGAGCTGACCCCGCAGCAGCTGGTAGTCAGCCTTATGGACAGTTGGCTAAAGATCGGAATAGAATACGGATCCGGTATCTGCGAGAGCAAAGAGGAAGTGTTCAACTACTTGATTCCGGATCTCTCTTGGATCAACACTCAGAGTGGAGCTTTTTACGAGGTGAATCTTGCAGAGCAACAGAGAGTCGTGCGATCATTGTACAGCACCTTTGACCTCGTCAGTGAACTCACAGGATTTACTACCGCTGATGAGATGTGTAGTGCTCTCATCGCAGCTAGTGGAGACGACAATCAGACCAATGCCCTGGTGGATGCCATTATAGGAAAGGTACTGGCATACCTGACGGATGAGGCCGAGTGTAAGGGTGCCGTGGAGAGTCTGGTACGGTATATCAACACACTAGATGTGGATATAAGCAACGTGTTCTATCAGGTGACAGGATACTTCAGTCCACAGGCCCTATGCGTAGTATCCACCGCTGCGTTCCGGGGAGAGGCAGATACTAGTTCGGGTAAGTCTTACTCTTTTCTCCTTCGATTATGGGTTGAACAAAGAAAACATTGACTAGAGCGGGATTTGAACCTGCGACTCTCAGGATTAACGTGCAGGCGCTCTACCAACTGACCTATTTAGCCCTAATATAGTGGTGGTCTCCCTATTTGTCAATATCTTAAACTTCACTTATGTCATTTAATGTTTCCATTAATGACACACATTTTACCGACAATCATAGGACCTAAATAATTTCAATAACATATACCCAAAATGAAGTGTTTTTCCCCGATGGCAGCAATTCTTATCCAATTATTTATGAAATGCACTTACAGGAATTAAGTAATTGACAGGAATAAATAGTTTTAATTTAAAACAAAATAGCTGCAAGATCGTCTCTTCGTGCCTCCTATTATCTGTGATACAATTGATCAAATTCGAGATAAAAAAATAGAAGCAAAAAGGGTAGAATTCAGTAACTTCATAATTTTTAATGATTGTGTTACAATGTGCTTCGGATCAAAGGTTGAGTCATTCTCTTGGACACTCGACCTCTCAAATATGAATATAAAACCATGCTCTCCACGAAATATTTCCTTCACTTCAAAAACAGATCATTTTGGTACTCAATGTTTTTCTTGTGAATATTCTCTACAAGAAGTTGACAGTAAAATACAATTTAATTTAGTTTTGACAATTCGTATCCGAACTTGTCTGATGACAGATAAGGTTGGTCTGTTTTAATTTAGACACGATATGGATAGAATATATAATAACTAATAATAACTAGTTCTTATATAGCGCATTTTACAATAACGTATCAATGCGCTTTACATTAGTGCCCTAGTCATTGGGCCAATAACATTCCTTTAATCTTTCTCAGCTCCCTGGGAGTATACAGCCCCGAGCTGCCGTGGCGCTCCGAAGGCTTTTCAAACACAATATCAACCTCTACCCTCGCAGGTACCCATTTCTACCCCTGGGTGAAGAGAAGCAATTATAGTATCTTGCTCAAGGATACACATGTCATGACCGGGATTCGAACCCACACCCCGATGACTTAACCATCGGAACTTGAATTCGATGCTCTAAACCACTCGGCCACATCACATCTTAACAAACAAATTAATACTACATTGTTCTAACTTCAGTTTGAAACAGCTTGTTTTTTTGAAGTTGGTATCAGGGGGCCTACTGTTAGTATTCATGTAAAGTAATACTAATTTTTTACGACTAACAACAACACTGTAGAAAAAATCGCCATTCAAATGAATGTTTATATTGCAACCACACTTTAACAAAATAACTCAAACACCGTGTTATTTATCCATGTATTTATTTATTTACTCATTTTAAATCTTCGGACAATAAAATACATATTAACATATAAAATTGTCCAGATCAAGACAAATATTTAAAAAAAAACAACTGCCATCATAGATGTGTCAGACCCCATAAAATGTCTAACTATGAAAATATAAAATCCTAATAATATTAAAATACAAAAGTATTAATAACTACCGGTAGCTTTACATTGTAAACAAACAGCCATAAAAACCAGAAATATGCACAACTGGTACGATAATTGTCCCAAATGTTACACGAACGAGTTGACCACAAAATAACCTTTATTTCTGTATGTAATTGATGTATACATCTTAAATTTCGTTTTGTTTTGTTGGGTTTTTGTTTGGGGGTTTTTTGGGGGGTATTTTCTTGCCAATAAGAATACATTGTAGATATAACACTTAACCAAAGAGAGCGAAGACCTTAACATCGTCAAGTCAAATTGCTTTACGAGCATTTGTTTGTTTGTTTGTCGGGGTGTTGGGGTGTTTGTTTGTTTGTTGATTTGTTTTATTTATTTTCACTCAAGTAAATAGCAGGTATTCATGCAAAACTAGAAATTAATGGATTTTTTTCTAAGAAAGCGAAAAGAAAAACAGTGAAAATGGTACATTGCGTGAACATGAGGAACACTGGGCCAACGACTCGACCATTGGCAAATACAGGGTAAAAGCCGTACCGATATCTCCGTTATAAGATGGTTTCATTTTTTGAATCTCCTCTTAAATGTATGCACAAGTGAGTGATATAGTACACTCTTAAAGTATTCAAACATACACTATTGGTGTATTTATATCGTGTGAATGTATTCAGTGATGAACGATAGCAGCTGGAAATGACTTTCATCATTTGAGCAAACAGGGGCATATTCTTTTTACAAGACTAAGTATAGGTTAAATGAAAAAAACAAATACATTTCTCGTAACCAGCTTGTAACTGAAATTCCATTTTATTTTTGGGGTTTGCAGTAATACGCAGTTCATATATATATATTTAGTTTGCTATAAACAGGTTAAAAGTGAGAGAATATATATTGTTCAGCCTTCGAGAAAGACTCTGCTAGGGTCGAAACGTCAGGCCATTAACTATTTGTTGGCAGATCAACAGGTTACTTCGGGATTGCATCCCCCAAACGTCGCTTATGAAATAAATGATGTGATAGTTAAGTAGCGGATACAAGGCTTTCACACTCTTACGGGTTGCTAATCTTCTTTGCATGATACTGAGTGATGGATACAGCAAATGTAAAGACTTATTTCATGGCATTGACTGGCAATATTTGACGGGCTTCCAACCTGTGCGAAGCATCAAAGCGATGTCTTTGGAGAGCCGGTTGCTGAGCGACGGCGTCTCAAAACAAACTCTATTTGTTGATCTTTCTAATAATACTCACTATAACAAGACTGTGTTGAACAACGAGGGTAAATACCTGCTCCTGGGTTGAGATTGCGTTGAAGAAAAGAAAAGAAAAAAAGGCTTATTCTTTGGAAGAGGGGAAGATGTTTGCCATGACTTACATACAGCGGTGCCATCGGAGAAACAACTGGCGTACAATGGTACACCGTGGTACCGCAATCCAGATTGTTATGAAAGAAGAAATGCTTGCTGGTAAAGTTCCACGAAAATAAAGGACATAGGGGCTGATTTAAGGCCAATTCTATAAAGTACATTCATTACATGTGTGTGTCATCTCAAAAAGAACCTCACGAAAATATGTTTTTATTTTTATAAATTAATTGAAAATATCAGCAGACTGACTGACGGTTTTATTCAAAATTCAGAAACATACCCCCATAACCATGGGGGAGGGTAACAACAAAGATATAGGCTTACATAGCAAATTAAGCGGAAGCGTTTACATGTTAGTAGCGTGATTAATATAATAAGTACTCATTATACTTTTAAACATTTTGGTTCTCTTTTAGCTCATTGAACATGACAATATATTTTGCAAAGTAAGGGACAATTTTTTTTTCTTGAGAGGACATAAGGAACATACATTTTTCATCACAATTCATACTTGTGAAGACATTATGTTATTGACAGAGTTTGTCTCAACTCGGCATTCAATTTTCACTCTATTCAAAAAGAATTTCATTTCCAGCATCCTGTGGGCATATTCTTAGGTACGGTGCGATTAATAAAGATATCAGTGTCAGTTTCAATCAAATAAGTTTTGTGAATTATCAGAACCAGTAATAATCACTACAACTTTGGAGTTTCGAACACAGAAAACCTGCAAATACTCCAGGACGCATTCGAGCCGCGTATTGCAGGCGCGGATCCAGGGGGGCGTGGGGGGCGCACGCCCCCCCCCCTTTTTCATATAAAAAAAAAAAAAAAAAAAGGGAGAAAAGAAAAAAAGAGGGAGAGAGAGAGAAGGGGAGGGAGAAATGGGGAAGGGAAGATTTTGCTGCTTGGTATATTTTCACGCCCCCCCGTTTGGAAAATCCTGGATCCGCCCCTGTATTGACAAAGACAACGATTGTTGTGCTTTTCTGATAATTTCTACCAGCCCAACTAGAAAAAACGTCAATACACAAGAAATAAACCATCAGATACAGCAATACACGTTACGCAAAAAAATAAATGTAAAAGACGAACAAGCAGAAACAAACAAACAAACTCATTAACCTTTAGCTGTTTTGGCATGCGAAAGTTTTACTTTGGGTTGTATTAGTTTGACCCAACACAGGGAAAGCGACGACCCTGCGGATGTCATTTCATAGTTACATTTTTCCTTCTTGATGTTGGATCTTAAAACACAGCCAAACTGAAATTTACTTGATCTAAGGTACCGGTAGTCTTTATTATTTCCTTTATCAATTTTTGAAATCATATTAAATACTGTTTGACAATAAAGAAAATCGTTTTTGGCTATGAGAAGTTCAAACTACGAATATTTTTATTTTGTTTAACTTCATAGACACCTGTTTCGGTATTGTGGACTGTGCCGGCGTTTGCAACGGGGACGCGGAGTACGACTGTTCCGGGTTCTGCCAGGGCACCTCGGTTCGGGACTGTGCCGGGGTCTGTAACGGCCAAGCCACGATCAACAGCTGCGACGAGTGCGTCGGGGGAGTCACAAGACGCCAGCAGGATTTCGGACAGGATCGCTGTGGAATCTGCTGGTCCGATCCGAACTACCGGATCACTTGGGATTGCGCCGGAACGTGCAACGGCTCTGCCTTCGTGGATGATTGTAACGAGTGTGTTGGTAAGTTTTCGGGAAAAAACAGGGCCACATGTGCTCGACCTAAAATAGGTCTAGCAAATGGGGTAACGTTTTTCGATAATGCTCGATAAGATTTTAATACTGTCTAAATTTTATTTTATTTTGGGGGTTAAACATAATAATTATCATTTCTGAAATAAAGACATTTTACATTACACCCAATTCAATCTTTAAAAAAAGGTGCATTATTATTATTTCATTGAACATCCAACAGTGGAAGCGCCAAAAACATGATTAGGTAAAGAAAGAAAAATGTTCAGTTTAAGGATGACTTTGTGGGGGAAAATCCCAAATGGGAGAAACCCTCACAATTAGGTGGGGACTGAAAACTCAATCCACATGCAAGGTCCCGGTATGAGATGGGATTCGAACCGGGGTCCACAGAGATTAAAGGCGGTGAAAGAAACCACTGAGCCAACCTGATAGTTACATTTGTTTAATATCTCAATTTAATTTTGTTTGCGAATGTAAGGTTAAGTTCGACTGTCACATGGTGAGTTTGTCTCTTCTACTACACTGCAAAAACTGGGTGGGGGTAAAATTGACACCACGGGTGTTTTCACATATAGATACCAAAAAAGAATACACATAGGGTGTCAACATAACACTAATTTCTGCAAAAACAAATCCAATTGCCCTAAATTGTTAATTTTGATTTTCTCTTCGATGTCTATGTGACAACACCCATAGTGTCAATTATAACACCCCAGTTTGTGCAGTGTAATTGATAGTAAATACTCATTAATGTATTGAGTAACTTTATTTTCTTCTTTGGTGTTGTCACTTTCAAGGTGGTGAGACCGGTACACCTGAGGACTACAATGATTTCCGTATTGACTGCAAGGGGTTCTGCGATGGGATTTGGGTCGAGGACGGGTGCGGGTATTGCGAGCCGATTAGCGAGTTATTCATCAGTCCGTCTTTCAGTAAATACATGGACTGTGCCGGCAACTGCTTCACGCCTGGTGGTAAGTCAAACATATTTTGTCCCATCCTTCGTCATTTGGGTATTAAAGTTAATATGCAGCCATGTGATGCCTTGACGATCAGTATGGACTCATATCAGTGAATGTGTTAAACAAAACTGGCAAGGAAGTTATTATTGTCAACCAATAAAAAACTGTCCAAAGTTTCGATAAATTTCACCTTTATTTGTATGACTTTGTTTGCCATTTGGTGTTTCTCTGATAAAAGTATGTATTTTTAACTACGTAAATGAGTGATTTTTAAAATGGCTCGTTTTTTGCGGAAGCCCTCAATTTACTGAGATATTTAATTGATCTGACAAAAAAATGATCAATGATGGTTCATTCTAGTTAATGTAAAACATAAAATGATGGGTTCGGATTTATTTTGTACATTCCTAAAGTCAATCATCACCTGTACATCGATTCCTTTCTCTTTACAAAATACAAATAAATACTACGATTGTCAATGCAGATTATAAACCTATTGAGGTGTTTCCCTTTGTCCAATTGCCGTGAGCACCTTATTGATGGATACGTGCGCTATATAATAATAATAACAACAATAATAATAAGCTGTCCTGAAATAGCGCCTCAAACAAAAGAAATTACAAAAGAAATTAGTAATACAATAATTAAAGAGTTATGTTTTTAGCATTAATTTGAAAATGATTTCATTTGGAGCAGTTTTTTTTTCCCGGAGGAAATTTTTCATTCAAACGTTGCAACTCCCACTTGAAATACAAAAATACTGAAAAGCCATGGCAATAAAACAAAAATTTCAGGTTGACCGACATAACCCTTCAACAAACACAGAGTTAACCTTGACACAATAATTTAAAGGAGCCCCATTTTGTGTGTAATTTGGAGCAGTTTTCATGAAGTTTGGCAAATCGTTCCACAATGTCAGTGAAGAATTTGAGAAAGAGCAATGGCCATGATTGAGTACGAGTGATGTATGGGACGAGTTGAGAAGTAGAGCTGGAACGGAGGGTGCTGAGGTTGGTATGGATGAAGGAGTTCTTGGAGGTACTGGGGTGCAGATTGGTTGAGGGATTTTGTATGTCAGTAGGAGGAGTTTGTATTGTATGCGTTTGGAAACAAGTAACCAATGACTGGTATATTTTTATAAGACTCCAATGTTGTTATAATGATTTACTTCTTTTCCCCGGACTTATTTCAACAGCTAGTTCTGACCGAGCCGAGCTGAACCACTGCGAGGTGTGTTACGGCGGTACTACGGGGCTCCTTGAGAGCAGTGGTACCAATGCCTGCGGACAGTGTGAGTCGGACGATGACGCTGACGAGTCATCATGCGCCGGTTGTGACGGCGTACCCAACAGGTTCGTTAAGTTGCTCAAGATTTTAAGCAACAATAATAAAACTAGGTCAAGTGTAGGTCCAAAAACATAACAGAAGTAAATATTCATAGCAATATTATTTTGTGAGAGTTAAATAAACATTATTGTTATTATTATATATTTGTGGTGATGAAACCAAGGATGCCTCATATTAAAAAGTGAACTTAGTCACTGTAGCTCGCAAGCCTGAGTAAACCTGTAAACAAGGGTGCTTTCTGTGGACCAGAAACACCGGGGTTAGCCTACCCGTTTCCACAATTCTGGGTTCTTGTACGTGCACTAAAAAATCATATATCACACGTGACTGACGAGTGTGTCCGATCCAAAGGACAAAGCAATTAAGGGAAAGGATATTGCTCAAGGACACATGTGCCACGACCTGGACTCGAACCCACACTCTGCTGATCACTGAATACCAGAGCTCGAGTCCGATGTTCTTACCCACTCGGCCACGACACGCCACGCCGTGTTCTACTATGCTTTCTTAAAAAACATTCTTTAAAAAAAAAAAAATTGCTAGTAAAAATTATATTGAAACTTTATAATCATTAACCGTATGTTATTCTTTTTCCTAACACAGTGGTAAGACTGTCGATGCATGTGGTGAATGCGGTGGGGACGGTACAACATGCTTCGGTGTTGGATGGATAGTCCCAAGTGTTGTATCCGATGGCTCTGATACCGAGGTATGCACCAACACAAGTTTGACAATCTCAACTAAACAATCATTTATTTAATGAGTTCTTTGTGTACATGACCTCAACGGAGGTGACCTAATAAAAAGACTCCGCCCGTCATTTAGGCATGATGCCCGATATGGGACAGAGGGTAGGCCTATCCCCCAATGTTCCCATACATGCTTTAACACACTATTTTCCTCTTGTATCCTCCCGTGTCCGGTTTTCGAGATGCCCTACCTTCCTTTGTTTTATAAGAAGTATGTCAAAAATATTAAAACATCTTGATGACTTCTTCAGCGTCCCCGTGTTTTGAGTTTGACCTTTTTTTCGAGGCAAACAAGAAAGTATGTGTCCCTGGTGAAGCCATACGCAGAAGAAACATCTGCAGTGACTTCAAGTGTTCTGTGACGTATTGATGTATGATATATAGCCAGCCAGCAGTCATTTTATTTAATCAATTTATTTTTAATTATTTGAAAAAATTACGATGGTAATTAAAAAAAAAAAAAAAAAAAAAAAAAAAGTCAATAAGTCTTGGCTTTTTCAAAATCTTTTTTTAAAAGGTTTTGAATCTTTTATGTTAATGTTATTAATAATAATGATATGAGGTTTTAAAAAAATTCTCCAGACTGTTAGAAAATGATATATTGTTCGATGAAACTTTTTCGTCGGGCAAATTTTTTTTATGGCCCCGACAGTATGACATATTTTTGTACCTTGTAGAAATGCCTAAAATACCACAAATTTTTGCAATACAAGTGCAACTTGCCAGTGGAGCCTCACATAATTCTAAGTTTTGGTCAAAGGAGGAGAGACTTCTTGCTTGGCAAGTGAAAAAAAAAAAAAATTTGTAGACTGTTTACATTACATCGCGAGAGAGGTAAAAGATTTGCTTCGATTTCAGGGATGCCCTGAAAACAGGAGCTCCTACGGTATAGAAGAACCCCCCCCCCCCCCACCCCCACTTAAATTCTCTATAGAATTCCTGATATTCCAAGCACACAATGAAGACACAATATGGGGTACACCATGCCCCCATATCGAGCACCAAATGTGACATGAAAAGGTCCGTGGCCATGGTTCAGAATTGCAAATAAGTTGATTCTATACATTCATCATTTTCTTCAGTACATGTAAGTACCTGGACAGCCCTATGAGATCCCGGTAACACACCTTTGTTCTCCATTTTATGTGTCCACCATTACATAAAGTTACATATACAATACAGTCTTTACGTGTGGGTTTTAGCGACGACGTCTGACGTTACAGAACATCATAGAAAACCTAATTTAGACATTAAAATAACATCTTGAAATGCATAATATTTCTCAATAGTAATTAGTGATCAAGTCTTACCAAGCTCTAACTTTTCTTGTAAAGATGACAGCTCCATTAGTGTTGAAAAGAAGATGAAATTCCAGCAGTTTTGAAAAACAAAATTCAATGACGACGCCATTACTGTAAAAACAAGTTCGAAACCGGGCGCATCACCGCGGGCTTATCAATACGCTACCAAATCTAAATCCGGGGTTTCGCAGTTAGCAGGCCAGGCGCGGATCCAGGGGGGGCGTGGGGGGCGCACGCCCCCCCTTTTTCATAAAAAAAAAGAGGGAGAAAAGAAAAAAAGAGGGAGAGAGAGAGAAGGGGAGGGAGAAATGGGGAAGGGAAGAAATAAACGTACACCCCTCAGGCCTGGTATTATTATTTTTTAACTACAAACAATCCGCAACAAACTTAATTTATCATTTTTCTGCTTGGTATATTTTCACGCCCCCCGTTTGGAAAATCCTGGATCCGCCCCTGCAGGCAGTTAGTGTTAGGCATAATATTAGTTTAATTATGCTTTCAAGAAACTTAATTGTGTGTTTATTAGGCTTCAGTGAATGTTCTTTTAAAATTGGTTTTACAAAGGAAAGAAGTACAGACATTGTTGCAGCCCCAAATGAACTACTTTGTTTGCGTACGAGTACAAGTGCGGAAGCTGGTTAAATGGACTGAAAACAGTAACACCGGATTAACACTGTTTCGTGGATAGAACAATGTTGTAATAATTTTAAGGTAGAGGACTGAGTGAACATTCGGTGTTAAAAAGTATTCTTACATCAGCAATTGGAACCCACTGTTTGTTTTAATCCTATATAATTGTAGGTATATACCATGAAACTAACCTGTGACAATTTCATTTCAAAAGGTGGTAGCGTTTTTGAGATATTGCCGAAATTCTGGAGCGGTTATGTCCACGCAGGAAGTATCATCTGCAATAGGAATACACAATCTGAGAAACATTACTGCAGTAACGCTTCTCAGATTCAAATTTTGGGGATAAAAAGTGATATCTTTTTCCCATAACTGCAGTACTTCGAAATAAAAAGTTTCTCAAAATGCATTATACTATCCAAAGCTGCTGTACTTCTTACCAAGTAAGTTTTTATTGCCAGTCATTAATACCAAACGTATACAGGCCCTTTAAATGTAGTTACTAATTCGGAGCATGATATTGTTTGCATCTTGAAAATTGTGTTTCTCTTTGACCTTTCTGTGTAATAGCTCCAGATATACGGTGCTGGGTTTGATTTGGATTCTACCTTCGCTTGTATCTTCGAAAACTCTGAGGGCGCCCAAACATCCAGTGATGCAGTCTATTTGGACTACGTCAGATTGCAATGCAATGTCCCAGGATTGGTGTCAGGTAAAAATATAAAGTTTTTGCCAAACCCTTCAAACCCTTAAACAACTTTAGCTTGTGATTTTTAGTATTGCAGTAAAAGAGCCAGGACTTCTTCTAGTAAAACATTTATTACAATGAAGGTTGAATGGAATTATTATTACAATTGATGTATTTTTTCTATTTTTAGGTGATTATTTAGTCAAAGTTCAGAAAGATTCTGCCATCTCGACGGATGAATTTTCAACAACACTTACTGTCCTTCCAGGTAAAGTAGTCACTTCTCAGTTTTTGCCCCAAATGAGAATTGTAAACAAAACTCGAACATTAATGAATTAAATTATATAAGCCTACATACATGTACACCATTTATTCCTGGTCCTTTTTTCATATACATTTCATGTCCCGTAAAAGTTCGGTTACAAATCCCCATATGCGAGCCATTTCCTAAAAATCTTACCCATGCAAAAGCCTCAAACTTCAGTTTTCGGTTTTTAGTTAAGGTCTTTTGAAATTACAGTCCAATTGCATTAATGTTATTTTTTGTTTTAACAGTAATCGAAATATTGACAGTTCTACCATCGGAACTAACCATCAATAGTTCAGTGGCAAATTTCGATGTAACCGTCGTAGCGTCAGCGAGCGCCTTCACTGCCGTGAAAAGTACCGCCACACCGTACCTCATTTTGGAAGGAGGTGAGGATATGATCACCATTAAACACTGGGGTGTTTCTTTTCTTGTTATTCTCGGCAGAAGGATTAACATTGGTCAATGTCTTTACTTAAATGTAAAGACTGTTCATACGCAGTATTGTTTTCAAGTGTATTTTTTAATAGGCATTGTAGATGACATGATATTTGTTAACTATATTACACTTTACAATGGCAAAACAACTACAAGTCATTAAAAGGTACATTCAACAAAATAAAAACTATGAGTGAGAAAAGTAAACACAAATTTACAAAATGTTATAAAAATACCAAGCCATGAGTGGCCAGGAGGAACAGGGCCCAATTTCATAAAGCTGTTTAGCAGAAAATTCTGCGTAGAAAACGTCTTTGCTAAGCAAGAAATGAGTGGAGTACCAGTCACAGCAATGGTAACTCTATGGTATTTTGGCTGGTAACCTATTTTTCCTAAGCAAGAGTTTTCTGTGCTTAGCAAGTTTTTGTGCTTACATGCTTTATGAAATTGGGCCCATGATGACAAGCACCTCTATATGGCCGTCCTGCCACGTCTAGAACTGAACTTCAGGGCCCAATTTCATAGAGCTGCATGCTTAAGCACAAAAAGTAGCTAATCACAACATAATTATGCTTACCAAAACAGGGTTACCAGCCAAAATACCATGTCACATGTACAATTTGTGACTGGTATCCTGCTCATTTCTGCTAAGCAGGAAATTGTTCAGCAATATTTTCTGCTCAAGCAGCTCTATGAATTTGGGCCCAGGCCTACGGCTACTACGTTACCAGTGCTCTCTGGATGTAAATAATACTAAGCATACAGTTGCAGATAATAATTTACTTAATTAACTTGTATCCACAGATGTCAACATTATTCCAACTGGAGCGTTCGACACAGAGTCCGACAGTATTATGTATTTCACCTTACCAATGCCAAGCAGCTCCATCCAGGTTACGGCATGGCCGTCATTGAACGGCATTGACCGACTGACGGCCTCTGACGGTGAAGGTTTCCCTTTCACCGCATACTACCCTGCCCCAGAGTTTACTGAGGTCTACTTTGCTTCTTCGGGTAAAGTTCTGATAAATTACAACTCAGATATTTTTTTATATTGAAAAGAAAATGAAATGAAAAAACAATATTCGCTAAAACTTCTACAAAATAGGAAACAGTTAGTGTGTGTTTTTGTAGTTTTCTTTTCTGCTATTTTCCTGTCGAAACTATTCATAATTTCATTATTCATTTCACCAAAATCAATAGCAACAACAACAACATTTTTAAAGGGTCTGATATTTTTGGTAATTACTCATTACATTAATGGCAATAAAAACTTACTTGGTAAGAAGTACAACAGCTTCTGATAGTATCAAGCATTTTGAGAAACATTTCACTTTGAAGTAATGTGGTTATGGAAAAAAATATAAGTTTTTATCAAAAACAAATTTAATCTGAGAAGCGTTTCTGTCAGAGACGTTTCTCAGATTGTGTATTCCAATTGCAGATTATTCTTCCTGCGTGGACAAAACCTCTCCAGATTTTCGGCAATATCTCAAAAACAATACCACCTTTTGAAATGAAATGTTCACCGGTTAGTTTAATGGTGTATATCTATCAACTATACAGTGGGTTCCAATTACCAAACGTATACAATCCCTTTAAGCATCATAAATAAACAATGTTATTACCACAAACAACAATCACTAAATAAACAACAATAATTTATCATTTAATTTCATTAGGTGCTGCACTGGTCGCCCGGTTCAGCGCCGGGGCTAACTTCAACGAAATCACTGGATGTGATGATGTGTTCGCTGATACAAGTAAATTTGGCGACAATGCTTTCTGCAAGTGGCTTGGATCAACCACGCTCTACATCATTCTTGGCACTGGGAACGATCTCGCCGCAGTCGGTAAGTGTGACTTCTACAAAGTATATAGAAGAAAACAAGCTACCTTTGTTTTATATTTCAAGTGCTTGCAGTTGTTAAAGTAGGGGATGATATTCTTCCTACTTTAATTTGATTTCCGATTTATTTATTTTTATTTTTTTTCCTCATAAAAATCAGCAAAACTGATATTAAATATTAAATATCCTGAAAAGACAATAAAAGCCTATGCCATTTTTACATGTTGGTCAGCTCTTGTATTGAATAAAATTTCCGTACTCTTTTCTAAGGGCCAAATATCATATCTGATAGTAGCATGATAGACATTTGAAATCTTATATAAAATGGTGTTTTTTGTTTTTTTACAGATTCGAATTAACTTGACAAACAATTTGTTTACGGTAGATCTACTTGTTTAGTATCAAAACAAACCTGGCATTGCCAATCCTCTACATTAATGTATGGTGCATATTCCTGTCAAATATTTATTACGTAACAGCAACACAAATATGTGAAAACACTGCATGACGAAACACGACGAAATATGGCTTTTTAAAAAAAAAACCGAAGACATAACGTAAACGATTCCGTGCATGTGAGCATACAATGGGTCTGATTGAGGCAAAAACAGACCACCTTTAATTGTGGGATGATACTATGCAGAATATATAATTGAAGCCATGTACATTTTATTATAAAGTTTTATTGTACAACAGCACATCTTAAAGGGAGGGTATATACCTTTGGCAATTACTCCAAAAATTAATGACCATAAACACTTACTTGGTAAGAAGCACTGCAGCTGTTGATAATGTATAACATTTTGAGAAACGATTTCCTTCAAAGGAATGTGGTTTTAGTTTTAGAGAGAGGGATTCAAAAACATTTCAATCTGAGGAACGTTTCATGTATTTAACGTTTTTCATTGTGTATTCCAATTACCGATTATTCTTCCTGCGTGGACAAAACCGCTCCAGACTTTCGGCAAAATCTCAAAAATCACTACCACCTTTTGAAATGAAATGTTCATAGGTGAGTTTATTGTGTATATCTACATTTATATAGAATTAAAACAATCGAACGGTTCCAAATACCGATGGTAGGCCTATCCTTTGCCTTTAATCACATTGTTTAAAAATATTTTGTACTTTTTTTGTTAAAGCCGGAGTGTTTCCAGACCTTGATCTTAATATCATCATGGTTCATGTGCTAAAGAATGAATACATTCACTGTTTCTCATTGAATCAGAAATAAGAAACTACATGTTGTCATTCCAGCCTCGGTTTGGTTATACACTGATTTGAATGGGACAAATATAAAATGGCGGCGGTTTGATTGCATTCTTATTCACACTTTGTCATTTACAAACAAACAGGTGACGTTTTAGCATTGAAGGAAGACTCCGTCAAAGCATTCCGAGAGACCTACTCGTTGTCAGCGAGTGGTAGTCAAGCCATAGGCGGGCCATCCACCCCGATCGTCCCCACCGTGGTGCTCTATGGTACGCCGATGATCACAAGCTGTGGTACGGTCAAACTCAGCGGGCGACAGTCGCAAGGCGGTGCCGGGCGGGATATGGTTTACACCTGGGGCGTTTCTAGCAGTGGAGATACATCTTCCTTGGAAGCTGTTCTTACAGGTATGCATTGAGGATGTCTTTAGAAAAAAATAATAAGAAACTACCTCAATAAATTAAATAATATATTAATTAATTAAATCACAAAGCATTTCAGTTTGACAATGACAGAAATGAATAAATAATCAATACATTTGCTTTCCTTCTTGAAACTTTCAAGACGAAACCAGAGTGGAACTCGTGGCACCAGGAGCTCTCCTTGATGCCGATACCGTCTACACGTTCAGTTTGACGGCAGAGAACTTCCTCGGTGAATCTGACACGGCCTACTTCAACGTGTCCCGGTCCTCACAAGCCGTACCCGAGGTTGCTATCTTGGCTAAGGGTGTCGACCCTGAGCACGTCTATGTATCAGACAGGTAAGGACCTAAACTGGCTGTATTATAAAATATACAATAATCCTAACAGTATTTTTTTCTGTTTTACCACATGACAACCGTACCTGTGTTAAATTTCAGATAGTTCCAAAGCCTTTTAAGTTGTATATTTCACATTTTCAGTACCAATAATCTAATTACGAGACTTGTAGGGATTTTTGTTCTTACGAAACCACCGTAATCTGCATTTGTAAAGCTCCCCAGACTGTGGGTAAATTAAGATCTACGAAACTTTTGAAAGTCCATTTTGTCATTTTGTCCGTAGTTTCGACTTGACAGCTGACGTGACGTTTTATTCTGACTGCGTACCCCCCGGCGAGACAGTCTTTTCATGGTCTGTGAACAATGAGAATGTCCCGTTGAATCTGAAGACGATCAACCGTCGAAGCCTCCACGTGGATCCTAACTCACTACCAGGTACAGACTCAAAATATTGTCTCAGCAAACATTACAATCACATGTATTAAACATTATTCATATCAAGTAAATCTATGATGGCACACTCTTTAGGTAAGTATTTCTCAGCAGCAGCTTTAAGGCTAATATTAAAGGAAACCAGATTGAAGCGATTCATGTGGAATACCTTAAAGGTGGCGTCTCATTGCAAATTCACATTGCAATTTCCTGGTGGTGCGCATATGATTGTCCCGATGCGCATGATCAGCGCGCAAAGGATTCTGGGTGTAATTCGAATCCAAGCAACACCGGCAACCATCGTGGCGCTCTGATTTTGAAGCAATGCGGTAAACAACTTTAAAAATCTGGCATACTTGCATGTAAACTACAGCATGGCATCCATATTTGCAGCTTGTTTTATTGTTTAGCTGTACTCGGTTTCCCAAGATGAATTTAGGTATATTTTTAAGATGCCACTTCTGCATAAGGGCTGTCCATTTAGTTCTTACCTTTGACCCGCGTATTGCGCAAAATTCATGAAAGTGATAATGGTCAAGGGTTAGAATTTGTTGCGATTAATTTGTTTAGTTTATGCCTTCAACTTAAAGAGACTACCCATTTAGTTTAACATACGGTAACAGTTCACCCCCAAGTGTAAGTATTCATGTTGATCTTCCATATTTGTACCTCAACTTACCACAGGGGATTCTTCCATCACTTTCACGGTCACTATTTACAAGTCCAGCGAGCCAAATAACAGCGTTTCCCAGTATTTCACCGTTCAGACGGTATACTCCGATCTGGTAGCAATCGTCTACGGGGGTTCGGAGCTGACCGTCGGGCGGGACAGTGGGCTCTTCGTGCTGGATGGATCGGGGTCGTTTGATCTCGATCAAGTGGCTGTTGATATGACTTATGAGTGGCAGTGCTCTCAGGTATAAAAATGACTCGAATTATTATTCAACCAATACATATTTTTGCCTTTCTTGACTTACTACTGCATGAAAATGAAATGGAAATTTTAAAGTTAGGCTTAAAGGTGCAGTCATAGATTGGGGCTTTTTCAACGTAATGCTGATTTATAGGAAACATCAAGAAAGATCCAATAAAGGTCACATTCAAAAGTTTCAGCTGAATACAGTGACTACTTGCTTAAGAAAACAAGAAGAAAAGAAACTGTCACAGTATTTTCATAAGAACGCCGAATCCATCCACGTTTAGCGAGGTGACAGCTGGTACCAACCACATCCCTGGCCGCAGCATTTGCGAACGTACACCAACCCTCAGTCACCTGATAAAAAAACTATTCATAGATTGAAATGTTTTTGGATGGAAAATTATCCAAACTATATGTCTTCGAAGGGAATCCTTTCGCCAGATAGTTTATACTATCAGCAGCTGCAGTGCTTCTCACCAAGTAAGTTTTTATGGTCATTAATGTTTGGAGTGTTTACCAATCTATGACCCTATCTTTAAATCAAACCGCTCACAAATTAGGGTTATACAAAGCACACCAAGATGAATTTTAAGAGGTAATGTTTTTTTATCAAGTGTACACATACGTGCTTTTTATACAAATTAATTAATGTTTTCTTTACCGCTCATTTTGTTACCAACATCGAACGCAGGTGACCGATAGCACTGCCTGCTGGTCCTTTAAATCCGGTGAGGGCGGTACGCAGTTCCCGACGTCAGCTGCAGCGGCAATGAGTCTTCTCTCGTTCGATGCGAGCTCCATGGAGGCAGACAAGACTTATGAGTTCACGCTGGTGATTTCCAAGCAGACCCGGACTGCCAGCACCTCGGTCATGGTTACGGCACTGAACGGCAACCCACCAAAGGTTGGTTTCATGTTTCCTCGGTATAAACACAAAGGCCAAAACGAGGCTGGGATGAGACCAGTCTGGTCACTTTTTATGAGTCAATGCTATAACCATCTTGGAGCACAGGGAATAGGACAACAATGTCTACAACCTCAACATTATCAGCAGTCCAGCATTCTCCCGAATACAAGCAGAGTATACTGTTCGAAACGTCGAGACCAAACCGGTTCTTCTCAGAACCAAAATTTCTCCCAAAACATTTGTATACATGGTTGCACAAGCTTACTACTATAGTTTTTTTGATGTCTACAAAGTTAGGGATTTTAAAACCTTCAAACGAGGCACTTATTTAAAACATGCTGACATATTTTAATATGTCCATTGGCTGAACCACATCGTACACACTGGTCAGTTCATATGCCATATGATCTTAAGCTGGGCCATGAAGCACGTCCTAGAGGGGGTGTCAATCAACATGGGACAGTGGTTTGGTTATAGAAAGGACAGGACAAAACTCTGCCAGCATCTTGTGTGTACAAAATCAGTCTGTCAATTGTCAATGGTAGATGAACCTAGTTATACAAACTAATTAATCAAACAAACAAATAAGCTTCAATTTACCCAAGCAATACCTAGACATGTAAACAACACACTTCACTTAGATAAAGAAATCGTTGACAAAAAATGCAAAAAAAAAAACTTTCAACCTACGGAAAAAACTTGTCAGCATGTGCTTCAACGTACCGGGGTTACTTTTATCCCAATTAGGTGCCTCGTTTGAAGGTTTTGAAAGACAATGATAACTGCCATTTGCAATTAATATTGAGAAGCAATAAACTTTATACTTGTACTTTTCAAGGTGGATATCGCCTCTGTCGCGGCGAGTGTGAAGGCCGACGAATCTCTGTCATTGACGGCGTTTATCTACCATGATCTTCCCCTCTCCAGCTACGTATGGGAGACAGTAGGAGACGAACTAGGTGAGAATTATGAGAGTTTCACTCCAGTAGTTTTTGAAATTGAAACAATTTAAATGATGGCATTCGTGCAAGATGAACAAGAACAACTCAACTGTTTTTCCTGTTTAATATTAATACAACTGTAAAGGACACTGTACTCGTTGTTTTCCGACAGAATCACAATTGGATTTACGAAACTGTCTTTATTAAACCACCATCAGGTGTTTTCTAGGCACCCGCAATTTCTTGAAGTTTTCTAGGGGTTTGGAGGTTACACACGATCTCAAGGCCATGTACAAGTAGAACATTGCTAAATGCAGCACATTGCATGAGAGTATGGGATTTCAGTTGACTACTAATAATGCATCAAAATACAACAACTTTGTTTTACAACTTGGCGCATGTTGTTGTATTTGGCAGGGAACTGGTAAATGGAGTTTTTGTTCTTCTTCTTCTTTTTATCTAGGTTATTCATATCTTGATTTGACTGACAGCAGCAATCTGGACAGTGAAATCGGCTTGTACTCATTGGGTTCCACCAATGGTTCATTTACTGTTCTCAGTATCAAGGGTGGTAAGTCTTCCACTTTTGATTTAAACATTAAACTAATCTGACCAGCAGTTAGATATTAATTTGAATTTTACTTATTGCAAATTAGTCAGCTAGAGAATGTCTTTCTTTGCCCCTGTGTACTTTAGGTTGGTGATGGGTTCATGTTAAAGGGATTGTTGGTAATTGGAACCCACTGTTTGTTTCAATCCTATAAAACGTACCCGTGGAAATTTCATTTCAAAAGGTGGTAGCGTTTTTTAGATATTTCCGAAAATCTGGAACGGTTATTTCCACGAAGGAAGAATAATCTGCAATTGGAATACACAATCTGAGAAACGTTACTGCAGTAACGCTTCTCAGATTCAAATTTTGGGGGATAAAATGTGATATCTTTTTCTATAACCACAGTACTTCGAAGTGAAAAGTTTCTCAAAATGCATTATATATACTATCCAAAGCTGCTGTACTTCTTACCAAGTAAGTTTTTATTGCCATTAATTTTCAGAGTCATTACTAAACGTATAGTAGACCCTTTAAGACATTATTGTATAACTAGCCTCAGTAACAAAAAAAAGGTGACGTAGCTTGCACTCACGCAAAGTGTGGTACAACAATTGTTAGTTGATATTCTCGCCTTTATTCACTTTAGGTAAGCTTACTTCTGGTTCTACATACGTCATCCAACTGACGGCAACCACCGAGGATATGCAGTATGGTATTGCAAAGGTTCGCTTTACTGTACTTGGTGAAGTGACGTCATGTGTATTCAGCCTGGATGGTATTGACGCATACAATGAACTAGATTCGGTAAGACCACGCACGTGACTTCGTGTGCTTAGCTAAAAACAGGTTACCCACCCAAATGCTATATAATGTAAACTACTTGTGGCACTCACCTGATTTACGCTCAGCAAACAAATTCTAGCATTCTAAGCACGATATGTGACTGGTAGAATGACGAGCTTTCAACTTGTCAGCCAACTTTTCATAAATCTGTCATAAATAATGTTCTAAAAATTATCTCGAACTAAAGACACATTCCCTTTTTCTAATTTGCCAAACTGAAATAAACAGGTATCGGTTTAAACGTCCACACAAATCCAATCTCGAAAACGTGACTATCCTTTTGGACGAAAGGTTCACAAGCCGATGGTGTGATGAGCTTATTGACAGCTGGAATTTATTGTAGTAAATGTACTCTTCCAATAACCAATGGTTTAATATCTTGAAGCGGCTGTATGCAAAAATTGGACCAATGGCAAATACCTTATTTGGTATCTCCTTTATGAATCCCATTAGATTGCCTACACTATTGATAACTGTGTGGGAGACGAGTCGGCCTACCCTCTGAGTTACAGAGTGTTCCTCTTGGATGACAATAAACTGCAGACGATTACAGAGAAGACGAACGACCCGTCAATCAGTGGAGTCGGCAAGCCCGTATCGGGAGACTCCGCATCCAATACCTTTGTTGCAGAGGTGTGTAGTCGTTCATTTTTATTATAAACTGTTAAAATTATATTTTAAGAATTGACTCTTGATTCGGGGAAAAGAACAATTTGATTATTTCTATCTTAAGCCGACGGTTATGATATTTATTTATTATGGTTTTTAAAGCACGTGGTAGCGGCAGCTACAGAAGTGGCTGAAGTAACCTGGGCCCGATTTCATAGAGCTGCTTAAGCACAAAAAGTAGCTAAGCATAACAAAATTACGCTTACCAGAATAAGGTGACCAGCCAAACTACCATGTCACAAGTACAATTCTGCTCATTTCAGCTTAGCAGAAAATATTTAAGCACAATTTTCTGCAGACCATGGAGGAAGGAAAAGACTAACATGTATGACAACTTACTTAATCCTCTTCGTCCCCAGTGGGACATAAGGCAATCACTTTACAAAATGCACAGTAATTATCGTGCAGTGATTACCATCGATCGAAGTAGAACAATACTAAATCATATTTGAAGAAAAAAAATTCGAAGTTGTGTAAACAGTATAAAATAAAGATTAATTTTCTTGTCATTAACCCAAGGTGTGCGACACACTCAAGAGCTGTGCTTATTTCTACCACACGGTGAACGTGACGGCTAACCTGCAGTGCACGGTTGATGAAGTAGCCAGTCTAACAGAGAACCTTGTCACTGTTGAGAAATTCAAACGTGAGTTAATTTAACCAATAAAACCCAAGAGTATTGAACATGGAAGTACATTGTTTAGATGGAACAATGGTAGACTTTGTTTCTGGGGGACCAGCAGCAGACTTACCAGGTAAATCCATTGTTCTCGGAAATGTGCGTTTTCTCAGAACTAATCCAGCGACTTCGGCTACGGCTATGGCTGTTGGCTGCAAAGACAATATTGTAAATAGGAGATTCCGGTGTTCCGACCATAGCCACTGCCAAAGCCATTAAGTCGGATACGGCCTGAGTAGTGGAAATTTACCTGGTAGCCTATATCGATTGCCACTACGTTCCGAAGTCTCCATTCAGTTAAGCTCAGTATACTGATGGGACAGTTTGTCAAGATTGCAGATCAAAAATTGCAAATCTATATAGCAAAGCTTTCTATGAACTGCTAGTGGACGAAATCAACCTGATAAGCAAGTATTGTTGCTGGAGCGTTTGAGACGATAAATTTCTTCGTTACGTAATTTTGTTATTGCACATACATGCCAAAACATTGTGATCATGTATTCTTCATTTATTTATGTATTTGTTTACTGAATGTTTGCAACACATTATATTTTTACCACAGAGAACTTTGCTGGAGCTTTCATCAACTACAACACTATCCAACAAAAGGTAGGGTCTAGGTTTGACAGAACACACATGAATACAATTTTATGAATATTTAGAGTGGCGTAACCAGATCCCCCCCCCTCAAAAGCCTTGCCCCCCAAAAAAAAAAATATATATATATATTTATATATAACAACAACATCAACAACAACAACAAACAAACGAAATAACAAAACAAACAAACAAACAAACAAAATAAACAAACACAACAAAATTAGATCGAAAACCTGCACAAATGAATACTCGAATCATTATACAGCTCCCCACAAAAAATAAATAAATAAATAGATAAATAATAATAATTATAAGTAAACATTTTTATTGCGCCCCCCCCCCCGCAATAAAATTTTATTAAACAATCCAACAGTGTCTGATTGTAATTAGTCCCCGGCTTCTAATTAAGGTCATGTTTCCCTCAATATTTTATATTCTAACTGAAAATTAGACGGTATCAGATAAGCTGTTAATAAAATATAACGACTTCTGATTTCATCTTAAACACTCTTTGTACAGTGCTCCAACGGCACCAGCGCTAGACGTCGCAGAAGGTCCGTGGTGGACACCAGCTCAGACGTAGCAACAGAACAGTTATCCCTGGTAACCAGTGTGATCGACAACGGTGTGCTCGACGTAGACAGTGCGCAGTTCCTGATCGACCAGTGTAGTTATATCAGCACCGACGAATTGACTGTGGCTGACCAAAGTAAGTACCCGTTAAAATATGGTAACCAGCGCGTCTGCTGTGCAGACAAACAATGGACCAGCCCATGTTCCTTTCTGCCTCGGTTTGATTAATTTGTATTTTAGTTTCGGACAAAAAATATACACTCATTGATAATTATACCTTTCAAATTTCTGAACTACATTAAACAGTTTGGTAAAACTCTGCTGTTTTAAAGGGTGTGTACAACATTGGTAATTGCCAAAGACCTGTATCGAAACTCGATGTGACCCAACATATACATGAAATAACAAACATGTGAAAGTTTAAGCTAAATCGGTCTTCGGAGTCATGAGAAAACAGTGAAAAAAAACCATATGTGTTTTAACTTTTTTTCAAACATCGGAATTTATCCTGCAGGATAAATACTATTATTTTACTCAATTCGTAAAAACTATGGCATTTCAAGCAAAACTATTTCAAGGGACGTTTTCTACCATGACCATCTTTATACCATGTGAGTTACGTGCAAATCTGTGAGCATTTATATTTTCATTCTTACCAATGTTGTATACACACCCTTAAACACATTGAAAATTGGGTATTTCCCTAATTATTTCCAAGCTTTAAACAGATATTTTATTTCTTTTTTTCAGGTACGTTCATTGATATATTTGTAACTCTTTTGGCTGTGTTCGAGTCGGCTGGCGAGTCGGTACCTGAGGACAGTGCTGCTATTATTGTGAACAAAGCTATTGAGATTCGACGCGGCCTCAACTCCACACACAATGCTGCTACACTAAGCACTATAACGTAAGCAAAGTATCTCATAATAAAACACGTGGAAAATATAGTGGTAATTGTCAAAGACCAGTATCCGCACTTTGTGTGACCCAACATATACATGAAATAACAAATCTGTGAAACTTTAAGCTCAGTCGGTCATTGGAGTCGTGAGGGAAAAAAAAGTGAAAAAAACCTTAACAGTTTTTACTGTTTTCAAACATCGGGTGATGGTCTTGCGAGATCAAATCTAATTGTTTTACCCATTTCTCAAAAACTACAGCATTTCAAGCAAACAATTTCAGTGCACTTTTCCACCATGACCATATACTATGTGTATATCTGTGCGCATTTTTATGTTCGACCTTACCAATGTTGTGCACACCTTTTAACTTATTAATGGTATTTAGTTATTTGTTTGTTTTAGTAGTTTTAGGAAAGTATTGATAACAAGGGTGGAATACGACTACTTACGAAAGACATGTATTAGAAACAATTTCAAATGTGCAAACAAACCAAACCTAACACAAAAAACTTTCTCTATTTAAAGCGTACCTGTGTGCGATTATACTAACATCTTCAAATCTTTAAATTTTCACTAACTCCATATTGAAAACCAAGATGAAGCAGAATAAATCTAGAAAAATATGAACATACAAGAAAAATGGACATACTTTGTAAAAAAAACCTCAGAGAAAACTATTTTAGTTTTTCCAACATCGATGTGTGATAAGCACTGTATATTCAGTGCTTTCCACAGACATAGTACTCGGGTGGGATTCGAACCCACGACCTCTGCCATAGAGCAGATGTCTCACCACTAGACCACCGAGCTTGCCTGGTGATAAACAGCAGCGGGTATCACAACGATTTAAAACTCTGAGGTTGAAGTAGACGCAAATATAACACAGACGGGGATTGAAGTGACCAATTTCTTCAATGTCACATTTTCTCATTACAGAAATCTTATTGATAGTCTAAGCCAAGCCCAGGTGAGTGATCTTGCTCTCGGTGCAGCGGCCTTAGAGACAATCTCCTCGGCTGTGACCAGCTCCGTGCAGAGGGCCATCCCCTCCGGTGCTTTCTCCTCCAAATCTAGCGGTGGCAACACCATCGACTTCGGAACTGCACTCGGCGACATGTAAGTTCAACCCATCAAAGTTTTGAGCATAATTATTTGTTTTATGAGAGATCGCCTAACATCACAAGGCCGGACGGCCACTTCAAGTTGAGGGCTACACTTAACTGGTTTGGGCTATCGACCCAAATCAACTGTCACCATGGGCACGTCGCCACCTACTGCTGGGGCTGCTGAAGCAGGGTTACTAACTTACTATTATACCCCGTTCAGAGTCCGTAAGGATGTAGGCATGGGTATCATCCACTAGGAGCCTGGCTGGTAGAGCAGAATGCACTACCTTCCAAACTTTTTACGAAGCAATTATGGTTAATGATTTACAATATAATAGTGTAATAATAGTAATGTAACCTGGTAAAACGGTAACAATTATTATTCAGTCACAGTTGTCATTGTAAGAATAAACGTAATGATAGCCAAGTCGACCCATTTCAGAATTGCGATAGACATTCAAACAAAACACGAATAGGCCTACACCAATAAAAAGTGTCATTGCGAACAGTCCACTCAGGTGGCATTGGTGCATATTAATGTTTCCAAATATCGTTTGCTTTGTATACAATAGTTATCCACTTTAAGACATTAATTTGACCAAAGCTGTGCACCTTCTTCGGGGAAATGTCAGTTATATTAATTATACGTTATTGTACCTCTTTGTTTCCGTTTAGTTTCTTTGTGAACAGTCCACTCAGATGGCAATTGTGCCTATGAATGTTTCCCAATATCCCTTGCTTTTTGTAACATTAATTTGATAAAAGCTGTGCACCCTCTTTGAGGAAATGTCAGTTATATTGATTAAACAATTAATGTACCTCTTTGTATCCGTTCAGATTCAATGCTGCCTGGGCGTGTAGCAGCGGTTCCTGCTCTGGTGTGACAGTGAAATGACAGTTATATATTGATTAAACAATGAATGTACCTCTTTGTGTCCGTTCAGATTCAACGCTGCCTGGGCGTGTAGCAGCGGTTCCTGCTCTGGTGTGACAGTGAACTTCGAGCACTGGGCAACCGGTGAGGATGACTTCTCCGTGTCTGCCGAGGACAGGGCGAATGTAGCTGCCGATATCACTGATATTAAACTACTGGATCCTTCATCGGGTAAAAATACAGAATTAATACACGATGCAATGTGAAAAAATACCACTTCATAGGACTTTAGCAATCTCTATTTGTGTTCAATTATATATGGGGTTTTTTCTTCAATTAGTTGCTGTTCTTAAAATTAAAAATAAACAGTGGTTGGGAGGAAAGCTTGTAGACAGAAACTTTGTTTCTTTTAGGCAATCCTTTGGGCTCCAACTGGTTCTCTTTCCTTCCTCTGTATTTGAATTGCTCTTGTTGTATCTTTAAAACAAAATTACCAATGTACATTATTGTATTTTTTATCTGCCTAAGAAATGAAATACATATAAATGAATAAATAAATATGAAACTAGTATTGGAGATTGGCCTTAGCTAAATAAATCAATATAAATATAAAATTAATAATGTTGATGTTTCTTATTTCAATTTTACTATAGGGGATGAGTTGAGCATCGCAAACCTAACGGAGCGTATATCCATCACGCTCAGCGTGACACAGCCACAGACCGGCAAGTCGTACGAGTGTCGATACTGGGACACCGACACGTCGACATGGGCGACAGATGGCTTGGAGACGGTCATCGACAGCTCGGACGCTACTCAGGTCGAGTGCCTGACTGATCATTTGACTGCTTTCACGCTGATTGCTGTCGAAGGACCCACTGCCATGCCTACTGATGAAGCGGACACGTTCTATCCAGACGATGCAACAACCATAGCAGGTTGGTTCATTTTGTGTTATCTTCAAACATAATTTATATGCTTCGTACGAAAGCAGTTACAAGCAAAGTTTGTACGCACTAACGTCCGACGTGGCCCATTGTGTCCAACGAAATTTGTGAACCATCATGTCCGACCCATTGTTTCCGACAAACCATTATGTCCGACCCATCGAAGGTCCTAGAAAATCATTATGTCCGACCCATGTCTTACGCACCATTATGTCCGACGAGGACCATTATGTCCGACGAAATGTTTGTTCAAAAAACGACTAGCTGTTTGTGTTCAGAAGAAGCAACTCTACATGTACCAGTTATTTCACGATTAAGAAACCAAACCTGCATCAGTATCAGCGGTAGATGAAAAGAAAAGGATTATTGTCCTTACAGATTTTTAAATCAACGGTGTACCTTTTTCTAAATTGTAAATTTAGCATTGCATTTAAATCCTTCCATTTCTTTACTGTGTTTCAGAAGCAACGACTCCAGCAGTAACAGATCCAATCGGTAAGATTTCTCTTTAAAAAAAAATTACCAATTCGGGGATAAAGTTGATATTCTTTATGTCCACAAATTTTCACACAACTTTTACACAAGTCGTCTCAATAGAAGAATAAAGGTAATAATTTACCCAGTCAGTTTCCCTTGTGGTTTATTACTTGATAGAAGAATAAAGGTGAATACATTATTTTATGTTAATCTTTCCATTCACTGTCTTTACAGAGTTACCAACGACAGAAGACTCGTCCATCATCATCATCATCGTAGTTGTGGTCGTTGTCGTTGTCCTTCTACTGGTTGTCATCGCTGTCATTGTCGTGTTGAAGGCCAAGAAGGGGATTAAAAAGAACTCCGTCGACCCGAACGGTAACATCCCGATGGCCCACATGGAAGAGGCCCGACCTGTCGAGCAGATGCAAATGCCCGAGGGTCATTGGGCCGCGGCTCCCCATCGACCGCCAACCCCGCGGCGTACTCCGGAGCCCCCCGCCCAGCAGCCGACCACAACCGTGCAGGTCGTAGCGGTGCCCGTGGCCCTAGAGACGGCTAACATAGAAAGCCTGTCTGCCCCTCCCTCCCCGCAGATGATGGTGGCTGACATGGATGATGTAGCCCCGCCCCCCGTATACCTACCTCCATCACAAAATACTGACACCGCGGTCTACATGACCCAAGTATCTTAAGATAACGTTATCAAAAGATAACATGGAGAGGAGATGCATACGAACTGAGCTGTAAATATTTGCCGTTCTAAGAAAAAATAAATAAATTCAAAACATCAGTAGTTACAGGCCTAGTATGTTAAGTTTTAGGTGCAAGATTATGTGTCGAGCTTGAAGTGCCACTCTAGGAATACTGAAGTAGCGTTTGCAATTCATTATGCTCTCTCTTAAAGGTATTATTATATGATTGGTAGAGCTGACAAAATATTCGCAGACAGTGTTTATGATTTGTGTGATCAACTGTGAAAATTGGGCTTAATCCGTTTTGTGAGTCAGGAAATAATAGTGAAAAACCATGCACAAGTTTCAGCATGTAAAACTTATTGTCCTTAATATTGGTTGTAAAACAACCGCAATCAGCTGTTGCGTTTTAATTTGTTAGGTTTTCAGATGCAGTTTTCTCGAATATGACGTTATTTCAGAGGAAAATATTTTACAGAAAAAAAATGGTTCTAGAGTATGAACTTCATAATCAGTAAGCTTTCAGTCTAAAATTAAACAATGATGGTTTTATCCTTACCAATCCTGTATAATACCTTTAAATTTCGTTTATATTACTTTCTTACGAACTAAAGTCATTTTAATTCAAGTAATGAATTTCTTTTAAAGACTGAATTGATCACCTTGATATGTTTGATAATTATTTTTACTGCACCTTTAAGGTTTGTAAAACAAAAATGTTAACTAAAACCTTAAATATTATTCTCACTTTTCGAAATGGGCGACCATTAATTGTCTTCAAATGTTTTCTGTGATTTGTAAAACAATAACAATAATTATTGTATATAAATTTTGGTTTTTACCCATACACCGATGTGTGTTAGCACTGTATACACAGTACTTTCCCGAGTCCTGTGGACTTATTGTGCCTATTTTTTAGCAATAAGTTCTCATGTAAGTTCTTATTATAAATCCACATTAATTATACAAAACAGAAAGGAAAAAGTTATTCGGCCACTCATTGGATAATGACAGAGTTCTACGTCACAATAACTGTCCAATCAGCGTTGTCACATTCAATTCACGCTTTTAACACTTTATGTGTATATATATTTTTATTCTTACGGACAATCACATTATATATTTTAGAGTTTACATTTTTTTACTACAATATTTTATTTTCACAATGAAAAAAATGATGGAGTTTAAATATCTTAACTATTTTTAAGTGTGAGTAGAAAGTGTTTAAAATGTTCATTAGCTTTGGTTTTTATTAAAACGGTTGAATAATTAACACATCTATAGTAGTCAGTCTACAGTTTCAAAATGTGCACTTCTAGCTGCAAGTATTGGCTACAAAAATGAATTCTATTAGGGAAGGGTGAATTTTCACAGGTTAATTCTTTGAAAGTCATCAAAGGGAACAGCTTCTGAAAACCACTAAACCAACCCATGCAAACAATTAATTAAAAACAAACCTCAATGACACCGCAGCCATTTTGTTTTCCTGTAGTAAATTTTGTGCTGAGTGTGATAGCATTAGGAGAAGGCGGCGAGTCGAACCAACCGCGCATCTCATAGATCAGGGTCCCATTTCATAGAGCTGCTTAAGCAGAAAATATTGCTTGACAATTTTCTGCTGAGCAGAAATGAGCAGGATACCAGTCACAAATTGTAGATGTGACATGTTAGTTTGGCTGGTAACCTTATTTTAGTAAGCAACATTTTGTTGTGCTTAACTACTTTTTGTGCTTAAGCAGCTCTATAAAATTGGGCACAGAGTCCAAAACACCATTCATTTCTCCTTCAATCGTTTGAACATAATTATTACACATTTGTTTTAAAGAATTCTAAATGAAACGCATGCACTGTGTGAAAAAAAATAAAAGCACTCTATAATAATTGTTGTATTGCTTCGTATTCATTGTTTCTTCAAAGACAAAACACCTGGGAACAATGTTTGGGAACAAGTTTTCATTTTACAGTGAACCATGGAAGAAGAAAATTTGTAACTACGTGGCTTTTGTATACCATGCCCGATAGGGTATAGGCCTATCCCCCTACCAATGTTCCCATACTTTGACACAATCATACCCTAGTACCTCCACTAAAATCATCTAAAGAATTCCTGAGATTCCAAGCGCACAATGAAGACACAAGATGGGGGGTACACCGTGCGCTACTTCCAGAAACCACGGGGAGCCTTATAGTTTCTAGAACTTAGAAGTAACCATGCCCCATATCGAGCACCAAAACGTGTTTTCGGGATGCAATAGCAACCGTGGAGGAAGACAATGTACTTACTTGAACTTACTTGAATCCACCGACGCCATCACACATCATGGGAGCAGACGGTGGTCCTGGTTTCTGGGGCAGCATACACCTTAGATAAGCTTAGTATAACCCCCCCCCCCTATGTTCTTGAGAAATTTGTCTACATGGCCCTTGAATGTATTCACACTGGCAGCTTCTATTGCCTCCCTTTGGGAGTAGAAACCAGCAGTTTACCACTCTCTGGCTAAACCAGAACTTTCTGGGGTTGAGGTTGGACCCTGTCTTGAACAATAATTCAGTTCGTGGCCCCTGTGCCGAACAAATCGAAGCAAGAAGCTCACCGGGTCCAAACCCTCAAGACCCCCGACTATCTTAAGGTCTCGATCAGATCTCCTCACAGCCTTCTACACTCCAGAGTGGTCAACTTCACTTCCTTGAGTTTGTCTACGTAGTCCAAGTGTGACAGACCTCCAATCATTCTAAGTGCTCTCCAGTTTTTGGACTCATGAGATCAATGTCCCTTTGTAGATGAGGCCTCCACGTCTGCACACAGTAGTCTAGATGGGGCCTGACCGATTCTTTGTAGAGTCTGATGATTGTTGTTTTGTCTTTGTTCGTGGTTGGGAATTGGGATTAAGTTTATTAGAATTTTTGATGAAGCAATATTATGCAGTCACAAAAACTCCACTTATCGAGACTCCAGCCATCAAACCACTTTCCATTAAATGTGAGTCCGTACTGTAATGATTAGGGCCTATTGTATAATAGAGTCAATTTCATCACCCCACGGCTCACGAGTGAAGTGTTGTTATGCTTCGATGGTTTTAGATGGGAAACTAAATTCATCGTGTCAATGAAGTTAGAACAGCCTGAAATAGCTCAATGCCGCGAGCACATTTTTATTTGCTGACAGCCTATAGCCTATCTAACTCATGCGGCGAAATACAATCAAAATTGTGTGTGTGATGGTGGGGGGGGGGGTGGCAAATTCATAATTTACTTTTATGATAATGTGCCCCCAAAAAGTGCCTTTGGCCTCCTTCCATTTGTCAAGAAAATGTTGCAATAGCTAGCTTTGTAGAAAGTGGGGTGAGAAAGGGAAACCCAGATACCTTTTCGAAGCTGAAGCCGTTTCGAAAAGATCCTTCTCCGTGCGGCGTTCAGAGGAGTGCGCCCTCTAGTGTTCCACTAGCAAGTTCTCGCAAGATCTCGTAGTACATGTCCTTTTACGTGGTGTCGCTGGCAAAAGCAACCGGCAGCCATGAAGGTGATGATTTTTTTAACGCAAATTTCTCCTTTATTCATATAATGTGTTACAAAAATGTTCGTCTTACATTACATGTAGAATACACAAGTTTTCTTTTATGGAAATTGTAAGCGAAATGAGTGAGGTAGTTTGTACGGATGTAATAGATATTATCGTCATGTTGTTTCATATGCTGCCAATTGTGTGGGTCAATTTTACTGTGTTGAATTGCATGGCGTTTTCTTACAATCAGTAATGAATGTGACGGTCTGGCATGCTCTTTCTTCATTTCTGTCTGACAGCCAAGTTGGAAAACTGTTACAAGAATTGAAAAGATTGCTGCCATTTAAGCTTACCTTCTAATCCCAAATTCCAAACTTAACTCTCAACATGGCATGCATGGAATTGTTTCCTAATTCCTTTTCCAAGTTCCAGCTTCATTAATTTTTTAAAAAGTAGGCCTATGTCAGTAGTGTTGTTAAAGGCATCGTACAGACTACAGGTTTGGAAATTGTCAAAGACCAGTGTTCTCATTTGGTGTATCCCAACATATGCATAAAATAGCAAGCCTGTGAAAATTTGGGCTCAATTGGTCATCGAAGTTGCAAGAAAATGATGAAAGAAAAAACACCCTTGTTGTACAAATTTGTGTGCTTTCACTTCAGATAGGAATTAAAACTTCTTGCACGAAGTTTTTATTATTTTAGTGAGAAATTACCTCTTTCTCAAAAACTACGTTACTTCAGAGGGAGTCGTTTCTCACAATGTTTTATAGGCCTACTATATCAACAGCTCTCTGTTGCTCGTTACCAAGTCAGTTTTTATGCTAATATTTTGAGTAATTACCTAAAATGCCACATCCAACCCACAGCCAAGCTTTGTAATTTGACAGGGATTTTTAAAAAAGAAAAATTAATGGAAAACTGTCGGCATCCGGCCACCACTTTTGTAGGGATTTATTTGGGTTTTTTAATGGATGTTAGAATTGTTCCTCTTGCGCTTGAGGAATTGGTTGCTGAAATGTAAAATTTTGACCTTTAAAAAGGAAAATTGAAGTGCACATTTTATTGTGCGGACGAAAGTCTCGGTCTCGCGCACTCATGCAACGCAAAGGAACTAAAATCGAGTGTTTGTAGCGAGTAGTGTTGTCAATACCACCATAAACCAGAAAATATGGGGGTTTTCATGATTTTAACACTTTGTATAGTTCAAAGTGCCTGTGCCTCTCTTTATACATTCTGTCAACCCTTCTGAACAGGTAGTGATATAATTTGACCTAAATTAAGGCAGATAAACTGTGGTGGCGGCATGTGGAATTTTAGCCACCTTTTCCGGAATTTCTTGGCAAAAGAGTAACTATTGCATTGGAGAGGGAGGGGTTAGGATGTGCAGAAAGATTCAGTTTCCAAGAGAATATTAACCCTTGTTATACTTTGTTTCAGATCAACGTCAGCTATCCAGCCACTGGCTGTCAGAAGCTTATTGAAGTCGATGATGAACTCAAGATGAGGGCCTTCTACGAGAAGCGTATGGCCCAAGAGATGTCAGCTGAGAGTCTTGGGGATGAATGGAAGGTAAAGAAAATAACTTTTCTTAAGGGGTCATTCCATGACAGTGAACAGGCCTGGAATTAAACGGAGGGCGGCCATGGCCTCCGTTGCCCCGATCTTGGCCTTGGTGCCCCTTCAAAAGTTTCCCATAGTTTTTAAGATTTTCCAATGAAAGTTCTCTTCGCAAAATGAAAATGGCGTTGCCCTCTCAAAGATGAAATTACAGGCCGGAGTGAATGATTTCCCTTGTATAGCAGAGCAAAATGCTACACAAAATGTATCAGTTGCTACTCAAAATCAGCATTCAGTGTGCACAAAACAAGTTCAGTCTAAATATTTTGCTACGCAAATATGCTGGATGAAATCATTCCCTGCCTTTCATTAAAAACGCTACGTTTAACAGGTTATAAAAATCATTACAAAATCACAATTTTTTTAAATTATTGTTTTTATTTAATATAAATTATTGAGCTTGGGGGCCATTTGTGTTAGATTCTTCTCTTGAAAGACATTTACAGATGTCGAGGTGTGTTCCATATTAAAACATTCTTGTATCAGTTGGCATTTGTAATTTAAACCTACGACACTCGTGCCTACACATTTCTGTAATTGGGAAGTGAAACAGATCAATAATAGCACATTTTGCTCAATTTTTTAATTCTTCTTGCCTTTGCAGGGCTACATTGTGCGCATCAGCGGTGGCAATGACAAGCAGGGATTCCCCATGAAGCAGGGAGTGCTTACCAATGGACGTGTACGCCTTCTACTCACCAAGGGCCACTCGTGCTACCGCCCCCGCAGGAAGGGAGAGAGAAAGCGCAAGTCCATCCGTGGCTGCATTGTGGACAACAATCTGTCTGTGCTCAACCTGGTCGTCGTCAAGAAGGGTGAGTTCGTGGTGCAGAGGATATGGAAAAAAAGGCAGGAGTGGATTTTTTTTTCGCAAGGGGGCAGGGCAACTTTCCAAGTGGGGAAATTGTGCATGGAACACGGGGTTCTCCCCAGGTTTTTTCAATACTGGGAGGCATTCTGGAACCAAATATTTGAAGTTTGGCCGAAGCACGCTGAATTGAAACAAGGTCTTCGGAATGTCTTCTACTTGGTGTTTGTCTTGGTTTTAAAAGCCCTACTGTGCAATCCGGAGCCATTCGAAATGGTTTTCTCTTGATATTTTTTGTGCAATAGCAAGAGGTAGCAATCGGAGTGAAGAATCAATTTCCAGTTTAAACAAGAAGTGAAGTGAGACATAACATTTGAAATACGCAACTTTGAGCAACTGCAATACTAGGCTTTGTTATATCTAATAAAATGTAGCGCTGAGCGCTACAGAAAATCAAAACTGCACTTGAATCATGAAATAATTTGTTCTGTTTCTGTTTTAGCTCTCTTTCTTCAATTTCTTATTGTGGCACAGCTGCCGCAAAGCTGGTGGTGTTGTCTTCTTTTGTAATTTGTAATCTTGTCTTTAGGTGTGTTGTTGTCATAGTGTTAGCCAGAGGGGTGTCTAGGTGTCTTTTGGACACCCTGTTTTATCTGTCATTTACATGTAAATGTATTTTAAGTTAACAATTTAGACACCCAGTTTTTAGATTTCCAGCAAATTTTGACACCCTTTTTACAAAATCCTGGCCCAAACCTTGGTTGTTGTATACTTTCATTTTTATGCATTGATGTTTTTGTCGATAATCCCCGTACGCTAGCAGGAATACTTAACCTCCATCCATTTAGAACGTTCCTATCGTTCAAACTTTTGAGACGCTGCCTAAGAAACCTCGGTGTTCATTTTGCTGTTGTTCGGTTTCTTCCTTCCGTAATGTAGCCATATCTTTTCCCTCTCAAACTTGAGAATCGGTATTTGATATCGCATAATGGAACAAATGGTTCAAGCAGGAAAGATGACTATTCTAAAGTTGACGTTTCTCATTTTACTCGGCCGTTCTTGTCGGTTTTTTAACCTTATGTATAAGTAATATTTGTGAGTTAAATTAATTGCCATATTGACGTTGCCTTCTGCAGGTGAACAGGATATTCCAGGTCTGACAGACAAAACCATCCCTCGTCGTCTTGGGCCCAAGAGAGCAGGCAAGATCCGCAAACTTTTCAACCTCTCCAAGGATGATGATGTGCGCCAGTACGTTGTAAGGCGTCCTCTTCCAGAGAAAGAAGGTAAGAGATGGGTGCACCCCGAATCAAAATGAAAGGCAATTTTGCATTGGTAGGTTTTTGATGTTGATTTACTACTACTATTACTACTGTGTGGTTCAGCATCGCATGATAACTGAAGTCGAGGGTTGGGCGCATTTAGGTCTTGTCTGCCTGGCCTTATCGAATTTCAAAATTTAAGGGCCAGGAATTCACTGGCATAAAGGAGGATACTGTAGACTACATCTCGGATACTCAGTACCCGCGTGTTAGCTGTGGATCAAGATGCATGCTGGGCCCAATTTCATAGAGCTGCTAAGCACAACAATTTGCTTAGCATGAAATTTCTTCCTTGATAAAAACAGGATTACCAACCAAATTTCCACATGATTTTCAGGATAAGCAAACAACAGCTGAATACCAGTAACAAGCAATATGCAACACATGGAAATTTGGTTGGTAATCCTGTTTTTATCAAGGAAGAAATTTTATGCTAAGCAAATTGTTGTGCTTAGCAGTTTTATGAAATTGGGCCCTCGTCTAGTGACGAATTTGATCTTACTAGACCAGCATGCACCTCATTCCATGGCTAGCGCATGCCTACCAAGTATTTGGGAAGTAGTCTCAGGCCTGTGAAATCTCCGCTTTTGAGCGGATATCCGCTTTTTTTGTCGATTTTTTATTTCCTGTTTTTTTTATTTTTTATTTTTATTTTTTTTACCTTTTGGCCTTATATATGCTTGGCAACAGTAATGTAGTTACTGGATCAATGGGGTGCCCCAATTCGACCAGCGTAAATGTGTGAGGCGCGCTCACTTGACGTTCCATGATCATTCTTACATCATGTAGTGTTTCAGCTCTTTTTTTAAGGGTCCACTAACAGGCCTGTAGTCTATGGATTTAAGTTGAAAATAGATTTTGAAATTTCACAAATATTTTGTAGGACTGCTAAGATTTTTGGCACTTTCTTGCAAAGTTTGTCTTTTAGCTCATGTATCCAGCCCTTAAAGGGGCTGTGTCGTCATGATCAAAGCAGGCCTGGGGCTGTACATGGAATTATGAACTCTCACCGCTCTCCGTAGATAGGAGGGAGGTCGTGCGCGTGCAGAATGAAAAACTGTTTTGGGCATATTCTTGTACTAAAAAGTAGTATTACAGAAACAGTGATGCCATGTTTAAAATGTATTTTTGTCTTTTGAAATGGTTTGACCCACTCGGCCTAGCTTGCTCTGCTGATGATGACATATACACATCATGTGTTTCGAAAATTCTGTATTTATGATGACATTTATGGTGAATATTCCCTTTAAAGGCAAAGTATACCTTTGGTTTTTGGAACTGTTTGATTGTTTTAATCCTATTTAAATTTAGATGTATACAATAAAACTAACCTGTGAAAATTTCATTCCAAAAAGTGGTATCTTGAGATATGTCCAACTATCTGGTTGGTCGTGTCCACGCAGGAAGAATAATCCATAATTGGAATACACGATCTGAGAAACATTGAATGCATGAAACGATTCTCAGATTGAAATTTGTTTGAATCCTTTTCTCTAAAACCACATTCCTTAGAAGGGAATCATTTCTCAAAATGTTATACATGATCAACAGCTGCAATTCTTCTTACCTAACAAGTATTTATGGTCATTAATTTTTGGAGTAATTATCAAAGGTATACCCTGTCTTTAAACCTAGTATAATGCATCAATTTTGTTTTGTTACATAAATAATTTTTTTTTTGGTAGATGTATGTAATTTTGTTGAACTGGTGTGAATCTAAACAAGTTTGAAACTCTTGCTCTAACCTTTGCAGGAAAGAAGCAGCGTTACAAGGCACCCAAGATCCAGCGGCTCATCACCCCACAGCGTCTCCAGCGCAAGCGTCACAACCTCGCCCTCAAGCGTAGGCGTGCCGCCAAGAACAAGGAGCAAGCCGCCGAGTACGCCAAGCTCCTCGCTCAGCGCCAAAAGGAGAAGCGAGAGGCCCACCTGAAGCGAAAGCGCTCTGCATCCATGAGGGAATCGCACAGGGAGTCCACTTCAAAGTAGACACACAAAAAATGGCCGGGTTGGTTTAACGCAGGATTGAATACTCATGAGTTGTCGAGTTCAAAATGCCTTCGGTGACGGATCTTTCACCAAGGTTAAGAAAACTCATGTTAAATGTTGAGTATTTAAGATTGAGAAAGAAGTTGGCACACGTAATAAAGCTTCATCTGATGCTTTATGAGATTTATCACTGGACTACCGAGGAATAAAATCACATTATGAAATAAAAAGATCTCAGAAAAAATGATATGCGTAATAACTTGTCTTATTTATTTGTCAATGGTTAAATTAATATGCCGTTAAAACTACTTAATCTGTGTATAGAAACTTAAAACTGTTTAACTACAGTCGTGTCATTTTAACTGGAGAAAAGTCCATACCACCCAAACTATCATATTAGGGGTAAAGAATATGATCTTAGTTTACCCTTACTGTTGTACCATTACCAGAGCTGCCAACTCGCCCTGATTTTGCAGGAAGTTCCCTGAAAATAATCCAATCTTTCCATGTTCTTATAAAAATCTCCCTCATAATGGAAACATTTTTCCCTATGATGCTGAATGTAGTTCTAAATATCTCCTGGATTGTTGTACAAAATCTCCCCCGACTGCAAGATGCAAATGTTGGCAGCTCTGCGTTACACCTACTCGTGTGGGATTTGAACCTACAACCCCAGCATTTAGAGCAGGGCCCAATTTCATAAAGCTGCTTTGGCACACAATATTGCTTAACAATTTTCTGGTAAGCAGGATACCAGTCACAAATGGTACTGATATTTTGGCTGGTAACCTTATTCTGGTAAGCAAAACTTTCTTGTGCTTGGCTACTTTTCTGCTGAAGCAGCTCTATGAAATAGAGTCCACATGTCTTGACCACTAAAAGCGAGTTCGAATCCTGTACAATTACCATCAGGGAAATTCAATAACAATTGCAAATGGATTTGGAATATAACTGACATTCAAAATCAAAATGATACAACACCTGGAACTACAGGCAAGTAACGCCATCAATTTAATTTCAGATTGTTTGGTTACAATATCCAAGACATGAATTCTAGATGACCGGTGTCAAAAGTAACAAGACAAACTAGTTGGAGTTCAACACTTATTTTGATGAGGTTTTTCCACTAACCGTCCACAACAAACTTGTATACAAGTATCGGGCACTATAACCAATTATCTCTTCTGCATGTCTGGAAATATTCCCCTAGTTTTATTAAAGGCTGTTCACAATGTAGGCATGACAGACATTTAATCAACCCATACAGAGGAATACAGAAATGTTTCATTGCATTTTAAAGATATGATACAGCATCAATGTAAAAAGAAATTGTAAAAAAATTACATGCATCTCAATGTTTGGAAATAATAGTGATCAAGATTCACTGTCAAGTTTAGAAAGGAGATCTGTGCTTCAAAATATTGATTTGTTTTTTCCTTTCACTTTTGCTAAACAAGATGTTTTGCCAATATGACAAAAGCTAAAAATGATTTTAATATTCAAGTAAAAGTAATTTTTTGAGTGCATCTCTTGAGGCTTCTTAAATTCACTGCTTGGAGTTCATAACTTTGACCTACTATTGACTTCACACATATTGTACATCAACATTCAAGCTTGGGAACGGCGAGTGCAAACCTCCCATGATGTGCATCTGACAAAATGTGGAGGGAGGGGGACTCATTTATGCAACTAGCACGACCAAAGGTTAAAGGTAGGGTAATACTTTGGTAATGACCCTGAAAAGAAAAAGTGTAATTTTTTTCCGAAAAACTACTTATATTGTGAAGATAGTAATGGTAGTATACAAGTAAGCATAATCCATTTTGAGGTTGGTACCCACTAAACAGGAATGGATTTGATGAAAATACTGTCGTTTTTTGTTTGCTGTTTTCTAATCGGGTAGACACTTTATTCAAATGAAACTCTTCCAGGTGATTTTGTTGTATCTTTCTTGATAATTTGCCTTTAACATTATTAGCATTAGATTGACAACAACCAAATGATGACCCTACTTTAAGTTGCAACAAAACCCCATACCCCACACCCAAAAAAGTTGCTTTATTCAAGAAAATCATAATTTTTGTTGACAGATTTTAGTAAATGAAGAATTTGACTAGTTTTTGTCCATTTCATGTCACTACATTACAGCAATTTTCACATTTGCGGAAAACCAAGTTCCGGAAAGAATTAATTCCAACCAGAACTATTAAAACAACTACATGTCATGTTCGTTAAGCAGTATATATATCGTAATTGCTCAACCAAATTATACTTTCAAATTAAAACAAATCCCCAAAATAATTCTATGACCACAAGTTTGATTAAAAACAAACCTGAATTTGTAAACGAAATTAATCCCTTACGATCTCACCCTTATACCTGTGATTAAATCATCTACACTTATATTAAAATAAATCATACTACGAAGAACAAGAACAGAAAAAATAACTAACTTAGGGGACCAGAAGGTAGGAAAGAGTGCAGGATAGATGAAACAATCACTGCTTCTCTGATACCAGACTACATCTGGGGCCCTCTAAGTTGTCTTAAACGTGTGTGATAAAGCTTGAAACACCTTTTTCAGACTGATCAACATTGAGCTGGTAACTGCACATTATCTCTTCAGTTCACGTAGGGAAATTAAAAAAGGAAAGTTAAACTCAACAAACTCGACCGCTTCCCTCCGACTCATCACTATACTGTTCAGTCAAACCCAAAACTATGGTCAGGGAAAGCACAGTATAATGTGTCCAGCAGTTTATGGTTCCAGATTAACAATGCATTGGGACTCCGTACACATTCTATGGACACTTCATTATGTGAAGTTAACACCGCCCAGTACGTGTTTTACTCCAAAACCAACCCACCATCATAAAGGATTGTCAGCCAAATGTACTGCATCTTTAAACATCTGGCTTGCTAAATACATGTTTGGCTAATGTTAACACTGCCGGGAACTGCTGTTCACTTCTAAATTCTGAGTTAAACCCAAACACTTGATGAAATTTTTACTTGAAACTCTTAAATCGAACACCCTCCACTCCAAGACCATTACTGTAATTCGATTCCCACGACATTGAAACTCCACTAGTTTGTAACTGTTATGAAATGCAAAAGGAAGAAAACTTGGACTGCAATTCTCTGCCCGAGCAAAACATACAGCTACATTTTAATATGGTCTTGGTGGTTTAGGGTGTAGACAAAGATCCTACAAAAGTAAGATAGGACACGTGTGCCGTTTTGCACGGGACAGCAGCAGATGTAACCGTATGTCTCACCAAAAAGTTGGTACATGGGGTAGGGCGCCATCACGCGGTAGGCAGGTAAAGTGAAGCACACAACGTTTCCCGGAACAAAATTACATTTCTTTTTAGGATTATTGACACAATTTAAGGCCGAACGCCAAATTTTCCATCGGCCAACACTTGGAAATTTTGATGTAGTAATTGCTGCGCAAACGACCTTTGGTTTTATGTACCCAACAGCGGGCGCACTTCAATGCGCAGCCATTTTACATGTCATGTTTCCACACAGAGTGACCTATCTTAATTTTGTGGTATCTTTGGTTTAGAAGATTGTTTCAGCTTAAAAATTGTAGTTCTACGTCCCAAGGGTCTTTATTGGTGCTTTTTTCCTTCTACTGCACTGGTGTACTTTTCCTGATGGTCACTTGGTTTGCACATTTGTTAATTTGTCCTAGGAACAATGCCATTGTTTGAGACTCAAACACGCCTTTGAAATCACCTAAAATACCCGTAGCATTTTTAGCTTTTTAAGTTTCGAGCACATCGGATATGCATTGGCATTGAACAATGTTGCATGCATGCATGCATGTCATACTTTACTCTTCGTTCAACCACTTACTATTATTACCACCACCTCACCCATCGACAAGGGGGAAATGCCGTCTGTAATGACCTGCATGCTTTCCAGATACAATTCAGTTATTATTCCAGAGAAAAAACTTTCCAGCCACAATGTTTGGGAGATTATTAGCTACAGATAAACCTCTTTATTTCTGTCGCAAAACCTGGTTACCGCCCCATGAGTAAGATGACTCTATGAACGTTGCTGAAATGATTTTAACCATGGTGCGTGCCTCTTCGGATTGGATAACTTATAAGTTGCCATGGTTTTTGTGTGTGTTATATCTTATGTTAGCTTTCCATCTCTTTATACTTTAAGGCATCATACCCATCTTCATCTGAACATGACACCCAGTACCTTTTCCACCCAAGGGACACTTTCTAACTTGCCTTTCGAATGCGGTAGTGCACTTTCGTTGGTTTATGTTTTCATTAAAGACAAGCCTTTAAGATCTACCATGGCTCGTCTTCCTCTCTCCCTTCACTTTCCTTTTCCATGTTTCTCTTTCTCACTCTTTCTCAGGAGAACCCTCTGTTGTGCGTCTTTGCTGTTGATCCTCATTTTTTTGTTTTCTCGGTGTCTTCGCCGCCGTTCTTCCACCTCCCCCGGCTGCTTTTGAAGAAGGATGTTGAACACATTCTCTCGCGATGTTTGGCGCGCGTGTGCCGGCGCCGTGCTTCGCTTGGTGCTAATAACCGAAGCCGTGCTGGTAGTTACGATCGCCCTGGTAGGTGGAGTCCTGAGACAGGGCTGCATCCATCTGGGACTTGAACTCTTCTCCCAAGTAGCTGTCCTGTTTAACAGATAAAGAAAGTAACAACAATAATAATGAGAGTTTTTTTTCAGGGCGTTTATCATTAGTAACTACTTTGCATAGATTTTATGAATGGACACAAAGGAATGTACATATACAGGAATGAACACACCTTACTGCAACTACAGAATTATGAACTCGTAACAATATCAATTTCAGACCTATTTGCACTGATGGGTAACAACCTTGCTGCACTACCATGAGTTATGACTTTGCTGCAGTGTTGAGTTATGACTTTGCTGCGCAGACTTACAACCTTGTTAGACAATCATGAGTTATGACCTTTCTACACTATCATAAGTTATGACTTTGCTGCAATATCAAGTTATGACCTTGCTGCGCTAATGAGTAACAACCTTGCTGCACCATCATGAGTTATGACCTTGCTACAGTATTGAGTTATGACCTACTACAAGCTATTACTGCATTGCTGTGATAATTTATTAACCTTGCTGCGCTAATGAGTTACAACACTGCTACACCATCATGAGTTATGACCTTGCTGCAGTATTGAGTAATGACCTTGCTGCAGTATTTAGTTACGACCTTGCTGCAGTATTGAGTTATGACCTTGCTGCAGTATTGAGTTATGACCTTGCTGCAGTATTGAGTTATGACCTTGCTGCAGTATTGAGTCATGACCTTGCTGCAGTATTGAGTTATGACCTTACTGCAGTATTGAGTTATGACCTTGCTGCAGTACTGAGTTATGACCTTCTATAAGCTTTTACTGCAGTGCTGTGATAATTTATTGAGAGAGGGAGTAAATACCTGCGACAGCTCTGGCTGAGACAGGCCTGGCTGGGAGAGACCAGGCAGGGAGAAGCCTGCTTGGGATAGGCCTGGTTGACTCATGGACATGCCTTGGGTGAGTGGGCCCTGGGAGAATGGCATCGACCCATCCTGAAATCAGACAACAAACAGTTTTATTCAATACAGAAACATTCATTTCCCAAGCCTTGAAAATCATTTTAATAAATACATCCCTTTTGTAATAGATACAATCAGCGACCGGAGTCACCGGACTCATATGGGGTACACAATGTAAACAAACCAAGCAAACAACGCATCAGTGTGCGTGGAAAACATGGCTGCTTCAGAGTGCTTCTGCCGAAGGTGCGGAAGAAGCCACGCTTTTCCACGCATACTGGGCATGGCTGCTTGGTTTGTTTACATTGTATACCCACTATGAGTCATGTGACTCCGGTCTCCGATTGTTTCTATTCAGTCGAGGCACGGCCAAGTTTTGGAGGAAAGGGCTCTTCCATTAGTTTTCAAAATCCAGAATGTCTTGAAGATTATGAATATAGGCTTTGAAAGTAATAGTGTGATGTTTTAATGAATTTAAAACCAAACAAACTACATACCTGACTCTGCATTGACAGATTGTACTGAGACATATTCTGGCTAGATCCGCCCGGCTGGCTAGCCCCGCCCATTCCTTGTTGTGAGCCTTTGCCTTGCCCCTGCTGCCCGGGTGCCTTGCCCCTCCTCTTGGAGTACGGCGGGGCACCCTTCCCCCGCTGCTGTGGCATGTGGCCCCCCATGGGTGGCCCTGGCATGCCCTGATTGTAGAAGTGATTGCCCGGTTGAGGGGGCGGATGCATGAACATGTTGACTGGTACAGGGAGGTTGCCCCCGGCGAATTGGGCAGGGCCTGGCCCGATGTAACCCATCTGGTCATGGATACGGCCTGGTCCATGAACAAAACGACTGGAACCTACAAGATTTTAATCACAGCTCATTGTTAAAAATTGTTCCAATGATTAAAAAATGACTACAAATCTTTGTAAGTTAACAAATCAAGTGAAAGATTTTTTGCCAACAAATTTAGATTCAAAGTATACATACCTATTTTTATAGATTCAATAGAGTTAGAAGCTTTCATTTAAGGTTTTGCACGAACAAATTCGCCATCGATATGTGGTAGTTAAGTAAAAACTTAAAGTTAATTATTGTCAGGATCCTAACATTATCTCACGTCCATCAGCCATGTACAAAAGACTTTGCATAATACATGTATTTTGTGCATTGTCAATGGCATATGCAAAAGTTTCTGTATGTTTTTCATTCTGAAACAGCATCATCTGTAAAAACTTGTTCAGAGAATTTTTTTTTTAAACAAATTCATTCAGCGAAAAATCAGGCCATGCCACTTTAAAATCATACGAGAATTAACAATTTTACGTATACATATATTGTATAGCATTCTATGTTAAAGTTTTCCTGCCTGCACGCACTGACCTCCATTCATCATGCCTGATCTATCATAGATACTGCCTGGTATCATGGCCTCCTTGGCGCTGAACATGGCCGACGTCATAAAACGACCACCCTGCCAGAAACAAAAAACACAAACAGTAGAAGCATAAAGGCAGTGTATTAGGGTGGAACTTAGATGAACACACTCATTCCTTTGCCTTGCTATTGGAAAAATACCAATCAAGAGTTCCCTGGTATCATGTATCTACATTCAAGTAGCACTCATTGCAATGGAGAACTGGAACTGTTCCACTGTCTTTATCCGCAAGGATAAAGACAGGCACTGGGCCCTATTTCATAGAGCTGCTTAAGCAGGAAATGTTACTTAACAATTTTCTGCTAAGCAAAAAGGAACAGGATACCAGTAATAAATTGTACATGTGACGTAAGATTTTGGCTGGTAACCTTATTCTGGTAAGCATAATGATTTTGTGCTTAGCTACTCTTTGTGCCTAAGAAGTTCTATGAAATGATAGCGCTGCTTAACGCTTTCGTGCTTACTATAGCAGAAAAATGGGCTTAAGCGTATTTCGCAGGTTAGCTAGAGAAGTAATCTTGGAGATACAAATTCAATAAAGGGGTTTGTGTGTTGACCAGGGCCCAATTTCATAAAGCTGTTTAGCGGAAAATTCTGCTCGGCAAATTTCTTGGCTAAGCAAGAAATGAGTGGGGTACCAGTCACAGCAATGGTAACTGTATGGTATTTTGACTGGTAACCAATTTTTCTTAAGCAAGAGTTTTCCGTGCTTAACAAGTTTTTGTGCTTACATGCTTTATGAAATTGGGCCCAGCTTCTTGGGCTTACTGAACTGAACATGCCGTTTCAATTCAACAAGGTACTATTTGAATGTTTATTCAGCAAAACCCTAACCCACAGTCAAACTTACAGGGTTTGTGGTGTTGACCAGCTTCCTGGGCTTACTGAACTGAATCAGACTCTCCTTTAGGTTATTGAGAGGTCCTTCTACCAGGACCTTATGTTCCTTGTAGTAGGTCAGAAGGTGATTCCACAGTGGGTGACGTGAGAGGACCTTGGGGTTACCCACGATGATCACACCATACCTGACACATGACAAACAACAGAATGATGGGTTAGACTCATGTGTACCGACCAGACACCTCTTTTCCCTATGCCATCTTTTAACAGGCATTTTTTTTTAACGCACTACTATGGGTTATGCATAAATACCGTGTGCAAAACACAGGAGTTCTATCAAATTCATTACACAATTGGTCTGTGAACCACTTGGCTGCATACAAAATTATTATTATTATAACTAACCTGCCGCGAGTCAGAGCTACATTCAGACGGCGTGGGTCGTTCAGGAACCCGATGCCCTGATGGTCGTTGGCGCGGACACACGACAGAATGATGTAATCTTTCTCCCGTCCCTGGAAGGCGTCCACGCTGGCGATCTCAATCTCCTGGTAGAGTTTGACGTTCAGAGGGCCGCTGTACTGCATGTACTGGACGATGAACGCGCGCTGGCCCTCATACGGTGTGATGATGCCAATCTGGTCCGGCTTGACGCCGGCGCGCAGGAAACATGTGGTGATCTTTTCAACGTTAGATGCCTCCGTTCTGAAAAGCAATTCAAAGATTGTGTGTTGTAATCTATGAAAACAACTGGCAAATTGAAAATATTTACTATTTTCTTGTTGTGAATACATTTATCGTAGAGTTTTACTGATAAAGTCTACTAGCTTTTCACACCGAAATCTCATTATATTATGTTGAGATTCAAATCTGCTTTGTTGTTTATGTAGGAATGTTTAGTGATGCTGGTTGACGATTTAACTTCTCAATAAAGTACAATATAGTACCTGTTTAAGAAGGAGGTACCAGAGCTGGAGATCTCCTCCTGCCCAGCCGTGGCGTAGAAGAACATGGGTTTGTCTCGCTGTGGCCAGGGAAACTCCACCGCCTTGTTGATTCGATCACCTTGGGAATAGAACAATCGCAGAAACTATTAAAAGATGTTACAGCTTGGCATGATAATTGGCCCTTTAAAAAAAAAGTTGGAAATTGTTATTGCGTACAAAGGGCACATGTACACTTAGTATATAGGTTTTGATAGGCTTTTCAGGCTACTTAATAACATATTTTGCTGAGGGCTAAAAAAACTGAAATCAGATTCAAAGAGGAAGAATATCATGCCTGTACACAACGTCCTGTGACTATCTTGGTCAGGCTCCACGTGAGTAGAATGGCTATTTATTATTCATGAACACAAAGAACCAGACTAGAGTTTGTCTCAGATCTAAGTTGCACTTCAAGTGCATACATACGTCGCTACTTACTTGCCCTGTCACCAATACAAACATCAAGAAAAACTTAAGGAAACTTGCATAAGGGCCCTGTCACACGAGGCAACTTTTACAGGCAACTTGGAGGCAACCAACCGCAGTGCATGCTACAGGACCACTTTGGTAGCACAGGAGTAATTTTTCTTACGATTCAAATGTGAATGCCTTTTCTTCATGGAGATTGCCTGGAACTGGTTGCCTGTAAATTGCCTCGTATGACATGGGCCTTAGGCTACAATGTGTGAGCAGCACTTTTGTAATTTTTATGGACTCAAGAGCCAGGATTTCTCATGAAAGCTATAAACCCACCAGCTGCCACACCATTCTGCAGAGATCCCTCGTAGAAAATGTTAGATGGGAAAGCGCTGAGTGCCGGGTGCATACGATACTGAACCTGCAATCTGATTGGTCGGATGCCCAGGACGACCAGACGCTCAAAGAGTGACTGTGAGAGGCCGGCATTGGCCGCTTTCTTGCACATGACCACTGGGCCGAGCTGACAATGATCCCCAACCAAGATAACCTACAAAGAGACAGGTTGATAATAACATTGACTTGAGGTTCTGCTTTCTGCACCATGTACAAGTTACTGAGTTAAGCTCACTTTAGAAAAAATGACAACTGCACAACTTTTAACAGTACATTAATTTTGCAGTACATTAATTTTGCAGTACAGTAATTTTACAGTTACAGTACTTTTGCAATACATCAATTTTGCAATACATAAATTTTCAGTACAGTAATTTTGCAGTACAGTAATTTTGCAGTACAGTACTTTTGCAGTACAGTAATTTTGCATTCAGCACAGTTCCCCTAATGACTTTAAAAACACTGCATCTGCTATACAACAAATAAGTAAATTTAAGAATTACATAGGGCTACGAGTAGCAGCCATTTGAACTAAAACTTTTTGAGGGCTGAGTCTTTGACGTTTCGAACAGTGCATTCTGCTTGTCTTCAGGAGAACAACACAATTTGTCTAAATGTTGGTCTATTTTTCAAGCAGTTGAAGTACAGTACACCACAATATATAAATTTGCCTGTGCAAGCTGTAATAAATGTTACAATTCAAAAGATCCATTGTTGCTGAATTGTCCCACTGCCCCTAAAAAAAAAGTTTGTTTTTCCCATTTCCTACCATCTTTGTGGTTACAACAGCCAATTCCTTCTACTCCCTCCTCCCACACACCCCTGCTCCCCCACACACCCGTTTATCTCCACCAAGTTTCTTGTCTTTGTCCATCATCTGCTTCTGACTGCATTCTCCTCCTTTATTTTCACTCCTTTACCACCTGAATGCTTCTGTTACACTGATTTACTTGTATGGGGGGGGGTCTGTGTGTTGCATTGTCATTTAGGGACCATGGATAATTTAAGAACGCATTCGCACGCGTACTGACGCGTGGCTGTACAGAGTTGTTCCAAAATCACAGGGCCCCGTGCAACCATTGCATTTGCACTCCAGTGATTATTAGGTTCCCTCATTATCAAACTCTACTGTTGGTCCCTATTTTTGGTCGGATTACACGGACAGGCATATCAGACAATGGTTTATCTATTAAGCCGATTATAACTACACTGACATTTGGCTCATGTTGGCCAACAGCATTGTTCCTTTGTTATGCAGCGAGTCTCCCTCAAGACCGAACGATTGCAGAAGAACGCGTTCCTATGCGCGACACTGACTGGGTTTTCTTTTGTTTGAGCTTGCACGGGAATGTAATTTATCCATGGTCCCTTAGCCTTTGAGAAAGACTCTGCTAGGGTCGGAACATGAGGCTATTTACTGTTTTTTTCTCCATTTATATCATAGGTCCTTTTTGTCGGTAAGCAGTCTCCACCAGCTGATTCCCTCCTTGATCTCTTTAAAGAATACATCAATCCTTGATTAACACACCAAATAATCTTTTCAATTAAGAGATGAAAGATAAAGTCGTACCTGTTTGCATCCGAGTACAATCGGTATGAGACACTCTGGCTCTGTCGCCTGCGTACTCTCGTCAATGAGAACCGCCCGAAATCGGAATCGAGCCAGACGAGGGTCCCCTGCTCCCACACACGTACAGCATATCACATCAGCATTCTGAATACAAAACAAATTATCACTAATATCAAGAATAATCGGACAACAGAATGTGTTTCCAAGTTTTTGTTTTTTTGACATCACACTTTGCTTAGCAATTAAAGATTGATACACAGCTTAAGATCAATCTAAGCTCTTTGTGAAATCGGCCCCAGGGTTCTGACGCAATGATTTTTATCCACGTTGATTTACCTGAAGGAGCTCCCTCTCATTGTTTCTCTTCAGCGCACGGAAGCGTTTCTCGTCAGCGCTGGACAACTCTCCAATCTCATCCTTCAAAGCTTGTAGCTTCTGCTGCTCCTCGTTCCCTTCCATGTTTCGCACCTAAAGATTTGGAATATCGGGCAGAAAGAATGAAAGAATGAGGCCGAGCATGTCACTATTCAGGCAATGAAAGCTGTACACTTTCAATAAAAGGGGTGAGAGTCATTGCTGACAAAAAGGTCTGAAACTAGGAGCTAAATTTAAGGATGTATGTTAAAATTATGGCATTTCCACCTTTCGGTAACCCCTAGAGTTATAGATTCCAAGGGAACAGTATCCTCAGTGTTAGTGAGTGGTTAAAGAGCAGGAACCCTTTGCAGCTGCAGGAAATAGTGTCTAGGGTTAACATTTGAAAGTAAAGGAAGGTCTCATTTTTTTTGCTAACTGTCGGCTTCGTTTAACCATTAAGGAAATTTTGAAGTGGATTTCAACATTTGTTTACAGTTAAACGGTTAACCAGTTAAAGGGTTAACCGGTCAAACGTTTAACTGGTTAAAGGGTTAACTGGTTAAACGTCCCAACCCTATATCCCACTGACCTGCCTGTGGAGTGTGAGGAATGAGACTGGTGACTCAATAGCTTCTCTACTCTTGGCACATATCCTGACGACCTTCAATCCAGAACGATGGATCTTCTCAGTCAGTTGGTCGACAGCGATGTTACTGGGTGCACACACCAACACTTGCCTAGAAATTTGAAAACAGCCAATCAAACACCATTTCATTCTAACGCATCCAAAACAGTGCAGCACGCTTAAATTGTCCGAGAAGAATTCCGAGAGCACATCACACCAGTCCTGCAATCCCTTCACTGGTTTCCAAACGAATCCAATTCAAAGTCCTCCTCCTTGTTTTTAAAGTCAGAAATGGTCTAGCTCCTACTTATCTTCAGAATCTTATTTCTAATAAAGCCTGCAGTTCTCGCAATCTACGATCTTCTCCTATTTCCCATTTGTGCTTGTCCCCTATACCCCGCACTTATACGCAGTATGGCCAACGAGCTTTCACAGTCAGTGCACCGACATTATGGAACAATCTCCCTCTTCACATCCATCAGGCATCATCTCTTGAATTCTTCAAAGCCATGTTAAAACTCATTAGCTTTTATTCTAACTTACGAAAAAATGTGTTTATTCTTTGTCGTTTTGTGCAGCGCTTTGAAACCTTAGTGTAAAAAGGCACTTTAGAAATATTTGTATTATTATTATTATTACTATTCTTGTTGTTTATCGAATATCTTTGATGGCCACTTCACACACCTTAACAGCCAATTAATCGCACAAAACTAATACAAAACGGGCTTCAGTAAAACAACAGGAGTAACATTGGTAGAGCAAAGTAAAGTGGATGGTAAATCTTAACTGTAAACAATTCTAATAAGTCAAAAGGCTGTATGCTTTCTCACAGAACTCTCTTAGAAAACCTGATATTTCAAACCATATCTTGTGTCAAACTTGCATTAATTTGTCAAGACTACATACCCCTGTCCTTGCTTGGCAAGATGATAAACAACGCTCGCTGATGTGACCGTTTTTCCTGTTCCGGGTGGGCCCTGTTTGGACCAGCGAAATACAAAGACATTTTAACCTCTGTGGTATTAACCCTAAAGAAACCATTCATATCTATATAATCATCACCATATGACCAGAAGTGGCTCATATTGTTAAGTTTTTGACACAATTTTTTTCTTGTAAAAGTGTCTGAAAGAAATAATATGAAACAGACATTCGGTTTTGTTTTTTAGAAACATAGATACTATGTTAACTTTGGAAAATGTCAATTCAGAACGTGAGCTTTGCTCTGACCTTTTTGTTTGAGTGGAAGTAGGTCAGATCTTGTAGGCCTTTTAGGCCACTATGGGGATTTTGGTACAAGCCGCTTCTGGTCGGTATGGTCTCTAAAGTGTTAATGCTTTGGTTGGAGACTATTCATTAGGAGGTCATGATTGGGATGGAAATCTGGGGCATGGTTAGTGTATCCTAAAACAGTAGGGCCAAAGTTATTCTGGGCCCAATTTCATAGAGCTGCACAAGCAGGAAATATTGCTTAAAAATTTTCTGCTAAGCAGGAATGAGCATGATACAAGCCACAAATGGTACATGTGACATAGTATCTTGGCTGGTAACCCTGTTCTGGTAAGCATACTTATTTTGTGCTTAGCTACTTTTTGTGCTTAAGCAGCTCTATGAAATTGGGCCCTGGTTGAAGGATGAAGCGGTAGGTCCACAGTATGCAGTCCCCTCACCCTTAAAAACCAATGGGCTTGATGGCAGCATTTTTTAATTAACACAGTGCATTAGAAAATATGCCTTATAAATGCAATACATTAATGAGGGAACAAGAGAGTGGCGATGAGGTCTTAAACAGCCGTTTACAACCGGCAGGGTCATGGCCTTTATCACACAGCCAGGACCCTGCAAGGGTTTAAACGGCCGTTTAAGACCGAGTCACTACTCTTTTATTTCCCATTCATAAATGCCCTGTACGTTAAAAAGCATTATGTTTGAGAGTCTGTAAACTTTTCTGTAAACGTTCAATTCTTGTCACGTCCGCAGGCTCCGTTTTGCGAAGAGTCAAATTGCATGCGTTGCTCAACAGTTGTGCGTACGCACGTGTACAAATGGATTTAACATTGAGTACCATTATGTATTGATTGCATCACGTGTAAATTAGCGCCCGCTTAAACTTGCTCACCGTGTTTACATTGCGTGTTTAAACATGGCCACGTGATCAGAATAGATAAACTGTCCCGGGTATTTATTAATAACTCATTCAAACAAGCTTAAGGCTAGTCACATCTGATATTGAAAACAAATGTCTGTGACCGTGGTTCTGCGCAACACCTCACCGCACTTACCTGAATAAGACTTAGAGGACGTGTGAGCACCATGCGCACAGCAGACACCTGCGAGTGGTTCAACTCGGGGAGGTTGGGTGCCGAGAATCGCTTAGGCAGGTTACTTTTAATCACCATGTTCTCCACCTCATGACCAAGGAGTTTGTGATACAGGAAACTGGACACGGCTGTCTCGTCCACTGCCAGTGTCTTCAGAGAACTTTGCATTCTGAAAGTGATCAGTTGAGAAAATGAGACACGCTTCTATGTACACTCAATCAGTGTGATAGACATGGTATCTCTCTATCTCATCGACCGAGGTTGGGATCATGTTGAGATTTGCCCATTCATGTCTATCCCTCATTAAGTTAGGAAGATCAGTTGGAAACACCCCGATGTCCCTGGCAACTACATCTGTATAGCTGAGCTTTTGTCTTCCCCTATTCCCCTATTTCTCCTGGTGACCTGGGCCCAATTTCATAAAGCTGCTTAAGCAGAGAATTCTGCTTAGCAAATTTCTTTGCCAAGCAAGAAATGAGTGGAGTACCAGTCCCAGCAATGGTAACTGTTTGGTATTCTGGCTGGTAACCTGATTTTTCTAAGCAAGAGATTTTTGTGCTGAGCAAGTTTTTGTGCTTACAGGCTTTATGAAATTGGGCCCAGGTGATAAGCTGAGAGACAGGTTCTATGATGTTTACGTACGAGTGCCCTGCTAGTCTCAGACGATGCTGTTGTATTTTAGTGGAGAGTTTTGGATCATTGCCATACAGTTCAGTATGGTAAAAGTTCCCACATGGTATTAGTTCACACATGGTATTAGTTCACACATGGTATAAGTCCACACATGGTATAAGTTCACACATGGTATAAGTCCACATAAAAAAAAGCAAAGACGCAAGCGCTTTCTTAAAAAAAAATAATTTAAACGCAGTCTGTTCCTTACCTGTCAAAAGATGTGGATTTCCACACAAAGTCCACCACAAAGTTGTTGATGCAGTTGACGGGTACCTTGGCGCTGTTCTTGATCTCAACACAAATCTCATCTCCATAGTCTGACACACTGTATTAAGGTCTAAATTACGTCTTAAATCACTCTTGAAGATTAGCACTGTTCTCAAAACACTCTAAGTTACCTTCACATGTTTCGTTATAAATACCCCACAGAAATAGTATAAAGAGCGTGCATCTCTCACAAGTATTCACACATTTTGGGGAACTTTGTGAAGGAAACAAAATCACGCAAAATTGGAATATACGCAAGACTTTTAACAATTAATTGGGAATGCCCATTGTGGGGTGTCGTGGCCGAGTGGATAAAAACACCAAACTCAAGCTCTGGTGTTTCTGTTCAGCAGAGTGTGTTTTCGGGTCCCGGTCGTGACACTTGTGTCCTTGAGCAAGACACTTAACTATAATTGCTTCTCTCCACCCAGGGGTAAAATGGGTACCTGTGAGGGCAGAGATGGTTCTTGTGATTGATTTAGCTCAGTAGCGCATATTTGTGCACAGGCTGTATACTCCCCAGGGAGCTGAGATGGTTTAAGGAATGAAATAAATGGCCCAGTGACCAGGGGTAAAAATGTTGGAAGCGCTTTGAGACGCCCTTCGGGTGTGTAAAGCGCTATATAAAAACCGATTATTATTAATATTATTATTATTATCATGCATTGAGCAGTTAATGTTGCAAATTATTGCATAATCTTTGTATAGGGGAAAACTCCATACTATGCATATTAACACAAAGGATACTGTCTGGTATCTTGACTACATGACCAACTCCTGACCAAGGTTCTTGCAAGTCGCCAAGGTAACGCAGCCTCAACTCATCTCCCTGCATCAATTTCAAATCTGTCCAAGGGGGTACAGAGAACACAACATTTGTCAAATAGATTGTCTGGACAAAAAAAGTCTTGCTTAGCAAAAACAGGTTACTAGCCAAAATAACATGAAGTTTGCATTGTTGTGACTGGTGCCCCTATTATTTTTTGGCTTAGCAAAGACAAGTGTCAAGCAGTATTTTCTGCCAAACAGCTTTATGAAATTGGGCCCTGGTTGGGCTGTCCAGCAAAATAAAAAGGGGACAACCTCTCCACTGTACCTTCTTTCTTTGGGAAATTAAAGTAAGCCCTGGTCTTGCGATTGAGCCCGATGTCCCAACGCACAGACATGTTACTCTGATTCTGATTCTCCTTCGTCTTGCGGTCGTAGTCTGCCTCCATCTTCACCAGAGGACCAAAGATGTTCTGGTAGGTGTAAGCATCTTCATATCTAGGGAGGCAATGAATGGAAGGGAGTATTTGTTGGACGATATGCTATAAAATGGTTACATTTGAAGATTTACCATAGAATATAATAGAGAGGTTCAGCTACAAGTTTTTTCCTAACCGGTACGTGAAACGCCCGCATTACATCATGAATCAACATTAAAGTGCTTGTTTAGCTACACGCATATAATGAATGTCATGATATTTGGCTCTTGGGAAAAAGGAAGGTCAATTATGAGTACTTGAGTACAAGTGCTGGCTTACATGTACATATGGTATAGCAGGGCTCGCAATTTACACTGGACCACTGGACCACTGGACCACAGGCCCGAGGCCAGTGATTTCAGCACCGGGCCTGTCGACAAGTCTGGCGGTCTTGTTTTTTTCTTCAAATGTTGACTTTCAGTCGATAAAAACCTTTCAATTCTGTTGTGTATTGAAGAATACTTGCCCATATTACAAATGAGATAAATCTTCTCTCAGTGCTTGTTCAAAATTAAACAGTTCAAACCTTTTCTTATGACTGGTCTTGTGAAAAAAACATCTGGTCTAGTAAACATTTTGAGCTACAATCCCTATAGTCTTGTGGATTTTCTCCCCAAATTCATAGACTTTTAAGGCTATTTATATAACAATTTTTCAGATTCTTCTAAAGGCAAACAAAATCGGAATTAAAGTAGGAAGAATATCATGCCTGAGCCCTGAGCTATAGGTTTGCCACGCGAAAATGACACTATCAGACATTTTCTAGAACAATGTTACAAATCTGCATATTAACAAGATTTTGAAGGAACGTTTTTACAAACTGTTTTTTGTCTTCACCTGATCTGCCCTGACAAAGGGCTATATTAATTGATGTTTGTGCCCCTCTTTACGATGTGGGTAAACACACAACGTGTAGCTTAATGATTTGAGCTTTTACATGAACGGCAAGACAAAACTTCAAAGGGCTATGCGTACACATTGCCGTGAAATGTATTGACTTGAATGAAGACCCTTCTCCTTCTCCTCCCCGCCCTCCTCACCTCAACATGACTGATGCAGGCTCCTCATCGGCTCCGGGTTTCTCAAGGTCTTCCAGCGTGGCCTCTGCGTTGTTCTTCCACAGTTCCTCCAGTCGGTTGATCTGAGCGGCCGAGATCTGCCTGGCTCTGAGCTGCTCCTGCTCCGAGGGGACCTTGACCAACCAGCTGAGGAAGCAGCGATCCTGAATCAGAGGTTGCCATTGGGATGGATCCCTGGAGGGTAAAAACATAAATCCAAACACAGCATGGGTCAAAGGTCCAACTAGGTACTTTGGATTTCTTTATAGAGCTTTATCATGGCGTGACCATCTTAATTTCTTTCCAATCTGAACTAATGTAACCAAACCGAGGCTGGAAGAAAAATAGTCTGGTTCCTTTTTTTTTGTTAAATGAATACTAGCATTCATTAGTTATTGGATACAGGGAATATGACCAAGATGGTGGCAGCATGATAAAAGTCTATAATGTAAGAGGCTGAGGAATTGGGCATGGTGCGGCAAAAGCCCGGATGGGCAAAGCCTGCCACGTACTGTACTAATGAACAGGGCCCAATTTCATGGCTCTGCTTACCGCGGAATTCTGCGCTTACGCCCAGCTGCGTCCCATAGAAATACACAGGTTACAATGTGCGTGAGCGCAGAATTATTTGGTAAGCAGTACCATGAAATTGGGCCCAGGTGTTGTTGAAATTAAACCAATGTTAACACCGTAGCTCAACAAACAGCTTCAGGGGGCGCCCCATGATAAGTTTTTAATTACAAACAAGAAGACTACAATATTTTATACATTAAATAAATAGGAGTACAGGGGCTAAGAGAATTCGCATATTGCGTGAGAGATGGAGAGTGGTGCAGGGAGTTCAGGCCAGAGAGTCAAACCAAAATTAAACCCCCAGAAAGAAGTAAGCGACTTTCCCTAGAAAATGAGATAGTGACCATCGTCAAACTCTCGGCACCAAGGTTTTCTACGAATTTACACATTCCGTAATTGGGTACAGTGGGTAAATAATGGCATAGTGTTAGCCAGAGGGGTGTCTGGGTGTCTTTTGGACACCCTGTTTATAACCTTGGGCACCCTGTTTTATCTGTCATTTACATGTAAATGTATTGTAAATTAACAATTTGGACACCCAGTTTTTAAATTTCCAGCAAATTTGGACACCCTTTTACAAAATCCTGTTTAAAACCTTGAATAATGGTACACAGCAATCAACAAAAGAGCAATCCAAAGGGGGAGTACGCTAAATAAAATGTGTCATGCAAATGAACCGACAAGGTTAAACTCGTACAAGTCTATGTGCCTTGCAACAAAATATTAGGTTAAAAATCCTACAATAAAAGACCATTTGACATACCAATTCATGTCCTTCAAGTTGCTCTGGGTGGCACAGGGTTGCCGGCAGAGCAGCACGACGACCGAGTCGACCTTTGCAGGGATGAAGCCCAGGAGGAACACGTTGCGACAGCCACAGTTGTAACACTCGAGGGCGGTCTCTCCAACAGGACTGTCACGGTGAAGGGTGACCTCCTTACACTTGGCCCTCACAAGGTGGTTGATGATATGGCTGTACAGACGATGTTAATTTGTTAGCAAGTCATAAATAAAAGTTACATCTTTTAACAATTCCCAACCCAACCCTTACCCCCTAGGCCAACCACCTGCCCACAGGCAACCCCAATGTGGTGTGTCGTTGGCCGAGCAGTCTACTGCATCAGAGTCAAGTTCTGATGGTTAAATCAACAGAGTGTTGGTTCGATTCTCGGCCATGACACTTGTGTCCTTGAGCAAGGCACTTAACCAGAATTGCTTCTCTTAACCCAGGTGTATTAATGGGAACCTGAGAGGGCTGAGACAGTATTGTGTTGGTTTAACCCCTTAGCGCTAATTTAAGCAGCTTGCGGGCTGTATGCTTCCCAGGGAGTTGAGAAAGTTAGAGGAATGGTCTAAAAGTATGCTCGATGAACAGGGATAATAATGTTGTAAAGGCCCTTGGTCTAGCTACTAGGATATGTGCGCTATATAAGAACCAATTATTAGTTAAACTTCAACTATCCTCCACTCTATGGTCACTCAACACAACAAGTTTGGACTTGGATAAGATTTGTATGCCTGGCCCTGTGATAAGCAATTGTCATTTGGGCCTACAGTCCTCAATCCTCCACTATCCTCCACTCTTATGTAACTTCACACCAACATGTTTGGACTTGGATAAGATTGGTATGCCCAGCTCAGTGATAAGCAATTGTTATTTTGGCCTACAGTCCTCAATCCTCCACTATCAGACAACTTCATGAAGGGGATTTTGGAGGATTTTGGATTAAAAACAACTAGCTGAATCTTGGTAAGATCTTTCTTAAAAGTGTTTTACCTTCCCGAGGTGTTGCCACGGCCATTGCAGAACCACTTCTTAGTGGAGTTGCATAACACCACTGCAGATGGATCATGGATGCCACAATACCTAAAAGAAATTAACAAAAACAGATTATTATTTTATCATTATAAGCATGGTATTTCAAAGGGAAAATTAAGGTCATGACCTCTGTTGCCTTAGCGTCCTTTTAGAAAGTGTTCCCTTTATAGGCTTTAAGATTTTTCATTCGGACTGCCCATTGAAAAATGACCAATCATGGCACTTCTGTCTATGAGGAAAACCATAAGACATTTAAGTACAAAGCGAGACTTGTTAAGATGTTTAAAAGCAACATTAGAAATCCATTGTTTACATAGTTCTGAGCATGTGCAGACTTCATCTTTCGCCCTTTGCAAGGTCAGCCATTTGCATGTAGAGCCTCGAATTGGGGACAACAGTGAATAGAAGCATTATAAAACTCTGTATTGTCATGGTAATGTAATGACACTTTCATCCTAACAGATGCATAAATACAATACAAATGAAGCATGAAGTTGAGGCTGTACACGCACATGGCGGATCCGTGCAATGGGCGAAAAGAGTGCTCAAAAGATTGACGTAGTAAGCCTGTTGACACCTACATCACAGAACCCAAACATTTCTCAAGATTAGATGGACAACAGAGAGGGCAGAGATTGTTTTGGGGAACAGCCAACTTGGTTGTCAGGCCCTGTATACTCCTATGGGTTGGACCAAAGTTTTAGCCAGGATTTGGTACAAGGGTGTCCAAATTTGCTGGAAAATTTAAACACTGGCTGTCCAAATTGTTCACTTCCAAAACATTTACATGTTAATGACAGATAAAACAGGGTGTCCAGATATAAAAACACGGTGTCCAAAAGACACCCAGACACCCCTCTGGCTAACACTATGTGTGGAAAGGGTTCCAGGAATGTCCTTCGCAAAGAGGAAATCATAGAAAAAATGACCTCAAGGCTTTGCTTAAAAGTTTCTTTAAAACGCCTGGCAGTACCTGCATGCATGATCAGGAAGGTCTTTGGTGTAGTACGTCTCTTCTTCATCTTCTTCAAATGTCAAATCCTTCAGTGTTTGAACAGTGGCTGCAACGTTGTCCTCAACAAAGCCATTCTGGACTGGCTTTGCATCCAAAGACAGCCCAACCTGACAACAACAAAAACAAAACAGCAATTTAATCGGTGCCAAAAATTAACCAGTCTTGCATCGACTTCAACATCACATCACCAATTAGACAAAGAGACTAGCAAGATTCCAAGAAGCTAAAACTTTAAAAAGAGTTAAATAAAAGCACATTCATTTGGCTTTAATAAGCTACAAATTAAAGACAAAACAATCATCACATTATTGTTGAATGTTACCATTTGCAATCTACCTCCCCTTGTCACCCTTTCCATTGTTCATCCCTTGCTTTTTCTGTGTGCTTTCTGTCTCTCTCTTTTCATCTCTTTCCTCTTAGTCTTAACTGCTTCTGTTACATCGGGAATACCTGTTTACATTGTGTTATCATATAGCCTTCGAGAAAGACTGTGCAATGGTCGAAACGTCAGGCCAACTATTTTTTGCATTTATACCATCGGTCCTTTTGAGTTTGTAACAGCTAGGCCTAATTGTCTCATCTTGCAACCAAATCTAAAGTTTGGAGTATTTGCAGAATACCCCACAAGTACTTTATGTTCCTCAGAACAGCAGGCCTATTTCTCCGATCGTGAAAACAAATGATCGCGAGTACAATTAAATGCCTGATGTTTGAGAAATCGAGAAGCCAGTTGGCGATTTTCAAGCATTTCTTGTGTCTTTTTTATCATTTTGGGGCATTTTTTGTAACTGGGGCGTTCGGAAAATCTATTCTTAGCGAATAGCCGAATCACAATGTGTGCACTGTCAAACGATGTACGTTTACCTGGGGCGCTAGTAATGACCGCAGATGTAAACAAAAAAAATTAAAAAGAAACTTACACAGCGAGCGCCCCAGTTACTGGGTCCAATATTGAACTCTTGGTAACCCAATTCACACTCTGCACGTGTAGTGTGCGTGCGCGCCCTCCGTGTCAGATCTATGGCCAGTACGCAAGCATGGCAAGTGCATGCAGTAACTAGGTGAGAGTTCATAATTCCATGTACAGCCACAAACCTGCTAGTGCTATGTCTATGATGATCATGATGACAGTGTGACAGTCCCCCCCCCCCTCAAAAAGTCATTATTAATTAGCAAATGCCAATGGCATGCATCATTCATTCAATTTCATACTGTTTTCTGGGATTAAAAACTTACTGTAAAGCCAGATTTAATTTACAAACATTTACAAGTTCAACACATGTGGATTTATACTGAGAATCATTAATGAGTCTTACTTGGCTCTGACTTTGAGACACGACATCAAGTTGCGATGCCTGGCTCTGTGTCTGAGTCTGAGACGGCAGGGTAAAGTCCCCCACGTTATACTCAAAATCCGTCCCCTGCGTATCGGCTCCCAGTAACTCGCCATCTTCCGTGTCGAGAAAAGTCAAGCTCTGCGAGCTCGGACCGTACGCATCAACACTCATTTCTCACTTCACCTACTCCACGGATCTCTCAAACAAAACCAATCCCACCAATGATGGCTTTTATTTCTCCGTGTGATGAAAATTTGCAGCAATTTTGTTTAGTTGAAGTAGAAGTTTCTTTGGAAGCAATGCATGGAACATGCGCGCATTGCAAAATGCTCGGTGGCCTTTTGATGACGTAGGCGTTTTGCACAGGAATCGATGATGTCACTCAAAAATATTTTTCGTAAAAAGGAGACTTTTTACATTTTTCCCCTGTTAATTTATCAGACGAGGAAATTATACAATTTAATATCGTGAAACACAGTATATTTTATCCCTTGGAGATAAAATGTCAGTTTTGTCACGATCGGATTTCCTCATTCGCTTTACCAAAAGGTGGCGATTGGGGGCGCTATTCTTGAAAACTGCACGCGCGATCGACCGACCGCTGATGATGACACCACACAGAGAAAGATTTTAACTCACGGAACAAGTTACACGGTAAGCTTTACTTATGGAATTCCCCTTGTTGGAATCTGCCTATTTTGTATATTCTTTATTTTAAAAATAAAGATATTAGTAGTTTATTGTTTAAAGATTAATTGATATTTCAAATGTTACAACAGTATGTAACCAATCACAAAATTGCCCACCCGACCGTGCCGACGGGTTGGCGAGGAATTAAGTGCATAATGTCACCGCAGTCGACGCATGGCACTGGCAGTGGCAGTGGGTTATGGTTTTTATGCGACTGCGAGCGAGGAGCTAGAAATAGAATTAGATTTAGAAATAATGGTGGCATGGAACCGGACGTTGAGGGCTAACTAAACTCACTGTGTAGTGTACATCATGTGTTAGTACCAAGTCAAGTGTTGGTGCCCATCAAATCAATCCATCATGCCCCCTGGCTGGGCATGCTCATGCTGGGGCTGGGGTCGATTTCACAAAGAGGAGTTAGGACTCGTCTAATCACTCAGCTATCTCGAGTTAGGACGAGTAACTTGCCTAACTCCAGACGCGTCCTAGGAACGATTTCACAAAAGATAGGAAGGGTGTAACGTACTTCTAGAAACTATAAGGCTCCCCCGTGAGCCTTATAGGGGTCTAATATTTTGGCCCTCCTTAACGCTATACGTTTTTGAAATCATCGTTGATAGGTGAAAGTTTTACGATCGTTCGCCATCAATAACTGAAGTTTCCTTTGTACTCTCCACCAAAAACTTTCCCCACACACTTAATATACATTCATAATGCTTGTATGGCCTTTTTTTTAAGTTACGTTCAAAATTTTCTTCAAAAAAGGCAATTTTCTACTTGGTACTCTCGGTTGTTTTGCTCTTCATCGCGGCACTCACGCGGCATTCACGCATTGCTCAAAAATGAAGACAGCGCGGTGTACGTTGAGCCTTCTGCCTGGCGCACACCGCGCTGTCTTTAGGCTCTGCGCACACCGCGCAGTCTTCATTTTTGCGCAATGCGTGAATGCCGCGTGAGTGCCGCAATGAAGAGCAAAACAACCGTGAGTACCGAGTAGAAAATTGCCTTTTTTGAAGAAATTTTTGAACGTAACTTAAAAAAAAGGACATACAAGCATTATGAATGTATATTAAGTGTGTGGGGAAAGTTTTAGGTGGAGAGTACAAAGGAAACTTTAGTTATTGATGGCGAACGATCGTAAAACTTTCACCTATCAACGATGATTTCAAAAACGTATAGCGTTAAGGAGGGCCAAAATATTAGACCCCTATAAGGCTCACGGGGGAGCCTTATAGTTTCTAGAAGTAGGTGTAACGTGTCCTAATTACCTTGGAAACGGCCTAACTTAGGATCGGTATGAGGGTTGTCCTAGAGCGTTATTTATTTGCGTTATTAATTTGTACGTTAACGATGTATGTTGCTTCATGCAATAATGGCGCTACTACTGTTGGCTGACCACGAAGAGAAACGGGCGCGTTTCGAAGAGGACGCCTCTTCCGTGGCAGACGGAATCCGTAAGATAGTCTGCACTAGACGAGGAAATCGTCCATCTATACAAATTTACAAGAGGATACTGCCAGACAGGGTTGGTGGACAAATAGAAATACAGCATGAAACACGGGTAGGGCCAATGTTTTTTCCGCGATCGCGGAAAATTGACAAACACTCCGTTGTTTTTTTACTTGTTATTAAAGCCAAACCTGTTGAAAATGAATTTAAAAATCGAACAGGCAAGTGAATTAAACAAAGTTTTTATTTATTTATTAGAAAACATCAGAAATCAGATTGTAAAAAGTTACGAGATCGTCACTGTAGAGCCTATGATGTACATGTACATAGCAAGTAGACATTGTTAATTCGGTCACCTTCTACACAGTTTTTTTTCACCCAAAATACATTTTCTCCCTCCTTTTAATCAACAAATAATACACAAACCAGCTTATCTCAGTTCTATATAAACACACACATTTATTGTTCACTCATAAAGGCCTAAAATCAACTGTAAACTGTCAACATTTTGTCGCCAAAGCGAAAACAAATTGGCTGACGATTTGTTTTTTTCTTGAATCTGTGCTGCAGAAGGTTCCGACGGCCGTTTCATTAACAAAGCAATAGAGCCACCAAATTGCATTAGCATTTTCAGCCTCGTCCGAGAATTATGTTGTGGTTTTATATTGTTTACGACTCGTCCTGCTTAAGATCCTAGGATTGATCTTAGCTAGGATCGATCTTGCGGCTGGGACTCATCCTAAATCCTAGGATCGATCCTAAATTAGGAAGAGTTTTGTGAAATCGACCCCTGGTACAGTTGGCAGGGAAATGATGGATATGGGTATACGACATCAAAATGTGATACTTCCACATTACTTAAACTTCCATGGCTTTGGTTTGTCTGACCTGTTGAGTTGTGCGACTGTCAAATTGTCTGAACTCCCTATAAATGTAATTTAAAGGCATCGTACAGTACACGTTTGGTAATTGTCAAAGACCAGTGTTTTCATTTGGTGTATCCCAACATATGCATAAAATAACAAGCCTGTGAAAATTTGGGCTCAAGTGGTCATCGAAGTTGCAAGAAAATGATGAAAGAAAAAACACCCTTGTACAAATTTGTGTGCTTTCAGATAGGAATAAAAACTTCTTGCAAGAAGTTTTTATTATTTTAGTGAGAAATTACCTCTTTCTCAAAAACTACGTTACTTCAGAGGGAGTCGTTTCTCACAATGCTTTATACTATCAACAGCTCTCTGTTGATCGTTACCAAGTCAGTTTTTATGCTAATATATATTTTGAGTAATTACCAAATGTGTACGATGCCTTTAAAGGCCCTGTACACTATTGGTAAGATCGAAAAACACAAATGTTCACAGATTCACACACAACTTACATGATTTAAAGTAAGTAATGGTAGAAAGGGTTCCTTAAAATATTTCTGCCTAAAATGCTATCGTTTCTGAGAAATGAGTAAAACAATAGTTTTTATCACGCGCGATATTTTGAAAAAATAGAAAACACATTAAGGTCTCTTTTCACTATTTTCTCGTAATCTCGATGACCAATTGAGCTCAAACTTTCACTGGTTTGTTTGTTCATGCATATCTTGAATCACACAAAAGGTAGACACTGATTTTGAGCTGCTTCCAAAAGTGTACAAAACCTTTAAACTCAGGCATTTGTTTGCATGTCTGAGACAGATGTGCATGTATGATACACATCTTCCGACGTTAACCGGACTAACAGACTTTTTTGTTTTCTGTGCATGTACAGCAAAGAAAACCAATTGAGCCTCGCCGAGGCACCCACCTTATTAGCTACCATAACAAATCGGCATATTGTGCATTTATTTTCTCAGCAAGATAACCCAAAGCTGTCATCATGAGCCGCAACTCAACACCTAATTTACACTACGGTCGGACCCAACCATTGCCACCACAGGTGCTGCCAAATTATCAGAGACAGTTGGCACCGACACCTCCAGAGTTTTATCCGCACCAGACACCCCCTCCACAGAATGGAGTGGCACAGTCAGGATTATTTCTAATTGACAGAGGAAGAAAGTGAGTACATGATCAGGATATCAGAACTCATTTGTTGATAACAGGCCTCAAATTTTCATCTTTAAGAGGGCAAGGCCATTTTCATTTTGCAAAGGGCACTTCTGTTGGAAAATCTGAAAGTCTATGGGGAACTTGTTAGAAGGAACACCAAGGCCATGACCAGGGCAACAGAGGCCATGGCCTCTGTTGCCTTTGTGTAATTCCAGGCCCGGTGATAATGGACGAGTTTGACTGTTAATCATAATATTTAACTATTAATGGATAATCTGCTCTTTAATCCTTCTCGTCAAATTTGCTGAAGGTATGTCAGAAAAAAACTAGGAAAACTATTTAATTTTCAGGTACAATCATGTATAAAACTCTTTTGGAAAAGTGTTTAAAGAAAAATGCTGAAGCAATTTTGACCAAACACAGCATGGTGGTGGTTTGACTAGAGCCAATAGAGGAACATGGTTATGACCTATAAAGTTAAGCCCAGGTCATACCTCATCTGCAAATTGTGAAAGCAAAGCAAATTTTCTTGTGTCACAATTGGAAAACATCGCGTAACCATTGTTTGCGTCACGTAAATTCACTTTGCTTTCGCTTTTTGCGTGAAGTATCGACCGGGCTTAGGTTAGTATACGATATCAATTAAAATACGAGAACTGAATTTGTTACAAACAAATACTGGGGTTTCGGCTTTAACAAGGTGAACTATTAAGAATTGAGTAATGTCTTGGTGGCGTAATGTAGTTTGTTAATTAGTCCCGATGATGCGATCGATTGTCCACCAGACGTGAAAGAGTTAACGAAAATGGAACCTATTGCTTTAGGGCACTTTTATGATGCAATTTCTATCACACAACCTTGACATTGGGATGGGCCAAAAACAATAACTATCCCTTTAACGCTTCCGTATTTAATAATAATTAACTTGACACCTGATGACGTCACAATGACGAAAACTTGTTTTTCATTGTTAGATATTATAACCTACAATATGGTATAAGATTTGTCCCCATGCAATGCCTTCGAACAAAAACAAGTTGACAGAAGGCGCTATGAAGGGGTGGTAATGTAATGATTATTAGTAATTGAAAGCATATGGGCAAAAAGGCCGTTAAAAAATTTAATAATAAATTAAAAACTAAAAATGAAAAGTTACGTGCCGTTAGTGTGTTCAAATACTGCCTTCTGTAATTCTTGTGTCCATGAGAATTGTTTTACACGAGTAGAAATAGGTGTCTATAGGGTTGTGGTGAACGAAAGATGCTAAATAATTGATAACCCTTTGGGCGCTAAGAAATCTGAGATATTAATGGTCAGTCTGTATAGCACCCTCTTGTGTTTCCCTATTTCCACGCTCTATATCCTGCCATCGTTAGATAAATCATGAATGGAAGGATCAAAGGTCAGTACGATATCGCGTTGCACACTGATGGGCTCTCTATATACATGGCTGTGTGAGAGGACCATATCACTACGTACAGTGTCAACGCAAGATCACACACGGAGAAATTGTACAATTCTTTCACAAAATACGTTTCTAAATCGGTAATATCGCCAAAAAATGAATGACAAACACTCGAAACAACTACTGCTTGATCTAAGTTGGAGCACAGGCTTTCATTTGATGTGTTGTTTGTGTCTTTTTAAGTCTGTACTTCCTGAGATCACAAACGATAACAAAATTTCACGTGTAAATGCTATGAGGACTTTCGGAAAGAAGTATAAGAAAAAGAAAAGAAAAAATCTCGATGATTACAAAGGTGGTTTGCGGCGGATAGCCGAAACCCCCAATTAGTAACCAGCACCAAATGTCAGGGAGCTGCTTAAGCGCGAAAAGTAGCATAAGCACAAAATAGTTTTGATAAGCAGAATAAGGTTACCAGCCAAACAAAATACAATGTCATATGTACCGTCTGTGTACCAACCCATTTATTTTTGCTGAGCAGGAAATTGTTAAAGGAACATTACAGAATTGGTTTTTGCTAACAAAACACTTGCTGGCAGTGTGAGCACTTTATATAATCCACCATATACATAAACTGACAAACCTGTAGAAGTTTGAGATCGATCGGCCATCTGGGTCACAAGAAAATAGTGAAAAACCGATTACACATTTGCATGTGTTATACAATGCATGAATAAAACACTCATGAGCGATAAACTCCAATCGGAAATTAGTTTTTCTTATTTCTCATCAAATATGGCATTTCAGACAGAAATATTTCTAGGGATGATTTCTACTATCATCATCATTAGACCGTGTAAGTTTTATGTAAATCTGTGATCTTTAAGAAAATTTTAATTACCAGTTCTGTAACGTTCCTTTAAGCAACATTTTCTTCTGAAGCAGCTCGATGAAATTGGGTCCAGATGTAACTTGCATTATGCTGTACTCTCTCATTAGCCGTATGACCTAGGGGAGCAGGGTGGGGGCAACTGCCCTCCCGAACTTGGGCAATACAGTGGGGACAACTTGGGCACTGCAAGAAGAACAAATTTGACAGAGAAAGCAAAAAAGAAGACTTTTGACATGGTATCAGAAAGTTGTACTTATCTTTTTATCTGTGTAAAATTTTGGGCAAATCAACCCCTCTGTCCCCCTTAGCCAAAGTGTCCCCATATGCCTAACGCTCATTTTATTGAGCCACATGCTTCTGAAAGATACATGTACATGACAAGCATGACGAGGTACAACCTCACTCCCATAAATGCCTTTGCAAAAAGCTATCTTGCAGAACAGTTGGGGAAAAGGTTGCCTTGCTTTTTCTCATAATGGGGATTTCCCATGTGTTGCAACTTTGCAGCGGCAGTCATGGTGTGTTTATGGATTTTCAGTTGACTTTGAACTGAAGTAAGGCAGTTGCAGTATCAAGCGACTTCGGCTACGGCTATGGCTGTTGGCTGCAGTGACAACAATGAAGAGTAGACCTTTTCAGCAATCAGCCATAGCCACTGCCGAAGCTGTCAATTCAGACACGACTGAAAGGTGTGTTCGCATTGGACTTTTGGGGGTAAACTAACCAAGCAAATCGGTAACTTGACCATTTTAAGTCTAGTGCGAACAGCCCAGGAAAACTTCACCCAGGTAACTTAACCTAGTCCAATGGGTAGTTTAACCGGCCACCTTCTGCCCAGGTAAACTAACCTGTCGAACTAACCGAGCCAAACAGTCCAGTGCGGTAAAACCGGCCAGTAAACTGCCATGTCCGCTGCACAACCATAATCACATGACACCCGAAAGTGAACTACGACATACATGTACTGATGATGTTTACACTCATGATGTTGTCATGGTGATATATAAAACTAAACAATTGCGCCCCTTTGCTTGCGTTGTTTTTCTTACTTTTTTTTAGTTGTGCTTCTCTTCAACCATTGTTTACAAGCTAGTTCATGTCTTTTGTCACATCCGGTTAAAGATCACTGGCACAACGCCCTCATGTGCTTATATTTAGTCAGTCGTTTTGTTTCACCATCGTCTCGGTTAGTTTACCTACGTCAAATAATCCAAGTGGAGACACCAGTAAGATTTACCCATTGGAATGTTAGCTTATGGTCTCGGTTAAATATTAATCCAATACAAAACAGGCATGCAACTCTTCCGTGTTTCCGCGGATTTCCGTGTTTTAAAAAAAATGATCAGCGCTATAATGAAATAAAATCATAATTTTTTTTTTATTTATTTTTTTTATTATTTTTTTTAAAGCCTAATATATGCTTGGCAACAACAATGTACAACCACAATGATGTGAAATAAGCCTAGTTACTGGATCAATGGGGTGCCCCAATTCGACCAGCGTAAGTGTGTGATGCGCGCTCTCTTGACGTTCCACGATCATTCTTACATCATGTGGTGTTTCAGCTCTTTTTTAAGGGTCCATTCACAGGCCTGTACATGCTAAGAATGCACCTAAGAGCATAATAAACCTCAAAATTTTCTAGGGTACCATTGTGGGTCTCATGTCCCTTAGCGTTTTGGCTGCCTCGCTCCGCGCTTGCGTTGTGCCTTTGAAAAGTTTCCTCTTTTTTTTTCATCGGCTTTTTTTTATTGACAAAAGCCACTTAAGTTACCCAGCTTGGGGTGTTGAGTTACCATTTGGTGTTAAACTTGTTTGTGTTAGAAGGAATCCTACTACAATTGAATTGGGGTGAAGTGTACCATAAGAACGACGTAGAAATGATTTCTTTCTTTTTCGCTACACAGGAGTATAAAAATAGGGGCAGGCCCAGTAGTGATGCACCAATCCCAGCAGGTGCAACCAAGGACCTCACCCTACCCTGAAACGCACCCCAAGACACCCGGTACTTACGATCTACTCGTTAAGGTCCTCGGTGGTAATGACAAATCACAGATCAAAACTAGCACCTCAGCGACTCTGACACCTGCGAGCACTTCACAGAGTAGAGTACCAGCATCTGCCACATCAACGACACAATCAAGAGACATGCCTGGTAGTAGTAGTAGTAGTGTGCGTTTACGTATTCCACAGCCACAACGGAAACCTATTTCTGCAGACTTCCATAGTGATCGCAGACGGGTTGTGCTGAATAGGTCCTATGTTGAACACCCCGCTGGAAACTCAACGACGCCACCTCCAACTCAAACATATAGTGAAGGAAACAGAAGTAGATCTGCGCCTTCCACCAGTTCACACAGTTATGGCTCATCTAAGAATTCAGTTGATACACCTAAAAGCTCAAGAGGCCGTTCCGATTCCAGTGGGCATAGTCGGAAACGAAGTCATGACAATGATGTTGTTTATTCTCCAAAACAAGCTACTCGAATTCCAGATACTCCAAACCCCACTGGTAAAGTATTAGACAGGGTAAGTTTGTTACAGACTACCTCCATCCTCTCTTACGACTGATAGTAGCCAGAAAATAAGCTAGGCTTTAAACCCTCAACTATCAGACCATTCAATACCATCCTCAATGATTTTGAATAAGGGAATACACGACGAGGTGTTAAACGGCTGTTTACAACCGGCAGGGTCGTGGCCATGCAATAAAGGACCAATTATTACCCCTGGTCACTGGGCCATTTATTTCATTCCTTAAACCATCTCAGTTCCCTGGGGAGTATACAGCCTGTGCTGCCAAATATGTAGTGTACCAAGCTAAATCAATAACAGGAACCATCTCTGCCCTCTCCAGACATCAGAATTTTCCGTGATGTAATTTACTGAATTCAGTTAAATTATAAAACTCTGAATTCCGTTTTTTACCGGTGTTATTCTTTTACCATTTCCGTGAAAACAACAGTGTTAATTCAATATAAAAAAACACAATAAATATGGCACAACTACCCAATGGAAGCTCAATTAAATCCATCCGATGCATAACAACCTTCCTGTGGTTACTGTCCAACTCAAAGATCTGGTGATACGGTTTCATTGTGGAGTTGTCTGGACGGCTTTGCCGGCAAAGCCTTCCGTTTGATCGCCATTGTGACACACTGAAACCGACGGAGTGTGCGTGGGTTCGGTACCCAGATTATATTAATTTGTGCTTAGATGGCCGGATACCAGCACGGTTCATGGCAATGACGTGAAGAATCGTACTATGGCTTCTTTTTGATCAGATACCTAATATTGACTTTTGCTTATAGATTTTAAGATTTTCCAATGGAAGTGCCTTGATACAAAATGAAAGCGGCCTTGCCCTCTCAAAGATAAGATTCAATGCCTGCATGGAAGACTATTCCTCTCAAAGAGGAACAATGCCAATACTGACCCTGAATCATACATGTATGTCCATCAGTTTGCAATTTCAATTTCAACCAATTGTGTAATCGGATCTTTTTCTTCTAATTTAAAGCTTTCTCAAGCAGTGTGGCAAAACTGTGGCCATGCCAAGCAAAGTAGGCAGCAGCTTTACACAAAGGAAAACCTCAGGAAATCTATAGAGTCCATCATACAAGAACAATTCCCAGGTATGACCAATATTGGATTGATTTTAACTAACTGTTTTACTTAGAAAGGGCACTCGTAAGTTGGTTCAAAGCTCAGAGCTTTTTGTCTCTGGATTGTTTTCACAGGACTCGGTAAAAGTACCGAGTATACAGTGCTTAACACACATCAGTGTATGCGTAAAACACAAATAATATAGAGCTCTCTTATGATAGAATAAGTGTTTGAGTGAGGAAAACCGGAGAGCTCAGGTGGTCAGGATGGCGGAGTGGTATCTTTCCTCGCCTTCCACCTCTAGGACCCGGTTTGAATCACGCCGGGGGCACTATGGGGATTGGGTTTTCAGTTCCTACCTGACTGCGTGGGTTTTTCCCTGGAGTGCTTCTCTGGGGTTTTTCTCCCACATCTAAAACTGAAACTTCATTCCTTGTCTTCTCTCCATTGGGTTCTTGGCTAGTACAGTGATTAAGTTCGCTTTTCTGAGGGTCCTTGGCTTCACAACCAGAATAAATTAAATGAAATGAAAAACCCTCTTGGCACAGGAGAGAACCAACGCACATCTCTACTCACTTGGCCTGAGCCAGGAATTGAACCAGGGCCACAGAGGTGAGAGGCGAGCACTTCAACGCACTAGACACCAGTGTTATAAATACATGTGGGCCGCCGAGTTAATGATTTGAGAATTGAAGATGCAGGTGATGGATATTTAAGTAAAGAATTCCTTGTTTAAAAATTTTGAAATTGGTGTATTTGTTTAATTGTTCCATAGGATCAATGTTGTTTCTTGTCGGCTCAACGCTGAATGGTTTTGCCACTAACCACAGTGACACTGATTTGTGTCTCATGATCACTACGAAAGAAGTAAGTACATTTTTTTTTTCTGTCTAATTCTACTTTACTAAAACTTCAAGGAACTGTGTAAATCCTTAAAAATTATCACCAATGTTATTTTGGTTTTGAACTTACACCATGGTAAGTGTGTGATAAGCAATAAATAAGACAAAACAAATAAATAAATAAATAAATAAATAATGTATACTTGTTGCTTTTCGAGTGATGAGGGAAAATAAAACGCAACCTCACTGAGGCGTGATGCTTCAATTTTGAAAGGGCAAGGGCACCAAGGCGTTTTCTCCTTGTTAAAGCGCACCTCTATGTGGAAATTGTAAATTTCTCTTGGAACATTTCAAGGGGCAGCGAGGCGATGACCAGGGGCAACGGAGGAAATTGTCTCAGTTGCCTCCGTGAAGTACCAGGCCTGCTGACTCAGGTGGGATTCGAACCCACTTTATAACGGAAGAGCTCCAAGTTAATAACTGCTCGTTCAGGAATCATTATTTATCATATTTCTCCTAGGTGAACCAGAAGAACCAAGCAACGTTCATACTGAGCATTCTACATAATCTGCTTCTAAAACGATGCAGTAAGTTATTGTTACCTTTTCAAATAGCAAGACATAAAAATCCAGCGAATCTTCTACTGAATTGTTATCAATAAAGCACTAACAAATCTGGGCCCAATTTCATAAAGCTTCTTAAGCAGACAAGTGCGTAATAATTTTCTGCTTAGCACAAATAAGCAGGAAGCCAGTCACTATGGGTACAGTACATGTGACATGGTGTTTGGGCTGGTAACCTTATTCTGGTATGCAAAATTGTTTTGTGCTTAGTTTTTGGGCCTTGTTGTTATTGTAACTTTGTACAGCATGTTGAGGATTCCATTGGTTTTGAAATGTGCTTTTAATAGATCTAATTATTTTATTAACTCTTTCAGTGCCCGCTTTCTTTTGCGTTTTGAACTTAAAATGCCCAGCTTTTTTAGGTTTTTTCGAAATTTTGTAAAATAAAATTTAAAAAGGTATTTCTCACCAAACAAAATGTATCTTGCTGATTTGTGTTGCCTTGGTACATCCCAAAGTCAATAGTATTTCTTGAGTGATGCCCTCTCGTGATAAAATGTTTATGGGTCGTGTATGTTCAATTGATGACACTTTTTGAGTACATAAAATAGATAGTACATGTATGATAATGGTGCTTTCGGAATACATAAAATAGATCGTACATGTACGGCCTTGGCACTGAAAGAGTTAATATATGGCTTAGGCTTGGGCTCCAGCTTGCGTACCGTCTACCAGTTTGAAGGCTTTAAAGGCATCGTACACGTTTGGTAATTGTCAAAGACCAGTGTTCTCATTTGGTGTATCCCAACATATGCATAAAATAACAAGCATGTGAAAATTTTGGCTCAATTGGTCATCGAAGTTGCAAGAAAATGATGAAAGAAAAAACACCCCTGTTGTACAAATTTGTGTGCTTTCAGATAGGAATAAAAACTTCTTGCAAGAAGTTTTTATTATTTTAGTGAGAAATTACCTCTTTCTCAAAAACTAAGTTACTTCAGAGGGAGTCGCTTCTCACAATGTTTTTTACTATCAACAGCTCTCTGTTGCTCGTTACCAAGTCAGTTTTTATGCTAATATATATTTTGAGTAATTACCAATCGTGTACGATGCCTTCAAACCAAAAGCGCTTGTTGTCAAAATGACTGACAGAGTCCAAGCCGGAGCGTAAGCCCCAAACCATGGTTTAGAAAAGGGCCATTTATAGAAATGAGAATCAGATTTTGCATATCTTTCTTTGTATATTTATCACTGACAGATCTGATTCGAAAAGCTCAGGTGATACGTGCTAAGGTGCCCATCTTAAAGTTCTCTTGTTCCAGTGCCTACAGGTATGGTTTGTGTTCAAGTATAGGTATAGGGCCCAATTTCATAGAGCTGCTTAAGCAGCAAACATTGCTTAGAAGTTTTCTGCTAAGCAAAAATAAGCAGGATACCAGTCTTAAATGGTACATGTGGAATGCTATTTTTGGCTGGTAACCTTATTCTGGTAAGCATGTTGTTTTTATGCTTAGCTACTTTTTGTGCTTAAGCCGCTCTATGAAATTGGGCCCAGGTATACATTTCATAGAGCTGCTTAAGCAGACAATGGTGCTTAAAGAATGTCTGCTAATCAAACATAAGCAGGATACCAGTTACAGATGGTACATATGACATGGTTGTTTTGGCTGGTAACCTTACTCTGGTAAGCATAATTTGTTTGTGCTTAGCTACTTTGGCTGCTAAAGCAGCTCTGTGAAATAGGGCCATGTTAATGAAGGCATGATATTCTTCCTACTTTAATCTGATTTTTCCTTTTTTGGCACTCTGGAAAAATCAACATAACTGTTATTAAATAGTCTGGAAAGTCTATAAAACCATTTACCGTGTGGACGTGTAGGTCAGACTTTGTACTCAATAAAATATTCCTACATTTTTACAAGAGCCAAATATCACACATGGTTATGCGAGATGCCAGTAAGATTTGTCAAGCTTAATTTCTTTCAATCTTAATTCAATTACAGTTCATTAAGGTGTTTTTTTAATCTTGTTTCCAAATCTTTCTGATGTTAGCAGCTGATACCGAATAGTAGGAAAGTTGCTTTATGTTATTGTTAAATACATGAAACGTCAGAACAGAAAGAAAACAATTTCTGATTATAACATTTTCCTAAAAATTGTTTCATGATTTGTCTCTTATCTGTAGTGGCCTTGAATGTGATATTAACATCAACAATGCAACGGTAAGTGATTTATGTACACTTATCGTAATTCTTATCTTAACGGTTCTTGGCTAAGAGTGGGTTCGAATCCTGGGCATGCTGGTTGTGGCACTGGTGTCCTTCGTTGCTTTTTCCGTCAGATGAGCAATCATCTCCTGCTTCATAGTGGAGCCCTGAAGACTTTTTACCCCCCTGTGTTTCTGGTCAATAGCTTATTAAAATCAACCGCGTCCCAGGCGCCTGAAAAGAGACCAGGATTATGCTGACAGTTCTCCCAATGTTAAATGTATTATACAGGATTGGTAGAGCTGACAAGATAGTCGCAGACAGTGTTCTTGTTTTGTGTGATCAACCATATACATGAGGTATCAAACCTGTGAAAATTTGGGCTTAATCCGTTGTGTGTGAGTCGGGAGGAAATAGTTTTCAAAAACATGCACAATTTTCAGTGTGCAAAGACGTTCTTAATTTTGGTTGTAACAACCGTAATCAGCTGTTGCATTTGTTTTAGGTTTTTAGATACAGTTTTATGGAATATGCTTTATTTCAGAGGGAAATATATCACAGAAAAAATAGTTCTAGTGTGAACTTCAGAATCAGTAAGCTTTCAGACTAAAATTAAACAATGATGTTTTTTATCCTTACCAATCCTGTATAATATCTTTAAAGGGTCTGCACAACATTGGTAAGGTTGATTAAATAAATGGTCACAGATTTGCACATAACTTTTCATGGTATAAAGAAGATCATTGTGGAAAACTTCCCTTGAAATACTTTTTCTTGAAATGCTATATTTTTTTGAGAAATGATTAAAACAATTAGTTTTGATCTCGCGAGACCGAATTCCGATGTTTGAAAATAGTGAAGACATAATTATTATTATAACAGGCTGTTTCACCATTTTCTTGTGACTCTGATGACCGATTGAGATTAAACTGTCACAGGTGTGATATTTTATATATAAGTTGGGTCACACAACAGGTGGATACTGGTCTTTGACAATTCCCAATGCTGTCTGCTTTAATTTGACCATTGTATTGTTATTTACCTCTGTTGACAGAGAAACAAGAGTTTATTTGGGTCTAAATTTAGACAGTTATCTTGGGATGTCAAGTACAATGAAAAGTGTTCAAACAAGTAAGAGGTACACCTTCTCAAAACTTGCTTATCCCAGGAATAGTTTGGAATGAATATTCTTCATGAACACTGACTTTGGATGCTAGATGTTGGTCAATTTGCCAATATTTTGATGATTTCTTTTTACAGGGCATCAGAAATACCCACCTCTTGCAGACATACTCTAAACGTGAGTAAATGAGAGCATTGTTTTGTCCGTAGAGTGAACAATTTGATTGGGAAAATTTTGAAAGCTGCTGCAGTTTGTTTGTTTTTTATTTTAAGGGGTTTGTATACGTTTGGTAATGACTCTGAAAATGAATGGCAATAAAAACTTACTTGATAGTATAACGCATTTTGAGAAACTTTTCACTTCAAAGTACTGCGGTTATAGAAAAAGATATCACCTTTTATCCCCCAAAAAATTGAATCTGAGAAGCGTTACTGCAGTAACATTTCTCAGAATGTCAGATTGTGTATTCCAATTGCAGATTATTCTTCCTGCGTGGACATAACTGCTCCAGATTTTTGGCAACATCTCAAATTCGCTATGACCTTTTGAAATGAAATTTTCACGGGTTAGTTTTATATTATATATCTACAACTATAAAGGATTGAAACAAACAGTGGATTCCAGTTACCAAACTTATACAATCCCTTTAAATGATAAAATGCAGATCTCGGAACAAGCTGATGATGATATTGTTTCCTATTTAAAAGTTATCGATCAAAAAATTCAGTCTTTGATCCACTCATTTTCCAATAGATAGAGTCCATTTGATGGTGAAAACAAAATTACAAGTCTCTAACCTTACGTGAAAATTGTGTAAAATGCCACTGTGTTTGATACCCTTCAAGTGTAATTTTTTGTCAAAATCCCAAAAAATGTTTGATGATGTCACATTTCAAATAAGACATGGTTTGTACTTTTTATAAAAATAATTTTTAGTTTAGTCCTGAATTTGGATGATATTCAATCAAAATGGCATTGAAATTGACATTTCAACTGGCACAAAAATGTCCTCTTTGAAATGTACTGACCCATTTGTTTTTTATGTTCGATGACGTCACATTTCAAATTTCGCTCTAAGGGAGTATAAAATAAAATGGCATTTTACACCATTTTAGCGTGAGAATGGAAACTTCCAATTTATTTCCTCACTATCATGAGGACTCTATCTATTAGAACATGAGTGCATCACAAAACTGAATTTGACCTTGGAGACCCGCTTTAACGAAAACATCCACTATAGAGTGCTCTTGGAATTGTCTCTGCTCAACTCTTATTTGTTTTTACTGTAGTTGATTGGAGAGTTACTCCATTGATAATTCTCATCAAGCAGTGGGCATCGGCTCAAGGCATTAATGATGCAAGTCAAGGAACACTGTCGAGTTACTCACTGGTACTCATGGTACTCAACTATCTCCAAGGTATGTACACTTGTTACTCAGGCACATGTATATAGCATTGTCTAGATACTCACTAGTACTCATGGTACTCAATTATCTCCAAGGTATGAAATTTGTTACTCAGGGGCATGTATATAACATTGTCTAGATACTCACTAGTACTCATGGTACTCGACTATCTCCAAGGTATGATACTTGTTACTCAGGCCTACATTTTATATAGCATTGTCTAGATACTCACTAGTACTCATGATACTCAACTATCTCCAAGGTATGTACACTTGTTACTCAGGCGCATGTATATAACATCGTCTAGATACTCACTAGTACTTATGATACTCAACTATCTCCAAGGTACGATACTGGTTACTCAGGCTCATGTACATAACATTGTGTAGATACTCACTAGTACTCATGGTACTCAACTATCTCCAAGGTATGACACTTGTTACTCAGGGGGTACATGTATATAGCATTGTCTAGATACTCACCATACAGTTAATTCCCTTGTTTCTCCTAATTCCTATGGTTTATGAAGCAATGACATTGCACACATACACACGATGACAGTGCTTTTTCATCAATAGTTGAATAACAATTTTTATTTTGTTAAAATTATCCTAGTTATCCGACGGTCTATCACAAGGCTAAACAGGGATGAGAAATTTCAGACTTTTATCTGAGTTCAGACTTTTTAAAGTCTGCCTGGTAAACAAAATATGCTGAATTTTTCTCCAAATAAGCAAATAAAATAAGTCTCGCTCTTTGATCATACTTCTCTAGCAGTTAGGATACTGTTCCCAGAAGCTCCTTGGGAATCTGTAACTCCAGGGGTTATCAAAAGGTGGAAATGCCATCGATCATTTCAATATACCCTCTAAGATCTGGGCTCACATTAATAGAGCTGCTTAAGCAGAAAATATTGCTTAATATTGCTTAACAGATTTGTGCAGAATACCAGTCACAGATTGTGTATGTGAGATGGGATTTAGGCTGGTAACCCTATTCTGCTAAGCAGAAATGTTTTGTGCTTAGCTACTTTTTGTGCTTAAGCAGCTCTATGAAATTGGGCCCTGGTTCCCAGTTTTAGATTTCTTTTGTCAGCAGTGACTCTCGACCCTGGCTAATGTTACTGCAAGTTATTTGGAAGCACCTCACATTTCATAAATACTGTGACTTGTTAAAACATAAAATTGTTAAACTTTCATTTCCTTTGCAGTGAAGTGTAAACCATGTGTTATCCCATCTCTGCACAAGCTTCACCCAGTAAGTATAACAGGCGGGATATTCCTCATACTTTAATCTGATTTCTGATTTTTTGTTTGCCCCCAGAAAAATCTGCAAAGTCTTATAAAAGCCTATATACCGTATGTACATGTAGCTCAGCCCTTGTACTCAATTACATTTTCCTACTTTTTTCCAAGGGCCAAATATCATGCCTGAAGTATAATAGACACAATCGGTGACTGGAGTCACGTGACTCATAGTAGGTATACAATGTAAACAAACCAAGCAGCCACGCCCAGTATGCGCGGAAAAGTGTGGCTTCTTCTGCACCTACAACAGAAGCAATCGAAAGAAGCCATGCTTGTCCACGCAAACTGCATGTTGCCTGCTTGTTTGTTTACATTGTATACCCACTATGAGTCACGTGACTCTGGTTGCCGATTGTGTCTATTGGTTCAACAAGCATTCGTGATATTGTATTCTGCCCTCACTCTGTGAAACTATTTAATGTTTTCTACATAAACTTCAAAAATGTATCAACAAATAGTCTTATTATTATTTGTGTTTTACCAATACACCGATGTGTGTAAAGCACTGTACACTCAGTACTTTCCCCGAGTGCTGTGAAAAAATCCACAGGCATATTACTCGGGTGGGATTCCAACCCATGACCATTGCCATTCTAGAGCAGATGTCTTACCACTAGGCCACCGAGATTGCCCGGTAGCTAGAGGCAGTTTGTTCATATTACACAGTGAGGTATTGTTATTCAAAAAAAAAAAAACCAAGACCGTCGGACTTGGCCTCGGGCCTACGGTCCAGTGTAAAATTTTAGCCCTGTTATTGGAAATTTTAAAAATGTATCTACAACTATTCTTCTTGTTTATTCACATTCTAATGCTGAAATCCTATCGGATGTGCATTTGTGTATTTTTTTACTATATTTTGTAGTTTTATGTTTCACAAAGCATAGCTCATTCACGAAGCCCATTTTCTGCTTCCTTTACTACCCCTACCCCAAACCTCAAAGGACATCTTCAACTCCACGTCAGACGTGCGTTTCATCTACGACTCCCACCCTGGCAACCCACTGCCAAGCTACATCACCTTCAAGTCCCAGAACACCCAGACATTGTGGGAGCTCCTCACAGGATTCTTTGATTACTACGTGATGGAGTTTAACTTCCACTCTAAGGTGGTCTCCGTACGGCACGGTACGGTTTACAATCTGGCCAATGCGCCCTATAAGACCAGAGATTGGATCAACAAGTTTATCTACATTGAAGGTAAGTGCATTCGAGCAGTGGAGTCAGGAGAGAAAGCTAAGTTACATAGTGAGCGAGTAGGGCTCTTTTGAACGAGACTTTAAAATGACCCCGGAAGGCTGATTTTTGATTTGGTCGTCAAAGACGTTCCACAGACGAGGTGAAAACAAACAATACATCAGCCCTATGTACAATATGAAAGGGGAGAGTACGAGTATGTTGAGATAAGCCAAAGCTTGTTTAAAACAGTCTAAACACAAACAAAAAACAAATGGGGGAAACTAGACAAACAAGAAACTAAACATAAAAACAAACAAACAAACACCCCAATAGAAACCAGACTAAAAAACCATTGGAAATACAACTTTTTTCCTTGTTGGAGATACCTTCTAGGAGATGCCTTCTACAGATACTTGAACTTGATCTTAATTCATGCATGTATGCAGTGGCTTAACTAGACATTTTCATTGGGAGGGTGGGGGGGCCAAGCGGGGGCAAAGACATAATTGGGGGGAAGGGGGTTGATGTATGGAACCATTCATTTGTGTATTTTTTTATCTCATTTGGGGAGAGGGGGGCAAGGGTTCTGAATGGGGGATGGCTCCTGCCCCCCCCTTACTGGTTACGCCACTGCATGTGTGTTGTCACCGGACACTCTCAGAGAGGTCACCAAAGACCTACCCTGTGTACACAGCTGTGTGTTTCTGTTGTTCAACATAGTTTGAACTCTAAGATGGCGGCAGGGTGACCTCAGTGCATTTGGTGTACACTCTCCAAAATGCCAAGATACTCCACAGGAATAATATAGATCTTTATCATGGTGCAGCCATCTTGATTTTCTCTTATTCAAATCAATGTAACCAAACCGAGGCTGGAAAGAGAAGTAGTCTGGTTCCTTTTTTGTACAATGAATATTAGCATTCAGCACTGTTATTGGATACAGGGAACATGACCAAGATGGTGGCAGCATAATAAAGGCATATTAAACCAATGTCAGGTATTAGAGAACAAAGTACATTATTATCATTTCATTGGAGTGTAAATATCATGGGTGCTTTTTATAAGTGTTTGACTCATTCGTTGACTTAATTCCCACAGAGCCATTCGATGGGAATAACACAGCCCGGGCCGTGTTCAACGACGGCAAATTCTTTCAGATCATGCAGCAACTGGGGAAGACACAACGGAAATTGAAAGCAGCCAGAGGCGATTCCTGCAATCCAGAGGAACTCCTCAACCTCCGATTTGAGAAATCCTACCAGGAAGAGGCGCCGCTGAAGAAGAAGAAAAGATGAAGAGTAGAAGACGCAGCTTTCTGCAAGGGGAAAGTAGAAGAGAAGCTTTCTGCCAATATCTGAGGAACATAGTGCTGCGTCAAATCAGCATTGCTCCCTGATGATGAGTTTTATACCGTGTCATCAGTGATGTTCAAAAGACTTTGAAAGTGATCGAAGATGGCCAATAATGTTTATATTTTTGTTTACAAACGTCATGATTTGATTGATAGGAACTTTCTTCTTGAGAACACAAAAAATTTCACTGAAATTACACTTTTATGACTGATTCTTTTTACATGAATCATGTGCTTGACCTAAAACAACCGACAAGCAAGTATGCAAAGGCCCTGAGCTGCTCTTTGGCCATGGAGTCCATATCTCTAGTCTTGGATCTTTTACTCAGGAAAATAGGACTCGCCCCTCGAGAGTGAAATGGACCGATCTGTTAAGCTGTGTCCCTGTGTACTGATCAATCACAGCTGGGATTTGTACAACCAGATGCCTGACCCAAATTCCAACATGATAAAATCATACAAAAAATGTAAACAAGCTCTGGCTATTTTGATACGTGTATTCTGTTACACTTTTTTTTTAAAGAATTATCCTGGGCCCAATTTTATAGAGCCGTTTAAGCAGAAAATATTGCTTAACAATTTTCTGCTTAGTAGAAATGAGCAGGATACCAGTCACAAATTGTACACGTGATATAGTAGATTGACTGGTAACCTTAGTCTGGTAAGCATAATGTTGTTGTGCTTAGCTACTTTTTGTGCTTAAGCAACTCTATGAAGTTGTTATTTTATGTTTGTGTCCAACACTTACAATGATTAAGAGGTGGAGCTCCTGTATGCTGTTACCAACATTTGCTGTTGCTGGGCAGTTTCCCTGGTGGGTGATGGTTATGGGGGGGGTAATAGATTGGGCTAATCCAAGCCAAATTTAATATAACTTGGACTAGAGGGTATTTTCAGCTCTATTGTGTTATCCACAGTCCACTCTTTGAGCAGACTTTATCTTGTTTGCTGTTACCTGCATTTGTTGTTGCTGGGCAGTTCCCCTTGTTGGTGATGGTTGTGGAGGGTGGGGGGTAATAGATTGGGCTAATCCAAGCCAAATTTAATATAACTTGGACTAGAGGGTATTTTCAGCTCTATTGTGTTATCCACAGTCCACTCTTTGAGCAGACTTAATCTTGTTTGCTGTTACCTGCATTTGTTGTTGCTGGGCAGTTCCCCTTGTTGGTGATGGTTGTGGAGGAGGGGGGGGTAATAGATTGGGCTAATCCAAGCCAAATTTAATATAACTTGGACTAGAGGGCTGGGTATTTTCAGCTCTATTGTGTTATCCACAGTCCACTCTTTGAGCAGACTTTATCTTGTGTGCTGTAACCTGCATTTGTTGTTGCTGGGCAGTTCCCCTTGTTGGTGATGGTTGTGGAGGGTGGAGGGTAATAGATTGGGCTAATCCAGGCCAAATTTAATATAACTTGGACTAGAGGGTATTTTCAGCTCTATTGTGTTATCCATAGTCCACTCTTTGCGCAGACTTTATCTTGTGTGCTGTTACCTACATTTGTTGATGCTAGGCAGTTTCGGTGGTGGGGGGGGGGAGACACAAGTTTTTTCACGAGAATGTCAAATCCATCCACGTCAAGTGAGGTGACAGCGGGTACCAACCGCATCTCTGGTCGCAGCATTTTGGAACGGACACCAATCCTCAGAAATCTGGGAAGCGATTCATGCATGAATTGTTTCTCAGATTCAAATGTTTTTGGGTGAACAATTATCCAAACCATATTACTTCAAAGGGAATTCTTTCTCAAAATAGTGTATACTATATCAACAGCTGCATTGCTTTTCTTAAAGTAAGCTTTTGTTGTCATTAATTTTTGGAGTATTTACCAATCTATGACCCTACCTTTAAGTAAGGAAAATTTGATTCGATGCAGTGATTGAAACAAAAAACCATGTCAGAGAGGATGATGAACACCACACTTTGTGTGTTTGTAATTTATACAAAATATTATGCAGCAAGGATGTATGCAGCTTTTGCTGATCTTTTGTATCTTTTATTTTTCTTCGCTTTCAAAGAAAACTGAAAAAAAATTAAGAAATACTTTGAAGTTTTACTAAATGGATCAACAGCTTGCATAATTGCCAAATTCTGTACATTTCAGACATCAGGAATTTGTACATTTTTCTTATATCTCATAAAACATTTTTAAAAATCATAGGCCACTCTCAAAGGTCAAATTCATTTTTATGAAGCACCCATTTAACAATATATAGAGTCCTTATGAAATTGGGAGAGAAATGTTAAGTGTGCAACCTCACGTTAACATTGTGTAAAGTGTTATTTTGTTTGATACTCTTTCAAAGCAAAATTTGAAACATGACATCATTGGATATCATTCCAAAGAGAAATTTTTGTTTCAGTCAAAAGGTCAAATTCAATGCCGTTTTGATTAATATCATCGAAATTCAGGAATGAACTAAAATTTTCTTCAACAACAATGTAAAGACTCTTATATTTGAAATGTGAAATCATTTGATGTTTTTGGAAGTTGACAACCATTTTGAACATTTATATTTTCAATCTTACCAATGTTATGCAGTATTCTAATGTGTTCATGGGTAATCATTCTAGGTGTAATCATTTCCAAAAGGGCCCTGTTTCAAAGCAGGGTCAAGTTTCATAAACCTGGTAAGCAGAGGAATCTTGCTTAGCAGTCACAGTATACCAACCCCAAGTGCCATCAATTGCATTGTATTGCGACCGGTGCCCTGCTAATTTTTTTATTAACACACAAATTCGCCAAGTGCAGAAAATGTATTTGCCTACCAGAAACGGGTTACCAGCCAAAATTTCATATGATGCACCTATCACATATGACTGGTTTCCTGCTTGTTCCAGCAAACTTTGTTCTTAAAGTGTATGTATCACTTGTTGATAAGAGATTATTGTTTCATTTACAATGTCACAAAGTTTGTCAACATTCTGGAAGTTTCTTTACATTAAGTACATTGTGCCACCTCTTGCAGGGTATTTTCAATCAGTGCACTCCCCCTGCTGTATATTTGGGCTTAAATCTTGGAAAGCTGCTTAACTGAAATATTGCTTAAAGGGAAAGTATACCTTTGGTTTTCATAACTATTCGATTGTTTCAATCCTATATATAAATGTGGATGTACAATCAATCTAACCTGTGAAAATTTCATTTCAATTGAGATATCGACGAAAATCTGGAGCGGCTATGTCCACGCAGGAAGAATAATCCGTATTTGGAATACACAATCTGAGAAACGTATCTGACAGTAATGTTTCTCAGATTCAAGTTTTGGGGGATAAAAACTGATATATTTTTCCATAACCACATTACTTCGAAGTGAAATGATTCTCAAAATGCTTTATACTATCGAAAGCTGCTATACTTCTAACCAAGTAGGTTTTTATTGCTATTAGTTTTAAGAGTGATTACCAAACATATACCTTCCCTTTAAAATGATTTGCCGACCTAAAATTTGTGTGGCCTGAACACAAGCAGTGACTGATTTATCTTGTAATGCATAGCAAAATGCTATACAAATAATTCATTTTAGCTACCGGTACTCAAAACTCATTAGTTACTATTGAATATTAGCATTCCATGTTCACAAATCTTGTTCAATCTAAATAGTTTGCTATGCAACATTGCTGGACGAAATCGTTCACTGACAAGCAAATGCATATTTGTGATATGTACCTTTCCAACAACAGTCCTGTTTTCTCATGGTCTTCCAAAAAAAGGGGGTTTTAATGCAATGTATATTTTCAACGTTGACTGTTTTTGAGCAAGTTACTAACTTATATCGATCTCTCCTTGTGTGAGCTTGAATGTATTGTCATACCAAAATGTCAGTACTACAAACAATAATTGTAAAATGTTCAGGTTATAGTCGGCTCCACAGTCCCATGAATGAAAAACTTCTGAATTCAGACTTTTTTATGTCTGACAGGTGACAAAAGCAGCAGATTTTTCCTTCAGATATGAAGAAATTATGCTTTTTGTTCTTCATCTTGTTGTGATACTACTTTATGTGCAGACGCACACATGATGAAGTTGGTAATAAATATTCCACTTTAGGATCACCTCATGGTGGCAACGCCATTGTAATGACTGGTGCCTAGCACCAAGGATAATGTTGTCAAAAGCTTCTTAAAATCTAAAACATTGTCGTTATTTCAACATAACCTTCTGACGTTTGTGTCCTAGTTATCGACCTTTTTATCAGCTACGACTCTCACCCCCTGAGTCGGCAACTCAGACCAATCTTTTCCAAACTCACACTACTAAGTATAGGTCCTGTAGGTCCTGAAATCAGCTTCGAGACCTGCATCACTACTACATGTTTACTTTCATTTTGGACTACTGACCCCTTGCAGACGCAGAATGCACCTCCGCACAATACAAGTCTACCGTTTCTGCCATTTTGGGAGTCAATTCCTCTGTGTACATTTTGACTCCCAAAATGGCGGACAGGACAGGCGCGTATAAGTGCGCTTCACATCGTGCAAGGGGTCAAGGGGTCAATATGGTTTTTTTAAACGCCCACAGGTCAAATTTGTTGTGAAACTGATGAAAAATGACGCCAAACCAGGCAATGCATATTTGCTGGAAACTACTTAATTTTCTTTAACTGTATAAATTTGGCATACATTATCATGTTATAAGGTATATTAAATGTAAAATTTTTGTTGTTTGATTTTTAACGGTATTTATTTATTTAGATTTTTCAATTGACGTTTCATCCAAATAAAAAGATGACAGTTATTTTAAAGAGATTCGAAGGAGCACAGATTCTTTCTTTGAGTTCAGTTCTTGAGACAAACGTCTGTGAGTTGGATGGATAAATTGTTAATATTAATTAAATAATTGTGTAAGTTCACTAGGCTGAATGAAGATGTTGTGATGACATCGAAAGCTACGTCGCTGCGCTACCATCGATTCCAAAAAGGTATCTAAAATCCTGTTATCAATACGATGAAATCCATTATTAGTTTACATGCTGCCAAATTCATTGTTCATTTTTTCATGTACAGGTACTTGTATTGGAAATTGTGTCCTTGCTATTTTTTTTTATATAAAATTTAAATTGTGAGAACTTCTTTGTGGCTGAGACATGCTCAAGAACATAATGCAGGGATGACATAATTCAGACTTTTCTCTGAAATCAGACTTTAGTCTGCCTGGTAAACAAATACTGTTCCCAAAAGCTCCTTTGAATCTATAACTCCAGGGGTTACCAAAAGGTGGACATGACATCATTTCAATGTACCTCCTAAGATCTGGATCACAATTTCAGACTTTCTTGTCAGCAGTGACTCTCACCCCTGATAATGAGATTCATTTTATTTTACATTTATTTTTTATTTTCCCTTTTTCAGGGGGGCTTGCTGCTGTCTAATTATCAGCTACATTGCCTAACAATTGTGGTATAAAATATGTTGCCTAAAAGGCCATGTCACACAAGGCAATTTACAGGCAGCCAGTTCCAGGCAATTTCCAAGAAGAAACTTCATTCACATTTCAGTTTTCTCATTATTTTCCTGGGGATAATGAGTTACAGCTAGCAGAATGTCACTTTTCTGCAGTGCAGATGGTTGCCTCCAAATTGCCTGTAAAAATTGCCCTGTGTGACTAGGCATGAACAAGCGTAGCTCACCAAAATGAAACACTGGTATATGCTAAGTTGCTTAACACTCGCGGCATTGAAACATTGTGGTACAACCCAGCCTATCACTGCTCACTAAAAATGCAACATTTTAACTGTGGTCTCCCTTAAAATTCCTGAAGCCGCACACTGAAATAAAACATTAAGGTCCCCACTATGTTGCTTAACACTCACCAGTGTTGTCTCCCCTAAGTTGCCTAACACTAACCCTAAGTTGCCTAACACTCGCCCTATATTGTTTAATACTCGCCAAATGCTACATTGTGGTCTGTCCTAAGTTGCCTATGACTAATCAAAAGGCAACATCACAGTCTCCCCTAAGTTGCCTAACACCCACCAAATGCTACATTATGGTCTCCCCTAAGTATAATTATACTCACCCTAAGTTTCCTAACACTCACCCATAAGTTGCCTAACACTCACCAAATGCTACATTATGGTCTCTCCTAAGTTGCCTAACACTCACCAAATGCTACATTGTGGTCTCCCCTAAGTTGCCTAACACTCACCAAATACTACATTGTGGTCTCTCCTAAGTTGCCTAACACTCACCAAATGCTACATTATGGTATCTGCTAAGTTGCCTAACACTCACCAAATACTACATTGTGGTCTCTCCTAAGTTGCCTAACACTCACCAAATGCTACATTATGGTCTCCCCTAAGTTGCCTAACACTCACCAAATACTACATTATGGTCTCCCCTAAGTTGCCAAACACTCACCAAATGCTACATTTTGGTCTCCCCTAAGTTGCCTAACACTCACCAAATACTACATTGTGGTCTCTCCTAAGTTGCCTAACACTCACCAAATACTACATTGTGGTCTCTCCTAAGTTGCCAAACACTCACCAAATGCTACATTATGGTCTCCCCTAAGTTGCCTAACACTCACCAAATGCTACATTGTGGTCTCTCCTAAGTTGCCTAACACTCCCCAAATGCTACATTATGGTCTCCCCTAAGTTGCCTAACACTCACCAAATGCTACATTGTGGTCTCTCCTAAGTTGCCTAACACTCACCAAATGCTACATTATGGTCTCCCCTAAGTTGCCTAACACTCACCAAATACTACATTATGGTCTCTCCTAAGTTGCCTAACACTCACCAAATACTACATTATGGTCTCCCCTAAGTTGCCTAACACTCCCCAAATGCTACATTATGGTCTCCCCTAAGTTGCCTAACACTCACCAAATACTACATTATGGTCTCCCCTAAGTTGCCTAACACTCACCAAATACTACATTATGGTCTCTCCTAAGTTGCCTAACACTCCCCAAATGCTACATTATGGTCTCTCCTAAGTTGCCTAACACTCACCAAATACTACATTATGGTCTCTCCTAAGTTGCCTAACACTCACCAAATACTGCATTATGGTCTCTCCTAAGTTGCCTAACACTCACCAAATGCTACATTATGGTCTCTCCTAAGTTGCCTAACACTCACCAAATGCTACATTATGGTCTCCCCTAAGTTGCCTAACACTCCCCAAATGCTACATTATGGTCTCTCCTAAGTTGCCTAACACTCACCAAATGCTACATTATGGTCTCCCCTAAGTTGCCTAACACTCACCAAATGCTACATTATGGTCTCCCCTAAGTTGCCTAACACTCACCAAATACTACATTATGGTCTCCCCTAAGTTGCCTAACACTCACCAAATACTACATTATGGTCTCTCCTAAGTTGCCTAACACTCACCAAATACTACATTATGGTCTCCCCTAAGTTGCCTAACACTCCCCAAATGCTACATTATGGTCTCCCCTAAGTTGCCTAACACTCACCAAATACTACATTATGGTCTCCCCTAAGTTGCCTAACACTCACCAAATACTACATTATGGTCTCTCCTAAGTTGCCTAACACTCCCCAAATGCTACATTATGGTCTCTCCTAAGTTGCCTAACACTCACCAAATACTACATTATGGTCTCTCCTAAGTTGCCTAACACTCACCAAATACTACATTATGGTCTCTCCTAAGTTGCCTAACACTCACCAAATGCTACATTATGGTCTCTCCTAAGTTGCCTAACACTCACCAAATGCTACATTATGGTCTCCCCTAAGTTGCCTAACACTCACCAAATGCTATATTATGGTCTCTCCTAAGTTGCCTAACACTCACCAAATGCTATATTGTGGTCTCTCCTAAGTTGCCTAACACTCCCCAAATGCTACATTATGGTCTCTCCTAAGTTGCCTAACACTCCCCAAATCCTACATTATGGTCTCCCCTAAGTTGCCTAACACTCACCAAATGCTACATTATGGTCTCCCCTAAGTTGCCTAACACTCACCAAATACTACATTGTGGTCTCTCCTAAGTTGCCTAACACTCACCAAATGCTACATTATGGTCTCTCCTAAGTTGCCTAACACTCACCAAATACTACATTGTGGTCTCCCCTAAGTTGCCTAACACTCACCAAATGCTACATTGTGGTCTCTCCTAAGTTACCTAACACTCACCAAATGCTACATTGTGGTCTCCCCTAAGTTGCCTAACACTCACCAAATGATACATTATGGTCTCCACTAAGTTGCCTAACACTCACCAAATGCTACATTATGGTCTCCCCTAAGTTGCCTAACACTCACCAAATGCTACATTATGGTCTCCCCTAAGTTGCCCAACACTCACCAAATGCTACATTATGGTCTCTCCTAAGTTGCCTAACACTCACCAAATGCTATATTATGGTCTCTTCTAAGTTGCCTAACACTCACCAAATGCTATATTATGGTCTCCCCTAAGTTGCCAAACACTCACCAAATGCTACATTGTGGTCTCTCATAAGTTGCCAAACACTCACCAAATGCTACATTATGGTCTCTCCTAAGTTGCCTAACACTCACCAAATGCTACATTGTGGTCTCTCATCAGTTGCCTAACACTCACCAAATGCTACATTTTGGTCTCTCCTAAGTTGCCTAACACTCACCAAATGCTACATTGTGGTCTCCCCTAAGTTGCCTAACACTCACCAAATGCTACATTATGGTCTCTCATAAGTTGCCTAACACTCCCCAAATGCTATATTATGGTCTCCCCTAAGTTGCCTAACACTCACCAAATGCTACATTGTGGTCTCTCATCAGTTGCCTAACACTCACCAAATGCTACATTTTGGTCTCTCCTAAGTTGCCTAACACTCCCCAAATGCTACATTATGGTCTCTCCTAAGTTGCCTAACACTCACCAAATACTACATTATGGTCTCTCCTAAGTTGCCTAACACTCACCAAATGCTACATTATGGTCTCCCCTAAGTTGCCTAACACTCACCAAATGCTACATTATGGTCTCTCCTAAGTTGCCTAACACTCACCAAATGCTACATTATGGTATCTGCTAAGTTGCCTAACACTCACCAAATGCTACATTATGGTCTCCCCTAAGTTGCCTAACACTCACCAAATGCTACATTATGGTATCTGCTAAGTTGCCTAACACTCACCAAATGATACATTATGGTCTCCACTAAGTTGCCTAACACTCACCAAATGCTACATTATGGTCTCTCCTAAGTTGCCTAACACTCACCAAATACTACATTATGGTCTCTCCTAAGTTACCTAACACTCACCAAATGCTACATTTTGGTCTCCCCTAAGTTGCCTAACACTCACCAAATGCTACATTATGGTCTCTCCTAAGTTGCCTAACACTCACCAAACGCTACATTATGGTCTCTCCTAAGTTACCTAACACTCACCAAATGCTACATTTTGGTCTCCCCTAAGTTGCCTAACACTCACCAAACGCTACATTATGGTCTCTCCTAAGTTGCCTAACACTCACCAAATGCTACATTATGGTCTCCCCTAAGTTGCCTAACACTCACCAAATGCTACATTGTGGTCTCTCCTAAGTTGCCTAACACTCCCCAAATGCTACATTATGGTCTCTCCTAAGTTGCCTAACACTCACCAAATGCTACATTATGGTCTCCCCTAAGTTGCCTAACACTCACCAAACGCTACATTATGGTCTCTCCTAAGTTACCTAACACTCACCAAATGCTACATTTTGGTCTCCCCTAAGTTGCCTAACACTCACCAAATGCTACATTATGGTCTCTCCTAAGTTGCCTAACACTCACCAAATGCTATATTATGGTCTCCCCTAAGTTGCCAAACACTCACCAAATGCTACATTATGGTCTCCCCTAAGTTGCCCAACACTCACCAAATGCTACATTATGGTCTCTCCTAAGTTGCCAAACACTCACCAAATGCTACATTATGGTCTCTCCTAAGTTGCCTAACACTCACCAAATGCTACATTATGGTCTCCCCTAAGTTGCCCAACACTCACCAAATGCTACATTATGGTCTCTCCTAAGTTGCCAAACACTCACCAAATGCTACATTATGGTCTCTCCTAAGTTGCCTAACACTCACCAAATGCTACATTATGGTCTCTCCTAAGTTGCCTAACACTCACCAAATGCTACATTATGGTCTCTTCTAAGTTGCCTAACACTCACCAAATGCTACATTATGGTCTCCCCTAAGTTGCCTAACACTCACCAAATGCTACATTATGGTCTCTTCTAAGTTGCCTAACACTCACCAAATGCTACATTATGGTCTCCCCTAAGTTGCCTAACACTCCCCAAATGCTATATTATGGTCTCTCCTAAGTTGCCTAACACTCCCCAAATGCTACATTATGGTCTCTCCTAAGTTGCCTAACACTCACCAAATGCTACATTGTGGTCTCTCCTAAGTTGCCTAACACTCACCAAATGCTACATTATGGTCTCTCCTAAGTTGCCTAACACTCACCAAATGCTACATTATGGTCTCTCATAAGTTGCCTAACACTCACCAAATGATACATTATGGTATCCACTAAGTTGCCTAACACTCACCAAATGCTACATTATGGTCTCTCCTAAGTTGCCTAACACTCACCAAATGCTATATTATGGTCTCTTCTAAGTTGCCTAACACTCACCAAATGCTATATTATGGTCTCTTCTAAGTTGCCTAACACTCACCAAATGCTATATTATGGTCTCCCCTAAGTTGCCAAACACTCACCAAATGCTACATTGTGGTCTCTCATAAGTTGCCAAACACTCACCAAATGCTACATTATGGTCTCTCCTAAGTTGCCTAACACTCACCAAATGCTACATTGTGGTCTCTCATCAGTTGCCTAACACTCACCAAAAGCTACATTTTGGTCTCTCCTAAGTTGCCTAACACTCACCAAATGCTACATTGTGGTCTCCCCTAAGTTGCCTAACACTCACCAAATACTACATTATGGTCTCTCATAAGTTGCCTAACACTCACCAAATGCTACATTATGGTCTCCCCTAAGTTGCCTAACACTCACCAAATGCTACATTATGGTATCTGCTAAGTTGCCTAACACTCACCAAATGCTACATTATGGTCTCCCCTAAGTTGCCTAACACTCACCAAATGCTACATTATGGTATCTGCTAAGTTGCCTAACACTCACCAAATGATACATTATGGTCTCCACTAAGTTGCCTAACACTCACCAAATGCTACATTGTGGTCTCCCCTAAGTTGCCTAACACTCACCAAATACTACATTATGGTCTCTCATAAGTTGCCTAACACTCACCAAATGCTATATTATGGTATCTGCTAAGTTGCCTAACACTCACCAAATACTACATTATGGTATCTGCTAAGTTGCCTAACACTCACCAAATGCTACATTATGGTCTCCCCTAAGTTGCCTAACACTCACCAAATGCTACATTATGGTCTCTCCTAAGTTGCCTAACACTCACCAAATACTACATTATGGTCTCTCCTAAGTTACCTAACACTCACCAAATGCTACATTTTGGTCTCCCCTAAGTTGCCTAACACTCACCAAATGCTACATTATGGTCTCTCCTAAGTTGCCTAACACTCACCAAACGCTACATTATGGTCTCTCCTAAGTTACCTAACACTCACCAAATGCTACATTTTGGTCTCCCCTAAGTTGCCTAACACTCCCCAAACGCTACATTATGGTCTCTCCTAAGTTGCCTAACACTCACCAAATGCTACATTATGGTCTCTCCTTATAGTTACCTAACACTCACCAAATGCTACATTATGGTCTCTCCTAAGTTGCCTAACACTCACCAAATGCTACATTATGGTCTCCCCTAAGTTGCCTAACACTCACCAAATGCTACATTATGGTCTCTCCTAAGTTGCCTAACACTCACCAAATGCTACATTATGGTCTCCCCTAAGTTGCCTAACACTCACCAAATGCTACATTGTGGTCTCCCCTAAGTTGCCTAACACTCACCAAATGCTACATTATGGTCTCTCCTAAGTTGCCTAACACTCACCAAATGCTACATTATGGTCTCTCATAAGTTGCCTAACACTCACCAAACGCTACATTATGGTCTTTCCTAAGTTGCCTAACACTCACCAAATGCTACATTATGGTCTCTCCTTATAGTTACCTAACACTCACCAAATGCTACATTATGGACTCCCCTAAGTTGCCTAACACTCACCAAATGCTACATTATGGACTCCCCTAAGTTGCCTAACACTCACCAAATGCTACATTATGGTCTCTCCTAAGTTGCCTAACACTCACCAAATACTACATTGTGGTCTCTCCTAAGTTGCCTAACACTCACCAAATGCTACATTATGGTCTCTCCTAAGTTGCCAAACACTCACCAAATGCTACATTTTGGTCTCCCCTAAGTTGCCTAACACTCACCAAATACTACATTATGGTCTCTCCTAAGTTGCCTAACACTCACCAAATGCTACATTGTGGTCTCTCCTAAGTTGCCTAACACTCACCAAATGCTACATTATGGTCTCTCCTAAGTTGCCTAACACTCACCAAATGCTACATTTTGGTCTCCCCTAAGTTGCCTAACACTCACCAAATGCTACATTATGGTCTCTCCTAAGTTGCCTAACACTCACCAAATGCTACATTATGGTCTCTCCTTATAGTTACCTAACACTCACCAAATGATACATTATGGTCTCTCCTAAGTTGCCTAACACTCACCAAATGCTACATTATGGTCTCTCCTTATAGTTACCTAACACTCACCAAATGATACATTATGGTCTCTCCTAAGTTGCCAAACACTCACCAAATGCTACATTATGGTCTCTCATAAGTTGCCTAACACTCACCAAACGCTACATTATGGTCTTTCCTAAGTTGCCTAACACTCACCAAATGCTACATTATGGTCTTTCCTAAGTTGCCAAACACTCACCAAATGCTACATTGTGGTCTCTCCTAAGTTGCCTAACACTCACCAAACGCTACATTATGGTCTTTCCTAAGTTACCTAACACTCACCAAATGATACATTATGGTCTCTCCTAAGTTGCCTAACACTCACCAAATGCTACATTATGGTCTCTCCTAAGTTGCCTAACACTCACCAAATGCTACATTATGGTCTCTCCTAAGTTGCCTAACACTCACCAAATGCTACATTGTGGTCTCCCCTAAGTTGCCTAACACTCACCAAATGCTACATTACGGTCTCCCCTAAGTTGCCTAACACTCACCAAATGATACATTATGGTCTCTCCTAAGTTGCCAAACACTCACCAAATGCTACATTATGGTCTCTCCTAAGTTGCCTAACACTCACCAAATGCTACATTATGGTCTCTCCTAAGTTGCCTAACACTCACCAAATGCTACATTATGGTCTCTCCTAAGTTGCCAAACACTCACCAAATGCTACATTGTGGTCTCTCCTAAGTTGCCAAACACTCACCAAATGCTACATTGTGGTCTCTCCTAAGTTACCTAACACTCACCAAATGCTACATTATGGTCTCTCCTAAGTTACCTAACACTCACCAAATGCTACATTATGGTCTCTCCTAAGTTGCCTAACACTCACCAAATGCTACATTGTGGTCTCTCCTAAGTTGCCTAACACTCACCAAATGCTACATTGTGGTCTCTCCTAAGTTGCCTAACACTCACCAAATGCTACATTATGGTCTCTCCTAAGTTGCCTAACACTCACCAAATGCTACATTATGGTCTCTCCTAAGTTGCCTAACACTCACCAAATGCTACATTATGGTCTCTCCTAAGTTGCCTAACACTCACCAAATACTACATTGTGGTCTCTCCTAAGTTGCCTAACACTCACCAAATGCTACATTATGGTCTCTCCTAAGTTGCCTAACACTCACCAAATGCTACATTATGGTCTCTCCTAAGTTGCCTAACACTCACCAAATGCTACATTGTGGTCTCTCCTGAGTTGCCTAACACTCACCAAATGTTGCATTGTGGTCTCTCCTAAGTTGCCTAACACTCACCAAATGCTACATTGTGGTCTCTCCTGAGTTGCCTAACACTCACCAAATGTTGCATTGTGGTCTCTCCTAAGTTGCCTAACACTCACCAAATGATACATTATGGTCTCTCCTAAGTTGCCTAACACTCACCAAATGCTACATTATGGTCTCTCCTAAGTTGCCTAACACTCACCAAATGCTACATTATGGTCTCTCCTAAGTTGCCTAACACTCACCAAATGCTACATTGTGGTCTCTCCTAAGTTGCCTAACACTCACCAAATGCTACATTATGGTATCTGCTAAGTTGCCTAACACTCACCAAATGCTACATTGTGGTCTCTCCTGAGTTGCCTAACACTCACCAAATGTTGCATTGTGGTCTCTCCTAAGTTGCCTAACACTCACCAAATGATACATTATGGTCTCTCCTAAGTTGCCTAACACTCACCAAATGCTACATTATGGTATCTGCTAAGTTGCCTAACACTCACCAAATGCTACATTATGGTCTCTCCTAAGTTGCCTAACACTCACCAAATGCTACATTATGGTATCTGCTAAGTTGCCTAACACTCACCAAATGCTACATTGTGGTCTCTCCTGAGTTGCCTAACACTCACCAAATGTTGCATTGTGGTCTCTCCTAAGTTGCCAAACACTCACCAAATGCTACATTATGGTCTCTCCTAAGTTGCCTAACACTCACCAAATGCTACATTGTGGTCTCTCCTAAGTTGCCAAACACTCACCAAATGCTACATTATGGTCTCTCCTAAGTTGCCTAACACTCACCAAATGCTACATTATGGTCTTTCCTAAGTTGCCTAACACTCACCAAATGCTACATTATGGTCTCTCCTAAGTTGCCTAACACTCACCAAATGCTACATTATGGTCTCTCCTAAGTTGCCAAACACTCACCAAATGCTACATTATGGTCTCTCCTAAGTTGCCTAACACTCACCAAATGCTACATTATGGTCTCCCCTAAGTTGCCAAACACTCACCAAATACTACATTATGGTCTCTCCTAAGTTGCCAAACACTCACCAAATGCTACATTGTGGTCTCTCCTAAGTTGCCTAACACTCACCAAATGCTACATTGTGGTCTCCCCTAAGTTGCCAAACACTCACCAAATGCTACATTATGGTCTCTCCTAAGTTGCCTAACACTCACCAAATGCTACATTATGGTCTCTCCTAAGTTGCCTAACACTCACCAAATGCTACATTGTGGTCTCCCCTAAGTTGCCTAACACTCACCAAATGCTACATTATGGTCTCTCCTAAGTTGCCTAACACTCACCAAATGCTACATTATGGTCTCTCCTAAGTTGCCTAACACTCACCAAATGCTACATTATGGTCTCTCCTAAGTTGCCTAACACTCACCAAATGCTACATTATGGTCTCTCCTAAGTTGCCTAACACTCACCAAATGCTACATTTTGGTCTCCCCTAAGTTGCCTAACACTCACCAAATGCTACATTGTGGTCTCTCCTAAGTTGCCTAACACTCACCAAATGCTACATTATGGTCTCTCCTAAGTTGCCTAACACTCACCAAATGCTACATTGTGGTCTCTTCTAAGTTGCCTAACACTCACCAAATACTACATTGTGGTCTCTCCTAAGTTGCCTAACACTCACCAAATGCTACATTATGGTCTCTCCTAAGTTGCCTAACACTCACCAAATGCTACATTATGGTCTCTCCTAAGTTGCCTAACACTCACCAAATGCTACATTGTGGTCTCTCCTAAGTTGCCTAACACTCACCAAATACTACATTGTGGTCTCTCCTAAGTTGCCTAACACTCACCAAATGCTACATTATGGTCTCTCCTAAGTTGCCTAACACTCACCAAATGCTACATTATGGTCTCTCCTAAGTTGCCTAACACTCACCAAATGCTACATTGTGGTCTCCCCTAAGTTGCCTAACACTCACCAAATGTTACATTATGGTCTTTCCTAAGTTGCCTAACTTTTCACTTACTCAATTTTTAACGGTCTAGCAAGTTGTTGCCTAACTATAGAGTCAATTTTTAACGGTCCCAAAATAATTGCCTAACTTTTACGGGGGGGTTCGGTGGCAGGGCAGTTAGGCAAATTAATGAGGACCATTAAATTGACAGCTAAACAGTTAGGCAACTTGGTGGAGACCGTTAAGTCGACTAACAAAGGTTAGGCAATTTGAAAGAGACCGTTAGGCTAGACAACTAGGACCGTTCTCTTAATGCATTCTGTCAAAAGAAAATTAGGCAACCAAACAAGTGGGCGACAGAGTTATTGTTGCACTTTGTTACTGTTAAGCAACCAATTGGACATCTTTTAAAGATGCAGTAATATAAGTATGTCAATACTAGGCAACAGATTGGCTACCGCTGCAACTTGATATCGCTATAATTGCAAGCAGACGATATCTTGCCTTTAAAAAGGTAAGTTTGGTACCTAGAATTACCTACACGGTTAAGTAACACAGACCGTGAAGGAGTGTATGACCATTTTTTCCCAAAGCGCGCCACAATATTTACGTCACTTTTGCAAAAGTTGTCTGCTGCTAGCTCCGAACCGTTTGTGTAAATTAACTGAGAACAAGACACGCACGGTACTGTGATTATTCACTTCAGTTTGCCTGCAAATCTATCCAAGAGACATTGTACAGTTTATGATGTAGATGGTGAGTAAAATCTGTTTGTTTTTTCTTCATTGTTGTATTATCCAGGTTTTTCAGGCCTAGACTTCCTTCCTTGTTTTGCAAGCATAGCACTAGCAGACTAGCACTAGCAGGTATAGAATAAAACTTAAAGGTGCACTGGATCACAATTTATTGATTTGTGCAATTTTCATAGAGAATCATTGACTTTTTTAAACCCCAATGTTTGTATGAGACAATGTTAGTAAGAGCGTCTAAACAAACAAAAAATTGCGCAGTGAAACTTATTACATTTGCTAATGCTATGAAAATATTGTGTTGTACAGTCGTTTGACCAGTTCCGGATCACTTTTTGAATCCACGTTGTTTTTGTTGAAATCTCTTTGACATCTTAAACGAAAAAGAGTCAAACAGTTTACCTAAACATGTCATGAAACTCACCAAGTATCGATTGGCAAAAAAATAGTAATAGTACTCTTGGAGAGGCTTCGAGAAAAGTAACGTCACCCGTTTGACCAGTTCCGGATCGGTTGATTATATTCCGGATCAGTAGCGCGCTCTCTATTGCAAACCCATACTCGAGCCTCCCATTCATAAAACTGCTTCACGAGCACAAACTTCAGAAGTGCGCCACCAATTGACGTAGCGAGACGTTGAGTAATCCGGAACTGGTCAAGGGTACGATGCCCCCCAAAAAACGATTTCGGTAATTTTATTTCCTCACAAAAACAAGACAACTGCTCAGTTGTGAAATATTTTTTACTTATTCTTAGCATTTTACATAAATGTTACTTACCCTGGCGTTCCAATTTGAAAGGTGAGAAGTTTTATATAGCGTTTTTCAAGCAAGATTAAAAAAAGAAAAGATCATTATTATCGCAGACAAACTTTAGAAAAAAGTTCATAATTTATTTGTCGATGGTGTTTGGTACTTTTTTTTTTGTCTGTTGGTTTATTGGATGTTATACTTCACATGTATCTACAAAAATTGGTCATGTGAGCAGTAATGTAATTATGTGGTTAGTGCAAAGTTGAAGTGATCCGGAACTGGTCAATGATCCGGAACTGGTCAAACGACTGTACTGTACTGTACAGTCTGTAGTGCATTCGCATTAAAAGGAACCACTCGTCGGCTCTATGCTAAGCTAAGGTCACTAGTTGCAATTTCACATCTGTAATGATCAAAAGGTCGTTAAATGTAAAAATGCGTATACGTTTGAAGGAAACAAATCAAAATCAACAAATAAATGTTTTACTTAGAAAATGATGGTTGCTTTTTGCCAAACAACACTTGATCAATACCACACTTGATCAATAAACCCCATTAACCAGGAGCTCAAAAGGTTAATATGCAAAAGCAATTTTATCAAACCCATACAAATTGCACTAATGACCTTACAGTTCTGAGCAGACGTACTGATGTTCACATTAAAATAAAAACCACATCTATTAGCCTAGAGCTAATCTTCCTAATTGTTAATCAATAATGAGCTGCATTTTGTTACTCCAAAGGATGACTTGAAAACAACCCCAGGGGACTGAGGTAGGTAGGGGAGTTAATATAATGACATGTGAAAAGCAAACCGAACAATGAGATAGCAGGAACATTGCTATTATTATTTTTAAGGCAGTGTTGGCACTACAGCAAGCCTGGAATTACATGGAGGCCATGGCCTCTGTTGCTCCCTGGTCTTGGCCTTGGTGCCCCTTCAAAATTTTCCAAAAGACTTTAAGATTTTCGAATGGAAGTGCCCTTTGCAAAATGAGAATAGCCTTACCATCTCAAAAAGTTGAAATTCCATGCCTGTAACAGTAACATGCACAGTGGCAGTGACTGTTTTGGGGGACTAATAATAAGACCATTTAAGAATTTCGGCCTTAAGTTCCTGTTATTTTTTTATTTTATTTGTAGAATCAGTTTATTAGAATAGGAAATATTCCATCGCGTCCAAGGGCCGAATTGCGAAATCTTTAATGATACGAAAAACAGATTATCAACAGCTAGCAAATACAAAATCAATACAATAATGCAAAAAAATAAACATGAGGTATTAACAGCATGCTGAAACAGAAAGTTTGGAAAAAAAGAGGAGGGGATACGGGAGCCACAATGCTCAGGGCACTCACACACAGCTGAATCTGGTTTGTGCTGGGAAGGGAAATGACTGAGTGATCTAAGCCCCTGTCTTGGGTTTTACTTTTACAATTCAGGGCTTGAATTTAACACTGGACCACAGGCCTGAGGCCAGTAGTTTTAGTGTCTGGCCTGTAAACTCATGACTAGACCACAGGCCCGAGGCCAGTGGTTTTAGTGTCTGGCCTGTAAACTCATGACTGGACCACAGGCCCGAGGCCAGTAGTTTTAGTGTCTGGCCTGTAAACTCATGACTGGACCACAGGCCCGAGGCCAGTGGTTTTAGTGTCTGGCCTGTAAACTCATGACTGGAGCACAGGCCCGAGGCCAGTAGTTTTAGTGTCTGGCCTGCAAACTCATGACTGGACCACAGGCCCGAGGCCAGTAGTTTTAGTGTCGGGCCTGTAAACTCATGACTGGACAAGTCCAGCAGTCTTGTGTTTTTCAACTGAATAATAAAACCTCACTGTGTAGTATCTAAAACAAAAACAAGTCGTGTTCAAATGTTGACTTTGAGGATCAATTCTATTGAGTTATGAAGTAGTACCCATAAAGACAAATGAGATCAATCTTCTGTTATACTGTATGTCTTTTTAGTGCTTGTTCAAATAAAAACATGTAAAACTGTCTGGTCTTATAAACAAACTGTCGTATAAACAATTCAGGGCCATTAAACATTTTGAGCAATAAGCTCTGTGGTCTTGTGGATTTCCCCCTGGAATTCGAGCTCTGAACATTGATCGATGTTTGTTCAATTGTTTCTATTATTTTTAATACAGTTGTTCCTGGTACAGAATCATCGCTTTTGTGTTTTTCTCTGCCCTACAAACCCATTTTGTTAGTGTGGAGTACAGATGGATGTACATATGCCTATCAATTGACAATGGAAACAACGAATCAATTTAATTGCACAATGCACAAAGTCAAACAGCAGAATGAGCAGATGGTCATATAGGCAAAGCTCAAACATTGGAGAATGTTACATTTGAACATATGGCCCAAGGTCTATGTGCTACTTACAACATTTATGAACTTCTTGTTCCAGTCACTATTATTCATTTTCACAGCTTCATGCATGATTACTTCAATGTGTGAGTGAAAAATGTCACACTTTCATATTTCCCCATATTTGTTTCCACCCGTGTGCATTATGTGTATGCATGATTAAGGCATGTAGTCTGTTCTCAGTGCTTCTTTGTACTTATTCTTTTGTATGTTGTTTGTGTGTCAGTATGAACCTAATGTGTTGGAAGAGAGCTCGAGGTCACAATAAATAACTGTCTTGAAATTATTGCTCTGTTTATATGGAACTCAGTCTAATTTCAAAACCAACTATTCTTCCTCCCCACCCCCACCACCCCTTAAAAAGCTTCTGAAACTCATCTTATGAAGCTAGTCAATACTGTAACCTTATAATTTTGTTTGGGCTGATGCATGAACAGAATGTTTGATTTACAAAGACAACTCAGTGAATAATTTCTAAAATAAAACAAAGACGACAATCATGATATCATAAGGCCTGGATTTCATCTTCGAGAGGGCAAGGCCATTTTCAATTTGCAAAGGGCGTTTCCATTGAAAAATCTTAAAGTCTATGGGAAACTTTTGAAAGGGCACCAAGGCGGCCTTGGTGTAAATCCTGGCCTGTATCATAAACCAAAACAAAAAATAGTATCCTAACCCCCATCAGGGTCCCTCCACATACCCTGCCAAATACAACAGAATGCAACACAGGGATTTTGTTGCATTGTGCAGGCATGTTGTTTGTGTTAGGACTGAGCAAGGGGGTTTGCCCTGCTAAATGCAACAGTATGCACATAAGTGTAGTGGTGACTACAACAAAATGCAACACCAAAATGAAGTCACTTGACTGCTAAATGCAACAAATTCAGTCAAAGAATGACATCTGAGTTGACTGCCAAATTCAACCGATTACAACAACTTTTACCATTTGGTGCATATTGTTGCATTTAGCATGGTTAGGGTTTTGAAGAGAAACTTATCAAATGCAAAGCATGCAGTCGACAACATTTTTTAAGCATGCACAGTGGATGAAGTATAAGATTTCATACAATATACAGAACTCTTCATCTGTGCATCATTACTCTGTTATTCTTATTCAATAACTCAGCATGAAGGTGATGCAGTTTCTTATCAAATCTAGTTCACACCAGCACATCTGGAAGGATCTGAAAATACTTTTATTAACGTCATTTGTACCACAACACATAATTTAATAAAGTGATGTACTGCTGCAGTTCCATTTATGTGGGTGACAAGCCATGTAATCTGCTCAATCATCAAATAGCATATTTAGCTCGGGGGCAAAAGGGCAATCCAAAGACTTAACTCTACTGTCTGTTCTTCTTCTCCAAAAATGCTATTACAGTTTGTTGTTAAAACATGCTATGAGTTAATGAGCCTGTTTGGTTGATAAGAAACTCTATCCCTTGTGGTGGTGTTTTTGTGTTGTGCCTAAGGGGCCAACCAAAATGACCTATTACGTTTACGTGAGCATACACAATTATGAGGTGATTTTACAAGAAAAAATAATGCCATGAAGTGACTAACTGTTATAAATTAAGGCAGCTAGTTTAAAGGCAGGGTATAATTTTGGTAATTGTCAAAGACCAGTATCCTCAGTATCTCAACATATGCATAAAATAACCAACCTGTTAAAATTTGGGCTCAATTGGTCAATTATTGAAAATAATGAAAGAAAAAACACCTAGTTCCATAGAATTGTGTGCTTTCAGATGCCTGAGAAAGACTTCATCCCTAAAGCCTTTCTGAGATTCAAATTTTGGGGTGAAATATTACTTCTTTCTCTAAAACTACATTACTTCAAAGGGGGTTGTTTCTAACGATTTTTTGTAATATCATCAGCTCTTCTGTGCTCTTTGGAGTAATTATCAAAGGTCAAAATTTCCTTTAAAAGTAGGTCTATAGTATACACACTTTATTTATGTAGAAGAGGGAGAATAGAGAAGGTACTTAACACAAATTTTAGGACACTATATTTGTTCGGAACACACATGAGGAGACCATTCCTCACCATCTCTGATTTTCTGGAATTGTCTTCCACTGAACCTCAGACAACACTACATACACTCTCTCCAGCTTCAAATCTAACTTGACAACTCACTGGATTTTGTCTAAGCTTTACGTACTTCCATTAGCACAGTTATGTGCCAGAAGTGTCAGTTTTGACAGACATGGCACACTGCAAATATTATCCATTAATATTATTATCATCATAAAAAAAAAATGCAAATATATTTCTTCATTATTACTTGGTGATACTGCTAGTGCCAATTTGTTATGGAGATATATTCTCTTGGTTTCAAGGCAACTGCAATATAATACTACCATGAATAAAGAAAAAGTTCATGCACACGCCTGCTGTACTATTGAATCAAGACCTTGCTTTGATTGCGGATTCACATCATGAAAGACCCAAATTGACTTTTGCTGAAGTGCAAAAGCTTGGAGCTTTTCACGCTAGATTGCAATAGATGGGGGACACTTTGATTATACGCAGGTGAACGTGTGCATAAAATTGCTAATTTGTGTATGTATTTACAATTGTTAACTTTGTAATGAGTCATGTTCTTGTCGTATTTTGGAAGTGAAAGAAAAAACACATCAGATACCAGGGAGAATGGTGTGGCAATCAGTCATGGTTGTGCACATAAGGAGCTTTGTATCTCCAAAGATGGATTGTCTTGTCTCCATTTAATGACTGCTTAATGCCTCACTACACCCAAGCTTTGGAGAGCATCCCCTATAGACTTGGTCCTATTGGGAGGACCCACATTAAGATTCCATCGATGTGTAAAACCCAAAGAATCTTAAGGACTAAGTTTTTGTATCTAGACTTGTACTCTCTCTGGTTATTACAGAGCTCACAACTGAAGTGGTTGACTTGGGCCTGAGTCATACTTGAGACCTATAATTTGGGGACATGGAACTTGACTTGTACTTGACTACAATTGACTTTAGACTTGACTTGATAAAGATTTGCCCTTAAGGAGTTTTGCTTTGACCATAAAGCACTTGAGATGGTTCGGAATTGGCTTGAGACTTGTCACTTCGGACTTAAATTTACGTGAGACTTGGCCGGGTCCATAGGGATCTCAGGGGTGACCCCTCCCACCAATAACAAGGGACTCAGTCAGAATATCATGAAACACAAAGTCAACTAAATCAAGGCCTAAAAGTAGCTGAACATACAACAAGGGCTAAAAATTAAGTCTACAAATCCAGAGCTTTCCTGTAACAAAAAATGTTATTGAGCATTAGCAAGTGTGGTTTTCTCATGTTAGTGTGCTGCAGAAGAAAAATCTACACATTCTACAGGCTCTAATTCAAATATAACTCAGCTGTCGCATCCAGAACCTATTGTTATTTAAAAAGACAGATTTCCAGCTGTAACTGGGGTAACCCAACAGAAGAGCAATCTTTAGCAGGCCCTCTGTACGACTACTCCTCCCCTCCTAAGAAGCTTATCTAGTCTGCCGAATTTGTAGCCCAGCAAAATTGCAATAAAAATTCGCAATGACTCTCAACTGCCTTCAGGTGAATTCTCACTCGAAAATTACCAAGAGGCGTACATTATAACTTATAAGGAGATTGCATTCTGCCCATGAATCATATATGACTTTTTCAAGCCTCAAGTGGCATTTTAAAGTGCATTGCCATGTGGTGGTCATCAAACTTTGATGAGGCGGTCAGATATCACTGACAGAGATGCCAATCAAACCAAATCACAGTGTGAAGTCTGGGCTTTCTCTATGGATTTCAACTTTAACCTTGAGATTGTCTTCTTGCTATGGTTGAAACAGGAGGAAATTGCTTCATTTTTTTTTTCATTTTTTAGAATTATAGCTTCAAAAATATGTTTTATTGTAAACAAAAACCATAATAAGGTTTTTCAATGTTATTCGTCACCTATTTTTTTAATATTCACGAGGTTCACTGCATTTATGTAAAATATGAAGGGCCCAGGGGTGGTCTTATATGACTCACCTCCCCCGCTATGCCTGAGTTGAAACAGCACAGTATGTAGAGAGAAAGTAGAACTGGCTTTAATTTTTTTCAGTTTCATCTTGAAAATTTGAGGTTGAATTTATGGTCCCTTGTGGACCTCGGTGGAAGGTTCTCAATTGGCTATTCTAGTGAAGAAACAGCAATTAATAACTGTCATATTTTACCATTTAAAATTAGCAAACTGTCTCTGATTACAGAGAACGTGTAGGTGGTGTCTGATAAATGAATGTTGAACAATGAAGGTAATCGTAAATTGACTTCTAACTTTAGATAAATAATTACTGCATGGTTGGCCTGGTTTTCTTTTTTCCCCAAAAGGTCTGGCACAATAAAGCCTTTATTATGTTCTCACCATATCAATACAGATTGCAAATTGTGTAGGTGGTGTCTGATAAATGTTGAACAATGAAGATAATCATAAATTGACTTCTATCGTTAGAGAAATAATTACTGCATGGTTGGCCTATTTTTCTGGGTTTTTTTTTTCAAAAAGGTCTGGCACAATAAACCTTTATTATGTTCTCCCCATGTACACACTGGAAAATATCAATATAGATTGCAAATTGTAATTAGGCCTGAAAACTGAATTGTTGCGTTGCCCTCCAGTAAAATTCTTTGGAGGGGTTGCTCAGTCGGGATTGTTTGTTTTTTCGTTTTTTTGTTTGTTTCTGGTTCTTGATTGTCCTTTTGAGGTGTAATTGCCTAGAAAACATTGTCACTCACTTTAGCAATAAACATACAATAAAAAGATAAAAGGAAGCATACATGTGCCAGCTGCAGACTTAGTTTTTTTCTTTCTTTCTTTTTATTTTCATCATAGACAACGACTTAAGAATTTTGAATGCATGAGTGCATAATAAATGATTAAACATTACACAATAATTCATATCTTTTGAACAAGTTTGGAGAGGCATACCTACAACATACCTCATAAAATTTGGATTCAATTTTTTTGTCACCAATGACTAGCCCCTGGATAAGGAACTTGAGCAAAGAGATTCTATTGGTTATGTATTTGTATTTTGATTAATTGGTTTTTAATTAAATATATATACAAGTTCAACAATATAATTTGTTTTTACCCTTACACAATTTACATTCTTTATCCCCGATGCAAATTGAACATTTATTATATCGTTGCGGTACCCGCTGCTAACACATAGATTCAAACTACCTCTAGCCACCGGGCTAGCTCGGTGGTCTAGTGGTAAGACATCTGCTCTAGCAATGCAATGATTGTGTGTTCGAATCCCACGCGAGTGATTTGCCTGTGGATTTTGTTTGCAGAACTCGGGAAAGTACTGAGTATACAGTGCTCAATACACATCGGTGTAAGGGTAAAAACAAAGTATATAAGTTCAACAAGTTAAGATCTTTGGTTTTGTATACAATAAAATAAGAGCCATTATGCACCCACCTTAACAGAACTAAGTTTTTTTGCAACTTTGTTTAAAAAAAATAAATTGTTGAACATTTTTTAGATGCACCCAGTAAAAAACAACTCTTTGAACTTTCAGATCTGTTTTCAATATTAAATCTATGTTATTTTTTGGCATAAGTGTTTAAAAATCTATGTGGATTCTCAATAATAAATAATATTTATACATATGGCATTAGTCAAATCAATTATCAATTTAGTTTTTGTTTTTTCGCTCAGGATTACCTCAAGTCCTAAAAAAGTGTCATACAAAAAGAGTTCCTTGAACTCTAAAGGTAGGGTCATAGATTGGTTTTTGTCAATGTAATGCTGATTTATAGGCAAAATTATAAAGGAAGATACAATAAAAGTCACATGTGAAAGTTTCAGCTGAACAGAGTGTCGACTTGCTGAGAAAACAGCCAAAAAATCACAATATTTTCGCAAAAAACGTTGAATCCATGCGGTTTAGCGAGGTGACAGCGGGTACCAACCGCATCTCTGGCCACAGCATTCGCGAAGGGATACCAGCTCTCAGGAATCTGAGAAATGATTCATGCATGAATCATTTCTCAGATTCAAATCTTTTTGGGTGAAAAATTATCCAAACCATATTACTTTGAAGGGAATCCATTCTCAAAATATTTTTAGACTATCGACAACTGCAGTGCTTCTCACTAAGTTTTTATGGTCAATAATTTTGTTCAGTATTTACATATCTATGACCCTATCTTTAAAAAGAGGTCTCATACAAAGAGAGTTCACTGAGCTATTAATGGAATTATTTATCCTCTTAGAAAAAGTACACCCCTGCATCACATCAACTCTGTGTACTTTTAATGAAGATTTCATCAAATTAACTGGGTTGTTTTTGATGGAGCATTACAGCTGTGTATTAGGAAGTGGAGTTCTGGATTCTAGGAACGTTTGTAGAGTTACTGTCTGGTTTCTGAATTTACAGCTCTGACAAAATGAATTACAAGAAGTGATCTGTTTTTGCTAAAAAAAAAAATGAACAAAATGTACTTTCTGAATGTTAGCTATCATGGGACTTACATCTGACAAAATGAATTACAACAAAACATATGTTTGTGCTCGTTTGTTTATGAACAAAATGCACTCTCTGAATGTTTAGATATCATGAAATCTACGTTTAAAAAAATTAATTGCAACAAAAAATCTGTTTTTGTTTATTTTTGGTAAATAAAAGTGCACTTTCTTCATTTTTAGATGTTGTGAGACTTACATCTGACAAAATAAACTGCAACAAATTATCTGTCTTATTCTCTTGGGAAGAAAATAATGAACTTTATGAATATTTAAGGGACTTAGGCCTACATTTATCAAAATTAATTGCAACAAATAATCTGTTTTATTCTTCTTCTTTTTTGAAGAAAAAGAAGCACTTTCTTAATATTTGGATATCATGAGACTTAAAAAATGACAAAATGAATCACAACAAATAATATATAAAAGAAAATTGTATCTTAGTCTGTTCTTATGAAAAGAATGTGCTTATTGTCAAATGAGCAAGCAGCGCATAATAATTGTACCAACAGAGCCTTCAATTAACAAATTTGTTATTTATCTGGTAATTTTAAAGTTGTTACATATTCACAGTTGAGTGTCTTTTTTCATATGGCTGAAAATAGGCCTGCAACCCTGCAGTGTGTTATCCAACATTGTTGATGATTATGAATAGCTTGTCTAGCTAGGGTATAAAATCAGGCAAGGAATTTCATCTTTGAGGGGGCAAGACAGTTTTCATTTTGCAAAGGGCCCTTCCATTTGAAAATCTTAAAGTCTATGGGAAACTTTTGAAGGAGCACCAAGGCCAAGACCAGGGGCAACAAGGGGCATGGCCTCCGTGGCCTCTATGTGATGCCAGGCCTGAAAATTGTACATCACTAATAATCTTACAAGAACATTCAGAGTTTGCATTTAATCTGTACCATAATATTAATACCCATAATAATTTCCAAGTTGTTGAAATAGAAAACTGTTTCAACTTTCTCCTACCTTCAAAGGTGAGTTTCAATCTCTATTTCTTAATCATCATAGGCCTAGAGCTCCATTTTGTAGACTCAATAATACTGACCGTTTACCAAAAGTGTAATCTGGCAATAAGCAATATCATAGATTTACAGTGAAATATTTACTGGCCCTTATAGTGTCATCACCACCTCATCTGCAGCAGGATTGCTACAGAAGAGGAGCAATTGAAGACAACACACATAATCTATTGGTGTGTCATCGAGGTTGCTTCATTTGTTTGTGGTGACATGCTACACGTCTCATCACCACCTTCATGTTTTCTTTTTCGCCATGGCAATCTTAAAGAGACTGACAGAATACATAATCGGCTGGGGGGTCAGGGTTTTTTGTCATTTTCTTTTGTATTATTAGTCTGGGACTGAGACTCAAACAAAGTTAGTTGGGCCATAGTTGTTCAAACTGAGAAAACTCAATCGGCTGTGTATGTGATGTATTTTTTGTTGGAAAAAAATAGTTAATGGCTTGACGTTTTGACCCTAGCAGAGTCTTTCTCAAAGACTAATGACAACACAACACACATGAACAGGTATATAAGTGTAACATAAGCAGTCAAGTGGAAATACATGAATAGAGAGATTGAGAGGGGGAGGCAGAGCGCACACTGAAAAAGCAAGGGGTAAACAATGAATAGGGGAAAGGGGGGGTTGGAGGGAAGGGGCTGGTTTGACCACAAGAAGTTGGAAACACAAAGGACAAGATCAAAGGTGGGAAGAGGGAGAAAAAGTAATTAATAAGTGAATGAGAAAGGCTACAAAGGGGGATATCTGTGGGGAAAAGGAGAAGGCAAAGACAAAAGGTTATTATGCATTTTGTTATATTTTATCTAAATATATTTGTGTGTGAGCTAGAGAGGAGAGTCTCCTTGACAGAAATGTTGTTTCTTTTAGGCAATCCGTCAGGCTCTAGCAGGTTCAACTCTGTCATTTTGTTGATTTTCTTTTTTTGTTATTTGCTTGTGCTTTTTACTTGCCAGAGAAATTAAATAAATTTTATAATGTATAATCAAATGTCCTGGCATTGTTCTGCACTAACTTTCACTAAGTACACATTAAACCCAGATGTTGCAGATTGTGCTGGTTTTGTAAAATACTTCTTTCAGTGACAATTTCCGAAGACAACTTTTTTTTGTTTTATTTTGGAATTGACAAGAAATAATAACATAAAAATGTTGGAAACATGAACAATTAAAAAAAAAGAGAGATGTTGGAGGTTTTTGGCTGGTTAGGACTTATTCAAATTGCTGATTTTCAGCTACTAATGGGCCTGCAAGCCACTTGTGACCAATACAACAGTCTCTACATGTTATTTGTGTTTCACCCCTACACTGATGTGTGTTAAGCACTGTTTACTCAGTACTTTAGCGGGTCCTTTTGGGGTTGGGAAGGGGGGGGGTTGTTCACAGGACTGAAGTATAAAGTGCTATAACACACATCGGTGTATGGGTAAAACACAATTAATAAATACCTTGGAGAGTGTATGTACTCTGATTGGTCGAAGACTTGTCATGTGGGGTGTATTAATATTATATAAAATAAAGACCCGCTCTGTGAACTATGGAATAAATGGCCCCTAAACAAGCATATTGCTCTGTAAAAGTTCTGGAGGCCCTATGCACACTGTGCTTGTTGTTTGGGGAACTATCAAATCAACTGTTTTCTTTATGCGTATTGTTTTGGGGTTATTTTTAGAAGGACAGATGGTGCCGTGTGCACTCCCATACCACGCATATGTGTGAACGCAGCTCTATGGTGAACGCACAGAAAATGTATCAATTTAGATTAGCTGGTATGCATATAAAACCAAAATAATGCAAAGCATAAAGCTGAAAACCAACTGAAGTATTTACATTTATTGTGGTGTTAATTTTCAAAGCTCATAGTCTGGTTCTTGCAAATATGCCTTATAGTTAAATATGTGTAAGAGATTAGGTCACATGCAAAAATTTAACAGCCTAAAGAGTGGCCTTTGAACATGAGAACAATTCTACAAATATCAGCGAAAGAAAAATCACAAATTCTGATGATTTTTACAATTTTTTCGTTAAAGAAACTTATTAATGGCAATAACAGTGTGAGGAGCCAGTCTTCACTGCGTGGTAATAACGTTGGCTGATGATGGACCTTTGCTCGGTCCATTAACAGCCTCCAGCCACCAACCCGGTCATTCCCATGCAGTGAAGACCGGCTCCTCACACTGTTATTGCCAGTGCTAAATGGTTTATAAGCAATATTTTCTGCTCAGTATATATCTCTGTGAAATTCCCAATTGGAAATATTTTGTGGATAACTATGTATAGAATCCCATTTTGAAGATGAGTTGGAGACATGTATCTAATCCACTGCACACACATTCTGTTGCTTCTCTTTAAATTTGTTGCATTTATATAAGTGCATGTAGGGTTCATGTACTATAAAGCACTGGAATCTATTGGTAACGACACATTGTAGTGGACTTGGCAATTCTCTCGGGAAGCTGACAAGAGTCAGAAATTGGCACTTACAATGTTATGAATAAAACATCTTATTAGTTGTCAGTTTTCTTGTGCACTCTCTCATGTGGTGTGTAGGTGTTGCTTTTTTATTGCCAATTATTGTTCCACTGCATAACATACTCTGTTTGCTATTCATAGTTGTTTGGTTGTTTGTTTTTGTTTTGTTTTTGTTTTTTGGTTTTTTAATTAGTGTTGATTTTTGCTGCTGGTTATTGCTGCATTGTCTTTCGTCAGAGAGCAAAAAGATACAGAGTGAATGACAACTTTTCGAAAGGTCCCCGAGAAAAATAAATAAACAAATAAATAAATAAATAAAATACATAAACATACATAGCTCTTATTGAGGTTTTTTAGCTTTTTTGCTCATTAATTTGAAGGTAGATCTCCATTCACTTTCTCTAAACATGGAGATAAATGTAAACTCCGCCTCTTAACTCATTGACCAATCATAGCCATAGAGGTGTACTTTAAAGTAACAGGTTAAAATCCCATTCTGAAAATAAATGTAAACTGGTGTCCACAATTTGGAATGTTGCACTGTGTGTTTTGTGCGTGGTACGGGACAGAGGAAGACCAAGACACATGTGTCATTCACGCTACCCACTTGGACGGTGTTGATAGATAGTTGCTATGGTGGGCGTATGGATAGGTCTATTTGGTGCATCTAATTGTTGCTTGACCTACTCTACAACTAAGTGATAAAATATAAGCTCAGATGAGCAATCAAAGACAGCAGCGTTTGGCGTACTCTTCATCAAGCTTGGGCACCACCACCATGTCAAATTGTTCAGGGAAATCACAAGGGTTGAGATTGTATAAAGAGAACACATCTGCAGGGCTTGAATTTGGGGGAAAATCCACAAGACCACAGGGCTTGTGATGGCTCAAAATGTTTACTGGACTAGAATTCTTTTTACAAGACCATAATCAAAATAAGAAAGAACTTCTTGAACCGGTTTAACATGCATTTAAGTTAACTGCTTTTATTTAAACAAGCGCTAAGACATGTAAGAGAAGATTGACTTCATTTGTCTTTAGGGGTATTAAGTACACTTCATTGTGTCATTACTCAATAAAATTGAAAGGTATTTTATCAGACTCAAAGTCAACATTTGCACATATAATTTTTTGTTCAAGATGTTACACAGTGAGGTGTTATTGTTTCATTTATATTCAATTAAAAAAAAACAAGACCGCTGGACTTGTCCGGTCAAAAGTTTACTGGGCCGACACCAAAACTACTGGCCTCAGGCCTGTGGTCAAGTGTAAAATTCAAGCCCTGATCTGTATTTTCCATGCCTTTCTTATTTCAATGCATCGGTATTTTAAATGTTATTTATGTCTTCTTTACTGATTCCAACTGCAATAGAAAAAAGCTTGATCACTAAATGGTTATTTCATATATACATGCACAGTAAACGTGTCATCAATTTTATTCTATATCAAGCAGTAAAGATGCATGGGTTTTTCCAGAGGAAGAGGTTGTTTTGCCCGGGGTTCGGCTCAAGGGTTTCCCACATACATCAGGGCCTACATAAATTATTGGGTGCATCAATCGTTGAATTTGTAATTCCAATGAAGCAGCCAAGCGCCTTTCCCTCCCTCTCGCTTTTCACCCTCCCTGCACGCTCATCAAGATTAATCACTATGAAGAGTCCCATCACATCAATCATTCCAATCAGACAATTCTTGCTCTTAATAAATGGGATCTTATGCTCATGGTTATGTATGCTTGCTCATCCTCTCCCATGCTCATTGAGGTGGTACATTAAAGGTATTATACAGGATTGGTAAGGATAAATAACGTCAGTGTTAAATTTTAGTCTAAAAGCTTACTGATTATGAAGTTCATTACTAGAACTATTTTTCTGTGAAATATTTCCCTCTGAAATGAAGTCATATTCGAGCAGACTGTATCTGCAAACATTTATTTTTTTAAACAACAGCTGATTTTGGTTTTTACAACCTAAATTAAGGACAATGTGTTTACATGCTGAAAATTGTGCACGGTTGTTCACTATTTTCTCCCAACTTACACAACAGATTAAGCTCAAATTTTCACCTGTAGGTTTGTTATTTCATGTATGGTTGATCACACAAAGCATGTCTGCGATTTTGTTGTCAGCTCTACCAATCCTGTACAATACCTTTAAAGGATAAACTACACATTCTTGCACCGTGTCAGTGTCTGCCTCAATATTTGGCTATCAGATGAGCCTAGTAACAATAATGTTGTTTTAAAGGGGGTAGATATAGGCACATTTTGAGAAGATGAGGGTGATTCTTCAAATACTTAACGTTTTGAATGAAAAAATGTACTGCTATATGGAGTGTTTGGATGCCTTTTATTAGAAGTTATATTGCTCAGTCCATTTGGCACAGTCATTGTGAGAGAGAGCTGGGATGTGATAAAGAACAAACTGGTTTTTATTTTTCAATGTATTGAGTTAAACAGACTACCCCAAAAATTGTTATGGCAGTTTGTATTTTGGAATTCAAGGTTTCAAGGTTTATTTTATTTCCACAGTATCAAAATCAATCAATGACTAAAGCAATTTTACATAATACACAATTCCACAAATTGTATCCTTTTATTAGAAAGTAAATATTATAGTGCTTTCTCCAGAAGACGATCAGAGCATACTGATCGAAACGTCAAGTTGAAACCAACGGTTCTTTTTCAGAACCACCCCAACTCATTTAGAGATAGTCATTACATGGTGTTACCGCAAACCTTTCCATATCATATTTCCACCATGCAGTTTCAAATCCTAATTATAGTGCTGCAAAGTATCAAAGATACTGCAGAGGAACCCATTAGGAAGAAAGCTTAACGATTATTCATGTATGTTAATTCATTGTCACTTAGACGTTGGAGGTGGTACGTCTAACAAGTGTTTGTGATTTGTTTTTGTTTTTGTGAGAACAAACCATCACCGATGCCACAAAGTAACACAGTCCTAGATACCAGTAAAAAGTAACAATCGGAGAAAGTTGAACGCTTTTTAAAATCAAGCTTTCCTACACAATTTCAGGGTATTTTCAACTAGTTTTCTTACAGTGGAGATTTGATGCATTGAACTTCATGTAGGCCTATACGCAGCTTTTTAATGCTTTTTGACCTAAATTAATAAGCAATTAAGTAAGAAAGATGCGTGCTACTTCGTGGCGTTGAAAATTAACGAAAAGATACATTTTTCACGAAGTAGCACCATCCAATGTATTACTATGCGCTACACACAAGATTGCAGTGCTACTTCGTGAAAACATTTTTTTCACACTTGAGGTTGGTGTGCGCTGTGTGTTGCAATGGTAAATTGAACCTCAGTGCTACTTCGTGGCGTCAAAAATTGTCAGGTTTGGTGCAAAGTTGCAAAGCCTAATTACCGTAATTGAACAAGTAAAGCTCCTGAAGTGTTGAAACTTCATGAAATTGTAGGCCTTGGTTAACATTGTTTAAATATGTTAAAAACTGAAATCTGAAGAAAAAAAATGGTTTTGTACACACTGTGCTACTTCGTGGTGTCGGTGACGAAACAGACCACAAGTTTAAAAATGTATGTATGTACCTTCCATGAGTAGGACATTCTTGCATCTTTCTTTTCATTTCATTTCATCTTGGTCTCTATTTACCAAACAAAAAGTTCAAGGACTAAAAACTAATTGGTTAACAATTAAAAGAATTACGCCAAAAATCTTTTGAGGTATTTTGTGAATGGTTGATCGCCTATTTCAGTGCAAATTTACATAATACAAAATCATTAACCAATCAAGCCCGCTATCGTTGCAAGAGAAAAACATTTACTCAAAATTCTAATTGCCCCTTTGTTTCTTTCCTGCAGACTTTGAAAAGTACAGACTGTCACCCACAGAGAGGATTGTGAGACAATGGGATCCTACACAGTTCCTTTAATATTTCCTTGAGATGGAGGATGTGTGAAGCGTGTATACCCTGGAGGCAGCGTACGCTCCGAAAAAGAAGTTCATTTTCATCATCATTGCTGTGAAGTGAGCGTGTGAGGAGGTGTCACACCGTATCTCCAGTCAGCAGCACCACCGCCATCTGGGTATTAGGCATGCGTCATACATTGTCACGCTACACATGTGTACACACAAACGGTAAAGCTTCAATGACACTGGACAACGTTGCACCAAGTATAATCATCTCATCTACATTCAGACGTACTGAGAAAATATCGGGGGCTTGACAGGTTTACGCTCTTTAAGTGGGGAAGGAACACCGAATGCAGAACAATTAACAGGTATGACTTTTCTTTGATTTGCGTGAAATTATTTGTAAGTTTGGAATACATTAGAGGCTGGTTAACACCCTGTATGGCTCTAGATGCAGGTGGTTATCAGTGGTTATTATGTTGGCTTACTCGGCTTATCATTTGTAATTTGCAGAATTTATGAGTATATAAATACATGTGTGAACAGGTGGCTTGACATATATTTACGTAGCTTCAAGGGTTATTTAAGTTTTTTTCTTTTTTTTTCGTTTTTTTTTTTGTTTTTAGTTTATGAACCATGTGTTTTTAATTAACACTGTGTAAAGTGATCCAATATCTGTGCTGACTTTGTTTTTGTGCATATATATATATATAGTTTTTTGGTCTGTTAATTTTGTTTTTGCTTTTTTGTTAACTTATTTTTAAATTAAACATCTATTTTGTTGATAGATGTTCTTGTATGTTGATTGATGGGGGGGTGTGTTAATTCAGCTTCTTAAAAAATATTCTCAAACACAAATGTTTAAATAATTAATGATCGTTATCTTCTCAAACTGTTGTTTAAACCTATTTTAGTTTGATTTGTCATTAAAACATATTACGTTTGTTCGCCTTGGTTGTTTTATTATTTATTGCATTTATTTATTTTAAATCTTTCTGGTAATGAATCCAAGAGATCGTCAAAGCAAGTAGCTCTGTAATTTGTTGGCCTGAAGATACATGTGTAGAGAAGACCATGTAGAAATATTCTGTTGATGTGTGAGGGAAACCAGTGCTCGGATTTTACACTGGACCACATTTTAGTGCAGGGCCAGTTAACTACCAACCGTACAAGTCCGGCGATCTTGTGTTTTTGAATAACAATACCTTTCTGTTATTTCTAATTTAAACTGAGAAATACAAGTATCTTTCAATTCTATGAGTATTGAAGTATAAAAAAAACATACGACAAGAATGAGATAAATCTTCTCTTGGTCTTGTTTCAATAAAAATGGCTCAAATGTGAAACTGTGTAGATAGGTTTTTGGCTTTTTTCATTTTGATTCTGGTCTTGTAGCAAATTGTCTGGTCCAGCAAAAGTTTTGAGCTACAAGCTGGATTGTTTCATCAAATTCGAGCACTGGAAACCCCCAGATAAAATGAAACCTGGTAGGGACTGAAAACCCAATCCACATGCAAGGCTCCTCCAAAGTGCGATTTGAGCTAGGGTTCACAGAGGTGAAAGGCAAGGCAAGATACAAGCCAACTTGATCCCCAAATCAGTGAATTACTTTGTTAGATACTTCACCCTTTAGTAAACATCTTATTAGTGTTTTGCCACTTATCAGTAACACACTAAGCACTTTCATCCAAGTAGGACACCTTTTTGACACGCATGAAAGTAATATTTCTAATAAGTAAGAAGAGGTTTTTTTAAAGATTTATTATTTACATTATTCCAGCTTTGTTCTACATTTCCAATTCTAGGAGAATAAAAATAATACTGACATTGGCATTGATATAGGTGAAGGATTCAAAGTTTCCTTTGAAAAAAATTCCCTAATAAAACAATGATAATTTGCTGACCACTGCAATAAGTGAGTTTTATTTTTTAACCGCTATGCAATGAGCTTCATAGCACTTTTGCATTTTAAAGTTAAACTATTCACTAAAGACACACTATAATTCTGCAGTGTTGGAAATGAGTGGAACACTAAATAAAATTATGGGAATAAAATTACTGTTTAAATTTCTTTCTAAATAAAACACATTGTACGAAGATCTATAAACATAAAGAATTTTGCCAATGGTTCACATGTTGTTGTAGTTATCTGAGAAAATCACTTCCCATTTTACAATAGGCTAATAAAAGGTGTAAGTGATTTTTTTACTCTGTGAAGATGCAACAGCGCCATCTATTGGTCACTAGGTGTACATACAATAAGTTGGATTTCACAGAGAATATGAAAGCAGTGCCTTGCGCCAAATGAATCTTCAATGTCAATTTTTGAAAAACATGTTTGGTTCTTGGTTGTACATTCTTGTAACTTTGTAAGAAGTCTTTAGAGTTGCCTGGCCTGATTTTTGCCAAAAGATAGTTATTTATATAAAACAAATCTCTGAACGAAAAGTGACAGATGATGCTGTTTCAAAATGAAAAATATTCAAAACCTTTTGCATATGCCACGGAAAATACACAAAATACTTGCAATATGCAAAATTGTTTGTACATGGTTAATGGCCATAAGATAATGTCGAGATCCCAACAATAAGTGATTTTTAGTTTAACTACCACTCGTCATTGGCAGATTTTGTCTGCAATACCTTATGGACGTTTATAACTTTCTTGAATCTATAAGGTAGCTATGTAAAATTCAAATCAAAAAGGAAATAAATGAATGGTGATTATACAAGATTTGTGAAGTCAGTGTGGAAATCAACAGGTGGAAAGATAATGTGGAGGTAAAATTTTTATAGTTAGCCACTTGTATTTCCTATTACATATTTCAAATCGTTGAAGGGGCAAGACCACTTCAGGGCATGAATTTGGGGGGGGGATCCACAAGACCACAGGGTTTGTGGCTCAAAATGTTTACTGGACCAGAATTTTTTACAAGACCAGAATCAAAATATGAAAAACTTTCTGGCCCAGTTTAAAAGGATTGTATACGTTTGGTAATTGGAATCAACTGTTTGTTTCAATCCTATATAGTTGTAGATATATACCATAAAACTAACCTGTGAAAGTTTCATTTCAAAAGGTTTTTGCGTTTTTGAGATATTGCCGAAAATCTGGAGCAGTTTGTCCACGCATGAAGAATAATCTGCAATTGGAATACACAATCCGAGATTTTTTGAGATACAAAGTGATATCTTGTTCAGAGTGCAAAGTTTCTCAAAAGGAATTATACTATCCAAAGCTGCTGATTTAATTTTCAGAGTCATTACCAAACGTATACAGACCCTTTAACAAGCATTCAAGTTAACTGTTTTTATTTGAACTAGCACTAAGACATGTAAGAGAAGATTGAGTTCATTTGTCTTTATGAGTATAAGTATACTTCATTATGTCTTTACTCAGTACAATTGAAAGGTATTTTAGCAGACTCAAAGTCAACATTTGAACATCTTATTCTTGTTCAAGATGTTACACAGTGAGGTATCATTCTTCATTAATATTCAATTAAAAAACACAAGACCACCAGGGCCCAATTTCATGGCTCTGCTTACCGCCGAATTCAAAAGTTTACTGGGCCGACATCAAAACTACTGGTCCAGTGTCAAATTCGAGCCCTGCCACTTGTCCAGAGAAAAGAGCATTTCTAAAAGATAATCAGAATTATGTTTATGCGACTATTTTACCATCACCATGGCCAACCCAGGGCAATAGAATGTCAATAAGTAGAATTGCATCTTAAAAAGGGGTTTTCTTCTTTTCAGAAGAATCTGTTTTTCCCTCAACTGTAGATTTCTGACAATTTTTCATTCAGTGTTTGAAATCTGCTTGGCTGTTCTGAGTATTTTAGCATGATTATTGGATTTTGTGAAGAATCTGTGTTTCTTTCAACTGTGATTTCTGACAAGTTTTCATTGAGTGTTTGAAATTTGCTGGACTGTTCTGAGCTTTTTAGCAGGATTATTGAATTTTTATGGTAGAGGCTTTCACAAAACTAAATCTCTAGTTCAACTGAAAAAGAGACTGTGTGAAGGGGATAGCGCCCTCTCTAGTCTTCAAACTTACATTTTTGTTTATTTTCCCTTGCAAGGGGCCATTGGCAAAAAAGTAATTCAAAGGTTTTGTGGTGATTAACGCCGTGTTCGTGTTGTATCATATAGATAACAGAAGGAATCAATTTAACACCAGAGTTTTGTAGTGATGGTCTGTTTGTGATGTTAAGGCCGTGTCACACACAGCAATTTGGAGTCAACCAACTTCACTGTGTGTGCACAAGGAACACCTCTGCAGTAAAAGAGATTTTCTTCTAGCTGTAACTCACTATCCCCAAGAAAATAATGCAAAAACTAAAATGTGAATGCATTTTTTCTTATTGGAGATTGCCTGGAACTGGTTGCCTGTAAATTGACTTGTGTGACATGGCCTATATAATTACAATAATGTTCTTTTGCTGTTTGTCTGCACGAGGCCGTGTCCTAATTAGCTTATGTGACTGTGGCCGGCTGCAGCTTGATCGTAATGTGAACAAACATTGAAACATTAGGATGCCCATAGACTATGTCGCAAACACTTTTGTGCAGAGTGCATTAACAGCTGAGGCCAAGTAAAAAACAAACATATTGCTTGTCCCCACCCACTCCGATTTTGGCCGCCGCATCAACAAAAAATTGTTTTTGTTATTAAAAAAAAATGTTTTAAAGTCTATGAAATTAACAAAAAAATGTCGGAGCCCTAACTTTATTTTCAAGTGTATCCTTCATTTTTATTGAGCAGAATTTAACTGCTTCTTTGGTCGAAATCTCTGTAGGCCTATACTAAATAGAAATCAGACTGTTTTTCCTCCTAGCGTCAGTTTAGGTTTTGTTCTGTACTGTGACAATACACTGCAGAATTTAACTGCTTCTTTGGTCGAAATCTCTGTAGGCCTATACTAAATAGAAATCAGACTGTTTTTCCTCCTAGCATCGGTTTGAGTTTTGTTCTGTACTGTGACAATACACTTCAATGTTTATAAACAAATCTCCAACTTTAAGCGAAAACCCAATTACAACATCTTCAGGTAAAAATTCTTAAAGCAAGGTGTATTTAGGTTGAGAATTGCCTTCCTTTGTACCCATTGATCCTTTGTATTTATCCATCTTGTACATAGCTTGTTATAGTGCCAATTAGGCAAGGCTTACTTTACGCCTCAGGGTAATGACCTAGACTGATGTATACAGTTTTTCTATCCAGTTGTTGGGGATTGTGATAATATTGTGTCAGAATTGTTCAGGGACAACTTGTTTCATTCGTTATTGGTAAGCGATATAATATACCTGGTGATGTGAAGGACTCTTCCCCAGACTAGAGTCAGAGTAGGAAAACCTTTAAAAATAATAACAACAATTGCAGCTGTACGATTTTTGATGACAACTGTTGCTTTTAATGCAGACCAAAATTAATGCTATCTTAAAAGTAAGATACAGTGCTGGTGTGGTGAGAATTTAAGTTTTGATTTAGATCTTGCACAATTCACAAATATGTGATTAAACAAGCATATTGTGTGTTTTTGTAACAGGATAATTGAAAACAATTGTGGGTTGAACAAAGAAAATTTAAGAGGTAACTAAAATAAAAAGTAAACTTGCAGGTACAACCATGTGTAAAAACTCTTTTGTGGGAGTGTTGGCTCTGAAAAGAAAAATTTACTTGAGCAGTACTTGAAAATGTGACCTCCGGATTAATGTACCAGCGCTCTACAAACTGAGCTATCGAGCCCTATTGTTGGCACTCTCCCTATTTTGTCAATATCTTTGTTCGGGGGGGGGGGGGGGTGCCATTCAGAAGCCATGCAACATGAAAGATTTTAAGTGATAATGAAATGAAAAGATAATTTAGAAAATCATAATTCTCCTTGAATTACAAAATTGGGTTAGAAGAAATATCTAAAGTTGTTTCATGTTTGTTTTCTTTTTTTTCTGACACAGGATAAAACTTCATAATCTGCAATCAGAATTGTAATTTAGGAGAGTATGGTATATCTGCCGTACTGTTATTATTTTAATAAGGGGAATACAATGAAGTTGATAACAAATGATGCAAAGTCCTGGAAAAGAATTCAATCAATGTATATTATCGTGGAAAGTGAGATATCCTGTTCAAACTGTTTTTCTCTAATTCTTGAAAGGAAGAAGTTGAATCACTGGGTATTTTGAGAAAGTGGCAAGGTATCATGTATTACAATAGACAAGATATGTATTTTGTGTACAATGCATTCTATTCAAAATTATTGAGTGCATTTATAATACAAATATTGGATGCATATGAGTGTATTGTCGCATAATATAATCACAAGATAAAATCTGGACTTTTCCATTTCACAAGGCAAAGCCGAGTAAAATGGCACTGCCAGATTTCACTGAGCAATTATATTCTGTGACAATGCATGAACTAAATGTGTTCAATATTTGTCATATAAAACTCACACATAGATCCTTTTCATCAGATATTTTTTGTTCACAATAAACACAAAAATAGAGACAGAAACTTTTCTAACACACACTCTGAAATTTCTATTTAAAAAACTTCTGAACAACGTGGACGTGGACGACTCTGCAAGGCGTCCAAAGTGTCCTAAAATTATCCATATAGGACTCCTATATTTGGGGCGTCGCGGCAGTGTACATAGCAAAATAAACCATGACAGGTGACTGATGTTCCACCAATGAAATGACAATGATCTGTGTGTGCGGTATAGGGCTATATAATAAGTATTTGCAGTTAGATCTTTAATTGAATTTGCCTTGGTAAATTACAATACAAAATATCAGAGATAGATTATGAAGAATGAGGTCTCTCAAGAAAAAAGAAAATCATCACAAAAATATGTCAAGCAAATAACAAACTAGAAAGAGTAAGTGCATGATGTTGTCTCTGGGAGGTGTTATCTGGACAACAGTGCCAGAGTCAAGTTTTGGCAGTCAAAGGTAAACATGTTCAGGGATGAAGTGCTCCAGAACTGTCCCTGTAACAGAAGAGAGTATGGAGGTATTTTACTGATAGTCATGGGCAAGATAAGGTCAGATAGGGTCATTGGGGTCATTCTCATCACCTGAATAAGGTCAAGTACCCCCCATTAAGTCTGTCTGTCAACTCCTATTGTTTTGAAGCTCTAGTTTATAGCTAAGGAATTTGGGAAAACACTTGTCATGTTCAGTTTGGGTTAGGCAATTTCTTGACTGGATGATGGCTGTTACATTGCAGACTGCACATTAAAATTTTCAGTTCTTACACATATACTTGGGGGACGCTTAAAGGGATTGTATCAGTTGGTAACTGGAACCCAGTGTTTGTTTCAATCCTATATAGTTGTAGATATGTATCATAAAACTAACCTGTGGAAATTTCATTTCAAAAGGTGGTAGCGTTTTTGAGATATTGCCGAAAATCTGGAGCGGTTATGTGCACGCAGGAAGAATTAATATGCAATTGGAATACACAATATGAGGACATTACTGTCAGTAATGCTTTCTCAGATTCAAATTTTGGGGAAAAAAGTGATATCTTTTTCCATAACCACAGTACTTCGAAGTGAAAAGTTTCTCAAAATACATTATACTATCCAAAGCTGCTGTACTTCTTACCAAGTAAGTTTTTATTGCCATTAATGTTCAGAGTCGTTACCAAACGTATACAGACCCTTTAAAGGAAAACCTACCCCAGTGGTCAGAGAAGCATAATTTAGACGCCTCGTGTGTAAGGATGAGTATGGATAGAATTGTAGTTCAATAATGCACACCTTTAGCATAACCTATTTTCACATCATGAAGAGCTTACCATGAACATCTGCTCTTGTGAATAGGCCTAGTCCGGTCAGAATGCAGCATAATGTATGAACCAAGTGTCTGCATTACACAGAATATTGTATAGGCGAATCGTTTTTAGTTTTCAGTTTTTTTAGTGTGGATGATTACATTTAACTCATACCTTAACATTTGAAAATATAAAGAGCGGTTAGATTTTGAATAAATTGTTTTACTGCACAATTGTAGGTGGGTTATAGTCTTTAAAAAAATAACTGAAACAAAATACAGAGTGCAGAACCATCATCACCCAAAAGAGAATTATCTACATGGTGTCACTGCAAATTTTCTTATGTCTATTATCCTTCCACCATACAAACCTCAGGTCTTAAAATACAGATTGAAAGATGAAGTTTTTTATTAGCTTTTTTATTGTAATTATTTTAATGGATGAATGATCATTCTGTTTGCAGGTTGTATGTTCATGTTTTTTTACATTTAAGATTTGCACGTTTATGGCCAGTTTTTATAATCACAAGAGTTTAGAGGCAATTAGTCAGTCATGTTACCGAAGCATGTTCCCATTTATGATGCAACTTGTATCCTCTGATTTGTTTTTATGTGATTTTCCAAGGTGTTCAACTTCTGATGAAATAATGCAATGTGTGGGGTACAAATGAAAAACATTTTTGCAGGTTTCACTGCTCAGACAACCCGAGTGGTGACAAACTCTTTTTCCAAATAACCCCACGCATTGAAGATGCTGTCTTTGTCTTGGTATCAGGTAGCACACACTGAAAGCCCACCATATGTCCTGAACATGCTTCTCCCCTTCGAAAAAGTGCATGTTTGTTTTCATAATTTCTGTTTTACACGCATTGTCAGCACACGTTGAAGAGCCTGTGCCTGACCATGGTAAAAGGAGCTGGTGATCCTGAAAGGTTGGTGTTTATAAGGGAACAGACAGACATAAACTGTGATAGGGGAACTGTCATTGGTGGATAGACACTAATTTGGTGATTACCTTGTTTGTTTGTACCATTAAAAGTACCCTCTCACTCTGTAGCTGATGCTGCTGTCAGTGCAGTATTTATACAATACGTGTAGGCCTGTACACTGTCCAGGTGATGTGTATATTTAGATGTGAAGTGTGTCAGGAAGTATTCCCATCAATAGGGCATTTCCGGAGAGGGCAAATGCCCCCAGGGGACTGACTACCCAGTGTTTGTGGAGAGAGAAAAAATCATTTAAAAAAAAGAGACAAAATAGGATTTGGCACTAATGCATCTTCAAGAGCGTTTTTTAATAAGTCATCGGGAAAGAAGGAGAGTTTTAAAGGGGACCTGCTGATACATTCCTTATGTGCGCAGAGTGGTCATAAGCCACTGCTAAAAAGGAGTTTCCTGTACAGTACAACAGTCAAATCAAAGTATTTTGAAGAATAACGAATACACTAAAATCTGAATCCATTTTTTTCTTCTAATAAATTGCATTCAAATATTAGTCCAGTTTCTGACACCTTTAATTATTGAGGAACAAGAACCTACTTATTATTATTTTTCTTATCTTTTCATTTTTGTGTTAATCTTGCAGGAAAAATTAGCAAAGGCTGTTTCTTTCGGAGCAGATTTGAGATCTACAATGACTGTAAGTATTACAAAATCTCTGATCGATTCACAAGAAGATATTACTGTTTGATATGAAGGAGGGTGCAATTAAAGATTTGCCAATGAGAGAAACATTTCTTATCCAACCTTGGAAACACTGGGTTGTTTTACACTAAGAGGGTATCCAACATTTCATGTTTGCAGAACCAGTATCTTAAAACTGACTTTTAAAGATTGATCCTCAGGATGCTTTGCTTAAGAAGTTAAGCACAATTACTACTCTTATTGTTACATGAACATGACAGTGGCGTAACCAGACATTTTCATTTGGGGGCAAGCGGGGGGAAAAGACATAATAATGTGATGGGTGGCTAATTAATGTATCAAACAATTTGTGAATTTGTTCAATCTCATATATTTTTTGGGGGGCAAGAGGAGGAGGGATCCCCCCCTCCGGTTACGCCACTTCCCCCTTGCTTCCCCCAAATGAAAATGTCTGGTTATGCCACTGCAAGTTGTATATCCACTCTTTGTTCTTTGGCCTACGGCATCTTTTCAATCACATTTTTTGTATTACTAGCCCAAGTCGTACATCCACTCTTAGGCCTAGGCCTAATCCAAAATAGTTGGTTTACACTATCTTTACAGTCACTCACCTTTCTTATAATTTTTTTACTCATTCCATAGGTTTGAAATTAAGGTTGTTACCGTCTCTTTAATTCCATGAAGTGGAATGCTACAAATGTTTAGATTTCAACTTTCGATATGAATATCTTATTTTGATTTCATTTATTTTGGCCCTGGGGGAATGTTGTGGCGGGGCAATACCGCAGATTGTTTGGCTCAAGTGTATTTGATATTCCACTCAGGCTGTGCTGTCTATAAAGGTGTTAAAAGGGTATAATCAGAAATCATACGGTAGGAACGCTTTGACGCAGTAGGCTAATTACACCATGTAGTAAGTTCCCTGCAATAATAATGTATGTACGTACAACCAACTTAACAAACTGATCTGATGTGACTTGTAACTCCCCGAAAAAAGGAAAGGTAGACGGGAGAATTTGTCTTAAGGGTTGCCCCTTTCATGATTAATTTATTGCCACAGCTATGGGTTGTGAAACAGGGTGTGTTGTTTCACCAACATGACAAACAACATCTCTATGTTGTATATAGGACACTGGTCTATTGATTAACCCCAATAGCTGTCATAAGCAGCTATGATTTCATCAGGGGGGTCAGAGGTTAGGGAGATGATGTTTCCCTGACATAACTTTACCACACCATTTTCCTGACATGAACATGTAACATAAGCAACTGAGTGACAGGGCTCATTTGTTAATGTGTCAGCTTTGATCTGGAATGTTCACCTCCGAAGGGTCGCAAGAGTTCACTTTGTTTTTTAGTTCACAGACGTGTAAGAATCTTCAACTTTTCCAGAAGAACATTTTGGAAATGGAAACTTTTTTTGTCAACTTTAGAACTTCATACATATTCTTGGGGTACACTATTAGTGCTCCTCATGCATTTATGATCGGTCACTCAGAATGTTCATCCAGTCACAATTTTAATATCTGCTTAATTAAAATTTTCAAAAACTAAATGAAAAAAGTGAAAAAAAAGCTAGGCTTCTACATAATTTTTAACAGAATTTCGCTATTCAACCAACCATTATCATTTCAGACAACAGCTGATTATGACTTTAAAAATATATATATATTTAAACTGATAAGCAAACAAATCAAGCAGCTTTCCCTAAATATATTTTATAAATATGTATAAACAACTGTATAGGGAGGTCACTTACTATATATTAAGCATGGAAGGAAGGGCTGATGAAAGATAACACCACTTTATCTTCATAAGGCTAGTGGGTAAAGTTGCTGTTTAAATTTCAGCAAACAAAAATGAGATAAACAGAATGAAAACTAGGTCTATCCAACAGTGCTGATGAAAGGCTCAATCCCTTCACCATAGTCAGCCTAGCAGGGGACTAAATACTGGATTTAGCCTATCCCCAGGCTTTTAAATCCAGATTAAGGGATTAGCAGAGATATTTTGAAGGAGTGGTTTGTGGCATAGCTGTGGTAAGTGTCACAGTTCGGTTGATGGTGTTGCATGCATAGTCGAACTTGAAAGGTGGAGGGGATGCAGGTCACAGCAATATTTCTTCCAATTTTTACGTCATGCACACGGTGACAACATGTTCCCTCTGAGGTCAAGGAAATCTATTTCATGTTGGGGATTGACATTTTTGTTTTGTCATGTTTCTTATAAGCATAAATGTGAACATTGAAAGGCTGTATGATAAGACTCGCCAAATTGATTTTCATTTCTACTCAAAATAAAATGTTTGTGTTTTATTTGGGGGGTTTTCAAAAATGTAAATTAAGATGGCATAATTGTTTCATTAAACAATAAATGTCAGCTTTTTTTAGTATGCATTTCAATGTTATCAGTATACTGTTGAAGATGTTCATGTCCACTTTATCAACTATAGGCCTATTCTATGTATTATACTGTAAAGCCAACATTATCAACGAAATGATTGGAAAGAAAAAGTTGTAACAGGATTTTCACCTTGCACTTTGAGGACAAGGTCGGCAACAATAGCCCAATGAGCGACCTAAACAAACTTAATCTACCACATCTAATGAATGTAATTCAATTACGGTTTCTTAACAAGACTTTTCAGAGTCATCATCCACCCAAGATTTGGTTTCTCTTACTACTGAAAAACAAAAAAATTAGCCCGGTAACAATGTTTGGAATATTCTACCTGCAAAGACTCATGTGTGAGATCTCACAGTGACAGGGGAGTGACAGGAGGTGTGACAACTGGGGTGATACTCCCCGGGGGGTACCTGGCACAAACAGGGACAAATAAGGGCGTGGAAGGTGGAATTTTCTACGTGCGACAGGTGCAGACATACCAGCGGAGTTAGCGAGCTGTAAGAAAATAGCGTGTTCCTCGGCATGTTCTAAAGAGGTGCTAACTGGCCGCGGCGATTTGTTGTTTTGTGCCTGGCACATTTTTCCGTAATTTCATTTGGGTGGAGGATGGGGGAGGTCCAACCTGCGTGTTGTGGGAAATGCCTGTAATGCTTCGCGGGGTCCAATACTTGAGGTCTTAGATTTTTGCAGATTAACCTTTTTGAACAATGCCCTATAAAAGTAAAGATTTACTCAAAAAAGAATAATATGAAAGTTTGTTGAAAATTGTTCAACCTTAAAGAAGTTTTAATATTGACTCAACACTCAGTAGAGATAAATTTTGTTGTGCAATGGACAGGAAGGCCATGCTAACAATTGTACCGTTTGAACTCAAGGGAAAGATTTTTCAATTTGTTAATGTTTGATTTCATAATTTCAAGAAAAAATCTCCTGAAATTAATGATTTGTATATACAATACAAAAGTCCCCAAGAAAATGTGATAACCCACTACCGCAAGAATTTCCATTGCATCTCTTAAAGTTTCTGGGGTAAAAAACTTTTTAAAATCTTCTCAAGAAAGCTAGCTTGAGGATTCTAGATGATTGGAAGTCTCATAACTGTACTGGGCGTTGCTGTCTCTTTAATCACTGTGAAATTTCTTGCGTGAGTAAACTAGGGCTCTCCTCTTGGCATAGGTGTCACCCCTCTCCTAGAAATGGTAGACTCCACTGAAAGTAGATGGCTTTTGATTGGTCCAAGTCTAATATTGCTGTTTTGTCACCATCAGGGACCCAGGCATAATAACCACGCTGTCCTGAGCAACCAGTACTCTAAGGACACAAGGCTGTTGATATGAGATGATGTTACCTTACCACAGCTGACCATTACACTTTTGTTGTCCATTCGCCATGGTCAAGTCCACACACCATGTTTTGATTGGGGACAGTGGTGTGACAGGCAAGGTATGCCCTAATTGGCAGTGGCATTGGAGCTGTCCAAAATGAATGCTGGTGGGAAGATAACATTTGTGTCAGAACTGTGTTCTGGACTGTTAATCCACAATTAAACTGAAGATACCACATTTAAGAAGATGGAAAATATAACCCCTTCTTTGTTTAGGCTTTTTTTTTTGTGAAAGTGTAGGAGTTTTGGACCAGTAGATCGCACAAATCATCATCTTGTACTTATCATGATTTCCATATTCAGCCTTTTGGAGGAATTTCACTACCTAGTAATTAAATGTTTAAATCACTTTGTTACCAATTTTGTTGCCTTTATGATTGTGTGATTTCTTTGTAGCAAGAGGGGGGTGAATATTGTACATGATAGAAATTATTTAAATCTGTATTAACTAAATTCTAATAATAAATATGTGCTGTTATCAGCAATGCACTTGACTGTATGGAGAGTGAATTATGTACAGTAACAGAACATTTGTAGTGAATTACTATAAATAGAAGTCTTGTGTGTGAGACGATAATTAGATCCAAATGCCCCCTCCAGGGCCTATGAACGCGCCCCTGTTGCCCCCCTCAAGGTTGAGAATACATATATCTGTTGTCTTTGCCAGGTATTGTGTTGCAAGGTTAACAAACATCTGGGTATGAGTCAAGGTCTTGGTCCGCTAGCTAGCCGAGTAGCGACAGTTCTATCATTCTTGGTAACCCGTAGTGAAGGTGGTCTGTCTGGCTTGGAATCATGAGTCGGTACCCTGCCTCTTGGTCTTTTTCGCTGTTTGCTTGCCTCTTGGTCTTTTTCGCTGTTTGTAGGCCCTATTGATTGTATGAACATTAGTGCTGTAAGACTCTTTCATAATAATAATAATAATGGACATTTGTAGTGCGCCATGTCTGTCAGAAAGACACTCCTGGTGCATAGAAAAAGAACTCTGATAATGACGGTACTTAAAGGCACTGTACACGTTTGGTAATTACTCAAAATATATATTAGCATAAAAACTGACTTGGTAACGAGCAACAGAGAGCTGTTGATAGTATAAAACATTGTGAGAAACGACTCCCTCTGAAGTAACGTAGTTTTTGAGAAAGAGGTAATTTCTCGCTAAAATAATAAAAACTTCTTGCAAGAAGTTTTTATTCCTATCTGAAAGCACACAAATTTGTACAACAAGGGTGTTTTTTCTTTCATCATTTTCTTGCAACTTCGATGACCAATTGAGCCCAAATTTTCACAGGCTTGTTATTTTATGCAAATGTCGGGATACACCAAGTGAGAACAGTGGTCTTTGACAATTACCAAACGTGTACGATGCCTTTAAAGACTAGACTGAACAAGTGAGATTTCAAGTTAGTTTTGAAGCTGGAGAGAGTTTCCACTATAGTCTGAGGTTCAGTGGAAGAGCAATCCAAAGAGATGGTCCAGCATGGGAGAAAGAACGGTCTCCCTAAGTGTGTTTTGTATGAACTGTGGTGCCCCTGTGGTGTTCTTTTCTACATTGTGGTCCTCATTAGTTGTTTATTTTAAATATTTTGGTCTCTTGGTCTTTGTGTTGGACCAAGGAAGGATTTTATTTATTTCTGCTGTCGCTGTTTCTGCTGATATCACACACAAAAATAATTCAGATGATGATAGGTGGGGAATGGTTTACCCTTCATATTCTTTAGTGACCATAGAAGTGCCCTGTATTAAAGGCAAGGTATATTTTTGGTAATTGTCAAAGACCAGTATCCTCACTTGGTGTATCCCAACATAAGCATACAAACCTGTGAAAATTTGAGCTAAATTGGTCTTCGAAGTTGCAAGAAAATAATGAAAGAAAAAACACCCTTTTTGCATTATTGTGTGCTTTATAGATACCCGAGTAAGGCTTTTTGGGGGGTGAAAAACTACCTCTTTCTCTAAAACTACATTACTACAAAAGGGGGTCGTTTCTAACAATGTTTTATAATATCAACAGCTCTCCAGTGCTCTTCACCGAGTAAGTTTTTATGGTCATTAACTTGAGGAGTAATTACCAAAAGTACACCCTGCTTTTAAAAATTAATGCCGTGCATTTTGAACTGTAAATTACTACTTTTTTTAGGGACTACAACAAAAAGTTCTAGAAACAATGTCGAGGCATACACAAGTTCAAAGCTGACTTCCCAAACTTTTTGTAGGTTATAACTTTCACAATGGTCATTTTAAGGTCACATGATGTGTTGTAACCAATACAAATGCAATTCAAATGCAGCATGAATAGGGCCAATTTAATCGTGCCGGGGTCAAAAAATGTAATCGGTCCGAGACACTCCTAGGGCTTAGGAGCCACCATGAAAAGCTTCTGCCTCCATGAATGGTATATGAAGTACATTATCTACCATCTTAGTACCATGCAGTATCTGTGCATTAACGGATACTGAGGGTGCGTAAATTGAAACATTTTCAGCTACCAAGGATTAATTGTTGAGCCGGATAGTACAGTGACATTTTCAGCAGAAATTGTGCTGCTTTGTGCGACAACACCATCGCCTGAGTTATCACTCCTAATCTTATTTAATACAACCTTGGGGGAAAGCATCAAGAGAACGTGCGTTCACTATACCTCCAAACACATGTGCCTGCCTCCTCTCCACCCCAACATTGAGGAGTGTAATCTGGTTGTAGCTTATAGAACATGACAGTATCATCAATCATTATGGATCTCCTGCAAGCCCTCTGCGTTGATGAGTTTGGTATTAAATCCTTTGAAAGTGCTTTGCTTGATAATTGAGCTACGTGTTGGCATCATTGTGGATAAAATAGGAGCATAAATTACACATACATGACGGCAGAAAATACCCTTATAATATTGTTTGTTTTTTTCTCATTTTATTATAAGAAACATATTTTTAATTCAATTTAGTGTTATATTTATTTCCACTTCACGTGAGTAGTGTAACATCTTAAGGAAAATATAGACCTTGTGCAATTAATTCATTAACCACCATCTTAGAGGTAAACTGGGGAAACGCACAGATGTGTATGCGCAACGCACTTGATTGGCCAATGAACAACCTCTTTTTGACCTCTTATCAAGGACGCTGTACTCTAATGTGGTCATGTGTGGAGTAGAGGCAAAATCCAAAAGCAGGGCTTGTGGTCAACACCAAAATAGAAGAAAACAAAACATACAACAATACCGAAAAACTCTAATTGAACATATTTTGTATGCATTAGGCCAAGTAACAAAAGTAACGAGTTTCTCGTCCCCGCTTGCCTCCTTTTTGGCCGCCGCCTCCTTTTTTCTTTACTATTGATTATTCAGAAAAAAAGCACACAAAAAAAAAACGGAAAAAAAGTAAAGTAAAAAAAAAAAAATGAAGTTCCTTGGTTTATTTTTGCCTAAGAATTTGTCTAGACTCTTTTTTCACCTTTGTAATACAACAGCCGTTTCTGAATTTTGAAACTTGCTTAGCAAGTGAACTAAAATGATATGAATCATTTGTTTTGTCATACATTGCATCAGTATACTCAAATAGCACAATATCTGTGAATAAATATACCTTGGCCAGCCATATTTAGCATTGCGGCTATTTTGGAAAAAAATTGCAAAAAACAGTAAATAGCAAAAAGCCCTGTCTCCTTTTTTTTAAAAGTCCGGACGAGAAACTCGTTATTTTTGTTACTTGGCCTTAAGTAAAGTCATAATTTGGGCAAACAAACTGGAAACAGTGAGATTCTGAGGAGAAAACAATTGAACAAAGGGAGGAAAGGGAGAAATGTGTATCTTTAATTTTATTGTACAAGATCTACTGATGTGGACAGGGTTTTCAAAAGTTACTTCAGTTTTCAGTACTTCCTAAAGGAAATGTCAGAGCTTTCTTTTGTGTCTTGGGAATCATAAATACATTTTTTTTTTGACAACTTAAATGTTTGTATTGATGTGAAGTGCTCTCTTGAGATGACTTAAAAGAATACAGGTCTAAAAGCAAATGTAATAGTCCCTATCATTGACAGTTGACTGAAAACACTTTATCGATTAATTTCAGCACCTCGAGAAAAAGGAGGTCCATAACCTGTTCATACATATTTCACTCTGTTTTGTACAGACTTTATTATGACCAAGTCCACATGTTGTCATGTTCCCTACATCTATTAACAATGAGAACAGATGAGCTGTATGTAAAGTGTTTCGGTACCAGACTATATTTCTATCAAGCCTCAGTTTGGTTCAAATGGAAGATTCCAAGGAGGTTCATTGATGATAACAGTGTTATGATACGTCATGTGTTCTTCATATAACAGCTCCTCTGTTAAAATCAAATCATGATTAATACAAAAATCCTAATCCCTGAAATCCCCACAATCCAGTCTAAGCTCTTGTTTCTCAACAAGGCTTGCTTTCTCTGCTGCCGCAGGCATGTCTAGCCAACTTGACCCCTTCACACTCCCAGCTAATCCCTGCCAGGACCATACTGGTATTGGGTTTAAAGAGGACACCCAGTCTTGACTGGGGAGGCTACTTGTTCTTTTGGAGAATAGGTTTGAAGGGCGGAGTGGGTATGGTATTGAGATCTGCATGATTTGCTGTCATGTCAAGGGGCTTGGGGTACCCTATAAATAACATACTATTGCTCTTGGTCACTTCCGATGTGGGGTAATTAAACAGCTGTGGAAAGTCGTTTTTGAAGTAGGGATCGAGGGCATTCATTTTCTTTGTAAACATGGGGCTTAATCATTCAAATATCTGAACTTGTAAAAACACCCTCAATAAAGCACATGTGTTATTGTCAAAGACCAGTACCCACACTTGATCTTACCCAACATATACATGAAATAACAAACCTGTGAAAGTTTAAGCTCAATCGGTCATTGGAGTCAAGTGAAAAAAAGTGGGAAAAAACCTTAAATGTTGTCACTTCAAACATTGAGGTTTGGACTTGCAAGATCAAAACTAATTGTTTTACTCATTTCTCAAAAACTATTTCATTTCAAGCAACAAATTTTCAAAGGGAGTTTTCCACCATGACCATCATTATACCATGTAAGTTGTGTGTAAATCTGTGAACATTTATAGTTTTACTCTTTCAATGTTATGCACACCCTGATGGGGGGCCATTGCCCTTGAGTTTTCTATGTAATCACATGACGTATTATTAATACCGTAATCAAATATTTGATCATGTCTTACTCAAAAAGAACTGTCATGGCTTGTCCATTTTAATTTTCTTGTACAAATCATTGTAACCAAAGAAAGACATGATAGATTGTAGTATGGTGTTATTTTCTATCTCATGAACATCAGGGAATATTTAACAATGATGGTTATCGCATGATGATAATAATAGTATAATAAAGAGAAATTTATAAAGCGCAAACAGTTGCACATTGGCCCCGCCTCAAGGCGCTGAATACAAGCAAAAGGATTAAACAAAATAAATTAAAAACAACGATAATTAAACAATTTTACAAAAAATACGTCTGGACCAGCCAAATACTCAGTAAGCTAAAAAGATGAACTAGTAAAAAAATAGTTGTAGAAATTGAATAATAGATAAAAACTGTCAATAAGTTACAATGTTACAAGAATACTGTTTACAAAAAATACGTCTTTACCAGCCAAATACACAGTAAAGCTAAAAAGATGAACTAGTTAAAAAATAGTTGTAGAAATTGAAAAATAGATAAAAACTTTCGATAAGTTACAATGTTGCAAAAATACTGTTTGAAAAGATGAGTCTTAAGGCGAGACTTGAACGACTTGAACAGCTCGATGGTCGATGACTGTGACCTGGGTCAACTGCAGTCATTGCCATCAAACTGGCTCAACTTGTATTACTTGATCCTCAGCTATCAAAGTCAATGACTCATAACGATTTATTTGAAAAGTCATATGTTCACCACCCGATGATGAACGATATCAATGTGAACATCCTCACATTATTTAGTAGTCTCTTCGAGGTGTTTTAGAATTCAGTATTTACACGTTATAGTCCCCAGTTGTGTGTTCGCTCCATTTGTTCTTCCTTTCTCAGTAATAAGGGCCTTTGTGGAGTGGGGCCTCCTGTCAACACAGGTCTATTAGTTGAGCTCATGTGCCAAGTTCCAGCTTGGCATTTAGCCTGGGGAGCTGGAGTTGTTGAAATCACCGGAAGGCAGAAGAAAAGTTACTTTCTCGAGAAGTTAACCATAAATAAATAAAAGAAGCCATTGGTATACATAATTGATTGGTAAAGCATCTTACGTGTGCAGTTACTCGCAAATCACTCCTCTATTTTTCAGCTATGCCATGATCCATCACTTGCCCAGATACATATTTTCATTGACCTACTTATTTACGTTCTCAACTTTCCACTCTCTTTCCGCTCTAAAAGGAGTGTTTCATTCCCCATCGTTTCAGGTTTCATGTTAGAATTTATAAGATTCAAGATAAGTATTTCAGTCTTCAAGTTATTTCTCAGTTTGAAGTTGGATTTAAAATCCCTATTGCAGAGGCTTTTGACTTTCTCTAATGAGTTTGGAACACCTTGCAGAACAGGGATACCCTTAGGGAATATGAAACTTTGAAATTAAGAATAAAGAGTAAAGCCACGTTGTATAGTTGTTTTTATAAAAAAAGAATGGGCTCTAAGCACCCCTGTACTTGTCCCATTCCGTGCTACAAGTGTTGTTTCTAGGTTGTAGATTATTACCAATGGCACTGTGCATACCAATGGCTTTTCTTATTGGCCAGTGGCCCTGTGTGATGTTTGTTCACATGTGACTGAATGAAGAAAAAAAAATTGCTGTGTTAATCATTTATACAATGATTGTTGGCCTATAAAGTAAGGGGACATGGGGCTGAAAACATACAGACACATAGTTGTTTATTCACACAAATACATTTCAGCAAAAAGTCAGTACGATGTTAACCAACACTCCCTTAACCTGAATCAGGGATTTGCTGAAACTGCATGTCCCTGTTCTCATAATAGTCTTACCTCTGTTCCTACCAACTCCGGGCCATGTTTTTACTGGGTCAGGCAGTCTTTGTGGATAGCTTGTAGGGATCTTACAGCCCAAGCTGAATGTTTATTCACGTGGCTAGATAAGGTGAGGGATTGGCCCTCTGTAGTGCAGTCATCTCCTATTTCATCCCCAGTGCTCTAACACCGACCCGAATTCCTTCAAGTTCTCCTGCACTAAAAGAGAAGGTTCTCATTCACAAACAATGAGCCACTCAAAACCCTTTTTGACAGAACCATGCGGACAAACCAGCTTGTTGGTTGGGGCTCTTTTTTATCACAGTTTTATTATGATTATTCTGTCACTATAATTTTTCCTAGGGGGGGGTTGGGGCAGTGGGGCAACACATGCCTCCTCCGCTCCTGATCCCTGATCAACTTTAGCATAAACACGGAGCTATAGCTTCATGCCTTGATCAACTTAAATTCAACTTGGTAATTGTCAAAGACCAGTGTTCTCATTTTGGTGTATCCCAACATATGCATAAAATAACAAGCCTGTGAAAATTTGGGCTCAATTGGTCATTGAAGTTGCAAGAAAATGATGAAAGAAAAAACACCCTTGTTGTACAAATTTGTGTGCTTTCAGATAGGAATAAAAACTTCTTGCAAGAAGTTTTTATTATTTTAGTGAGAAATTACCTCTTTCTCAAAAACTACGTTACTTCAGAGGGAGTCGTTTCTCACAATGTTTTATACTATCAACAGCTCTCTGTTGCTCGTTACCAAGTCAGTTTTTATGCTTATATATATTTTGAGTAATTACCAAACGTGTACAGTGCCTTTAAGTATAAATGAGTTTCTGTGAATGTACAACTCCAATGTATCACTATCTGGTCCCTTGTTACTGTTGGAGAAAGTGTAAAGACTTTTTTTTACAACATGCAAGAGGACAACATGAGTTGGAATAAGAAGTAACTAATAAATAGTAAACTTTGGGGTACAACCATGTGTTCAATCACTTTTGGGAGGAGTGTTGGCTCTGAAAAGTAAAATCTCTTTTGGGATGAGTGTTGGCTCTTTTCAGAGCCAACACTCCTTCCAAAAAGATTTTACAAATGGTTGTACTTGCAAGTTTACTATAGTTACTTCTTACTTTTCCACACAATGCAAAGCTTCAAACATCACTTAGGCCTATGAGTTGGAATGTTGAAAATTTAATCCACCTGACTTGGTCAACAATTGATTGTATGATTCTTGTTATTGGAAATGTCAGTCCGAAGAGAAGTCAAAGTATTTGTCTTCCCTCAGACTCCGTCTTTCCGTTGCTATGGTTATCGTTTAATCAATGATTGCTTGGCCTAATGGTGTTTACTCACACAAACAAATTCAGGCCAAAAAGTAAATACAATGTTAACTAACACACCCTTACCTCAATCGTGCTGTAACTGTATGCACCTGTTCTCATATTAGGCCTCGGAAAGCATAGACACAAATTTACTGTTATTGTGCTTTTAGTAGAGCAAAGCTATTCAATAAATGCATGCTTTCCTCTACGCCAAGCGAATATTTGGATTACGTTCATCAATGATGGTCATTATTATTACGTGTAATGGACATGATTTTGCCAATTGCTTCTAAAGGATGCTTAATTGAATTAAATCCTACATAATGTAGACTGGTTCTGGACAAATGACCACCCACTTCCTTACATTCCTGTTTCAATTAGTTCTCCTTGGATTTGCTTAGGTGTCCTTCCACTCAAAAAGTAACCTACTTTTCAAGAAATTGGGTTATGAAGTCATGAAGGAGACCTAATAAATTATTCCCTTTTAATATGCTGAGTTGAACAGGCCCTGAATGTTGCTCTACCGCTTTTCAAGTCCGTTAAAAAAAGGTTTTCAAATTCCTGTAAAAAAAATGCAAACTTGGTGTTTGCTGATGTCCCCAAGATAAAAGTTTGCCATACTATGTTTTCTTTTAAAACTCGAGTCTAAATTTGTTACTCAAAGAATTTCTTGATAATTATAACCAACCCATTACAACAACAAAATAATGATAAAACAAGAATTGCAAGTACATATTATACCTAGCTACATGTTGTAGCACTGTCTCATTTCTTCTCCAGTCGCTCTCTTTATTTTCTTCTTTCTCGTCCCTCCATCAATTCACTTTATTCCAAACTTGAAACAAGACACTGACAACAAATTGACTGTCACTTAGCCTGTGGATTTGCTCCCCTCTTCCCCTTTCAGAAAATCTCATTTCCGCTGAAATTGACGTTGAAACCCAAGACACTGAAACTGTAAGGAGGAAAAACAAATGCAGTTTAAACAGTCTTGTATCCTATCTATTGCACAGTATCTAATCCATGACCAAATTCTCCATCTGAGGAAGGCCTTTAGAGACAAGAGTGAGCCTTCACAATTTGAAGTATTGTTTTCTTTTTATTAAACACAATATGTTAGTTTCACGGATGGATGCCCTAGTTAAGATACTATTACATGCAAGATTGAGATTTAATTATATTGAATGATAATGATTGCCTAAACTGCTTATATTGAATTGTAAGCTTTCTAGAAATTGTTCAGCACATAATAATCAACCTCATTCCCAGTGGTGTGCGATCTTGCCGCGCCATTTTTTTTTCTCCTCAGGATGCCTTGCTCGATCGTAACTCCTGGAAGTGTGAATTTGAAATATCCAAATATATTGAATATTTTAATTAGTCCTGTGGTTGATCCATTCTGTGTTTAGAGACTACGCAGAGTGCGCTGTCAAAAGATGCATCAAGTCATGGGCAATTGGTCCCTCTCATTTCTCTTCTTTTTTTTCTTTCTTGTGATACGTCTAACTGTATGCAGTTTAGGGTGACCACGTAAAAACGTGATTCAAGCATTTTTTTACATGCACGTACTAAGCACCTACAAGCGTTCAAAAGTTTTTAACAAGCGTGCGCACACAGCAGCCACTTTTGGCAAGTCAATCAGAATTAATTTTCAGTGCTTCCCTTTCGGGGGTTAATATCCTAAAAAAATATAGATTTACCACAATTAAATTACATGAGAATATCCAGTTTACTGAATGTTTCAATTATTTGTCAAAAAACAAAATAATAGATTTGCTTGAATTGTAATTTTGTGTAAAATAAATAATTTAAGTATTGACCAATTTTAAAGCATTCTCATATGTTCTCTTATTTATTTACAATTGAACATTTTCCAGTGTACAATGCTTGCTGCAAGGAAACCAGTCCCAAATTTCTTCCCATCAGCCTCTCGTGCATTCTGTGTTTTTATTTGTATCTAAGCTGTATTAGATCAAAGTAAAACTCTAAAATGTCAAGCGTGATCACAGGCGATTGTCTTAACAGCAACGCTAACCCTCAGAAAGCCTTGCACCTGCCATCAACCCCCCCCCCCCTCAATTCCCAACATTAAGAGCTACATAGCCTTTCTCTTTCTTACTCTCCCTTTCCTTTCCTCTTCCCTTGTCAATGTCAGAACGTAATTGGTGGAAGTTAAAATCAAAATGAAAATGTCACTTACGGGTCGCGAGTTGCCTCAAGGCAGGGACAGCTGAAATGCGGGCAGAGGATTTCGGGAAAACACAGGGATGATGGAACAACAGGGCCTTAGTGGCCAATCCAGAAATCCACTCTGACATTTTAGTTTGAAGCGATTTATTTTCAGGGTGGTTATCTAGGCCAGGAGGCACTATGTTTTGACATACCTTTCAGTAGGGCTCTGCTGTTAGTAATTCAGAGACAAATTATAAGCGAGATTCAAAACACTTTTGACATAAAGGTGTTTGGGTCATTCTCATGGTGTCAAATTGAATTTATTATGTTGTTGGTGTGTGTGTTGTTGTTTGCGCTCCTCAGTCACTTCGTAGTAAACATTTCTGTGGGGGGAAACCTTTACAAACTTAATTCTGGGGAAGGGAATTTATGGTATCATTCTATTCGGGAAAAAATGTCTCTAGTGTAGTTTCAGATGAAAAAGTTAGACTCAGTTTAATTATTGATGGGTAGTTACTGCTACCACATAACCAGTTATGGTTACTGAAATACTGTTATTTTCTAGACTAGTAAAACACATTAGAGTAAACCTTTCCTCTGCAGTGTTTAAGGTTCTGTCTAATAAGGTTTGCGGTAACATCATAGACATCATGATTTAAGGCATTGCATGGTGAGGTATCAATATATATTTGGGCGGTAACACCATGTGTATATATACTTGCTATGTAGATTTTGTTCTTAGAGAACTTGTCTTGCTTTTTTATTCTACTGCCCCAGAGTAGAATATTCGGAATTCGGGAGACTTCTCGGTTCTGAAAAGAACTGTCCTGCTTATTAACTACTACCTGGGCGGGAGGTAGGAAATAGGGCGAGACTACTACTTTCGCTATGTGAATCAGGGGAACTTTTCGTTAATAACTACACTGCCGCGGAGTGAGTCTAAATAGGTCTCAACGTTTCGACTAGCTTGCTCTACTCATCGTCAGGAGACCATAGACATAGAAATTTCTCCATGATTTGTGTTGGTTCTGAAAGGAAACGGTGGTGTAACAGCTCAACATTTCAATCAGAGCATACTGAGGATTAGACCATACTAATCGGAGCATACTGATCTAAGCCCTGGTTCTGACAACTCATAGAGATTTTCATGTACATGATGTTACTGTAATTCTTACTAGACTGATCTCCATCATCAGGGCTCGAATTTTTCGGGGAAATCCACAAGACCGCAGGACTTGTAGCTCAGAATCTTTACTGTAATTTAATTTACAAGACCAGAATCAAAAATGAGAAGAGACTTGAATCAAAATGAGAGCACAGTTTTATCATAAAAACTGATTTATTTGAACAAACAGTAAGAGAAGATTGATCACTTCTCTTTTATGGGTGATACTCAACAGAATTAGAAGAAATTTATGAGACTCAAACTCAACATTTGAACTTTATTTTGTTGAGACAAAGATGTTGAATTTAAAATAACAAAAATTTGAATCTGAGAAAGGCTTCAGGCATTCTCAGGCATTTACAAACACAGTTCTATGCAACAAGGGTGGGTTTTTTTTTCCATTATTTTGACCAATTGAGCCCAAATTTTTACAGGTTTGATATTTTATGCATATGTTGGGATACACCAAGTGAGGATACTGGCCTTTGCAAAATTGTACCCTGCCTTTACACTTTAGTACTAGTTTTATGATGTAATATGTACCTGATGATTTTAATGAATAATTATGTTAGTTGATACTGCTGTTCATCACACTGCCCTCTAGTGTTCATTTCTAGAGAGGGTTAGTTCACTGGACAAAAGACACCTCTCCTATAATTAGTGTGTAGGCCGCTCTTATATACAGCAAACATAGTGCGCATGGCTGCACATTTTAATCTCCATGCTTTACATCTATTGCCCCATGGACACATCATGTTTTTTTCCCTCCTGCAGTCTTTGACTTCGTTTTTTAATGAATGTGTCGGTGGTTTAGCTAGAAAAAGATCCCTTTTTTCCTCGGTCGGTTCAGTAAGGACATCGTGTGTGTTTTCTGAACTAAAAAGCCTGGGGATTTCTTAACACCTGCGCTCAAGAGTCCATAGGGGTTTTATAGCTGGCCATTTTTTATTCATGTTGGTCTATGGTCTATTAAACCATTCATCAGCAACAGATTGAAACTGGATGTTCATAAATAGCCAGGTTTCATTAAACCATTGTTCTCCCATGAGCTGCCGGTCTGCTCTTGTTAATCTAGGTCATGGGCTATGCATAGAGGTCTATGGTAGTTTCATTCATCCTTGATTTATTCACGGCTTCTTCGAAAAGGAGAGGAAAAAGCGGACCCCTGTTGTTTAATTGCTTTTTGTTTTATTTGTATAGGTTATTTATATAAATTAATTTTAGGGTTTTTTACGCTCTACCTTCTCTCATCATAATGAGGGAACTCATGATTTGAAAGACTCAAAATTTGGGTTATACCTGAAGCTTAAATTGGCGATAAGAGCATGATTGAATTAGTACTTGTACATTACGGGATCAAGTTGGCTAGTAGTTTCTTTCCCTGCCTTTCACCTCTGTGGTCCTCAGCTGAGTTCAAATACCACCCTAGACTGGAGCCTCCTTGCACATGGATTTGGGCCTCCTCCACTTCAACGCTTGTTAATATGGTGATCAAGCAGTAGCCGCTACCATCAATTGGGCTCAGCCATAGTTTTAGTACTACGATTAGTTTATTCTGCGTATAATACAAGAGTCTGTACTCAGTTTATACTTGATTATCATGCCAGAGTCTATACCCAATTGCAGGCCTGCCCAATTGGAGGATCAGGTTGGCTCAGTGGTTTCTTTCCCTGCCTTCATCTCTGTGGTCCCCTGTTCAAATACCACCTCAGACCAGAGCTTCGCATGTGGATTTTCAGCCCCCCCCCCCCTTACAGAAATTTCCAATTTAACTTTCCAATTGGAACCAATTGGAATTTTTCCACTGTTGTGTTTTGGCACAACACCAATTGGACTCAATTGGACTCAGTTGGATTCAGTTTGAAATTTTTTCCAACTGAACCCAATTGGACTTTTTCCAACTGGACCCAATTGGTCTCAATTGGGAAACAAATTCCAACTAATTCCAATTCAATGTAATAAAGCCAACTGAGTCCAATTGGAAATTCAATATTCCAATATAAACCAACTAACACCAACTCAATACCAACTCAATCCAATTCTTTCCAACTGGATATCCAATTGGAATTAACTGTTAATTTTGGTAAGGGCTACTTGATTTGCTGGGTTTTCCTCCCACATCTAAACTGAACATTTCTTCTCATTTCCTAATCACCATCCTGTTAGAGGTGACTGTATAATATAATAAAACTAAATCAATTTAGGAACACAGTGTATTGATTTGATTCAAATCTTCTCAAAAGGAATGTTCAAAAGTCCTTCTTCCATTCTGGATAACCATACATGACACTAACAGTTCTTTTTAAATTTGGAAGATATTTAGATGAGGCATGTGTCCATTTTATCTATAAGTCCTCTAACACCACCTTTTTTCACCCAAGGACTAGACCGCTTCTCTTCTTCAACACCTCCCCCAGGCCATGTGGGTAACACATCCCAACGGATTATCCCCCTTCCATTGTCCTCAGCCATACACTGTTAATAAAGTAACATTGCTTCTCGCACACCCTTGTCAAGCGATCCGAACAGGTATGCATTTAGCGTCCAGAATCCGTTGCATAACCCTTTCAAGTGTTCAAGGAGGGTGGGTTTGTTTGTGCATCCTCTTGGTATTATCTGTCCATAGAGGAGGGGTTTGCATCATGTGCCCCTTTCGCCAATCAAACTAGATGATTAGAAGTGTTTTTCAAGCAGACAATGGTCATGGGTGGTACTCAGTGTCCCTGTGGTCCACAGAGGTGCGAAGCTGGTCTGTTTGATCCCCTATTGTTATTACCTTCACTTGGTTGATACACAGGTGTGTAATAGAATTGCAGCTCAGTTTTCCTTACTTTAAGTACTTACTAGTTGGAATGATCTGGTGTTTTCTCTATAGGCCCCTGGCTCAGTGCTGTGGGACAGAATTCCTCACAGATGATTGAACCACATTTTCAAGTGGCTGCCAAAAATATCTTCTCTCAAGGATGCTGAGGGAATTGGTCAGCATCAGGGATCCTTGACTCAACATGAGTCCAATCATGGATGCTTTTTACCTAGCATTCTCAAACAGGGTTTCGATTTTTAGAATTCAAATGGGGTCTTTATTTCAACCACAAGTGTCTGGCACGGATGCAACCTAAGTAACAGAAAATTTTCCCCAACTTGCTTTCAAAATTAGGGAAGATTTTAACTTAGTTGACAGTTTCATTGGACTTTTACTTATATTTGTCATCAGAGCTCCTGTCTCATATAGTTCAGAACTTGTTGTTGAATTTAGCGCTAGAAAGTTCTTGTTTATTTGTATTGCCTGTTTTCATCATGACCAACAACGCAGTTCCCCCAATCCCAGATTCATGCTACACCTCCAGGCACATCATTCTTTGAGAAATTTCTCTCCCCTTTGTTCGCTTCCAAAAGGCTTTCATTTTCCAGCAGCATCCACTTGTCAGAGGGGATTATTCAACACCCAACTTGCCGCCTTTTCCCTTTTGTCCGTTTCAAGATTTTCCCTCTTGCACCTCCGTGCCTTTGTCCCCAGCATTTGCGACTTCAACTGCCTGGTGATTGCCTGTCACAGCGGATTGCTTGAACCACTTGAGACGTATCAATTATGTGCTTGTGATGAGGGGGTCTGCAATGGTAGCCTATAGGATTTAGTAGGCAAGATAGGGGAATAGGCTTACATGGACAATGCAACCCCTATTTTTCAGCAACAGTTGTCTAGGCTTTCTTGCCTTGAGTCAAAATTCCTTTCCTTTTCTAAGCATAACTGTCTGAGGGTGTTTAGTGTGAACATGATGGGAGAGAGTTTAACTTCAGACACCTTTTGCAAGTTCATAACTTGAAAGTTGTTGAAACTTGAAAGTTGTTGAAATGTGCAAATCTGTTATAGCCAGTGACTAAATTCAAAGGCAAAAAATAGTCAATGGCCTGACGTTTTCGACCCTAGCAGAGTCTTTCTTGCATTTATACCACAGGTCCTTTTGCTTGGTAGGCAGTTTGCAGCAGCTAATTCTATTTATTCATTAATTCAAAGGGACATGTCTAACTCCCCCTCCCTCCCTCCCCAAAATGGAAATGCAACTTTTCAAACCAACCTTATCTTCAAAGCACATTATAAGCCGGTCCCTTCTGTATACAGTGCCTGATTTAGTCGTAGAGGCAATGGGAGACTTTTGAACGCTAGGTGGCAGCAGACTTACCAGGAGAATTTCCATAGTTCACAACGTTCGGAGCATGCTTACATTTACAAGAACAATGGATTTACCTGGTAAGTCTACTGCCAGTCAGTCCTAGAGTCCCCAAAGGTCTCCCATTGCCTCAATGCCCCTGGTTATTGCCCTGGTGCCTCTTGCAATGTTCCAGTAGAAATTTACATTTTCCTCATGGAGGTGTCCTCCACTTAGGCAAAAGTGCCTTACGCTTAAGAGCAAAGTATCAAGCTTGGGTATACATGTACCATCAATGAAGATGGCTTTGTCATTTGTTTGAGTGTTTTAGTGAGTGTGAGGTAAAGATCAGTTAATGGCCAAATGCTGCAGTAAAAGTTTAAAATTACTTAGTTTCATCTTGATGACAAATCAAGTTATAGCTTTCTTACGAGCATTGAAGTTTGCAAAAAGCCTATTCGACGTTTTACAAATCAATGCATGTGAGTTTTCTCAAGACAGTCTGTACAGTCTCTGTTGTTTTAAAAAAACTGTTTCCTCCGCAGACAATGGTAGACTCGGTATCAACGACCACACCTAATGTGATACTCTCATAATTGCAGTAAGTCCAACCAAATAGGAAAAGCTCCTTAATTTAAGGAGGTAGGTAATAGCAATAAACCCTGGTGACTAATTCTCTTGGTCAACATGCAGCACTAACGGCAGCCTTCCGCTGTGAATTGAAATGCAAATGCCAGTATTTTCCTGTCTTTCGCCGGCCCCCCTGTTTGCCCAGGGACCAAACCGCAAACAAAAGCACCACCTCATTGGTATGCATGATCACTGCCTTGGCATGGTACAGCCCTCTGCTCTTGTCAGTGGGGGAAACTGGGGCGGTTTTTTTCCCAAGTCTGGGCCGGAGTGGTATTTCAAAAGAAACCGCAATATTTAGCGGGGAAACTAAAGCATATGAGTAATAACCTCCAAGCAAGCTGGAGTGTGCTTATGACAGAGTGAAGAGTATACCCTCCATTCATTCCCTTTCTTTTTTTGTTTTTGTGCAAACAAACAGGGCAGAGTTGATTGACACTTTATTTATTGGCTTTTACCAAATTGCATGTCAGTAGACATGGGTGGCTTGCATCCTGTACTAATAAGCAGTAAGAAATCAAAAGACACGTGAAGATTTACTTTTATAAGGCTTCAACCGCATCATGGACTTAATATCAACTTCTCTCAATCATGCATTTTTGCAGAATTGAGATCTTGCCAATCCTTCACCTTGGCAGACAATCCTCTGAATGTTAAAGGCACTGTACACGTTTGGTAATTACTCAAAATAATTGTTAGCATAAAAACTTACTTGGTAACGATCAATGGAAAGCTGTTGATAGTATAAAACATTGTGAGAAACGGCTCCCTCTGAAGTAACGTCGTTTTTGAGAAAAAAGTAATTTCTCAGTAAAATATTTGAATTCATTTCCGAAATCAAGCATCTGAATGCACACAACTTCGTGTGACAAGGGTGTCTTTTCTTCCATTATTATCTCGCAACTTCGATGACCAATTGAGTTCAAATTTTCACAGGTTTGTTATTTTGTGCATATATGTTGAGATACACCAAGTGAGAAGACTGGTCTTTGACAATTTCCAAAGGTGTCCAGTGTCTTTAAGACTATAAGCCTAATGTACCGTATTTTCCTGAATGTAAGACGCGGCTTAATCTGACTTTCAAAGGTGTCAAAACTTTAATGTGGGTTATCTAACAGTTCGTCTTATCTGAAAGTAATGATCACTGTGTGAAATCTTACATTAATACTGTTAAGTATCATCCAGGGTAATTCTACGTGTTATCATTTTATTAAGATAAAACCATGGAGGTGATAAAGCCAACACCATAGTTTTTAGTAAACAAGCTAAGACGAAAGTTTCTGAGGAACTGTCCGTCACCAATCATGCTGCTGTCCAAGGCACGAACCTGTGACGACCCTTGCTGTACGTGGCTTCAGCTGGCACACCAGTGACACAGTTTCTTAACATATCAGGGAATTGTTGTTTTATAGAGCATGCGCAGAATTTTTTTTACAGAAGCATATAGCTGCCAAGATTTTTGTCCCAAGTCATACGTCTCTATAATAAGTCCTACGAAAGAGATAATAATTCATGTATACGAGATAATAGACCTTTATCACGGTGCGGCCATCTTGATTTTCTCCCATTCAAACCAATGTAAACAAACTTAGGCTGGAATGGAAAAATAGTCTGGTTCCTTTTTGTACAATGAATATTAGCATTCATTACTATTATTGGATACAGGGAACATGACCAAGATGGCGGCAGTGTGATAAAGGTCAATAAAGCCAATGTTTTGTCCCTTACAGTTATCACCTCTCCCTCCTCATTTTGTAGAGTGAGTAGTTGTGAACTAAGCCATATAGTCTCAAAATCTCATTGTGCTAGGCAATTTAAACAAGTAGCCACATTATACATTATACTCAGAAACGACTTAAAAGCCCTAATATCCACAGCCAGGTTGACCAGCAGATTCTTTCCCTGTCATTCACTTCTGGTTGCAAGTGGGTTGGTTGTGTTTTCGGTCTCTACCTGATTGCCTGGGTTTTCTCCATCTGTGGTATTCCGCCCACATCCAAAACTGAGCATTTCATGATGAACTTCTTTAATTCGTCCAGTTATTGGCACTTATGTTGTTGAATGTGTAACAAAATAAATTAAGCGTAAAATACTTTTGTCGGTCCTGCAGCTTGTGTTTAACATAAAATAGGGCCTACTCGTTTGTCGGTTCTGCAGCTTGCCTTTCACTTTAACATCACCCTGCATTCTCACAGCCATTAAAGGTTGTATGGCTTCTGATTTGCACCCTCGACAAAGATATTTACAGAATAGGGAGATTGCCAACATAGGGCTAGATAGCTCAGTTGGTAGAGTGCCAGCACGTCAATCCAGCGGTCGTTGGTTCAAACCCCACTGTAGTAAATTTCTCTTTGTTCAACCCAAAATTTCTCATAATTTCATAACAATCCTATCCCGATAATTTAAGTGCCATACAAAAAGAGTGCTTTGAAATTTAGATTTTCAGTCAATAGAAAGATCTAAATTGAAATACTTTTCAATTGTGGTAGTTTTCTATTTCCTTTCTTCTTTGTTTTATCATGGAGGTATACTTTTTATTTTATTTTTATGAAGTATTGTCGATACTTTAACTTGATTTCTGATTTCTGATTTATTAAAAAAAATAATTGGGGGGTGTGCCCTCAAAAAAATCAACAAATCGTTATTAAATGGCGTATCAAAGTCGGTTATGTAGGTTTGCCCTTGTACTCAATAAAATGTTTCTACCTTTATTCCAAGGGCTAAATATCATGCAAGTATAGAGCATTATGTTGTACAATAGTACTGGGTGTTTTTTTATGAACCAACCAATTAGGTCTTGATTGGGCCATGGATTGATGAGATTGAATAATTTGTCTGGACCTAATTGATGACAATAATGTGTTGATCCCAATCAGTTGGCTTCAAGTGGTCATGTAAAATAGCCTTAATTGAGCAGCGGTCTGTCTGGCCACGTGGTCTGTCTGGCTGGCCACTGGCCAGACACATACTGACCATGTGTATAGAGTGACATCACTCCTGCAGTGGTAGCTATTCCTGTAATGCTAGGCAACTGGTCACTGCTTCAATTGGAATGTCTGGACTAGCAAGAAGGTGCCATCAGGACAGCTTGATTGGCAGGCTGTATTGGGGGACAGGTTTATATTTTGTTTTGTCTGTGACTGGGGACAGCTATAAGCTAATTGGTCACTTTATATCACAAGCTGTGACCTTTTTTCTGATATGTCATAATATTTTTGTTTTTAAACTTTTCAAGATACCTTTTATCAAATCATTGTAATATTGCATTTTTACCCCATAGGGGATCTCAGACAGCTATGACCCTCAAATAAAATACTGACAAATATAAAGATAAACAGTGGCTGTGGGCTTTTTCCTTGTTTCAATCACCCCAGTCACCCCCCCCCCCCCCTGCGAATTACATGGATGCCAAACTCTGGGGCTCACACTATATTTCAGATACAAAGTTCATAAAGAATTAACTTTGACTTTCAATGGTTGTAACACACTTGGCAGCTGATTATATTCACCACTTCACAAATGCAGAGCAAATTTGACCAGTGAAATGCATCAACTAGTGCACCCAGAGCCTTAACATGATAACTAATATAGATTTAGGACTTGTCTGAAAACAAGTGTGCTCCTACCTTGAAGTGAAGTGTGGAGATGGAATGTCGTCCTGTCACTCATCCTTGTCAAATTTGCCTGATTAAAATTCCCCCTGCAATTTTCTTCAAGGGGAGGTACAGAATGGATTAGCCTACTGAAAGTATTTGTTTCTGTCAGCAATGAAACTGTGACATTATGAATTTCTTTCCAGCATAGTTTGGATTAAAATTAAAATTATGAAAAACATATGCTAGGTATGTTCAGAAAGCTTTGGGACATCAGTGAAGCATTATAAAATATTGGGACCTTGCAGATAAAGAAGAGTAGGCCTATGGGAACAAGGTTTACCATTCCCATTAAATGAGTCTGTTTTAAAATGCTGGAATTATGGAGGGGATAATTCAAAAAGGTTTTACTCTTTTAAATTGTTGGGAAGAGAGGTAGGCTAAAAAGTCTTACATAATACCCTTTTGTTCTCTTTCATCACCTCAGATGAACCTATCACAGCTCTTTAAAGGCACTGTACACGTTTGGTAATTACTCAAAATATATATTAGCATAAAAACTGACTTGGTAACGAGCAACAGAGAGCTGTTGATAGTATAAAACATTGTGAGAAACGACTCTCTCTGAAGTAACATAGTTTTTGAGAAAGAGGTAATTTCTCACTAAAATAATAAAAACTTCTTGCAAGAAGTTTTTATTCCTATCTGAAAGCACACAAAATTGTACAACAAGGGTTGGTTTTCTTTCATCATTTTCTTGCAACTTCGATGACCAATTGAGCCCAAATTTTCACAGGCTTGTTATTTTATGCATATGTTGGGATACACCAAGTGAGAACACTGGTCTTTGACAATTACCAAACGTGTATGATGCCTTTAATGCTTATTAACTGTTTTGAATACAAATACCAATGCCGTGCCTTCCTTTAAAATGATTCTGCATTTTACCTAAGAAAATGCTACTCCTACTACTTGCCCTAAAATAAATGTTTGCCCCCTACTTCACAATGTAACACCTGCAATCAGCAGATTTGTACCAATTGTGTCAATGAATTGGTTACTTAGGCTTGGTTACTCGGAGACCAATGCAAGCACTTGTAATCTGCAAAGGTTAAAACAACGCACCTGAAAGTACAATAGCACTGGGGCTAGGATGGCCACTCTACTGCAGTTCCTGACTGGTGCAATTTTGGCCTAGATTGCGAAGGACATATGGTATTGCTGAATCAACACAGTGACCCTGTATAATGGGAAATAGTGCAAAGTTCTTCCTACTTGCAGGATACAGCTTGTTAACCCACTTCAATATATATTTTTGAAGCTGGATTTCCGGAAGATAAACTGGCGAAACAATTGTTTGAAACGGAGACATTAACAACAACTTCTGTCTCAAGCGGCTTGTTTGGAGTGTGTCTGCCTAGAATTGGGCATAAAAAAACTTGCAACAAATAAAAATGTAACAAAAACAAAATAAATAAAACTTGCTTCAAAGAAAATTTATAAACGGCCGAAATAAAACATAGACATGAAAGTTTTCATTCTGTCTTGTTTACTTCCTTTTGCTTATAAGGCCTTTAATGGGCTGTTATATTTGGTGAAGGGCAGTATTCAATTTAACAATGGTTAAAAAACATCTGATAAATTAAGGACAACATTGGCTTTGTGTAGGTATGAAATTTGTCAGATTTGAAGATCCTAAACTTTAAGTTCTAAAATAATATAAATCCTTCTCAAAGAGTCTGCGGAGTTAAGAATGTGATAATATACTTTGCTCTTTTCTGCTCATTTGGTTACTTCTCACAACTTCGACAGAATCTCTCCAACACAGAGACACAAGTATTCTTGGGACAGGTGGGCTCTCCTCTGACCTTAAATTGTGTGCAAAGAAACCATGATAGTTGCACCTTGTACCAACCAGTTCTGTATGCTGTGTTGTAAAACAGCACAGGTAAAAATATCAAGAAATCTGGCAAAGTTCAAGCCATTAGTCTCAGTCCATTTATAAGAGCTGACAAGGTACTGATTTATGAACACGTATCAGTAACCCTTCACATCACTGGTTTATTGGTTTTGGTGGCCTGCCTTCCCTCCCTGACACTGCAAGGTCACTGGTGGGGGTGCTGCTATAGTTGAACATGTGGTGATCAGTAATGACTGTTATTAACAAAGTGGTTCACACCTTGAGGGTTTGGCCTGGATGGTAGGGGGTAGACAGTAACCCAAGGACATTCAAGACAAGATACTCTGGGGAAGAGTGGTCACTTTCGGTCATTGAAAATAATTGTGTAGGAATAATGAATGTTTTATGAGTGCAATTGTGAGTTTATTTTCATGAGTTCCAATATGGAATGTTGCTTTCAAGTCCGCTTTGCCTCTTTGAATGGAACACATTCCACCTTTCAGCGAACATTCTCTCCATTGCATGAATGCAAAACATTCATTATTTGTTTTATATTACATCCAAGTAGATCTCTGTCATTTGATTGGCAGATAAACTGTAAGAATGGTCCAGTGGTGAGACTGCAGGACTTGCAATCACAAGGTTGTGGGTTCGAATCCTACCAAGCCAACCGCTGATTTCATAATGACTAGAATAAGTATTGTCGTCTAGTTACTGAATCACAATTTCTTGAGTTGTGCAATTCATAATCATAGACGTTAAACCAATGTTTGTATGAGAGAGATTGGCTGTTGCCAGCTTGGCATTTATATCCCCTTGTGGGAGTTTGCTGAGTTCCCTTGATGGGAAGATCATCTAAACAAACAAACAAACAAACAAACAAAAACCTGTTCAATATTGTAATCTGGCATCCCCATGTATGAGGGCGTTTTGTAGTGCTATAACTCATGATGTGGTCTAGCATGCACTAGTAAAAAAGGATGGGACAAAAATGCACCACTGAATAGTACAAATATGCACTGTTTATGATGTAGGCCATGTAATGGTTTGATTAATGAATGCCGTGTGACCTACAATCCTCCAATCACACAACACCTAGGAAATATTTTCTTCAAATTACTGATCTTCATATTTCTGATTTCAACAGGTCAAATTTGGGGTCTTTTTCTAAGCACTCTAATGTCACGTTATATTTTTAGTTTTATAGCATACTATAGTGAAGCACTTTGAGTCAGCCTTTTGTAATCAGTTCTTCTTTGGAACCAGTCCAAGTTCAAAGATTAATTCGGTGAACTCCTTCAAATAAAATCTTACTGGCACGGCAGTATTTTATTCTCAATGAGTTCATAGATGTTATTCACAAACACTTCTAAATGAAATCATTCAAATGTACCGGTGGAGCAGAACTCAAATGTTTGATCAGTGTATGCTAATTTTGCTGACATATGCAGCAACTCCTCCAAATGAAATGATTGAGTTGTAAGCCGAGAAGTCTTTCGTTTCCAATTCAAACAACCTGCCAATGTGAAGTATGTGTGTTTTCCTCCTTCAGCTCTGACTCCCAATGGTTGACCTCCCCTGTTTTATTTACCCTTGGCAGACAGTGGTTTCAAACTGAACATCTGCACCCATCTAGTTTGGTTCCCTGTATAGCGTGTCTTGTATGCCAATACAGTTCTAGGACCGATAACCTTTGGGGGCCAGTCTATTTCCATGGTTGCCTCGGTTCCATATCAGTATTTGTTTTTGAAACTGAACATCTGCACCCATCTTGTTTGGTTCCCTGTACAGCATGTCTTGTATGCCAAATACAGTTATAGGACTGATAACCTATGGGGGCCAGTCTATTTCCATGGTTGCCTCGGTTCCACATCAGTATTTGTTTGGGAGAAAATCGGGGAGATAACCGTAAAAAGTTAACTACACTGTATTTGTGGATTTGATCTTTGTGCATGTGGTCAAATATTAAACAGAGGACCTACACTACTTTGCAGGGGCCATTTGATTTTTTTGTTTTTCCAATGTTCGTACACATTACAGAATATACATGTATGTAGAAAATGTATGGTGTTGAATTACACATGTTGTATATTAACCTTTTAGTAAATTTATCTATAATAAACATATCAGGAAGATCATTAATTAGATTAAACCATAGCTATACAAAATTTAATTTTGAAACCACCTGGTAAAGCACTCTTGGACAGCATGCCTTTAACATGAAGAATGTTTCACCCTTTTGACATAGTTGAAGATAGTCATCAGCTAGGCTGAGTCACATTGTCACATGAAATACCATTTAAATTGAGAAGAGTTTTTATGTAAAATCTGACCAAACTTGGAGTGATTTCAATCTAAAAGAGAAACAAATGCTAATTTCAGTTATCAAAAACTTGCTTTATTGCAACAGATTTTGTTCAAGTAATAAAGCACAGATTTAATTTAGCAATAAATGTAGCAAAACTTCAAACAGTCAATACCCACTGAAATATTTACAGTGTTGTTATGAAGTGTTTATTGTAAATCAGTGGATTGGATTTAACACACTTAATACTCCAGTGTGGAGTCTTCCCTTTAAGAATATATATGCGGATAAACAGGAATATATGTCACTATTTGAAGGCTGCGAGATGCTTGCACTTCTCCATCAGTAAACATGACCTTACGTGCTTTCATCAGAATCCAGCCTTTTAAGACCACATTTCCTGACGATCTCACGTCAATAAAAAAATCCTGAGCACGTGCAGTGTCCCTCCAAATCTGGGCAACCACGGAGACTAGCACGGCAGCCTGCCACTTCTGCCCGCCGTTCATCAACTGCAGACCAGCCAACTGTCAATATTGGGACTTTTATCCGACTTGTATTTGCTATTGATCAGAATCCTATTTCCTTCCTTGGTTTTGTGGGTACAGTCAGTGGCATCCCCCCCAACTCCCTTCTTGTTGAAACGTCAGCTCAAAAGAAGCCCTGTATGATTTGTATTTGATTTAGGTCCGTATAATTGCCCCTGAATTGACTGCTTGTTATGCATTTTGCAAATCTGACAGCGGAATATAATATAAAGATATCTGGCTATGGCACGTTATTTAGCACTTTGCGCGTGACAAACACGACAGGTTTGTATATCTCACATAATTGCCAAAGCGTGGCCCGGTTGAAACGAAGTAGGTCTCCAAACTTAACCGCTGAGTTTGTTGTACAATTGAAAAATGAACTGTAAATTCAACCCAGGGTATTTTGCCATGATTAGATTTCCTTAGAAATCAAAGAGAAAATCAATTACAGAATTCTTCAGCTTAGAATAATTTTACAGTCGGCAATGGATAGTGTTCTGTTTAAGTTATGCATGGTCATGCATTGAAATGAATGGACTATACCTAATGCAAATTGACAAGTTACACTTTGGTATCAAATTGCATTTCATAGACCCCTTGCACAACGCGAAATGCTACAGGGATGCTGAGGTCACGCGCACGTTTTTGCAGAAAAAACCCAGCTATCTGCCGATTATTTGCCTCATTTGGACTCAGTGAGGGCGCTTTTTGAGCGTGTGACATCATATGCAAGGGGTCTATAGGTTAGAAACAAGACTATTTTAAAACTGTAACAGGGATAAGAAATTTCACACTTTATCTGAGTTCAGACTTTTAAAGTTTGCCTGGTAAACAAAAAATATGGTATTTTTCTCCAGATAAAATAAGTCATGCTCTTTGATATACTTCTCTAGTGCTGAGGATACTGTTTCCAAAAGCTCCTTGGAATCTATAACTCCATGTGTTATCGAAAAGATGGAAATGCCATAATTTCAAAGTACCTCTTAAGATCTGGATCCCAGTTTCAGATTTTTTGTCTTCACTGACGCTCACCCCTACTGTAAAGAAATGATTTGGAACGATTCCTTGTGCTGGAATAATATCTTGTCCTGGGATGAATGCCGCTTCCTTCTAAAAAATACTAATAATAGGCCTAATTCGGGTAATCAAAAGAAGGGTAGATTATATACGCTGGATACATAATATTACATAATATTTTCTTAATATTGATCATCTATTAAATGTTTTTTATTTCCCCACAATGTTGATAGAGTAAGTCCACAGATATCGGTTGATAAATGTGATTAGAATACCTGTGGCACATTTGTTTTAACATTTGCTTATTTTAGTGACAAAAAGGTAAAATAACCAATTTGGCATTTCTTCACGTAGGCAAATCTATTGCTCAAGCAGCATCCTTCACCTCTGCCTTGCTTGTCTTTTGAATTATTGTCCTCAAGACATTTTGATAATGGAAGTACCTCATCATTAAAACAACATGTGATCTTGGTCTCCTTCCACATCCTTTATTGTTTCCAGTCTTTGTCTTCAAGTTTTTTCATGCAACACTCTTTTGTTGGATGACACATCATGTGATTTTTATCTTTGTATGTGATTTATTTTTATTTTTATGTGATTTTTACCTTTGTCTGATTAGAAAAGCAGTACTTTATAGGTCCATGATTTACATATACATCCACAAATGTGTTTGTCACTGTTCCCCGCTGGCTGATGAACTGAGGCGAGTTGGTCAAAATTCAAATTGATGATTGAAGCAAAATTTATGCAGTCTTATAAACTGACAAAAATGCAGTGCTCACATAAGTGTACGATGATTCCATCTACACACATAATTGTGACTTTCTTGATTACACAGAGGTCAAGGGGAAAAGGAATAATCTCATAAAATGAGCAAAACGTTGGGGTTTAAAGGGAGGGTATACTTTAGGTTGTTAGAAACGACCCCCTTTGAGGTAATGTAGTTTAAATAAATAAATGAATAACAAGTTCTTATATAGCGCATTTTACAATAAACGTATCAATGCGCTTTACATTAGTGCCCTGGTCATTGGGCCAATAACATTCCTTTAACCTTTCTCAGCTCCCTGGGGAGTATACAGCCCCGAGCTGCCGTAGCGCTCCGAAGGCTTTTTCAAACACAATATCAACCTCTACCCTCGCAGGTACCCATTTATACCCCTGGGTGAAGACAAGCAATTATAGTTAAGTGTCTTGTTCAAGGACACAAGTGCCATGACCAGGATTCGAACCCACAACCTGATGACTAACCATCAGAACTTGAATTCGATGCTCTTAACCACTCGGCCACGACACTGAGAAAGTTTTTGAGAAAGAGGTTATTTTTCACCCAAAATTTGAACATAAAAAAGGCTTCAGGCATGAAGCCTTTCTCAGGCATCTGAAAGCAGACAATTATATGCAACAAGGGTGTTTTTCCTTCGATGACCAATAGAGCCCAAATTTTCACAGGTTGGTTATTTTGTGCATATTGTTGGGATACTGGTCTTTAACAATGACCAATAGTACACCTTGCCTTTAATGAAAGTTAAAGCAGATGCAAGAAAACAGTTTTTTAGTTCCATACTGGATATTATTATTTCATCATCTGTTATCAATCATCAGTGTGGCCCTTTACTCTCCCTCTATGTCGCTTGTTTACTTTTGGAGTTGAAATATCATTAATTTAAGGGGGGTTTCAAATTTTCATTCAGTACATCTTAATTAAAACAGATGTTTGATGATGTTTTCACTTTCAATATTCCAACAAAAGCGCATGTGTATTTACTTTGGCAGAATTGTTTGATTGAAGTCCATGTATTTAATTAGTGAATGTGTTGTCAAGGAAGTTGATAGATTAGTAATTAAGTTATCTTGCCAGATTGATTGGAAAATTTCCTTTGGCCTGTAATGGAAGTGTTTGTCAGCGCGGTAGTTTGAATAATGTTCCAAGGTTTAATGCACTGTTCTACTGATGTAGCAACTTAAAAAACCCTGTCCTGAGTGAAATACAAATAAGAATTCAGTGTGATATGCATTATAGGTAAGTTGGGAAGGTAGTGCGTTCTGCTCTACCAGCCATGCTCCTAGTGGATGATACCCATGCCTACATCCTTACGGACTGTGAAGCGGGTAACCCTGTTTCAGCCCCAGGAGTAGGTGGCAACGTGGCCCTGGTGTAGCCCTCACCTTGAAGTGGCTGTCCGGCCTTGTGATGTTAGGGGATATCTCATTTAAAAAATAAAATAAAAACAGTTGTTTCAGTACAGACTTTTGCTAATCCTGCCATCTTTAAAAACAAATGTCACAGCAAAAGTGGAGTACAGAATTGTTTGCTTCTGGAATTAAAGATTATTATGCTAAATTTTAAAAAAATCAAGTTAGAAGAACTTGCCAGGGCCCTGAACAATTTATATGCATTATAAAGTGCTGTACAAATCTGCACAAAATAAAAAAATAACAAGTTATATTGACCGACCCAAAATATTGTTTTGATGAACCTAAATAGTGATTTACACATGGTTGTACCAGCAAGTTTACTATTTATTTTAGTTAACTCTTATTGTCCACACCATGCAAAGCTTCAAACAACACTAAATAGTTTGGTTCTGGTTGTTTTCAAAATTCTGTCAAAATAAAAATCACCATTAACACTTTTCTGCAACTTTTACAAACTTCACCGAGCAACTGCTACTGAGAATGCATGCACCGCTGCAATGCATCATAACATAGGAACAGAAAAAAATCAATAGTATATATACATTCCGCAAACCAGCTTTCCAAAAAAAAACGTCACCACTTGTCCAAAATTAAACAGTGAACCTTCTCATTAGCGTTCCTGGGAGGAAGCTGTGGGCTGGATCCACTTAGTAAACCTTCTCCATCTCAGAGGCCTGAGCACAACACAGTTTTACTTCTTTATACTCGGCATAAAATACACTTGACAGTCCCCGGGCCAGTTATTGATCGGTCAACGCTAATAAGAAAGAAACAAGAGGGAAACGAGGAGTGGGAATACAACTGTAGGGGAAGATAAGAGATCTATGTTGGAAGGAGGACAAGGAGTTGGGATTGTCTTGCAGTGACTGACCGATCAAGTCTGAGTCATCGTCGGACATGATGATAATGAGGTCGAGGCAATATGGCACACTTAAAAGAAAAATGCATGTTTTGATTTCTTGGATGGCATGTTGACATGAATTGTGGAGAGGTCGATGTTGAACTCAAAGGATTTGATTCTAGTGTTTGATTTCATTCCATTGTGGATTTACTGTCCGTAACTGGTAATTTTTTTTTGTGCAGGATCAGTAAATGTAAAGTAAACAATTTCAGAAAGTTTCACCTCGGCTATCTCAGTAACCCTCTGCTGTGGAAGCTGCCCAACTAGATTCTCAAAACCTACATCAGGAATAGGAGTTCCTTATTTTTGAAATGAAAATTAGGAGGAATGGGAGAACCTCATTAATGAATTGATAAAAATGTAGTTCAACAATAATTGGATGAGTTCTGAAGATATGTCTCCAACTTAAATTATAACATAACCATGTTAACAAATGGACTCTGTTAAAGAATTAGAATACTGTTCTTCCAAAATTTAAATTGAAAATATTTCAAATTAATTTTGACCAGTGATGGTGATTGAATTTCTTTTCAAGGTTTTTGTATTCGAGGAAACTTTGTGCTGCATTCTTTTAGTTAAATGTGTACTCCTGCATTGTACAACTCCTGTGCTCCTTTTGTGTTAGGAAAGCAACTGTATCTCGTTTATCTAATCATTTGTAGCTTTACAATTACAGTGTTCCAAGTTTGGGTCTAAACCCCTCCACATCATTGTCCTCTTATTTCAAACAATTTCCTTGATGCCTCTTCTGTCTGTAGTGCTCAAAACGTTAGGGGAAAATCCACAAGACCAAAGGGCTGTTGCTCAAAGATTTTAATGGACCAGAAATACTTTTAAAAAATAAAAATAAAAATGAGAAAAGACAAGTAAAGACCTAAAAATGAGAACACAGTATTAATTGTTTTGATTTGAACAAGTACTAAGAGAAGATTTATTTAATTTGTCTTATGATAAACGTTGATACTCAACACAATTGAAAGATATTTATCAGACTCATCTCAATATTTGAACATGATTTTTTGTAATTGAATGTATTACACAATACATTGAAAAACATAAGACTGGGAACTTGTCCGGTCGTGAGCTTACTGCGATCCAGTGTACATTTTTCTAGCCATGCTCTACCTCTTCATCTGCTGTATGTATGACATAATAACCATGTCTCTTCTATACATCATGCTCTTTCCTCCACCTTGAGTTATGTCATGTTTTGGCATTGACATTTATATTAAAATTCAGTTTTGTGAGGCACTCATTTTTTAATGTAGATAGAGTCCTCATAAAAGTGGGGGGAAAGTTACAAGTCTCTAAAAGACTCATGTTAAAATGGTGTTAAATGTCGTTTTATTTGAACACTCTTTCAGAGCGAAATTTGAAACATAACGTCATCGGACATCACAAACAAATGTGTCTTTACATTCCAAAGAGGAATTTTTGCACTGGTCAAAAGGTCAAATTCAAATTTGTTTTGATTGAATTTCATCAAAATTCAGGAATGAACTAAACATTCTCTGCACAAAAATGAACAGACCATTCATTTGAAATGTGGTGTCTTCAAACAATTTTGGATTTGATAAAAATTGCACTTGAAGGGTATCAAACACAGTGGCATTTGACACCACTTTAACGTGAGGTTAAAGACTTGTACTTGTTTATCCCATTTTCATAAGGGCTCTATCTATTGGAAAATGAGCGCATCACAAAACTCTATTTGATCTTGGAGCCCCTCTTTAACTTTGTACGTAACCCCGTCATTAGGGGATCAAAAGACTCCCATTAGACCACCTCAAACTCTCAAAATTTAGGAACAGGCTGTATGGTTCAATGAAACTAGTTACACCTTTCAACACTAGATTAACGCCTTGAAGCATCCGAAACAAATGAGGAAATGAGAGCAGGATGAAAAGCCAGTCCTGATGACATGATCAGAGTGACTCATGGGAAAGCTTGTGGGGCTGTGCGTGATCTGACGCGACTTAGGTCAGCCAAGATTTCATTATCACATTTAGCAAGCAATTTTTGATTAAACTGCAAATTTGAACCCACCAGTGGGTGTTTACTATGACATCTGCTCATGCACGGCTCGCTCTTATGACTCTTTGTCTGTACATTCAGTGTAATCTGTCCCATGTGAGGCAAGCAAGTAGAGATTACTTGCAAATAAGGAAGGCAAGACTGAGTAACAACGTTGAATATGTACCAAGACTTTGGTATCTTTTTTTCGAGGGGAAGGGAAAATGTTCTCCCTGTGAATTCTGTCATAACTTCAACTCCCCCAATCCCACTTTACAATATATAAATTTGAAAAGTTTCTCAAAATGCATTATTCTATCCAAAGCTGCTGTACTTCTTACCAAGTAAGTTGTTATTGCCATTAATTTTCAAAGTCATTACCAAATGTATACAGACCCGTTTACTATTGGTTTTTTACGTTGGGAGGGGTTTCATTGGCATTTACCCTTTCATGTTTTGGATATTAAGATTTTCTGTGTAATATTAAGCCCATTGATGAACTGGCAATTTCATTCATCATGCTCACACATATTTATTTCATTGAAAACTCATTTCAGCTGATCATTCATTACTTTCAATCAGTTTGTACATTCAGTGAATTTCAGAGTCACCAGTTTCTGTTTTTATTCAACTGAATGTTCTTAGCGCTGCCTAAGTGTTCCTGGCACAACAAGCAGCCTGACAAATTGACGAAGAAATTGCTAGCGATTGCTGCATGCCAGTACCTAGCAACCATCCCCTGTCATCAGTGTGCTGTTCCATCTCCTCTCCCTCTTACTTTCCGGAGTCGATACTCAGGTGTGACAAACCCTAACAAGGGAGGAGTGAACAACATTTCCGCATTTAGAGAAGAAAGGAACAAACAGGTATAAACACGTTGAGTTTGTACTGAGCTTTCCTTGCAGGAGGAATCGGGTTAAGTATTTCTCAGCACAAGTGTGATTGATTTTGTGTGGGTTTGGCGGAGATGCATTCCCACCCCCATGTTTTACCCTTGGGCTTCCCCTGTCGCTCCTCATCACAACCTATCGAAAACTAAGGACATGAAAACCGATTTACCAAATAATTCTGTGTAATATAATTGATGGTTCCCCAATCCCTGCTTACAAAAAGACCCGGGGCGAAACAAGTAAAGCAAGCTGACCAAATTATCATTTTGCATCTAGGCCCAATCCTCCCCAGCAGGTCTCAAGGGTATGGAAGTTGTACCTCCCCCTTTGCCCTCCTCCATGTCTTAGAGCTAAGACCTCATGTATCAGGAACAACAACTTCTCGACGTTATCTTGTATATACATCATTTCTCTTTCTGGCAGCTGTTGTTTTCGCAAACCGTCCCGATTTTCCTGTCTCCTTCGGCACTTCTCCTCGTCAAAGACAATGAAATTAACCAACGGACTTATCCCTTGAGTTGTGAGATGCTATACTACTCATTTCTCCTAACTTGTTGAAAACAGACTCTCTCCCAGAGGATATTACCCATGCAATCAGGTCCACATCGAGGGGCCAGAGATTTTATTAACCCACTGGTGCATGCTCTCATGCTTGTGGTTATTCTGCAAGAACTGGAACAGCAGGTTCTTTTGAGGAAAGCGAGGCCAGCAGACAACATTGAATTACAAAGTGAAATCGAGCAATGTTTTCAAAGCGGGACCACTGGCTCCGCTGATACTTCAGGTTATGCAGAAAATGAAATTGAGGCTCGCTTGTGGCTCTCCAGTGATGCACAATGCATTCAGGGTGTTATTTGTACCTGTTAAAAAACAACTTAGGATGTCCCATGGATATTTATGGTGGACCTCTTTTTCCAGGGTTATGTCTGAAGATAGAGAAATTTCCCTGAATCAAAGACGCCAAGTTGAGTGAAAGACCTAGTCTTGTGTCAACATTCTCAACTTCCAGCCAATGAAGTACGTGCTTGTCCTGCCGACATACACACTGCACTAAAGTTGACATTCTAAAGTTACATCAGATATTATGATGTGGACATGCCTGTGAATAATTTGAACTTTAAAACTAAGTATTTTTGCGAGTGTAAATGTATGCATGACCTACTTCATATTGACGAGATATGGCAATCCTTACTCTGGAAAGTTTAATTTCAACCGTTTGAAGTATGGTTTAACCATACATGGTATGTAAGTCACGCACCGTAGGGAAATCTTTCTTGTAAAGTGACATATGAGGTGCTGAATTTACTTCCCGTAAGTGTTTGGAGAAAATCCCAGGGCATAAATCCTCTAGTCACCATACAAATTATTTTATTGCTCCCCGGGGTGCCATCATTTTTTTCAATTGATTTAACAAGCAGTGGGAAGATGTCGTGAAAAGTTTTGTCAGTCGGACTCTTCCATTGTCTATCCAGGGTGGATGTGTTGCAACGTGGGAGGTTTCGGTGGGGACACGGAGCTGTAAGAGGGAAGCTCCAGGGTAGGTCCATGCAGTTATGGCCATCCTTTGGCATTGTGTTTCATTAATGGTATACCGGTAGTCTTTATAAATGGAGACTTTGTGGTGTGGTTCAGGGCCTAATTTTATAAAACTGTTCAGCAAAAAATGTTACGCTAAGCAAAAAATAACAGGGAACCAGTCACAAACAGTATACATGTACATTACATGGTATATTGGCTGGTAACCTAATTCTGCTAAGCAAGATTTTTCTTTGCTGAGCAACTTTATGAAATTGGGCCATGTACTACATAAACTAATATCAGTATAGGCATAAGTCTTGCACTTCCTGCTAATGGTTTCTTATGGTAAAGTGCGGTATACAGCCCGAAACAAAAATTTCTTTGCCACCTCCTGCCTCCTGCTGCCTTCCCCCTCAAAAAAAAGTATAAATAAATTAATTAATAAATTAATAAATAAATAGGCCTAAATCAATAAAAATAAGATTTAAAAAAGACGCTGTCTAGTTACACCCATTATACTTGAACCAAGAGGATACCATTTCCAATTGATAATGATTTCTCATTTGTGTACCATCGCAACGATTCATTTGTTTCTTACCAGTTGGTCTTCCACTACATATTTTATATTCTTCAATAATTATTGTGAAAAATGTAATCGTATGATGTGGACATACTCAGAATGTTTTCCAACATTACTATCTTTCATCTCAGTGAAATTTGATATGCAAACTTTGACTATGGCACCACAAATGGCCAGCCCAAATATTTTGTCCATTACTATGAAAAATCTTCATCTGAAGAATAATTTATTTTTACATTATTATCAGCAGTTTCGTGTATAATAGGCGTATGAGCCTAATGATGTTATACATTTTGCATTCTGCCAAATGGCCATGTGAATCAACTCATAAGAGTAACCTCACAGCGCATAATTCCTCCTTTTCAACCCATTCAACTCTACTGTATTCAAATATTACTAATAAATTTAATACCAACAAAAGTAACTCTCAATTTCTAAATCTCGTGACCCAGTTTTTTGCAGAATTAACCTTGATTGATTGAGAACTAGCTTAAATTATTTGTCAAATAATTTTGATTTGAAAAAAAGGTAGCATCCATTAGTAAAAATTCAGTTCTATTGGCGTTCAAGTTCAACTGCAAAAATGCGATCGTGCACGTAGATAAAAATAACTGTCCTCTCTTTCCTTTTTGATGTGGTTGTAACTGGAAACTGTTTTGCTTTGATGGCATAATTTTTATGGCCAAACCGTAACCGGTTTATGCTGTTCCGTCATTGGATTGAAAAAGGCATAAATAACAGTGTAGCTTGTAATGGGGTGGTTGGTTTTTTTTAAGTATTCTAGTCAGATACAGTTACAAATGTATTTGTTCAAAAAATGTTAGCAATTGAGCGAACGATCCAATAATGTTTAACAGAGTGCCTCTGGAGTAAGTTTTATTTGATGAAGATGAAACTTTAAGAATTGTAATTATCCAAGAAAATTGTTTCATGAATTTTCTTTGCATGGCTGTAGAATTGTAATTGCCAAGCTCCGTGACCTTTTGATGTTTTTTATTCAAAAACCTTCTTTCCCATCATAGGCATCTAAAGCAGGCCCCTAGTGATGAAGGAACTTCATCAATCTTTGATTGCTTTCCTTCGATTGTTTTTCCCCAAGGTGAATATTTCACCGGTTGTTTTTCTGTAAGCCAATACTCACGAGGTGCTCATTCAGTTTACTCACACAAACTGTGTCATTTTGGAATTCCTTAAATCTGTATCTACTTCATCTTTGAGAGGGGAGAGGGCAAGGCCGTTTTCATTTTGAAAAGAGCACTTCCATTGGACATCTTAAAGTCTATGGAAAACTTTTGAAGGGGCATCAAGGCCAAGACCAGGGGCAACATAGGCTATGACCTCCGTGGCCTCCGTGCAATTCTAGGCCTGTAATTTCCTCGCAGTTCAAACGCAACATGTGAGCAGTTTATTATATTTCTTCATTTGAACTCTTCTTTCTTTAACAGTCTCACTATGGTTACATTAATTTGAATGGCATGATTAGCAAGATGCTGTACCATAATAATACTCTAAGCATTTAAAGTGAGTAATGTTCAAGGTTAGTTCTCCGTCACAGTTCTGGAAAGTCTAACGGACATCAATGTCACTGACATATTTTGATTAAATAGGCCTATTTGAAAAACAAGAGAACATTCTAAAGGGCCTTCAAAGGTTGCCTAATTTCTAAACATGCATATCTCACAACATGAAACTGTTTTGACACGACATTTTCACGAAATTATTTAACTTATTGATCTGAAAAGAATGCATTCATTCATGTTGTATATATGCCTGTAAAGAAACTAACAGTGCATAATAAAGTCTCCACACTGCTTCCTGGAATATTCTACCGCATTGGCGTTTCACTTAAACATAAACGACATCTCCTTTTAGCAGGGGTAGGTTATCACTTTCTTTCTGGATGTTCTGAAAGCCCTCTCGTTTTCATTAAATCGTTCTCTTTGGCCTCTTATCTGCCAGAGCTGATCGCATTTCATCAAGGCTTGTGCTGCTGAGACTTGCCTGAGAGCAAGATGTACAGATAGGAGTAGGGAATACCTTTATTCCCACTGATCCATTAACCCAGTTTATGTAAGCCTTTTCTCCTCTCAAAAGCATGATTATTTTTATATTTTTTAATTTGGCATGACTTTAACCCGTTGGGTTTTAGACGTATTATCCACTAGGAACGCAAGCTCACAACATGTGGTCATTATATCATTAATGACAGACTTTGATCTTTATCTAAATTTTGATTATTTTTGCGCATTTTTATCAAATTGGCATGGTTTATTTAAAAAAAATTAAAGAAACTTTGTTGAAATAATACTGATTTGCAGAACATGTTTTCCTATAAATTGTCTTTATTACGGCTGCCACCAGCTTTGTCATGTTCTTTGTATGAAGGACTGGTGGTTAGTGGAGACAACAAGGACAATACACCCCTTGCATAACGTGAAACGCTACAGGTACGCTGAGGTCACGCGCACGTTTTTACGCACAAAGAATATCGTCCAAAGATTTGCGTCCTTTGGGGCGCTTTTTTAGTGTGTGACGTCATATGCAAGGGGTCTATTGCCTAGAGATGCTCCTTGGCCCAACTTCATTGAGCTGCTTAATCACAAAAAGTAGCTAAGCACAAGAAAATGTTGCTTACCAGAACAAGGTTACCAGCCAAACTACCATGTCACATGTATAAATTGTGGCTGGTATCCTGCTCATTTTTGCTCAGCAGACAATTGTTAAGCTCTAGTTTCTGCTTAAGAAGCTCTATGAAATTGGGCCCTGGTCATTGTTCGGCGCCCTTTTAATGTTCCAGTAACAGCGATAGACATAACATGTGTATGACCCCGATAGCCAGCTATAGACCCCTTGCCTATGATGTCACAAGTTCAAACAGCACCCTCACTGAGGTCAGTGAAGACCTATCATTGGCTGAGAGTTGAGCGTGGCATGTTTGTGTGTACACGTTTCTATTTTGATCTCAGCAAGGGCGGCCAGTGCAAGGGGTCTATGATGAATGTAGTCAGAAACAATTTTGCCATTGTCAAGACTCGGTTTGGTTTCGTTGATTTGAACGATAGAAAAACAAGATTGATGCATGGTGATGGAGGCCTTAGCATGGGAGAGATTGTTACGTTAATTGTTTTGAATAAAGTCTTGCCTAAGACTACACTGTTCCCTTTTTATTCATTTGGAAAATAAATCAAACATCGGTTCACTTTACTAAATTACCATTGAGATGGATGATACGTTTTAACAATCATCAACTTAAAAACAAATTTTACACAAACTTTGACCAACAAGCCTGCATGTAGTTTACACTGTAGGAGAATATTGAAATGCTGGAACACTTGGCCAATCACTCGTCATGATTGATCATACTGGGTCATGCATTGAATGTTCAAATTAAATCTCTGCCATTTATCCAGGCAGCTTCAAAGTGGGAAGGCTCAGTTCACCCAACATCTGTTGCAATTTTGACCCTTATAGGAGATTCAATTGGAAGCCAACAATAGGCCGCATAAGATAAAGCAAGTTAAATCAAGCGGGCACTGTGCACAAAAAGTTAATTATTCCCAACTATATAGTTGATTCTATTAAGCTATTAAATTCCATTCATCTGTCAAAGCATCATGAGGACAAAAAACAGGCAATGTTAACAACAAGTGGCATGTAGTCACCACACCTGTCCAACCAAATCGAGATCTGTTATCGATATTGCGATCAAATTAGCGTTTACTCAGAGGTGTGAAGGGCTACTACTATGCAGTTGTTAAACTCTATTTGCTTTGTGTTCACCAAATATCCGCCGCCGCACTTTGTACCTCAATACTGGAATAATGGCATGATTTGTTCTGAGTTGTTAAATGGTACTTGATTTTGAAGTGATGTATGTGAGTTAGAACACTGCAGAAATTCAAGAACTGAAAAACCACTACAAGAATTGGTTCCTTGCGAAATATGATGGGTTTGCTTTACGTTACTTCCCACAGTTTTCTTATTATACAGTTAGATTTTTCTTAAGTAGGTGAAGACTTGTTTTAGTTCTATAATGTGCCTTCAAGTATTAGCACTAAGTACTAAATACAATGTATGATACTTTTTGTGAAATGTGAGATTTGAGCACCTCTTGAGTCTGATGAGAGTTCTACTGAGAGTAGAACTGCGGGAGAGTTCTTCTTGGTATACAGGAAAACAGTTGTTACTTACCAAGGGGTAAATTTACCCTCTTATGCACCATTTATTTCAGTGATAAATTGATCATATGGACACATTACTTGTTTACTTGGTATTTTTTGCAAATGGCAACCCAAAATAAAATCACAAATAGCACCCTCAAGAGTCCTCTTTCCCATTCTGAAAATTGTGTGGCCGTGCGATCTTTATTTTTCGTTTTAAAACTATTTTTCTGAAGGGATTTAAACCGGTCGCTATAGCAAACAACTGAAAACCAGTATAATTTTCTGTAGGCTACTATAAATCATTAATTACAAATGTTACTACTAATGTTAATTTGTCCTGTTGAACCATTGTACACAGTAGGCCTTTTCCAAGCTAACCTTATTAAGAAAGACTTGTTTTTCTTGGGGCAAGTCCAGTAATTAAATCAAAACCTGTCTTTATGTATAGTGGGCTGCTGGATGTCACTGAACAAGTAGGCCTACTATCAAATAAGCAAGTCTGGATGAATTTTTCCAGGGGTTACAGTACACTCTAAACACTACCCGGTCAGAATCGACTCAGACTCCGGGTCTCAGGGGTACTGACCAATTTCTGGGTCAAACTCACCCGGAAGCTGGTAAAACAATGTAATTTTGACTCGGATTATGTGTTAAGTTGTCCCATTTGGACACAGATTCTGGCTTATACTGACCCAGTAACGGGTCAGGGCCCAATTTCATAGAGCTGCTTAAGCAGAAAATATTGCTTAACAATTTTTTGCTTAGAACAATTGAGCAGGATACCAGTCACAAATTGTACATGTGACATGGTAGTTTGGCTGGTAACCTTATTCAAGTGAGCATAATTTTGTTGTACTAAGCAAATTGTTGTGCTTAAGCAGCACTTTGAAATTGGGCCCATCAGGCCACACGGGACCCAGATCCGGGTCAATTTTGACTCAGAAGTTTTTAGAGTGTGGTACTTAGCTCTACCACTGCTTTATCAGAGGGAAAGACAGGTAGAGGGGTAGGGCTGTCATGAAAGGTTTGAGACACCTTTTTAAACAATGCTGCTTGATTAATAAGTTTGTATGTGTCCAAAGCTTAAGTTTCCACATTATCGTTTGCATTGTCATAAATCTCTCACCTGGAATAACAGGGGTGTTAAAAACAATCAGCAAATATCAAAGTTATTGGCAACGATAAGAAATTGAAAACCCTAGGCTCTTATCTGACTATGTCAACAAAACTCAAGTATCACATGAACACCTGGATGTCTGATTTGTATAGGTCTGGTAACCTGACTCTGTCAGATAATAATGTAGATGAACAATACATTAGAGTAAATTAAATGTTATCGCAAACCATGGTGTAAGAGACCAAAAGAATCTGTAAATGTTGGGTTTGGGATGTTGCCAACAAAATATTATTGATTAACACATGAGTAGTATTGGCGGGAAATATTTGTTACCCACTTCTGCAAAATTCAGTCGAAAAAGATTTTTAAAGAATTTTTAAAAGAGTTAAAACCGTTTAAACTTCCTAGCTCGCTTGTGTCATCAAAAACAACCATCCCACCTTCCCACCTCCATATTTGGAGCTCTTCTTAAAATCAAGAAACCATTAAATTGTTAGTGGCGTGTCATGGCTGAGCGGTCAAGTGTACCAGACTCAAGCACTTGTGTTTCTGATCAGCAGAGTGTGGGTTCGAGTCCAGGTCTTGAAACTTGTGTCCTTATTAGCAAGACACTTATCAATTATTGCTTCGTCCTTCGGATGGGACGTAAAGCCATTGGTCCCGTGTGTTGTGTAATGCACGTAAAAGAACCCAGTTACACTTATCGCTAAGAAAAGGGATTTGCCCCGTTATTTCTGGCAGTGGCTGCTGAATGCCCTGCAGCACCTTGTAAACCCTTACAAGGTGTTACATAAATGGGTCTCATGATTCCAAAAACTTCAAAAACCTGTCTGGAAATGATGAGCGCTTTGAGACGCCCGTAGATAAAGCGCTTTATAAAAACTATTATTAAATCCAGATCATTGTCTCCGAGGCATTCTTAATTAACTTGGGACTATTCGAAATCCTCATTTAGGAATCTTGGACCGCTTACCTTAAACTTTTGTACTGACATCCCGCAGAATCTAACATTATTTAAAAGGGTGCCATGCAGAATTCTGTGGTAAGCAGAATCATGAAATTGGACCCTGAAATGAACTTATGTCCCAAAACCTAACTATTTAGCTTGAATATGAAAAGATTGTGGAATGAAATCACTTTTTCCCTGGTTATTTAGTGCAGTGGGTCATTTTTCAAAGATTATGTCCAGGAAGCAGATCATAGCTGAGATCATATCAATCTATCATATTTGCATTCCTCCTCCATGGTTCAGGCATGAGACGAAAACCAAACAGATTATTTAATCAGAAAATCTCTGGTATTACTGCGATAGAAAGGTAATAATAACACCTGTATCTCAATACTGTTGACCCACTTGCAGATTCTATTGGCACAGCCTAAGCCGGCCTTAATCCATCACACCTTTTTATTCACTAGATTTGAATGAAGTGTGAATGTCCACAAATCCAGCTTCAAGATGCATGTTCTGTGCTCAATTTAGTTAATAATGAGAAATTAAAGCTTAAAGGGTCTGTATACGTTTGGTAATGACTCTGAAAGTCAATGGCAATAAAAACTTACTTGGTAAGAAGTACAGCAGCTTTGGGAATTTTGCCATTGAAAAACAAGGGCGATCATTTTATCTTTCATCAACTGTTGGTCAAACCATCTCTATGGTCAAACTACAGGCTTTTCGTTCTATTGATTTCTGTGTGTGTTGTCTGCGCTATTGTATTGATTGTAAATACTGGTCAAATTTATATTCAGTCTGGCTTGGTTTTATTGGCAGTTGGGAAGTTTAGTTGAAATTAAATAGGCCTAGAGGCCTGTTTTGCCTCATGTAAATGCGAAAACGAAGAGACTTGTGACGTCAAACGAGGACATGTGCATGAAGGTTTTGGAAGAGTTAAGCACAAACTTGCCTGGCACAATTTACAAGTGACATTAACGTTTGCATTGAACTTGAATGAACTTGAGTGTAAAGTAGATCTTTCTAAAGTTGTTTGCTCCCACAGTTGATTTAGAAAAAAGAAAGATTTCATAAAATACTTTTCTTTCTCTTTTTTTATTGGAAAGTTCTTTTGAGTAAATAATTTGTGTTTTCAAATTAAAGCACTTTGGATTATTCACTGTAAACATTATCATTATGTTGATTGAATCAATAAAAAATAATGGCTTTATTATTAAAATATGACACCTTCTCCGACAAAACCTTAAACTTCTCTGCATTTACCATGCCATGTAACAGCCATGAGAAGGTCAAAGTGACCAAGTGATCAATCTGAGATTTCATGTTGCCATAAGGAGCATTTCCTCTAGATTTGATAAAAGAAGAAAGAAACATATCTGGTGTTGATTGAAACATTGTTAATAATCATGATAATACAAAAATCTCACTTTTGAAAATTGGGTCAAAGTTTAGGGTTTTGCCAGAGCCAGTCACATAATACAAGAGTTCTAGTTATTGTTAACATACACTGCAAAAACTGGGGTGTTAAATTGACACCATGGGTGGTGTCAAATTTAGATACCAACAAAAGAATCAAAATTTACACCATATGGTGTTAAATGACACTAATTTCTGCCGACACAATTACATTGGTGTTAATTTTACACCCTGTGATGTTATTTTTTGATTCTCTGTTCGGTATCTGTATGTGACAACACCAATTTTTGTAGTGTACAATACAATTAAATTAATATTTACTTACAATCAACACAATACAAAATTATTTTTAAAAGGGTGTCTACATAAAGAGGGAGCTCCTTATTTTGTTTCCCTTCCATTATCTCAGCATGTGACCGTGATATCGCTTTTTAATTATCATAATCCTAACCTCGTATATACATTTAGTATTATTTCTTCTCAGATTTATTTCAATGATTATGCTGCAACTTAATGTATTTGAACAGCGGCACTTTTTAACTCGAATAAGGCTTAATTATAGGAGATTTGGAAGCTGCTTGTGAGAATAAATGCTTCTAGAACCTGTCCAGGGTCCATTTCTGATGTGTCAGTTAGTTTGATTTGGGGATGTTTGATGTGGGGATATTTCAAATGTAAATTTGATGTCATTGCTATTACGGAATCAAGATTTTTGCTATTATATTTGGTTTTACCTGTACACCGATACGTGTAAAGCGCTGTATACTCAGGCATTTCTCGAGTCCTGTGAAGAAAAAAAAGAAAAACAGGCCTATTACTCGGGTGGGATTCGAACCCACGACCTTTGCCATTCTAGAGCGGATGTCTTACCAACTAGACCACCGAGATTGCCCGGTAGCTAGATGCAGTTCGAATCGATTTTTAGCTATTAACAAGATATGAAATGTCCCTCTAAACTTTACTTCAAGCAGGGGTAACTATTTCCCGCAGCTACTTCCTGGGATTTAAACAGGGCTAGCAATTCAGGTGTTAAAAGGTGAAGTTAAATCTCCCAAGAAGTTCTGGGGAAGTTTGTCTGGTATGAAAGGGCCTTTGTCTTGTCTTTATCAAGAAACTGTATAAATGCTAAGATCATAAGTTTCCAATCCTATGTTCTCCCCAGTAAATAGTTTCCACTTGACGTCTCACAGTGTAACTTTAGCCATCTTTAAGGGCAATGATAAGTCTTTGTTTTTAATGCACAATACTATGCGTTAGGCATATACACCAAAGTCAACACACTGGAGTGTAATAATCATTTATTCATTTAGATCGCGCAAGTTACATGGTAAAATTATGTGTTTTTATCCAATTTCTTGCATGATTTGTTGGTGAACCACATAGCTGTGTAGAAAAACTGGAATGATTGATGCAGCTCAAAGTCAAAAACCCAAGTTGCCTGCTGCAGGGGTGATCTTATTTTCAGATGTCATTGAATGCAAGCTATATTGAACGTGGCTACAAATTTAAAACAAGGACTTTAACAACAGGGATCTGATAAAATGACAGAGGACAGAGGGGAGTTCTTCGCTTCGCTTTTGTGTACAAAACCAATGGGGACAATATTATTTTTAAAAATCAAAACAAATGGAGAACAAAGGAAATACCTTGATTTACTCCATTTACAAACATGTGTGATGCTCCATTTACTAAATTCTTATGCCAAAAATACACATGTTCTGTAATAAAAGAAACTGTTAAATTCTCTCAGCTTGAAGTGCCTCTCTACCTAAGCTGTCCGGCCTTGTGAGTAAGGCGATATCTCATAATTAAAAAAATTTAAAATTTAAAAAAGACAGTGCTGATTACCGGTACACACATCGGTGTATGGGATAACACAAGTAAATATTCCCGCTGAAATATAACATCTATTAAAATCATTGCCGTACCCACTACTAAAAGGATTTGAACTGCGTCTAGCTAACGGGCGAGCTCAGTGTTCTAGTGGTAAGACATCTGCTCTAGAGTGGCGAAGGTTGTGGGTTCGAATCCCACCCAAGTAATACGCCTGTGGGTTTTTTTCACAGGACTCGGGGAAAGTACCTGAGTATTGCTTGACACACACATAGGTGTATGGGTAAACCACAAATAATAGTTATAAGAAAACATGTAGAAATTCAACTATGTTGTGTATACCGCATGTGCAAATGCAGCATGGTGACATTAACCCTAGGGACAAATTCTGTCCACCTTCCATCTCAAGTTGCTTACCGGTTGTCACTAAAGATGAATGTAGGCCTATAGTTGTGAATCGACAGAAATACTCTCAATGTTGCAAATCATACTGACAGTCAATTAGTACAAACCTCACTGAAGATTATTTACCCTGGTTAATGATTATCTTTTCCTTAGGGTTTTTTTTATGCTGTTCCTGTTTTGTAGGTAAATTTCTGTTCAGGGCTTACCTTCTGGTTATTTTATGTTCATTCTCATGTTACAGTGTACATTTTAGTTTTTATTTTATTTTTAAAAACTTTTTACAGCTATGTTCTTAATCGGTTGGTCGGTCGGGTTGGCGTAGTGGTTTCTTTCCTCGCCTTCCACCTCTAGGACTCTGGTTCGAATCCCGCCAGGGGCACTGTGTTGGGATTGGGTTTTCAGTCCCTACCTGATTGTGTGGGTCTTCCCTGGGGTTTTCTCCCACATCTAAAACTTAAACTTCCTTCCTTATCTTCTCTCCATGTTTTTTTTGCTAGTACAGTGATTAAGTTTGCTTTTCTGAGAATCCTTGGCTTCACAACCAGAATTAATCAAATTAAAATAAATGAAAGTTGTGTTTTAAGTGCACTTATTCTTGGATATTTCATGGGTCTTTTATTGGGGGAGGGAGGTGTTATTATGGGGGTGGTGTAAAGTGCCCCAGAGCTTATAGTTAAGAATTTTTGCATATTCATATATCCTTTTTGAGTACCAATCGAGATTGATCGGTCAGTAGTACTCTTCTTTTGTGTGTAAGAATAGTTTTGAATATTTAAACCAACAATTTCAATCATCTCTTTCTAGGAACACTATACAAACAGCATAATTTAAACATTATTATTTTGACACCCTTAGACTTTTATCATGCCCCACACTCTATGTCTTGTTACCTGTGTGCAATAACAAAAACTGAATAGTGATTCTCATTCAAAAAGGCTTCAGACCATTTTGCTCTTCTATTACCTCAGTTCGTTTACATTGATGTGAATGTTAGAAAAACAAAATGGCTATATCATGATATTTTGGAAAGTTGATACAGGCAGCAATGTTTTCAAAATCACTCATCTTTGAAACTTAATGGATGAAAAGAGCAGTGCATGTAACTTTTCAAAAACTGACATTACACTATTTACCTGAACACCTTGTGAATTTTGTTTACTAAGTTTGATGATATTTTTTTTGAAACCTATAGAATTGGAACGAACATACTCTTTCGAAAACCACCATTGGATGTTCCCTTTAACAATGTGATGATGGCTCAGCTTTCCTGACATTGTACTATTTACATGAACACCTTTTGAATTTTGTTTGCTAAGTTTGATGATATTTTTTTTTTAACCTATAATATTTGGAATGAACATACTCTTTCGAAAACCACCATTGGATGTTCCCTTTAACAATGTGATGATGGCTCAGCTCTGTAGTGTAGGATGTGTGTGTGTGTGTGTGTTTTTGTGTGTGACTAAATGAAAATACAACAAAAGTATTCATGTTGTCAACACCTCATTCAATCTTTAATCCGCAGACATTTCCTCCTGACCCAGATCCTCCATTTAAGTTCGTAGCACTTTCATTCCCCCACCTTTCCCTCCAGTCTTACATTTCAACTTCCTGAGCAGTAATCATCTTCTCGCCCTGTTGGTTCTCACTCAATTTTACGCATGAAAACAAATCTGTCCGTATCTGTGATGAATTGATGCGGTTGCCATGGACGACCCACGAGGACTAAAACGAAAACATATAAGGAGAAAGTAAAGCCTGATTTTCTTTTTAAGGTCAGCTGTTTTGAGAGATCAATAAAGAGATGTCTTTTTCAGCGCTTGAGGGGCCGGTGAGGGCTTGCTTTACAGGAAGAGATGCGGAAAAGTTAATTTTCCATGAAAGCAAACAGGAACCAAGTTTTGTCTCGTACTATTAATTGATCCAAGAGAAATAATGTTGGCCGAGGTCCAAGATAGACTTGACCACAGAGTGATGATCAATAACCTTTACCATGCATAAATGCCGGCTTTGTTAAGAGTTTCATGCATGATCTTTCTCACTTTGAAATAAACCGCACTGAAATAGATCCAAATCAACAAATCTTGTTCTTGAAAGTTGACCTTAAATAAAGGGAAAGAGATACCCCCTCCCCCAATCCTGGACATCCCCCACCCCTACATACATACACGTGGTCGACATGGTAAATTAAGTATGGTAAATTAATTAGGCCTACTTTTCTTTGTTCTCCAATGGGAGACTTTTGGGGACTTTAGGTGGCAGCAGACTTACCAGGTAAATCCATTGTTTTTCTGATATGTGAGAATGCTCAGAACGTTACCTGGTAACTCTGCTGCCACCTAGCATTCCAAAGTTTCCCATTGTTTGGACTTTTATTTGGTGACTTCCAAATTAGTTTTGTACACAAAACAAAGCGAGGATGGTCTAGGTCTGTCAAATTACACAAAAACAAAGCAAGGATGTTCTAGGTCTGTCAAATTACCCGGCCCAATTTCATAGAGCTGCTTAATCACAAAAGGTAGCTAAGCAAAACAAAGTTATGCTTACCAGAATGAGGTTAACAGCCAAAATGGCATGCCACATGTACCATCGGTGACTGGTATCCTGCCCATTTTTGCTTAGCAGAAAATTGTCAGGCAATACGAAGTTGGGCCCTAGGTCCTTTTTGTTAAAGTCTTCAGTTTCACGCACAAACACGCAACCTTACAAATCCAGGTTTGTGGGGTCCTGCTATTGTTGTTCTATTATTCCCTTTTCTAAAGAATTCCCTTGTGGGGTCCATTGTTCCATTGTGAAATAGTCCCAACAAGGGCCCTTCCGTAAGCCCACACTTTCCCCCTCCCAAACACACATAAGTGTGTAATGCCTCAAAATGTGGACCCTCCTTTGTTCAACTCTTTGTCCTGACAAACGTGGACTACATTGTTTTCCTTTGTGACAGCAGTCGTGGACCTATTGTCCCTTTTGTTATAAGTCCTCGGTTTGAATATCACTACAAGTACAACCACACACACGTAATCATGGCCTTTCTTTTTTCTCCCTTTTTTTTTAGCAAGTCCCAATTGTTTTTTTTTACACGAAAGCGAAGCGAGGACATCCTCGCTTTGACCAAAAACCTGGATCCCTTTTGTTAAAGTCCTTGGTTTCAAAATGTAGACACCCTAACGCACTCACACAACGTTAAGTTATAGGAGGTTTTTCTACTGAAAGGTTTTAGTGCGGTTTAGTTCTTGAGATTCTCCATTGGCTTTTATCAGTAGACGCCTCCACTTGCACCACAGTCAACTCTTTTTTGTTTTTCTACTTAAAGGTTTTAGTTCATGAGACTCACTGTTTCCAGTTCAAAACAAAACTCTTGGGCAATACATTAAGTTGCACTTTGGTCAGCAAAACAGAACTCTTGATCCATCATCCCTTCCCAGTTACCTTCTTACCACGCTGTACAAGCTTCTCAAAGGACCCTTGGTTATCACTGCATCAACAAATGTCCCCATGGTTCAGTGGTAAAATGTACCCTTTTAGTTCAGCGGGCATTTGTGTTTCACTTTTGATGGAAGCCATCACAAATATATATTTTGTTTTGTCTTTGCAGATGTACTTGATGTAATGTTACTAAAAGGGACGGCGTACTCATCCTGCACAAATAGTTAACTCGAAGGAGAGAATTGACTCCCATCTAGTTGCTATGGATACCATCATCGGGCAGGTGTTTTGGTTGCCATGTCACGATATAGGTAAGTTTAATGTCATTGAGTAATAATAAGAGGCATTTATATATGGCACAAACCCGAGTGTCAGAACGGCCGTACAATTCCAGCCCGTTCATTGGGTAACAGGCAGTCCTGTATAAACCATTTCATCTCCTTAGGAGTAGGCAGCTCTGGCGACTAAATTCACTTCTGGGTGATTTGAGGCAGTTACTGAAGTGTCTTTTTCAAGGGCACTTGAGTGTCTTGACCAGGATTCGAACCCACATTCTGATGACTCATCCATGGGAACTTGAGTCTGGTATGCAAGACCGCCCTTCAAAAACGTGCTGTATTCTAAGAATTGTACGCTGTGCTTGAATGTTATAAATTGTAGCAGACTAAGCGGGGCAAGGATGTCACCCTTTTATCTCAGTCCAAGCACAAGTTCCAAACATTGCATAAATCATGTTGCATTCCACAAATAAACAGACATAAACTCCCTCCAAAGTGACAATGTACCCTTTGAACTCCCATTGTAACTTGCCTCCACACAATATAAACTAATGGTTGCAGTAATTGAACAAAAACATTGAACATTTGAATTTAAATGATAAATGTGATAAGGTCTACATAAACCAATTATAAAGCTGCTACTAGTGGGTTTAAAAGTTCCCCTTGACCCCAACATGTTATTTTTCTATTAACTTTTTAGATTGCCCTTTTTCTATCCAGAGTGTGCGAACGACCACTAATATCTGCCACAAAGTTTCAATTTCATTTTACACAATTTTATAGACATTGGTGAATCACCAATTTTGATTATACATTTCCTGAGATTTTCCCCAAATGGCGCTGCCTCTAAATTGCCCAGTCCTCAATTCAGCAATCAAAAAAGACAGCACCTACAAAAAAAACTGAACAAGTCAGGAACACTTTTACACTCTTTCACATTTATCTGTGCCTTATTTATGACAACTTATTATCTTGCACTTTGCAAGAAACTTAATTCAGGCCTGATATTTCACAGAAGCAATTGCCTCAATGCCCCTGGTCATTGCCTCTGTGCCCCTAGAAGTGTTCCAGTGGAAATTTAAATTTCCTTTATATAGTGTCGTGGCCGAGTGGTCTAGTTCACTGGACCCAAGCTCTGGTGTTGTCAGCATCAGAGTGTTGGTTCGAATCCCGGTTGTGACACTTGTGCCCTTGAGCAAGGCACTTAACCATAATTGCTTCGTAAAAATTGGGAAGATAGTGCATTCTGCTCTACCAGCCAGGCTCCTAGTTGATGATACCCATGCCTACATCCTTACGGACTGTAAAGGGGGCAACCCTGTTTCAGCCCCAGGAGTAGGTGGCAACGTGCCCCTGGTGACAGTTGATTTGGGTCAACAGCCCAAAGTGTAGCCCTCACCTTGAAGTAGCCTTCAGGCCTTGTGAGTTGGGCGATATCTCATAAATAAATAAAAAAATAAATGAAAAATTGCCTTGCCCTATACATAAACGAATTACTTGTACTATGATGAAAAGTCTCCTAACTTTATCTATTTTTGTGAGTTGCCCATATTGTGTCTTCTCCACAGAATACAAGAATTTGTGTACATTTACAAATTCATTTAGAGAATCTGGATATATCTGTCTCTTTCCAGGGGTAACCTTGCCTTCAAAATGTCATTGAGTTTGATAAATTGGTGCTCCATTTACTAATTTCAATTTTCCCAAGAACTCTTCAAGATGTTGTTTTGTTTAAGTGTGGTACATGCTTTCTGTGTCAGCCACAATGCATCATGATTGGAGAATGGCAGCCTAAGTTTGGCAAATCTCAAACTCATGGTTGTTAGAATAATTTGTCAGGGTTAAAAAAAACAAGTAGGCCTATAAAACATGGGATTTTAAAAGAAGTATTTGTGTTTTGTTTGTCACCATAGTACGAGTTTACTATAGAATGTGGTTTTCATCAGTAACAGTTATTATTTAATGTTCAGATGTTAAACTACCTTGTCACCTCTCTGTGGGGGCCATTGCATTTATTGCCTACAACATTTTAGTATTTATACCTGCCATCACCCTCCTCAAAAAGGTGTTAGCGCAATCTGACAAATTACTTGAGTGTCTCGTTTCTCATGACCTCACCTCTGGTCACATGATAAGAGAAAATAAACCTTCTGGCACAGGTGCTGTGGGGGGTGCTGCCTCAACTACACTTCCACAACAACAAATAATTATAAAGTTTACGACTTGTACTTGAAGACTTGGGCAACCATTTAGACAACATAGAGGAGAGAGGTGTGATAAAAGGGTTAAACTTAGGATCCTGGGTAACTTTGTTTTCGTTCCGGAGGCATTTGCTCGTAAATTTCACCGTCCACCAGCCAGAACCCGAAATATAATTATTTCACATGGCAATTGATGGATTTATGGAGCTGACGTTTATGCTGCACTTTCTACATGGTGTTTAGACAAACGGCACATGGTTTTCCTGAGGTCCACAGGAATGAAAGACCTGCAGTAAATCTCCCAAATCCAGCAGTGAGCTGGCTTAAAACCGGTGTTTTCATGTCGTCCTTTTCTGCACCTGCACAAGCGTAGCTTAGCTGTTCATCGAGAAGTGCAGGAATTAGTCATGTCATGTGCACTTTCATGGAATAACAATGTAGACTGGGGGCACTCCTTGTACCCAGGATGGAAACATGTGCTGGAAAACTGAGGAAAAAAGCTAAGGAAGCATTCAATGAGGGAGGGGGAGGACTGAGAAAATTAGTAGGATCATGGAAATTTACTGAGGCATGGATTAAATAATACTTTAGCACTGGGAGAGCTTTTAGTGAGCATTTTCTGAGTACGGGGGTCATGGAACTTTATCTTACGGCTGCAAAAGATTTTAAATGAGAGCGTTATAGAGGAGGCAGGAAACGTTTCTGAGCACAAGGGTGGAAATGAAAATAGCAGGATCTTGAAGACCTTGAAGAGTGAGCAGCACTTTTCAAAAACCTTACCATATATTGTTTGGCGTTGTATCTTAGATTTCCCTCATTTATATTCTGGGTTTTTTTTTAAATAAGTTTCTGTATGCAATGTCTTCCCCCCTGTGGGGAAGTCATTGCATGTTGTCTGTGCTTTGATATGAGATGGATGATGATGATGAAGAAACAGAGGAAAGTTTGCCTTGAAACCAAAATCCATGTTGTCCGTGTACTCACAGCCACTCTAGTGTATATTTAGACAGACGGGTTTGCACAATTTGGCAGCGGATATCTTCTATTGATCAACAGGGACTTTAATTGGAGTAAAAGAAAAGAAAAAGAGAGAAACACAGTATCTAGGGAAAGCTGATCCGCCATGCATGGCTTCATCCTGCCCCGTTTGTGATTGTGTTTGCGATGGCTCAGGGGGGGACTGCTTCAATTTATTCCCTTCTGAAAGGTCTCCGTTCAAGGAAAATGTCATCTGTATTGATTGCATCTTCATTTGGATAGTGGCATTGTTGTTACAGAATCAGCACTGTGCTATGCAGGTGGCTGGAGAGTTGGTTTTACCCATTTGTTTCTGTGGCTTGTTTTTGAGTCAGCTGTAGACTTTAAGACTGTACGGGAAGCAGAACTGAACAATTTTTGTGCTTCTTTTGGAAGGGGGTAGGGGAAGTTTTTCCAGACTGTAAAGTCTACTCATAGGCCCTTAGAACAGTTGTATTTCTTGTATACAGTTATGGTAGTGAATCGTTTACAACAAACTAAATAAATAATTAGCTGTTGCAAACTACTTGATAAATGCGCTGTTCAAATGTAACGTTAATGTTTTGATTTCAAATATCGAGTATAAGTACACCACAAGAGAAACTAAATCTAGGTAAAATGTATTTAAATTTTTGGGTTGAACTTAAATACAAATTGACTAGAGCGGGATATGAACCTATACGATATCCGTATTAGCGTGTCGGCGCTCTACCAACTGAGCTATCTATCTAGCCCCATTGGCTTCTGACAGGCTTCCCGAACAAAGATATTGACGAAATAGATGGACCGCCAATATTAGGACTAGATAGCTCAGTTGATAGAGAGTCGCTGCATTAATCCGGAGGTCGCAGGTTCAAATCCCGCTCTAGTCAGTTTGTCTTTGTTCAACCCAAAAAATATATTATTTTTTTTAGTTACCTTTCTGCCCTATCTTTTGCAACAAATCATCATTTTCTAAGCTTGAATGAAGAGGAAAGTACTCCAAACCAAATTATTACATGTGTGATGGGTATCTGGTCATATATCTTGAGGTATTGAGTGTGCATGACTTTGATCATTTTAATTGCAGTTGAATCATGAAAAACCTTCCCTCAAAAAAAAAAACCACCAGTCATTATCCGTGCTGCAATCTTAATTTAGATGACGGAGATCTTACAACAGACTCTAGTTAGGGTATCGCATTCACACCAGAGACAGCATGTACGTGCCCACATGTATGAGTAAGTGGCACCATTCCTTCCAAGACAAGCTTCCCCATCTAACTCCTTCAATCATCAAGCAGGCGTGCAGGAAACGGCCGACTTGGATGAATAAGTGACACTTCACTCCTAGAATGAAACAGGACTTTTTTTCTTCTTCCCCCAGTCGTCTTGATGTGTTTTGTTTTTTAAGGGAGCTGTTGGAGAGGCGGGGACTGTCACTTCTTCTTGGTCTAGATTTGGATGAGGTGATTGGCATGAGTGATGTCTGAATAACATGGACTCTACATTGTGTGATCAACAGGAATTCAATTGTCCCTAGAGTTTTCCCTACAGTGCCTACCCCACACTCAAATTTTGTTAATATGCTTGCATAGTTTCACATTTGTTATCCAGAATTTATTTTTCAACCTGCGTAGGTCAACTTCGTGGAGCTGCTTAAGCAGGAGATGTTGCTTGACAAGTTTCTGCTAAGCAAAAATGAGCAGGAAACCAGTCACAAATGGTACAAGCGACCATAGAGCAAGGAACAAACATGGCATTTTGGCTAGTAGTAGACCTTATTCTGGTAAAGCAAAATTGCTTTGTGCTTAGTTACTTTTTTGTGGTTACACAGCTTTATGAAATTGAACCCAGATGTCTATACATGTACATTCCCTTTGGTTCAGAATCATTGAAAGTATTTTGAGTGAAACTGTGTGATAAGAATTGTTGACAATATGATGTCATCATAGAGCACTCAGTAATTTGTGTGGGTGCCTTTTTGCACATACTACAATTTTTAAAGGCAAGGTGTATCTCAAGTAATTATCAGAAAACTTCCTTGACTTGGGAAAGTCTTTTACTGGTACATTATCATCTTCAGATATAGCCCACCTTGAAATTTTATCAGGACTTTCTTGATTGGACAAAGTAGTTTATAAATCTGTCTAGTTGAACCTACCTTTAGTCCATTGAATGAAAACTATAGTAAAAGTAAGAACTCGGGGATGAACATGTAAGCCCAGCTACTTTTTTTATTCAACTCCGAAAAGTATACTAGCATCTATATCTTTATAAAATGATATTATCTGGAAGAAAGAATTTGTTTAGTCTCTTCTTGAGTTTCACAAAAAAAGATAGGCTGGATGAAAATATTGGAATGCAAAATTTCAACAAAACCCCTGTAAGTGTTTAGTCTGTTGGTGGAAATCAGGATTGGATATGACATTATTTTGACTGACATGATTGCCAATGTAACCTTTTGACCTGAGTCCAAACATTACTTTTCTGTCTTTAAGTGTAGATAACATGAATGTGATTGTGTAGCTCAATGCACGACAGTACTATTAAAACTCAAATAAGTTTGGGCATTGTATTATGTTAAGATAAGGTTAAGCTTGGCAATAGGCAGGAGGGGCTAGATCATTGTTATTTATTGTGCAGGTCCTTTGTTGTCAAGTCCAGTTGAAGCAAGTAAATGTAACCAAACAAAATCTTGAATTCCTAAAAAGTTTGATACCTTCTAGTTCGAAAAATGAAACAGTATTCATCATTAATGAAGACAGGGAATTAGACATTTCTATAATACACCGGGCTCTCCTTTTGAATTATAGTATCCATCAAAAAATTCTTGTAAAAGCTTGAGGTTTCATTTTACACTAGAACAGTGTTGTTTTCACCAATGATAAAGTATTGGGGATGAATAACACCATGCTGGTGTTGTCACATATAGATACCATGAGAATAAATTTAACACCCCAGTCTTTGCAGTGAACAAGAACATACAATGAATGCAGGTAAACTATCATTTGTATCTATTGTTTGTGATTTACCATGGAGATCAAGGAAAAGGATTCCTGTCTAAAGCGTCCTGTCCTTTATGAAGGACACACTGCAAAAACTGGGATGTTAAAATTGACACTATGGGTGTTGTCACATATAGATACTAAAGAGAGAATCAAAATTAACATTGTAGGGTGTTAAATTAACACCAATACATTTGTGTTGGCAAAAATTAGTGTTATTTTAACAGCCTATGGTGTACATTTTGATTTTTTTGTATCTATGTGTGACAACACCCATGGTGTAAATTTTAACACCCCAGTTTTGCAGTGTACATATTGAAAGACATTATTTTAAATGCAGCCTAATAATGATACACTGCAATAACTGGGGTGTTTAAGTTGAAATCATGGGTGTTGTCACATGTATACCCAAGAATCAAAATTAACATCGTGTTTAAATAACACCAATGTAACTGTGTTTTCATAAGTTAGTGTTATTTTTAACATCCTTTGGGGTAAATTTTGATTCTTTTTTCGGTATCTATAATTATGTGACAACACATAGGGCCTATATGATTTCAACTTTGATACCCCAGTTTTTGCTGTGTACTTGCTTACTAACTTGCTTGCCTATCACTTGACTTGTTGATCACTTGCTTGCTGGTTACTTACATGCATGCACAATCTATGACCTTTCTTCCTGCTTGCTTGTAACTGGAATACCATTTCGAAAGTTGCAAGTGAATGTTTTTAATGAAGAGAAGGAGAATTGGCTCTCTCACATGATTTCTGGTTTGGGACGCTTGCACGAAGGGTGTCCAGGGCCGAATTTCAGAAGCTTAAGTACAAAAGTACACTGCAGAAACTGGGGTGTTAAAATTGACACCATGGGTGTTGTTACATATAGATACCAAACAGAGAATCAAAATTAAGATAGGGTGTTAAAATAACACCATTGTAATCGTTTTTGCAGAAATAAGTGTTATTTTAACACCCTATGGTGTAAATTTTGATTCTCTGTTTGGTATCTATTTGTGACAACACCCATGGTGTCAAAACAATTTATTATTATTTTTTTTTAATTTTTTTTTTTTTTTTGGGGGGGGGGGTATCTATAGGCTATATGTGACAACACGCATGGTGTCAATTTAACACCCCAGTTTTTGCAGTGTAGCTAAGTACATTATGTTGCTTACCAGAACAAGGTTACCATCCAAAATACCATCACACGTACCATCTGTGACTGGTATCCTTTTTATTTTTGCTGAGCAGAAAACTGTTAAGCAATATTTTCTGTTTCCATTAGCTTTATGAAATTGGCCCCATAAGATAACATGCTTTCTTAAGTGTGGTGATGAAAGTAGTACATTTTCATAACCCCACCGGCTTGAAGGGGAGGTTTTTTCATTTCTACTGGTACAAATTCAATTTGTAGCATTTTATTGACAACATTCAAATTGCTATTAGTGTCAGTAAAGTGGCCCATTCAATCAACCTTAATCTGCTGACTTAAGTTATTTATCATTCCTGGAATGGAAGCTGACAGTCCGGCCTTAATAAACATCGCTGTCACGATATGGATTATTATATGCTTAGGTATGCAAGTGTTGGTCTCGAGCCATTCGAATATTCGCTCAGCTTTTTATTGGTTAATAATTTATTGCAAGGTGTCGACTGCAAGCATGATTAACGGTCGGGTCTAATCTGATCATACAATACCTGTCGTCAGGCCGCAGTCAAACGGTGATGACATATCTCGTGTTTGCAGGCATATAATTTCGTCAAAAGACAATGTCATGGTTGGACTACCTTGAGGTCAAATATTCAATTTGTAATCGCGGTTCAATTTTCATTGATTGCTTCGGAATCGCAAAATAGCCTCACTGTCATCAATTTCCGCTGTCAATTTGTAGATTCCTGCCCCCTGGGTCATAAAGACTTTGTGAATAATTTATCACAGATATTATATTTATGACACCTAATATGTGGAAGTATTACTTGACTGCAATATGAATCATCAATCATCATAATCATTCTTTGTGAAGCATTCTATTATGAGCTTTAAAATTGAATAACTCTTCGGGTCATTGTCATTATGCTTGTAAATGTTAAATAGCTTTTGAGGTATAATGTTGTGGTAAATGCTTCAGCAGCAGAGATTTTGAACTTATTCATATGAGCTAGTGAATAGATTGAGTAAATGATTTTTTTTATTTAAAATAAAACATTTCCCTTAAAGGTATCGTACACGTTTGGTAATGACTCAAAACAAATATTAGCATAAAAACTTACTTGATAATAAGCAACGGAGAGCTGTTGATAGTATAAAACATTGTAGGAAACGACTCCCTCTGAAGTAACGTAGTTTTTGAGAAAGAGGTAATTTCTCACTAAAATAATAAAAACTTCTTGCAAGAAGTTTTTATTCCTATCTGAAAGCACACAAATTTGTACAACAAGGGTGTTTTTTCTTGCATCATTTTCTTGCAACTTCGATGACCAATTGAGCCCAAATTTTCACAGCCTTGTTATTTTATGCATATGTTGGGATACACCAAGTGAGGATACTGGTCTTTGACAATTTCCAAACGTGTTCAGTGCCTTTATATTCGGTAATTACTTTGGGATTTACTTGTTACTTGAACAACAAAATGTTGAAAATACTTCAGCTTATTCCTTGGATTGCCTGCAGAAAATGGACAAGGTTGATAGGCCTAACAAATATTTAAAATGTCAAACTTCAAAGGTGGTTCTTTTCTTTTTTATTTTGAAATGAAAGAGCATTTTTTAATGTCATTCACCTTTAAAACTGGTTCTGTTGATTCAAATACCAATATAGATTTGGCAAGAATTTGTATCTAAAAAGAGGTGTCAAAATATGCTGTAAATTGACAAACAGGGTTTTTAAATAGCTCACTTATACTACAATTTACATGGCAATAACAAGATAAGATGGGGGTAAAATTCTGCTTACAATCAAAACAGTGAGTCCCTCTGGACAAATCCATACCTATTTATGAAAGCACACAGCAAGGGGACTTGGGAAGAATCCTACCCATGATGACACATGCTAAAATATTCCATACTAGTCTCCGAGTCCACCTCACTGATCAGACCAATCATTCACTAGCCATTACCCCAGCAAATTGGCTTCATTAATACCCAGTGGGAAGCCACACCTAGCTCCACAGGTATACTCACCATGACACCTGTTGTGTCCCCCCATCCCCCCCTTTCCCCTTTACCAGGCAAGAGGGGAATGAGTTGACCCCATTCTCAGGTGATTGTAGTGCCTGAGGCTACAGTAAGGGGTCCCTGAGGGGCTGTCAATCAAACTGAGAATGAGATTGTTTGGGGCATGTTTGGGGTAGAGAGCCAGGCAAATAGCTCTTCCATCTTCAAGGAGGCTGTTTTTTTCCCCCCATCACCTGAAGTTAAGGATTTTACTTAAACATTGATGTCGCTCAGATGTCAGTGGAATGTTACAGCAATGTGAATAAAGGCTAGACCCACAAGTATGCTTCCTGGCAGAGTGTTTATATTAATACATCCATATTTTGCCAGATGTATGAGATTTCCATGCATACATATAACATGACAATGCAAAGAGTCACCTCAGACTCGGAGTTGTACATTTGTATTTATGTGAATTCGGATAAACGTTTTCTACATAATTCGTGGCAGTAAAATAAACCTAAATAAAAAACACATTTACTGACTTTTTCGAAAAAAGAAAGCTCTCATGGTTTTTATAGACCTATGCATGCAACATTAAATATTTCCTACCGGTTAAACTTGCAATTCGGGCAAGTTTTGAATTACTTGGATCATTCATTCATCAATCTGTTAAAGATGGGGACGAATCAATGGGTAATTTTTAGCAGTTTGATATAACTTTACATTAAAGGCAGGGTGTACTTTTGGTAATTACTCCACAAGTTAATGACCATAAAAACTTACTTTGTAAAGAGCACTGGAGAGCTATTGATGTTATCAAACATTGTTAGAAACGACCCCCTTTGAAATAATGTAGTTTTATAGAAAGAGGTAATTTTTCACCAACAAATTTGAATCTGTGAAAGGCTTCATGCATGAAGCTTTTCTCAGGCATCTGAACGCACACAATTCTATGCAACGGGTGTTGTTTTCTTTCATTATCTTCTTGCAACCAATTGAGCCCAAAGTCCCACAGGTTTGTTTTTGTATATATATGTCGGGATACACCATGTGAGGGTACTGGTCTTTGACAATAACCAAACGTATACCCTGCCTTTAAAGAAACTTCCTGGATATTTGTTGGATAACAGAACTTAGGCTTCTATCTTTGCTTTCAACCTGTATCCCTCATAGGCTAATGCATTTTTAACCCCTTTACAAGTTGGTCTCCCCTTGCGTCGTGTCATTCTCCTCTATAACCCAACGTACTTTTTGTCAAGCTGTGAAACTCTTCCCTCCCAGAAACACTCTCTCTAGCCGAGTTGTTCAAACAAGAGTACCCTAGATCAAAAAGTTCACCATTCACCATTCCCACATTATATAATGCAAGTCAGGTGATGTTCTAACACCAGCCATGCCACTCTCCACAAAATATGAACAAATGCCATGACCGTCTGATTGTTCCGTCTTTGCTCTCCTTGCTCCATACATATTCCCTGGGCTTCTTTACAATTCGTCTTCTCACCTCTTAAGATTGACTTTCCTCACATTATGCATAAAAATGTACATGCATTATATGAAACCCTCTCTACTCTTCCGTGAGATCTCTAAACGAAACTTGACTTGCAGATGGACATCCCTGGAGTGCACTGTATCTTTGCAGATGCTTTTAGTGTGACAGTCTTGTTTTTCCATCTCGTTCCTTCCACTTTTCTACATTCCCTTTCCCTACCCGCAGTCCACTTAAAAATAAGCACTAGATCTGTACGTTCATCTATAATTCATACATAGGTTCAAGAAATGCCCCTGGAAACCTTGTAGGGATCACAGTTATGATTGGCAGATGTAAAGCACATGAATTTATAAAACAAATTGACTTCTTTGACTCTCCTCGATTTAGAGGAGTGTTCTGGGGCCTAATCCATTAAAAAGTCCGGTATTAACATCGGTGTTAAGTTGTTGCCTTCAATCTTTATAGACACTCCCCCAGCCCCATCATAAAGACAAGGTAAAGCAGTAATAGAAGTGTATCTCACCTGTTCGTTGTTCGTTTGCATTATTGGAAGTGCACTGTTTGTTAGGCTCAATGCTTTGATATGAATGTTGGCTTTTTGATAGCCTACTGCATGTTCCTTTAATTCATGGAGATGCTTATATGAAGGTTGAGGCCTGCACCTTTGTGTGCGATACATCCATTCTTTATTCAACTACTATAAGGTGTATGAATATAATTCAATTCTATAATGCAAACTCACATTTATGTCTACACTTCATGAAAAATTACAAACAATACATAAACCAAAACATGATTTTAAGAAGTAACCATAAATCTAGTTCGAAGCAAACATAATACAAATATTGAATTTTACGTTTCGTCTTATCTTGAAAAAATTCACTGGCTGGTGATCCGTTTCAGGTGCTATGCCTGTATCATATTAGTTATTACAGCCTTCCCTGTATGCAATAAACAGTTATGAATCAATCAATCATACCAAAAGGGACCTGACTATTGATTCCCTTTTGGCCTCGGTTTCGGTTCAATGAATTGATAACAGTCACCCTGATTCGTTACCATGATAACAGTCTAAAGTAAATATCTTTCAGATGAGAAGGCCCTAACTGAAATTATGATAGGCCTGTTAAGCTTTGGTTTTACATAGAAATACTCAAATAGACCTTCATCGTATAGTGCCACCATCTTGGTCATGTTCCCTGTACCCAATAACAGTAATGAATCCCAACATTCATTGTACAAACAAAGAACCAGACTATTTCTCCTTCCAGCCTCGGTTTGGTTACATTCATTTGAATTGGAGAAAAATCAAGATGGCTGGACCGTGTTAAAAGTCAAAGGCTCTATCAAGATTTTGTTAAAGCTTGTGATCTGAATTAAGTTTGGAAAACAGTTAAGTCAGAAGTGTTGACGTGTTTTGATTGTTTGAATTAGGCCAGTTGCCCCTGCAGTAATGCTTTAGACCATGGAAAAAACGTCTAAACTTTTGAGAGTATTTTTTGGCAGGAACTAAACTAAATCTGATTCTTATCTTGCCAAATGTGGCAATTTGCATTAGCTTCCCCGGGCCATGCTTAACCAAGTTGTGTATTATCACAAAATCATGACGCCAGAAGAGGGCATTAGCCAACTCAGAATGAAAGGTGTTTTTCTCCCTGCAGAAATGACTTTATTATATAGAGTCTCCTGCATGATCCATCAGCATGGTGCAACCATCTTGTTTTTTTTCTCATAGTGGATTCAGTGTAACCATACCGAGGCCAGCTGGTATAAACCAGTTCCCCACCCAGTATTGTTAGCGCATGCACTATAATGCTGCATAAAAACGATGATGGAAACATGAGAGCCTTTTCGAAACCTTGGCTTGGGGCTCGGGCTTCGGTTTGGTCTCCGTCTGCCTGTTCGAAGCCCCGTAAGGAAAACGCACGTTTTCTAAATAACTGGCGAAGCCTTAGCCCCAGCCCAAGCCGTTTCGAAAAGGGCCATTGTCTATGTTCCAATTTCATCAGCTTTTCTTTGTATTGTGGAGTTACAGAAACAATTAATACTCTTAAGTTGAGAGATCCCTACTGAAAATGTTTTATACTTTTCCTATGTTATTTGTTAACCCCGGTACTGTAATGTGCCAAAATGCTTGCTTCTTAACTTTTCCGGGCTATTATGCCCCAAGACCTCGAGCCGTAAGTGCTCTGCACTTTGAATTATTCTCCCACCCCGCACCAATCTAATTTTCAAAGTTGGAGAACACTAAAATGTCCTGATGGAAAGAATACTGATAACCCTGAGATTGTCCTGAGCAATGATTTTGAGCTTCCTACGGGCTTGGTTTTACCATGGAGGTTTTACCAGCCTATTGTATGCCTGCATGCTGACGCATATTAAATCGTATGAAAACTGGTGGCTTATTTTCCTCCTGTAATCTTGCGCCTCGGTCTTGCGCATGCCTCTGGACAGATTTTTACCTTCACCCTCCAAATTGCTGCAATCAATACATCGATAATACCTCATGAAATATGAATATAATACACAACGGAATGGTATTTGAGATTTAAAGATGCAACTCCTTCCTGAAGGACATGAGTTTCTGTGAACAGATTTGATTTATTAAATTGTCGGAGAGTTCTTTCTCAATTGTCACCACCCACTACCGGTGGGTGGGTGGGTGCCACGTGCAGGCCGCAGAAACAAAAATGGTGTGGACGCGCCAGTAAGTGTTTAAATCTGTTCGAAATAATGTGGCACACCTAACCTGGGCAAGGTGAAAATGATGTAGGCCAATATTGTAATGGCTCTCGTGTTTTCGACCAAGCCAAGCTGAAAGAGCAATACACTTTGGCCTGTAGGCCTCTATTATGTGAATCTTAATGTTTATTGTTGAACCCAACTTGAGTGAATTTGTTTCCAAGATTATGTTATGTTGTATAAGTGAGAAATAGTCTCTTTTTTAGACTTGGAATGGGCTGTAGAAACAACATACCATTTGCCTTGAATTGATGATTTAAAATTCCTTACCAATCTTTCATTTTGAGCGGACATGTTTTTCAAAATTCCAAGTTGCAGACAGAAGTTTCCAGATGTGTTCACGTCAATAAGGGATGTTTTAATTACTCCAGCGGTGTGAAGTATTTGTTTTTCCAATTGGATTTTTTTATAATATAAGCGCGGCTTTAAAAAGATCTGAGGATGATGTGCACAAGAAGAATGTGCCGTGGCCGCTCTGGAATTCCATACGGTGCACGGCGTCTGGGGCCAGGTGTTGGCTAGCCCTGACACCTAAGCTTGCGAAATGTCAATCATGGTCATTAAAAAAAGGGGGCCCGGGGGGAATGTGTTTCTCAGATGGGCCGAATCACCAAAAATGGCAAATCGTCTTACAAAATCTTACGTCGTGAAAAATCTGTGCGAAAGTTTATAGGAAGCTTCCCTATAAACTTTCGCATGACTTTTGTTTTTTATCTCCATGCGGTAGATGTTCAATCTCATAAAGATGAAAGAGTTGAAATGGCGCTCGGAGTCTGTTTGTACGTGCTGAGGCCGATTTCACAAAGAGATAAGACTAAAGTCCTGTCTGAAGTTAGGACCAGTAACTGGTCTTAACTTAAGACTAGTCCTATCTCTTAGCATTGCCTATATAGGACTATAGTCCTAAGTTAGGAAGAGTTTTGTGAAATCGACCACTGATTAGGCATAGTGCTGATTGTGCCCAGATTCACCAGGTAATGCAAACAGCACAGTGAAACGAATTTTATTAATATCAATAACCAAGAATATTACATGGATCATTGCAGCACATCATCACTAAGGGAACAAGCACCACATGAACCGCCTCTTATAATGAAAAACCGATACCTGTTCAACCGGGAACTTATGATATCCAACTTTAAAAATATGAATATTATTTTCAACCCAACATTTCAATCAATATCAATAATTGAGAAGTTTCATTGCCGTTTGGTTTCGTTTTCTCTTGGCTTCTTAAATTCGTCTTCTTTATTTGTTTTTCTGTTCTTAAAGTAGCCCTATTGAGATTGAAAAATCGTTTATTTTGTTTTCGATCTTTACCGATGTTCTCTATACCTTTAATATTGGTGTTCGTATTACTGAAATCTTCCCTAACCACGTTACATTGCAGCCAATCGATGAAATCTTTCAAACGTTTTTAAAGAAATGTGCGCCGTGGGCCTCTGGGGAAAACTTATCTCAAAGAAAATTTCCAACACTAGATGAGTTCTTTTCAGTCGTTTCTTAAATAGGGAGATTTGCCCTTTCAGTACCTCAACAAAGACTACCGTATCTCATTACTAAGAAACCAGGGCAAACTTCCCCATATTTCCCTCCAACTTTTCATGCCCGTGTTGACAAGCTTGTCGTCCGTGCTCACAGCGGCCCCACGGAGTTGACCAACAAGCTTTCTGGAGCTCGGCAACCGGGGAACCCACCCAACACAGCCTCGCTGCAAATCCCCGCTCTTTTGTCCTTGGTGTATTGAATAGGGATGGAGGTGTGAAACTATGTGTACACCTTGAAAGAGTTTGTTTGCACCCGTGAATTGCCGGCACATACTTGAGATCTTTGATCCCGGACAACTTAATTCTAGCGGGGAGCTTTTGGGCGTGTTTTTGGTCGTGCATGATGAGATTATTATAGTTGATAGAATGGAAAACTGTCAAGAGGGAGATTGTGTGTTTGTCAACTCTTCCTACAGCTGGCTCTCTGTTTTGTTACCATGGGAGAGGATTATAGAATGGTTTGCATTGGTGCTCAACTGCATGTTAAAGTTGTTGTTCTTTTCTTGGTATTCGTAAAGAGCAATATAGGACATGTTTTTGCAACATAACAGCCAGTGTTTTGCACTCATTCGCTGCATGTCATACGAAGCAATACCGGTATTGTTTGAAATTGTATTATTATGTGTTTAGCAGTTTTAAATGAATCCAACCTAATTCAAACTTCTTTTTTCTCTCTTTTTTATGCTTTTGGAAATTGTAACCAAGCCTTGTTTCACTTTTTTACCTTGTTACTCATTAACTCCAAAGAAGACTACTTAAGGAAAAGGCCTGGCCTAAGGAGGGTTTTATTTTACGGGAACGAACAGTTTTCATCTTCATGAATATTTTAGTTGGTTCAGTTTTAATTTTTGTGTCTTAGGGCTGTTTTTCTTTCAGAATAAGGCCTGTTGAGTTAACCTGAATTACGGTATAGCCTAGGCTGTATCATTTAATTTTCCAACTCCCCATGGCAGCTTTGCCCGAAGTTAAACGTCCTGTGTTTGTGTTTAACAAGTTATTGACAATTTGCGAACAGGGAAATTTGCTCCCGACTGTATCTCGTTTCATCAATTTGGTGCGAATTTGTTTATTTCAGCTGTTCCGTTCAATCCAAAACTGAGTAAGCAACGATTTGGTTTATCCAGGTCTGTTCTATAAGATTGTTCTCTTTTTCTCATCCCCGCGCTTCCTGTTTCTGGAACAGCCCTCCGGCTTGAAAGTATAGAATGAGTGGATAAAATCTAGCACGCGTAACCGGAGAAAAGGCCAGCGCAACATAGATTTCTAGTGTGTTGTAGAGAATTGGGTTTTGCAGATAGATCGCTTCCAGCGTTAGGGGGTTGGCAAAGGGCTTCAGAACAACCGCCGGGCCCCGATTGAATTCACCCGGTGAACGGGAGTGCCTCTTCTGGCTCGACTGAGGTGATTCACACCGTATCTGTATTATGAAGGGGGAAGAAAACCGTTGTGGTGAATCGGTGGAAGCATACTGTAACCGTCTGTTGTGTGGGGTGAATGGGCCTGCGTGGACCGCTCCGGGCGTGATGGAGCTAAGCTTACGGTGACCATTTCACATCACTCCACCTCCCCGTGAAAAGAGATCTTTCTCTCTCACTGCTGGGGATACAAACTTTTCCAATTTTGTTCATGTCGCTACAGTATTGTTCCAGGCATCCTACAGCAGCTGTCCTTCGGGCTAGTGTCAGGTTCCAGTTAGGTATAACTTGATTGTAAAACCATATAGAATGGCGAGGGGGAAAACAGAGATTTTCAGAAATCTTTACCAACTTAAGCTTGATTTGGGTAATGTGCAGGTATCTTACTTCATCGTTGACTATAGCTGGTGTTATTGCTTCAACCGTGGCCTAGTTTTGCCGGCCATTTCCCATGCCTAATTGAATTATTCCTGTGTTTCAGGAATCGAGTACCTATGCAAGGGTTATTAAGTTTTGAGACCATTAAATGGAGTAAACGAAGAGAGATATAACCGGACATTGCAAACATCCGCTCCATTCGAAGTATTGACACATATTGACGAAAATATACAATACAAATCATAACGTTTTGACACCGTGAAGTCATACCTGTATTTTCCCTATCTCTATAGGGTGACGTGTTCATTGCCCTGTATTTCCCCCGTGTTTTTCTGGTCTGGATCGGCCCCCGGTTTAAACGTGAGGCTCGGTATCTTAAAATAGTTCAAAAGGGAGCTCAACTTGAATGTCACACTTAAAAACACCTGGGGTAGGTGAATGTTTTTGTGTGGGGGTCAAAGCTTTCATTGAGTTTTTATTAAAAGTCTTCATTACTGCATTTTTCTTTTCGCTCTCAGCGCTGCAACACAGTGTGGGGCTTTTCAAGTCAGAGGCAGCCTGCACACCACTGCTTTCGATTCCGGGCGATTGAAAAAAACTATAGTGTTGCACATGGAACACGGAACGTATTGACGGCCCGCTGTTAAAGTCAAGCCAATTCGTGCAAAACCCAGCGTGCCATTTTCCGCAAGATTGATACTTCCAATCAAGCTTGCATCTAATTCTTTCACTGGCCTTCCACATATATTTTATATCCACGGGAGAAATATACTTCTATATACCTTGTTTGCTGTGCACACTGTCTCCGGGCTCTCTTTTATTAACTGGCTTACCTGGGAAGACTCCTCGTGAATAGAAATGTCTCATTTTCTGCCTGACTTGAAAGCTTGACGTTCTGCCTGATTTGACGAGGTCTTTTCTTTATTTAGCGAACTGCTGCTGCCAAGGTTTTTTGTCGATGCTGTGGCATTTAGCAGGCTGCTGTGGCATGTTATGGCTTATAATTTGTCAGGGGCATAATCTAGTTTGGCCATTTATTGCCTGAATTGTTTAATTTTGTTTTCCGTTCAAGGATTTCTCATACTGTTAAGAATTCAATTATTTACAAAAGTGGTTGTAAGACATGCAGGAAAAGGGTTGTTTAATCTACGGATTATATGCCTTCTGTGTATTGTTTTGCTGAGGGTAGAAACAAACTGTATTCAATGATTTTCATGGCAAAGTGAGCAAACAATACCGGGTAATTTAATAGATGGTGCGCCAGGAGTGTCTTTCTGACAGATATGGCGCACTACAAATGTCCATTATTATTATGTTAATTTCAGAGATAGGCCTACTAATGATGTGGTGATCTATTCTGATGCAATATTACGGAGTGAGGAATTTTCAATTCATAATTAAAGTTGTGCAATGATTATAGAGAGATTAATAGAGAAATAATGCACCAAAAAGTTTGTTTAAAATGATGACTCTTGGGCGAGTGTTCTGTTTTGATGCAAATTACGGGTACGTAAGGAATTTTCAAATAATGAAAGTGGTGCAATGATTTAGAAATACTAAATAGGGACATGATTCACTAAAATATGTGAATAAAAGTGGTGCAATGATTTAGAAATACTAAATAGGGACATGATTCACCAAAATATGTGTTTCAAATGATAACTCTTGGGCGAGCGATCTATCCTGATGCAATATTACGCTCAGACATCGCATCCATGATGCCACGGGCATTTCTTGCGGCCGCTCTACCGCATGGGATCAACGCATGACCCGAGCTCTACATCACATTTAATACATTCAGCACGAGGTGTTGACGTATCACGCCAATCACCCTGTACCACATCCCTTCTGGTATGTTGATGCAGCCTTCCCATTTGTCATCAATGCACCACTGCTAAAAAATATCCCCAATCTCACGTATAGGACAATCGAGCCCATTCAACACCACGTCCAGGCAATTAGTGCCCCCTTCTTTAGCAGGAGTTGCTCTTAGGCATATGTCTTCTGCGCCTTTTTTCATAAAAAAAGTGAATCGAATATTTAGGTGTTGTTACTGTAAATGAATTTCCTTGTGGGCCAGTTCAATTTCCCAAGGGACTATAGCATATGAACCATACGTTTCTAACAATCTTCTACAGCCAAATCAAGCGACCTCGGCCGTACGGCTATGGCCGTTGCCGCAGCGACAACGTTGAAGAGTAGGCTTTTTCAGCGATCCAGCCATAGCCACTATCAAAGCCACCAACTTCTGACACGGCCTCACTTTGATATCAAAAATCAACCATTCACCATAGACCTCAAACAAGAAGTATCTGTATTCGCTGTGCAACATTCTTAGTACAGTGTTAAATCTAACATCCTTCTAAAAGTCCTCGTGGAGATCAGGGCCCAATTTCATAGAGCTGTCAAGCAGAAAATACTGCTTGACAAATTTGTTTGCTAAGCAAAAATTGAATGGGGCATCAGTCACAACAATGTAAACTTAATGTAACTTTGGCTGGTAACCTGTTTCTGTTAAGCAACTCTTTTCTGTGCTTAGCAAGTTTTTGAGCTTACAGGCTTTATGAAATTGGGCACAGAGGGCTCAATTTTCGTGCCACTGACCCATTTCTGGGTCATTATGACCCGGAATCTGTATCAAATTGACCCAGAAATGGCCACATTGTCGCAGAATCCGAGTCAAATCCAAGTTTTGACCACCTTTCCGGGTCAGCCTGACCCAAAAATGGGTCGGTTCTCCCCGTACGGGAAGCCGGAAACTGGGACAATTCTTACCGCGAGTTTTTGAGAGTGTACGGCCCGTACAAACACACGCTTTTCAATGGTAAGCAGCACCATACAGTTGGGCCCATGATTTGATTTTATATGCAGAACATTTCCACGTCCAACTGAACAGCAAGTTGAAGTTTTCGAACAGTGATGTATTGGTACTTAGCACCGAAGTATCAGGGGTTCCTTTGGCAACGTGACCCTTCAAATTTGTTCAGTGAAAGACTGATCTGCAATTAAGGCCATCGACGAAGCAACGATTGCGAAAGTGTTTGATGGATTGTTGTTTGAGTGTACAGTAAACTGATTTAGACCACCCTGAAAATTGGAACTTACGGCTCTTCTAGGTGCGTGTTGAGATCAATTTAGAAGGTCATTCGGTAAATATACTGAAAGATGATGCATGTAATTATGCCCGCCGACAAAGATGAATTGCTTGGATCAAGTGCCACAAACAACGAATTCTCGATGATTACAGATGACACTGGCTCTGTACCGTATACGTTCGCCATTTTTGTGGGAAAGCTGCCTCTGTATCCCACCATTGCAACTATTAGTACGCCTTGAATTTTAATGGTCAACAGCTCCTGAGTTCTCAGCAGTAAATTTGTCCCCTATGTTTGTGTAGTCCTTATCTTTTGTACCGATGTATTGTACTATAGAGATGATGGTCAAAAAATTTCAAGTTGACCACTGTGTTTTTTGTGTGTGTTAAAGGCACTGAACACGTTTGGTAATTGTCAAAGACTAGTGTTCTCACAACATGTGTATCCCAACATATGGTGTATCCCAACATATGCATAAAATAACAAGCCTGTGAACATTTGGGCTCAATTGGTCATCGAAGTTGCAAGAAAATGATGAAAGAAAAAAAAACCCTCGTTTTACAAATTTGTGTGCTTTCAGATAGGAATAAAAGGCTTCTTGCAAGAAGTTTTTATTATTTTAGTGAGAAATTACCTCTTTCTCAAAAACTACGTTACTTCAGAGGGAGTCGTTTCTCACAATGTTTTATACTATCAACAGCTCTCTGTTGCTCGTTACCAAGTCAGTTTTTATGCTAATATATATTTTGAGTCATTACCAAACGTGTTCAGTGCCTTTAAGGACAAGTCTATTATTTTGGCATAGTATGCAAATCTCGTTAAAATATTAAAAAGGTCTGTGCGAGGTGTTACGGCATGATTTCTCAGTCATGTACAATTAATTAAGGAAGATTGCGAGTCCGTAACAGGTGGATTGAGGCTTGTTAAAGTTGGCTGATTTGATTACCTCAGCAGTCTATAGTTTCTTGGAGCTAAACAAATGTGAGCCAATGAGGAGTGTTGTCTTCTAATTATATGGAATATGGCAAAGGAGTCTGTATTTTTGACGTCATCAGGGACACAACCTCAGAGCTGTATTTAAAGACGCCCGCGTTCAATCAAGGGATCTATGGTTCAACGATCATCGAATTCGACGATTGCGTGCACCACCAAATACCCTCGGCACTCCTTTCCTGCAAGTTTTCTGGTCATTTTAATTACAGGACATCGGCACATCTGCGATTACCGTAACGCACACCGCGAGATGCCCCATTGCCATGACACCAATCCCACATGATCACTCTCAACGGAGGTCTCAACAACTCTCCATATAACCATAGCCTCGCTGCTCCCTAGCTGGTCTTTGCTTCCCCAACCTTAGTCACCGTCTCCTGTCGGCTGATGCTGTTTCTTTCATGCCTTAAATATTCAAACCCACTGCTTTATGATATTTTGTCCCTCCCAACCCCAGAGGAAATTTCTGAGCAGCGGCTTCAGCTTATCGCAGGGGAATCTCAAAGATTTGTAGGAATGAGTGAACGTCTTTATTTCCGAAGGGACCCAAAAGGTGAATTTTAAGAACCTGCAGTGGATTCGTGACTCGGGGATTCACGACAAATCTATCACAAAATCGTACTTAAGGCAAACTGCCCTGTACTCTTACAGTAATTGGGCTGGTTGTGAGTTGACATTTATAGAGAATCAGTAAACAATGTACGCCTACACCCGGAAAAGTTTGAGATGATTCCATTTTGCACGAAAACACGGGTTTTCCATGAGATTTTTGCCTCTGCATACGTTGAAATGGACCCCCTGGTGTTGTATTTATCGAATGGTGTTTAAGAATGTGCACAACATTAGATTGAACCAAATTTAATGTTTACAGACATGAACATCTTACATGGTAATAGATGGTCATGATGGAAAACTTTCATCAGGTTGGCTCAGTGGTTTCTTTCTGTGGACCCCGATTCAAATCCCACCTCGCACCGGAGCCTTGCATGTGGATTGGGTTTTCAGTCCCTTATACATTGTATGGGTTTTCCCACTGGGGGTTTCCCCCCACATCTAATACAGAACATTTCTTCTCGTTTCCTAATCACCATCATTGTTATTGGCGCTGCGCTGTTGGATGTGTAATGAAATAAAATAAATCAATCAATCAACTTTCCTTGAAATATTTTGTGCCTGACATGCTATAGCTTTTGAGAAATGAGTGAACAGTTATATAGTTTGGATCTCGCGAGATCAAAACTCGATGCTCTAAAACCGTGAAAACATTGTAAGGTTTTTTGTTCACTATTTGTTCGTGAATACACTGACTGATTGAGCTTAAATTTTACAGGTTTATTATTTCATGTTATGTTGGGTCATAAGTGCGGATACTGGTCTCTGGCAATATTACCAATGTTGTCCACGTGCTTTATAATTATTCACAACAGAACAATTAGAACAGTGCATGGTATTGCATGCAGTCTAAAGTACTGCACCGTTGTAGATTCTGTCCGGTCTTTGTCGGATTCTCCTTTAAAGGCATCGTACACGTTTGGTAATTGGGGCCTATTGTTTGTTTCAAACCTATATATTGTTGTAGATATATATCATACAACTAACCTGTCAAAATTTCATTTCAAAAGGTGGTAGCGTTTTTGAGATATTGCCAAAAATCTGGAGCGGTTATGTCCACGCAGGAAGAATAATCTGCATTGGAATACACACTCTGAGAAGCGTTACGCGTAACGCTTCTCAGATTCAAATGTTTTGGGGGATAAAAGTGATGTATTTGTCCATAAAGGCAGTATACTTCGAAGTGAACAGTTTCTCAAAATGCATTACTATCCAAAGCTGCTGTACTTCTTACCAAGAAAGTTTGTATTGCCATTAATTATCAGAGTCATTACCAAACGTGTACGATGCCTTTAATAATAATATTAATGACGTCTTGTATATAGCGCCGGTATCCACATGCTCAAAGTTCCTCTGTGGTTGTCTTCCAATGGTGCACACGCAAGAAAACATATTTGATAAAAACAGCAGCAGCAGAATAAGCAGCAATCCCAATATCTATGGAAATGGTTATACCGGCATCAACTGCCGATAGTCCCTCACCCTGCACCCTGGAGGTGCATGGCAAGACAAAATTCGATACCCTTTCCTTGCATGTTCTTGAACCCGTCGATTCGAGCACATGCCATAGTGCTACATTGCTCATAGTCAGTGCTGTCGACAGAGTTTCAGATTGGTGTCGTATCTTGGGCCAAACTTCTCAGATTGTGTTTCGGTGACCCTTTTACCGGGTGATATTCCTGTAATTCAAGATGGATAGCCCCTACGATACGGCCATAAAAATGTCAAATTTGATATTTTTTTTGTGGCGGCATGCAAGAAATTTCCCCGCAGTATTGGCTCCTTGTGACCTGAAAGAATATCTGATTTATAAATCTCCTGTTGTTTTTACACCGTTTTTGGTAAATGAAACCGACGATTCCTCGAAAATGCCTGTAGCTCTTAATGACTGTGGAGGGTTTGCGAAGAGGAAGATACAATAAATTTCATTTTAAGATGTGAGAAAACAGTCCTCAGTTACTCGAAATCCAATGAATTTCAAGTACAGACTGCGATCCTAATCCCTGCATCACGTCGTAGACGAATATTATGAGCACAGAGCCACATAATATGAAGAAGAAGGAAAGTGTCGTGGCTGAATTAACGTGACGGTGAACATAAGACGGTAAAGGGTGCACCCACTGTAGACCTAAAGCAACCCATGCTAAATATAAAAATATAAAAATACCCAACAAACTAAATATTTTAATAAAGGTTTCACACCATTTTGAAATAAAAACACAAAATAAAAATGTACAGTGACAAACAACATCACACCCCTTTTCAATGTTATGGAGAAATTCCATGTTTTCCTTTAGCTACGCCCGTCAGAAACGAAAACCAAGAGTGTCAACTTTCAAACGGCCATCTTGGAAAAGGGGCCATACGCTTGTGAGGAAAATATGACCAGTTTTCAGGGTCTAGCTACCCAAAATCGGGAGTCAATAATCCCAAGATACAATATTGGACCAAATCTCTAAAAGTAATGACCCTAAAATCTGTAAATTACATAAAGGGCCTCCAAAATATTATTGATGCTCGGCGAATAATTGATAAATTATTTCGTAGGGGTACACCATAAAGGGAAAAAGCAAAGGCATATCCTGCTCAGATACATTTAAAAAATTATTACAGGGTATTACAAAATATACGAAATAGCATCACTAACTTGATTTGAAAAATTAATTACAAAAATGTTTTCGAAAACTCGCGTACTTTTAATATGGTACAAGTTCCAACCATCATATAAAAACGTGTTGCTGTTTTCTTTGAACAAAAATAATAAGTGTTGTGTGAGCTTTAAATTAGCGTTTATAGTGTGTGCACATATTGGTAAGGTTGAAAGGAAATTAATCTTCACAAATTTGCACATAACTTACATGGTATAAAGAGTGTCACGGTGGAAAATTGCCCCTGAAATATGTTTGCCTGAAATGCTACAGTTGTTGAGAAATTAGTGTGTACAATTAGTTATGATCTCGCGAGTCCAGAACTCGATATTTGAAAACATGTGAAAACATCTACATGTTTTTATGTGTTCAACCTCAAATTATATTCTCTTGACTCCGATGACCGATTGAGCTTTAAGAGGATCTCCAAGGTGATGCACTCATTTTCCTATAGATAGAGTCCTAATGAAAAAGGAACAAAACTACAAGTCTCTTACCTCACGTAAAAATGGTGTAAAAGGTCACTGTATTTGATACTCTTTCAAAACTAAATTTGAAACATGACGTCATCGGAATCGTTGTGCTAGTCAAAAGGTCAAATTCAATGCCTTTTTAAATCGTCAAAATTCATGAATAAATTGAACAATTTTCTGTTCAAAAATGTACTGCCATATTTGAAATGTGACGTCATCGAACATTTTTGCAGTTTGACCAAATTTCCACTTGAAAGGTATCAAATACAGTGGCATTTTACGCCATTTCAACGTGAGGTAAGAGACTTGTTAGGACTATATCTAGGAAAATGAGTGGATCACACAACTGAATTTGACCTTGGAGCCCCTCTTTACAATTTTCAAAGATTTATTTTTATGTACATGTATAGGACATGTGTTAGGACACATCAAGTGTGGAAACTGGTCTTTGACAATTACCGGACGGGTTTTGTCCATGTCTTTTAAGTACTGTATGTTTCAAAAGTCTCCATGCAAGTTGCCACAAGTTTCCCACGACATTAATCTGCAAAATAGCCCGTGAAAAATAAATCCAGATACCAAACTGTTTATGGTAACCGCTGTATCCGTTCTGATCACTTATTGAAACCATTGTTCGCAAGTTGCAAGCAATTTATTTCATTAAGTTTACTAATTAGCAGTAAATGCGATTTGTAGTGTTCCCAGATATCTGTTTTTAGCCACGTACCGTCCCTTTAATTCTGTAAACAATCGCGGTCTCCCTTGATCATTAGGCACAACACCTCAAAAATCACAGCGCTCAAAACACCCCGAAACAGCCTCTTATTCGCAGTTATCATCGCCGGGCCGAACTGGCCGAAACTTATTATTTCAAAACATGTTTTTTAGAACACTGACAGAAATGCTTTAAACGTGATATGTTTATGTGGTATCACGTAGTCGCTGCAGGTGTGTTTTCGCAATATAAAGCTGCTCGCTCGGTGTATAGACAAATCAACACGGACTGTCACATCGATGGGGCAATACATGTCAGGTGAAGCCGATCGGAAAATATTATTTTACTCGTCCCTTTCCTGCATTTTAAGTAATATTATATTGTTTCTATATGAACAGTGGGTATCACGTCATGCCTTGCTGTACCGTTGGTGATTTACTTTACTGTAACGGACCTTTATTACTATGGAGTCATCTTCTTTGTTTATCCCCGTCCATGGCAAATTTTTCCTGTGGCGCATAAAGTTTGGAGGGGAAAGGAAGAGGTTATTTTTTACAATGTAGCAGAGTCAGAACTACCTTTTGACTCGGATTCCCGGTTCGATGTCCTTATCTTTTACGACGGAGATGTAGGCTTACACACTCTGACAAGGTATTGGCATGTCGTATAGTTGTATTAACTTGTCAGACAAGCTTGTTATTTTGACATTTAATGTCCTGGATGGAAACGGTTTTTCAATTCATTTTTCGCCAAACTCGTGGATTTTATTTGGTATCCCTTGATACTATTCCTATTTTCAATTAAATACACATGTTACTCCTGGTCACTGCCCAAGCTTACATATACATTGTTGTCAATGTGGGTGGAAATGTTCGTGTTTTTATAGCTCAAATCAAACTGTTTCCATCAGTGTGTGTTATATTCCCTTCAGCAGCCTGCAGTGCAAAGATTCCCCCATAATTAGCATTATTTTGCTCTGTAAGTACAATTTTGTTTTGCCTCAAACAGCTTAGAAGTACAATGCAAAGAGAATGTGCGATTACGCGCGCGTTCTTAACAAACCCAGTTGTGCTGCACGTATTATAACCGGAAGTGCGTCACAACATGTTTCCCCGCTGCTGTCACATTATTATTAGTACTAGTATCATGGAGGAAGAAAATAGATTCTTCCTCCATGGTAGTATATACGCCATATATAAGAAGTGTTTTCGTGGTGTGTGTTTTTAGTTGAAATAAAATGGTTGTGCGTGCTTGCCTTGGGGCTGTAATAACGTTGTGGTTCTGCTGAAGATTACAAAATAAAGAACTTCAACTCGAAACGTGCTAAGACTTTAAATGCATCATCATCTTCACTGGTACTTGATTCCTTCACATACCGAATAATGTCATATTTGTTGCCCTGTGCTGTAGTATTACCTAATGGAATAGTCAGTTAAAGGCACCATAGACACGTTTGGTAATTTTCAAAGACCAGTATTCAATTCAATTCAATTCAATATTACATTTATTTCCATCCTGAACAGTACAGAACAGTATTCTCACTTGGTGTATCCCAACATTATGCATAAAATAACAAGCCTGTGAAAGTTTGGGCTCAATATTGGTCATCGAAGTTGCAAGAAAATAATGAAAGAAAAAACACCCTTGTTGTACAAATTTGTGTGCTTTCAGATGCCTAAAAAAGGCTTCTGGCCTGAAGTCTTTTAATATTGTAGTGAGAAATTACCTCTTTCTCAAAAAGTACGTTACTTCAGAGGGAGTCGTTTCTCACAATGTTTTATACTATCAACAGCTCTCCGTCGCTCGTTACCAAGTAAGTTTTGATGCTAATATATATTTTGAGTAATTACCAAACGTGTACCGTACCTTTAAGACTGTATAGTTTGCGAAATATCCTTCGGTCATCGGTCAACCAACGGTATGATCAACGTACGCATGTCGAAAATGAAATTAAAAATAACCGTGCAACGGTGATGAAATTATTACCTTACTAATGTTTCGATGTGAGTGCGTTCGGGGTGAAGGTTGTGCAATACTTTACCATACAAACATTTTATCATCAGTGTTTTTAAAACAAATTGTTTTTAAATAGGCCCTAAGCATAATGTATCTTTCATGGTGTTTAATGTCACTGTAAAATATTACTCAAAATGCGTAAAGTTTTAATCAAATTGAGTGTAGATCATCCCATTGTTCATGTAATAGCGGATATATACCGTAGTGTTCATGACAGCACCATCAAAAAAGTATGCTTTGTTATGCTATACATAGGCCTACATTAGGCCTAACAGAATGAAATACATCATTCTAGTTTGACTTATTTGCCATCAGAAAAATGCAGCTATTCACCCTTTGCACGACGCGGAACACACCGAACAATGCACGTGTACCATTTCCCGCCATTTTTGGAGTAAAATCCTTTGCGTACATCGCAACCTCGTTCCCAGGGCTGATTGATCTCACCTCGCCCTTTTTTCCGCCTACTTTGCTCGCTCATAGCGAGGCTGCGTACATTTTGACTCCCAAAATGGCGGACAGGATAGGCGTGTGTATAAGTGCGCTGCGTGTCAAGAAATGGGTGGATGGGAATATTTTTATAGTACATGAAAGGATTTGCACATTCTATGTACAATATTGTTCAAAAGGTTTAGATAAGTTGATGCGAAACTAACTACAGGCCCCTGTGAATTGTATTTGCTTCATGTGCTGCCAAGATGGGGATAGAGATAAATGAATTTTTTAAAATGTCTAGAAGACATCAATTGTAATAGGTCCAAGGTATGGCAAATCATGCATGATTTTAGTTTTAGCGTACACGCTTTGTTTCAAATTTATTTATGACATACTTTTTAAGCACGCTGTCAATATAAGTAGTTGTCAAAGTTCAGTATCCACACTTTTACATGTGACCCAATATAAACATGAAACCCAACAAACTGTGAAAGTTTCAGCTCAATCGTTCGGAGTCACTAGAAAATAGTTTTAAAAACTCCATCACTATTTTCACTGTTTTCAAACATCGGATTTCGGACTCGTGAGATCAAAATAAATTGTTGACTAATTTTTTTTTAAATATTTCAATGGAAGTTTCCACTGTCACTATCTTTTGAACGTGTAAGTTATGCATAAATCTGTGAACAAGGAACATTAATATTTTCAATTTTACCAAAATGCTATAAAGCACATCTTTAATAGGGTCAATTTGGTAATGACCCCGAAAAGAAAATTGTGTAATTTTTATCCGAAAGCCTACTTATAAAGATGATAATGGTAGTAAGCATCCTGCGAAATTATTTCGTGTGATTAGAAATCAAAATAAGTATGTCGAAATTTGTAATCTTCAAAGATCGCCAAAGGGCGACTTTTGGACATTCAGATTTCTCCAGTGTCCATGTGTGAATGCTGCGGCCAGAGATGCAGTTAGTACCTGCAGTCACCTCGCCAAACGTGGATGGATTCGACGTTCTTGATAAAATATCGTGACAGTTTTTCCTGTTTTCTCATCAAGTAGCCACTGTATTCAACTGAAACTCTCAAGGACTTTCAATCATCTTTCTTGATAATATTGTGCCTATAAATCAACATTACGTTGACAAAAACCAAAAGATGACCCTATACCTTTAAAATATAAAATGAAATGTTCTTTTCCCGAAACAGTTGGATAGTTTCCCTTTAAATATGGCCCTAATAAATCAGAAACTCATTGATTAGGACTAAAGGACAACCCCCATTGCACTGTCACTACAAAAAAATCAACTTGTTTTCGAACATGCTCCCAAATCAAATCCATCAAGTGTGTGTATTTAGAGCAAATATTGCCTACAGTTTGGCGTTGCTTTATTAATTCAATCAAATCAAGACGATCGGACCTCGTGAAATATCATATTCGTCGCAGAAATTTAAAATGAAAAGTCGTGAGTGCCTTTTCGTGCTCAAAATTGACTTTGGAGTGTTCGCATTGACGTAGGTGATTTGCTCGTACTCCATGTACTATAAGTGTGAAACCGGTTGTTTACTTTCACGCCATAAAAAATATATTATCGAAACCAACCGAAAGATTTATTCGGCCTGATTCCTGGACTCTCAAAACAGTGAATCTTCACCAATATTTTAACCGTCAAAATGAGTTCTATTAATGTTTTCTGGATCCTTACTAATAAAAGCTGCTTGTTGAGGTTTTAAAGATGACAACTTCATGATGTTGTTCAAACGGCTACTTGAGCAAAAAATTGTTAACAGGAATGCTATATATTTTTAACCTGTTTATAATGTGTTTGTTTGTCATTTATGTTGATAATGTTACACTTCTGATTTTTTCGTAATTATCGATCCCCCCAAAAAGGCCTCAACCTCAAGGTTTTGACAAACTAGCAATACTTCTGGAATGTTGCTTTGTTATACATCCATGTTGCAACAAAGCGCTCCCACAAATGACGTAACATGGCTGATGACGTAATGGGGCTTTTCGCGAATATTTCTGAAAAGCACATTCAAAATGCTTGGGTTTTTTACAATTAAAATTTGTTTAATTTCATGTGAACTAAATTTCCTTGTTGATTGAAAACATTTTGAACGAATTTCAGCAAAGATCACTTGTTGCCGTTTTCGTTCAAGTTGGTCTTTAAAGGCATCGTACACGTTTGGTTTTGACTCTGATAATTAATGGCAATAAAAACTTACTTGGTAATAAGTACAGCAGTTTTGGATAGTATAATGTATTTTGAGGAACTTTTCACTTCGAAGTACTGCGGTTATGGAAAATATCACTTTTTAATTATCCCCCAAACATTTGAATCTGAGAAGCGTTACGCGTACCACTTCTCAGAGTGTGAGTTCCAATGCAGATTATTCTTCCTGCGTGGACATAACCGCTCCAGATTTTCGGCAATATCTAAAAAAGGCTACCACCTTTTGAAATTAAATTTTCACAGGTTACTTTTATTGTATATATCTACAACTATATAGGATTGAAACAAACAATAGGCTCCAATTACCAAACGTATACGATGCCTTTAATGCGAAGATTTGGTTGAGGCACTCCTCATGCGTTCCGAGAATCCGGTTATTTATCACACACACTTATGGCATGGCGTTTTGTGTGTTCGAGTTTTTGCGCGCACTCATTGAAAATCCCCCATGCATGATAGACAACCACGAAGGAACGAATCCTGCGCCGGAAGTGATCTTTCCTATTTTTAATAATGCAGTTTCGTGATTCACAAATATCGAGATGGTCCAACGGTTGTAACCCGATAACCATAAGAGGGGAAACAATATCTAGGCCTTCGTGATAACGCAAACATTTGAAACGTCGTTCGGAGTGAAGATGGTTCGAGAATCAAAACAATCGCGCCGACAATTCATCCCGTTTTTGGAACCTTTTCGTTTCTTAAGAAAATAAACAGGTGCTACACAAAACAGAAGTTGGATTAAAATGTGAGCACCTTCCAGATGAAAATGTTGATATATTGAAAGCAAAAGAAGGACGAAGCGAATGTAATCTTACAAAAACACCGTTAAATATTTTCTTTCAAAAGAAGCTTGTGCCATTTTAGGAATTTTCAATCAAGAAACAATTTTGGAGATGGCCACATTCATGCACGAGTGCATTTATTGGTGATTTCACTGAAAGATGCCGGCAGCACGGCACGCTTTCTTTATGAGCCGTTCCATCGGCATACTCCTTACGGTCAGATTTTTGTCATACAGAAATTGCAATTTTTATTGATAAAATGTATTTTAAAGTGTTTTTTGGTGTGCTTAAAAATTTTGATTTAAATGTCGCTGATCCCCACCGTGTGTGAATGACCCAGTTGCACGGTGTGTTTCTGTGAATTTATTGCATCATTGATTTCAAAATGGCCGCCACGTGTGAAGTTTTCCTTAACTGTGCCCACGCACATTTTGCAAAAAACCTACTTGTGGCCTGTGCTCGTTGAACTAAAATGTATCTCACAAACATCCTTGGATTTTTCCAGCTGCCGAATTATGCATGTCCACGTACGCGCATATTATCCACCCGATAGTATCTAAAGTGTTGGTGTATTAAAGCCGCGGTGGGCCCTCGGGGTGTCCTCCATATAGACGGACGTACACAGTTGCATTAGCTTTTAGTGCACTCACATCATTGAGGATGGTACTTGTATAACCAACGCTCATGTATATAACGTACGTGAGCGGATTCAGGCTCGGATACTTTTCTTATTTCAAATTATACTCCCTGATGGAAACCTTATCTCGTATGTTGTATAGGCCTAGGCCTAACTGCGGAGAGGTTGTTCTCTTTTCAAAAGTGGATACTATTTTTGGCATTCACGGCCTTTTCCCGTCATACTTTGTAACCCACTCACACTGCAAAAATGGGGTGTTAAAATTGACACCATGTGTGTTGTCACATATAGATACCGAAGAGAGAATCAAAATTAGCATCATAATAGGGTGTTAAAATAACACCATGCAAACTCGAGTCACTTGACCCGTATCCCCCGGCCAGGGGCCCTGATGACTCATTTCTGGGTCAGGCTGACCTGGAAATTAGATTTTAGCTCGGAGTCTGCGTCTGTTTGCCTAATTTCTTGCTTGACACTGAAAGCCGCATCCGAATTGGCGACTACAGCTACAGCTACGGCTGTTGCTAACGACGTCCTATTCTTCAATGCATGATGACGCGGAAATCTAGCCGTAGCCGTAGCTGTAGCTACCAATTCGGACACGGCCTAAGTCCGGGTCACACTGACCCAGAAATTCTGACCCGGGAATTTTGAGAGTGTATATAGTTGTTCTCTTTCCTAAGCGATTCAACCTATATTTTGGCATCCACTTCTTCTTCTGTAAGATGTTGTACTATTTTTGTTTTTGCATTCTCCAGAAGACGATCAAATTATAGGCCCTACTGGTCGAAACATCGAGTTATAACCGGCTCTTGTCAGAGCCTCCACTACTAAAAAGAGATTTATTTACATGGTTTCACCGCAAACCTTTATCTTATTACTTGCCTCCACACCATGCATAGCTTCAAGCTTTAACTGTGTTTGTTTGTTTGTTGGGGTGTTTTTCGTTCATAGTGTTTAACTTTAACTGTGTTTGTTTGTTTGTTGGGGTGTTTTTCGTTCATAGTGTTTAACTTTAACTGTGTTTGTTTGTTTGTTGGGGTGTTTTTCGTTCATAGTGTTTAACTTTAACTGTGTTTGTTTGTTTGTTGGGGTGTTTTTCGTTCATAGTGTTTAACTTTAACTGTGTTTGTTTGTTTGTTGGGGTGTTTTTCGTTCATAGTGTTTAACTTTAACTGTGTTTGTTTGTTTGTTGGGGTGTTTTTCGTTCATAGTGTTCAACCTTTTTCTTTATCATTGAGGTGGGTTCAAATTATCACTAGTTTTCATTTCTTTCCAAAGTGGTTGATATTTTTGACACGCACGGCTTCTTCCGCAACGTTTCGTAACCTTTTTGGTTCCGGCCCGAACTTCCTTTCCTCAATTCGTTTACTTTTTAAAGTTTCTAGTGAGGTGGGGAAGATAAAGGTGTTAACATTGACACCATTGTCACATATAGAGACCGAAGAGAGAGTCAGAATTAACATCTTATACTGTGTTAAAATAACACCAATGTAATTGTTTTTGCAGAAATTAATGTTATTTTAACACCACATGGTGTAAATTTTGATTCTTTTTTGTATCTATATGATGTGACAACACCCATGGTGTCAATTTTAACACCCTAGTTTTTTGCAGTGTAATAATCAGTTTGAGTTGGTTAAAACACTTCTTTAGCACCATACAGCAAAAACTAGGGTGTTAAATTTAACACCCCGGTGTTACTAGAGGACATCACTGAGAATTTTCACCGGTGTTAATATTGTGGGTGTTATTTTAACACATTGGTGTTATTCTTTACACCCATGGTGTACTGACACACCCATGGGTGTAAATGAGAATTACCAAAAAGTGGTAAAATTACACCAAATTTGTGTAGTCCTCTATGTAACACCGAAAAGTGTTTCGGGGTTTTTTGCAGTGCACTATTTGTATCTCCACAAATACTTCACGTTTACTTTTTACTCTGTATATAGAGTGTCACAAACGTGCACACTCTATACCTGTACAATAATTCCCTATACAGTCGTGTCGCCAAATCTGACATGTACTTACATTCCTCGTGATCCAGGGAGGCCCAATTTTTTTCAAAAATAATAAACATACGTGCAGTTTGGAATTATTTTTCCGCTCAAAAGTCAGGTGCCAGTTTGCCTGCACTCTTCAGATTACATTCCGCCCGAACATCCTCTTGTTCACGGTTTAGCCATCGCCCCGAGCGCAAAGAGAGTAGTGGATTGAATCACAACGGGTTCGAGGTTGAATCGAGTTTCCACCATTTCAGTATGCAAATTTGTTTTTGTTCGGGCGCAGGCGAGTTTCTTTTGTTCGTCCATAGTTTTCTTTATTTAACTTTTTGTCCCGAAACGGGCTTGATTACTTCACGAATTATGCGTTAATTTAAGATTGTCAGATCTGTGTACAAGGGAATAGTTGCAGGCTATAGGATGATGTTGCAAACGGTCATTATATCAGAAATGATAATCTCTTTCGGACCCTTGATTCCAGAGGCACAAAGAGATTTGACCAAAAGGCTTCCACCAGTCCCTGCCTCCAAGTTTGGTTCCCATTCATCTAGGGTGACTGCTCTATATTCCGACACCCCTGTTCCGACAACACTTTATCCCGAAAACCCTCTCGTAATTTACATGCTAGGGTTAGGGTTAGGGTTAGGGTTAGAAATAGGAAAATACACTAGGTGTGTCGAAACATAGGAGTGTCGGAACGGTGACTCCTCTATATTCCGACAACCTTTTGTTCCGACAACCCCTCGTGATTTACACGCTAGGCTTTAGGGTTAGGGTTAGGCTTAGGAATAGAGAAAATACACGGGTATCGGAACAAAGGTGTGTAACCGTCGGAACATAGGTGTGTAACCTCCTCTAGCATTTGAATCTTTCCTCTTTGCTTCTCCTGGCGTATGATACTGAAAGGTGGAGGTTTCCTCTGCGTTTTTCGCGTGAAAACGGTCTGATGACTGAACATCTGATAGAGTGTTATCCTTACCTCTTCCATTATGCTATTTTGTCCAATCCCAAAAGGCACTGTTTCTAGAATCTTCCGCGAGCATTTCGTTCGTAACCTCACTGTGTACCTCAAGTTGAACAACCTCGCTCCTCGGTCTATTCTAAGACTGTTTTCTTAAATGATGTAAATCTCTTCTTAGTCGCAACTCGATCATCCCGCAGAGATCGGGTTCGGGGGGGAAAACACAGAACGCACTGCTGTTCCACTTTGGAGGAATAGGTTAAACTACTTATGTCCATGCAAGCATCAGTGTTATCCTTTTGCCGCTGTGTTTTAGTGCATCCCAGTAAAGCTCATCGTGGAGTGAAGGAATATTTTTGTTTCGCCCTGGGTTGGGGCCATGGGATGAAATCGCGTGTCTGGCGGGAGAGAGGCGACTGGTTGAATCCTCTGTTTGGATTCCATCCTTGGAGATTTACTCTCTAAAACCAACTGCGGCAGTTTCAAGAGCAACAGGCATTAGCCAACTCCCTTAAAAATTGCACTGAAATGACCCCGGTTCAATTTCATATTCAATAAGTCTGTCAATATTGTTTAGACACTAACGGTCGACAAAGTTAGCCTGCTCATTTGAACTCACTCCTTGATGCAATTATTTTAATAACATGAAAGGGGGCCTATACCTCACCAACGTTATATGTTGAGATTTGAGTTTGAGTTTTGCTGAAAGATGGAAAGTTCGCATCCCAGCTTATATGCAACTCAAGTTTCGTCCGGCTGCCCTCCCTTGAGACACTAACTCGAAGATTATGAATTTATTTATTGTTTTCTTAACTATGTATTCCTATCAGAATAGTGATGTCAATTTAGTTTGTCTCCAGTCTTCAACGTTTCATTTTGTCTGATTATTCTTCGGTCGGTTCGCCTCGTGTCTTGTTTCACGCAGCAATCGGAATTCCTCTCAAAGAACATACAGTTGGCATTCCTCTTGAATGAAGCTCTCATAAAACAGTGGAAAATTAAATTCCATTTTCTCACCACAAAGAATGTGGTTGTCACTCGATACTTTTATAAATAATCCACAACGAAAAACTATAGCATAAATTCAAGCAGCTTTCATCAGGCCGAATTCTCCTATATGGATATCAAAAAACTGCCCCACATTGGTAGGAACAATATACGACCCACGCACGTGGTCTGAAATCTGTGTAATTCATCACGAAGTCAAGGGCGCCCGTTTACAGCAGTTGCTGACAAGTTGGGTGATGTAGAAACGTGTGATAGGGGCCGGCGTCTTGTCGGTCGGCACTCACTACAAATTGCTGTCTTCAACTAACTTGGCGGCTTAGTAGTGTCGTCTGGAGGCCAGGGTCAGGACACCATCTTACATTTGGAATGGATTAAAGGGGCTCGGTGGACGAGTGGCCCACTTATGGTAAACTAGTTCACTGTTGCCGGAGGTATTGCATCTGCGTCTTTACTTCAAAATAGTCCCAGGCGTAAACAAGTTATTCTTCTTCTTTTCCAGCCGTTTCTTTTGTGGTCCTTATTATGCGTTCTGTGTTTTTACATTTGAATTGAAGTGTAAGTTTTTCTGTAGTTTTTATAAGGAATTTTCCAACGATTTGAAACTCTTTCTCGGTCATTTGACTTAGATTTCAGGGTCAAATTGCATAATGCCTGTAAGCAGAAAAACTTGCTAAGCACAGGAAAATCGTGCTTAGCAGAAACAGGTTACCAGCCAACATACCGTGCAATTCACATTGTTTCAACTGGTATACCCCACACATTTTTTGATTAGCCAACAAATTTGCTATTAAGCAGTATTTTCTGCTGAACAGCTTGATGAAAATTGGGCCGCGTGGGTGTGAAATCCCCACCTATCTAGAAATCTTTTCTTCGTTTACAGTTCTTCGAATCTCATATCAAATCTTACTGGGTTTAATACGGTTAATCCGTAATACTTCGCCATACATGTGGTTAACATCTGTTAGGGGAAAAAAATATACTTTCACAAGCCACATATGGAAACTCCATTAAGTCGTTCACACATCTTGAATGAAATAAAACTTGTCAGTGAGCAAACATTTTGCATGTGGGAATGCTCTATGCTGGTAATAAGGGGCGTGTTTCGACCTATGGGTTTCACCTCAGTGTCCAGGGCAGTCCATTCACATCACTAACACCTTTACCGATGCGTTGTGACAGGTGAGGTCACTGTGATTTACTCATCAGATATCAAATTGATGTAGTATTTGAGTGTAGTTACGTGTATGTGTTGTCAAACATGTTATTTTTCGATTGATCTTTCTGTGGCAAAGTAATCACCAAGCCCAATTTCATAGAGCTGATATTATGCTTACCAGAATAAGGTTACCAGTCAAAAAAACTGTCACATTCACCATTTCTGACTGGTATCCTGCATTTTTTTTGCTAAGTTTACGCAATTTGTAAGCAAAATGTTCTGCTTGAGCAGCTCTATGAAATTGGGCACTGGGCCCAAGAGCTGCTTAAGCATGTAGAAAATATTGCTTACAGGTTTCCTGCTCAGCAAAAATGGGCAGGATACCAGTCACACATGGTACATATGACATGGTATTTTGGCTGGTAACCCTTTGTTGTGCTTGGCTACTTTTTATGCCTAAGCAGCTCTATGAAATTGCGGCCAGTGTATTTTTATGTCCTCCATGTTTAACTAAGCGTAATTTGTTTGAATTTAGATTTTGAGTGATGACATTTTACGACACCAATAGACTGTGCAAGTCTCGCGCGTATCGGAACGAGAAAACACGTCAAACGAAGAACTTTGTTTTTTTCAAAAAATCAAATCTTTGTTTTAAATTATATCTAATGACAAACTCTGAACAACAGAAATATTCATTACATGTTTATATAATCAATTTTAGTTTTTATAATAAATACACAAATAATGTGGTAATTATTATTGAAACAAAGTTAAAACTCTGGGACAAGGATGCTTATTTGATCTTAACTTTTCAGAAACCCCTTACGCGGATTCGCGAAGGTCACGGGCGTAAAATTAACGCTTGACGCAGTTTTTAGAGGACGCTGACGCCTCAACAATCATAGACTGCTATGAAAAGGCTTCGCGTTGCAATTACAGCATCTGGCGATTATCACCGCGCACCCAAAACAAGCGTTTACATTAGTTTTGTGATCGGAGGTGAGCACAAAATTCTTAGTTTTTGGCAGTAACCGGAAGCTGAGGTCAAGTTTAATTCTCGGGTTTTCTTCGTTATATTGTTGAATTAATTTTACTTTCATATTTTTTATAACTAAGTATTACATTCCCAACAACATATATATTTTTCATGGTCATAAACCACGTTAAACTAAAATAATTGACAAAACAAAATCTTGCCCACGTAAATCTCCATATGGTTGGGACCACAATGGTCCCGGAAGTTCAAATATGCGCGAGACTTGCACAGTCTATATAAAAAAAAAGCAATCATAAAAAAAGCCTAACCATCCCAAATCTTTTTAACTCCAACTGCGTGATTTTTGTTGATTCTGTTGAAGACTGCGCTAATCAACTGATTATGCTTTACATGAGATCAGGGCCCAATTTCATGGCTCTGCTTCCCGTGGAATTCTGAGCTTTCATCCCATAGAGTTATGTGCTTTATAGGGCTCGATAAGCGCAGAATTCCGATTAGCAGAGCCATGAAATTGGACCCTGTCATACCAAACAAAGTTACAAATAAAATGGTGTTGGATTTTGTTGTTAGAGTTAGGAAGGATCCTACTTAGAATAACTCAATGGAGTTAAAGTCCCATGTACTTAATATTCACAACAAAGCCTCGAGTGGTTGAATGAGTTGCACTTACACGTACGTGATAACACAACAATTTTGACTGGCCCAATGTAATTTAGATTTTGTTTTGAAAAATAAAACCAAGTTTAATATCAAATTTTATTAGACCTCCATCATCCAGCTGCCACTGTCGTTTGCAAGTTACCAACAGTAATACGGAATACTGACCGATTTTCATTGGCTGTAGTGGAAACGTTGAAGAGTACAGCTTTTTTAAAGGTTGTTTGTAACATTGGTAAGAGTAAAAATATAAATGTTCACAGATTCCCACATAAATTACTTACGTGGTATAAAGATGAATACGATGGGAAACTCCCTTTGAAATATTTTTGCTTTAAATGCTATAGTTTTTGAGAAATTAGTGAAACAATTAGTTTTGATCTCATGAGTCAAAAACTCGATGTTTGAAAACAGTGAAAACACTTAAGGTTTTTCCCCACTTTTTCTGGTGATTGCAATGACCGATTGAGCTTAAACTTTCACAGGTTTGTTGTTTCATGTATATGTTGGGATACACCAAGTGAGGATACTGGTCTTTGATATTTACCAAAAGTATATACTGCCTTTAAGCGATCTGGCCCGCCCTTTCAAATTGAAATGGACGGAAACCCTGTAGTCCTTATAAATAGGCGTTAATGGGGTATAACCAACTTGAGGTATACAAACACGACGATGTCTATAAATTGCTGGTTGGGAAAAACAAACGTAGCAGTAATAACTTGTCAAATTTTGGGGCTTGATTTATACAAACTAAGTGTCCAACCAAATATAATATTCTTTATCCCCGATGCAAATTTAACATCTGTTTGGCAATCAGGATTGTTTTAACGTAGCGCCTCACAACAGCGTAGACCCTTGCACTGCCTGGCAATTTATGTGAATAAATCGGGAATCTGCTAGTACATTTTAAGTGAGCTGGTGCACAGTTGTAGTCCCTTTCAGACATTTTGCCTTCGTGAAAACTTAGACTTATTTGTTAATATGATCCGGTAAATCCGGAACGATCGTGTCCGTCCAGCAGATGTTTTCCCGCAAGAGACGAGTGTTTATTCCCATAAGAAAACAACTCAACGTCACTAGAAAAACACGATCCCGTGAGATTTATGCCTTTATGCGTCAACTCAGTTATAATATAAGCTTCTCTTACCATAGATTAATCAATTTTTATGGGGAACATTTATACACCACGTGGTACGCATCAATCAAAGTTGCATCGTGCCGCGCAATAATGTCTGCCGTGGCACAGGTGAAAAACGTCCCATCAACTTTGTTGTTATCCCTAATACGATTCTCGTTCAGTATGCAGTAATCGTGGCGATATATACCCCATGTTAACGGTTGTGTGTCGCCAGTGCATATTTCCACTCAGTCATTAACCTCTATACCCCAAGAATAGATTTCTTCTCTAAATCATCATTCTCATTTTTCTGTACTCATTTTGGTACTTATGCTCCTCAGTGTTTATATTCGCCGAAGAGATACGTGTTTGAAGTTCACTTCGAGAGTAAAGTTTACAAGATTAATTCCTCTCTTTAAAAGAACCTGTCTCCGCACCGTGGCGGAGACATCCGTACTTGAGACCTCATCTTCGGTCAGTCAGGATTCACTGCAAGCAAATAATAAGTCTGGTCATTTCACAGAGCCAATCGGGAATGACATTATTATTATCCCTTCATCTCGGATGTACAGACCTACCGTATATTATAGGAACCCGAGGCAGCATAATGCAAATATGATTTGTGGAAATTGCAAAGTAAGTTACACGTCTTCTGGAGCGTTGACCTTTGTTGTAAAGGCTGAGATGTGAAGATCTTTGATCAATGGTGCGCCTAAACACAAAATAAGTGTCATTTCTGAAATTCATATCTAAACTTACGTGAATTTTTGAGAGCTTATTTGCAGGGTCTGATCACACAACCTGAAAATATGCCCTCTACGGTTACCACCAGTCAAACTTTATAATTCCATCAATATAATGTGAATACTTAAAGGTATCGTACACGTTTGGTAATGACTCAAAACAAATATTAGCATACAAACTTACTTGGTAACGAGCAACGGAGAGCTGTTGATAGTATAAAACATTGTAGGAAACGACTCCCTCTGAAGTAACGTAGTTTTTGAGAAAGAGGTAATTTCTCACTAAAATAATAAAAACTTCTTGCAAGAAGTTTTTATTCCTATCTGAAAGCACACAAATTTGTACAACAAAGGTGTTTTTTCTTTCATAATTTTCTTGCAACTTCGATGACCAATTGAGCCCAAATTTTCACAGGCTTGTTATTTTATGCATATGTTAGGATACACCAAGTGAGAACACTGGTCTTCGACAATTTCCAAACGTGTTCAGTGCCTTTAATGTTCTTTCGTTTCGGTTACCGTAAATAAACCTGACTGTATCCTTACGAACAGCCTGCTGTAAAGACGTTTTCATGTTAAACGTCCCTAACACATAGCTTCGTGACAGGATCAAAATACGGTTGACCAAAACTATACCTGCAATTGAAAAAAAGTATATGCCTGCATATAGGCCGTATCCGAATTAGCGGCTACGGCTACTGTTGCGGCTGTTGCTAAGGGTGTGGCTATTCTTCATTGCATGATCAATCACGATCAAGCCACAACTGCAGCCGCTATTTCGGGCACGTCCTAATTTGAGGATAATTTTGTGCAATCCTAACTGTATGGTGACGTTCTATACATCAGTTTTAATTTTGACTCTAGCTTTTGCCAGTGTACAGCAACCAATAATGTTCTCCACACCGACAAGTAGTAGTATGTGAAACGTACATAAGGACACCGCTGATTATAAATATTTTGTAAACAAAATTCTCCATCCATTTTATTCCCCTCAATATCCTAATAAGATCCACCACATTTAAAAATGGACCACCCCAAAGTTATAAAAAAAAGTTTTATCTCTTGAATCTATATGTTCTCCGCAGATGTGATCGTTCCAACTTCATCCACTCAATTGGGGTATCTTTACGGGTCTCCACGACGGGGTTTATCAAAGAGATGAAAAGATAACACCGGGAAACAAATATCATTCTGCCAGTTGTATTGCCCATCATATTTACAACTCGGTACTCGTAAACCATGGTGCCATGGTGCTTAACATGGACTACAGCTTGTATTGCTGTGAATGGAACTCACCTCCTTCACGTGGTTTTATGACTTTTATTGCCTGGTTTTACAATGCGGAACTTGGCAGTTTATGGTTCGCAGTCCACGTGAGGGTTAAAGGAATACTGCAAAACGCCGGGTGTTTAGGGACATATGTTGAAGTAAACAGGCACCTGTCTTCCTCAAATGTGAGTCTGTGTGGAATTTGAAAATGGAGTAGCATTTTTATTTAAACTCACCACTTGAGCATTTTGAACATTGAAGACCGAACAAAGCAAAGTTTCTGCATGTCCCAAGCTTGTACACAGAGACACCCCTGCGCATGTGTCTTTATTATTGAGGATTATTTGTCTGACATTCCGTATATACTCTGCCTTTAATGCATTGAATGTAGGTTGGATTTCTTCTTGACGTATTCAGTACGAAAGTATACGTCATTAATATCTCGATAAAGACAACTTGTCGCAATATAACTTATCTGTTTATGCAATAACACTGACTTGGACTATATGGGTCAGTACGCATTGGTGGTACATACCCTGGGTATCATTGACCTACAAAACAACGCAGGCCTTGATCGCCTGGGCCCAATTTCATATAGAGCTGCTTAAGCACAACAAATACCTAAGCACAGCAAAGTTATGCTTACCAGAATAAGGTTACCAGCCAAACTACAATGTCACAAGTACAATTTGTGACTGGTATCCTGCACTTTTGTGCTAAGCAATATTTTCTGCTTAAGCAGCTCTATGAAATTGGGCCCAGATTTCAGGATGTGAGGAATATTAGATCTTTGCCAGTTTGTTGGAGCTTTGTTGTTTCTTTTGAATGTGATATTTTTTTAGTTGAATTGTAGATATAGTTTTACTATCTTTGTTTTACAAAAGTAGGTCCATATCCTGTAAAACGACCGTTCACGCCCAATGCTACCATTAACACTGCCTGAAATCGCACATGTTGTTGTATCATATGATACTACAAACGGAAAAGCCCACAAACCTCTTTGAATTCGAGTTGAACATCATGATATTATGACCTCATTTGTCTGACTTTTCGTGGAAAAGTAAAGCTTTAAAATCTTGAATGAAGGCAGCCTGCGTGCGGTTAATCATGTATGTAGAGAGTCATTCACGTGCACGTTCTACACTGCACAAACTGGGGTGTTAAAATTTACACCATGGGTGTTGTCACATATATACCGAAGAGAAAATCAACATTAACAGCATATGGTGTTAAAATAACACAAACGTAATTGTGTTGGCAGAAATTAGTGTTATTTTAACAACTTATGGTATAAATTTTGATTCTTTTTTGTGTATCTATATGTGACAACTACCATGGTGTCAATTTTAACACCCCAGTTTTCGCAGTGTAGGAACTGGCTGCCAACAAATATATATACTTTTTTGCCATCATCTGTATTTGGATAAAGAGTGTTTACTGTGCATGCAACAACGTAATACGCGCTGATCACATGATACATCATCGTGTGTTTGATGAAATGATGCAGTAACCCCTTGCTCGCATTTGAGTTAGTTCCCATGCACTGCAGGAGTTCCCACCCGAACTGAAGAACAAAATAATTAGTGATTTAGGGGGCCAATCCATAGTATGGCCGACCAGGCTCAGATTTCAACTCGATGTCCACCGGCGTTACTATCCAGAGTGACTGAGGTTAAGGTGTACAATAAAGTGTACGGTAGACTAAGAAAAAACTATGGTACACTTTAAAAATTGAGGTGTTAAAGTTGACACCATGGGTTTTGTCACATGTACATGTAGATACAAAAAAAGATTCAACATTTACACCATAGGGTGTTAAAATAACACTAATTTCTTCCAAAACTAATACATATGTGTTAATTTAACACCCTATGAATAATTCCCTCTTCGGTATATGTGACAACACCCATGGTGTCAATTTTAACACCCAAATTTTTGCAGTGTATAGTAAACTTGCGGGTACAACAACCATGTGTAGAGCTGTGTTGGTTCTGAGAAAAACTAGGGTGTAAAAATGACACCATGGGTGTTGTCATAGACACCCAAAAAAGAATCAAAATTTACACCATATGCTGTTAAAATAACACTAATTGCAATGCACAAACAATTACATGTGTGTTATTTTAACACCCTAATGATGTTAACTTTGATTCTCTGTTCGGTGTATATATGTGACAACACCCATGGTGTCAATTTTTACCCCTCCCCCCATTAGTTTTTGCAGTGTAATAAAGTTTTTCTTATGATCCACACCATGCAAAGCTTCAAACATCACTTAAACTATAGGCTACTCGACCACGGCATTTCACACGATGATACTTTTTTTAATGCGGAAAATAACCATGTTATACTAAATTGTATTTCATAAACTTAATTATTTAACCCTTTACTTGTCTCTATAATAGTTCCAATTCTTGGTAATGTTTCTGCCGTCATTTATTATTAGATCTATTTACCGAAGGCCATTCCGTTTGTCAGAAGAGTTCAGTGACTTGTTTATGTGTTTTGCTTCTTATCTTTAAGTATACCTGGCAGTGGAATTGGTATGTTGCCAGGCACCCTTGTTCTTTTCCGTTGTTATAATTATTAGCTTGAGTCCACATCGTCCAATATTCCAAGTGCATGTTATAAGGCCTTGCCCGAATTGGCTGCTGCGGTAAGGGCAGCCTGTGGCCGTTTTCGAAACTACGGCTTATAAAGCTTCGGCTCTGGCAAAGGCAACGTCAGCCTGTTTGAAGTCTCGTATCGAAAGTGTACGTTTTCAAAAGTATTGACGGAGCCCACAAGCCGGAGCCTGTAAGCCGAAGTCACGGTTTCGAAAAGGGCGTATGCTCTAACATTCTTTGAACGTATGATCAAGCCACAGCCGCCAACAGGTGCAATTCACTGCCTAAAAAGTGATCACAAATGTTATACAAAACAATTTAATATGAGGAGTGTATTTTTCTTAATATTGGGTTGAACAAAGAACAATTGACTAGTGCGGGATTTGAACCTGCGACCTCCGGATTAACGTGCTCTACCAACTGAGCCAGTAGCTCTAATGTTGGCTGTCTCCCTATGTTGTCAATATCTTTGTTCAGAGGTGCCAGTCAGAAGCCATACAACCTGTAACTGCCATATAGCCAGGGATCACAAAGGTTACGACACAACATGTGAAGCGACAGGAGGGGGATCACCTTGAGGCGATGTAATTTTCTTGAGCTTTCCATTAACAACTTTTAAAAAATAAGCTGCATGAAAAGTTGATTTTTACCTTCGGATTCTTGATATAATGGTTACTTTTAATTCTTGACACAAATGATAAGGGCCCCAAATCCTTTTCAGTCCGAGGTATAAGGAAGTGGTTCCCACCCAAGGAAGGATTCCTTGTCGTTGGACAGGACAAACAACTTCAAACAACTGTAATCCATTGGCATTCATGCTGCAATGATGAGAGACGGAAATATTTCAAGATTATAAATGCTAGGTCCGATTTGTTGCCGATTTGAACCAAAAATTGAGATTTAAATTTTAAATAACTGTTTTATATAGATTCGAGATAGTTTTAAGCTTAAGAAATCCGCCAATTGGTAGTTAATTAAAAACTAAAAATGAATTATTTTTAGGATCCTGACATTAGGCCTACCGGTATCTCACGTCCGTCAGCCACGTACTTAGAACGTAGAAATAATTTTGCATGTTTGCGTGTGTTTGTGTGCATCGTCTGTAGCTATGATCTATGCGAACGTTTTTGTATGTTTTTCGTTTTGAAAAAGCATCATCTGTCAAAATTCGTTTAGAGAAAAACAATCTTGAAAAATAATTTCTTTCGGCGAAAATCGGGCCGTCAACATTAAGACATGATTGGTACAAATTGCCTGTGCAGACAACATAACACAAAGACGAATGTATGTTTATGGTTGAAATTTACCGGTTTGGCTCCAAACATAAACATGGGCCTATAGGCCTACACGTTTTATGATATCCGTAACACCATAGAGAAAGGACCGGTCAAACTGAGATCCACATATATTATAATAGTAGCTGATCTTGTATTGATTAACTTGTTGAGAGAGGGCCGATTAAAGTTAAATAATTATTTACATAATTTGTTTTCAATTTCCCGACACGGTGCTTGAAAGTACATAATTATGACGATAACCAATTTACGACCAAATAAAGATAAACAAAATCCAGCCCATGATGTTACCGTGCACCTCCTCTTTGTAGCTTATCTAATCGTGATCCTTTTTGTCGGCTTATCCATCAACAATTACAATCTTGGTGGAACCCTCTCCCCCTTATTAATCTCACCTTAAGACGCCGGACATACGTTAATCCGGCCATTGCCACCTCTCTAAGCAACCTGAAGGTGCCGACAAGCTGAGAACAGGGAGCGACAGGTCGTGTCAGAAGGTCTCAGATATGACGAAGTGACTTCAGCTGCTGTCATGAGTAACACTAAAAGCAGTACTTGATTTGCATCTTCTCTAATTTGATCGAACCCACACGGTCAGTTTGACCCTTACTCTATGGTTTGACGGTCAATCAGTTAAAGGGAGAAAGGGAGGGGAAAAACAAAGGTTGATAGGAACGTGCTCATCTACAACCCCTGAAAGAAATAAGCTAACATTTTGGGCCTGTGTATATTTGTAGATTAAAATATGAAAATTTATGCAAGAAAAGCGTAAACGTTTGACTATTTCAGGTCATTTCATTGTGCTGTGTTTTGCGAAAACAGGTGTTGGGTCCACGCACCTTCAAAAAATCCCTTTAAAATAGATCACAATCATCATTTCTGCATTGCACGTTTTCACAAAAATTAGAAAATATCGGCAGACGCAGAATTGTTTGACGAGGACACGGTTGTCAAAGCAAGCTCCTCTGTTGCTTCGAGAGGTAAACACGAGATTGGCGCAAGGGTACCTGCTGCTCTACAATTACAAACCTACCTTGAATGTCACTGGACTCGTTAGTGAAATCATCACGAAAATGTACCCGGTCTTTTATTAATGTGAACCGTTCAACCGTGGCGGTGCTTAATGGTAGAGAATACAATTAACAATGTGGGTGTTTTTGTGTGGGTTTTAAGTAAGATTTTTAAAGGTTTTTTATGGGTTTAATGTCGTGTAAAACTTCGCTACTAAGGCCTGTTGTCATAGAGGAAGAAAATTACATTTATATTAGCCTGTTGAATTATTCTCAAAGTGGATTTCACGTTAATATTTCAAATTCTCCTGGTTGATATTTCTTACATTAAAGGGTGTTTGTAACATTGGTAAGAGTAAAAATATAAATGTTCACAGATTCACACATAACTTACGTGGTATAAAGATGGTTATGATGGGAAACTCCCTTTGAAATATTTTTGCTTTAAATGCTTAAGTTTTTGAGAAATTAGTAAAACAATTAGTTTTGATTACATGAGTCAAAAACTCGATGTTTGAAAAAAGTGAAAACACTTAAGGTTTTTCCCCACTTTTTTTCTGGTGATTGCAATGACCGATTGAGCTTAAACTTTCACAGGTTTGTTGTTTCATGTATATGTTGGGATACACCAAGTGAGGATACTGGTCTTTGACATTCACCAGAAGTATAAACTAACTTTAAACGAGTTGGTAATTTGATTAATTTGGTTGTTGCCATCATGTTTCACCATTTGTCTATGTTGGATTCCGAACGAGCCGTGTCATTAAAAATTCTGGAAGTACACAGTGTTTGTTCCTCGGTACATAATTGCATCGGCTTGCACCCTGTTCACAGTCCAATCCGATTTCGTTAATCTTACTGTAGCAGGTCTCGATTATTTACAGCCAGTCTTCCCCCTTTCTTGTAGCTTTCTTTCTTCCTATAAACCCAATAGATCCTCGCCCAAAGAAATAGGTGCCGTAATCTGACAGCTTTCCCTAATTGCAATATCCAGTGGAGGCGCTTGCCGAATCGCGAGGGGGGTTCAACAATGGGCCCGCAACTACCCGGCATTGTTGAGTTTTATCGCATTTTTCAATCGGCCGATCAAGAGTTCAATTGTCGGGAGAGTGACAAAGGCTCCCTCTGCGGATCCCCTCGCTTTGCTCGCTCGATCTGGCAGCTATGCGGAATAAACGCTTTTGGTCTTCCAAAAAACTTGATTGTCTGGGGTGTTTTTTGTTCAAAAGGGACTTTGTTTGCAGCGTGACTGGCATGATTAAGACGGGGGTGAAACCATCATGGCCCTGTAAACTAGTTCTGAAATTGAAGGACATTGCGTAGGTGGGCGATAGGATGTGCACACCATTGCCAACATGTACTTTTAATAGAGCATGAAGTGTTGATTGAATTTCAAATTTGCTTCAGCTTTTTCATTCACGGCAAATGAACCTTTGAGTGGAGTAACATTGAGTATATAATATTTGCATTATTGCTTTCACTGATTACAACGGAGGATTCGTTCCGTTTATAGTCATATATTCTAAAATAAAAATATTTGAACGTCCCTTATAACGTTCTGGTTAGAATCTCTCACTCCATAATTCTCCTAGGTCGCAGGGTTCAACACGATGAAGACTATCTTGGCTAATAGGAAACCGTATATGAAACGTAGGGTGGGCCAACGTGCTCTTTCACAGAGCATTCTATTTTCTCAAGTATAGACTCTGAATAACACATAATTCCTTCCACCAAATCCAACAACACCTGTACGCCACTGTCGGCCTGATCTAACAGAGGCGACGTTCGATGCCAGCCAAACCAATTAACCCAAACCGTCCTGTTCCAATATTTGAGCGTGCTCAGCCAGTCAAATTGGGACACGGTTCAATTTTAGGTTAGCGTGGAAAGGGGCGGGGCACCAATTCATCCCTAACCTGCCGTTAATCCACACATACATTATATACACCCCTCCTTTCAATCCTGTCCAATTAGGTGGACGTGAAGTTCGAGCGTGGTTCTTTCCTGCATGGTCCTGTAAATAGCGCGAGAACGCTAACACTACGTGTGAAAGGGGGGGACTGTGGGCAGCAAGTCCGTTATACGCCGGATCCTTATTATAGACAATTTGTGGTTAGAGCATGGAGAAAGGAAACTGCACTGGATGGAAAATAGTCGAAATATATTCTCATAGATTCCATAAAATACCACAGTTTACATTTCTAATGTTGGGTTACCATCTTTATGTCTCATTTATGGATGCGGGTTCTACCTAATAAAAATGTAGACCCCTTTATACTTGCGAACTATGTTCCTCTCCAACCACAACACACCTCACGTCTCTATTTAACCGATATTAGCACCATTGTTTAACCCATAATATATATTTTTATAAGTCAGAAATGTTTTACCTTTAAAACAACTGTATTTTAATATCTGCGACCTGAACGTTGAATGACTGCCTTGAATTAATTGCTTTGTATTTAAACAGTGTCTGTTCACCTGCGCCGTCGTTTACATCTTTTAGTTGTTGGCAACGAATTAGAGACGCTTTTTAAACCGTCGTACTCGTTTCAAACGAGGAGCCTTCTGTTTCAAGGCAAGTCCAAATTGCAGCAATTTCTTTCTGTTCGTTGAGGAGTCTAGAATAGGTGAGGTACCGCCATGAAACATATCAATCTTGTCTGCACCAGATTGTTACCTACGTTGTACAAAATTAGTCGCGCCTGACTGATGGCGGAATTTGCCTGGAATAGCTCAATTCATAAATCATAACCCAGTGAATATCAATGATTAATGACAGGCCGACTTCGTCGGGTACTTTATACCCCCATCGTGGAGACAGAGAAAAGGTAGCGCACGGCCGACAGATTAATTCGGTTTGTGAAACAGCTATAGCACACCTGCAATGCGCCAAATATCACCCCCAAGGTGTGAATGGAACGCGCTTTGTGTACACAGCGCAGCAACGTGATCAGCTCGCAGTATAGAGCGACTGTGTTCAGCCACTTCTCAGTCTCAATGCAAAGTCCATTCCTGGAGCAGGAACGGCACACAACATCATTACTACGGAGGCCGCTGCAAATCAACACACACCACTATTAGAGAGGCCGGATGAAGAGCAATACATGTATACATACAACAATCCCTGGGTGATTTGACTTACATACAGTGTGTAAATGATTCTTAACTCTTAGTGGATAGCTGCACCTTACTCGATTTTTCTTCACCGACCAGTCTTATCAGATTGTGCAGAGAGACCAGTCATCTAAGCCTTGGATTTATACCGTTGAACGGCGTTACCAACCTCGTTAGAGTTCCAGCTTCTGCACGTGGACTTTCGGTTAGGCTTTGATTCTTTGCGTACGCTGTATGTCCATCCAGTTTTCATGATTTGGCTACGAGACTGAACGGTTATGGGGAACCAAAGGTGAGTTTTAATTCATCTAAATGTTAGGGATAAATCATCAAGTCCTGGGCTAGATAACCTAGTTTACCTTAGATGCACCAAAGATCAAATTGTCACTGGTCATGTATCAGGTGCTTCTGAAAAAAAGAAGTTGAACCAACTCTGGTATTAAGCAAACTTGAAAACCTGATTATTGGATTTGATGACTTCTTCCTCAGTTTTTAACAAGAACGTTTACCTTCCTTGGTAATCAGTGTTTTCGTTGTAGATTTCCCAGTTAACCCGGTAACTGTACTTTGCTGGACATGGGTCCAGTTACACTGCCGGCAATCGCCTTATTTTACAACCTACTTTTTTATGGTGGTTGTTAAGGACACTTGCCGAGGCTATCGAGCGGCCCAAGCGGGTTGTTTACCGACTAAGGAATGCCCCCCTTCTTTCTGTTTGGGCACGGTGCACCCTTTGTGTCCGCTCCTCTTTCACCAAGCGGGTCCGGAGAAAACAGCCCACAGCTATAACCACGGCAGAGGCCGATGCCCCTGCTCCCGGTACCAGCGCTGTCCTGTGTGGTATACAGCATGAAAAGTTGACTTTAAAACCCCGGCAGGGTGTAGGCCTACCACATGCAGCGGAGTTCTAAAGAAAGATCTCGGTCGACAATCTCGGAGGGGTTTTATTTTCTAGATGGGCCGACTTTTGTCTCGGAGCGATCCGATCGAACTTAATGTCTTGACAGACGAGCTGCATTGCATTTCTTAATTATGTTCTTGCGATTTAAGCACCTTTCTACACATATCGATCATGCCTGAAACCATGCTGAAACTAGTGTTGGCTGCACCACCACCACACAATAGTTCCATCATTCCCACCGGTAAAAACAAACTTGTTTGCCTGCCCCAACACTGCCAGCTGAAACGTCCGTTCATTGAACCTTTTGAATATAGGCAATCTGAATGAGATCTTGAGGATAGTTATCTAATATATCGAGTAAACGGTATGTCTATTGATAGATGAAGCTATAAACAGACCCAGTGACAGGCTTATTGTGCCAATGCGAATACCCCACAATATAGACCTACGCAGTCACGAAGTCTTAAAAGTTAGTTCTCATGCATTTTTGCTTGCTATACTGAGGTGGGGGGTTTTCAAACGCCAAACACGTTTTCATACTCGCATTCGTGTTTATAATTAATGTCATTGGTTTGATCATGGGTACAAAATAATGTTTATGATCCATATTTATATCAACTGTCTACAAATACTGTGTTCCAAAAAGTTTATCAATTATGTCATTGTTTTGTATGGGACAGTACCGGATATTCTTCGGGCTTTATACCGCAGTCTTTCGATACGTAGCTTTTAGTGTTAAAACCATCGGTATCCTGTCACTTTGTTAGGCCCGCATCAAATTCATACCATCCACGTTTGCCCCTTGGTCAGCACTCAAGAGATCCCCTTCAAATTGACTAAAAAATTCCTGGTGAGAATTCTTCTTCACATATGAATGGACCTGCGGCTATATTTGCGTCCGTGAGGCCCATATAACGCATACTGACATTAAAGTCAAACTCCAACATGCAGGATATTGTAGGAAAAGCTTGGGGGAAAAAAGTTGGTACACGATGAACAATGTGCCATCAATGACAACATACTTGAATACTTGTTTATCATGACTTTAAGGTTTTGCAATTCATTCTCTTCTGTTTTTAAGCGAAATGTTTTTTAATTAAGCGAAATCGTCAAGTCGGTCCTTATTTTTGAGAGAGTTTAGACAGTCTAACAAATACTTATTGCTTTGATTATCTACAGAGTTTCACAAGAGTGGTTTCCAAACCCAACATGTAAAAGTTAAGCTCCAATTTGGAGAGAAACAGCAGAGCAATTTCTGTTGTACTCTCAGGCGATTGAGCAAAACGTTGCCTGTTACCATAGTCCCTTCCTCGTCACCCAAAAACAAAAACACTCTTCAGAAAGTTGTTAATGAAGATCAGCTCATAAACGAGCTTTTGAACACCATTGTCCTACGTTTGGAAACTCATGTTTATAACACTGTGAATGTGAACTTCTCTTTAAGTTACGTCGCCTTATATACGTTGGCATTGACATTGTAGGCACCGATTGTGAAAGACTTTCCCAAACCTTGTGCATGGGCTGCCGCATATACTAGTAGTAGTATAACCTTGTCGTGACGAGACAAGCGTAACAAATATGGTGTAGTTTTATTATCATTGGACGGCTTACCCATTGGCTCGGGCTTTATGACGATTAATCATGGTATAACTAATGCGAAAGCATTGCACAATTTTAAAAAAGTCGATCCCTTACTCGATTGTGTATGTTTGAAAAGCAAATTTAGCAAGATGATTGGGGAATTCGCTGCATGTGCACGGGGGCGGTATTGTAAGCAAGGATATAGTTTTGGACAGCATAATAACGTCTGTTGGGTACTGTTGTCGAACTATTATGAGAAATGCATTCCAATTGTGCAGCTTGAACCGAAAATATATCCCATTCCTTAACAAGTTCATTTGAATCAAAAAATGTATTTCTCAGAATAGTCATAAAATCGCAGTTGATCCACTTGCCAAAACCAATCATAATGTTTATCTGTGCATACCACTCACGCTAAAATGCTGTAATAAGTGGATCAAACATGGTTCCTCCAAGACTGATATTATTGTTCTCATGAAATCAAGGCGAAGTTCATTAATGAGTAATGATAATACGCTATGATGATGAACCTCAAGGTAAAGCTGTGCTTTGGAATGGTCGAAAGCCAGTGGGATATGCCTATCACATTAATTGCTGCCTGAAGTAGTTTCAACTATTGAGGGGAGGTATTAGGGTTCGACTTGGGTTGCTCCAGTTTACGTACTTAGGGGTCTTCAATATTGCGATGTCAGCTTCGTTTTCTACTTCATTATGGAGTTGTGCGTGTGGAAAGCAATGTCTTTGTTAATAGTGGAAGGATGCTTGATAATAAAATTCCGAGTGCGAGGTACCATTTTATTTCCAAGCAGTATAAATATATGTTCTTGCAAAATGTAAGCCTGGTGTACCGTAGTTCGTCGGCCCTATGTTCCCCGCAGAGCAATGGCCAACCTCCATGCCTCCGCCGGGCCTCCGTATAATTGAGTCAGTCAGCTGAGGTAGCGGATGGCGATAAGTTTCGCAGTTTGAGACGGTTAGTGTCCAATCCTTGCCCGCCATTGCCGTGTAAAAACTCCAAACCCCCAACAGTGTAATATTAGATGGTACACCCCAGTCAGTGTGCGTGTAACTATGCGACGAGTCGGCTGTACCGTGGGCCTGCGACGGCTCCAGGTACCTCTCCCTAAACAGGGTCTTAAAAATAGCACGGTCTGCCTTGTAACATCTTGATTTCACGTCTATAAACTTGTCGCAAATTGAACCTATTCACTGTGCAATCGATTGTAATTTAAGCATTCTTATAAATGAACCAAATCTGCCATATTTTATCAAGTAAAAAGCGTAATTCTCTGTACATGACATTGAAATTCTGATTACCATAGCAACGAAACGTAACTGAATATCCAGTCAGCATTATTGGTTTATATAGTGTAATTCGTGATTTTATTGTTGCTTTTTAATTTCACAGTGCGTATTTTTCTAGCCGCTGCCGACAATTTTCTGATGAGTAATTTAACAAAACAATACCCGAAAAGGGCTGTTTTGATACCTGCTGCAATATTATCCTTTGCGTTCACAGGCCTCTGTAATTTTAGAAGCAATCACATCATCTCAAGTAAGAAACTCAGCAGGAAACTGTGTAGGTCTTTTTTATGACGATTTATGTGGTCTTCGTTCTGTTTCTTCAAATTGTGGACGCTGGCCCGTGTTATAAAATGTCTATATTTGCCTTCATAGTTTACAGAGCTATACTACTATGGTCGTTTTTTAACTGTGTGAAGGCGTTTATATCCATTATGTATGTATTCTGCAGCGTGTACCCCCGTCCTATACGAAGGGCCTCAGCATCATCGATATAAGATTAGTCCAACCATGGTCCAACCGTAGATCTGTATATAAGCCATAAGGCCAAGGACATCTAGCTGTGTGCGTGCGTATCCCATGGTTTGCGTCTACATACTGAGGCGTTACAAGGTGTTGTTTTTGGCGGCTTGCGCCAATCTGATTAACCTTCCTGCGCACAGTACGCTTGAAATGTCACACAAGGTCCCCTAGTCTACAATGTGCCGCGTAGGCGATCTCCTAATTGAGCTATACGTATGTTTTTACGTGCACACATTATTTATGTAATGCAAAGCGCATTCCTTCTCTAATGCATGTAATACCCACCGCACACCTTTGCTGCAGTGAGGCTTCAATCCAAATCATGGTACTCGGTTTTTTCTTGCTGGAGCAGCCATATGCATGCACGGGTTGCGAACCAGCGCGCGCATACACACACATACGAGTTTACAGGGGGGTTGTGTGTTGTGATTGCATCGCCCGCGGGGGATCTCATCCATGCGTAGAGCGGGGAGAGGAAGAATTTCGGCCCGCACGACTGGCTGGGGAACCGCGGGCGGTTTTTGTCCCAGCAAAATTGGAAGTGTGAAGCGTAAATAACGGGAATAAAATATGTCGGATGCGTTCGCGTGCATGGATGTAGCCATGTCTTCTTATAATACCCATGGTGATTTCGTCCCTGTTATTTACTTGTGTTTGCATAAGAAATAAACTTCATGTTGCGTTTCCCCCATTAATGTAAACATTTAAAGTAGAGAGTAGATCTCATGTTTTACCGACAAGTTCCCTAAAGTTCATAAATATACGCTATTGTTGGTGACATATTCTCTCCTGCGTTAAGTGATTACAGAGTTTGTTATGGGCGTAAAAATACAAGGGAGACGAGAACAATCTTGAAATGTGTGGTACATGTCAGATCTCAGATTCCCTGACCAATAAAACTCAGACCTCCAGCTGCAACCAACTATAGGGCTCTAGACTATAGAAACCAACCATTGTGATGTGAGAACCTTATTGTTTTCGGTTTTGTTGTTAATTATTCCCATAACTAACAGTGATTGGTAACTCGAACTTTAGTTAGAAACTATACTAAGATAAGCCTTCTAGGATTCTGCATTGAAGAACCAAATGCCACGATGACTACAACCTCGTATCCAAAACCTCATCGTTGACTAGTTTCAGAGTCCTTCACAAACGCGTTGATTTGCTTCGTGTCACACTGTCATATTATCCACCAAAGGTAGCCCTACAAAAACAGGTATTGAAGAATCTTTTCCAAGAACAGTTACAAACTCTTTTTACTGTATCTTGACTTGCTCATAACATGAGAGCTCACCATGCGATCGGCACGCTTTACGGGGGTGTTTACGAGGCCGCGTCCAGTCCGGCGGCTCCATTGCAAGACTTTTACGTGTTTCTCAAGGCTTCTCCGAAAGGTTTTCAAGACTCAAAAACGCGTCAATCCTTGTGAAACATTCTCGCTGATTGTCTGGCACCCTGGAACGAGCGCCAAATATGAAGTAATTATGCTAAGAATTGTCAATTTAGCACGAAATGACTCCACTTATCGAGAGACGCTATAGTGTGCAGACAGACATACGGCAAAGCGTTGGCGAATGCATTTGTATGCATGCTGCAACAAAAACCACCTATAAAATCTTTCGAAAAATTCACCGTTTTAGGTTTGAAAAATAAGATGGGGGAAACAAATCTCGTTTTCTGAATGTTCCAAGATGACCATTGTCCACCCTCAGAAGATGAAGTTCATTTTGTAGTGGAAGACTTGATTTTCATTCTGTCTAAGATGATTATGCTAAAATTTGAATATAATTATGAGAAAGGTATATGCAAACTGCGGTGACCATCAACTAGTATTTGCAGGAGTTATCTTTCCATTGGCCTATATGCAATCATATTTCAACGCAGGAATTTGCGGTGTGAAAGAAGAAGCGTCGAGTTTATATTCACCACACTCTGGGAGCATGCCGATTGCCTTTTGTTCATTGGTTGTTTAACACATTTCTTTGTACAAGTAGAATGATAGTGCTAGAGTTCACACCCAAAGTGCACTGAAAACAAACGCTTCCATCGTATCCCAACAGAAAAACGAACTTTGCTGTAGACTCGCTCCATAAACAGATTCTGTATGGTGATTAGGAATTTCTGTTTGAAATAAAGCGCATGTTCCACGCCGTTATTTCACCATCAGGTATATTTTTCTTCAATAGGATTGCCGGGGAACACGGTCTGAATTCGGGGCGAAGTCCAAAGTAATACGGAGGTCCAAAAATGTGTCAATTTATTATGATTACAACTACCTTGCTTGGTATCACACCCAATGATCGTGTAGCATAATAGTGAACAAAGTTCACTGCTGGGCGTGTGGCGTTATAATGCTACCCCGGTTAACTCCTGTGAAGACCTATATATCCATGGCGTTCTGTAAAGACCTATAGATAACTCACGAGATGATGCTGATGTGGTTTATATTTGATAAATTGCCGTTTCTATTAAAATGTGGTATTGACACGTGCGTCTGATTAGAAACGCTTGTGGAAAAAATAATAAACTATCATATTGTGGCAATCCTTTAGGAAGCCGAGTGCGTGTATTATAGTCGTTCCAGTTGGGTTCTTTTAGACCGCAAGTCACATTCTGCTATAGTATTGCCGACAGTTTCTTTTCTTAATTTTTTGCATGTATATCCTACCCCTGTACAAACAGACTTCCAGAATTGAAAGAACTGGCTGGAACATAATAAGACTGGTATATGTTTAATGCATGAGCAACACTCAGCATAATAGTAGAGGATGCGGGGAGCTAGACAAGCAAATGAAAACACTTTTAAGCAGCACCGAGGCCATGTTGACTCTGGCCTGTGCAGGGACTGTATGGAGAAACAATGTTCCATTTTGCTCCACTTAAATCGATCGGACCAAGGGAGGGTGTTCAAACAGAAGCACAAGCAAAAATGCCATTAGCGGCACGTTGGGTAGCCAAGAGAATGTGTGGTCATCCAGATATAAGAATAAAGTATAGTTTATTATTGTATAGGAAGCTCAGTTGCTAGTTGTTGATATTTCTGGTTCTGCGTTCACGAGAAGTAAGGTGACATGTGATTGTATAGTGTTCGAAGCTTTGATCGTTTATGGGATGGAAGTTTGATTGTTTTAGTTACTGATTTTCAGCTTTAAATTTTGTAAATTTACTTGGGCATCACCAGGATGCGCGAACATATTATAGGCCTAATAGGAGACCTTGAAACAGTGTTTATGTTGGAACAAATTTAACACAAGTTTATCCGATTTGTATTAATTGTTCACCTGCCAATAGGCAGATAGGCTATAGCCACATGTCACTATCACACTATTCAGTGAACTATAGTAGGTTATACTACGATAGTTAATTGTTGGACACGTTCATCATGTCTTCAGATAAATGGCCGGACTTCATTGGCATTAATTAGTGGTTCAGACATCTTGGTTCGTCGGTCGTATTAAAAAATGTTAACATAAACAATGGACGAGTCCGAATTAACGGCTTTGGCAGTGGCTATGGCTATGGCCGGATCGCCGAAATAGCCAATTCTTCAGCGTTGCCGTTGCAGCCAACGGCCATAGCCACAGCCAAAGTCGCTTTATTCGGACACGGCCTGAGACTGGGAAGAAGAATAAGTTCGGACCTTTTTTATAAAATGAAAACTAGAGTTCCATTCTTGTGTTGTAAACGCCCTCAGTGTTGAAGGTCGGCACTCAACATAATTGAGTGGCAACCCAAGACCATGTGGCAAACTTAAAAGTACGCACAGAAATAAGGAGCTCCCGAAGTGCCACGCACAATATCCAAACTTGCATTTTGTTATCTTCGATGTCCAAATTATATACCTGGGTTTGTCGTGGTTTTGTTTGCTGATCCGTAAGGGTGGCCAGGCTATAGGCTGGGTAACCTTCAGGATCACACCAGCCTGGGGTGTGATGGGGTGCCGTAGTACGGGCATCATGTGTGAAATGATAGACATCATCAACAGATACAAAGGATGCCGACATGTAACCTGGGGCAAGGAGGGACTAGTCTGTCGCACTCCCTCATTAATAAAGCACACTCTATTAGTAGTGTAGTCCCTATCCCTGAATCACAGACGGTAATTTTGAAATCGTTTTGTCTGGCATGTTGTTTGTTGATTTGGCAGAGGTTCTGTGAATTGTCTATAGATGCATATTTTTTTCATCACAGCAATACAAACTGAATTGTATGGCCCAGTGTGGCGGTTTATGTTGGAACAAAGATAGCATATAAAGTGAAAATTTAACTTGTTGTTATGGGCATTGCACCATTTGTATCTATCTACAGAAAATGTGTATGTATAATATACCCAGATGCCCAAACAGTAAATAGGCCTTATTGATCCATTTCTGCCATGCAGGAATAGCTACACGTTGATAGTTTTATTTCATTGTTATTTATTTATGATTTTATTTTCATGACTTTCAAAGGGTTAGACCACAGGCCTAAGTGTTATGTTAAAGTTGTTGGATTGTTGATTTGCAGGGTTTCAATGACGTATACAACGTTCAGACCGAATGATCCTTCATCATTGAATGGCAATAAAACTTAATGGGTTCGGATGAAAGGGAGTCTCTGTAAAGAAGTTTACAACTCCGAAATGAGGGGCCATCCCCCCGTGAGCGTTCATCCTCTAGTGATGGTTTCGTTTCACGCTGACACCCCGCAACTCACTCGAGCATGAAAATGTATTCTGTTGCACTTGCTCAACCGTGTCTGAGAACTAATAAAACCCTCGGAGCTGTTGGGACGGATTGTCACAGAATCCATTTCATACTGTTAAGTATGATTGATTTAGCCTTGGTCAAAGTTTCATCATCGCTGGGGTTTTTTTCTTTCTTCACAGCCCGCATTTTTTGATAGAGGGTATTTCCTTTGTAATCATTTACCATACCATCTTTTCTGGCTGTTCGAAACCGCCTTGTTAGTTTGAAAGCGTTTTTATTTAGCTCTGTTGGATAACCACTTGTATTTGTATCGAGTGTTGGAATTGCCTCCGTGGCAGCTAACAAATTATAACAAATCGTATAAATTTATATAAATGAACACAGTTTGATATCTAACTTAGGATGGGTTGGTGTTAAGTACCTTGCAAAGGAGTTGTCCAACTGCAAAGGAGTTGTCCAACTGCAAAGGAGTTGTCCAACTGCGTAGGAGTTGTCCAACTGCAAAGGAGTTGTCCAACTGCAAAGGAGTTGTCCAACTGCAAAGGTGTTATCCAACTGCAAAGGAGTTGTCCAACTGAAGGGAGTTGTCCAACTGCAAAGGAGTTGTCCAACTGCAAAGGAGTTGTCCAACTGCAAAGGAGTTGTCCAACTGCAAGGGAGTTGTCCAACTGCATAGGAGTTGTCCAACTGCATAGGAGTTGTCCAACTGCAAAGGAGTTGTCCAACTGCAAAGGAGTTGTCCAACTGCAAAGGTGTTGTCCAACTGCAAAGGAGTTGTCCAACTGAAGGGAGTTGTCCAACTGCAAAGAAGTTGTCCAACTTTGCAAAGGAGTTGTCCAACTTTGCAAAGGAGTTGATGTCCAACTGCCGTTCTGTAAACTGAATGACGTGAAATCTATACGTCAGTTCATTATCAACTTCATTTTTCATAATATTTATACAAAAATCCACAGTTGTCTCGTGACAATGCCATCAAAGCATCAACAAACATGTTTTTATGGATTAATAAACTGCGGTGAATTTGTTGTCCGTAGACTTCTCATTTTCATTTTTTATTTATTTGTCATTTCATTTACTAACTTGTTTGTTTCATTTGAGGTAAATTTTACTTTCTGTTGCATTAATTCCCTTCTAGAATTAAGCAATGTCACTGAAAAATGGCATGAGCACATTCAATGCATTCAACATAAACTGGAACTGTCGGTTTTAGTGTCGCTGCATCGCTTTCTGAAATAAGTTAAATTAAACTGTTCTTACAAATTTATAAACAAGATAGATTTCGTCAAAGAAGAAAATAATTATTGTTTGTCCCCGGACTGCAATAAAAATTCAACTGCAAAGTAGGTCTGTACAAACTCACTGCTTTAAAATCCCCACATTCATTTTCACCCTTCAGGCGTATAGTAGCGTGTTTTCACATATTTTGAAAACACAAAAAGATCTTGGACTCGCCAGGTGGTTTTCAAGGGAGAAGGCCCTGGAGCATGAAATTGATATCTTTTGACATTCTTCCTCTGTGTAGCCGAGGTTTGGGGCTTCCATAAATAAATTATATGTTTGTCGAATTGAAAAAAGAGAAAATTCTGATATCCGTTTGGAAGAAAGGAAAACGGGTTGACTGGCTCAAGTTACTTTCATTTTAATCTTTACTTTTCTGTTGTGTATTCTTGGTTAGGTTTTGGGGTTGCCGTCACCCACAGACCTGACAGCACGTTTACCTATTAGCTATCGAACAAGAAAGTTTTCTAATTTTTTGATAATTTAATAATTGGAGCCTGACTCTATAGTTTGCGAGCCGTATAAAATTTTAGGCCGTATCCGAAATTGGCGGCTACGGCTACGGCTACGGCTGTTGCTAAGGGTGTTGCTAAGGATGTCCTATATCCTTAAACGCATGATGATGCGGCGATGCAGCCATAGCCATGGCCGAAGCCGCCAATTCGGCCACTGCCTTTTATTTGTGGTTTTCTGATCAACGTAAAGCCGTTTTAGGCTTTTTAAAAGATCCATTAAAAGATTTCCATTTTGCAACCACACATTTTTCATCCCTGGCTGCAACGTTTACCAAACTATAGTCCTCCAGACTCCTCAGTAGTTTATTATTATTCGAGCTCGCGAAAACAATCGAATTGACAAATTTATTTTCCATTTAGATCTGTCATTAAACAATCTTCATGGGTGACTGTGAAAACAAAACTAAATTCATCTGCAAATTGAGGTGTGAATATTAGATTGAATGTATTTCATGCTCGGTCGCCTCGGGGGTATCTCTCTGAATAATATGTCCGTTCATTATTCCTCGGTTCCAATAAATTTACATGTTATTACCAAAGGAAAACAGAACCGGTCAGTTGCTGAGAACAGATATACGATATACTCAAGCGGTTCTCAAACCAATAAAATCAGAGTTAAAGCATTATTAATAATAACAGAGAATTGGAGGTTTTTATCATTGGTATATACACGGACATACGCGCCGGTGACAAAATAATGTGCGTGCATCAGTGTCCCCTGCCGTGATGATCAATACGTTTGACGGCTTGGCTTCCGATCGCTTGCCAAAATAAATTAAGTGCTCTATTCTGAAAAAAGTAACACCTACGAAAATACCGCAAAAATGGGATTATAGGATGGAGGACTGTTCTGGTCGGCATATTTTGCCAATTACTCATCGGGATTGGCGAGTATCTTCCCCCCTATCCTGATACAAATTGGAGAGATTGAAAGGAATTTATATACTGTAGTCCATCGGGAAAATAATATAGTGACGTACATGAGTATGAATACTGTTGTTATCTAAAAATAGATTAATTCGTCATAATTGTGTTTGTTCGAATGTTTTTAGGACAAACACGAAATAGTCGGCACTGTTTGCCCTCGTCGCTTTTAATGTGTACAGATTGTACATGTTTACTGATTTCCCCATGTGTCTATCATTTAATTAAAAGATGATGAAACGTTCGATTTGTATAAGACCCTGCCGGAAATAGTTGTGGATTTGTTTTCCCGGTTCAAACTGGAGCACAGATTTTTAACAGCTATTGCATGTATGCTTTATACGTTGTGCAATGAGGGAAATGTTGTGAAATCTCCTTAGTTCATGCAATATTTTGTTAAAGGCATTTCTGAATAAATTCCGCTCCAGAAATGACGTCCAGAACAAAGGCGCCTCCGACTCCACGCACACCCTGGTTTGTTGATTTTATTCGTCATTCAATTGTTCAATAGAATCAAACTCCCCCTTCTTTTGTAGTTTCCGAAGCGTTTTATGCCCAATAAATAAGAGTCATTGTATTGTGATGCGGGTGGATCTCATACACAAAGACTAGATTAACGGTCATTATTGCCCTTTGATCATGCCGTGGTTTAGGGGGTTTTATTTGCGTTAATGGTGTATCCGTACACCTGCCACAGCACTCGCAAGCCTCGTAGTTTAATTACTCTTTTAGAGTGTTCGGTAGTATTTCCCAAGTTTACTTTAGATTGGTGTATTGTTTGTGCAGGCATGGCTTACCCTTTGTTATGTTTGACTTGGTTTTAAAAAAAAGTCGTAAACTCTCGTGTGGATATAAGATAATTTACTCTTGATGTGGGATCATGATTGGGTATGATGGAACTCCAGAGAGACCCAATAAGCAAGATGAATAACGTTCAGTTGATTTTAATCCGTTTTTACCTTGATGGTGCAATGTGATGAAGACGTTGTAATTGTCTCGTGAGTTGGTTGTCTGTCGGGGGGAAAGGGGTAATTTTTACACCGAAACTGACGCCAATTGTTTAGGTCGATTGTCTACATTTTAGTACACAGTCAAACAGAACACGGTGGGCCACTTGAAGAAGATGCAAATTGTTTATTCATTACTTAGCAGTTGATTCTCAAAAGGTTATCTGGGAAACCGGTGTTTTCTTTTCTGGACCTCTGTGACACTTAAAATGTAACATGTAAGTGGGATTTACCGAATCGGAATCCCTCTCATTGCTCCTCTGTATGTAGAACTCCTGTGTGCAAACACACGCACATATCAGCACACAACTAACACAGAAAGGTGCCTTCAAACATGGCGACTGGGGTTCGGCAGAATTCTGTGGTGTTTGCATAGCCTTGTTGGCCCTACCATGTTTACCTCTCGGACGCTTGCAAATGAAAAAAGGGGCAAGAGCAAACATAAGAGGGCAGATGAATTTTTTGAAAAATACTGACAAATGGGCGTCTTGAATGATGAAATGTGACGTTAGCAGTTTGCTTCTATAATGGACATTCTCCTGTTTTGTGTACCATCACTCTCCCGAAGATTTTGGGGAATGTGGGAAATATAAAGCTGAGTGTGAAGAACGTTGTGTGTGGTGATATGGATCGTGTTCTTAAACTCCCTAAACAGAAAAGAAGCCAATGGGGGAAATATTATTTGGTGTTTATTTTGTGACATGGTTTGCGGAGTGGTGACTTTATTGTGTACACCAACAATGTACACGTACCGTACCGTACTCTCTCAAAACATACATGCCACAATGAGTTACGGTGGCATCGAAGTGCGCCCTCTGCTGAAATATTTCACTGCCTGACTTGTTTGCACCCAGAGAGGGCGCCTCGTATCAAAAATGGAACAATCAGTTGATGATCAGCCTTCACCTCGTATAATTTGTGTTAGGACTCACTTGTTATGAGTTTGTGAAGGGTAAATGACACGAAATTTGATTGGTTTCTTTCTATTCATAGTGTTCGAGTTTGTCGCCCTCTGTGTTACTGGTAGACTCCATGATGCCGTTCAGCCATTTATAATCGGCTATAAATACATCCACAGTAATTAGGAAACCTCACATATTGCCAATGCAAATCGAACCATTTCAACATTCTCATTGTTAAGAACACTGTGCGGCACCAGCGGTGTGCCTACAAGGGCCACTAGGACCACATAATAACATTCAATCAATCACCCTTTTATAATATGAGTTTGTACATAACATGCTGTAACGGTTATAACAACATAACATCTGACCCCTGGACGTGCCTTCCGTGCTGTAACCATGGATTGAGGCAACTCTCTGTATACCCAGCCCGAGTGCAGGGCAATTCGTGTACTAAATATACGTTGCTCGTGTTGAGGAATTTGTGAAATGTGTTGGCTTCTTGTTGTGTGCATCACTTGATTTAACACAGTGCCGTCGGACGAACATTTTCTATAGGTCTTGATTGAGAAGCTGAAATGGTTTGTTTGGTCGTGGTCTTGTCTGTATTTCTTGACCAAAAACTTCACAGTTAGTTTGACGATAGACAAAGGGACAGGTGCTAGTTTTAACAATGCAGTCTCTGCTCTAATTTTAGCTAATTTATAGACACATTATAATAGCCAGGTACAAAAAATGGATTTGGAATTATCACATTGGTTCAATGTTTGCGTGGCTGTGTGAAAACATTTGGCAAACCTGATTGTCAATGGTAAATCACCGATCCCGTTTGCGTCAACGGACAGCCTAGCTAGCCTTTGGTCAAGGCGCACCCGGTTAACATCATCCATATTGCCGCGACTGCCTAGAATAAAGGCTAGGGACAGCCTTGCACAATATTGCTGTTTCGTTTCACTGCCGTAGTATTTATCATCGCCCGTCACAACACTTGAACTCAATGTCATGACCAGGAGCCTGTAAACCATTCTCTTCTGCCCATGTGCTGACAACTTGATCCACCACGCTAAACCATATTGATTTAAATGACGCAGTCACGAAATGGCGGGAAAATGATTATCGTCTGCGCGTGCTTTTATCGTAGGAACAGGAAGCGGTGGTGGGGCGATACTGTTGTCTTGTCAAATTTGTTTTAATATCTATGCAGCAATAAAAACAATAGTTGGTGAGAATTGTTTTCTTCAAATTTCTCCTCGCAGAAAGACAGACGTTTTCTCGTGTTCGTTATAATGGAGAAGGGTTCTATAACAACCATTATATAAACGTGTAAAATGTATGTACATTTTTTAATTTCTACACACACTGCAAAAACCGGGGTGTTGAATTTGACACCATGGGTGTTGTCACATATAGATAAGAGGGAATCAAAATTAACAGCATATGGTGTTAAAAATAACACCAATGTAATTGTTAGGGCAGAAGTTAGTGTTGTGCACCCTATGGTATAAATGTTGATTCTTTTTTGGTATCTATATGTGACAACATCCATGGTGTCAATTTTAACATCCCAGTTTTTGCAGTGTGTTACATTATCTTAGTTGATGTTCGTTCAAATTTCGACGTCTTTCTCTGGGTGTCCTTCCTCCATTATAGAAAGTTGGGTTATTTGTGTAATTCCCGGGGTCATAAAGTTACGTCAGAGATCACTTTGGCTATTGGTGTTTACAGTACACACAATCAAGTATTATAAAGTCTTCCGTGGGGATGATAAACAGCGATACTTATTTTGACAAATGAGCAAAACTCTTTGTCAAAATCTGTAGTTTGTTCGCACGGCTTGTTGTGTCTACCTCGTTATTAACCCCCATCATCATGAACACACCATGAACCAATCCAGTTTCGACACTGCGAGTGAATCATCGCCAAGATGGGACGGGGGCACTCGGCTCTCTACTCCACCGCCATTGGCCGCGAGCTAAAAGTGAATGTACTTTCTTACGGGCAAATAATACCTGTCGCAATGTTGTTTGTTGACACAGAGGGTTTTTTCTGCTCGTTCCTTCATCTTTTCGGTCAATATCTGGTTGCGTCAAATTTATTTAAACAAGCCCAGCCATTACATTATGGGAAAATATAATAAAATTGGTACCGTTCATTGTACTTTGTGCACGCGATAATCATCAGTTGGTGCATCGTGGGTAGATGGGGGCACCTATGGTTTTCTTGTGTATTATAACTAACTATAAACCTCTATACGCTTGGAGCGATACTGTGATGCCAACGAAATCTCTGATTAAATCAATGTGACCATGAAACCACGGACCAGTCATAAACCCTCTACGCAGGTGTATGGTAAAACCTCCTAGTGACTCCCTCGGGCTTTTTCATTGTTATGTTTCACTTTTGTGTGTTCCCCTCAAGTCGGCCATATTTTCATAATAACGAAAACCACACTGGATGCCAATATGGACGTACTAAAAACGATGCTTTTTAAGCTCCAAAACAAAGGAAGCTATTCATTCCATTTCTCAACCAAAGTGCACACTTTACGCCAGACGAAGAAGTTATATTTACTTTGCACTGTGGCGATTTTCAAAGGTCCGAGTTCACATGCATTGTTTTGAGTGCAGCTTAGCACCCCCACCGGTAATGCAACAGCTATAGAGGTGTTTTTCTTATCGTGGCCTGAATGCGTTATCGGAGTGTTTTTACGTGCACGTGTATTTCCATTACATCTAAAAAAAGTTCGCACCCTGTCGATGTGTTGCTATCTTGTATTGGCGTTATCGTTGGTGTTTGCTCAACACCGTCAACAAAGCCTACAAGAGGCTTTGCTTGACCCAATGATAGCGTGAACCAACACCAACTGATATTAAACCACAGTCACGATAAGCTAGTCCTTGCTGTGTGGATGGTCAGTCACTTGGTTGTTTCTTTTATCCATGCATGATGAAACCATGGATGTAGAAAATATCAGACTTTTTATAAGAGGAAGGGGCCGAAAATCATATCAGTGGCATGCAGATGGTCGGGATAATGAGAAAAACGAAATTCGGTGCTTCTTTCGGTGTGGTGGATTTATATGGCGGTTAATTTTATATTTCAAACGATTAGTTGTTGAGTAAATGTGAAACTTAATTTTATACAGCGTTGTACACTGCCCGAATTAAACCATCAAAACCCATAGTTCACGATTACACCTTCTTGGTAAACTCACAAGCATTAGTTTTGTGTTCCGGTGCACACTTAAACTACCACACCCCGAACTTCTTGACAAACAGTATTAAGGCAAGACATTTTGAATTCTGTAAAGAATGACAGCCGTCATTGAAAGGGTTTGTAATCTTGTTTTGTTGGTGGGAGTTTGCAGCGTGTGGCGCGAAACAGGCGCACGGACACAAGCCGTGCACCCACACCGCGACCCCTATCGCCTGCAGAGCCAACTGCTCGGTAACACGACCCAACACCGTCGCCGATGTGTGTCGGGGGGTTGGCACAACTCCCATGATGTGGCACGCGTGTCGTTCACCCCAACTTGAGCTGAGGTTTTATAGGACCATCCGAACTACTTTAGTGTTGATTTGTTCAGATAAAATGTTGACACTATGCAACACACGTCATTGATAACAATGAGGTCACAGCATTACTACATGCAAGCAGTGTGGCTGAAATCTGGTTGCAATTTAATCCCTGGTCGTATTTCAAAGGAATCCAATGAATCAATATTCCATAATATTCAGTAGGGCCTATACTGCGAAAACTGGGGTGCTAAAATTGACACACACAAAACAGATTCAAAATTTACACCATAGGGTGTTAAAATAACACTAATTTCTGCCGAAACAATTACATTGGTGTTATTTTAACACCCTATGATGTTAATTTTGATTCTCTCTTCGGTTTCTACATGTACATGTGCCAACACCCATGGTGTCAATTTTAACACCACAGTTTTTGAAGTGTATGTATGCGCAATAATGTTCATATCTCAATATTTTTTCTCAGGCAGATTCATTTCAGTGGCTAACTAGTGCCATAATTATTGGCCCAATACTCAAATTTCCTTTAAAATATTTTGAGAATTATTATTTTTTGTATTCAATTCCCAGATGAGCATCATGAGTTCATGATTGAAATGTCCAAGATGTTTTGTTATTTGGTCTACTACCCATGGAGACCCGGTCCTGTCTCCATGGTCTACCCCACCACGGCCGCTGGCCGTGGGTTTGTCTTCCCATGTGTTGCCTTGATGTGTTCAGGGGGAGGTAGTAACAGTAGATCGGATTGCTTCAGTTTGTCTCGGTGTTTTTTTAAAGAAAGTTTGCCATCGGTGTGGAGGGCCGGGGGACTTTTTCTTATTCCAACCTTCTGGAGGCAAACACTGTATTTGGCTTATATGACCTTATCCATATGCCAAAGCATATGTCATGCAACTTATATCAAAAGCACGCAGTAATAGCCGAGTAAAGGAATACACAGCAACGGTAACAAAATGTCCTTATCGTAAAGTCAATCTTAGCTCTGTATTCAAAGCAGATGCAAAACTAGTACATCATCAGTGCCAATACATTTAAGTTACTCGTCAGGCCCGGAATTTCATCCTAGAGTTGAGAGGGCAAGGCCATTTTCACTTTGTAAAGGGCACTTCAATTGGGAAAAGCTTTAAGTCAATGAAAACTTTTGAAGGGGCACCAATTGCAAAGACCGGGGCAACAGAGGCCGTAAAATAATTCATTTCAGCATCTAGTAACCTGCTGAGAAGTGTGTAACTACTAAGAGACTTGCAAAATTGATCGCCACTGCCCATCAACATATCCGGAGCTATGTACCGGTACATGTTTTAGCGTTTTATTGATACTATTTGAGTCAATCTTTTGGTATATGTATCGCCCAGTATCAAACAGGTCTCTAGGAAAAAAGTTACCAATACCATTCGATCATTTTTCGTATGTGCCTCTCCGTCTTTACGGGGCTCCGACGCTGAAAGGACTAGTACGACTTTATTGTGTTCCTCCATATTTTTGTTATACGGCGGTGTGATTTTCCAAATACTCGCGCTGTCACCAATACGACCAAACTAATGAAATGATATTAATGCACGCATAAACGGATTAGCTCATGGGGAGAGAGTAATATAGCCTTGGGTATGTTCCATCGGATAATTTATATACCAATGATATGCAGAGAACCACGTACGTATTCCTACAGATGCTCTGACGTAGTTGCAGACCAACACTCAAAGTTTGCTTTTACTTGACAATTATATTCTTTGGAATATCGCGTCTATTTAATCATGAGGAGAGTTTATTTGAAATGCGATGCCGTTCTTGTGAATGCGCTTTGCCTCTCTTGAATATCCGTAGGGGGGATTCCTTGTCACTGTTCGTATATGAACGGTTATGAAAAGCCCACCCTGGATTGAGAAGAGCCTGAATCTGGCAATGACGCATTTCCATTGGGCCTCAGGAGAAGCTGTGACGGTTTCATGTTGAGCGCTCATGTTGGGCAGTTCCAGTGCAGATTTTTATAATCCGATTTTAGGTCTAAATTGGGCCAGAGCGATCTGGATTCAACACTAAATATAACGTATGCTTTCGCCATATGGCGCAGCATTGACCATTTTCTTATAAGTTACAAATGGAATCTCAATTAGTTATAAGTTAGGCCTACGTCGATAAGTGAACATGTTTTTCAGTAAAAATGGAAATGTCTTCCCTCATGGTAAAAGGGTATTTTCATATTTTGAAAATCAGTTATGAGTGAGTGGGTCAATAAACCCTGTGCAATTTGATCGCCATTAAATATTCAGTACTTGTGACTGAACACAGAAACTGCGATTTCAAGATGCTTGGTCCGATTTTAACCAATGAGAAGTGGTATTTAGTGAATTATTGTCAGGATCTCGACTTTATCTCACGTCCATCGGCCATGTAAAAACATCTTTTTTGTTCGATGGTTTGGTTTTTCTTTCTCGTGTTGAAACAGTATCATCTGTCAAATTTCGTTCAGAGAAAAAACATATTTACAAACATTTATTCCACCGTGAAGCATCGAAGATGCAACTTTATATACCGAAATGTTCGGTTACGTTGGCTCTCATTTTCAGAATGCGGTCAAAAGTATGTAATTTCTTATTAATTTTTACTATTACGGTTCACTTCTGTAATGGATTTATGAGTACTATAATGTGATGACATACGGCAAAGTCTACTGCTGCATTTTTGTTTGCTTTGTGTCTTTGGATTTTTGTTTCTTTTCTGTTTTATATTCACGTTTATATTTATTTTGATAGAGCGCGAATTCTCGGGCCTTTGGTATTTTTTTTTTCAGAGACCTACCTACCACGTTGTCATGTTCCCATTGTGCAAACGTAATCATTGGACTGAATTAAATTATATCAAAAGGGGTCACAGACTAATTTTGTCGTCATGTCATATTTGTCGTTTTGATGACGTCATGGGGAAGCTTATAGCTCCACCTTTACAATTATTTGGAGGAAAGAGAAACAACGAATACTATAAGGACGGTTTATTTTGTTATAAAATATTGTACCGGAACTAAGAAATCCATAGTGATTGAAAACTTGCGAATTGTTCAGGATTTGCCCATGTCGTGTACAGCTACAACAGCCTATGTACTTCATAGCCATGGTAAACCCGTGTAGTGGAGGTATAATAAAATCCAGAACCCAGTTTGACTTTATGCATATGCCTCTCTGATGGATTTATAGTTTTGATAAAACAAACAAAAGTCGTATATCACGCATTATATGGGGTCAACGAACCTGCCATAACAAAAACTCATATTGTTTATTCAATTATGCAACTGGACTTTACAGCAATTAAACTCTTCAAGCCAGCATGGCTTCGTCTGGCTTCGGAACCCAACAATCCGGAACGCAAGCTGTGCCATTACGTCACCGGTCTTTTGAATTCCAATGGACAAGTTTTCTAACCGGTTCCAATCATTGGGCCTCGATACGGGGTCCCGGTGCCGTGCTTCCCCGGTCTGGAACGCAGTGGGCTTCGCTCCTTGACTTTGTCAATCAAAGATTGATTGATTATCACCATTATGAACCTTTGATTGACAAGGCCTGTTTTTTTACCCTTCTCTTTCACCTCTTGATCAGAGATGGACAGTCACATTGTTGAGATGGACAGAGCCTCTCATCAATGAATAGTTACTCTGTCCCGTAAACATAATGTGCTTTCGTCATCCATACTTCGTTTTGGAAACAGGAAGCACATTTGGTTAGATACAATGATACAAATAAATGAAAACATTGGCAAATTGGTTTTTAGACGACTTGGTTCATGCCATTACCATGGACCGTTGAAGACGTGACATGATGAGGCCATATAATTGTCCAATCACAATATGTAACCATACCGAGGCTGGAAGGTGAACGTGACCAAGATGGCGAACACAATATGATAATGGTGTCTTGTCTTCAAGCACCAACAAGAACAATCGTCTTCATATTGAAAGTAGTTATGTCAGATTTTTCCCCGAAGAATTGTTTGTTTAATACTGATCCGTAAACGTCAAACAAAAGTAAACGAGTACAGTTTGTGGTTATTTTCCCTTTTGGTATTTTTGTTTATTTTGTTGATATTTTTGTTAATCAAACAGCTGCATGAACAACAAGTTGAATAAGGTCAATATGGCTTTATTCAAATCCAAATAACATATAAATAAAATAACATTTGACGAAATATGTATTTAGCATTAGCTGTACATCTGGTTGTTCGATATCCTCAACTCAAATCTCAAGTGTATTTCAGGGGCGTTCCAACCTCATGTCAATGTCTACCAACTGGAATAATCACCACACTCACACCAGCCCAGAACTAATCACTTATTTCATTCCATTGGGGGGGTGACCGACCTTGTAAAGTCATTTTTCTGCTGCACAGCACCGCTAATGGTTTTCCAAGCACCGTTAATGATGTACTAATAACCCGAATTGAGTAACATGTTCTGGTTTACATGCTGCGGAGACAATTGCAATTCCATTTGTTGTGATGTATATTTTTGAAAGAATAACCACAAACGGTTTATACGGTTGCGCTTCGCCTGCTGCAATGCAAAATAAACAATGGTGATTTGGCGGTCCTCGAATGTTACTATTCTCGCATTTTACTTCATTTCAGACGGCAATATTTCTCTGGAGAAATATTGGAATACATTTTTATAATTATTGGGCCTCTAGATTGAAGCTAAACACATTTTTTGTCACACGGTGCAATTTACAGGCAACAAGCTCCAGGCAATCTCCAAGAAGAAGAAAAAAAACATATACATGTTTAATGTCCACACAATATTCTTGGGAATAGTGTTGTAAAAATGTCTGTTGTACTACCGAACATGCATTGCAGTTGGTTGCCCCAAAGTTGCATGTACAAATTGCCGTGTTGCAATGCAAGGCCTGAACGATTTACTAATTCTACGCTCTACTTTAACGTTTAGAATGGACTTATTCCCTACTTTTAAAGAGTGGATTTAGAATGCTCAATTCTACCTCCACCATGGCTCAATCAACACTTGGGGGATAAGATTGGGGTCAAACTACATCATTGACGGTCGAGTCCCCTTGTTTGCTCGTCTGGTACTTGAAGCAAAAGACTTCCGGATGCCACCAAATGAACGTTCAATTAACATCATCTTTCGAAAAAGAAAAAAATAGTCAAGAGCTATGCTGCTAATTACTTTGGCCGCAACTTGGAACCTCTGCGCCTCAATAAACAAATATTGCGGTGATGGAACTACGGAATAAACAAAGGATTGTGGTTACATGGGTAAAGTAACGTAGGCGGTTCGCAGAAATCTCCCGGATTTTCTCTTCAAATTGACACAGGCAAAGCTTTTGGTTCATAAATCGGTTTACGTGTATAATGGACCGCCGCTCTTGTAAAACATCGTCCACAATGTCCGTTCGATTATATTTTGTTGATGATGTAATTAGCTGGACTCGTTTTACAATCAATTTAGAGAATCTCATTCCATCCTCGGATGGGTATATGACAAAATTAATATTTCCGCTTCACGAGGACATTAGATGACCTCATTGTGATAATTAAGCGAAAAACAGGAATGAGAAATTTCAGAATTTTATCTGAATTCAGACCGTTTTGCTTGGCGGCTAAAGTATACATTATTTTCTTTAGATATAAAGAAATCCTGCTTTCTGATCTATTTCTCTACACTTAGGTGTGTAGGAGACAGTTCCCAGAAACTCCTTGAAATCTGATTCCATATCCCAGGGGCTATAACAAGGTGGGAATGTAATAATTTCAAAATAGCTCCGAACCTGGTTCCTAGTTTCAGACGGGTACCCCCATCCCATTAAGTAGGGAGAAAACAGAGCGTCGACCTCATTATTATTTTGAAGGCCCTCAAAATATTCTATATTAGACAGAACTTTGTCGAACTATGTCCATTCTCATAAATTATTACTGAGATTTATGGTGATATATTGTGGTTTCAGTAATATAAAAAAAATCTTTTTGAGAAATTTATTTAAAGATTAAAAGTGCTGTGTGCAAACATTTACGCCTTTATTTCCCGCGTTGCATTTCTCCTATTTTTTAACAATCAAGTTAATGCTGTTAATCACTAATTGGGAAAGATTGACGAATTGTCGCATGCATAGCGTGTTCGTTCGGGCACAAGGGGACGTCGACTTGACTTGCGCAGTTGGCAAACATCACCATCAGGTTTAAAGGTGCTCGCAGGTGTGGGTTTCAACTATCGGGGGACGGGGTAATTTCTTAGTATATGTAAACTTTCTAAAGTATTTTTAACTGTCTTGCATAACATGGTATAAAATGTCTCTTTGGAGAGGAACAAACTCCACTTTATTTGAGTTATATTGGGTACTTTGTGATTTGAAATGTAACTATGGTATAGTAAAATATTTCACCATGGTTACATACATGTACATGTACGTGTTAGTCTCTATTGCTGCGTTGATTGTGCATTGTATACCATCACAGAAGAACTACACTGTGGTGTATAAGAAAGTACATGTAGGCCTACATGTACGCCTACATGTACATGTACATGTAAAGTATCTTGACATAACCTTCATCAAGCAAAAGATCTTGTGATTATTGGATCATAGTGTTCACGTTGTGTCAAAAGAGGTGGTCTCAGCGATCGATAACGACCAAGGGAGTCTTTGTTATCTACGAAGCAAGCCCATGGGCTCTGCACCAAAGTACCCATGGTTCAGCCAGGACGGACGTTCACAAGTCACCATTCAGCCGTAGAATGAGGCATTGAGCTGGAAATTTGCACAATTTACCGGGACAAATGCTGCTGATTCCTCATTCACCGGCGCTGATCCGCTGAGAATACCCTAGCGCTCAGAGAATAGAGTGCACTTGGAATCGGGAGCTTAACGCTTAACAAGTTGGTTGTTTTGTGCGTGCTGGTTGGCATCAGCGAGTGGAGGCCCAATAAGCGAGAAGCACATACCGTACGGTGTTTATTTTCTATTAGGTGTGACAGCTGGCGAGAGGGCTGTGAGTGTGTTAAGAGTGTAGAGCGCTCAGTCACTAGTCGGAAAGCAAACACGCTGGAAGAAAACTCCCTCAGTTCTCACTCTACACGCTCTGTACGCCTCTCTCTGCCGCGCCCAGGAAAAACACCGGATTTAAAGTCGCGCTTTTTTCCCCGATCCCTAACTTGTGAGCAGACGGTATAATATTTGTCGCCGGGCCCTCGGCGGCAATATACTCTTCTATTCAGTCGTGAAAATTGGGGTTTCGGAAGGCCAAGGCCAAGACACCATGTTAACTGTGCTACCCGGGCCGAGCTCTGTACAGCTCGCCGCCTGGCGTGACAGCATGATTGATGTGTGACTATGCCACTCTATTTTCGTACCAACAGAGTGAACCGTGTGAGCAGTAGTATCGCCACCACAGCAGCAGCAGAACAACCGTCGCAGCCGGGTGAGGCGGTAGCTACATGGATGGTTATGGGGAGAGGACAGCGCATTCACCGCGCGTCTCCTGGCCAAGCCACGGCCGTTGTTCTCTACATTCTCGTCATTGTCGCCATGTTAATCTCCACAGGTAAGATTCTGATTTTACTGCCGCAGTGTGTTTTTTTTTCAGGGACAAACGATCAGCGATTCTGGCGGCTCTTTTGTCCAGGAATGCAATTTACATTTACCGATAAAAAAATGTGTTGTGCTAGCGCTTATCGAAGGCCGTTTCTTTTGTGGCGTGAGTGGCCCAATTGCAATATAGTGTTAACTGATAGGGTGATGTTGGTGTCGTGTTGGACTTGATTGCAATTAAACCCAATGATTGGATAACACATAGTGACTGCTATATCTGATCATCAATGCTTCTGTACCGTGTCATGTGTGGGATCCTTACACTTCCTTGTCCAAGATTGTCAATCTTTGACGAAACGTGTGACATGATATACAAACTCTGAAGAAAATGGTATCTCTGTGCTGCTCTAATGCTCCATGCAAGACGAGCAAATTAGGTCGTGCACGCATGGTTTTGGGAGACCATGTACATGTACACTGTATCAGAGACACACAGTTTTCGCGCACACCAGGATAAACATTCGCTTTGTGCATTTACCATTAGCTTTTTACAGTGCATTTTAATGTTGTTTTAGTTTACAAACTTTCTTGAACCATGAACTAAAGTAAAACGCCACGCTAGATTTTGATTTTATCAAGAAATACGTGATAGCATGTGTGCCATTGTACTTACGTGTGAACCGTGTAAAAATATATTGATACAAACATTAACAATAACAAGAAAAAACTGACAAAACGAAGTGGGTTATTTCATGACATTCTGCTGCTGTCATTTCATGTCAAATTGGTATTGCATTATTGGAATGTAACCAGCATGTTAAATACATAATCCAATCTTTCATTACTTTTGTGGTTGTTTTGGTCAAACATTTCGTGGCAGCTGCATTGCATTTATATTTTAAAGGTACCATGCATAATTGGTGAAGATGGTTTAAAAAAAACATTTGACTGAAACTACTGTCAATTGTAAAGTTTACTTTTTATATTTGATCCAAGGATTAATTTGTATCGAGAAGATTGAATTGCAGTCATTTGCCAGAACAACGTTCACAAACACCAAGTTTTGAATTGTGATTTGTCTAAACAAAATAAACAAATTCCTGAGGGCAAGCCATGTGGTGTTTTAGCCATGTTGTGATTTACTGGGAAAAAATATGACCACTTATAATTTGATGAAGTTTACACATGCTTATTATGTGAGATGTTTTTGGAGAGACAAGAAGATTGAAAAAGATTAGTTTCTCCAAAGACTATGGATGTCACTCATACAGTTATGAAAGGAAATGATCTTTATGTTTTTGTGGTTTGCAATTTTAAAGAAACACCTCGCGAATACCCTTTTAAAACATGTTCAACTACTCAGCAATAATAACACACTATTTTGTCCTTTCCTTTTACAGTTTCCTCGGAGTGTAAATTGAAGAAATGTTCCGAAAAATATTCCCAGAGACTTAAAGACAACGACCGGCGTACACCGAATCGTAGATTCTGTCAGGCCCTTGTCGACTACAAACAATGTGTAATGGGTATCCCTCCCAGGTCATGTCGTGGGGAGCTGAGCTACCATTCAACCCTCTCCATCATCCCAGATCTCATGGAAACCCATAATTGCGAGGAGATTTTGGCGCAGGGAGAGATCACCGCATCGCCCCTTCCTAGTGGGGCGACCCCTCCTCTACAGACTCGGACCCCCGAAGTCCAGCATTATGATAAATGTGACTTTCATGGCGAGAACAACTTCAAGAGCTGCAGCCTGTTCGGGGATCCACACCTCAGAACTTTCGATGGGTCTTTTCAGACGTGTCGGGTGGCCGGAGCATGGCCAGTATTTTACAATAAGTATGTCGCTGCCCAGGTGACCAATGTCCAGTTGCTTCATGGATCTGGTGCTACAGCCACTACCAAGGTTTGTTTTTAAATTAGTTTCTTCCAAATAGTGCTTTAATTAAGTAGATGCCTATAAGCAATTCATAAGAATCGCTTCATTAGCCTTCGAGAAAGACTCTGCTTGGGTCAAAACGTCAGGCCGTTAACTAATTGTTTGCTTTTATGTTTTGACAAAACAATAAACTATGTAAAACTATTCCGCTCTGGTTTTTCAACATACTTCTAAAAACCTTTAAACTTTACAGCACCAGTTTTAGATGCACAACCCTGAAGAATTTAAGATGAGCTCAGCAGAGATTAAAAAAAGATCGTACGAAAACGGTATAAAAGAATTGAAAATTGAATCTTATTACAGTTACAATGTTTGCCAACATGTATTTTTGACTCTTTGTGGAAAGAAAGAACACCCAAGGACATGTTTCATTCTGAAGAAGACTAATGCATTTACAAGGTGATGAATATTGTCAGCGTTTTCTGTACAGAAAGACAGTTTGACCCGCTGGGTTCTTTTGTAACCTGCTTTTAATTCACCACGTGCACATTGTGCGTTTTAAAATAATATGCGATTGTCCTCTAAAAAATCAAGCTGCACCAGTCTTATCTATCTGATCTAGGATTGTGTATACACAAAGACAAATCCCAATGTTGGTGTTTATTCTAGACCGTTTAAAGGCACAACCCTTCCCCTCTTGATGGCATCATGAACTGAAATTAATTTCATCATCTGTTAAAGCACCTATTATGAATAATGGATTTGGTGAGGGTTTTAGTTGCCCATTCTGACAGCCATGCCTATGAAAACAACACGGCACGCTGATGTTGTATTCACCGTGGCGTCGGCAGTAATTTCTCGCAGCAGCACGTCGCCCCAATTTCATTCCCCAGAAGGCCAGCTCCCTTAGCCTGGCACTTCCCCCCGTCGTCCACCCCTACTCGCGATGTGCATACCCACGCCCCGTCTCGAGTATGGACGCCGAGCTAGCTCGGCTCCCAACAAATCATTCCAGCTTGGCTGCAATATTGCAGAGCCATCCACATTCCGTCACATTAGGAGCAATTTGTTGACACTCTCTCCTTGTTCTGTCAAGGGCGCGATGGAAGGTCAAAAGTGTCGCTCCTCGCCATTTTTAGAACTAGCACAACGCGGTAGAGGAAAAAACCTGCACGCGAGCTGAATACAGAACATTATGCAGCCCTGTTTTAGTAAAGTATATTATAACACAGACTCCTTTATGCGGATCGATTGCCTTTAAAGCCCACTGCCCCTACTTATTTTATAACAACACACCCCTGACTGAACGGGAGGAGTAAATTGAGTGTGAAAATGGGAAACCTTCGATGACTCAGGTCTCCTTCACAAGATCTGAATTCAGTTAATGATATTGTTCATATAATGGGCTGACTGAGATCTTTACCAAGCTATATCGGTGGGTCTTCCTTTCTCTGTGGTGGGTCTAACCTTTATGGTCTAACCATTGCTCCATAGTCTAACTGCATAAGTAATCTGGGTTGGTGTTTTTTGTTTGTTCATTGTTTAAACAAACGATGGATGTAGAAGGAATAACAATTGCGTATTCAACGAAATGTGTTAGGCCTAGTTGTTATGTATATTTTTCAAAGAATAAGTTTTCCAATGAAACAGCTGTATAAACTGTTACAAATGCACCATAGTTTGAAAACCTTAGGTCTAGTCCAGTTTGTGACCCCATGGATAGCCACCGTCACTCGTTCCGCTATCTACCCTGTCATCACCTGCATACAGTCCCCACATGTATTTGCCCACATAATCCGCCAATTCCACAGCAGGACCAAGGTCTTTCAACGGGTTAAACCATGGTTAAAACTGCCCATTGGATCCGCATTGTATGTACGACCGAACTCGGTTAGTAAATACACCGCCGAAATTGCCACAAAATCCCCCCTTGTTCGGCCAGTAGGCAAACATCCACTCATAAGCCGGTCGATCTAAAAACCAGTTGACAATCCTGAGCCCCCTTTGTCCGCCCAGCCATCAGCTTGAGTGTTTTCTTTTAATTCCCCTCAACCCAATTTGCAGGCTTTTGCCCTCTTCTGAAACTGTGTTCTTTATTGTCACTCCCCATTGTTAACCCCAATGCCCGGCGGAGTTCTGGGTTCTGTTGAATAGTGCTTCTTTTGTAGCAACATGCAAATACATGGCACAATAACTTTTTTCCCGGAAGCGTTTTATTGGCTAGATGTTCAGGCGTTAAGTCAGTTACCTAAGATAGTGCAAACATTAAGTTTCTAAATTCATGTTAATACATGATCTTTACGATAACAATTGCAGATAATACACTCGCTCGTACCTCGTTCTTGCCATCTTGTAGAGCATTATTGTATGATTTCAAGTGTAGATACTTTTGAAATAAGTGCTCAAGTTTTTGGAGAACAAAGATCATGGAGGTATTTTAAAGGCACTGTAGCTGTACACGTTTGGTAATTACTCAAAATATATATTAGCATACAAACTGACTTGTTAACGAGCAACAGAGAGCTGTTGATAGTATAAAACATTGTGAGAAACGACTCCCTCTGAAGTAACGTAGTTTTTGAGAAAGAGATAATTTCTCACTGAAATAATAAAAGACTTCTTGCAAGAAGCCTTTTATTCCTATCTGAAAGCACACAAAATTTGCAACGAGGGTGTTTTTTCTTTCATCATTTTCTTGCAACTTCGATGACCAATTGAGCCCAAATTTTCACAGGCTTGTTATTTTATGCATATGTTGGGATACACCAAGTGAGAACACTGGTCTTTGACAATTACTAAACGTGTTCAGTGCCTTTAAAGACACTGGACACCTTTGGTAATTGTCAAAGACCAGTCTTCTCACTTGGTGTATCTCAACATATATGCACAAAATAACAAACCTGTGAAAATTTGAACTCAATTGGTCATCGATGTTGCGAGATAATAAAGGAAGAAAAAACACCCTTGTCACACGAAGTTGTGTGCTTTCAGATGTGATTTTGAGGTCTCGAAATGAATTCAAATATTTTACTGAGAAATTACTTTTTTTCTCAAAAACGACGTTACTTCAGAGGGAGCCGTTTCTCACAATGTTTTGTACTATTAACAGCTCTCCATTGATCGTTACCAAGTCAGTTTTTATGCTAACAATTATTTTGAGTAATTACCAATAGTGTCCAGTGCCTTTAAAACATGGTTTAGTTCTAAACGTGAAGAATACTTGGAGCTAGTTAAAACAAAGGTACCACGATTTATATAGTTGTTTTGTATTCAAAGTGAAACTACTATGTCTCTTAAATATTTCCTCGAAATCATATAATAATAACTCCGATACGTGGACGTCCATAATATAATCATGGCCCATCATGCCCATGGGTACCTAGCTAGCCTGGGCCCGGTGAGTCACTGCACTGCTGGCGTTTAACTCTACTCCACAACCCACATTCCCAAGCTACCGCTGCAATATTAACATTTTTAACCCACGGCAAACATTTCGGAAGGCGTCGGGGATACCATTGAACCGCCGAGAACTGATTATTAATTTAATGGAATTTTGCGATAAAATCTCATGGAAACACAGCCACACACTGCACTTTATTCACTGGACGCCTCAGTCCCAGTTTCTAGCTGTGAATAAATACTGCTGAACTTTGACATCTGTTTTGGGGGATCAATCTTTTTCGACGAACATGAAGAGTCTGTCTGTTAATTTATTTCTACTTGTACAATTTTGTTCCATCGTAAACTGAAAAGGCTGTTAAAAATCTGGCTGTATTTACACAAACGATTAGTTAAAGTTGATTATAAATTGCTCAGTAAAAAAAAACCCCAAAAAACTAACTAGAATTTTTGAAATGTTATTTTGACGCAAACCTCGTTGGTTTCTATTCATACGATAGATAAATGTTCAAAAAAAAATACTTGTTTGTTTTTCCTTCACTGTTGTGGAAGTCAAACTTATCAAGGTTTTGTTGGCGTCATCTTACAAAGTTATGTACATGCACTTATCATTTAAAGATCAGTTGTCAACACCTATATCATATTTTAATGCAGTTTAAAACTCAATGGTTGTCTCCTTCTTTCAAATTTAAACCTTTTGTCCGAATTGAATTGACTATGGATTAATAACTAAAACCTATTAAGTACCTAATTGGGTCATGCATCGATCATTTCCGCAACTGTCATCGATTTGTCGATAAATCAATTCGTACTGTCATCTTAATTCGTTCTGTTGTAGAAACCAATTCCTGCCGATCATGCGCAAACACTTGATCATTATACACGCAGACGTCCTAAAATCGAACTGTATTTATAACCCAGTCAAACATCAATAAACCACTAGGAACTTTATACTTATACAGCTCTATGGCGGAATGGTGCGGTCCACAAATATGTTTATTTTACGGTGTTTTTTGTCTCTGTGGTTAACTTCAAACTGGGACTCAATTCAAGCTTCATTATCATGGCATTTGCACCCAAAGGTCTTCCAAAGTTCACGATCATCTGCACGTTATAACATAGCTCAACACTCATGTAACATTTTTAACAAAACCGATTTGATTTTTTTGTTTTCCCCTCCGTTTACTGGCAAGCAGGGAAGCTATAGCTGTATTTACCGCAATCGAGTCCCGCTGCCTTTTCCCGCTAGCACCACGCACCTCCTTTGTTACCAGCCCTGGTCTGGTGTGGCAAGGCCAGTGCCGTCCAAGCCTCATTTTTCGCTTGGCTGGCCTGCAATTTTTAGCTGAATATCCTGTTTAACGGTTAACTGAGCAGAGTCGGTCAGGGCTAACCCAGACCCCCAGATATAATTTGCAGTGTTAGATGGCAGGATTTCTTAATACGCATTTATGCCTGCATGCCGTGGATGAAAAGCTGCATGGCTTAAGTATGGAACTGTGCCCGAAGCAAGGATTATTCACTTAAATTCTATGCTTTGGCTAGTGGTCAAAATGGCCGCCAAATTCCGCAACTCATATACGTAGTGTTTATCACAAGGAATATTTCACAACAATTCAAAACTCTGTACGATAAAAATGCTGTGTTACATTGAAAAGATTATGTATATTGTACATAGTTATTTACACTTTACACGCATGAAAGATGCTCTGATATTCCACTTTGGAGGTTGAAAAAGGGAGAGAAAAAATCCAATTATATATGCAGCGCTTTGCGTGTCAATGCAATCGCGTAACAATACGTACATGGGATGACGGCTTTTGTGCTTGCAGTCAGCACAGTAGCCTACACCATAACACATGTTCGTGTGTAATGTAAAACCATCTTCTGTAGTCTTCAACAAAAGCATCGCCATCCTCCATGTTTACCTTGCCTGGTGCACAATAAAAGCTGGCCGGACAAGATGAAGGCACGATTCTTGGGATGTATAATGAGCAAAGCTGAGCAAGCCTGCTTGCTGACTGTGTTTCTTTTGTGATGTGTTCATATCTCGCATCCTAATTATGCATCTATGAAATGATTCTAGTGAGCAATAAGAACACAATGTCACTGCAGTGAGTCTTTTTGTAGTTTGTACACAACATCTTGGAAAGAAATCATGAAAACAATAAGATGCCAAACTAATTAGCTGATCGATATTGCGCTGAGAATGGTGGACTTGTATGTTGCAGATATAGTAGAATCTATACAATACAATTACCGGGTACCAAAAATAAAATAAAAAGTCAAACAAAAATCAATAATGGCTGGCCAAACTCCTTTAAAACTAATGTAAACCGGGTGAAACCAATGCAGGAATTGCAAAATTATGTGACCCTTGAATAAGTAAATTGACCCAAATTGAAAACCGAGCTATTTTTAGCGGCCTTTTTGATGTCTTTCGTTAGTTTACTTAATAAATACTGATTTGCAGACATGTTAGTACAGCGTTGTTTTATTCTTAGATTCATTAAACAATTAAAGAACTTGTTTTATATTAATACGTTTGCCTTTTGTAGGCCTACCCACTGTAATTATCGGTAGATAATTGCGATGGCTGCTGCGCATATAGAATTATTTAACTGGTATGGATTTAACGTTTGACCTGATAGGAGTGTTTGTTATTGAATTGGGATTAAGTAAAGGATCTTCATAATGAATTTCCACTCATACAATATTCCCCGTTCAGCCCAGCCTTCTGCACAGTCCTATTGATGTTTGCCGACATTAACTGCATTTAATTACCACCACCATCCCTACACCGTTATTATAGAATCGTAATATCGCGGCGTGCCAGCAGATGCCCATTACATAAATTACACACTACATTTACACTTGGGACCAAACGCAATTACTCTAGCCCGAGAAAAGATCAAGTCATGCCCATATCCCTCATTACCGTGCCAAGTATTCGGCCTCTTCTATGCGTTTATAGCCTTGATAAAAACACCATTTCCAATTTTGCCAATATTACCCTGACGGTGGTGTCGTTTGTATTTTCACAGTTGTCCGTGATCATCAAGGGACACGAGGAGTGCGCCGAGCGTAAGCTGTACCTCGCCCAGACTGGTAACCTCCCGGGAGCCTTCGTGGACGGCACGCGGAGCACAGGACCCCGGGGTTTGGGAGTTTACATATCGGAGATAGTACCCGAGAAACACGTGGAAATTCACATCAGGTACATTGGTACCGTGATCATCATCAGACAAATTGGTGAATATTTACTCTTCTCCGTGAGGATGCCGGAGGAGATAATCAAGAGGCAAGGACCGGAGGACCTCCAGCTTTGCGTCCGGGGTTGCCCCGGCCGCGAGAGGATCGACTATGTGGAGTTTTTGAAACAAACAAAGGACGTGGACAAGGAAAAGTTGAAGAGAGCCATCGCAAAGTGTCGACAGACCAACGTCATCGACGTGTACCTTGACTCGTGTGTGTTTGATCTGCTGACTACCAGCGACGACAACTTCACCAACGCCGCTGAGAGTGCGTTGCGTGACATCTCAAGGTTGCAGCCCAACGCATCCCTGTCCCTCCACAACAGAACTAGTGTGTTTGAAGACAATAAAATATTAGCCGTCTTACCGCCAAGACCGAATGGCGCGCCCCCAAGAACTCTCAGCTCCATGGCGGTTCACACACACTTTGCAATAGTATTACTGACTGTTTGGGCGTCGCATCGGCTAGCAACGTGTCACCACGTAATATAGATGCTACTTAATGTTTAAAATTATATTATTTTGCAAGACTATTGATACATATATTGTATATAGGAAGTGTACATAACTATACAGATTAAAAAATGCTAGCCACATTGTACCACCGTTTATAATTATTGCTAAGATGTACATATTAATGGTGACGAGAAATACTATATGATCTGAAGTGTATTTACTTATTATTTTGCTGTAATTATCAACAGAAGAGACTGTATTACCGCAAATAACGACCGTCTGTTATAACGATATCACCGTGTGTTATATAATATAGGAGAGTTTGGAGTCATTCGCTGCTGTTCAAATTGTCTAAGTGATTGAGGAAAATGTTTGAAATCCATTTCAAGAAATGTCCCACGTCGTATAATACTTGGGTCGTATAGTTACATATACAACATCATATATACATGTACAATGCCCGATATGGGGAGAAGGGTACACCTTCCCATACTGCAGAAACTGAGGTGTTAAATTGACACCATGGGTGTTGTTACATATAGATACCCGAAGAAAGAATCAATATTCACATTATAGGGTGTTAAAATAACAATAATTTCTGCAAAAACAATTACATTGGTGTCATTTTAACACCCTATGGTGTTAGTTTTGATTCTCTCTTCGGTATATGTGACAACACGCATGGTGTAAATCTTAACACCACAGTTTAGGCAGTGTACCCCTCCTCATACTTAAACACACTATTGTTCCCATACTTTAACACACTATTTTCTACAGAAGTGCCCCCCCCCCACCCCTCTAAAGAATTCCTGATATTTCAAGCACACAATGAAAACACAATAGAGGAGATACCACCATGCCCCATATCGAGCACCAAATGAAATCTACAGGATCGAGATATGAACTTCCACTGCTACATTGTATCCACAATCATATCAGATCCAATTATTGTGGTACCTTTGTTTTGATCTCCAGTTTAACCCGGGGACCACGTTCATTTCCTGATGTCATTGCATATCACATTTACAGCACTCAAGCAAGGGTACATGTAGTGTTTTGTGCGCTGCAGCGAAAATATTATCCCTTGTATAGCCTTGCAAAATGCTACACAAAAGGTATCAGTTGCTACTCAAAAACCAAAATTTTTGCTACTCTATATTAGCATTCAGTGTGCGCAAAACATGTTGTCAAAATATTTTGCTTTGCAAAACTGCTGGACGAAATCGTTCACTGGGTTGGGGTTGTGGGGATGCCTTTTTGGCGGGGAGGGGCGGGGGGCTGGCTTCAAACATCTTCCTAAATCAACTGACAGTACTGTGAATCTTGCTGTAGAGTGAGACTTTATTATTAAGGCGCTTCAAGTCATTTTGTATAATTATTAAATTGATTCTTCCTCCTGCGTTCAATTATTCAACAAATTCTTCATTGAATCATTTGAGCGGAACTGTATTCATTACATGGTGCAGCATTGAACGGTTTAGCAAAACTTGTTCCTTTAAAGGTATTGTACACTTTTGGTAACAGCTCAATATCAGTGTCCACATTTTGTGTGATTCAACATATGCATGAACAAACAAACCAGTGAAAGTTTGAGCTCAAATGGTCATCGAGATCACGAGAGACCTTATGTGTTTTCTGTTTTTTCAAAATATCGCGCGTGATAAAACCTATTGTTTTACTCATTTCTAAGAAACGATAGCATTTTAGGCAGAAATATTTTAAGGAACCCTTTCAACCATTACTTACTTTTAATCATGTAAGTTGTGTGTGAATCTGTGAACATTTGTGTTTTTCGATCTTACCAATAGTGTACAGTGCCTTTAAGTTAGACTTTTTATTTTATTTACTCAAGATGAAAGATACCGGCCCATAACCGGGGAAAATGTGAAAATGAACATATTTTTTATTATTTGGACATTCATAAAATTGTTTAAAAAGAAACCAGACGGGACACTGTTAAGCATAAAGTCACCTCACTAACAAAATCAGAATTCGCTGCTTTTGTCGGGGTTGCAAAGAGGTGCTTCACTCTTGAGACTTGGGCTTAACAACTTGTTTCATATCAATATCTCGTCTCTAATTATTTAAAATCTTATATGAATTATAATTTATTATATTATGTGCTAATTGTTCTTCCTTTTTTATACCATAATGCTCACTTTTATTTTGATACCCAGTCACAGTGCAAGGAAAATGTGTTTTTGTGCATTGTGTACATTTGTTACCAGACCTATAATGTGTGTGTCATGTTCTCTGATGGATGTGAGAAACTTCTTATTCAGAGGAACCTACCTTCCAATGTTACATTATTTTTTCTCATTTTGCTTGCATTTACAGTCGACTCTCATATAGTATAAGATCGCTGGGATTGGCCAAATTACCTCTTTATAACAATTACCAGGAACGTCGTTATAAGAGGACAGCAAACCAAAGAAACACAAAGCAGAAATGAGATTTTGACTTCAGAATGTTCTCTTAATAAGCAGAAGCTCTCTTTATAACGTCCTCTTTATATCGAGGGTTGACTATACATCGATTAAAAGGAGAGAAAAACACTAGTACATGAGTTCCTTTTTGAAGAAGATGTCCGAGCTATCGCATAAAACCGTCATGTGTCTCATCCCCAAAAACAATCTATTAGTGAAAGGGACGGTACAACATTGAAGTTTCTGTGAAGAGTGTGTTTATTGTGCACCTCAATATTGTTGGGACAGGGCGGGGAGTTTTCTTTGGATGGGACCAGCGTAACCTGAGAAGGTGAAGTTAAATGAATTTGGGTTTGGGACACGTCTTGTTTGAGGTGGGTAGCGAGGTTGAACTTCTCCATCAGTGACATTGTTTCTCTCTCGTTTGTAATGGTTCAAACAAGTATTTAAATTCAAACAATAGGCATTTCACTAAAAATAAATTGTTAAGCAATTTCCATGGAAAGCGTGTTGAGGAAAAGTACTACACATGCAAAATTGTAAAGTTAACCAAAATGTTTGCATCCGTCGCGTTATCAGTGCTTCACTTAGAACTGGCGATAACAACATCAACAATGATTTGTTTCCCTAAGATGGAAACACCAGCTGAGCTTCCAAATAATTGTGAATTATTACCAATGTTGTACCATCCTTTGGTTTGAATAGTGTGATACTTACAGGTGCCTGTAGCAATATGACACCCAAACGATTTCCAACAGTATTTTTGTTAAATAATTTTGACAATCTTAATGACGTCACATGGGTCACTGAGAAATTATGAAAATGTTTGCCAATTTTAAGAGACCCCTTGCATATGACGTCATGAGCTCAAACAGCGCCCTCACTAGGGTCAATGAAGGACCTCTCAGTGGCTGATAGTTTTCCGTACACACGAGTTCGTTACCACTGTTTGAACCTTCTATGGCGGCGACTGCAAGTGGTCTATTCGGGTTTGGGGGTTGGTTCGAGTTGGTTTAAAGATCAACGCATTGTAATTTTCAGTTATAGATTTCTCTTAATTTTGTCAGTAGTGGGCGGATATGTCAGACTGTTATATGGAATACCTTTTTTAGAAACTGGTCGTTTGCGGCAGGTGTGTGCAAGTCGAACCCCAGACTTGGTTCCAAGGTTGAGATCGTGGTTTGTCTGCAATCTGAGACTTGAAATCGAGTCGACCCCCTATGTTTCGGCTAATAAATTTCTAATGCAAGCGAACTTTTAAAACTAGTCACCAGAACCGTTAAATGCAATGGAATAACATTTTAAACAAAAATCCTCGTAGAGTGAAGCTCATTTATTGTTACTGTGTTCTTGCGAAAACTATACCTGGTCACAATTTGACACTGAAACGGGTCCACAGGGGCCCAGAGCTGGGTTTTGGTTTTAGTGTGATACATGGAGTTGGTTCACTCTGACCTAGTATACAAATTAGGAACACATTTTGTGCCCGGATTCCATGACGATCGACATGAAATCCGGGTCGCACTGACCTTGAGGTGGGTCTTTGCTACGCCCATGGGATCCGGGTCACATCGGAACCGGAAAGGTTGTTTCGGAATTATATCAATACACTAGAAAAGGGGGAACTATCGCTAAGATATATATAAACGTGTTTTGTTTAACTTTAATTTAAGTTTATCACGAATGTGATCAAACATCAGTTTGTTGAGGGTCGATTTCACATAGCACTAAGATTCATCTGAAGATGAGGTGTCAGTATTACCATAGTGATATGTATTATTGTGACATCACACTTTGCTTACCAATTAAGAGTAATTTGCAGTTAGTATCAATCTGAGCTCGTTGTGAAATCGAGCCCTGCAGTTCTTCTAAAACCAAAACGCAGCTCTCGCGGAAAGTTTCACAGGATATAGTGATTTGAGTTTCATCCAAGAATAACGGAACCTCTCCTTGACGAAGTTTTGTGTGTAATGATTTTTTATTCCCCAAGTTTTCACGTACTAAATGAATCCACGTACTGTGCTTATCATCAGAGTGTGACTGGGTTTCATTTTTATATAATATCTAATGTTAAAACATGCGTCAAATTTAAACGGATGTAGGCTATACACGTAACATTATAAAGTATGACAGCTTTACCTGTGGCGTTATTAGTCATGTTTGCTGAAATCGCTGATTTTGCAGTTTCTGAAGAAAATAAATAAATAATTTTGAAGTAAAAATAATCATGTTTGTGTTCAATTTATTTATTGGGGGCATTGTGGATTTTTTCTCTTCAAAATGGTAACAATAATTACTATGCGCCTTTACGATCCCATTTGGTGCTCGACGGGGCATGGTATAGGCTACCCCCTATTGTGTCTTCATTGTGTGCTTTGAATCTCAGGAATTTTATTGGGGATTTTTAAGGGTACTTCCGTACAAGAGGAAAATGGTGTGTTAATAAGGTATAGGAACATTGGGGGATACCCTCTGACCCATATCAGGCATGGTATACGATCAAATCAGGATAAAAAGAGACTTCCCCCTCCCCCCTTATCTTCTCTCACCTGCATTGAGAAATATTCCGAGGACCCCCATCCTTTGTTAAGGGTACCAGGATGGATGGTTGTGTACCCCAGTCTGGCAGCCATTGCCCTTCTTCAATACAAATTGATGTAACCAAACCGAGGTTGAAGGTGGAAATAGTCTGGTACTTTTTAAAACAAAAAATGCGAATTTTAATACTCCTTTCTTTATGGTTGAGTATCGTATTACAGCACATGCGCTACAAATACATTTTCCAGTTTATTTCCCAAATACCCCCTCCCCAGGTGAATGATAAGCGGGTATCCACTTGTATATTAAATTATGTGTATATATTGCTCGGTTTTAATTTAACAACTTAAACACACTCTAAAAAAACCTCCTGGGTCAAAATTGACCCGGATTCCAGGTCTTATGGGCTCTGAACCATTTATGGGTCAGATGACCCGGAATCTGTGTCAGAATGATCCGAAACTGTCAAACTGACGCAGAATCCGAGTCTAAATCCTTTTCTAATACCAGATTCCGGGTCAGCGTGACCCGCATATGGGTCAGACCCCTGGGTCAATCATGGCCGGGACTTTTTATAGTACAATATCACTTAGGGAAGGGGGAGGCAACGTCATAATAGGCCTATGCTTCTATGTGCCCAAAAATTGCCCTTTAGTGCCAAGCAGACCGTCCTCCCCACCCCTTGGGTCCAGAGGAAATACAGCTCTAGCTCTGCATGAGACAGCGGAATCAAAGTAGGTATATACTTTACTAAATAGAGAGAAAAATCATGCCTCGTGAATAATCAAAGAGTTGCACGTCATGGCTTTTATGGATTGTTTAAAAATTGTCCATTATTGTGGCCCTGTGGACTGGGGTTGTTGACTTTCAACCTGGAGCATTTTCAGCACAAATAACCCCCTAAACAGTAGCCCTATTTTTGAAAAGTGTGGGGCCATTTTTCCAAGATGAAGTCTGGATGGCCAGTTTAATACTCGTTCGTGTGTTTTTCATTCCAATATGGGTTGGATGAGCTTATCTCAAACCTACTTAAAAAATGAATTTTATTTTTCAGCATTTGATTTGATTTAAAGAGGCTGAGAGACTTTTAAATAAATGTCGGGTATTGTTGAATAGTTAGATTTAGCATTGGTGTACATGGTGAGCTTGTGGTGCAACTAAGAAACCAAGAAAGGGCGCCCTCTGTTGAACATTGTGTATGGGAGGCGGGGAAATGAAACAGCCAACTCAGTTCCCACTCTTCCTTGATTCTGTGTTGAAAATCTTATATTACCTCGAGCTGTTGGCGTAAACAAGGGTAGGGGTGGGGAGTGCCCACAATTGGTGTCCGTGCCCTAGGTGCCCCCCCCCCCCATTTGAATTGGACCTTTGAGATTAAAATTACCGGGGAAAAGTCAATATAGAGTAATTTCTACATGTAAACAATGTTTTTGTTTTAACTCCACGTCAAGTTATCTTTATAGAAGAATAGTAAACGGCATAACAAGAGTGCTGAGAAACCGGACTAATAATGTTTAAAAGATGCAAACGGGAACAAGAAGTGCCCCCTAGACAAATTTGTGCACCACTTGTGGCCTCCCGCCCACCCCCTTCCCCACCACTCCTTAAAAGTTAACTGTGTTTTCTCCTCTGCCTTGAACTACTTTAACGCCTTTGTTATTAAATAATTATTTATGATTGCGAACAGTCTGCCCCAAAAGTTACAAGGATCGATGATTGGTACGAGAATTAAATTGAGGGCGGGCGGGGGGGGGGGGGTGTATTTATAATGCTTTGTAGCGTAAAGGAATAATATCATCCTCGTGATCAAGGTACGTGACTTGACAACCAGCAGTTAACGGCTTCTTTGCGTGAGACCGATGAAGTATACGAGCAACGAATCATTGGGTACGAGGATGAAAGCATGTTGATACTTGACGGCAAAAGGAGGATGGCGCGACCGCCGTCATCGTGAAAAACTTGTCCATCATAAATTGTTACAAACTTGAAGAACGAGTGGTGCTACAGCCATGTTTTCATACGATCTAAACATTTATCGAATGAAAGTGTAATTTCCGTAATATAAAGCGTGGTAAGTATTTATTAAGTTTAGTTTTTGTTGATGGTGAAAAAAGGGAGAAAACTGACACTGACAGTTGTCTAGTTTACGGACAATTAAGTAAAGTATACTTTTTAATCCTCTCAGGAGGACTGTCCTGTGCTGGTAGTACTTGGTAGTGGTAATTATTCGCCCATCTGCCATGTCTGCTGTTTGATTAATACTCAGTTATAATAATTATAATGAAAAATCACTCGTATCCACTTGAGTTGAGCTATAGTACATTTTCTTGCAGTACTGGCATGCCATAATATGGCATAATATGGCATGATATGGCATATCCTACAAAAACTACAGAGTGACATAAAAACAGCATACTGCTGGAGTCTAGAGTTAGACTCTAGTCTAGACCCAGTCAGTAGCAGTAACTGGGGCACCGACATCTGTAGTCGTACTATAGTATAACCTAGCCCCATTAATAGTGCCAAATTCTCTGGACTTCCTCCGATCCTTGGCCCTACGCCCATGTACCTCCAGGAGGTGACATTTGTTTTCGAAAAGAAAGTCACGTTTTTATGCCGAGATTTTTTCCCCAGTTGTCACTTATTGTAGCTCATTTGTGGACAGCACATTAATTCGAAAAAGAGCTTGCTCGTTTTGGTGTAATTTATGAAGAAAATCAGCGGCGTTACTGACACGGTTTGACTGCCCGGCATCCGCGATTTTGCTAATGCGCTATGGTCTTGGTGCAAGACGTTTGTACAACAAGGGTGTTTTTTCTTTCTTCATTTTCTTGCAACTTTGATGACCAATTGAGCCCAAATTTTCACAGGCTTGTTATTTTATGCATATGTTGGGATACACCAAGTGAGAACACTGGTCTTTGACAACTTCCAAACATGTTCAGTGCCTTTGACTGTCCTTTTATTTAGTATCTCCATCCACATTAATTAATTTTTTTAATTCAGCTTCCGCCCTCATAATGTCACCATTTTCACAAGAGCCACATATGTCAAAAGGCGTGATTGAGATTTATATTTTACACTGCTTAGCTTAAAACTGCAAATCTGCAAAAGTAACGTCAAGGTTGGCAGTTTAAGACCTCTCATATGATTCTACCTCTCCATTGACTTACTAATTGAATAGTGGCTGATTGCCATCAGTAATTAGTCAAATATATGTGTCTCTTCATGAAACCACAAAAGTGAGATGACCTACTTATACGCCCATCTAACGCGTGTTTACATAGGAAAGGGACGCGGATAAAGCTTTGCTTAGATGCGCATGTCACGTGATTACGCGCACACAGACACATAAGTGGCTCTTTATGAAACTAAAAAAGATTTGACCTACATCCAGGGTTATAGCTAGCCAATTTTGAGTGCCGGCTAAAATTTGACAATGCGAGCGTAGTGAGCGTATGCTGACCTTTGTTCTGACATTGCGCAAGTATCCAATCAGATCGGGATTCCCTGGTATTCCCCATTACAACTGGAATTTCCAGGGTTGGATGACAGGCAGTGGAGTCTAATCTCAAAAATATAAGCTCGTACTCATAAACACACCGCTCTCGCCGCACTACCTTTTTCCAGACTGCATGCCTTGCAGTTCCACACACAACAATCGATCGTCATTCCGTTCGTTCGTTTTTGTGTCATGCCGTTCGTTGACCTTTTGGTGTAATTTTTAGGCTCTGGATAGACTGATCTTTTCAAATTAACTAACTCAGGTAGAAACAATAAGTACTTTCAGAAAAAAATATGCAATTTTCGTATGTCTTTTTGGTGATATTTTTTGCCGGTCGATAGGCTGTAAAATTTAGTTTAGAGCTGGCCGGCAGCAGTCTCTGCCGGCTATGCCCGACCACCGTAGTTATAACCCTGCCTACATCTATGCTCTTCTGTTGCGATTGATAACTATGCATATTTGGGGATATGTGGCTCTTCAGGGTTTGAAATTGGGAGGAAAAACCATAAGACCGCAGGCCTTGCAGTGTTCTCTCTTAGAAGTGGTCCGCTGGCCAAATGCCAGTTAAAACACCCAAAGACCAGTCAGAATTCTGTCCAATTAGTCCTGCTGGCTGGTTTATTGCTGAAGTCCCATCGCTACATGTAGACCACCTCACATTAGTTCAAATTACAAGTCCCATGCTAATGACAATGTTGAAAGAAAACCTTAAAATCTGGACCAGTGAAAAAGCTGGCAGACCAGTGAAATGACAAGCTGACTGGTCCTGCTGGCCAGTCACTGAAAAGGTTAACCCTGGCTTGTAGCTCAACCTTTTAACTGGACCAACAAGAACAGAGAAAAAGCTACACAGTTTCACGTACATGTATCTGTTTTTATTTAAACAAGCACTAGAGAATATTTAGTCTCACTCTTACAGGTAATACTTTTTACTCAACATATTTAAAAGATATTTATCAGACTTAAAAGTCGACATTTAAAGGCACTGTACACGTTTGGTAATTACTCAAAATATATATTAGCATAAAAACTGACTGGTAATGAGCAACAGAGAGCTGTTGATAGTATAAAACTTTGTGAGAAACGACTCCCTCTGAAGTAATGTAGTTTTTGAGAAAGAGGTAATTTCTCACTAACTAAAATAACAAAAGACTTCTTGCAAGAAGCCTTTTATTCCTATCTGAAAGCACACAAATTTGTACAAGGGTGTTTTTTCTTTCATCATTTTCTTGCAACTTCGATGACCAATTGAGCCCAAATTTTCACAGGCTTGTTATTTTATGTATACCTTGAGAACACTGGTCTTTGACAATTACCAAACGTGTTCAGTGCCTTTAAGTATAACTTTTGGTTTTAAAGATATTTATTCCATTTAAGACAATGCAAATTTGATTTGAATCAATAATGTCTGGTAGAATGACTTGCTTAGTACCAAGTTACTGATTAAATATTAATTCCTCAAACTATAGAGACAGGTGCTATGTCACATGTGTTGGGGCAAGCTTAAAATTATATAGCAACCCCCAGGTAGGCAAAGCCCGGTACCATTGTGCCATACACATTCATTCAGGTTTGTGGAAGAGCGTTTGCCGTCTCTTACGTAACTATGCAAAATCTTGCCTCAAATCATGTGACATATCAACTGCATATAAAGTCTGAGAAATTCAAATTTAAGCTGTAACTTGTGACTAAGCAAGTCATTGTAGCAGACATTATTCAAATCTAACTCGCAAATGGCTTATTGAAAATCACACAAGACCGCCAGACTTGTATGATCGTGAGTTTACTGGCCCTACGCCAAAATCACTGGCATCAGGCCTGTAGTCCAGTGTAAATTTTGAGCCCTGATCTTTTCGAAAATGCAAAATGCAAAATTTGAGATAAATGCCCCTTTCTGAAGAAAATCAATAATTTGTGGTTTTAACATTATGTGGTTTTAACATTATGTGGCTTTTCGTGAAGATGGTGACGATATGAGCAAAAACTTTGTTAAATTATCAACCACCTTTTCCTGTAAATTTCCAAAACCATGTCATTCAGAATTTGTTTTTGTTTCTTCCTTGGGAGCAAAAACTCTGGGAGTACCAGTGAGTTTAAACACAATTTACAGTTTTTTAAAAGCAAATGATACATTTAAATTAAATTTGTGTATTCGTCTCAAATGATGCTGGAAACTATGTATGTCAGTGGTCACATAATTGTCAAAGTACGGGCATATGAGTCGATAGTCATGTTCATACATCAAATGAGTTAACCTTTTGGAAGCGTTCTTGAGATACACACTACACTCTGTGCATTTTTTCCTCTCCGCTTTGGATGGATCTGTCATTGACACAGCAGTAAGTACCCGAGAACCAAGACGCATCAGACTGTTGCAGAGGAAAAGATGGCAGTGTTGTTCAAACATGTGTCTCATAAGCATGAGATTTGATGGAAGTTTCCTAAAGCAAGATGGACACTCGCAGTACATATTTTGGCCAGTTGTTGTTGCTGGCGGCGCAGGCTCTCCGTCTTTTATTCTCTGCACGATGTTTACCACCATCCCGTTTTGTGTGATGTTTTCATGTCCCTCTTGCTCAGTGACAGGTCCGTCGTTTGGTGAATGTGCAGAGTTCAGTTGCACCGTCTGAATGTTTTGCAAAGACGCGAACCCATGGATCTTTTCAATGTGCGTCTTGAGTAGGCTTAGGTGGTTGAAACACTCTGGTTGCACGTCCTTCGTTTTAAAGCACAACTTCTTGTACGGGCAAATGTACTGGAAGCCGTGACAACTGACCAAGTGCCATAAAGGCCAGGTATTGGAATCTAGAACTAGGCTACACACGTTGCATCTATATGGAGCAGTCTGATATTGAGCCAGGGAATCACCTATACATGTAGTGACACTGCTTTGCATTTCAGGGTTACCCTTTTTAATGATGAAGACATGTTTGTGGGATTCAAACATGTGTTCCATGAAAGTTTCTGGAAAGATTCTTACAAGGCATTTTGGGCACTGCACTGTAGTTAGATGGTGGGAACTTGCAGCTGACATAGGAGTATCATTTGTATTACGATTTGTTTGTCCGTTTGACAGGTTCTCCCTTGGCGGTTTCAAGTTGTTACAGTGGATTCGAGAAAAGATTATTTTGTTTCCCGTCCATTGCAGTGTACCTATTAGAGTTTCATCCTGACTTTGAGAACGAGTAGCGTAATCATCTATCTTCGTAAGGTCGATTCTGTGTGATTTGGTGAGATGTTCACAGAAATATTTCCTTCTGGTGAAAGTCAGAAAACTGCAACCGTAAATTGGACACTGTAAATTGGACACATGTTTCTTGAGAATGTGCTTGAACAACTTGGAGCATGAGTCGAAAGGTTCATGACAATATTTGCAGCCTCTGCCAGGCCAGTTATGGATCCGGGACAGATGCCTGGTCAGATCTCTGTTCTGGAATATTAATTGACAGAAACGACACTGAACAGGCCCTTGTGGTTTGAAGCCATTTTCAGTGACCAAACTTGTGGCTTCCTCAGTTGGATTATGAATTGCAGCACCTTCGACGGGCCCTTCTTCTTTCTCATGTTTGATATCAGTTGTCTTAGATTTATCACTGGATTCTATGGGATGACATAGCTGCAATTAAAACAAACAAAGACGGTGAATATTTCAGGTTTTTAGTGGTTAAGATGCAGAAATATGATTCAATGGTATTGTAAATTTAAGGGCACGACAATGCCCCTCCCAAAAAACAAAAACAAAATTAAAGACAAAGCTCAAATTTCAAGCCAATATACTCCACCAAAAGTCTTGTAGATCAAAACTTTCTCTAGACCAGAAATATTGTTACAAGAACTGAATGATGTCTATAGAATTTGTGTACTTGCTGAAGAAGGTGTGGAAATGAAAAGCTTGTTTTGAGTCGAATTGAAAAAGCTCAAATGTTTGGAAAAACACTTGACTGCAGCCGTCGATTTCTCGAAACGTTCACACAAATGCGTAAGTCCACTTGCGCAACATTTATTGCGTTAATTGTGCACCACTAAGACACTCAATCTTGCACAAGTGGACTTACGCAGTTGCGTAAAGTTCTGTGAAATTGGCTGCAGTCGTGTTTGGTTGTGGGATTTAGATGCTAAAATTATTGGACTCTGGCCAGTAGTCCAGTAGTTATTTCAAGCCCTGGGCCCAATTTCATAGAGCTGCTTAAGCAGAAAATATTGCTTAACAATTGGCTGCTAAGCAGAAATGAGCAGGAAACCAGTCACAAATTCTACATGTGACATAGATGTTTGGCTGGTAACCCTATTCTGGTAAGCATAATTTTGTTGTGCTAATTTTTGTGCTTTTAAGCAGCTCTGTGAAATTGGGCCCTGGTCACCCCTGTGAGGCAAACATAAATTTTGGTATTATTATTAAGGGCACCCCTGGCAAGTTTAAAAGGTCGATTTGGGTTAATTTGCATGAGAAATGTATTGAATTTCTGTTTAACTTTAATTGAAAAAGTTGTGGTGGGGTTTTTGTGTACCACCCCCAGGGAAGGTTGTTTCCTACATGTATCTGACCGCCAAGCCGGGTTACTCAGTTCCTTGCTACATGTAGGTGTTTTTACATTTTTGTAATTAATTTCTTAAAAAACTAAAGTTTTGTTTGTGCTTAATAATAATAATAATTATAATAATAATTTGTAAGTCTTTTAGATCTTTTTATAGTCTTGTAGATCTTCTGATGTGCAATTTTTGTATGTTTTATTGTTTAATTGATTGCTGGCAAATAAAATGAAATGAAATGAAATGCTATCAGTGAATTTTATCCATTGTACAGCGCTGTTGTTCATGATCCACTGGAAATGTACTTAGACTTCTCTCATTGTTCCCTTATTGTTCAGTTGAGATGGATAGTCTGCCATTCAGCCAGACTGACCTTGGTACTCAAGGGGATGGGCCCTGCTTTATGGTCATGAACTCCCAACTAGAACACTCCGAAGAAGTCCCCGACATGAAAGATGTCATTCTGAGAAACGCGGAGACAAGCGGGCCGTACAAGCAGAGGATGTTGTGGGAGTTGACTGCACTCAGAGGAACCCAGCCAAGCCCGATTCTGGTAAATCATCCGTTCTTAGTAATCCAAATCCAACAAAATCCAACTTGCTTTTGCTGGAATCAACATTGCAGAGCCAAACTCAGGCCTGATGCTTCGGCTTCACCAAGGCGTGTTCTCCTTGGTAAAGGGCACCTCTATGAGAAAATTTCTATGGAACATTTCAGGGGGCACCAAGGCTATGACCAGGGGCAACGGAGGCAGTTGCCTCCGTGAAGTATCAGGCCTGCAAACTGTTTATGTTTTGCTTAAAGAATAATGAACAAATATTATTATGGAGTTGTTTTGGTTGAACTGTACGAGCGATAATTTTTCAGATCTAGGTTTATGAAAACATACTTTTCTTTAGGACATGATCAGCAAAAAGATCTATCGTCAGTAGAAAGATTTTATGCGGAATCTTAAAGTTGAAAATACATTTGGATGCATTTTACTAATTTCATAAAAGGAAACTTTTTCACAGGGTGTTTTATTCTTGATAACATTTACATGTATATCAAAAACCTTTTTTGAAAAACTCTGATTTAAATTAGGATTTATCAAAATGTTTAATATATACCTTAACTTATAGAGCCAAACTCAATAGACATGAATTCAACTTCGGTGAAAATTTATTTTTGAGTTTCACACGTTTTGTTTCAAAATGCAGACAACTGGTAAATTCCCCGAAGACAAATCTTATTTTGGAAAAACGAAGGTTGACATTCGAACCGATGAAGTAACAGTTCGGACAAATCCAAGGTCACAACCGACAGACCAACAACAGAATACTGCCTCGAATCACGTCTCCCCAGACCAAGGAGATGCTCAACACGAGCACCCTGCTGGCGATGACGGCGATGACAACCACGGCAATGACGGACAGGCTGCAGCTGCTGGTGCAGGAGGAGCTGGGGGAGGCGACGATGGGAACGGTGGCGATGGAGGAGACGGGGAAGAAGAGGAAGATGAGGAAGAGCATGAAGAAACTGGAGAGGAGACATCTCAAGACACCAACAGCAGTAACAGGTGAAACCTTAAGTCGACCTGTAGCATAACCACATGATTCCAGGACTCTTGTCACCGGGCAAGCTCATTGGTCCAGTGATAAAACATCTGCTCTAGATTGGCATGGGTCATAAGCCATTTTGAGATATGGTGGACACAACTATGACACTATTAGTTTTGGGTAAATTTGTCTCTATACATCCAAACCAAACAGTGCAATTCTATAGTGTCCACCCTATCTCCAAAAAAAGGCTAATGGATTTAAATCTCGCCCAAGTTGTATTGCCTGTAGATAGCATAAACACATAGAGTACACAGTGCGTATCACACATCGGTGTAGGGTTTAATCCAAAATAATTTCAGTTGACCGCCTGCTACTTATTAAATTATTTGGGGTTGAACAAAGAAAAATTGACTAGAGCGGTATTTGAACCAACGACGTCTGGTTTAACGTGCAGGCACTCTAAAAACTGAGCTATCTTACCCTTTGTTGGCGGTCTCCCTATTTTGTCAATATATTTGTCGTTGGTTCAAATCCCGCTCTACTCAATTTTTCTTTGTTCAATCCAAAAATATTTCAAATTTACCCTGTCAGTTTCCCTTCTGGTTTATAACTACTTATTATATTTGTGTACTTTTGTATGTAGCTCTGTTCCTAAGTTGGTTGCAGCCCCAGATTTGAATACACCACCAAGGGCCGTTAGAGTAAAAGAAATCATGCAAGAAGAAAGTCCAGCAGTGTCATCTGGTGAGTTTAGTTTCCAATGCTATCTCAGAGTTCTGTCTTACATCTGAATGTGTAAGGAAACTGACCTTTGCCTCCCATTTATTTCAAACGAGCAAGTTTGCTATTCGCCGTATTTTTTACCGCGTGAGGGCGTATGTGAACAGAATTCACGTGATGCAAAAACAAGTAAACAAACTGGGTTTTTTCATTGTTGTTATTATTATGTTTAGGTATTTCGCCATTGATGCAAGAAAACTACATACAGGCAATTAAAATAAGACGAAACGTGATGCAAGACAATTCCCTGATGAAAGCGCCCTCATGCGGTCAAAAATATGGTGAATTTTTTTTTTTAAAGAGGAAAAGACCAATCACAAAATTCATTGTGCAGTGTTTTTCAGTTTTCTATGACACTTTTTTTTTTTTTTTTTTTTTCAATTTAAAAACCACAAAGTAAACTGACTCAGTAAATTTTTAATAATTTGAGGTTGAACTAAGAAAAGCTTGACTAGAGCGGGACTTGAACCTGTGACCTTTGGATTATTGTGCCGGCGCCCTACCAACCTGAGCTATCTAAGCCTTATGTTGACTGTCCCCCTATTCTGTCAATATCTTTGTTGGGGAGTGCCAGTCAGAAGCTATTCAACCTGTAACTGCTGTATGGCCAGGGATCACACACAAGTTTATGATATGACCTGGGAGATGTTTGCCCTATGTTGCCGGTCTCCCTATTTCGTCAATATCTTCATGATACTGATGGACTATAAAGAATATATTACCTCAAACAGAATGCTGCCTTTGAAATCATCTCTGCACATGGAGAGAAGCTGATCATTTCTAGACAAGTCTTCCTCTGACTCTTCTGTTGTTCCAGAACTCTAAAAGAAGAAACCGGGCATGTTTTGTAATCAATAAAATATTAGAGGATTACCGAGTCCAGGGTTATTGTGGATAGATTTGATTTGACTTAGGCTGAGGATTTTGAGGGTTGTCAGTTTATGGTTACCTCAGTAATTGGGTTACTGGAATAAGCAGTGGTCGTATTGCCGTTAAGCATTGTTGTTTTTGTTTGTGTTGGGCCGTTAGCGGCATTGTCATGATGACACTTTAATACTAACTAATAACCACTTCAGGTTGGTGTTCTGAAAAATCTTCCGTGGCCACCCGCGGTATTACTTTTTGGAGCTTCTTGAGTAATCGTTTTCCTTTAAAAATACTGTTGCCACAATGAAACCCCGACTTGACAAAGGAAAGACAACAAAGATTCTCATAGTTAAGCACCAGGATTTGATGTTGTCGTGTAAGAAAATATGAGTGAGACACTCACTGTGATTCGCAGAGATAATATGCCATGGTATGCTGGAATCTCAGAACGCTTGGAACTATAAACAATGGTGGCAACCTGTCCATTCTTGTATGCCACATTTGTACAACAACAGGACAAAGGTCTGGAATTGGGGGTTACACAATAACCCCAGGAAAAGGGATATTACAAGGCATGTTTTCCAATACCTGGTGTCCCTCTTTGTATGCGTAGCACGGTAAGTGCATGCCTGTGACGCTGATGGAATGTCTGGGTGGATATTTGCGTCAGCTTTCCGGCTGGCAGCAACAAATTGAGGGCACTCTGAAGTTGTTCAAGTCCTAATAAAATGTCTGCTGTAAGCCAGATCAGAAAAATTTGGCATGTACACAAATCATCTGATGTAAAGTGGTTTAACACAACTTTGACTTTCTCTTAAAAACAAGTATTATTGGCCAGTGTTTAAACATTCCCTGATGTGTAGCCTTTTATGATAACAATGAATTACAAAATGACGGACTTAAAACAAGAAAAATTACCTCCGACAGATTGCAGCCTTTGGATTCTTCTCTGCCCAGGGAGAACAGCTGATCATTTGTAGACAAGTGTACCTTTAACTCTTCTGTTTCAAAACTCTAAAAGCAGAAACATGTATAATATTTGCAATCAATGAAATATCCTCCCATTTAGAGAAACAGGGTTATTTGGATAGATTTTATTTGGTTGAGGACCAGGATTTTGCTCAGGTTTGTCAGTGTACGGCTACCTTAGTAATTGGGTCACAATGGTTACATGAATGAGCAGTGGTTTAAAGGCACTGAACACGTTTTGAAAATTGTCAAAGACCAGTGTTCTCACTTGGTGTATCCTAACATATGCATAAAATAACAAGCCTGTGAAAATTTGGGCTCAATTGGTCATCGAAGTTGCAAGAAAATGATGAAAGAAAAAACACCCTTGTTGTACAAATTTGTGTGCTTTCAGATAGGAATAAAAACTTCTTGCAAGAAGTCTTTTATTATTTTAGTGAGAAATGACCTCTTTCTCAAAAACTACGTTACTTCAGAGGGAGTCGTTTCCTACAATGTTTTTTTTTACTATCAACAGCTCTCCGTTGCTTGTTACCAAGTAAGTTTTTATGCTAATATTTGTTTTGAGTCATTACCAAACGTGTACGATACCTTTAACTACCTTTAAAAAAATGGTTGTTTTTTTATCTTCGTCTTATTGCTCCTCTTTTATTTGAGGGGGGTGGGGCTGGGGGACAGTCTGCGAACTCAAGTTACAGTATTATTGGTCTTTGTTGAAATTGTACTGATGTTGCTTGACTTTGGAGATGAAAAAAGAAAACACTTGAGACATAAATTGAAACTTTCAGACTGATATAAAATTGAACAGAATGATTTTGACCTGAAAAAAAAGTTTTATTTAAAACTTGCCAGTTACCTGAACTGTGATGTCGATAAGCTCCTCACTCGGCTCAAGTTTGACACGTTTGGCTTGTGAACAGTTCCGGTTCCTGTCATTTGTTTCACCGTCACAAGTCTGATCTTCTTTCTGAAAAATCACATTTTAAACAAATAAAAATCATGAGCAATATCACTGTCTTGTTAAAGTTTCACTTGGGGGCTAATGAGATAGAAAAATGCACAAATGAAAGGTTTGATGCATCAAAAGCCCCTCCCCCCAAATTATGCATTTGCCCCGCTATTTTCTAATAGAACTGCGCTTTTACAGAAAAATTGGCTTTGCCCCTTCTGCCCTTCTCCCCCTTTGGACGGATCCGCCATGTGCATGTAGAGCCTCGACTTAATGCTTCATTTGTTTTGTATCTGTTTGGATGAAAGTGTCATTATATTACCGTGTCGAGGCTCTACGCGCAAATGGCTGAACGTGCAAAGGGCGAATAATAACCATGGATCTAGCTGTCTTATCTAAGGCCAAGTAGAAAAAGTAACAAGTTTCTCGTCCCCGCTCGCCTCCTTTTTGGCCGCCGCCTCCTCTTTTTTTTTACTATTTACTATTTTAAAAAAAGGGTAAAAAAAACCTGAAGTTCCTTGGTTTATTTTTGCCTAAGAATTTGGTAAGACTCTTTTTTCACCTTTGCAATACAACAGCCGTTTCTGAATTTTAAAACTTGCTTAGCAAGTGGACTAAAACGATACAAATCATTTGTTTTGTCATACATTGCATCATTGCATCAGTATACTCACTCACTCATCAGTATACTCACATAGTACAATATTTGTGAATAAATATACCTTGGCCAGACATATTTAGCATGGCGCCCATCTTGGAAAAAAATTGCCAAAAAATTGCAAAATAGTAAATAGTAAAGCCCAGCCTCCTCCTTCTTTTTTAAAAGTCCGGACGAGAAACTCGTTACATTTGAAACTTGGCCTAACTGTCATATCCCTTCTGTCACACCTTATAAATATTTTAGAGCTATGATTATATTCTTACCAAAGAAATTGTTGACGATGTCTCTGCTGGACTTAAATACACAAACGGATTATCCTCATCTAAATCCTGTGAAGACAAAGAATTGAAGTGTTACTTACATTTGTACAAGGAAGTTACATAGAAACATTCGTTAAAACAGCCAAACTTGCAACATAATATATGAAATAAACCTGACGTAATACTTATCATATAGATCATCATAATTTGATTGGCGGAACAAGCGTCGCGTGTCATCCTTTATTTTGCCATGTATTTACTGCTGTGACGTTAGACCATCGTAACCGTCGTATATGGAAATATAGGAAGGGTATTGATTTTCGATGCTAAATTTTTAGCGTCATTCCCAAAACAATTCTGCTTGTTTGTCCAAATGAGGCAAAATCATGTCACAGCGGACAAGGTTGGTGTCTACATGGAGTCGTCCACATTATATAGAAGTTTTTTAAAAGAATTTTCAGAGTGTGGGGTGGACAAGTTTCCAAGTTGTGTTTATTGTGAAAAAGTATCACATGACAAGGATCTGTGTCTGATTTATATAAAACAAATGTTGCATGCATTTTGTTCATGCATTGCCGTAGCCCAGGTTGGACTCCTCCATTGCATAGGCCTACAACAGACTCTGACGTCCTACCAGGGCTAGCATTGTCGCAGAATATAATAATCACTCAGTGAAATTTGGCTTTTCCATTTGCCTCGTGAAATGTAATTAGTCTAGATTTTACTTAGCAAGTGGATTGGCCCTATTTATGGGGCGAGATTTCACCTCGTGATTTATACACAACAGTGCATTCAATAATCACCAGCTAAACAAACCGACACAGCTTTAAGACCGTGAAGACGTTTATACTTGCTTTCATATCATCAGCATTCCCATCCTCTTCTTCCATTATGGTTCTTACATCAGGTAGAACTTGAAGTACTTCATCATGCAATGGTTCTACTTTGAGCAGGGTTGATCCTGACGACGGCTGCTTGCATTTCAATTTCATCCCAGCTTCTGGCTTTGTCTCGACGTTAGGATTGTCCCCTTTCCTCAAATGAATAACACAAGGCCTTGTTGAACCGTCTTCATTTTTTATCCAAACAACCTCTGTCAATTCTTGCTTATCTTCACTCATCATGACGGGACAATTCACAACACAACAACTTACATTACAACAAGACAACTTGCCTTCTTCTTGACTGACACTTGCTTACAAGTTACAAGTTACACTTTATTCACCACTACATTCCAGTTGACGTATATTACACAGTCAAAATTATTAGCTATAGAGCTTAGTTTTTCTGGAACTGAAACTGAAACAATGATTTGAGGACAGATTAACTAGGAACCCCATCCATTTTTCATCTCTCACATCTCCATGTTGTTTTTCTGCCAATGCATGGGGAGATCTATGGTGACCTTTGACCCAACTAGTTAATTATCGCCTCTAGAGGGCGGCATGCTTGTTTATTTTTTGTCACACAATAACAAATATTTTGGCATCATTTTTGAACTTGATTGACTTTGGATGAAGGTAAAATTACTTTTCATCAATGAAATGTGTTTATGAATGAGTTGTAAAATTAAGATTATTTGTTAAGTTGTTAGTATGCCTCCTACTACCTGACCATTAAATATCATCCTCATGGTTTTTAACTGCCTCCATTATGTCTTTTGTTATGAGTCCTTAAAGGCAGTGGACACTATTGGTAATTACTCAAAATAATTATTAGCACAAAACCTTACTTGGTTTCAAGTAATGGGGAGAGGTTGGTAGTATAAAACATTGTGAGAAACGGCTCCCTCTGAAGTGGAGTAGTTTTCCAGAAAGAAGTAATTTTCCACGAATTTGATTTCGAGACCTCAAGTTTAGAACTTGAGGTCTCGAAATCAAGCATCTGAAAGCACACAACTTCGTGTGACAAGGGTGTTTTTTCTTTCATAGTTATCTTGCAACTCCGACGACCGATCGAGCTCAAATTTTCACAGGTTTGTTATTTTATGCATATGTTGAGATACACCAAGTGAGAAGACTGGTCTTTGACAATTACCAATAGTGTACACTGTCTTTAAAGTCAATGGATGTGCATTTTATGCAGACTGTTGTGGTGAATACGTGAATACATTTACACAGTACTCGGATAAATAACTGTAGTTATTATTATTCAAAGGCAGCGGATGTTGTACAGATGATGGTAAAATTATCTGAAATGCTGTTTTGTCGACAGATCATAGCGCCCTCTTTAGCGTGTGCATGAGTAGCCAACATATAACATACTGAATTTATCGTCCACATCCTGGTAGCCTACGTAGAAGACTACATTCCCACTTATCATTGGACAAACTCGGCGCTCGATTGCCCGCTGATTATCTTTAAAAATAATTTTCAGCAGCATGCCACCACGTCTGCTTGCTTACACTCCGTTTTAGTTCATTTGGGTACGAGTGCGCGAGAGTTTCGTCCGCGCTATGAAATGTGCGCTTGAATTTTCCTTTTTAAAGGTCAAAATGTAGCGTTTTAGCTTCTAATTCCTCACGAGGAATATTTAAAAAAGGGAAATGAAGTTTAGCATCCTATAAAAAATCAAATAAATCCCTTAGAAAGTGGTGGGATGATACGAAAATTATTCCCCTTTTTTTGTTCATCCCCTAATAATAAGAATATTCTTCTTTTATTGTAAAAATAGACTCCTACATTTAAATGGATAATTTTACCTTTTCTTTTTCTAAATTTGTGGCTCTCAAGGATTTTTTTACAGGAAATTAAAACCTGAAATTGCGGTAGGGCAAAATGGCATTTGGATAATTTTATTGTTTCCTGGTAAAATATTCACTGCTTATTGTAAAAGTATTCTCGTGAGTACACCATGTAAAACATTTGTTTGTTTGTTTGTTTGTTTGTTTGTTTGTTTTTTTGGGGGGTGGGTGTTGGCTCTGAAAAGAACTATGGGTTTCGACTTGTGTACAAAGCCTAAAATCCTACTCTCAGATAGTTCTTGGTATCGTTGTTTCGCCATGCACAACCTTAGCCCTACAACACAACCTGTGTAGTTGAATGGTTTTGATTGGTGGGTCAACTTACCGGCAAATGTTGTGGAAAATAGGAGGATTAAACAATTATTGAAACAAAAGAAAACCAATACTGGAGTGTGAATGATATGAAATTACTGGAACTATACCAGTTGTGACCAGCCAGATGATTGACTTCACTGCTAGGCCCATAGATCAACTGGAAGCTGAAGTCTTATTGAATATTGTTATTATTAGATCAACTGGAAGCTGAAGTCTCATTGAATATTGTGCAGGGTTCTCCCTAAAAGAAAATTCAAAACTGGGGGGCAATCTGGACCCAAATTTGTGGACATTTGGCCGAAGCAAGCTGAATTGAAACAAGGTCTTCGGAATGTTATCTACTTGGTGTTAATCTTGGTTTTAAAAGCCCTACTGTGCAATCTGGAGCATTCTTTAAGGTTTTCTCTTGATGTTTTTTGTGAAATTATCCATTAAAAAAACACATTTTTTATTGCGTATCGGCCAAAATTTGCTCGTATTGGCACACAAATAATGTGTATCGGCCCGATACGCTAGCTTGTGCATGAGGAGAACCCTTTTGCGTGTACTTGTACTTTCCTAGTTTCCAGTGGCACTTATAAATTATAAATGAACCATTAAGAGTTGTATGTGTGTGTTTCTTTTTATGGTTTCTTAAGATCCACAACACAGTGAAGATGACCCAGGACCGGGCAGTGAAAGAGGTGGTGCAGTAAGTGATGCCCCTACTGCTGTCGTAGGGGATTCAAATGAGGAAGATCAAGGAGTCATTACAACCCCGTCACCACCGAGAGAAGAACCAAGACCTCCGGGGGAACTTCCTATCATGGATCCACCTGTACGAATACCCAAGAAGAAGACCTCAGGTACTAGCTAAGCAGCCTTTCGATCGGGGGTGCGCTTTCGCGGTCGTAACCAATAACTGTTTCGGTTGACTTGGCCATTGGTTAATCACTGGGCCCAATTTCATAGAGCTGCTTAAGCATAAAAAGTAGCTGTAAGCACAATAAAAGTATGCTTACCAGAATAAGGTTACCAGCCAAAACACCATGTCACATGTACAATTTATAACTGGTATCCTGCTAATTTCTGCGTAGCAGACAATTGTTAAGCAATATTTTCTGCTTAAGCAGCTCTATGAAATTGGGGCCTGGTCAGTGACTGAAACAGTTATTGGTTACAGCAGCGAAAACGCACCCCAGGTTGATGAAGTAAATCGGCCATCTTTACGGGCAATTTTAAACACACGTGAGAACGGTGTGCAGGACGTGCACATTTCACCATACGCCTTGCACGATTGGTTAATGAACAACGCGGGTGCGGTAATAATTTGAGCGCTTGATGAGCCTGCAAGCCAAAATGCATTTACCTGTAAAGATGGTGTCTATTGGGAACTATCTATAGGACCCCTTGTTTATGACATCATAAGTTCAAATAGCACCCTCACTGAGGTCTAAGAAACAGGCATGTGATTGCTCAGGATTTTTTCCTGATTTCAGGATTTTCTCAAAGTCTCCTTGAGCGTTCAAATGTTCTTGAAAAGAAGTAAAGCAGTCACCAAAGGGAGAAAGAAATAGTCTAAATTGTGTCCAAACCTGTAGTTTTGTATTTCTCGGCCCAATTTCATAGAGCTGCTTAAGCAGCAAATATTGCTTAGAAATTTTCTGCTGAGCAAAATAAGCAGGATACCAGTCACAAATGGTACATGTGGAATGCTATTTTGGCTGGTAACCTTATTCTGGTAAGCATATTTTTAATGTGCTTAGCTACTTTTTGTGCTTAAGCAGCTCTATGAAATTGGGCCCTGGTAATGCACTGAGTCTGTTAACCTGAATTGTAACATCCGAGGGATTCTGGGTCTAGAATAAAGAGGTCCAAGGCCTGCAAGACAATTTTTCAGGAATTTTCACATTCGTGCAATCTCATCCCTGAAGGAAGACCTCTCACTGGCTGAGAGTTGTGCGGGGCGCGTTTACCCTGGCACGTTTCTATTGTTGGGGCCCGGCTATGGCAGCCTACGAAGCAGCCTACGAAGCAGCCTGTCACAATTTTCCATGCTATGACCACCTTTGTTTGGTTCCCAGTGTCCTCAGTGATATTGGAAGTTCTGATTTCAGTTACTTAAAATGAGACCAGACTAGTTTGTCCTTCAAGCCTCAGTTTGGGATCATTGAGTTGAGTGGAAGAAAAAACAAGATGGCTTCACCACAACAAAGTTCTCCTTTTTTTGGTGGAGCCAGAGTTTTGCCCTGTACCTTTTCAGTGACTAACCAGCAGGACTATAGTTATCATGTCGTTTCGCTGGTCTGCCAGCTTTTTCACTGGTCCCTATTTTGAGGCTTCCTTTCAACATTGTCACTAGCACGTGACTCTGTAATTTGAAGCAATAATATGAACAATCAGTGGTTTACATGTCAGGGTTCTCCCCAGGTTTTTTCAAAACTGTGGGCCATTCCGGGCCAAAATTTTGGGATGTTTGGCCGAAGTGCACTGAATTGAAACAAGGTCCTCGGATTGTTTTCTACTTGGTGTTTTTCTTGGTTTTCAAAGCCCTACTGTGTAATTTTGAGCATTCTATATGGTTTTCTATGATGTTTTTTGTAAAAAAAAACTTTTTTTGTGGGGGGGGGGAACCCTGCATGTGGCTGTGGGAAGCTATGAAGTATCCAGCAAGACTAGTTGGAAAGAATTCTGACTGGGAACGCTTCGGGGGTTATCAAGCTTTTCCATTTTTGTCATAGCTTGAATGAGAGTCTAAAATAATAATAATAATAATACGCAATTCTTATAGCGCTTTATACTCCCGAAGGGTGTCTCAAAGCGCTCAGTATTTTTCCTACAAGGTAAGTGGAGTTACGTGTTGAAGTATGAGACCTATTCCTTTGCATAGCACCATGTCATGGTTTACACGGTGCTGTGGCGCAATATTGCAGCCAATCAAACCAGGAACACCGGGGCGAACCCCTTCTCTTTACGATAAGTGCACTGGGTTCTTTTACGTGCATTACACAACACACGGGACCTATGGCTTAACGTCCCATCCGAAGGACGAAGCATGTGGTTGAGTGTATTGCTTAAGGACACAAGTGTCACGACTGGGATTCGAACCCACGCTCTGCTGATCAGAAACACCAGAGTTGAGTTCGGTGTTTTTATCCGCTCGGCCACGACACGACATGCTTTGTTTAATTTAGTTTTTGCTTTTAATCTTCTCGGCACAGACAGCCATTCTAGTAGTCTGAGCAGTAACAGTAGCAGCAATCATTCCAGCAGCTACCTAGCCTCACATGACAGTGCATCAAGCAGTCTCCTCAGCTCATTGACATCTAGCTCATCTTATAGTAGTACTGGGTTACAGGCTACATCATCGTAAGTTTCTTATGTTACTTCATTGGGGTGCCTAGAGTCCACTTAAACTTACTGCAATTCTGCTCACGTGAAGCAGAGTATGGGGCACAAACTACAAACAACTTATTTTTCCTAAGTTGAGATGTCCACAACATTGGAAAATAGTTTGTCAGATTTTTCGGGGGATGTCATAGTCAGACTCACACTTTGCGTTTTCCTTTTCCCCCCTGGAACTGAAGTTGCATTATTTGTATTTTTCACCGTATGTTTCCACACATAATTATCAGGCTTGCAACTCACGGTTAAATGACTGATTTCCTAATTTTTCTGCTTTTTTTGAAAAACAAAAAAAACACTGATTTGAGGGCAAGGCTGTTTAAAAAAAAATATGTATTTTATTTTATTACAAATTTGTGTCAGACTTATAAGTTAACCCAAATCTTACATACTTGACCTAAATCTTTCATGAATTGTTTTGATAATTTTGGGTTGAACCAATGATAAATATACCCAGTCAGTTTCCCTTGTGGTTTAGGCTATTACTTGATATTTGAAAATAAAAAGTTCCATCCCCTCAAGGTGATCCCTCTGCTGCTGCTTCCCAGGTTGTGTTGTAAACTTGGGTGTGATCCCTGGCTATACGGTAGTTACAGGTTGAATGGCTTCTGACTGCTCCCCCTGAGCAAAAAATAGGGAGACAGCCAACATAGAGCTAGATAGCTCTGTTGGTAGAGGGCCTGCACATTAATCCAGAGGTTGCAGGTTCAAATCCCGATCTAGTCAATTTTTATTTGATCAATCCAAAACTATTAAAAATTTACCCAGTCAGTTTTCCTCGTGGTTTTTAACTTGATATATGAATTGTTTTGATCATCGTTTTTACTCTTTATCCTCAGAAAATTCACTCATATCAAAGACCACCCATCCAAGTCATCCACCCCTGTTTCTCCATCTCTCCGTCAAGACGTGGAATCATTAAGACATGAAGAAGATGGAGATGCTGAGAGAGATTATCCTCAGTCATCCCAGCAAGATCTATTCTCAGAGGCTACTGAGGAGAGAAAAGGTACAAGAAGAAGTCTTATTTCCTTAGTATTTAGACCCTTCATTTCTCAGGTTTATTATTTCATTTTATGTTGGGTCACGTAAAGTGTGGGATACTGTTCTTCGACAACTACCAATGGTGTCCATGTGCTTTAAAAACATCAGACTGTTCTATAAAGTTTTTATGATTTATTATTTTTTTTCTCATAAAACTTTGCCTAGAGGAAGCTCAGACTGCCCAGAAGTAGTCTGGCACTTTTCATCCAATGATTGTTAGTGGGTTTCTATCATACAGGTAGACAGGGAACAAAGCAAAGGTCATCATGCTATGAATTGTAGGCTTTCTTTAGCAACAGTCGTAGCCGTAGCTGCCAAGTTCTTATAGTATTTTTATTGTGTTTTGTGGTGTCGTCCGTATTTTCTAAGTCAGTGAGTTTTTATCCATGCATAATTTGGTTCGGTTTGGACATGGTATGGTAATTTTTGTGGCAGGGCACTATACGTAAAGTCTGTGTTTTTATTTTCATGGTCTTGGTACTGCAAATTCCTGGTCAATGGCGCTTCTTTGGTTTCAAGGCATTTTGCTCTTTATGACGTGTACAGTTAGAAACATGTAAACATTCATCAACATTTTTGTTTGATGCCGCTACAAGCACTCTCAGACTGAAACCGTGTTTGAATTAGTGGATGTGGCTTAATCATCACTTGATCATTAGTTGAGGCATTGGAGGCCCATAGCAACACTCTTAGCAACAGCCGTAGCCGTAGTCGCCAATGTGGACAAGGCCTTAAGACACATTCAGGCAAACCTGTGACTAGATATCGTACTCGTCATCCATCACGACACATTTTTCAATTCAATTCAATTCATTTAGGTTTAATTTTCAACTTAAAAAAATACACGACAGTAGTTAAAGGGATTGTTTACGTATGGTAATTGGAACCCACTGTTAGTTTCAATCCTATATAGTTGTAGATATACACCATAAAAGGACCTACCTCCATGATAAAAGTAACCTGTGAAAATTTCATTTCAAAAGGTGGTAGCTTTTTTGAGATATTGCTGAAAATCTGGAGCGATTATGTCCGACGCAGGAAGAATTATCTGCAATTGGAATACACTATCTGAGAAACGTATCTGTCAGTAACGCTTCTCAGATTCAAATTTTTTTGGGTATAAAGTAATATCTTTTTCCATAACCGCAGTACTTCGAAGTGAAAAGTTTCTCAAAATGCATTATACTATCCAAAGCTGCTGTACTTCTTACCAAGTAAGTTTTTGTTGCCATTAACTTTCAGAGTCATTACCAAACGTACAGTATACAGACCCTATTAAAAGACCAAAATTGCATGGTTACAGTTTTTTTAAATGGCAACAGTTAGTAAAATTAAAAAAGAAAAAACATGTAAAGCGATAAAACAAGGAGATCAACAACAGTGGAACTAGATACTTGATAGCACAAAAAGTGACGTTCTAAACAGTTGCTGATAACTAATAAGACAAAATTTAGGTAAGCAAAGAACGGAATTGAATGGACCTCACACATGAATGACACCTCTAGGTGTGTCATTGCCTATCTACGGTCTACACTGCATGAAAAACACATTCAATTCTCCTCCAACTGCATGTACCTGAAGCAGACTACAACCAGCTCATCCTGCACCCCCAGTACCATGGAGTCCGGGTACTAGCCAACGAGACGAGCACGTCCGACGACGCATCGGTTAACTTGGTTCCACCCACCCCTGAAGCTTTCAAATACGGAATTCAAGAAACCCCTCCTTATAGGAATGGTACATGTACACCCCAATTTGTTATTCATCTTTTTGACCTATTTTTTTCAATACTAACATCATTGTTTACATGTTTGTTTGTTCAGTGCTTGTTGACTATTTCATTAAGCATGCCTTTCTATCGTTAAAGATGCCTGTCTCCAAGTTCAATGTCAATCTTTGTTTACCAACAAACGGCAATTGCAGTAGCTGGCCCCTTGATTCTGTTGTAGATTTCTTTTATGATGACCTTGTCATAAGTTCAAATACAAATTTGCATTTTTCTCATAAAATGATCCTTCATGAACAAAGTTAAAGGATTGCATATGGTTTTAATGAATGTGTAGTACTTGTCCAAAGAATCCAATCTTTAAAGGGATTGTATAGGTTTGGTAATTGGAACCCACTGTTTGTTTCAATCCTATATAGCTGTAGATATATACCATAAAACTAACCTGTGAAAATTTAATTTCAAAAGGTGGTAGCGTTTATGAGACATTGCTGAAAATCTTGAGCAGTTATGTCCACACAAGAAGAATAATCTGCAATTGCAATAGGAATCTAAGAAATGTGACTGTCAGTGAGGCTACTTAGATTCAAATTTTTAGGCATAAAAGTGATATATTTTTCCATAACCACAGTACTTCTAAGTGAATAGTTTCTCAAAATGCATTATACTATCCAAAGCTGTTGTACTTCTTACCAAGTAAGTTTTTATTGCCATTACTTTTCAGAGTCATTACCAAACGTATACAGACCCTTTAACAACAAGGAGATCCAGGTGTTCCATCCTTTAATTAAGCTAAGGCTAAGTCTAGGCTAATTACATATTTTGCAGGAATGCTTAAAATTGTCAAATCACAAATACATTTGGTGCTTGATATGTGGCATAGTGTACCCCCCTTCTATTGTGTCTTCATTGTGAACTGAAAATGTCAGGAATTTTTTTTGGGATTTTCTTGGGTGCAGGGAGGGGGTACTTTTGTACAAGAGGAGAAGAGTGTGATTGGGTATTGACTTCTTGCACAACGCGGAACGCACCTCCGCAAAATGGGCATCTACCATTTCCACCATTTTGGGCGTCAATTCCTTTGTGAACATTTTGATTCTCAAAATGGTGGACAGGATAGGTGCGTGTGAGTGCGCTGCGCGTCGTCCAAGGGGGTCAATAGGAACATTTTGGGGGACCTCCTCTGCCACATATCGGGCGTGCTGTACACAAAGAACTTCAGGAGGTTGAATTAGTTCAGTTTCATGTCTCCGCTTGGATGTCTTTTTTTTTTTTTTTTTTTTTTTTAGAGGACGCTGAGGGTTTGGGATACCACAGCGAGCAGAACACTCATCGACCACCAGGGGAGAGTGTCTTAGTGAATGAGACGAGTACATCGGATGATGCCTCCATCACAATCATCCAACCGTCACCAGAGGCTTGGGCAACAGTCGTTGCTAATACACCACCAGACAAGATCGGTAAGTGCATTCACTCATCTTTTGTAATCGCTCATTTAAAGGCACTGAACACGTTTGGTAGTTGTCAAAGACCAGTATTCTCACTTGGTGTATCCCAACATATGCATAAAATAACAAGCCTGTGAAAATTTGGGCTCAATTGGTCATCAAAGTTGCAAGAAAATGATGAAAGAAAAAACACCCTTGTTGTACAAATGTGTGTGCTTTCAGATAGGATTAAAAGGCTTCTTGCAAGAAGTCTTTTATTATTTTAGTTAGAAATAACCTCTTTCTCAAAAACTACGTTACTTTAGAGGGAGTCGTTTCTCACAATGTTTTATACTATCAACAGCTCTCCGTTGCTCGTTACCGAGTAAGTTTTTATGCTAATATATATTTTGAGTAATTACCAAACGTACAGTGCCTTTAATGGATCACTCTATTTCGGAGAATCCTTGAAATAATCACTAGTATTTTTTATTATTTATAATACCTTTAATCATATTTATTGTTAGGATCTTGTCAAAACAGTAAACAAATATATTTTTAAATTCTTTTTTTTAGTTCTTTGGCTTTTTTGTGGTTTTATAATCCCGTTTTTCGTCTTGTAGTTTATCTGAGTGTACAAATTTTGTTTAATTTGCCTTGTTTAATTTTTGTAAATTGAATTTATTTCAGCTTTTCTGCTCCTGTAATTTTTTTATTTTTTTTAATAAATAAACCAACAGCAGTTATTGAAATGGAATTCAAATATCAAGTAATAAACCACAAGGGAGACTGACTGGGTAACTTTTAAAATAAATGTGGGTAGACCAAAGACAAATTGACTAGAGCGGGATTTGAACCAACAACCTCTGGATTAACGTGCCAGCGCTCTACCAACTGAGCTATCTAGCCCTAATGTTGGCGGTCTCCCTATTTGGAATTAAATCAGTGAACAAAAATGTTCAAGCTTCCAGATAACAATTTAATATTATCACCAATGTACTAAGAAAAGAAAGAGAAACAATAACAGGGGTCGATTTCACAAAACTTAGGACTAGTCCTAGGCAATGCTAAGAGATAGGACTAGTCTTAAGTTAAGACCAGTTACTGGTCCTAACTTCAGATAAGTTTAGTCTTATCTCTTTGTGAAATCGGCCCCTGGGCCCAATTTCATAAAGCGTGTGAGCACAAAAACTTTTGCTAAGCACAGAAAGTTATTGCTTAGGAAAAATTGGTTACCAGCCAAAGTACCATACAGTTACCATTGCTGTGACTGGTACCCCACTCATTTCTTGCTTAGCAAAGAAATTTGCTTGGCAGAATTTTCCCCTAAACAGCTTTATGAAATCGGCCCCAGATGGTAGGTTGGAATTTTTTTTGACTGTTAATAGCTTTCTTGTAATTAAAATCATGATAAGTTTTTAGTTGAAGATTGAATTCCTCCGAAACCACAGTTGTACTTCTCCTTCATTATCTGATTCTTTTTCTTAGAAAGTAAGTACACCAAAGAGAACTAAACATCTGCAATCGTTTATTTCAGGGGGGTGATTTCTCAGGAATTTTCCCTTATTTCAGGATTTTCTCAAATCTCCTTGAGCCTTTGACTTTATTTGAAAGAGGTGAAGCAGCCACCGAAGGGAGAAAGAAATAGTCCACATTGTGTCCAAACCGGTAGTTTTGTCTTTCTGGTGATACACAGGGTCGGTAAACCTCCTGAATTATAACATCTGGGAGTTTCCGGGTCTGTAATAACCGGGTATCCAGTCCTGCAAGCCATTGTTCATGAATATTTACATTCCTCAAATCTCATCCCGGTTATTTCTTCCTCATTTCAGAACAATACTCAAGAAGCACCCATTCCTCTGCAGCACCCACCAGCAGAGGGGACAGTGATCATTCCCCTAGTACCCCTTCAGTAACCCTGGGTAGCCTACACCTGTCAGGTCAACAGGTGTTATCCCAGGATAGCATCGGGTCCATTGTACCTCCAACGTTGGGGGCGTATGGACCCGTTCCTGGGCTGATTCCAAGCACACCTACTCAGCAAGATGGTGAGGAGGTTTTCAACGTTGTTACATTAATCCTAACCACCAAGAACCCACATCATAAGTCCAACTCTAGGTTTTTTTCCCTGAACCACAAATATCTCCATCTTACAAATCCCACATTCATAAGCGCTTAAAAAGGCAGGATGTACTTTTGGTAATTACTCCACAAGTTAATGACCAAGTTAATGACTTGGTAAAGAGCACTGGAGAGCTGTTGATATTATAAAACATTGTTAGAAACGACCCCCTTTGAAGTAATGTAGTTTTAGAGAAAGAGGTAATGTTTCACCCAGAAATTTGAATCTGAGACATCAAGCATTTCTCGGGCACCTGAAAGCACAAAATTCTATGCAACAAGGGTGTGTGTTTTCTTTCATTTTTTTCTTGCAACTTTGATGACCAATTGAGCCCAAATTTTCACAGGTTTGTTATTTTATGCATATGTTGGGATAACACCAAGTGAGGATACTGGTCTTTGACAATTACCAAACATATACCCTGCCTTTTAGAGTTAGTAACGTTTACAAATTCGTTATGTTTTGTTTTGTTTTTTCGAAAATGTGTGTGGGGTTAGTCAAAGAGAGCAGTTCATCAAAAAATAAAGGAAAAATACAGATTTTTGTGTCCTATCGAAAATTTGGGGTGGAATACAAAAAAAAAAGTGGGAAGAAAATCAAAAGTTTCAAAAATGTTGACATTGTAATTCTGAATGGCCCCTTCAGTAATAATGCCTTCGGCTAGGTTGATTTGATTTTTTTATGTAATATTGACAACGGATTTGGAACTTTGGTTATTTTGTATACATATATTTTTTTCAGAGGAAGAGCCAATGGAACTCAGCACTCAAGATGATGATGATGATGCGAATGGTGAGGCAGTTGCCGTGACAACGCATCCTCCTAAAGGACATAAGAGCACTAGACAGGAAGCGGATGATGACGAAGATGGAGTAAGCTTTTATTCCTTTTTGTGGTTTTACTTGTTGTTACTGATGTGTTTATTTCAATTCAGTATGCAGGCCTGATGTTTGACGGAGGCAACGAATGCAATTACCTCTGTTGCCCTTTGTCATTGCCTTGGTGCCCCTTGAAACAGACCAGTAGAAATTTACAAGTTCCTGATAGAGGTGCCCTTTGAAAATGCCTTGGTGCCCTTGTCCTTTCAAGAACGAAGCGTCAGGCTCGAGTATGATTACAAAGCTTTGTATAGTTCATACTTTTGGAGCATCTTAGTCGCAGATGAATGTACAGTATTTGGGTATTGACCCAATTCACCTGACATCATCATCACAATAATCTTAAACTGCATCACCATCAGCAGTCCAGCATTCTCCTGAAGACGAGCAGAGTATTCTGTTCGAAACGTCGAGACCACACCAGCTCTTTTCAGAGCCAACACTCCCACAAAAGAGATTTTATACATGGTTGTACCCGCAAATTTACAATTTATTTATAGTTTCTTCTTACAATAATCTTGGTTGCGCCATTTTGGCAGTCATGTCCCTGTGTTATACATTGTAGTGCAAATTGTAGGCAATGCAGCTTTTACAAGCTTTCCTCAATTGTTACATGCAATTTGACTCCCAAAATGGCAAGCGCAGCAGACGGTAGCAGCATGTGACGTTGATGCAAGGGGTCAATGCAGTGCTTTATACATTGGTGGAAAAGCAAAACCCAAAGTTAGGCCACATAAAAAAACAAATTGTTGATCATTTGGGGGGGGGGGGAAGTGGGGGTGGGAGGGCTTTTTGGGGGTTGTTGGGTTTGTTTGTTTTTTTGACAATGCAAAATATGAAATAAAAAATAAAGAAATTATGTGATTTTGATGTTTTTAATTGTTTTGTTAAACCCATTTAACTCCTACATGACATTTTCTGTAAACATTTTCAAAAAACTAAAATGCAGTGTAGCCAAAGTAAACATTTGAAGAATTGTTCTTGTTTTTGCCAACATGAATAACCTTTAGATTTTGAAAAAATATCAGCTGAAAAATCTGGGAGCCAAATTTGACCGAAAAGATCAGTGAAAAGGCTGTTTTTATGATTAAAAAATAAATAAATAGAAGTGGGGTCGGGGTTTTTTAGGGTCTTGCGGGGACAATCAACAATTTTGTATTATTATGTGGCCTTAGGGTTGATTATCCTCAATGCAATTATTGCATACTCTATAAGATTATTTCTATTCCTTCCAAAAGATTCCTAAATGGCAACAGGTTCTGAATCAAGAGGAGTTGCTCGCCAAGTCTCATTCCAGCAGTGGATCATCTTCAAGCAACAGGACGTTATCGTCACAGCAATCATTAGTGTCATCATCAGGGAGATCCTCAGCTGTGTGGAAAGGACAGCAGTCTGAATCCTTCCAGGTAGGTCAAGCTGTGTCAGAAAAGGGGTTATTCACAAGATAGTGAGCCCTCTATCAGTTTGCCCAGGAGAGGCCTTTTTTCGCAGTATCATGGGAAAAAAAGTTGACAAGTTTTTGGTCTTTGTTTTGTTTTTTATCTGAACCCAGGCCTGGCAACCGAGCGCTCAAGTGACTACCTCAGCGACGTCCGATGAGAACCCCAGGAGTAGACCGCCCTCTACGGCAGTCGGTCCCACTACTGAAGAATCTGACACTGCAAGAAGAACGAAAGAAGTTCAGGGAGGTATCGCTGATAAACCAAGGTCTGCAAGCGCCTTGGAAAGAGGTCTGGAAAAGGAGCCTCATGTACAGAAACAAAAGTCCCAAAGTCAGGTACAGAACGATTGAAATTGTGTACAAATTGTATTGTTGCTTTCCTTTGGCTTGTGTCATGACCGAGCGTGTTGTGGCCGAGCGGATAAGAACACCGGACTCAAGCTCTGGTGTTTCTGGTCAGCTGAGTGTGGGTTCGAGTCCTGGTCGTGACACTTGTGTCCTTAAGCAAGACACTTAACCATTATTGCTGCGTCCTTCGGATGGGACGTAAAGCCGTAGGTCCCATGTGTTGTGTAATGCACGTAAAAGAACCCAGTGCACTTATCGTAAAGAGAAGGGGTTCACCCTGGTGTTCCTGGTTTGATCGGCAGCATATTGCGCCACAGCACCTTGTAAAATCATTACATGGTGCTATATAGGAATAGGTCTCATACTTCAACGTAGCTCCACATACCTTGCTGGAGATAATACTGAGCGCCTTGATACGCCCCCAGGGGTGTGATAAAGCGCTATATAAGAGCCTGGTATTATTAGTGCACCGGAATCGCATTCTGGGGTGCGTTTTCGCTGTTGTAACCAATAACTGTTTCGGTTGTATTGGCCATTGGTTCTGGCCAATGACCAGTTATTGGTTAAAGCCGCCAAAATGCACCCCTGGTGGTTAAGTCATTGGGGTGTGGGTTTGAACCCTGGTCATGACACTTGTGTCCTTGAGCAAGATGCTTTACTGTGATTGCTTCTGTTCACTCATGGTAGAAATTGGTACCTGCAAGGGTAGAGGTTGATATTATGTTTGAAGAAGCCTTCGGAGCGCCACGGCAGCCCGGGGCTGTATACTCTCCAGGGAGATGAGAAAGATTAAAGGAATGTTATTGGCCCAATGGCATGGCACTAAAGCGCATTAATTCGTTAATGTAAAATGCTCTATATAAGAACTAGGTATTAATTTTTTTTTTAAACTACTGATAACATCAGGTAATTTCTTGTCATCTTTTTCTTACGATTACAGCCAGAGGCCCCAATAACCACCCCTCAGTTGCAAGACGAGAAGCATCCCTCTAAAGCTGTTGAAAGAAGTGTCCGCCCCTCAGCACCCCAAAGCCACCAAGATGTAAGCAATACCAAGACAGCGAGCAAGCAGGATGTGGAGAAAGGATCCTCATCTCAAGAGGAGAGGATGCTGACGGATCAGGGAGGAAGCGGTAGGGGGGGATCCTCCGATGAATGGCTTCTCCACTATACCCCTACACAGACTGAGACGGAGGGTGAAACGGATGAGCAAACCAGAAAGAGACTTCAGCAACCAGGTAATGATCAAGATCAGTGTTTATACCAAACTTTAAGACTAACAAAAAGAATGGCGTATTGTCCACCATTTTGGATACTAGTGCCCATACTAGTCAATTAAAATGGGAAAACCCTCTTTCAAGTTCCAAGGTGGAAGTAAGGGTCTTATTCATTGGGAGGATCAAAATTTAATTGGGGCAAAATCCAAGAAATTAGTTAAAAATTAGAAACCTGAAAGTAACTGACTGACTTTGAAATGAAATGTCTTGTACTTGAAGCTCATTTGACCCAACAACCTCAAGCCACGCCATCCACGTCAAGACATCCTCAAGATCCCACAGCAGTCTTGAAGACTTCTGAAGGTGCTACACATACCCTGATGAGCTTCACTGATACCGCCTCATCTTCCATCATCGGCTCATCTGATGCCAAGAAGAAAACTCAAGGTGAGTCATTTTATTAGATTTCATTTCATTTTATTTGATTTACTAATTCTGGTTGTGAAGCCAAGGACTCTCAGAAAAGCAAACTTAATCGCTATACTAGCCAAGAACCCCATGGAGAGAAGACAACAAACTTTTTAGATGTGGGAGGAAAACCCCAGAATTTTTTTTTTAGGGCAAACCCACACAAAATTGAACAAATCAACAAAGAAAACCAGAGAATGAGACTTGACCCCCAGTTCTGGTTTCTTGTGAACATTTAAGAATTTTGCCCAACCGACATTCAATTTATTAAACGTATGTGACTATAAATAAAACTTCAGTTGTGTGGGATTCAAACCTGCAATATCTTGGACACCATACAAGTGCTGTGTTTTCATTTGCCTCATGTGATTATTGCACAGGGAATAAAGAGTAATATGATTTTGAGTTGTTTGCCTTATACCGATGTAGAACCAAACAGAGTATATTCAGAACATCGCAGTCATTATTCTTGCCTGTATGTTTTGTAGGTGTAGTTTTGAATTGTTTGCTTGTTTTTTCTTCAAATTTCTTCAAATCAGGCATTATGTTCTTTCTAAACTGCTCACAGAAAGTTAGGAAACTTTTTTTAATCATGTATATTTTTATCATTTATTACCCTCTTGTATTATGTTGCATATCAATAGAAAGCTGAAGTGTTCTTCTTTAAAATGACACCAAATGTGCAATGATGACATGTTGCTGGACTTGGCCACATTAATGAGAATGAGACAAAGTCACAAATCAAATGTGCCAAAATTAGCAATTTTGTGTTACTGTGTGAACAAACAAATTGACACTGTAATTCAAACTAGCGGTAACTTTGGCACATTTGATTTGTGACTTTGCCTCATTGTCATTCATGTAGCCAAATTCAGCAACATGTAATCATTGCAAATGTGGTATCATTTTAAAGAGGAACACTTCAGCTTTGCATAGATATATAACATATACAAAGAGAGTAGTAAATAATAAAAATATACTTGATTAAAAAAGTTTCCTAACTTTTTGTGAGCAGTTTATATTAGTCTAGTTTGCCCTTGGAAAAATCAGAAAAATCATTATTAATACGCCATGGTCTAGTAGAGCCTGCACCATGCATACGTGTAGATCAGCCCTTGTACTCACTCAAATTGTCCTACTTTTTTCCAAGGACCAAATATCATGCTTGTCAAATAAATTGTTTAAAAACAAATTTGTTAGTGCCATTGAAAACTTGAAAACACTGTTGCAACATTTTGTGTGCTACGTGTTTTTGTTTTGGGTTTTTATGGTTTTTTGGTTTTTTTACGGTATTACAAAATTGCATGTCTGCAAATATCCTTGAATCAAATAAAGTTTTGTCTGTAGGCAAGTTTAAATTTTGTTGACCAGTGTAATATTGTTATTTTAAAGGCACTGAACACATTTGGTAATTTTCAAAGACCAGTGTTCTCACTTGGTGTATCCCAACATATGCATAAAATAACAAGCCTGTGTGAAAATTTGGCTCAATTGGTCATCGAAGTTGCAAGAAAATGATGAAAGAAAACACCCCTGTTGTACAAATTTGTGTGCTTTCAGATAGGAATAAAAGGCTTCTTGCAAGAAGTCTTTTATTATTTTAGTGAGAAATGACCTCTTTCTCAAAAACTATGTTACTTCAGAGGGACTCGTTTCTCACAATGTTTTATACTATCAACAGCTCTCTGTTGCTCGTTACCAAGTCAGTTTTTATGCTAATATATATTTTGAGTAATTACCAATCGTGTACAGTGCCTTTAAATATGTTTAAAACTGCAAATGAAATGGGTCATTTTTAAATGAACTTGTAGCAGCTTCTCATGCAGTAGATGAACAGAGAATGAAATCGCCAAGTGAGGATGACAAATTGAAACAAGACGATCAGTCCAAAGGTGATCCTGTGCCTGGTGTGATGTCACAGAGTACAGACCACACAGAATACTCCAGTAAGTAAAGTACAAAGAAACACTCCCCTGCCAACAAATATGATCATGCCACACCAATCCTAAAGCATTCCCACTTGCTGCCTATCAAGGAACGAATCCAATACAAAATGTTGTGCTTCGTCTACAAATGCCTCAATGATCTGGGCCTAGCATATTTAAAATCGTGCTTGGTTTTGTATACCCCAGGAAGAGTTGGCTTGCGGTTATTAAAATACATTTCTGGCTTGTCAAACACAAAATTCACCACAGATTTCTTGCATCAGGTGCTGAAAAAAATCTTCTCTTTTTGTCGCCCCTAAACCTTGTAATAGTCTCCCTCCATCTCTGTGCTCTGCTGATTCACTTCACATTTTCAAGAAGCATCTGAAGTCACACCTATTCCCACAATGAATGATTGTTTGTTTGTTTTTATATTTTGCAATTTTGTATCATAGTTTGCCATGTATTTTGTTGTGTATCATCAGAAACCGCTGTGATCTTGATGAAATGGCGGTATATAAAACATTTTATGTATGTGTGTATTTGTGTAGTGTACACTCTTCTTAAATCACCTCATCACTACTACTTTACTATTTACCGGTTAAAAATACCGTGGAATTTTCAGGCATTACAAGCTGCCCAACTCAACACCCCAAACTGTTAGACTTTGATATGGCGGTATGCCTGACTTCATGTGAAGCATAATCGGTTCACTAGTGCAGTCCTTAGTCCAACACCATACAGTAACTCAACACCCAAACTGTTGGACTCTGATTATGGTGGTATGCCTGATCCCATGTAAAGCATGATCAGTTTACTAGTGCATTCCTCAGTCCAACAGAATCAACCAAAACATGCTGTTGGATTTTGATGGGTTGGGTTGGTTAGGATTAATCCTTTAAATCTTTTCTCACATCCGTCAGGTATTATTGACTTCCACCTGAGCCTTCCTACGGAGGGAGGATTCAGGCCAACTGGAGGTACAACTCTACCCTCAATGGTCAGCCGTGAAAAAAGAATGTCGTCCCGCCCACCAGTCAGACATAGTACACCTATAATGGATGAGGAGGAGAGCTTAGCTAGAGACCAGGGACTCCGAAGAGCTGTAGCACCAGCAGAGTGCCAGGCAAGTCTTCATATACATACTTTAGTGTCTTTCTTTACAATTCTTCAATTTCAAATAAAATGTGGTGTTCCCCACCCTGAACAGAACACAGGGCTTCAAATACCCACTGGACCACCGACCGGGGTGCAGTGATTTAGCAGTGGGCCAGTAATCTAACAACGAACAAGTTCGACAGTCTAGTGTTTTTACATACACATTCTTTTGATTTACTTAGGTATTCTGAAGCTCTTCAAGTCCAAACCTCATAAAAAATCAGGAAATGTAAAAAAAGAAAGGAGGAATACTGATTTTTTGTAGAAAAACTGAACTACAATACCTGTCTTGTCGTTGAGATTTTTTGACATTATTTAAGTGATGTAAATATTATTATAATATTATTATTATTATAATATATTTCTGGTAATGAAACCAAGGATGCCTCATAAGTGAACTTAATCACTGTAGCTCCAAGCCTGAGGAAACCTGTAAACAAGGGTGCTTGCTATGTGAACCAGAAACACCGGGGTTAACCCCTACTCTTCTAAGTGTTCTGGGTTCTTTTACAGGCACTACCAATCCTAGTACATGGGACCTACGGCTTAATGTCCCATCCGAAGGACAAAGCAATTATGGTAAAGCATCTTGCTCAAGGATACATGTGTCATGACCGGGACTCGAACCCACACTCTGCTGATCAGAAACACCAGAGCTTGAGTCCGGTGCTCTTAACCGCTCGGCCACTACACGCCACACGCCACATTGTATCAGAGATAAACAACATTCAACTTTTACTTTTTGCCCAACACTGAGGCCTAATTGGTGGCTACAGCTATGGCTACAACTTTTGCTAAGGGTGTTACTAAGGACGTACTATACTTCCAACAAATGATGACATGGAAATCCAGCCGTAGCCGTAGCCGTAGCCGCCAATTCAGACACAGCCTGATGTGTGAAATATATCAGTGAAATACACCAGTTCATAAAACTTTTTGTTTCCTTTCCAGAAGGATGCACCTCCCAGATTAGTCAAGACTGGTACCTTGACTCTCTATACAGATCCAGACACCCAGGAAAGCACACAGATGCCAGACTTTCAGCTAGCAAGTGAGTACCAAATTCACATGTACCTGCAACTTTTGTATTAACATGCCGGCGCTCTACCGACTGAGCTATCTAGCCCTAATGTTGGCGGTCTCTCTATTCTGTCAATATCTTTGTTCGGGGGTGCCAGTCAGAAGCCATTCAACCTATAACTGCCGTATAACCAGAGATCACACCCAAGTATACACACAACCTGGGGAGTGGCAGGAGTGGGATCACCTTAAGGGGATGCAACTTTTTATTTAAGAAGGCCAAGTAATAGACTGCAAGGAAAACTAACTGGGTAAATTTTAAATAATTTTTGGTTTTAAAACTTTTTTTGGACTTTGCTTTCAATAGACCTTTATCATGGTGCGGCCATCTTGATTTTCTCCCATTCAAATCAATGTAACCAAACCGAGGCGGGAAGGAGATATAGTCGGGTTCCTTTTTGTACAATGAATATTAGCATTCATTACTGTTACTGGATACAGGGAACACGATGGTGGCAACATGATAATGGTCTATACAATCCTAGGGTGCGTAGCATCTTCAGCCATGCTTGACATGGGGCTTGGTTTCTAGTCACTACGGGTTTAATGTTGGAAAGTAGTGACTAGCATAAACCCTTTAGAGACCATTTATTTATGTAGAATCACCAACATATGCCCAGACATGGTTTTATTGTTAATTTTTTGAATGATGTTTTTCTTGTAAAATTGTCTGAAAAAAAAAAAAAAAATGAAACAGAAATTTGGTTTTCTTCAAGAAACATAGATACTATGTTAACATGGGAAACATTGAAAAATGTCAATTCAGGTCATGACCTTTACTTTGACCTCTTTGGTCGATTGGAAGTAGGTCGGATCTTGCAGCCATTTGCGGCCGCTACAGGCATTTTGGTTCAAGCTGTTTCTGGCTGTTACAGTCTCTAAAGGGTTTAAACCCTTGCGATGTAAGAAATGCTTTTTTTTGCTAAACAGTGGGTAACAAAATAACCAGAAAAGAGGTAAACATCAGGTAAATCTGACTTGTGAAATGTTTGGTGTTTTACTTTAGGACCCGAAGATGTCAACAAGGTGTTGAAATCCCCTCATGAGAGTCCAAGCAAGAAGTCAACGTCTGTCTTCTCAAAGGTCCAGGCAACAAAGACGGCTGCCAGCCCGGCCAAGGTCAAAGGTCATCCTTCGACGACCGCAAAGTGCATTGAAAGGTATGCAAGCTGTGGGTTTATGTAGCTGACGTTGCTCGAATATAGAGTATTAAATTAGGGTACAAATTAAAAACACAAGAAATAATTTTCAGGTATTATACATTATTTGGATTATGTTCAGCAATATTTTCTGCTGTAGCAGCTCTGGGGGCCCAGGATTATGACGTAACAGTTTGAATGCCTTAACCCTATTACTGTCAGTGCACTCTCCAGCCCAACTGGCTCTTTCCACAAAACTCCACAGGAGACTGTGTAGACAAAGTCCACAGTACACAAGCCATGGGGGTTTCCCGATAATACCAGCTTTACTTTGTGACAGTCTCTGGTACTACTGTCAGCTGTACAAACAGAAGAAACCCATTCACTCTTTGCTTGCGTGGAAGGTATGGTACTTTGTGGCAGTCTGTGGTACCAGTGTCAGCTGTACAAACAGAAGAAACCCATGCACCCAATGCTATCTTGGAAGATAGAGTGTTTTTTGGCAGTCTGTGCATGGAGGTCTATTCCTACCTCCATGGTCTGTGGTACCAGTGCTAGCTGTACAAACAGAAGAAACCCATTCACCCAATACTAGCGTGGGAGGTATGGTACTTTGTGGCAGTCTGTGGCACCAGTGCTAGCTGTACAACATAAAAAAACAGGTACCCAATGCTAGCCTGGAAGGTATTGTACTTTGTGGCAGTCTGTGGTACCTGTGTAATTGTATAGGAGGAATAAACAAGGAGTTGTATGATTTATTTATTTGTGTTTTAATTTTTTTTGTAGCGATGATCTGTTCGCATTCTCTCAGAAAGCTGCTAAGAAGTCATCTAAGGAACTTGAAGCCACATCTTCAGATGGACGGAAGGAAGTTGATGAAGTAGATGATGAGGAGACTATTCCTTTTGATAATCAGGAGAAAGAAGATGACAATGTAGAGATGAGTCACGGAAGGAGGAAGGAGGCAAACCAACGGACGGCTAGAAGAGAGGAGAAACAGATGAATGAGAGGGAGATGGGCAGAAAAGATGCGAAGAAGACTCCAGAAAAACAAAAGCAGGCTCAACCAAGGACACCATCAAGCAACAGACTGACAAGAAGTGGTCGGAAGAGGACGTTACCAGCAGGGAAGCCCGAGGAAAAGGGACTACAGAAGAGAGCAAAGTTTGCTGATGAAGTGGTCAAGATGAAGAAGACGTCCTCTGTTATGAGGAGAGACCCATATGACTTTTCGGACTCACAGTCCAATAAGACACCATCGCCAATGAAGAAAACTACTGGCCAGCCAACTTTGAAGGAAAAAACTACGCCAGAAGGTTCTCTCTCGCGAAGAGAACAACCCCAAATAGAAACGAAAGCCAAACATAGGGTTGACTTTGATACCACGGCAACTGCATCATCACCTAGAATGCCACCAAAGACAACAACACCCATCAGAGAGAAACGTCAAGCCTCCAAGTCGACCCCAGCCACAGGGACGCCATCAACACGAGGTAGACGGACGTCATCAGGTCGAGGGAAAAGGACACCGACTTCCCGATCAAGGCATGCATCCCAGCAAGTCCAAGCCCAACTAGCTGATGAATCCTCCCCTGAGATTACGACAGATAAGCCCGTCAGAGAGAAAGAGGGGGTGAAGTTCAGGAAGTCACCCCGTAAAAGGCCTCCCAAAGAGCCTGTCAAATCAGTGAGTATTTAAAAGTAGTGTTAGGTTTACTCTGTACTGTACTAGACAACTAGGAATGGCAAATAGAGCTGCCTCAGAGGAAATCATTTTTTGGCGGATGTTATTCCTCAATTATTTAATTTTGAGTTGAAAAAAGAAAGTGATGGTAATTTTTCACCCAAAAACATTTGAATCAGAGAAACCATTCATGCATGAATCGTTTCTCAGATTCTCAAAGAGTTGGTGTTTGTTCGCGAATGCTGCGGCCAGAGATGCCGTTGGTACCCGCTGTCACTACGCTAAATGTGGATGGATTTGATGTTCGTGTGAATAGACACTGTATTCAGCTGAAACTTTTAAATGTGACTTTAATTGTATCTCTCTTTTGTCTATAAATCAGCATTACATTGACAAAAACTAATCTATCACCCTAACTTTAATTGCTAAGCAAAGCATGATGGCACAACATATAGACAACTCTCTTTAAGATAAACCTTAGTGCTTTGGCCCCAGAATTATGTGCTATAATTCCGGATTAAATACAGAACAATTTTTGCGTTAATCTTGCCTTGATGTAGCCGGAAGATAAACCCAGCGAGAATCCCCCACCACCTCATAAGACGATTATACGCCGCACCACAGTCTACCGGAGAACACGGGTAGAGCTTCTGGACGATGGCAAAGTGATCAAGTCTTGGGACACAGAGGTAGCATGTTCTTAATTTTACTGCCCAACTTCAAAAAAGCTGACACAAACTCTTCTCTTGTTTGTTGATCTCTTTATCTCTGTTCTGGTATGGTGACAATGACGATGCCTAGAGCAAGCTAGTCAAAACGTTGAGACCAATTAAGAACTCACTCCGTGGCAGTGAAGATAATAGCGAGAAGTTCCCCCGATCCACAAAGCGAAAGTAGTAGTCCGGTCCGATTTCCTACCTTCCGCCCAGGTAGTAGTTAAGAAGCAGGACAGTTCTTTTCAGAACTTGGTAGTCTCCCGAAGTCCGAAAATCTACTCTGCGGCAGTAGAATAAATAGCAAGACAAGTTCTCAAAGAACAAAAATCTACACAGCAAAGTAGATATACACACGGTGTTACCGCAAGCCAAATATACATTGATACCCACCATGCAATGCCTCAAATCCTATATAGTATGGTTTTGTTTTCGTTAACTGAGGAAACAAGTGATTTATATTGTGTTCTTGACTTTTTTACCGCCTTCTAATTTGATTTCTTACGTACGTTTTCCTGTTTACAGAAACAAATTGAGCCACCCATTGAAGAGGAAGAAAGTCTTGATACACCTTCCCCTGTTCGCTCAGGTAGCTCCTTAACTTCTGGCTCCTTAGGTGACATCAGCTCCTTGTACTCCAAGACTTCTTCCAGCACCCCCAGCCTTGCCAAGAGTCTCAGTGGAAGCACTTTGTCCAAACAAAGCAGCTTCTCTAGCATCTCCCGTACCAGCAGCAAGATGGGTTCTCCAGGATCGGACAAGAGCACTCCTAGCTTAACGAGAAGTCTGAGCTCCCCCGCCTCAGATAAAAGTAACGGGAAGAAGGGTGAGAAGGTAAGCCCTTCAAGTCCAAGAAGAGTGTCCTTGACAAGGAGTAAAACTCACCCTGCTGCAAGGTCGTCGAGCAGCAGTGACGGTGAGGCTCAGCAACTTGTCCAGTCGACAAAGACCATCTTCCAGAAGCCGCAGCAGACTCCAAGACGAAAGATTAACCAACAGCAGAGCTCGGACTTTACCAAAAGGCTGTCCGTAACTGCTCCTGAAGAGTCTAGGAGCCCAGAAGAACGCTCACCTCTCAGAGAACGAATACCAGCAGCAAAAGTTGTCAAACTTGTGCAGTCATCCCAACAGGACGTTTCTTTTGAGGGGGAGAATGAAGAAGATCGATTATCTAAGTTGGAAACTCGAACATCAAGAAGGCAGACAAGGGGCGATACTTCCTCCTCATCACCAACGCCTGTCTCCTCACCATCTGGTAGGAGGGATTATAAACCAAAAGAAAAAGCAGTATCATCACCAGACTCTACAAGAAGCTCCCCAAGAGGCAAAGGTAATCTACCTGGAAACATTTTCAATCGTATCAATATTGCTTTGTGGTACACCATGGTTGAATTTCACAGAGTCACTATGAAGCAGACGGTAGTATTTAACAAATTGTGTATTAGGTGATGATTGAAGCTTTGCATGGCGTTGATCATAAGAAAAACTACAGTAGTAAATGTGCGGGTACAACCATGTATAAAACTCTTTTTGGGAGAAGTGTTGGTTCTGAGAAGAACTGGTAAGGTCTCGACATTTCGAACAGTGCACTCTGCTCATCTCCTGCTTGTCTCCTGCATTCTCCTGAAGACGAGCAGAATATACTGTTCGAAACGTCAAGACCTTACCGGTTCTTCTCAGAACCAACACTTCTCCCAAAAAGAGTTTCATACATGGTTGTACCCGCAAGTTTACTAGTATAGTTTTTCTTAATTTTTTTTTACTTTAAAGAAAAAGACACCGAGGAAGCATTTTGCAATGATAACTATACGGTTTGGCAGAAGATTCTGTCCCCCCGAAGATACTGTCCCCCTTACAGCAAATTGTGTAGACATTTCGTCTGATAGTGCCCTCTTTTGACTCGACTTTCTTCAGCCCATGCCATTCTGCACATGTGTGCACTGATAGTTCTGTGCATAGGTGTGGCACCGTACACAAACCTTGCAGTTGAATGGTTTCAAATGGTTGGTCAGCTCTCTTGAAAGTGTTCAAACAAAAGCTTTTGAAAACGATTAAGATTTATCAATTGATTTCCTCTTGCAACAGGTGTATCTCGAAAAGCATCACTGTCTCCTTCAAGTCAAAAGAGACAGTCCACCCCTCCACAACAATCGACCAGGCCTCTGACCTCTGAACCCTCCACTTCCCTACCTCTGGAGACATTACATGAGCCACCACCAGGTGAGACTCTTCCAGTAGTTGAAGGGGATGTTGCTTTGTTGTTGCCTGGACTGAAAGTGTACACCAAATGGATTGATGGGTTTTGGTACCCAGGTACAATCCTCCACCAAGAGAGACTGTCGGGGTAAGTCAAATTTACTTACAGCCTTCTTGCAAAATTAACTTGTTAACTGCTTTGCTTCGTAGGACACGATAATGCGCAAAACTCTTACGCAACACGCAGTGGTGGTCTTATAAATTGGCGTTAAAGTTGTTGTGTGTGTTTGGCGGTAGTCATGTCAACAGTCCACGTGTGGTGAGGCACTGTGGGGGTTTCATGGAGTCCCTCTGGTGATGGTTCGTTGGTCCTGGTAAACAATGATCGGATTAACTCTTTGGATGGATTTGTGTCCAATGCCTTTGTCAAAGACCTGTTCCTTTCACATACCAGGCAAGATTTTTTGAAGACGGATTACAATACTGCATTCTTTCTTCAGGATTCTGACTGTTGGACCAGACATTGGTCGATGGTCGGCCGTTACAGAACGTGTTTCCAATGGTCTGATTGCGCTTCAAAAACATGACTGTAAATAAAATACAAGCCATTTAAGTCTGTATAATGTCAAAAAGAAAATAGATGTCGATGAGAAAACGTCTTTATGGGTGCGTTCGATTAGCTTCCCCGTGTGTACCGGGGATTTACACTCGTGGTAGCCATGAAACGAGGCTAATCGAACGCTGCGCTGTTTTCACTTGGCACTCTGTGAAAAATAAGGTCAAAGGTTGTTGCGTAGCAACGCGACTTAAAAAAGTGTAAACAGCAGATCTGTCATTCCGTCGTCTGCTCAATTGGAAAATGTCGGTGTCAATGATGACACATTTAATTATATCATTCATAATTTGTGCACACTCACCAACTGTTTTCTTTTGAGGAAATACATTTCCTTTCCATTTGCCATAATTAATTCATAGACGATAAATCTGTGTATTAATTTGTAGTTTAGTGTACTTGGGTCAAATTCAACTTGTCCCCCGCCATCTTGGTATGATACGTGTGCAGCTGGAAAATGTTATTACACCGGGCTTCCACCAGAGACCCGCTCGCGAGCTGGGGCTGTGGTGGCTGACACCGGGGCAGACACGAGTATCATGTGATGGCTAATCGAACGCTCTCGTGTAAGTTTTACTTACATGTGTAAGCTAATCGAACGCGCCCTCTCTTGGTGTTCAAACAGAGTTTCATTGACAAAGTTAAAAATTAATGGCTAGAAAAAAAGTTACCTGAAAGATGACTGAAAATGATCCTGCATGGGTCACAAGAAAAGGATTATTTTTTCCCAAAACGAATTGGTTGAAAGCAAATAATTTTGGTTTTTACGTTGCCTTGATGTGTGATTTCACAGAGAAAAAAAATCAAAACTCTGCACAAGTAATAAACTACAAGGGAAGCTGACTGGGTAAATTTACCAAGTCAGTTTCCCTTGTGGTGTATTACTTGATATTTGAAATAAAAAGTTGCATCCCCTTAAGGTGATCCTTCTCCTACTGCTTCCCAGGTTGTATCGTAAACTTGGGTGTTATCTCTGGTTATACGGCAGTTACAGGTTGAATGGCTTCTGACTGGCATCCCCGAACAAAGATATTGACAAAATAGGGAGACTGCCAACATTAAGGCGATGTAGCTCAGTTGGTAGAGCGCCGGCACGTTAATCCGGAAGTCACAGTTCAAGTTCCGCTCTAGTCAATTTTTCTTTGTTTAACCATAGTTTGATACTTAATAATAATAGTATGGGAGGCTAATCATCCGTACAGCTGGAAAATGATGCCTTTTGGCAGCCGGCCACATTGACCTATATGACCACGAAACCCAGCCTGAAATCGAAAGTGTTTAATTTTTCGAAGGGAGGACAACTGGAGGGCTCAGAAAAAAACCTGTGGCACAGGAGAGAACCAACGCACAACTCTACTCACATATGGCCCTAGCCAAGAATCGAACCAGGGCCACAGTGATGATAGGCGAGCACTTTATGCGCTAGCCACCCAATGCTGTAATATTTCTCTGTCCGAACCATCAGGTACCTTATCGAGTTTGATGATGGAGACCAACGTTCAGTCAACGAGGCGAATATCATCATTAAGGAATGGCTGAGTAGAGGTCAGACCGTAATGGCAGAGGACCGAGATGGGTACTACTACGCTGGGACAGTCGTCGGTTATTACAAAGACCCCGAGACGGATACCAGCGGGTACGTGATAGAGCAGACTGTGTCCCATGAGACGTCAAGGTATGAACGGCAGCGGGTGATTCTAACTAAAGACCAGGCAGCGAGTCTTGTGAGCAGCGCCAGCAACAGCAGCAGCACCAGTGGGAATAATGTCATCAGTCTGGGTAAGCACAGCTCACATCTGGGCTCAATTGCATAGAGCTGCTTCAGCAGGAAATATTGCTTACAAAGTTTCTGCTAAGCAAATATTAGCAGGATACCAGTCACAGATTGTACATGAGAAATGGAATTTTGGCTGGTAACCATATTTTGGTAAGCATAATTTTGTTGTGCTTAGCTACTTTTTGTGCTTAAGCAGCTCTATGAAACATAGGTCTGATTAATGGTAAGCAATTTTTTGTGCTTACCGTAGCAGAAAAAATTGCTTAAGCATATTTCACAGGTTAGCAAGAACATTAGGCAGACAGCTTGCGCGTTCATCATGGATTTGCATTACATCATTTATTTACGAACAGTTAGCACCGGAAGGTTAGCATGCCTTTGCATGTGCTTACGGTTAGCAGTGCTATGAAATGGAAACTCGTACAGCAAGCACAAAATTGGCCTTTAAGCAGCTCTATGAAATTGGCTAAGGAAACAGCTGCTTTAGCAGAATATATTGCTTAAAAAATTCCTACTTAGCAGAGATGAGTTTGGCTGGTATTCTTATTCTGGTTAAACACAATTTTGTTGTGCTTAGCTTATTTTTTGAGCTTAAGTAGCTCTATGAAATTGGGCCCTTATCAGGGCTCAAATTGTACACTGGACCGCAGGCCCGAGGCCAGTGATTTTAGCATCAGGCCAGTAAACTCATGACCTGACAAGTCCAGCAGTCTTGTGTTTGTGTTCAAATGTTGACTTTCTGTCTGATAAATATAATTCTGTTGACTGTTGAAGAAGACGTACCCATAATGCAAATGAGATAAATCTTGTCTTAGTGCTTTTTCAAATTCAAACAGCTCAGTTGTTAGACTGTGTAGGCATTTTTCTTCTCATTTTAATTCTGGTCCTGCACACAAAACTCTGGCCCAGTAAATATTTAGAGCCCCAAGCCTTGTGGGTTTTTCTCCCAAATTCAAGCCCTGCGTGTTTATATACTATAGAAAAAGAAACTGCTGCCAATCGCATAGAGCTTCGTAGCCGGCAATTTGTGCTTACTGTACAATTGCCATTTCATAGCGCTGCTAACCGTAAGCTTTACACACATCGGTGAACGGGTAAAACCAAACAATATGCTTTATCCCGATGCAAATTTAACATCTGTTAGACTTATAAATTGTTATATTTTTAATTGTCACAATCAGTTTAAAGGGTGTGTACAACATTGGTAAGGTTGACAATATGAATGTTCACAGATTTGCACATAACTTACATGGTATAAAGATGGTCATGGTGAAAAACTTCCTCTGAAATATTTTTGCTTGAAATGCCATAGTTTTTATGAAATGAGTAAAATAATAGTATTTATCCTGCAGGATAAATTCCGATGTTTGAAAAAAAGTTTAAAAACATAAGTTTTTTTTTTACTGTTTTCTCATGACTCCGAAGACCGATTTAGCTTAAACTTTCACAGGTTTGTTATTTCATGTATATGTTGGGTCACATCGAGTTTGGATACAGGTCTTTGGCAATTACCAATGTTGTACATACCCTTTAAAGCTTAATACACCAAAATAAACCCTTTTCAGACAATGTTGTGTACAACAAGCGGACGAGGGTACGCAGCCGTCTTCTAGACTCTCCAGGGAGCGGCAAGGCAGAGAAACTGAAGCACAAATTGCCGCAGCAGCAGGAGAAGACAACACCATCTCGTCAAGCTGTGAAGAGGAAGTTGGTGGCATTGGATGAACAGGGAAAAAAGGGAACACCGTCACCGAAGAAAAGAGGACGGCCAGCCAAGAAAGGTCAGTGATTCTTCATTTTTTGATTTTGTTCATCTATTTTTGTCGTGAAGCCAAGGATCCCAAGAAAAACGAACTTAATCACTATACTAGCCACAAAAAAAACATGGAGAGAAGACAAGGTTTCAGTATTAGTGGCTGTGGCTGAATCACCATGGGAACAAGCATTGAAGCATAGTAACAGCCAGAGCCACAGCCACAGCCACAGCTGCCAATCTTGACACAGCATGAGTATCATAGTAAAGCAGTAGTCTTGTGCACTGAATTTCAGTTCTGGCGGCTGAGTTGTCAGAATGTTGGTTTGATCCCGGGCCCAGTAAGCCACTAAAACCATAATTTGGTCGGCTCGAGACTATAAGGGCGTTAGTGTAGTTTGTATAGATTTCATTTAATTGCTTTTTCGCATATTTTGGAGCTCCTGGTAAATGGAGTTTGTTGATCGAGAGTGGTCTCCAAAGTAATAGAAAAAAGAAATATTAATTTTTGAAGCAAAACAAATTTTTTTGGATTCTGAATTTATTTTTTTTCCTTGCAAATTTATTCACATTTTTTCATTTACGACTTTGAACATAACGGATATGATACTACATTTAACGACCTTATAGCACTGGGGCGACGCTTTGCTTCTCCTAGTTTTACAAGCTTAATGTTTATTGTATCTGTCTTGGGTGTTTATTCTGATGTGTTATTTCCAAAGCACTTTTTGATATCTTTCCTTGTTAATAAATCATGTTAGAAGCAGCAGTAACAGCAGCAGCACCCTCCAGTTCTGATCTTACTACCAGCCCACGCCGTTCTCCTCGCAAGCGCCAGCAGCCAGAGCACCAACCTGCAACAGACTCGCTCCCGATCGCAGTTCACATGGGAGGTGTCCCGAAGCTAGCAACTCTATTCCGCAATTATGCCTTCCTTGTCACCCACGGTGAGGTGAAAAGACAAACCCCCAAAGAGAAATCCTCATCAGAGTCAACAGATGGCAGCAGTCAAGAAGGTAAGAGTTTGAAAAACAAAATGTGAGACGGCTGGAGTTTGAGGAATAGGTTCTTAATTATTACCTAATTAAAGACCGAGTAACCTTTATTTTAATTTAAAAAAAGTTACTGTGTATATTCCATGGCCTTCCTGACAGCCAAGAGAATACACTGGTCATATGGGAAATTTTACATTTTGTGTCATAATCGCCACATAAATTCAAGAATTGTATAAGTAACAGCTGTACAAGTTTTGAGATGTGCCCCCTTTTCTTCACATTAAAAATTGATAAAAAAATCAAACAGTGCAATCTCCATAAAATGTAAGACTTTATGTTTTCTTCCATTGTGCTGTGTACAAATCTTGCCTGCAGGAAGTCCAGGCTCTGTGGCTCTTTTGTAAACATGTGATGTCACAGGTCACATGGTCAACCTTATTCCAATTATGGAAAATATCTTTTGAGAGCTGTGGTTGCACTGAGTTCCTTTTCAGAGCCACTACAAATCATGGCTGAGTCATAGCCAAGCGGTCTCATTTTCTGGTGGCTATGTCATCGGGGTGTGGGTTCGAATCCCGGTCATGACACTTGTGTCCTCGAGCAAGATACTTAACTAGAATTGCATCTCTTCACCCATCCATGGGTAAATGTCATATCCAAGCGGTCTCCCTTACTGGTGGCTAAGTCAGCAGGGTGTGGGTTCGAATCGCGGTCATGACACTTGCGTCCTTGAGCAAGATACTTAACTAGAATTGCATCTCTTCACCCATCCATGGGTAAATGGGTACATGTGAGAGCAGTGATGGTTCTTGTGATTGATTTAGCTTGGTGTGCTACATACTTGGTAGCACAGGCTGTATACTCCCCAGGGAGCTGAGATGGTTTGAGGAAAGAAAGAAATGGTTCAGTGACTGGGGTTAATAATGTTCAAGCGCAATTAGTGTTCTTAAATGGGGTTACCGGCACTACATAAATCTCCGCTATTGTTAAATCCTAATAGATATCTGGTGGCGTGTCGTGGCCGAGCGGTTAATAGCACCGCACTCAAGCTCTGGTGTTTCTGAGCAAGATGCTTTACCATAATAGACTGTGCAAGTCTCGCGCATATTTGAACTTCCGGGACCATAAATTTATTTTGTCAATTACTTTAGTTTAACGTGATTTACGACCATGAAAAATACATATGTTGTTGGGATTGTAATACTTAGTGATACAAAATATGAAAGTAGAATCAATTCAACAATTTAACAAAGAAAACCTGAGAATTAAACTTGACCTCAGCTTCCGGTTGCTGCAAAAAAATGCGAATTTTGTGCTCACCTCTTATCACAAAACTTATGTTAACGCTTGTTTTGGATGCGCGATGATAATCGCCAGATGCTGTAATTGCAATGCAAAGCCTTTTCATAGCAGTCTATGGTTGTTGAGGCGTCAGCGTCCTCTTTAAACTGCGCCAAGCGTTAATTTTACGCCCATGTGACCACCGCGAATCCACGAAAGTGGTTTCTGAAAGGTTAAGATCAAATAAGCATCCTTGTCCCAGAGTTTTAATTTTGCTTCAATAATAACTAACAATTTATTTTTGTATTTATTTTAAACACTAAAACTGATTTTATAAACATTTAATGAGTACTTTTGTTGTTCAGATTTTATCATTAAATATAATTTAAAACAAATATTTGATTTTAGAAAAAAAGTGTTCTTCACTTGACGGATTTTCTCGTTCCGATACGCGCGAGACTTGCACAGTCTATTGCTTTGTCCTTCGAATGGGACATTAAGCCGTAGGTCCCACGTACTAGGATTGGTAGTGCATGTAAAAAAAACCAGAACCTTTATCATGGAAGAGTAGGGGTTTACCCTGTGTTTCTGGTTCACGTAGTAAGCACCCTTGCTAATAGCAAGCACCCTTGCTTACAGGTTCCCTCAGGCTTGCGAGCTGCAGTGATTAAGTTCACTTATGAGGCATCCTTGGTTTCATTACCAGAAATATATAATAACAATAGTCCTGTCTGAGCATGCTGAAGCAAATATCCCTAGATTGATTTTAAACTGTTTTTTAATTCAGATGAGGTGGAGACAGTGCCTTTCGATCGGGCCTATGCGATCAAGCAGATTCAGAGCGGAGGAGGATTGGTTCTGTCGGACTTCAACAAAACACAGGTTAGTGTACAACTATTTACGTCTATACTTGAATCATACTCAGTCAAGAGGAGAAACCCTGTAGAAGTTGGTGGGTTCTAGTCCCACCTGGAGCCCGGTTCATACTTCACGCAAATCTAAGCGAAGTTGACGCCGCAGGGTCGGTAGTACTCATGGAATTGCCAACCATGCCAGAAACACCGGGACGAACCCCTTCTCTTCACAGTAAGTGTACTGGGTTCTAATACATGCATTAATTACATAACACACGGGACCTACGGCTTTACGTCCCGTCCAAAGGACGAAGCAATGATGGTTAAGTGTCTTGCTTAAGGACACAAGTGTCACGACCGGGACTCGAACCAACACTCTGCTGATCAGAAACACCAGAGCTTGAGTCTGGTGTTCTTGACAGCTCGGCCACAACACGGCACCAAGAAGTGAAGTGACAAAGGAGGATATTGGAGGGTTGAGGTCACCTGGGCCCAATTTCATAGAGCTACTTAAGCACAAAAAGTAGCTAAACACAACAAAATAATGCTTACCAGAATAAGGTTACCAGCCAAACTACCATGTCGCATGTACAATTTGCGACAGGTATCCTGCTCATTTCTGCTTAGCAGACAATTGTTAAGCAATAGTTTCTGCTTGAGCAGCTCTATGAAATTGGGCCCTGTAGGCAAGTAGACCTAGGGAGTAAGTGTCAAGGCTTTTATGAAACTCTGTTGTTTTTAATCATTTTGTTTAGATCACAAAGATGAAAGTATTGTTGATTTCGAACACACATTGCCGTACTAAGAAGTATTTTCAAGCCCTTGCTGGGGGTATTCCGTGTATCTCCCATCTATGGCTGAGAGACTGCTGTAAAACGGTGAGTAGTGAGTCTCCTAGTAGTACTCTAACAGGGATGTGATTTCTCCGTTTTTAATAAAAAGTCTTTTTTTTGCCCCCCTAAAAAATAAATCCATTCCCCCCCCCCCCAAATAAAAAAAATAATAATAATAATAACTTTTTATTTTTTTATTTTTTTTTTACCGAAGATAAAATGCATAACAAAAATGAAAATAAAATCATATATAATGCCCCAAATTGCAGAGTAGGGCTTTTCAATCCAAAGATAAATATTATTAGTGGGCTTCATGCTTGCAAGTTTTATAGTTCGCAAGCTTTTGCGCTTTGCACTCAGATTTTAGGTTTTTTTTCAACAGCCTATCACATCCCTGTCTTATTGGTATACTCTTCATGCCTAACTGGCCCATGCCACAAAATGCCACAGGAGACTTAAGTCCCAGTACACGTGCTATGGGGTTTCCACATAGTAATACCAGCTGTACAAACAGAAGAAACCCATTCACCCAATGCTAGCCTGGAAGGTATGGTACTTTGTGGCAGTCTGTGGTACCAGTGTCAGCTGTACAAACAGAAGAAACCCATTCACCCAATGCTAGCCTGGAAGGTATGGTACTTTGTGGCAGTCTGTGGTACCAGTGTCAGCTGTACAAACAGAAGAAACCCATTCACCCAATGCTAGCCTGGAAGGTATGGTACTTTGTGGCAGTCTGTGGTACCAGTGTCAGCTGTACAAACAGAAGAAACCCATTCACCCAATGCTAGCCTGGAAGGTATGGTACTTTGTGGCAGTCTGTGGTACCAGTGTCAGCTGTACAAACAGAAGAAACCCATGCACCCAATGCTAGCCTGGAAGGTATGGTACTTTGTGGCAGTCTGTGGTACCAGTGTCAGCTGTACAAACAGAAGAAACCCATGTACCCAATGCTAGCCTGGAAGATATGGTACATTGTGGCAGTTTGTAGTACCAGTACGAGCTGTACAAACAGAGGTAACCCATGCACCCAATGCTAGCCTGGAAGGTATGGTACATTGTGGCAGTTTGTGGTACCAGTACCAGCTGTACAAACAGAAGTAACCCATGCACCAATGGGTACTGTTCCACAGTCTGTGGTATTAGTGCATAGGAGGGTTACATTTACCACAGTGGCTTCTGATTTTGACTGCCTGTGGTGTCTTCAAGATTTAGTGTTGTGTGATTTATTTGTGTTGCTTATTTCTTGTATTAGGAGAAACTACAGAATCATAAGAACTATCTGTTGCCGGCCGGAGACAGTATAGAAGAAAACGCCTTGATGGAAATGTAAGTACTCACATTAGTGGTACCAATGTTAATAGGGAACCAGTCAAACTTGCTACAAAATGGTATTTTGGCAGGTGACCTGCTTTCGCTCAGCCAAAATCCTTATACTGTAGCTGTTCCCAAAGCTAATACTCAGTGGTACTCATCAAGCTTCCCACCGCTGACTGCATATTCTTTGGAGGTCGAAGGAGGTCGCAGGTTCAAGTCCCGCTCTGGTCAACTTTTTCTTTGTTCAAACCAAAATTATTTTTGAATTTTAATCAGTCAGTTTCCTTTGTGGTTTATAACTTGATATTTAGAGTAAAACTTCACATCCCCTAAAGGTGATCCCTCTGCTGCCACTTTCCAGGTTGTATCATGAACTTGGCTGTGATCCCTGGCTATACAGCAGTTACATGTTGAATGGCTTCTGACTTGCACCCCGAACAAAGATATGGACAAAATAGGGAGACCGCCAACATCAGGGCTAGATAGCTCAGTTGGTACAGCACTGGCATGTGAATTTGAAGGTCGTAGGTTCAAGTCTCGCTCTAGTCAATATTTCTTTGTTCGACCCCAAATTATTTTAAAATTTACCCAGTCAGTTTCCCTTGTGGTTTATTACTTGATACAAAAAATTGGTTGGTTGGTTGGTTGGTTGATTTATTTTTCACTCAAGTAAATAATAAATCATAAAGACATTTATAAAAGAGTTCAACACAGTGAAAGTGTTGTGTTTGGACTTAATATTTTAATACAAAAGAGTTTATATTCCCAAATACAATATCCATATTTAAAAAAAAAAAAATAAAAAAATTGACCGACCGACCCTACCTTTTGAGGACCCTCTATGGACAAACAAAAAATGTTTTGTTGTTGGCCTTAGCCAAGCTGTATGTGTCAGCATCTTTACAGCATTGGCTGCTTGAGTTTGACTGATTAATAATAATAATAATAATAGGCATTTGTAATGCGCCAAATCAGTCTAAAGAGATGTTCAAGGCGCAGAGAAGCAGAGATAATGCAAACAAAACAATACATGTTCATACGTAACCAGTGAAAAAAACAAAAATAACAATTAGGGGAAACATACAATAATTAACAATGGAAAGCAACAAAACTATGAATTAAAGAAATACATCTTGAAAAGGTGACTTTTGAGAGTAACTTTGAAATTGTGTACATCGGAAATATTACAAATATCTTGAGGGAAGTTCGTTCCAGAGAGAAGATCCAGCATATGCGAATTTTGGAAATGACTTTGGAATTGACACTGCCTTCTAAACAGCATGGACGACTCCATGTAGACACCAGTTGAGGTGTGAGTTTTAGGAACGACAAGTGAAAATGAATTGGAGGACCGAAGATGATATTGAATGAACAGATTGGTATTGTATTCTGAAGCAGAACCTTGCAGGCAATGAAACACATGCAAAAGTAACTTAAATGGCCTGACTCTATGATTGTCTTTGCAGTCAGCCTAATCGCTCCATCCTAGCTGGAATGAGTATCTACATGGTATCTGACTACGAAGGGGTTCAGGATTCCTGGAGATCTATTCTCATAGCTGCTGGATGTCAAGTTGTCTCCAAGATCCCATCAAATCTGGACTTCACCAAAAACCCTGGTACGTCAAGTAGTAGACAAATATTGGATGTGTTGCATTGTTGCAGAATATAGTCACGAGGTGAAATCTGGACTATTGCATTTGGCGAGGCAAAGCCGAGTGAAATGGAAAGGACAGATTTCACCGAGTGATTATTTTCTGAGACAATGCAAGAATGAAATGAATTCAATATTTGTTTTAAATAAACACAAAATAGACTCTTCCATCCAACACTCTTTAACAAAAACCTTCTAAACAGCATGGACGACTCCATGTAGACACCGAAGTTGTCCGCCATAAGACGGCCTTGTTTCGTTGGTACAAACGGGCGGGTACGATTATTTTGGAATTGACTTTGGAATTGACGCTGCCTTCTAAACAGCATGGACGACTCCATGTAGACACCAAAGTTGTCCGCCATAAGACGGCCTTGTTTCGTTGGTACGAACAGGCGGGTACGATTATTTTGGAATTGACTTTGGAATTGACGCTGCCTTCTAAACAGCATGGACAACTCCATGTAGACACCAGTTGTCCGCCGTGAGACGGCCTTGTTTTAATGGTACGAACGGGCGGGTACGATTATTTTGGAATCGACGATGCCAAGAATCACTGCCAAGTGTTGCATCCTATATTTATTAATAAAGGGTTCCTATATTAAAATTTGGAGCCTCACGCATCCATTTCTGTTGTATACAGTAGAGTGTATAAATTATAAAGGTAATCTTGTTGCAATTTCCTTGAATACCTCAGTGCTTCAATTCCTTACCTTTGATCCCACTAGAGCTACCTGTATAAATTTGGGGGCGTGCGACTTCGTCTTGTGAGCTGAAGGTTCAATTCTATTCGTATAAGTGGGCTCCTCATTATAATCTGGGCCCAATTTCATAGAGCTGATTAAGCAGAAAATATTTTCGTAACAATTTTCTGCTAAGCAAAAGTGAGCAGGATACCAGTCACAGATGATAAATGTGGAATAGTATTTTGGCTGGTTACCTTATTCTGGTAAGCAAACTTTGGTTATGCTTAGCTACTTTTTGTGCTTAAGCAGCTCTATGAAGTTGGGCCCTGATGTAATCAAATTAGTCTGTTTTTATTTTTATTTTTAAGAGTTAAAGATTTTTAAATCTGTGGCGTGTCATGACCGGACTCAAGCTCTGGTGTTTCTGATCAGCAGAGTGTGGGTTCGAGTCCCGGTCGTGACACTTGTGTCCTTAAGCAAGACACTTGACCATTATTGCTGCGTCCTTCGGATGGGACGTAAAGTCGTAGGAGGAGTTCGCCCCGGTGTTCCTGGTTTGATCAGCAGCATATTGCGCCACAGCACCTTGTAAACCATTACATGGTGCTATAAAGCAATAGGTCTCATACTTCAAAAGAACCCAGAATTATTATTATTATTTTTTTTTTTAAAGAGGATTTCCAATTTTGTGGGTATCAAAATCTGTTTGAAATTCAAATTTCGTATCTTTTGACACTTTTTGTTGGCAGATCTTCGTCTGGACTGTGATGTGATTGTGACGGACCCTTCCTGCCCTCTTTCACTCCTCCACCGTGCACAAGTCCTCAAGATACCCATAGTCTCCTGTGAATGGGTCATTCAGTGCCTCATCAATGGGGTCAGGGTACCATACCGTGGACACGAAAAGTACGCATGGAATTATCGGGAGAAACCGTCAAGGTGATTGGGTACATAGAGTCAGGGTACCATACCGGGGAAACAATGAATAGAATTCAAACATAACAAGTGAGGCAGTGCCTGAATTAATGGCTTCGGGAGTTGCTGTGGCCGGATTGCTGAAAGTGCCTTTCATCAGCCATAGCCGAAATGGCTTGATTTGGATTTGGCCTAAGGTTAGAGCGGAGTCGGATGCCACTGACCTTTTTCCTGGTCGAGCCTGAAACAATTCCAACCCGATTGAGGCATAAGGGGAAAAGTCTCATCGTGTCAGAAATCCCATCTTTGGATTCCTATGACAGCCTCCTATGATAGTGCTTTGTAATTATTTGCCTGTGATTTTGCCAAATAGTCAATAAAGGTTAATTCAATATTTTGAAAATGAATTTAGTGTGAGGTGACGAAAAGTGCCCTTTAGCACTGATCGGGGCCAAATTTTAATAGAGATACTTAAAGGGATTTTACATGTTTGGTAATTGGAACCCACTGTTTGTTTCAATCCTATAATAGTTGTAGATATATACCATAAAACTTACCTGTGAACATTTCATTTCAAAAGGTGGTAGCGTTCTTGAGATATTGCCGAAAATCTGGAGCGGTTATGTCCACGCAGGAAGAATAATCTGCAATTGGAATACACAGTCTGAGAAACATTACTGCAGTAACGCTTCTCAGATTCAAATTTGTTGGGGATAAATAGTGATATATTTTTCTATAACTGCAGTACTTCGAAGTGAAAGGTTTCTCAAAATGCATCTATCCAAAGCTGCTGCACTTCTTACCAAGTAAGTTTTTATTGCCATTAATTTTCAGAGTCATTGCCAAATGTATTTTAATAATAATAATAATAATAATAATAATAACCAGTTCTTATATAGCGCATTTTACAATAACGTCTCAATGCGCTTTATACAGACCCTTTAAGCACAAAAAGTAGTTGAGCTACTTTTATTTGCTAAAGCATCTCTATGAAAATTGGGCCCAGAAGCTAGAAATCAAATTCAATTCACAGTACATAGAAAATTAAGAAACAAATGCCATGGAAGAAAAACCTGTAATAAATTGACCTTCAATTTATTTATGCATGCATTTGGGATGAAGATGCAGCTGAACTGTGGTTCTAGTAACGGCCCCTGTATTATATGATGGTTATTATATTACTGTATATTTATGGGCCCAATATTCTGTTTAGAATAGTGGTAGGTCTTCTTCTATCTCATGTTAAAGTTGCCAGCACAGCTATTGAATGTTCCCGATAGAAGCCATCTTAGTGGGCAACTTGTTTTTTGGGCGTTGAGCGTTCAAACTTTTTTACTCAGCCAAGAGGTTCACCGATCAATCATACGAGGAATTTGATAAAGAAACCCATGAGCTGCACACAGTATGGTATTAACGCATAGCTGTGCGTTAAGGAAAACACGATTGATTTGCGTGTAAAGATGGCCGACTTTACACTGTGTAACGTGCCGTCATGTGGAAACTCTCTATAGGGCTTTTTTCACATAAGGAAACTTAGAGGCAATCTCTAAGAAAGGAAACACTCGCATTTCAATCTTAACAGAATATTCTTTAGAAAAATAGGAACGTTAAACAAGGTCTTTCATCTTGTTGATGTTTTATTGTAGAGCAATAGAAATGTTTACAATGTATAAGAAATTATTGGATTTTGGAAGCCCCCAATGCGAGACTTTGGAACGCCGAGTGGCAGTAAACATGCTTGGTAAATTTCAATTGTTTACATTGTTCTGAGCATGCTCACATTTCAAAGAACAATGGATTTACCTGGTAAGTCTGCTGCCACCTAGTGTCACTGAAGGGCTCCCATTTCAAGACTTTGTTTTGCTTCTCTTTGTACTTTCTCCAGGCTATGAATCATGCCAACCAACTCTCATTCCATAAAGCCGGGGCCAGAATATTTTTACCTTCCATTCTAATTAGATCTATTGGTCCATTTCAAGACTATAAGTTAGCATCGACTTTGGCTATCTGTAATTGTGTGAACTTTTGGAAAGGGCCTCCAGTCTGAGCCGGAGCCAAAGCCTTTGGTCAAAAAGGGAAATGCACAAGAAAAAGCCAAATGGCAGCACTCTGTACCATGATAAAGGCGGTTATTGTTTTTGCCCACTTCACCATGAGCTTTTGGACATTACTTCAGTAGTACCTTTGTGTCGGTGCAAAAACGTTGTATCTCCTAAATAGCACTTGCGTTATGTGGTAGTTTGAAATTTTTAAAATGTTGTCACTTAAAATGGCCCTGATGCACACAAAAAACAAGTACGCGGCGAGATACAATGTTTTTCCATGGAGCAATTAGTGCGAGAAACAACGTTTTTGCAAAATCAAGGTACAAGTTTTGTGCACTGACGTGACAATATATATGGATTCTGGTACCTATGTTAGCGTATGGTTTATTGGTCTTAATGTAATTGTTCAGACTACATCTTGGTCTAATTCCCTGAACAAACAACAATGATTATACCACAGTTTCTCAGGGTATCAGAGGGAGCCGACTATTTCCCTCTCAATCTTCAGTTAAGGCCAAGTCAGAAATAGTGGATACGGCTACAGCTGGATCAACGTGCCAACATGCATTGAAGTAAAGGATGTCCTTAGCAACAGCCATAGCCGTAGCAATAGCCGCCATTTCAAACACAGCCTTTCGATAGAAGATCTGTACAAATGCTAGAAAGCAAGTATTTCTGAATAGCATTATAGGAGGCCAAATGTAAAGCTCCCATTCTTTCAGTGTTTGGGAATTTTGTATATTATAAGAATAATTGAAATATGTACATTTGATACTAGTTTTTTTACATTTAATATGATACAATTATCAGTGTATAAAGGACATGTATTTACAAACTTTATTTTTTACATCTCATGTTGCTGTGGGGAATGAATATGTTGGATTTAAAACTAAACTGTAAATAAAAGTTGAGCTAATTCACAAAATTGAACATATTCATTTTGTTAAGTGTTAAAGTTCCACTCACTGTTTTCTTCAGGATTCACTTTTAGATGAGAACTTAAATGGACCTTTAAGTTTAACTGTTACCACTAACTTAAGAAATTATGAAATGTTTTTATTTGAAAACTTGTGGTGATTCAATATTTTCACAAGCATTCGGTGTGTACCATTTTGTCATGACCCTCCCTTCCCCAAAAGACTGCATAAAATTGTTGACTTTTCTCCCAACTGATTTCATTCATTTAATTTATTCTGGTTGTGAAGCCAAGGACTCTCAGAAAAGCGAACTTAATCACTGTACTAGCCAAGAATCCAATGGAGAGAAGACAAAGAAGAAAGTTTCAGTTTAGATGTTGGAGGAAAACCCCAGAGAATTATTCCAGGGAAAACCCACGCAGTCAGGTAGAGACTGAAAACCAAATCTACATAGTGCCCCCGGCGTGATTCGAACCTGGGTCCTGGAGGTGCAAGGCGAGGAAAAATACCAACATGAAAACCCAGCTATTATGATCAACGTTTTCATAAAAAAGCGTTGATATTAACCCCTCCTCCCCCAGCCTACGGTTTATACCCTTGTGAAAATATTGAATCACCCCTTGTGTAGTTCGCTGGGTAGAAGAACCCTTTTCATGTTGCTAGAGCCCCCTCTGCTTGGCTGTAGTATTTATTATAATCCAGTCTGAGTAGTAGTTGTGCCAAGTATGGGCTTGCCTGATGGTGACTCCGTACACTGGACAGAATCTTGAACAGCAGAGATGACTGCCGGTTAAAACCCTGTGTGGGAAATATTTTCAAAATTATTTCAAGTTCTGCTTTTTAAAAAAATATAAATAGTTGGTATAAATGCAAAAAAATAGTTAGTGGCCAAACTAGTTAGTGCATGAATCGTTTCTCAGATTACTGAGGGTTCGTGTCCGTTCGCAAATGCTGCGGTCAGAGATGCTGCGGCCAGAGATGCGGCTGGTACCCGCTGTAACCTCGCTAAACGTGGATGGATTCAACGTTAGTGTGAAAATACTGCGACAGTTTTTTTGCTGTTTTCTCAGCAAGTAGACGCTGTATTCAGCTGAAACTTTCACAGGTGACTTTTATTATATCTTTCTTTATAATTTTGTCTATAAATAAGCATGACGGTGACAAAAACCAAACGATCACCCTACCGAACACACTTCGGTGTATGGATAAAACACAAATCGTCTGCTCAGGACTATAAGGTCATTAGTGAAATTTGTATGGGTTTGATAGTGGACTTTTAAGTATTTTTTGGCAAAAAGAAACATTCATTTTCTAAGTTGAGCATTTATTTGTTGATTTTTATTTAATGACCTTTTGATCTTTACAAATATGAAATTGCAATTAATAACCTTATAGCACTGGGCCATCGAAATAATATTCTTTATCCCGATGCAAATTCAATATAATTGAAGTGGACTTTAATCTTACCTGTGATAACTTGTCCATCTGAGCCATCTCTCTCTCTGTCATACTGGCAGCATGTGTGATGAGTAAGATGGAGAATGAATGACACAGCTCCATGATCTCATTCAGACAGTGACTAACCTAAAAGAAAAATTGGAATTTCAAACCTGGTTAACCCTTTCATCACAGATGCCACTTTTCCCGATTTACCCCGATTCGATGATTGCTCTGCGATAATTTGTCACAATGATTACAACTCGCAACATTCATTCAATGGCTTTCTGCTTTTGTAAAACAAAAAATAACTTTCTGGGGTTTTTTCGTTACCACAGTGGCATCTCTGTTTCATGCACCATTTATTTTAGTGATAAATTGATCATTATGGACACATTAATCGTTTACTTGTTTTTCTGCAAATGGCGACCCCCCAAAAAAACAGGTCACAATAGCACCCTCAAGAGTTCTCTTTCCCATTCTGAAAACTATAGCAGTGCGATCTTTATTTTTTGTTTTACAACTATTTTTCTGAAGAGATTTAAGCCGATCGCTAGAGACCGGTCGGCGAGTGAAAGATTTCATGGAAAACCAAAACATCAGTGTTTTTAAATCAAACTTTCCGGTACATTTGACACTCTTATAACACTAACAGAAATTATCTTGATTGTTTTGTGCTAGAAAATTTTGAAGAACATCAAATATTTGTTTATAAATGGTGCACATAATTAATGACTTAAGAGTATTACCGACTTTTAAAAAGTTTATTTGAACTCATTTGAATTTATTTCTCAAATATAGAGTGAGCACTTTCATACTTACAGGCTTCATGAGAAGAAAGCACTGGCCAAGAAGTGACGTCAAGAACTGATCGTGAGCAAGACATACAGCTTCAAAGTCTCTGGTACTGTTGATCTTATCAATCAGCTGGGTGAACTGCGTCTCCAAGACGTCCACCTGAAGGTACAGAATAAAATAATAATAATACTTGGTTCTTATAAAGCGCTTTATCACACCCAATGGGCGTATCAAAACGCTCAGTATTATTTTTCCTGCAAGGTATGTGGAGCTACGATTTGAAGTATGAGACCTATTTCTTTATAGCACCATGTAATGGTTTACAAGGTGCTGTGGCGCAATGTGCAGCCAATCAAACCAGGAATACAGGGGTGAACCCCTTCTCCTTACGATAAGTGCACTGGGCTCTTATACGTGCATTACACAACACACGGGACATACGGCTGTACGTCCCATCCGAAGGACAAAGCAATCATGGTTAAGTGTCTTGCTTAAGGACACAAGTGTCACGACCAAGACTCGAACCCACACTCTGCTGATCAGAAACACCAGAGCTTGAGTCGGGTGTTCTTATCCGCTCGGCCACTACACGCCACATATTATGCATATACTTGAATCCAAAGCACTTTAACTTCACATGCCCAACACATACGCTGACCTACCTGCAGGTAGTACTGCAAGTTATCCACAAGGAACGCCATATGGGATCGGAGACGCCATTTGCTTGCGTCTGATTGGTCTACGGGAGCGTGTTTACGTTGCATCTGAAGAGCCCAACACTGCTGTAGCTCTAGCTGGACACGTTTGATGTTCAGCAGGAAACGGAACAGTGTGTTGTACCTGTTGACCGAAAATAAAGAGGACAAGAAAATAAGCTTGTGGTAAAAACAAACTGATAAAATCTTTCAGTTTAAGGAAATTTGTGAATGTATTTATGGTTTGATTGGAAATATACAGTGCAAGTCACATCTATTCAAACATTTTTGAAATTCTTTGGTTCCCATGAATATGCGCGAGAGGGTCTCGCCGAGAGCTACACAGTCCATTTCATAAAAGAAAGAGCTACAGTCTAACTGCCCTACGCATACCTCACGGTGTACAGGAGACGTTAATAACACCACCAGGGAATAAAGGATTTCACTATTCAAAAGTATACATAAGAATGAGTGTAACGACTAGTTTAGATCTAGACATTGTATACACTCGGCATGAAGGGAAGAAAAATAACGAATATACAAAGTTAAATTTGGGTCATTTTATGAAAAGTGTTATGTGTAGGAAGAAGAAATAAAAGAAAAAGAGAGAAGAAAAAAAAAAGAAAAAAAATCATAATTATAATGAAGGGATGAAAAATAAAAAATTATATACAAAGCTAAATTTTTGTCATTTTATGAAAAGTGTTGTTTGTAGGAAGAAGAAATAAAAGAAAAAGGGAGACGGAAACAAATAAATAATAATTACTATTCTTTGCAGAGGAGTACTGATTTACAGGGAGGCAGAGGAGCAATGATTTACGGGGAGGACTTACTTCTCTAGAGCTGCCTGATTGAAGACTGTATGTAGTGGCCATTGTACATTGTACGTCATTCCAAGGCAGTTCCAGCCGATGTCACCGCTACCCTTAGATTGCGGGACAGGCTCTCCTTCTGCAAAAACAAAAATGCAAAATAATAATAAAATTGACTCTTATATAGCGCAATTCCAAAGAATGATAACTGTGCTTCAAACATTATTACCCCTTGTCACTGGGCCATATATTTAATTCCTTAAACCATCTCAGCTCCCTGGGGAGTATACAGCCTGTGCTGCCAAGTATGTAGCGCACCAAGCTAAATCAATCACAAGAACCATCTCTGCCCTCACAGGTACCCATTTACCCCTGGGTGATGAGAAGCAATAATGTTAAGTGTCTTGCTCAAGGACACAAAGTGTCATGACCGGGATTCGAACCCACACCCTGATTACTCGGCAACCAGAACTTGCACTAAACCACTCGACCACGACACGCAGAATTCTTATGTGCTTGCACAACCTCAATTAGTGAAACCTCTCGCCACTTTTTTGTTAGTTTTCATTTTGGGTTGACAAAAGAATAATTTACCAGAGGTATCTAGCCCTGATGTTGGCAGTGACTTCTGACTGGCACCCCCGAACAAAGATATTGACAAAATAGGGAGACCGCCATTATTAGGGCTAGATAGCTCAGTTGGTAGAGCACCGGCATGTTAAACCGGAGGTCTCAGGTTCAAATCCCACTCTAGTTGATTTTTCTTTGTTCAACCAAAAGTTATTTCAAATTTACCCAGTCAGTTTCCCTCTTGGTTTATTACTTGATACTTTTTTACTTTTAGTAGATCTTGAGGAGTCTTGGAATTTAAAGACTTTTGTAGAATAAGGGATCGCTTACTTTTGCCGCTAGCTTTAGTGGCTGGTTTGGTGGCGACTGTGAGATACACTTGGCTCAGGGATGTATCGTCTTCAAGAAGTACTTTATGAGCTGCCTGGCGAAATGCCAGATTCACATCTGAAAGTTAACAAATTGACTGTGAAGTTTGAAGGTGGAGTGATTGGTAGTTACTGCATAAACAAAACTAACAATAATCAAAACTATTCAGGAAAATTACACAACTCTCGGAGATAAACAAATAAATAAATGTTTAATTCCAGATATGGATTCATTTGGTTGTTTGTGTATTTGTTTTTTTGTAGAAGGTTTTCACCATGATTAATTTTTTCAGTTCTGTTTGAAGATTTTTGTAAACTGGAAGATTGTTTTAAAGGCACTGAACACGTTTGGTAATTGTCAAAGACCAGTGTTCTCACTTGGTGTATCCCAACATATGCATAAAATAACAAACCTGTGAAAATTTGGGCTCAATTGGTCATCGAAGTTGCAAGAAAATGTTGATAGAAAAAACACCCTTGTTGTACAAATTTGTGTTCTTTCAGATAGGAGTAAAAGGCTTCTTGCAAGAAGTCTTTTATTATTTTAGTGAGAAATTACCTCTTTCTCAAAAACTACGTAACTTCAGAGGGAGTCGTTTCTCACAATGTTTTATACTATCAACAGCTCTCCGTTGCTCGTTACCAAGTCACTTTTTATGTTAATATATATTTTGAGTAATTACCAAACGTGAACAGTGCCTTTAAGCTACAGTTATTATTGTTGTGTCCCTCATTTGAGTGTTTGAAACTTACCATTTTCTGTTGTAGCAATTGGTGGTGTTTTCAACAAGTTCTGGACTTGATCAATGAAGGCTAGAAAGAGTTCCCCTCTCCCTAACAGGAAGAAATCCTTCAGTGTATTCAGCTGTCCAAAAAGCTCTGATTCTACCACTACAAGTTTCCACAGGTGCTGTAGGAAGATTAAATAGTTTAATTTCACGAAAATTTGTGAAAATCCTTTAAAATTTTCCTTTTTTGAACCAGGAGATCAGTAGGATTTGAAACTTAGCACACTTGCAGTAACACCATGTACATGAGTAGGATTTGAAACTTTGCATGGTGGAGATACAATCTAGTGAGGTTTGCAGTAACACCATGTACATGAGTAGGTTTGAAACTTTGCATGGTGGAGATACAATCTAGTGAGGTTTGCAGTAACACCGTGTACATGAGTAGGATTTGAAACTTTGCATGGTGGAGATACAATTTAGTAAGGTTTGCAGTAACACCATGTACATGAGTAGGATTTGAAACTTTGCATGGTGGAGATACAATCTAGTAAGGTTTGAAGTAACACCATGTACATGAGTAGGATTTGAAACTTTGCATGGTGGAGATACAATCTAGTAAGGTTTGCAGTAACACCGTGTACATGAGTAGGATTTGAAACTTTGCATGGTGGAGATACAAGCTAGTAAGGTTTGTGGTAACATCATGTACACGAGTAGGATTTGAAACTTTGCATGGTGGAGATACAATAAAGTAAGGTTTGCAGTAACACCATGTACATGAGTAGGATTTGAAACTTTGCATGGTGGAGATACAATTTAGTAAGGTTTGCAGTAACACCATGTACATGAGTAGGATTTGAAACTTTGCATGGTGGAGATACAATCTAGTAAGGTTTGCAGTAACACCATGTACATGTACATGAGTAGGTTTGAAACTTTGCATGGTGGAGATACAATAAAGTAAGGTTTGCAGTAACACCATGTACATGAGTAGGATTTGAAACTTTGCATGGTGGAGATACAATTTAGTAAGGTTTGCAGTAACACCATGTACATGAGTAGGTTTGAAACTTTGCATGGTGGAGATACAATCTAGTAAGGTTTGCAGTAACACCATGTACATGAGTAGGATTTGAAACTTTGCATGGTGGAGATACAATCTAGTAAGGTTTGCAGTAACACGTACATGAGTAGGATTTGAAACCTTGCATGGTGGAGATACAATCTAGTAAGGTTTGCAGTAACACCATGTACATGAGTTGGATTTGAAACTTTGCATGGTGGAGATACAATCTAGTAAGGTTTGCAGTAATACCATGTACATGAGTAGGATTTGAAACTTTGCATTTCCACCATGCATGGTGGAGATACAATCTAGTAAGGTTTGCGGTAACACCATGTACATAAAACTCTCTCTCTGAGTTGTGGTGGTTCTGAGAAGAACTGGTGGTTTAACAACTCAATGTTTCGATCAGTGTGCTTCTGAAGACGATCAAAGCACACTGATCGAAACGTCGAGTTGTTACACCACCGGTTCTTCTAAATAAATACGTGAATAAATACCTCGGCTACACAAGCTCTGATTTCATCCACAGCATCACCAAAGTTCTTGATGGAGAACTCTGGTTCCTGTCTGAGCTGATGGAATCTGGCGGCAAATGTGTCTTCTTTATCCCTCAAGACGGAATCTGGCAATTCATAAACAGACACAAGTACAACATCAACATTTAATCTATCAAAATAAGTCTCCACACGACAAACAGTCCCTGCAGGTGCTGTTTGATTTGTTTTAGGGGGCACATCATTTTTCATATGGTAAATTCAATTCAACAATGTGTATTTCTATGGACAAAATTTAACTTTCTATTGAGAGTTTAATAAGGGTACCACTGCAAAAGCAAAAGGTACCCACAACAATCCTGGCGAGTTAATTTAATGCCTACCCCAGCACAACTCACACTGAGGTGACTCAATAAAGACTTGTACACACCTGTATATTTAGAAGCAATGTTCTGTTTACGATTCTCAAACATCTGCACTGACTCTCCAACGAATAGAATCTTCTCTGCTATTCTGACTGGTAGATAGCTTGGTAGCATGGCTGGTCTAATGGCAAAGTGGGTATAGACGGGTCGCTCAGGGAGGCGGCCATCTTCATTCAATTGCTACAAGGATGTTACAAATCATCAAGAAAGTCAACGGAGGTACAAAGGTCAACTCATCAGAAAACGTATGTTTGTTGAAATGTTTGGGATGGGAACTAATTTACTTGAAAACAAAATTATAATAAATAAATAAAAAAATTACATAAATCGTTGTGTCAGTGCAAAAACGTTGTAACCCCTAAAGTAGCACTTACGTTACACGCTAGTTTGAAATTGGCAAAACATTATAATGGCCCGGATGTGCACAAAAAACAAGTACCCGTCGAGATACAACGTTTTTTCACTTTCCCTTTAAATACTTATGAAGTCTGATTTCTTAAAGTTGAATTGCCCGATTTTTGTCTGAAAGACAAGTGTATAATTTTTTTTTCCAAACGATTTTTAACAGATGATGCCGTTTCAAAACAACAACAAACACCCGGAAATACTTTTGCGTAAGCCATGCACGATGCAGTAAGCTAAATATTTGTACATAACTGCTAGTATGTGAGACAATGTCGGGTTTCGACAAGAACCCATATGTATCTTTTTACTAAATATTACTAATCATTGACATATTTGTTTTTGTTCAGTGTCGCAATTGAAAGTTTATAATTTCCTCGACTAAAGGAAAATCGCTATCTAATATTTAAATCAACTTGGCAAACAATCGGACAATGCATCTTCAATTGGTGTGTTTACCACTGGTAATTTATTACATAAAAGCTTACCGTACTTGGTACTTTGAATGAGTATTAGCAAATGTATTATTATTATTGGTATTAATTTTCTGGAAATGAAACCAAGGATGCCCCAGAGGTGAACTTAATCACTTTGACTCAGAAGCCTGAGGAAACCTGTACACAAGGGTGCTTTCTATGTGAACCAGAAACACAGGGGTTAACCCCTACTCTCCCACGATAAGTGTTCTGGGCTCTTTTACGTGTACTACCAATCCCAGTACACGGGACCTACGGATTTAAGGACAAAGCATTTATGCTAAAGTATCTTGCTCAAGGGCACAATCATCATAACCTGTCAGGCCAGGATTCGAACCCACTCTCTGTGAATGACAGAGCTTGTATGAGGTACACTAGACCGCTCGACCACGACGCTCAAGGCAGTATCCAAATTGGCGGCTACAGCTACGACTGTTGCTAAGGGTGTTGCTAAGGACGTTTTATACTTCAATGCACGATAACGCAGCAATACAGCCGTAGCCGTAGCCGTGGCAAGGCCTAACCTGAAATCTTGCTAGTTATTCCGTATGACATCTTGATTACTTTGAGGAAAAAGTTGAGATTGTATATTGACTCTGTAAGGTTTTACCATGACTTCTTTCATTTGTCTGCCAGTCACACCGCCTATTCCCAAGTCATCCTCATCGTGCTGTCTCTCCACCCGGCTAGGTGCGGCTGACTCGTGAATAAAGAACTCGTTGTGTCTGTCTAGGAGTATGCCGTGTAGAAGCCATGTAGTGACTTGACGATACATCACAATATGACATACAAACATGATCCTGTACGAACCAATCAAACCCAAATTGGACTGTTACTACTGCCAAGTACAGAACCTGAGTCCAATTTTATGACTCTGCTAACTGGGCCCAATTTCATAAAGCCTGTAAGCACAAAAACTTGCTACACACAGAAAAATCTTGCCTAGTAGAAAAAGGTTACCAGCCCAGATTCTTTGGGGTTTACATTGTTGCGTCCGGTGCCCCGCTCATTTTTTGCTTAGCGAAGTTTCCAACTTCTTGTGGTCAGACCAGCCCCCTCCCTCCACCCTCCTCTGTCTCCCTATTCATTGTTTACCCCTTGCCTTGTCTGTTTGCTCTCTGCCTCTATTCATGTATTTCCACTTGAATGCTTTTGTTACACTTATATACCTGTTCATGTGTGTTGTCTTGTCATTTAGCCTTCAAGAAAGACTCTGCTAGGGTCGAAACGTCAGGCCATTAACTATTTTTTGCATTAATATTTTTACTCAATGTTTTTACTAATGTTATGCAAAGCCTTTAAGTGCACATTCTTGCCATTATTCCTCTAGATACTTACTTCTGAAAGGTATCCTTGACCATTGGTTTACCGCAGTTACAATGGTGGTGGATGATCTCCAGTATATGACCTCCATGCCCCCTCTGGTAACGGATTTTCTCAACCACCTCCCACAGGTCTGGGAAGAGCAGCTGGTAGGGTTCCAGCACCTCCTGGATATGACATGCAGTCAGGTGCGGGTCTGTGAGAATCTGGGGGAAGAAAATCAACACCAAACTTCTGCTGATGAGCCAATCTATTCTTCACTATGGGATTTTTCAGCTCACTTCGGCAAGTACTAAAAATATAATCTTTGATTTGCAACCAAATCTCGTTATTAATTTTGGTGCATTAATGTAACCGCAGCTCTCTAGGGATAATTCAGATTCTTGCTCACTCTAGTCTACAAAAGCTCCAAAATAGTACAGAATAAACTCAACTTCAAACTTCCAATTTGACAAAGCACAGAGTATACAGTGCACATCACACACCGGTGTGTGGTAAAACCAACAAAATTATTCTTTAAATCCCAAATTATTACATCTACTAAATTATTTTATTTCATTTCGTTTCATTTATTCTGGTTGTGAAGCCAAGGATTCTCAGAAAAGCAAACTTAATCACAGTACTAGCCAAAAACCCAATGGAGAGAATACAAGGAAGGAAGTTTCAGTTTTAGATGTGTGAGGAAAACCTTTAGAAAATTATTCCAGGGAAAACCCACGCAGTCAGGTAGGGACTGAAAACCCAATCCACATAGTGCCCCGGTGGGATTCGAACCAGGGTCCACCAGAGGTGGAGGGCAAGGAAAGATACCACTACGCCAACCCCACCACTGCTAATTATATGTTTCAAACTTGTCTCTTATCACCGGGCAAGCTTGGTGGTCTAGTAGTTAAGATACCTGCTCTAGAATGCAGGGGTCGTGGTTTGAATCCCACCAGAGTAATATGCCTGTCGATATTTTATCTTCAGGACTCAGGAAAGCACCGAGTGTACAGTGCTTATCACACATTTTGATAAAACAAAAAGTATTACTAATTATGTATGGTTCCATATCTAGTCTAAGCTCAGCATGTTCTATTTGGCAGTGCGGTCCTTAGTCCAAAAGAATTAAATAGAGCTTGCCGATTTTGTCTTTTGGATTGGTTGTAATCAATTACTGCTGCTAAGAAGTTACACTCACCTCTTGTTCTAATTGAAGCAATGTCTTTCTGTACGGATTGAGAACATCATCCAGACCAGAGCAGAAGGCTCGTAGGTACAGCCCATCTTTCAGTCTTAGCAGATCTTTAAACAAAAATACAAACAATAATACATGTAGAACACATTTTTTTACATAGAACATCTTGCACATCAAAGATGTAACAAATCAACATAAAAAATAAATAAGTAAATAAATAAAAACCAGCCCGATGCCCCATTGGGGCATAAAATTGGCTCAGTAGTTTCTTTCCCTGCTTTTCACCTCTGTGGACCCTGGTTCAAATCCCACATCAGACAGGAGCCTTGCTTGTGGAGTGGGTTTTCAGTCCCTACCTGACTGTGTGGGTTTTCCAATAAAGACAATAAACAAAAGAAAATTTGCAGTGACACCATGTAGATAAATCTCTTTTGATTGATGGTGGTTCTGCAAAGAACCGAGGGCTCAAAGTTTTGGACAGTACACTCTATCCGTCGTCAGGAGACTACTGGATTCCAACTGGGTCTGGGGGTCACAGGGAGAGTTCGGTGAGCCGTAGATGCTGGATGCGTTGGGCTGTGAAGGGGCGAAACAGGTGGTGTGGAATGTGGGGTGGATCCCATGAAAGGGTGGAGTGAAGTGGCTGTTCACTCGGGTGTGTCAGTCTGGCTTGGGTACTTGAGTAGGAAGGGAAAACGTGAAAGCAAACGGAAATCAGGAAGGGGGGGGGGAAGAAAAAGTTTTTCATTAGTTCTCACCTTTTGGAGCTTCCTTTGGCAAGTTGGATTGGTCCAATGATTGACCAAGGGAGCTACTGTACTCCTTGATAAATGCTTTGAATCGTTTGTAGTGCGTTCCTAATACACAGAGCCTGTTTAACACACAGACTTCACTGCTGTGGAGGAACGGTAAATCTGGAACCACCTGTAATAAAGTCAACAATCCTAGCGATGAGTAGAGAAGAGTTCCGAGGAAAGATTATTTTCCAATACCTGTGTTCTGTCACGCCTCTTCCCAAAAGTAATATAGGCCTAGGCGAGCCTACTTATTATTTTTATTTTGAGTCTTTTTATTTTCATTTGTATAATTTATTGATAATTCATTAAATAATTAAACAAAATAACCTTATACACCAATGTCCCAGTTCCTTCTATATCCAATTGCCAAAGTGAAGGATTCAGAAGGATTTAGGCCGGTAGCCCCCCCCCCCAAAAAGGGGTGTATCACTGGATCAGGCATTCCAGAGGAGGAAATTGAATGATTGAGGTCACACTTTAGCTAGCCCCATAAATTGTGCCAATACGATGGACTACCCCCCCCCCTCCCCCGAAGCGTATTGGCACTATTTATGGGACTACACTTTTGAACAAATTCCAAGTCTTTGTACAGGATTTTTCAAAAAATGTTTAGAAAACCAACCACTATAGCCCAAAAAGCAAGTGCAAGAGCTTATTAAAAAAATAAGGCAATTATCAATTGTTAATTCACAACAAAAATAATACCAGTGGATTAGAAGTGTAAACTTATCATGATTCTAGCAAAGAGGACATTATTATATGTATTTCACTCTCTAGTTGTCCCCAGTTGGTGTCAGTGATCAGTGTGGGTTTGTCATTATTATTTGTGTACTGAATACTGTATGCGTTGGTAGGCCAACAACTGACAACGACGATGACATTTTTCATAGGCCACACATGACATCGCATCACAAATTTAGAGACACAGACATGACAATACATACACACACTAGGCCGGCCCAGGGCCAGGAGGGCCCAATTTTATTGAGCTGCTTAAGTAGAAAATATTGCTTATCAATAACAACAAACCGTTTTCTGCTTAGTTGTTATACCAACAATTAGCAGTCACACTCACGAGTCACAGACATGACACTGACAGATATATGCGGCTATGCCAGCTGGCCAGCAGGGCACATCTCTATATGTGACAACTGACATTGGCTGGTAACCTCTGGTAAGCATAATTTTGTTGTGCTTAGCTACTTTTTGTGCCTAAGTAGCTCTATGAAATTGGTCCCATGTTTGGAATCCTCCGTTGCATGCATGTACCATATGTATGGAGCATGATGGGCTGGCAGTCAACGGAGACTTGCGTACTTAAAATACAAATCACAGCGCATAGTTGATCGCTATTTTACCTTTATGGTCCCCCTTTCTCCCTCCACGAAAATACTTCCAGGATAACCCTCCAAACATAGAAGTAACTCGTGCAACATTCTCCTTTTTGAAGGACCGCAGTCTCAGACACGCATGAAATGCAACAAGTTCTCGATCATCGGTGTATGATGATCACTGATCAGATCAGTGGTGATGTTGCGCCAAATAATTCACACAAGCATAAACAGCGCCCTCAAGAGATACACAGTTCCAAAGTTGCGTTGTTGTTTTTTGTTGGGTTTTTTTTTGCCCCCCCCCCCCCCCACACACCCATGTTTGTTAATCCCGCTCACCGAGGACTTCTCTTTGTTCTCCCATTGTTTGGACATAGTTTTGTTTAGCGACGTTCCCATTGGGTTTGTACACGAAAACGAAGCGAGGACGTCCTCGCTCTGTCAAACACCCGGATCCCTTTTGTTAAAGTCCTCGTGAATGGTCCAGACATATATCCTGTCGTGCGCACGCGTACAGTTTTTTGCGGCAAATTTGTTAATTGGCTTAAAAATTGTTAGACGTCACGAGCTTCGAATATTGCCCATTTGGGGTTGGAGGGTAAAATTACAGTCAGATGTTTTTTGTTCTTGAGAGCGCCTTGCACAAGTGTCCATCATTTGAGTTGAGACACGACACGAACCACAATCCCCGATAACTTGCGGAACGAGCTTTCACTATACAACGAGCAGTGCTTCGAACCATGGAGGAAGGAAACCCTTCCTCCATGTTCGAACATACAAAGAGGTATAGAGAACACGGTTCACACGTAAGTTAAACTAGAAATGTTCCTCCATTTAAAAAATAAATAAGTAAATAAACATGTTGGTACCCCGGACAATAGGCCTATTGACAAAGGGAGCCCGCCAACATAGGGCTAGAAAACTCAATCCGGAGGTCGCAGGTTCAAATCCCGTTCCCGGCGTTCTAGTGAATTTTTCCTTGTTGTTCACCCCAAAATTGCGCACATTTTTTAATGGACTCTTCAAGACCAGCACGACCATTTTAATTTCACAAACAACAAACAAAACACAATCCAGACTCAACTTTGACTTTGTAAGCAATTCACAACAGGTTATTTTGCAGTTCAGAAAAATAGCCACTTAAACAGACATAGGATTTGGGCACAAGTTTTAATGGACAGAGCAAATTTGTGATTACTCAAATACTGAATTTTCACAAGCTGACCTTTTGTGTGTAGAGTGTTTGGACTAGAAGTAGAAAGTCCCAACACCACCAGCGTATTGGCACTATTTATTATGGGTCTATTTTTTTTATATTTTTTTAAATTTTTTTTAAAAATTATTATTATTATTATTATTATTATTATTATTATTATTATTTTTTTTTTTTTTTTTGGGGGGGGGGGGAATGCACAAATCCGCTGGGCTTGTTGCTCATAATTTTTACTGGACCAGAATTTTCTTCACATGACCAGATTCAAAATGATGACACAGTAACTGTTCTGACTTTGACCTATAAACTCTTTTCTTTAGAAGAGAAGATTGATCTCATTTGTCTTATGGGAAGTAGACTTTGATACTCAACAGTATTGAAAGATATTTATCAGACTCAAAGTCAACATTTGAACATCATTTAACAAAAAATAAAGATATTGAATTGTAAAACACAAGACCGCTGGACTTGTCAAGTCGTGAGTTTACTGGCCCGACACTAAAAACACTGGCCTCGGACCTTAGGTCCAGTGTAAATTTCCAGCCCTGATGTTGTATGAGGAAAAACAGAACAATTGAAATAAAGACAAACGATTCCTAATGGAATTTTAAATTTTTTAATCACCATTTGACAAGGAAATATTACTGTTATTTTCAATACAAACAACCAGCTGAAAAAAATGCTAAACTTACTCTTAAATTATCATGAATCAATTGTAAATATCTTATTATTAAATATACATTCTTTGATCAAAATCACATCGAATTTGTTGTATCGTACTATGGGGGAAGGAATGCTGTCATACTAATATATTAATAACTATACTAAACATCAGTTAACACAATTCATAACTTATATTTCATAACTTTTCTCAGCCTGAAAATCACAATGAAAAAAGAAACAAAATTGTGACTATTGACTAGAGTGACGTTCACAAATAAAATTCCTGATGTGTGCTAATACAAACTGCTGTCCAAGATGGAAAAAAATTGGCAATACTTTAATACATACTATATATCTTACATGGTCAAGGAAGCATACAGTCCATGAAAAAACCCAGTGAGTCAAATTATGGCAGGATAGAAGAACTTCTTGGTTGTTTAAATTAGTTTAAATACACAAAAATACAAGTAAAAATCTGCTAAAATACAAATTTCGTTAAGCGTTTTGCAACTACATCCATACTTTATCAGATATTGGCCCAATTTCATAGAGCTGCTTAAGCACAAAAAGTAGCTAAGCACAACAAAATTATGCTTACCAGAAGAAGGTTACCAGCCAAAATACCGTCTCACATGTACTATCTGTAGCTGGTATCCTGCTTATTTTTGCTAAGCAGAAATTGTTTAAGCAGTATTTTCTGCTTAAGCAGCTCTATGAAATTGGGCCCATATGGCAAGAAACAAAACTTGTTAAAATTTCAGTGAAGTCTTTGTTCAATCCTTAAAATGCTACCCCAAAAAATGGGACCTTCTGTACTTTACCCATCCCCTTACCACTCACAAGACAAAGTTGATAACTCCCCAATAAATAGCTACAGTCTGTAAAGATTTCAATAGTAAAATTCAACCAATATTTGACGACTTTTATAAAGCTGTACCGTTATTTATGACTAATTCCATATAAGCTAAAATATATGTAAAACTCTTGTTATCCTATGGTACAATTAAATGAGACACACACTAAGTTGCTAAACAGACTTTTAACTTTGGCATGGTGAAGTGATTTACAAAGCGTACACAGTGTTAAAATAAAGAGTGAATTATTGAACAATTTGTATTTCTACATGAATACATCCTTGGATGTCATGATGCTGTCACACAGTGACAGGGCTCAAATTTTGGGGTAAAATCCACAAGAGCTTGGAAGCTCAAAATGATACAGGACTGGAATTTATTTTCCAAGACCAAAAATCAAAATGAGTTGAACAAGCACTGAGACAAAATCTTTTTCATTTGTCTTATCTTATGGGCACACTTCAATACTCGACAGAATTGAAAGATATTATTTATCACACTCATAGCCAACTTTTTCACAAGGTATTATTTACACAGTGAAATATTATCATTCAACTGAAAAATACAAGTCCACTGAGCTTGTTCGGGAGTTTACTGGCCCGACGCTAAAATCACTGGCCTCGGGCCTGCGGTCCAGTGTAAAATTTGAGCCCTGCGTGTATAGGAAAAGAGAGATTTACAAAAAGAGATCAACAAAAGTTCATGGGAGGCAGGTGTTGCGGCATTGTTTACGGAAACAAAAATGAGCTGTGATTCTTTCATTACAATGAGTTGTGTTAAACAAAACCTGAGTAAGACTTTATATGTTCCCTCTGAATTCATTCAGAAATTTGGAAATTGCACACTGACATCATCGCAATAAATAAGATTGATTGATTGATTGATTTTGTTTTAGGGGGTACGCCCAGCATACACTTTTTGGGTCTGCAAAACTTCCCTTCAGTTAGCTGTTTTGTTAGCATGTGATGTCATGAGTTGCCCATGTACCAGGCCTCATTTGTTTTAGTACAGCACTGTCTCAAGATGTTTACACCTTCACATTGGAAGCACTTTATACTATTAATATTAAAAATAATAACAACTGAACTTATATATCGCCAAAATACCAAAGGCTACAAGGTGCTTTAACCCTAACCATGCTAAATGCAACAATATGCACCAAATGGTAAAAGTTGTTGTAATCTGTTGCATTTGGCAGTCAACTCAGATGTCATTCTTTGACTGAATTTGTTGCATTTAGCAGTCAAGTGACTTCATATTGGTGTTGCATTTTGTTGTAGTCACCACTACACTTATGTGCATACTGTTGCATTTAGCAGGGCAAACCCCCTTGCTCAGTCCTAACACAAACAACATGCCTGCACAATCACAATGCAACAAAATCCCTTGTTGCATTTTGTTGCATTTGGCATGGTTCTCATTTCAACTGTGTTGCATTCTGTTGTATTTGGCAGGGTATGTGGAGGGACCCTGATGGGGGTTGAGGGATAAGATAGGCCTAATAAGACAATAAAATGGGGATACACCAAAATCTTAGATTGCAATGTCCCCCTTTTAAAATTTCTTTCACGAACAAGTGTCATTTAGCCATGTCAGTGCAAAAAACGTTGTCTCTCCTAAAATAGCACTTCATTATAAGCGAGTTTGAAATTATCAAAACGTCATATCTTGCTTAATTTAGCCCGGATGTACACACAAAAGATACAAACATTTTGCAGGAAGCATTTTCGTGCGAGATACAACTTTTTCGCAAAATCGTGATACAACGTGACGCAAAGGTTTTTTTTAAGGGTTTCCAATTTCTGATTAGGCATTACTTGTAACATACAACTATAACTGATAAGCATCTATTGATGTTCAGAAACTAATGTCAAAGTGATAAGCACAACAAAATAATTCTTACAAAAATTAAACTACTTCAAACAAAACAATAAAACAAAACACAAAATAACTTTAAGGCTTTCTAATTTCAGATTAGGCATTCCCTACAACTATACGTGATAAGCATCTATTGATGTTCAGAAACTAATGTCAAAGTGATAAGCACAACAAAATAATTATTACAAACAATTAAATTACAAAATAACAAAATAACTTTGAGGCTTTCTAAAAAAGATTTCATTGCACAATGAAAAAAAACATTGATAAGAAATTACCCCGTAATGAATTAATAAATATTACTTTAGAAACCCAAGCTATGAAAGCAACCCTATTTAGTTATAATCACTCAGGTCAAATTGTTCTCTTCTACTCATACCCATAAAAGGCAATGTACAATCAACAGATAAGTCCAGGCATTTTTCTGGTTAAAGGTTGAAAGTAGTTCCACCAACCCTGTCACTTCAAAAGTAATCATCCAATATTTTTACATCCAGCACAGTGCTATTTTAACTTTTAATTAGACTACCATAACATTTGTCCATTGTTTAAATTCCCAGTCTATTTCAGTCTCTTTTAAAGGTATCGTACACGTTTGGTAATTGTCAAGGACCAGTGTTCTCACTTGGTGTATCCCAACATATGCATAAAAAAACAAGCCTGTGAAAATTTGGGCTCAATTGGTCATCGAAGTTGCAAGAAAACGATGAAAGAAAAAACACCCATGTTGTACAAATTTGTGTGCTTTCAGATAGGAATAAAAACTTCTTGGAAGAAGTTTTTATTATTTTAGTGAGAATATATCTCTTTCTCAAAAACTACGTTACTTTAGAGGGAGTCGTTTCTCACAATGTTTTATACTATCAACAGCTCTCCGCTGCTTGTTACCAAGTAAGTTTTTATACTAATATTTGTTTTGAGTCATTACCAAACGTGTACGATACCTTTAAATGTAAACAAAAAGGAACTATTAATAATACTGACAATAAAAAAAGTGAAAAAAATAAAACACACCTATTACTAACAAATAACTGAATTTCAAAAGCACACATTTAAGATACAAATTTATAAATCACCTTTGTTAAAAATAAAGGATTTGAATGCTTCAAACTGAAAAAGAAAATGTGTTTTTAAAACCATTTAGGGCCTTCACAGCTGAACATGATGATGCTGCTGAAGGAGGTGTTTTCCATTTCATGATTCTCCCCATTCTTGTTGTTTAATTCTCTCTTGGTCAACCTTATCTTTTCATTTACATGTTAACAAATTCCCAGCCAACAAATTTGGACGCTACACTTTTCAACAAACCCCACGATTGGACACATACTTCCAAATGTTGGCTTAAACTCTATTCTGCACTTTCAGTCACCATTTTCTGAAGGGAAGGTTGGTGCTGAGCTTATGTTGTGTTGTCGAGTTGAATTGAATATCATTTAACTTAAAGCTTAAAGGAACGTTACAGAACTGGTAATTAAAATTTTCTTTAAGATCACAGATTTACATAAAACTTACACGGTCTAATGATGATAGTAGAAAACATCCCTAGAAATATTTCTGTCTGAAATGCCATATTTGATGAGAAATAAATAAAACTAATTTCCGATTGGAGTTTATCGCTCATGAGCGTTTTATTCATGCATTGTATAACACATGCAAATGTGTAATCGGTTTTTCACTATTTTCTCGTGACCCAGATGGCCGATCAATCTCAAACTTCTACAGGTTTGTCAGTTTATGTATATGGTGGATTATATAAAGTGCTTACACTGTTTTGTTTGCAAAAAACAATTCTGTAATGTTCCTTTCAACTCCATTCTGCACTTTCAGTCACCATTTTCTGAAGAGAAGGTTTGTGCTGAGCTTATGTTGTGTTGTCGAGTTGAATTGAATATCATTGTATTCAACTTAAAGCTTAAAGTTTGGGGATCATGTTGTCCACATCTAAGAAATTAAGTAGGCTATTCAATTTTATGATGCACTGGGCAAGATGTTTGAGATGATGCACTGGGCAAGATGTTTGAGATATATAAGGATCGACGTGAACTTCATTTTAAAGGTAGGGTCATACTTTGATGACCCCGATAAGAAATTGTGTTATTTTTTTTCCGAAAGCCTACTCGTTATAAAGATGGTAACGGTAGTAAGCATCCTGCAAAAATATTTTGTCTGAAGTGCCCCCGTTGATTAGAAAATCAATAAAAATGTGTCGAAAAATTTGAATCTCCAAAGATCGCCTGCAAGCGCCTTTTGGAAATTTCCTTGGTGTCCGTTTGAATGCTGCCCTCAACACGGCCAGAGATTCAGTTGGTATCCGCTGTCACCTTGCCAAACATGGATAGATTCAACGTTCTTGATGAAAATATCGTGACAGTTTTTTGCTGTTTTCACAATAAGTAGGCACTGTATTCGAAGACCCTGTGTGTTCAAAAGAGTCCTTATTATGTTGATTGATCTCAGCCTGAATAACAATGTTACCAAGAATTAGAAGAAAAACACCAACAAAAGATCATGTGCAAAATAAGCAAAAATTATCAATTCCATAAATACTTGTCATTTACTTTCACATTTTTCCCTTGTATCGCAATTGTAATACTATGCTTGCCTTATACTTTATTTAGTAGTCTAAGTTAAAGCAAACAGAGAAAGATTTTCATTTGTTTTTCTTAGTCCAAGATTAAGTGAACCACCATTCACAATCTGTTACATTTTAAAAAGCAAACTGCAATATACAAATATTGGTCATTAATTTAAATAAATACTAGGAATACACATGTATGTGTTTGTACGTTTAACACTAACTTCTAATAATCATATAAATAGGAATAAATATATTTTGAATATAATACGACTCCTCAATTCACAGAATAACAAACTCATAAATAATACACAATGCATTACAATAAGGGCTGTAGTTTCCTTAAAGGGGCTGTATACGTTTGGTAATTGGAACCGACTGTTTGTTTTAATCCTATATAGTTGTAAATATATACCATGAAACTAACCTGTGAAAATTTCAAAAGATGGTAGCGTTTTTGTGATTTTGCTGAAAATCTGCAATTGGATTACACAATCTGAGAAGTGTTACTGCAGTTCAAATTTTTGGAAATAAAAAGTGATATCTTTTTCCATAGCCGCAGTATTTCGAAGTGAAAAGTTTCTGGAAATGCATTATACTATCCAAAGCTGCTGTACTTCTTACCAAGTAAATTTTTATTGCCATTAATTTTCAGAGTCATTACCAAACGTATACAGACCCTTTGAACTTTAAACAGACACAAAATTTAACCATGGTTAAATTGCTGCTTTGAGGTATACCTACTGTATTTTACAGCAGACATGCTGTTTTAAATCTAATTAATTCCCTTACAAGAAGTCACCAATATTTACCTTGTCTGACGTTTTAGGAGTCAAATTGCAAAGTAAATGCCACTGCAGATTGTTGATTAAATACAAGTTTGCAATTTAATCTGTTTATGCAATCGCAAAGGATCTACATTACCTAATGACAATTACTATGTTTATTATTTGGTTTTTACCCGTCCACCGATGTGTGTAAAACACTGTATACTCCGTACTTTACTGAGTCCTGTGAAAAAAATTCCACAGCAATGTTACTCGGGTGGGATTCGAACCCACAACCTTTGCCATTCTAAAGCAGATGTCTTACCGCTAGACCACTGAGACTGCCTGGTAGCTTGAGGCAGTTCGAATCCTATATTTTAGCAGTGGGTATCGCAACAATTTAATTAAGTTACTATGTTAAACACACACACACAAGGATGAATCTGTTTACACACTTCGCTAGTCCTTTCTCAAATTCTCAAATGACCATTAACATGCTACACCTCATTTTGCACTGCAGAACTAAAAACCTTGCAACGCACATGTACAGAAATTTGTCATGAAATGCGAAGACGCTACAACAACTCGACTCTCCAAATGGTATCAGTTACCAGGGCCCATTTTCATTAAGCTGTTTAGCAGAAAATTCTGCTCAACAAATTTCTTTGCTTAGCAAGAAATGAGTGGGGTACCAGTGACAGCAAAGGTAACTGTATGGTAATTTGGCTGGTAACCTATTTTTCTTAAGCAAGAGTTTTCTGTGCTTAGCAAGTTTTTGTGCTTACATACTTTATGAAATTGGGCCCAGGTAAGCGTGACGACATTTGCTAGTCTGTTCCCAAATGACTCTAATTATAGCTTGTTATTGCACTGAGGAAAAATGCTAAATTGACATTTTCTATATTAACTTATTAAGCAGGAAGCAATTTCGTCCAGCAACTTTGCCAACCAAAATATTTAGGCAGAAATTGTTTTGTGCACACTGAATGCTTAATATTGAGTAGCAAATGATGACTGGCAGGCATTGTTGCATAGTTTGCTGTGCTACACAAGGGCAAATGTTTACTGTAGAGGCTTGCCTCCGCTTGTGCATTATAACTTGTATAGAATATATTTATATTTTGTGCTTGCGGGTATGATCATTTGAATTGATTTTAGATAAATTGAATTGAAAGAATAAAGGTGATTTCAGTTTAATCCCTGCTGGCCCAATTTCATAAAGCTGTTTAAAGGCAGGGTATCATTTTGGTAATTGTCAAAGACCAGTATCCTCACTAGGTGTGCCCCAACATAAGCATAAAATAACAAACCTGTGAAAATTTTGGCTCAATTGGTCATCGAAGTTGCAAGAAAATAAAGAAATAAAAAACACCCTTGTTACATAGAATTGTGTGCTTTGAGATGCCTGAGAAAGGCTTCATGCCTGAAGCCTCTTTCAGACTCAAATTTGTTGGTGTAAAATTACCTCTTTCTCTATAAAACTACATTACTTCAAAGGGTGCCAATTCTAACAGCTCTCCAGTGCTCTTTACCAAGTAATTTGTTATGGTCATTAATTGTTGGAGTAATTAACAAAAGTGTACCCTGCCTTAAGCACAATGTGGAGCTGAGCACACAAAAATGATTCTTACCAGGTAAAGGTTACCAGCCAAAATACCATTTCACATATATACCATATGTGACCGGTATCCTGCCTATTCTTGCTGAGCAGAGAATTGTGTAGAGCTATTTTTTGCTTAAGCAGCAAATATTGCTTGACAATTTTCTACTAAGCATAAATGAGCTGGGTTTTACCAGACACAAATCGTACTTGGGGAATGGTATTTTAACTGGATTCCTTATTCTGGCATAATTTTGTTTGTGCTCAGCTACTTTTTGTGCTTAATCGACTGTGCTTAATCGACTGTATGAATTTGGGCTCTGGTCTTTACTGCAATGAAATAACAGACATACAGCAATAGATCAAAATGGAACTTTAGTCTGGGCCCAATTTCACAGAGCTGCTTAAGCTGTACATTTTGCATACAAAATTTCTATTAAGCAAAAATAAGCAGGATACCAGTTGAAGATAGTACTTGTGACATGGTATTTTGGCTGGTAACCTTATTCTGATAAGCATAATTTTGTTGTGATTAGCTATTTTTTGTGCTATGATCAACATGTGTATGCAAGCTGTTATCACAAAAAATAATAATAACTTAATAGTGTAAAACTTAACCATTTTCAACAATTGAGTTTCCAACTTAATAAAATGTACGAACTCTATCCTTTTACTTCTAAAATCCACAACATCCATCAGTCTACTAAACCGGAGCACACTGCTGGAATTGGTCCCTGTCTACACACGTCATGAACTCGTTTTGTTTATGCATGATAAATCAATCACAGCCATCACATCGTGTGGTTTCAGGCGGCAAGGGTTCATGATAAATGTACGAACTTCAATGTGAAGTCAGAGATCTGCACAGTTTAGATAAATGACGGCTGTATTTTGGAAAAGATGGTCATATCGAACCTTAAAATAATTGGTCATCAATTGATGAAGTTCACAGACAGAAACTGCAGAGTATACAGTGTACAAAACATAAAATTTAATTTTGCAATTATATTGTGAACTCTTTAAATCTATGATACTTTATGAAGTCATGGTTTAACATTAAGTAAATATTGCACACAAAAGTGCCTGAGTTGCGCGAGACAAAGAAGATTTGGGGCATATATGATAAAAAACTTTTTGATTTGATTATACTTTGATGCATTTTGTGAAGCAGCTTGACAGTAAACTTCAAAATCTGCTAGTCTTGACTTTTTTGTACTCAGTTTTGTGTACAGTCATGCAGCATGGTGATAATTTCACATAAGAGTTGCATTGGGAAAAAAAGCTTTGAAAGCCAAAGCTGGGCAGACACCGTCAACAGTTTGGGCGAAAGTCCTCTATAAACCCTTCTCAGATGACATCACTGTTTTAACAGAGTTCTTACTCGCTCACGTCATTCTCTGAGGTTTTCCTCCCACATCTAAAACTGAAACTTCCTTCCTTGTCTTCTCTCCATGGGGTATAGTGATTGAGTTTACTTTTCTGAGAGTCCTTGGCTTCATAACCAGAAGAAAAGAAAAAAAAGAAAACAAATATTACCCCAGCATGGCAGACCTCCCGCGTTCCGACAGAAATGTGAAAACAGTCAGAAGGGTCTATACCCTTATCAATAAAAATAATGCTGAATATGAGTTTAAGAGTTGCACAAAATGTTTCAAGGCTGCAACCAATTTCTATTGTGACCTTTTTTTTTTAAACTGGCGAATAAATACTTCCCACAAGATCTACTGCTTCACCAAAAAAATATTGACAATTCCAGATAAAAAGGCTGTGACCAGCAGCTTTGGCTGGTTGTCTTATCAATCAAGATGTCTTCTTTTGTAAGAGTCACTTACTATTAAAACAGATATAAAAAACATCATGTACAGTGCCAGCTTTACCTACCATGAAGCTAGACATAGCAACTTTCTATTTGTTTAAATTAAAGCAAGGTAGAGGCTAGAGGTATGGTGATTTCAGACAAATAAATAATTTTACACATAGAACTTTATACTCAAGCTGCTTTTGTGAAACCGCAACAATCTCCAGGTCCCTATGGTTTCGGACAAACACATTTCAGCGTCACAAATGGAATTCCGAAATTTGTATAGCCATCTTTCGGCCAGTAGGTGAGCACGGGTCCCATCTCTGGATATTCGTTCATGGCGTCGAAGAATGCAAAGAGAACGACGGAGCAGTAGGAGGCCACGAGGACCAAGATGTGCCAGAAACAGTGAAGGTACGGGAAGGAGACAAAGAGCCAGAAATCGCAGAAGGTACGATCCATGACCCAGCATGAGACTGCAACGATCCACAGTGCCATGTTGGTACGGCACAGACGTGCTACACGTCGGCAGTGTACCCTGCATAGATAAAAAAACAAAATCCATTTATTGATATTGTCTATGTCTGATGTCCTTGATATAACTGAGCATCCACAGTTGGGAGTGTACTGCTCTATGGCGTTACTATCAAGTTCGAGAACCAAGTTCTAGTTCGAGCACTAGAACAGATTATTTGCATTTTAACCAACACCGGTGTGTGATAAGCACTGTATACTCAGTACATTCACTGAGTCCTGGGAAGAAAAAAAATCTACAGGTATATTACTCGGATGGGATTCAAACCCACAACCTTTGCCTTGATCTAGCATTAACACAACAATTATTACAACACAATTAAATACAAGAAATGACAATGCAGTATAGTTACACTGAGTGAGAAAAAACTTCAAACATACATCAAACACTATTGATTCAAGTTTTGAAAGTACTTATGGAACTAGATGTTTGAATGTGCAGAGGTAATGAATTCCACAGACGAAGAGCAGCTCTAAAATACACCCTACCTCCACCCACCAACTTCTATTATTTCTTTATTTAATTAATTATTTATTTATTATGTTATTTTCAATCTGAACAAAATTGGGGGAGGAAGGACGGAATGCGGGGGGGGGGGGGAACACTACATGATGTAAGAATGATCGTGGAACGTCAAATGAGCGCGCGTCACGCGTCACGCATTTACGCTGGTCAAATTGGAGCACCCCATTGATCCAGTAACTAGGCTTATTTCACATTATTGTAGTTGTACATTACTGTTGCCAAGCATATATAAGGCCAAAAAGTGAAGAAGAAAAAAAAAAAGGAAACAAAAAAGGAAAAAAAAAAGCGGAAATAAAAAATTGACAAAAAAAGAAAAAAGCGGATATCCGCTTTAAAGCGGAGATTTCACAGGCCTGAGTACAATCTAAACCTATTTTGGAAAAATAGTGACCCATTTACCATAGTGAGAGCATCTGTACAAATACTTAGGCCAACACAGATACAAATACTTTGAAATCTGATGACCAGAGATAGATAGGCCTAATTTATTTAGAGTGCACTTATTCAAAACACCAGATCATTAAAAAAAAAACTTGCCAAGGGGCCATTTGTGAGTTAGATTTGAATGACTGGTATAATGACTTGCTGCCATATAATGGCCGCCATTCTTTTTAAAATTTCGAACAACCATTGGTTTTTCCACTGATCAACGCACAATAATCACAAAAACATGTCAGACAAAACATTGAACATGTTTTACAGTGGTTTTATTTAATAGTTTGTTCAGTATTAAAAACCCTGCTGTAGCTCTCTTTCACAAAAATAAACGAAAATGTGTAACTGAAAGATCTGTTTTTAACTGTATCCAACACAGGCTAAGTTCTGACTTGAGTATTTTATTTTCTGACGTATCAGTTCACATTTTATGGTTTGAATTGGTAAACAAAATAAATCCATGCATCCCCCAAAAAGGAAGCAGGCGGGGACGGTAAACATAATTTTTTGTGTTTACTTTGCCTAAATGTTAACAACATAAGATTGCAACTTCAAAATATGCCAATTTATTCATTAATCCGATCCTTTCTTAGGCCACACAAAAATAAAAAATTGTTGATCGTCCTTTTTTGATGGGAAGTGGGGGAGGGAGGGCATTTTTTTTTTGACATGGCAAAATATGAAATTACGAATAAAGATATCATCATAATCACTATAAAAAAGGGTTTGTGTGATTTTGATGTTTTTAATTGTTTTGTTAAACCCTTTCAACTCCTAGATGACATTTTCTGCAAACATTTTCAAAAAACTAAAACGCAGCCTAAGTAAATTTTTGAAGAATTGTTCTTGTTTTGCCAACATGAATACCCTTTCTTTGATCATCTATTTCCGACCTATGGATTTTGAAAAAATATCAGCTGAAAAATCTGGGAACAGAATTTGACTGAAAAGATCATTAAAAATACCGCTTTTATGATTAAAAAAAAAAAAAAAAAAAAAAAAAATTTGGGGTCGGGGGGGTTTGTAGGGTTGGGCGGGGACGATCAACTTTTGTTTATTTTTTATGTGGCCTTATGTCTAATACAGAGGGTTTTATGGATTAGTCCCTACATTTGGAGTTCCAAGTACATGATCAGGATCACAATTTATTCATTAATCCGATCCTTTCTTTGTGTTATACAGAGGGTTTTATGGATTAGTACCTACCTTTGGAGTTCCAAGTACATGATCAGGATCACAATTTATTCATTAATCCGATCCTTTCTTTGTGTAATACAGAGGGTTTTATGGATTAGTCCCTACCTTTGGAGTTTCAAGTACATGATCAGGATCACAATTTATTCATTAATCCGATCCTTTCTTTGTGTAATACAGAGGGTTTTATGGATTAGTCCCTACGTTTGGAGTTCCAAGTACATGATCAGGATCACAATTTATTCATTAATCCGATCCTTTCTTATGTCTAATACAGAGGGTTTTAATGGATTAGTCCCTACCTTTGGAGTTCCAAGTACATGATTAGGATCCCTGGGATCACCATCAGCATCATGAGGAAGGAATTCATCCATGGCTTGATGAATGCAATCATTGTACCACACAGTGTGATTATGGTGACGATGATACGGAACACCTTCCTGCAATAACAGCATAGTAACATGGGTAAGAGACAACTAATAAGTCTGAAACTAGGATCGAAGTTTTAGGAGGTACAGTACGTTGAGCTGATGGTATTTCCACCTTTTGGTAATCCCTGGGGTCGAGTTTGAGCCCTAAGATTCATCTTCAGATGAGTTGTCGGTATCACCATAATGATTTGTATTGTGACATCACACATTGCTTAGCAATTAAGAGTGATTTGCACTTAAGATCAATCTTAACTCTTTGTGAAATCGAGAGTTGTAGATTTCAAGGAGCTTCTGGGAACAGTATCCTGAGGGCAAGAGAAGTAGCTCAGAGACCTTGATTTCTTTATCTGAAGAAAAACAGAGCTGTTTTGTTCACCAGGCAGACATAAAAGGTCTGAATTCAGATAAAAGTATGAAATTTATCCACATAATTGTGTGGTGAGAACAAATTAAGATGTTTTTAGAAGGACATAAACCAAATCCGATCAATCTAATCTAATCATTTATTGATTTGCATGCATAACATCAAAATAAAAATAATCTCTACCACACTGTTCAAGAAATCATCACCATTTAAAACTATTACGTTTAGTCAAAATAAACCAATAAAAACTGAAGTATACAATGAATACCGTTTGAGAACGAAACAAATAAACTTCCACTAAATGACCTGAAGGATTCATTGTCATTTGAACTTCCGTTTTTGAGAACATATATGACTGTTTAATAAACCACAAGGGATGCTGACTGGGTAAATGTATACCAGTACATAGTTTTGGGTTGAACAAAGAAATATTAACTTTAAAATTGTGTGCCACATCTTTTGGTGTATTGCTTGCTTTGAATATCTTTTTTAGATTATCATATTATTCCTAAATACATTAAAAATGCATTACTGAGTGTTTTTTTTTAATAGATGGTAATAAGTAATTTGCAATATTAAGGTTTTTTTTCTATAGGTGCCGTTAATTTAAACCCATCAGCATATTAATTAATTAAATCATTAATTCCGGTATATTTCAATACTGTCTTGATGGGTCAACAATTCGACAATTACTGTGGCATAACAAAACAAAATAATTGAAATTATGACACTAGTTTTGATAATAATCGTAGACATGGATCAATCATATTTTAGCTGAAAGCACGCAGCCAACATTGGTAATAGTCAAAGACCAGGGCCCATTTACATAGAGCTGCTTCAGTACAAAAAGGAATTACACTCTTAAGGTATAAGGTTACCAGCTGGCATAAGGTTACCAGCCAAAATACCATGTCACATGTACCACTTGAGACTGGTTTCCTGCTTATTTTTTGCTCAGCAGAAAATTGTTAAGCAGTAATGTCTGCTCATTAGTACAATATTGCCACCAGGATTTTTTCACTGGAGGGGCACAGGGGGGCATAGCCCTTCAGTGGGGGGGGGGGGGCAGGTTCCATGTTTTCCCTTTTTGCCCCCCTCAGGCCCTGCTGTAGCTATGCCGCTGTGTTCTTCGTGGCCATACCAACTGCTCTGTCTGATGTATATTGCATGCAACAATTCATACCAGTCAAGTTTAATCAGTCTATAAGGCTTGGGTTTTTATTCTGATAGATTCATGAAGCATCCTGGTAAAAATGCCTCAGGAATCGAGATAAAATTCATGAGTTGCGTTATATAAATATTTAACTAGCCTTAAAGGGTTTGGATACTTTTTGTACGACACAAAACACATTGTCCACAGATTTACATTAAACTTACACGGTTTGAAGATAAAGATGGTAAAAAAGCTTCCCTTAAAATATTACTTGCTGAGGTGCTGTAGTTTTTGCGAAATGAGTAAAACAATGTCACGAAAATAATTTTTGTCTAAGGAGACGAAAATTATTTTAGCATGTACAACGACTAATGAAGCTGAAACTTCTACAGGTAAATTATATACATGTTCATTCACAGTGAGTAGGATTCAGGTCATGGCCAAAAAATTGATCTACACAAGGTACCCAAACCCTTTAAAGGTTACAAAGAAACAAGAAATTCAGTTTTGTTTCTTTCTTTTTTCATTTAGAATACCAATACACGTAGTATGCAACCTCCATGCTACCTGGAATATTACCAGCATCTACAATTGAAGCTATTTCCTTCTAATTGCTCCAGTGGGAAATTACAGTAACTCACAATTTCCTTCTTAATTTGCCAAGTGTGTATAGTTTGGGAAAGGCTGACAGGAATTAAATTATGAGCAGACTACCTTATATAACCACAGAGCCTTGACTTGGGGGGGGGGGCTTTATAATGGGTGTAGAAATTTAAGAAACTAAATTGGAAATGATTAAGAGAAGGTTTTTATTGAGTGTACTTGTGTTTCTCTCAAATTGATGACTGTGTCAAGCACGGTTTATACTTCAAGTGAATTGCAAAAGCGAAGCTAATTTCCTTGGGACACTATTCAAGGTTCTCCCCAGGATTTTTTTAAACTGTGGAGCATTCTGGACTCAAATTTTTGAAGTTTTGCCTTTTTAAGCACGCTAAATTGAAACAAGCTCCTCTGAATGTTTTTACTTGGTGTTTATCTTTGATCTTAAAAGCCCTACTGTGCAATCTGGGGCATTCTTACTATGGTGTTGTCTTGATGATTTTTTGTGAATTTGATCTCAAGATCCCCCCTTCCAATTTGTATCGGCCCCAATTTGCACATATCGGCGTGCAATTCACGCACATTAGCCCGATATGCTAGCTTGTGCATGGGGAAAACCCTGCTATTGGAAAACAGTGCATATCTGACTGTTTTTGCTTTTCGCTTTCGCTTTTCGCTTTCGCATGAAGTATGAACCAGACTTCATACACTAAAATAGTTGGTGTGAAAACAAGGGCTTGGCCAGATGAGACACTTCAAAATCAATGAATAGCCTCTATATTGCAGATGTATTCATTTTTTTCTATTTTGTTGGCGTTAAGTTTGAGTTTTAGTTGTTGGAACTTCACATTTCTGTCTAGCAAGAAGAGAAAGTAAAAATTTCACTATGGTTTTCAAAAGTTTTTTTTTTAACTTGTTCAAATGAGGTTATAGAATTTATGAGCAATGAAATACCCCATTTGAAATTGTTTGTTTTTCAATCCTAATTCAAGTAGAATTTGAAACTTTGCATGGTCAGAATCAAGTCAAGTAAATTTTGCAGAGACACCATGTAACTCTCTCTATGAGCTGTAGTTGTTCGAAAAAAGAAAAATGAAAAAAATTATAATAAATAAAATGTAAAACTAACTGCTATATATGATTCATATATGTACATTTAGGACTAATACAACTTTCCATTCATTATACTATTTCATAGCTTTTTAAGATTTGCTGGTACATGTACACGTGTTGCACACATGTGCGTGGAGATTTAATAAGTTATTCAAGGAATTCACAGTTAGTTACAGCATGGTTGCAGGAAGTCATAAAACCACAAACCTATTTCCATTCAGAAATCGTGGGTAGTATCTCCGTGGAAACCACAATCCCGCCCCGCATAACACCACCCACAGGATGGCTACCTCGTCAAGTAGCTGGCCAAAGAGACTAAGCGTGCTGTGGAAGTATACTGAGCATGCTCCGACCACCATCAGTAAGATCCAGATGAGATTGATGGAGGGGTTGACCCGGCGTGCGTACTCCTTGAACAGGATCCACATGATGGGTGGGAACACAAAGAACAGGGCATTGCTGATCTGGGAATATATAAACATAGGTATAAAAAATAACAATACATTCCTTTATTTTATTTTATGAGAAATCACCCAACATCACAATGCCAGACAGCCACTTCAAGGTGACGGCTACACTGTTGACCCAAATCAACTGTCAACGGGGGCATGTTGCCACCTACTCCTGGGGCTGAAACAGGGTTACCCTCTTCACAGTCCGTAGGGATGTGGGCATGGGGTATCATCAACTAGGAGCCTGACTGGTAGATCAGAATGCACTACCTTCCCAACTTTTTACATGATGTGATGAAGGAATACAATTCAGGGCCAGATACTTATTCTTGTAAGAGATCGTCTCAAAAATCGGAATGGTAGGAACAATGTAATTGGATCGGATTAAGCTTGTGCACATGGACCGTTCTGTTGGACCACTGGAACATTCCAATGGGGCGTTCAAAATACTAATGCGCGTATTCACTTGTGTAGGATTGATCCCATACTTTGGCACAATGATGCGGTCTAGCGGTCCAATGGATTGCAAGCATATGCCTACAGGATTGTTCTTTTGTGCCTGGAACGTGCTCGCAACTTTTGAGACGCTCTTTAAAGGCAAGGTAGTTTTTTTCCTTAGGGAGTGTCTCAAAAGTCTGAACGGTATGAATGTTCTAATTGGATCGGTTAAGTATTCCAGGGGGCGTACATGGACAGGTCCGTTGGACCGACGAAGCGTTCTATTGCAACGTGCAAAATACTAATGCGCATATTTTCTCATGTAGGGATGCTCCCGTAGTCAGCACAATGTGGTGGGTCCAGCAGAATGTTCTGGCAGTCCACAGGATTGCGGGCGTATGCCTTTTTTTTGAGGCGCCAATTTTTGAGGTGCTCCCTCAATAAAGGGCACCTCTATGAGGGAAATAAAAGATTATACTGGAACATTTCAAGGGCACCAAGGCACTGATCAGGGGGTATGGTGGCAATGTTTCCTCTGATGCCTCCAAGGAGTACATGTACAACCCTGAATATTTTGTCTTGGGTGTGGGTTTTATTCATCAGTCTTTACTCTTAATATCACAACACCATAACCAAAAAGGTTTTAAGTATGACCCTGAAAATGCAGGCATTATCTGTGAAATATATTTAAAAACACGTCTTGAATTTCAAGAAGGCAACATTGCCAAAACTTTGACGTTATAGTGCCCTTTCAAAAGTCGTTCAGATTTTGTCACCGAAGTGGCTGTTTCGATTAAGGGTAAGTGGCTCTTACTATTAAGGCAAAGTGGCTGTACAGTGCCTGCATGAATGCATGAACAGTACTGAAATGCTTTGGAACAGTCACAAATGCGGCTTAGAAGTACACTTTAAATTCTAAGTGAATGACTTAGGCCTACCTCTGTTTTATGTAGGTTTGTGTTGTGTATTTGAAAGGCCATTCTACACTAGACAACTATCAGTTTTGAGTGATCATCCACACTATGTTGCAGTGTTCAACCATGAACACGTATCTACTAGTACTATATACACCACATCTAATAATATGAAATAACATGTAAAAATCATTAATGACGCGTTCCCGTTCAGTTGACAAGAAGATCAGAATTCATTTTGAAGCTCCCAATTGAGGTAATTCAAGCTGTCTATTTAGAAATACTGTATTTAGCGGTTGTCATGGCTAGCAGTGTATTAATGTACAGGGTAAACAATACCAGCAGTAATATGCAGTTGAGTAACTTATCATGGGGCCTTTTCCAAACCTCGGCTCCAGGCTCCGTTTGATGTTGGAAACTTCATGTAAAATGTACACTTCTTCAAAATCTATGGCGGAGCCGGAATCGAAGCCTGAACCTAAGCCGAGGTTTGGAAAAGGCCCATTTTAATCTGTCAAACTTAAACCATTTTTCTCAACTCCCTTGGGGAGCAAACAAGTTTGAGCTGCAAATGAGCACAAGGAAATTTATGTATGGTACTGGAATTACAATCTGAAAATTTCCATTATTAGTTTTTCTTTGTGAATGTGTGTCTGTGTGAGCGGACACTGACGAATTTAATAAAAGGAACGCGGGTGTTTTGACAGAGTGAGGACGTCCTTACTTTGCTTTTACGTACAAAACCAATGAAGTCTCTACAGATATAATGTCAACAAAAATTAAGTCCAAACAATGGAGAACAAAGAGAAGTCCTTGATTCGTTATCGGATCGAAAATTGTATGTGCTGGGGTGTCTACCCTTTAAAACCAAGGACTTAGTAAACACAAGGGATAAGCGCCCAATATCATAAAGCATGTAAGCATAAAAACTTGCTAAGCACAGAAATATATTGCTTAGCAGAAATTGGATACCAGCCAAAATACCAAACAAGTTTACACTGCTGCGACTGGTACCCCACTCAATTCTTGCTTAGCAAAGATATTTGCTAAGCAGAATTATCTGCTTAACGGCTTTATGAAATCGGGCCCTAAATGTTTTGACAGAGTGAGGCTGTCCTCGCTTCCCTTTCTCATAAAAAAAAACAATGAAGAGGTTTCTACAAAAATATATGAGATAAAATAAACTAAGTCAAGGCCGATGCTTCATGTAGGCAACTGAGGCAATTGCCTCTGTTTCCCCTGGTCATTGCCTTGGTGCCCCTTACAACATTCCAATAGAATTTACAATTTTCTTAAAGAGGTGCCCTTTGAAAATGCCTTGGTGCCCTTGCCCTTTCAAGTCCACACATTGGGAGAACAAAGAGAACTCCTTGATTTACAGGGGTTGACATTTGTGTGTTTGTGTTTGTGTGGGTAGGTATCCACATTCAAACCGTGGACCTATAACAAAAGGGTCAATAGGTCCACAGTTGCTGTCACAAAGGAAAACATTGTGGTCCACGGTTGCTATCACAAAGAGTTGAACAAAGTGCCTTAACACGCTTAAATGAAATATTATTTTTTATTTTTTATTTTTTATAATCAACTTTTTATTTACATTGCATAAATTTCATGCAAAATCAATAAATTGTCTATTTAACAGATATTTTCAATAATATATGGCATTAATGAATAACAAATAATATTGAACTGGAATTGTTTATCAATGATGAGATAAATCGTTGATGTACTTGGAATGAATTTCACTATTTTTATTTGTAATTTGTATGCATATACCTGTCATGCATAGATGCTTAGATTCAACAAACAGCTCGGCCAGAACAACTAACCCACAACAAAATAAAATGCAGAATCATGGCTACTGCCTAATGCTGTGTACATACATTATAAATATCCTTCAGGTTTATAAATAGCACTGGCACTGACAGCTCAGACGGGTGCATAAACATCGATGCAGTTACATTATCATTAAAATATTCCTTGGAAGTGGAAATCCGTGGATCAGCATTAATAGTGACCACAGGGAGACCACCAACATTAGGGTTAGATTGTTCAGTTGGTGGAGCACTGGCATGTTGATCCGGAGGTCAAAGGTTCAAATCCCGCTCTAGTCAATAATATTCCTTGAAGTGGAAATCCATTGATCAGCATTAATAGGTAAAGCACTGGCACGTTAATTCGGAGGTCGCAGGTTCAAATCCCGCTCTTTGTTCAACCAAAAATTATTTTTAATTTACCCAGTCAGTTTCCCCTTGTGGTTTGTTACTTGATGATTTGAAATAAAAAGTTGCATCAGATTAAGTTGATCCCCCTGATGCCGCTTCCCAGGTTGTATCCTAAACTTGGATGTGATCCCTGGCTATATGGCAGGTACAGGTTAATGGCTTCTGACTGGCACCCTCGAACAAATATATTGAAAAAATAGGGAGACCACCAACATTAGGGCTAGATATTTCAATTGGTGGAGCGCTGGTATGGTAATCTGGTGGACGCAGGTTTAAATCCTGCTCTAGTCAATAATTTTTCTTTGCTCAACCCAAAATTGTACTGTATTACATTCACTCAGCATAATTTTTTCTTCTTCCCCTATTTGCACTCTTGGTGGACTAGCAATTAACTAATAACTACACAGACACGTTGGGTCTTCACACGATTGGAATTGAATGTGTTTTCTGTTCATTGCTCAATTTGTTGCTGGATAAATAGACCCTCCAAGTCTAGCGCGTATTCAAACATTTTTTGGTCTGGTCCCACGTAAATTGCTTTAACGCGAGAAGGAAACAAACTTGTGCACTTTAACGGGCCCCATTTTTCGAATACGCGCAAGACTTTCACAGTCTATTCACTTTGAGTAAAGCCAAAAAATGGCACCAAGTAGCAGAATGTAAATATTTACTTGGTTACACCAGGCCTGGAATTTCATCTTTGAGAGGGCAAGGCCATTTTCTTTTTTCAAAGGGGCACTTCCATTGGAAAATCTTAAAGTCTATGGGAAACTTTTGGATGGGCACCAAGGGGCAACAGAGGCCATGGCCTACGTGTAATTCCACCCCTATTACAATCATGCCTATTTTCGGATACCCCTTTGTATTTTCCTAATCCTAACCCTAACAGTAACCCTAACACTACAGGGCTCGAATTTGGGGGGAAACTCCACAAGACCGCAGGACTTGTAGCTCAGAATCTTTACTGGACCGGGATTTTATTTACAAGACCAGAATCAAAATTAGAAGAGACTAGAAACAAAATGAAAACACAGTTTTATCATCTAAACTGTTATATTTAAACAAACACTAAGAGAAGATTTATCTCTTCTGTTTTATGGGTGATACTCAGCAGAATTTGAAAATATTTGTGAGACTCAAACTCAACATTTGAACATCATTCTTTTGAGACAAAGATGTTGAATTGAAAAAAACAAGACCACCTGTCTGGAGTTTACTGGCCCAACACTGAAATCACTGGCCTCGGGCCAGTGGTCCAGTGTAAAATTGGAGCCCTGCCCTAGCGTGTGGATAATGAGGGGTTATTGGAACATACATGTACATGTACATAGGATTTGAGGCATTGCATGGTGAGGTATCAATTTGGTTTGCGGTAACACCATGTGTATATCTACTTGCTAGTAGATTTTGTTCTTTGAGAACTTGTCTTGCTTATTATTCTACTGCCGCAGAGTAGAATATTCGGAATTCGGGGGACTTCTCAGTAGAATAATAAGCAAGACAAGTTCTCATAGAACAAAATTTACCTAGCAAGTAGATTTAAGAACTGAGAAGTCCCCCGAATTCCGAATATTCTACTCTGCGGCAGTAGAATAATAAGCAAGACAAGTTCTCAAAGAACAAAATCTACCCAGCAAGTAGATATACACATGGTGTTACCGCAAACCAAACATATATAAACACACATGTAGGGTTGTCTGAACATAGAGCAGTCACCATTTGCTTAGGTTGAACACAGTTCAGCTCAAGGGAGGAATCAGAATGCATGAAATCAGATTCATTCCGTCTACACTTATTTAACAATTGAAATTAGCTTTAAATAAATCTTCTTCTAATTGAATTTTTCTGAAGGTTAGCTTTCGATTATGAAAGAGTTCAATCATTTGCATCAATCCACTGACATTTTCCTAAAGATAACAAGATAAAAACCAGGGACGGATCCAGGATTTTCCAAACTGTAATACATAATGTGCAAAACATTTATGAAACAGAGTGCTCAAATTCTTCTAAAAAGAAATAGGAGCTTTGAAAAGAATAAAGGTCCCAATTTATAATGATGCTTAGCAGATCTCAGTCCTACCTTTGAAGAAATATTAGGAGAGCTATAAACTGCTCTATTTAAATATTTGAGTAGAGATCGTTGCACTCCTCAGAACCAAACTTTACAAATGTGTCTTAAAAAATCAAAATAAAATATGATTTAAGAAACAAATCTGACATTTCATGATGTTTAATTAAGCATGTAAGTACCTCCGCTGATGATTCAAATGCATACACCAGACTGTAAGATTTGATTGGCAAATTGTCTTTTTTTTAAAAACGATCAAAAATAAATAATCGCGCACCACATTGGTAGTTTATTTCCTGCTATGATCAAAATTGTGTTTTCCCCCTTTAAGTAAAAACACACTTGAACATTTTAAGCAGAGCTATTCTTGTGCACTCTTCGGACAACGCAAAGGAGTGCAATGAAGACCAATTGCACTCGCTCTCCTTAAAAATGATGGACTGAGATATAACTACAAATCAGTTTTCAATTTTTGCAGAAAAAAATTCTATTACTCAACATCAAAATAAATTTGTTGGGTTTGGTTACTGGTGTAAAGCAAACGCCATTTTGTGCTTAGCAACTTGTTATGCTTGGTTGCAGCTGATGTACATGTAGTCTTGGGTACAACATGCTCATGTTGTAATATTCGCCAAAAAAGGAATCACCAACAGAGGGCGCTATCATCCCACGAACCGCCATCAAACCATTTTTTTGCGACAAATACAACGTTATGGAACCAAGACTAAGTTGTAACCGTTTAAAATGTGCTCAGTTGTGAGGAAAAACTTATTTATTCTTATTATTTTTCAGATCCACTGCTTTTTGAAAAGTTTGGCATTAAAAAAGGCCACATAATTTTTATTTTTTTGATCGTCCTTTTTGGGTGGAATTTTGTTTTTGTTTTTTGGGATATGGCAAAATATGAAATAAAGAATAAAGAAATCATCACAATCACTTTAAAACAGAGGGTTTGTGTGATTTTGATGTTTTTAATTTGTTTTGTTAAACCCATTTAACTCCTGACATTTTTAGTAAACATTAAAAAAAACCTAAAATGCAGTGTAGCCTTAGTTTTTGCCATCATGAATAACCTTTCTTCAAACATCCATTTCCAACCTATGGATTTTAAAAAAATATCAGCTGAAAAATCTGATAGCAAAATTTGACTGAAAAGATCATTGAAAAGACTGTTTAAAAAAAAAAAGGGGGGGTTGGTGGGTTTCGTAGGGTCTGGCGGGGATGATTAACATTTTTATTTATTTATGTGGCCTTAATGGTTTTCACGAGTGAAATTATTAGTAAGTTTCCACAATAAAAGTAGTTCATTAATAAAATTAATAAACTTCTTGTTGGCCTGATCGAGCTATAAAATAATGCAGTTTTGAGGGTACTTTGTTCGAGTGGGTCACAGTGTGCCTTCAGAATATTCCTGATGCAATGAAAAGTCGATTTCCCATGGCAATGTGACGTATCTTTTTAGTAAATCCAATTACGTTTCCAAGTGAAGTGGTTTTTACACAATCCCATGACAACATAATTTATTCGGCTGTCAAATAGCATATTCAATGTGATCAAAGTTCAAGTTTAATAATATAATACTATAGATTCACAACTGTGTGTAGTTCTCCACTTAGAAGATTCCAATCATTGTTATAATCTCAGCTTGTCAGCTGATTTTTCTCTTTATCTCTGAATCGAATTTGACCTTAGAACTCTTTTTGTTCACTGTGATTATTTGGCAAGAGTTGAGCAATTTTTCAACTTGGGAAAGTATTTGCTGCGAAGTTGTGACGTCAAAACTGTTTCAAATTCACATGAAGTATTTAGATGCCACAGAAAACTGAGGTAGAAACAAAATGTACAACTTTTTGTTTGCAAAGCACTTTTCTCTTGTTTGTAATACAAAATAGACACTCTGAATTACTGTATGAAACAAAAGTTTTCACAACAACAAAAAATACAGAAATAGGAAATATAACATTGGAGAGCAGGTTTGAATGAACTTTATAGAAAACTTGACAAATCAGAACAATTTTGTTTAAAATGAATTTTTTTGTAACTATGTCACATGATAGTTAAAGGGTCTGTTTACGTTTGGTAATTACCCATAAAATAAATGGCAATAAAAACTTACTTGGTAAGAAGTACAACAGCTTCTGATACAGTAGCATAAAGGATTTTGAGAAACATTTCACTTTGAAGTTATGTGGTTATGGAAAAAGATAACAGTTTTTATCCACACAAAATTGAATCTGAGAAGCATTTCTGTCGGAAACGTTTTCTCAGATTGTGTATTCCAATTGCAGATTATTCTTCCTGCGTGGACATAAACGTTCCAGATTTTCGACAATATTTCAAAAATGCTACCACCTTTTGAAATGAAATTTTCACAGGTTAGTTGTAAAGTATATATCTACAACTATATATGATTGAAACAAACAGTGGGTTCCAATTACCAAACGTATACAATCCCTTTAATGATCAATCATCATACAATTCTATTTGATCACATGGTTCAGTTGGTTCACTTAAAGGAACGTTACAGAACTGGTAATTAAAATTTTCTTTATGATCACAGATTTACACTAAAACTTACACGGTCTAATGATGATGATAGTAGAAGACATCCCTAGAAATATTTCTGTCTGAAATGCCATATTTGATAAGAAATAAATAAAACTAATTTCTGATTGGAGTTTATCGCTCATGAGCATTTTATTCATGCATTGTATAACACATGAAAATGTGTAATCAGTTTTTCACTATTTTCTCGTGACCCAGATGGCCGATCGATCTCAAACTTCTACAGGTTTGTCAGTTTATGTATATGGTGGATTATATAAAGTGCTTACACTGCCAGTTAGCAAAAACCAATTCTGTAATGTTCCTTTAGCTGTAAGCCTTTCATTCATTTCCTTCCTATCATTATCTGTGATTTCTCTGAGTGGAAGTTTGATAATTAATGGTCTTCAAATTATACAGTACGGGTACCAAACAGGTAGGCCTTCCTTTTTTAACTCTAGCTGGTTTCAAAGAAGGTAGATTGTTTAAAATGTTTGTTCTTGAGACTTATTTAGAATTCATTGAAATTGAAATGAAGGTAACATGATACTAAAAAATAGGTCATGTATACCATGTATACTCTGCAGAGCTCGAATTTGTAATTACTTATTTATTTATTTATTTATTTATTTATTTATTTAAAAAAAAAAAATTGGGGGGTCCACAAGACCGCAGGGCTTCTTGCTCAACAAGTTTATTGGACCAGTTTTGTTTTTACAAGACTAGTTTCAAAATGAGAAAACAGTAAATAGCTACACGGTTTAACATGTAAACTGTTTTTAGTTGAACAAGCACTAAAAGAAGATTATCTCACTTGTTTTATGGGTAAGTATGCTTTGATACTCAATAGAATTGAAAGATATTTGAACAACAATTTCTTTTAATTAAATATATTCGACAAGGAGGTATGTATCAATCAATTTGAAAAACACAAGACACCCGGACTTGTCTGGTCATGAGTTTACTGGCCCAATGCTATAAGATCACTGGCCTCTGGCCTGTAGTCCAGTGTAAATTTCGAGTCATGCTCTGACTGACATTCGTGTACCCTTATAGAATTATTTGAAGAGATAATGTTACTCAATGCTGTCAAAAGTGATATGTAACTTAATCTTAAAAAGCATTACTTGAAAATGATGACAGCAAGTCACGAGGGGAACAACTTCTCAGAATGATTGTGACTGTGAGTGGATCCAACAAGACAAGGTAAAGCTATCCTTCCATCAAATCAGTATTATCAAAGCGAGGCTGTATGGAATAAATATTTGACCTTGTTTTGGTCCAGTTAGAATCAAAACTAAGGTTGGCTTCATACTTCTTGCGAATGGGAAATTTTGAAGTCACAAATTCGCAACGAACAATTCAGAAGAGTTGAGCGCTGTGCTCAACTCTTGCGAAACATTCGGGCGAAAACATAGCTGTGATGTCAAATTCGCTTTCGCAGGAAGTATGAACTGGGTTTTAGTGGTTTCTTCCCTGCCTTTCACCTCTGTGGACCCTGGTTCGAATCCCACTTCACACTGGAGCCTTGTTAGTTGATTAGGTTTTCAGTCCCTACATGATTGCATGGGTTTTTCTCTAGTTGGGGTTTTCCTCCCACATATAATTAACTGAAATTTCTTCATCATGTTCTTTTCACAGGTATCTTCAGGCCTACGGGTCACAGTACTGGTCACTTTTGAGGGTCCCTTGGTTTCATTACCACAATGATAAAATAATATAAATAAATAACAAATAAATGAACAAATAAGTGTACAAAGAATTAGAGGATTATTGCAGGCCAGAAATTTCATATTTGAGAGGGCAAAGCCTTTTCATTTTGCTCAGGGCACTTCCATTGGAGAAACTTAAAAGTCTATTGGAACTTTTGAAGGGGAATCAAGGCCATAGACCAGTTCAATGACGGCAGTGGCCTCTTTGTAATTCCAGGTCTATTGTTGTTCTTTTTGGGTGATCATTCAACCATGTGAGTGGAAGCATTGTGTAACGATTGATAGACAGATAATGTATTCATGCATTCATTTATAGAATATCCATACAAATAAGTGGAAATTTGCTTTGTGCATACTCATAAGATTACAAATATTGAAATTACAAACAGTACAAAAGGATTGATCCCTTAAAGGCACTGAACACGTTTGGTAACTGTCAAAGACCAGTATTCTCACTTGGTGTATCACAACATATGCATAAAATAACAAACCTGTGAACACTTAGGCTCAATTGGTCATCAAAGTTGCAAGAAAATAATGAAAGAAAAAACACCCTTGTTGCACAAATTTGTGTGCTTTCAGATGTCTGAAAAAGGCTTCATCAGGCCTGAAGTCTTTTTCAGATTCAAATATTTTAGTGAGAAATTACCTCTTTCTCAAAAACTAACTTACTTCAAAGGGAGTCGTTTCTCACAATGTTTTATACTATCAACAGCTCTCCATTGCTCGTTACCAAGTAACTTTTTATGCTAATATATTTCTTGAGTAATTACCAAACACATCCAGTGCCTTTAATGATACTTACCGTGTTGTAGAACTCAGCAATGAAAGGAAAGACAGAGTAATTATCCTCGCACCAATCAATATCGGAACTTCCAGGGCTGAGCTCTTTAAACATCTTACAGAGCTTTAGTTACTGTGTATAGCGATCAGTAACTGCAGTCCAGATGCTGTCTGACTGTAGATTATACAAGGATGGTTGTATTTGGCCGAGAAGGGATCCGTGGTCTGAGTGACAATGGGAAAATAGAGTCATCAGTCAAAGATTAGTAATTGACCATATTTTTGACCGCATGAGGGAGCTTTCTTCAGGGAATGCTTGCATCACAATTACAGTTTCATCTTATTTTAATTGCCTGTATGTAGTTTTCTTGCATCAACGACGAAATACATAAACATAATAATAACAAAAATGAAAAAACCCTGTTTGTTTACTTGTTTTTCATCACTTAAAAATTGGTCCACATGCGCCCTCACGCGGTCAAAAATACGGCGAATTCCACATGGACAAAGGAGCATCTGGTTTGATTCCCAGACTTCACCTGTGGGCAACTGCATCATCTGCTCATTCATTGTAAACATGCGTGGTCTCTTTCTTTATTAATATCATACAGCCTGCCCAATATGGGGCAGAGGGTCCCCCCCCCAATGTGCCCATATTATAACACACTATTTTCCTCTTGTATAGAACTCCCCCCCCCCTAAAATCCTCAAAAGAATTCCTGAGATTCCAAGTACACAATGAAGACACAATAGGGGGGGGTACACCATGCCCCATATCGAGCACCAATTGTAATATCTTCTAACATACATCAAGAAAACTTATTTGAGCCCGACTTAAATAATTTCCTTCATCGAACGAACGCAAAATCTGAGGCGAAAAATTCAATCAGTTCGTGTACATATACAAATATTCGTGTGGTGCCTGTGCTTGCACTGTAATACGTGTCACGTCAGATTGTGTGTTGTGTAAACTTTGGTTCAAGCTCAAATTTGATTATTTAGTCTCCCCTGACTCAGTTCATCTGACTGGGAGAGGAAACACTGCCTGTGGGAATTTTTTTGGCTTTGGATACATGTGTCAAATAAGATACATTATGAAAAATAGAATACTAGATGGATGCGATGTTCGTAATCAAAAATAAAAAAAATAAAAAAAGTCATTTATAGAGCGCCAAAATCAAAAGTTTGCTCTAAGGCCCTGGATATTGATAATATTTATAACAATAATAAAACAAGACATTTATATAATGCATAATGCAGGAGCCTCTATGCACAACACAAAACAATGAAATGAAATATAAAAGTATATGTTACAAAAATATAGCTTCAAACATATGAGTCTTTAAAAGTCCATTGAAAATCTGAAGAGAGTCAGCTTGGCGAATATGAAGAGGTAAGCCCTTCCATAACGAAGGTGCAATGAAGTTGAAGGCTCTTTGACCATAGAATTTAGTGGGAAAAAGTAGTTTGCGTCAGTAGAGATTGGCCAGCAGAACGAAGAGGACAAACAAGAATATATTTATGGAGAAGATTAGATATATAGTCAGGAGATAGGCCATGAAGAGCTTTGAAAGTGAGACGATTTATCCTGGTACTTGCTCTAAGTATGACTACTTTGTAGGTATGGTTTATTTTTTCCTTTAAAGGCATCGTACACGTTTGTGTTCAAATCCCAGCTACCACTGCTTTTTTTTTCCATCCCCCTTCCCTCCCCCCAAAAGAAAATACAGTCTTCTTTTATTATTAAAAGCTTACTCCTACATTTAAAATCAATATTCATTCAATACGTATGTACTTGATCGTCTAGGCCTGTAACTAAATTATAAAAATCATCCCATATCTGTCTATGGAGGATAATTAATAATTTGTTCACCTTAATAATTTGTAAGACTTAAAGGCCCTGTACACTATTGGTAAGATCGAAAAACACTATGTTCACAGATTCCCACATAACTTACATGATTTAAAGTAAGTAATGGTAGAAAGGGTTCCTTAAAATTTCTGCCTAAAATGCTATCGTTTCTGAGAAATGAGTAAAACAATAGTTTTTATCACCCGCGATAATTTGAAAAAACAGAAAACACATAAGGTCTCTTTTCATTATTTTCTCGTGACCTCGATGACCAATTGAGCTCAAACTTTCACATTTGTTTGTTCATGCATATGTTGAATCACACAAAATGTGGACACTGATTTTGAGCTGTTACCAGGTTACCAAAAGTGTACAATACCTTTAATCAAATTTACAATACTGAATTTGGGTATTCTTTTAAATTAAATTGCACATCATAGATTTGGAAAATGGAGTTGAACATAAACTTCTAAACGATATTATTTCCTCCTGTGTATAACAGCCATGCAATCAAATTATAAAAACATGGTGATGACAGTGCGCTCACAGCTAGCTAGCTATACTTACCACATAGTAATTATGTCAACACAGTTTTACGGCCTGAATATAAATAAAATATGAACGAACTCGATCCAGAGAGAGCCAGCAATCTTGCTTTTTGTATCCAGAAAGATTCCCAAATCATAGGCGACCAGTACTGCACATGGAAGGAGCAAGCGAAATGGTACACTTCTAACTGTCACAAACCTGTCATGACTGATGGTGGGCAAACTGCAGAAACTTACACCGGTAGCAGTTGAATGTAAACACAAAATGTGCAGCTGTGTACAACAATGACGTGCACAGCTCATCAGTCCGTGGTACATACGCAGCATGCAGCAGACACACACAATGCAAACTGACTGACTGGAGGTCGACAAACTTTAGTGGTTAAAAGTTTGTTGACCGGCTTACCTCCTGACCGCAACAAAAGCAAAACATAATGACCGACCATTTTTATTTCTTGGATAGAATTACCAAGATATTTTGCGTATATTTACAGTTAAGAGTGAAGATAAATAATATTTAATGTAAACAAATATATTTCAAATATTTTTTGAATTTTTCCCACATTTGATTTTGGTTCTGAAAGAATCGCAGTTGACACTACAAAGTGAACGAGTCTCGTAATATAATGGCTGCTTATTATTGTGTGCATGCGCGCGCCACTCAAACTCAAAGTAGACAGAATTTCATCGATTTATTGTGGTATGTATTGGAAAACTTTAACGCTTGGTACTTTAGTTATCTTTGTTTCTCGACCTCAGAGCTGTGGCCCTGGGTACCCCTGTATTATTGATATTTAAAAATTGAAAAATACGGTGACGTTTTTACAGTTATTATTATAGAATAGTAAGTTACACTTGAAGTAGTCAATTACACTGTCTTCAGTTCATGAGTTCAGGTGTTCAGCAGGGCCAGCAATATTTCCGGGGCGCTGTACTCCCTAAATTTTTAGCTTCGACGGTCGTTCTATTCTACTGCCCCAGTCAAAGTTGTGTTGAGTACACTGTGTTTTTGGTGATTTTCTAGCCCAGGTTGGACTCCTCCGTTGCATACAACGCGACAGAGTCCAGGGTATAAAGGTCCTCAGGCATTGCGACAAAATTTATAACCATTTTTTTTCATATTTTTACTTTTTGAGGAAGCTGAAACTTGACTCACATGTTCCTTGTGTCCTGAACCTTACGCCTGCTCTATTCAGAATTGCAAATTTTATCCTTGGATGACATTATTGTGAAAATAAAATGGAAATATATGCATTCTCGGCGACAGGCCGAAACTGACAAGACGTGAATGCTTCAGCGCATGTGCACAGACACGCCCACAAATTTAACGCGGAAGTCGGTCAGGTTGCTATGCATGTCGCGCATGCGCGCCTGAGCCTACACAGTCAATTGGTACACGATGATAAAAACGGTAGTGCACAACTCGGACTTATTTGCTAGAATAATGTCATTCGTGGATGAAATTGTTATTGTTGGACCCATCAATAGTGAGTTACGGACATAAAGAATATATGAACGGAATTTCAGCTTCTTAAATCAGGTAAAATTATGAAAAAACATTACTTCAAAATATGTTCGCTTTATACCCAGGACGTCAGTGTACACTAGGGCTAGTGATTTTCTATGTTTTGCCGAATATCTGCTTCCGAAAATTGACGAAAATTATGAAAAAGACCCAAAACAAACAACAACAACAACAACCAAAAGCGGGAAAATCGTTCACGGAATTACGGTTTACTTTAGACCTACAATTCTACATCCAGGCACTTTTCCTTCCTAGCCTTGTTTGGGGCAAACTTGCATAAATTCCCCAAAGATTGCATCTCCCTCTATGAATGATGGAACTCATTGATCATTCCACAACGTAGCAGTTGAACTGATAATTATAAACCTACAGCTAATGTTGATTGAAGGTATGGCTCAAAGGCCCTTGTCAAGAGAGGTGTATTACATAATTTATTACATGAGTATGACCATGGAAGGGGTATGACAGAGTATGACTAATGAAAAGGTCTGAGTAACATGCAATCACGGAGGAAGACCTGGAACTTATTCTGGAATTGTTTGGTCACTAAAGGTAGGATCATACTTTGGTAATGACCCCGATAAGAAATTGTGTAATTTCCATTTGAAAGCCTACTTACTTGTTAATATAAAGATGGTATAGTAGTATAGCATCCTGTGAAATTATTTTGTCTGAAGTGACCTTGTTGATTCGAATTCAATAATAGTAAGTTGAAAAATTTGAATCTCCAAAGATGACCCGCAGGCGACTTTTGGAGATTTCCGACAAAAACCTAATGATGATCCAACATTTAAGGTAAAGGAAATGGGTCAAAATATGATTACCTGGATGCCGTCAGTCTCCAGCTAGGTAAAGGTAAAGGATGGCAAGGGCTCAAGATGATCAAGATACACAGTCCTGATGCTTCGTTCTTGAAAGGGCAAGGGCACCAAGGCGTTTCCTCCTTTGTAAAAGGCACCTCTATCAGGAACTTGTAGATTTCTATTAGATCGTTTAAAGGGGCACTAATGCCATGATTAGGGGCATGGAGGCAATTGCTCTGTGAAGCATCAGGCCTGAATACAAGTTGATCAGACATCTCATTCCTTTGAATCCATATTAAATTTTGTGTGGACAAATATAAAACTGAATGTTTTTGTTTGAATATTTTATATTTTCCCAGTATTGGATAGCACTATGAAAATGTGAGCTCTAACAAAAACAAGATGAAATCCTGCTGAACTGAGTGAAACAAGCAACAGACTCTATTTCCAGCTTACCTGTAAAATTTTCTAGATGATGGGAGGGGCTCCCCTGTCTTCACATGATTTGTGACTTCAATAAGTTGAACGCACATCAAGCAAGATGTTAAAAACAGATAAGGTGTTACAGACGAAGACTCGGCAGGGGCGTGTAGTGAGACTCGTGAGGGAGCTTTATCTCCGGGAGGATGTACCATGTAATAGTGAACTGTGCTTAGCAGATTGCAGAAAAAGTAAGCAATTGACTCTATTCGCCTTGGCCCAATTTCATTAAGCTGTTAAGCTAAGATATGGTGCTTAGCAGATAATTTTTGCTAAGCACAAAATTTGCAGGGAACTAGTCGCAAAAAGTATACTACATGGTATTTTGGCAGGTAACCTACTTCTGCTTAGCAGTAATTTTCTGTGCTAAGCAATTTTTGGGGCTTTACAGCTTTATGCAGTTTGGCCCAGATGTCATTACCACAATAGTCCTGGTTTTGTCATTTTGGGAGTCAAATTTTGTGTTACAGTGCAGTGTGCAATTGAGGTGACTCGCAGACAGTTAAAAAAACACCATATCTTCACCTGCAATTTGACTCCCAAAATGGCAGGCAGTAGCGGGTGTCAATTCAAGTGTAAGTATTGATAAAATAATAGCCACTAATACAGACCACAACAATTTTAAACAACTTACATTGTTTGGATTCTATTTCCATGGCCTTTATTTACCTGATTTAGCCTTGGCTGCCCTTAAAAATGTCCCCTGAGCATTCTGACATGCTATTAAAAGAGTTCATTTCTTACTCAGAAAAATAAAATGGAACAAGAATTAAATAATTTTTGACAATATGCATGCCTGAAATTTCATCTTTGAAAGGACAAGGCCATTTCATTTTGCAAAGGGCACTTCCATTGGAAAATCTTTAAGTCTATGGGAAACTTTTGAAGGGGCACTAAGGCAAAGAACAGAGTAACAGGGCCTTTGCCTCCGTGGCTGACCGCTCTATGTTCTGACACCCCTATGTTCCGATAACCCCTTCGTGATCTACATGCTAGGGTAAGGGTTAGCGTTAGGATTAGGAAAATAAATAAGGGTGTTGCAACATCGGGGTGTAACAGCCTCTGTGGCCTCTGTGTAATGTAAAGCCTTTGCAGTTATTCAACTCATTTGAGTTAAATTCTGATATATTGACTGTTATGGTGATTTTTCCCACAGCTGGTAATTCTCTGGTGGCAGCTGATGTAACCCACTATCTTGTACCTGACTGTTACGTTGCTGGAACATTTCTAGAAATAATGGAACTTCCTGAGTTCACCAGCATAGTCTTCATGCAAACAGTGCTGCATCATGTAAGTAGCAGTCATGATATTCTTCCTACTTAAAAGTCTGATTTATGTTTTTTTGGCCATCAGAAAAAACAGCAAAATTGCTATTATTTAGTTTAATATGTACATTATGTATGTCAACCCTTGTAATCAATAGAACCGCCAATATAGGGCTAGATAACTCAAATCCTGCTCTAGTCAAATTTCTATGTTCAACCCCAAATTATTTCAAATTTACCCAGTCGGTTTCCCTTGTGGTTTATAACTTGATGCAACAAAAAGGAAAACATCAGAATTTTCTGGACATTTAATAATTTTCTCAATTCCATGCTTTGTTGTTAACCACCTAACTTTGTAAACTGTTGTTTTGGGTTGGCTGACCATTGTTATTATTCAAATAAAAGGTTTAAAGGTTTCCTATTGAGCATCAATAATATCCTCATTGGGAAAGAGATTCTAATGAAATAACATCTCGATTGAGGTATTTTGGATCACAGCCCTGTCATTATACTGTGTACAGTGTGGATATATTCTATGGTGCAATAGACCATTATTACACTGCCTTCATATGTGTCTTATTCCCTGTGCGCATTAGCAATAAGTGAATGCTGATTCTCTTTATACCAACAGGGGGGTCAGACTATTTTGACCTTCTAGCCTTGGAGCCTTTTCCAAACTAAGGCTTGGTCTCTGGCTCAGGCTCTGGCTTGGGCTCCATCATCAATTTATTTGGAGCAGTGTGGATTGTGCACAGTGCTTCTACATCAAACAGAGCCTGGAGCAAGAGCCTAAGCCGAAGTTTGGAAGAAGCCCTTGATTGTTTTAAATAGGACAAAAAGAAGATAGCATCGCTGTGATGGTTTATACAGGCTTGCAACTTTTCAGCTGATTGGCTAATTTTCTCTTTGTTATTCCTTTTTAGTACCATTCAAAACTGAAAATCACCGTCCAAAGGTTTGTGTTCTAGGCAGTTTCTGCTTTGTTTAACGACCTTTAACACTGAAGAACTTTTCCTTGTTTGTTCATCAGGTGTTACACAGCAAAGGACAACGGGTGTACAAACGTTTACAAAATAAAGTCAAGGATTCCAGGAATCACTGCATCGTCTTTGCCAATGAGTTTTGCCGTTATGCGTACAGTGCAAGAGAACCAGGAGAGAGTGAGAAGGACTGGCTTATCAGGTAGGGGGACAGAACAAAATCTTCTCAAGAAAGGGGGGTGGAAGAAAGAAGGGGGGAGGGGTCTTAATATTTGGTGTGATTCATTTGATTGGTTCTTAAAAGGGTACAAATACGTGGTGCTGCTTAACTTTGACCATTGAGTTTTTTGTTGCTGTAAAATGGTTAACTGGTTAAACGTCCCAACCCTACTTCCAGCATGAAATTCCTGGTTAGATTTTGGAATATTCTAAACTCTTCAAAAAATTTTTTGAAAGAACCTTTTAATACATGGAGAAAGAACTCCCTGATCTTCTTTTTTCATTTTCAGAGTTGTCTACAACAGCAGCGTCTGGTATTACAATCATCTAGCTGGACAGAAGCCCATTGTGTTTCTAACAGAAGACAACAATGTAAGTTATATTAACTTTCTTAAATTGGGGTTTAACAAAGAAAAGTTGACTAGAGCGGGATTTGAGCCAACGACCTCCGGTTTAACGTTCCGGCGCTCTACCAACTGAGCTATCTAGCCCTATGTTGGCAGTCTCCCAATTTTGTCAATATCTTTGTTCGGTGTGCCAGTCAGAAGCCATACAACTGTTAGCTGCTGTGTAGCCAGGGATCACACTCAAGTCACATCCCCATAACGGTGATCCCCTGGCCGCCGCTTCCCAGGTTCTATCGTAAACTTGGGCGTGATCCCTGGCTACATGGCAGCTAACAGTTGTATGGTTTCTGACTGGCACCCACAAACAAAGATATTGACGAAACTGTGAATTCATGCAGAATTTAATTCATTTCATGGTATAGTAAGCGTCTGTTTACACTAGATCAGATGGAGTATTTCTATTTTTGCTTTCTTGCAAAGCATTAACTTTCTGTGTACAGCAAATATTTTGCAATTGACTTTTGCACTATACATATTAATATTTTGGTTTAACACTATACCGTTATGTGATATGCACTGTAAACTCCCAAATCCTACGGGGAAAAAATCTCACAGCCATATTACTTGAGTGGGATTCGAACTAATGATCCTGCATTTTAGACCACTAGACTACCGAGCTTGCCCAGTGATGAGAGGCTAGTTCGAGCCCTGTACTTAACAGCAGGTACCGCAAACGATTTAATAGATGTAATAATTGGATAAATTATTTCATAATGTTAGGCCAACTAAAATAAGAAACGAGTTTCTCATCCGGACTTTTAAAAAAAAGGAGGAGGCAGGGCGCTACTATTTACTATTTTTCAAATTTTAGCTATTTTTTCCAAGATGGCCGCCATGCTAATTATGGTTGGCCAAGGTATATTTATTCACAGATATTGTGCTATTTGAGTATACTGATGCAATTTATGACAAAATAAATGATTTATAAGACCCTTCAATGCAGAATCGCAGCACCATCACCTTCGACAACAGTTCTCCAATCTGAAAAGAACGCCCAGCTGGGTTTGGTGCCAAGACATTGATGATATTTAAGTCAGGAGAATCACCCTTTTAGCCCACAACTAGCTAGGGACTGCACACAGAATTGTAATGAGAAAGTTGGGAATTATTGAGGCAAAGCTGCTATTTTGGCCCATCTAATTGGATTCAGGAGATTCAAAATAGCAGAGATGCCACTCAGTTTTATCCCAAAAATTTGATTTCAGCTTTAAATAAAAAAATCCAAAAAAAAATCCTTTTTTTTTCTCCAAATAGTCCAAATAGTAAATAGTTAAAAAAAGGAGGCGGCGGCCAAAAAGGAGGCGGGCGGGGAAGAGAAACTCGTTTCTTATTTTACTTGGCCTTAGAAATGTATCCTTTTTGTTGTTTCAGTTTGGTGCCAAATATGGAAGTGAAACGGTTGGTGTCCATGTGATGAATGTACAGCAATATCTGGAGGTGTTCTGGCCTCAACTGAAGCAAGCTCATGACATGTTTGAATCTCTCACTGCTTCACTGACTGACACTACGGACAGAAAAAAAGGTAACGTTTCACATAGTACACAACTACCAGAGAATGGAATATGCTTCAACACAATATTCTTACAATACCCTATGGCCAATCTTGGTTTAAAATGGAGTACTACTCTGGTTTCATTGTGTCTCAGAATTTACCTATTATTTTTTAAAAATTGGTTTAGCCAATCCATACATTGTATCGAGTCTCACTCTTTATTGTATTTTCCTGGCCTTGTCCGTTCTGAAGTGTTGTCCTAATCTATAGGGAAAGGTACACAAGCTGTGCTTCACCTTTTTTTCATGTTGACACCATATAATGTTTTTTGTTAGCAGTCAATTCTCATGGCCTTAATGTAAACTGAATAATTATATGCATACGTACTGTAAACCTCCGAACGCATTCAACTCCGTACTTTGCCTTCTTCCCGGAGAACTCCCGCGCCGCCCAGGCAAGGGTCCCGCCGTGGCCCCCGACCCAGGCAGACCCTCGTCCGGTGTGCCCTCTTGATCCTCATTGGGACACGGACCGAGTCTGACCGGCCAGCTGGTGGGGAACAGAGCTCCGCATTTCTGCTAAAAACAACTGTTTAAATCTTCCTTGTACATTTCTAAACTGTCATTGAGGATGTCAATGTGAAGTATATGGTGTATTGAAATCTCATGAGGCTGTCTGCTGGTAAGCAAATTTGTGCGTACTACAGTAGAAACATATTGCTAAGCATCAGTGTATTTCGTCCTGGAAGATTTCTAGGGTGACATTCATAACAGATTTTCATTGTTGTGTCACTTATCTGCTTACAAGAACCGTCTGCAAGTTAACATGCCTTTTGCTTTGCGTACGATAAGCAGAGTTTATGAATAAGAAGTTTTGCGAAGGGGCCCTCCATAAGCAGAAAATGTCTGCTTAAATTTTTATCGAGTGAGGTTTGGGTAGACACCATGTAATAAATTTCTTATGAGCTGTGGTGGTTCTGAGAAGAACCAGTGGTTTAAATGTTTAATGAAACTGACCCCTGGGGCCAATTTCACAGAGCTGCTTAACGCCCGATGTTATGCTTACTGTACGAGTTTCCATTTCATAGCGCTAACCAAAAGCACACGAAAAGGTTTGCTAACCTTCCGGTGCTTACTGGTATGAAAGTGAATAGCGTAACAATGGAAATCCATGGTGTACGCACAAGCTGTCCGCCTAATTTTCTCGCTAACCTTTGCCTTTATCAAATTTTTCTGCTATAGTAAGCAACAAAATTTGCTTACCGTTAAGCAGCGTTATGAAATTGGCCCCTGATGTCAAGTCCTATATATTTCTTGACAGTACACTTAATGAATGTACTAAATTAAGTAAATAAATTCCTCTCGTATATGACCTACGGGGGTCATGGGTTTGAATCCCATCTGAGTAGTATGCCTGTGAGGTTTATTTCCGCAGGGTTCGAGGGAAAGCAGTGAGTATACAGTGCTTATCACACATCAGAGCAGGGTAAAAACAAAAAACTTTATCCTTCGTCCCCGATGCAAATGATTACATCTATTAAGGATATCGTACTTTCTCTTTCTCCCGTGGATTGTTTTTTGCAGGCAGCAATAAGGAGTACCCAGACTATTTGCATGTTGATGTCTTAGCCTCCGGTATTAAGTCAGGACTGTATATAGAGGGGTCTTTAAGAGTCAACAAATACCACGCCCAAGATGAAGCTTATGTGACTAGAGGAAGGTAAGCATCCTCAGATGTTTCTCAAGTTATAATAAAGTGCTTCACAGATGCCACGTAATAATTATACTGATGAATTTTTTTTTAAATAGCGCTTTAACTACAGGCGTCTCAAAGACAGGTTTTTGAAGTTTTTGAATTATGAGACCCACTTTATGTAACACCTTGTAAGGGTTTACAAGGTGTTGTGGCGCATTCAGCAGCCACTGCCAGAAACACCAGGGCAAACCTCTTTTCTTAGCGATAAGTGTAACTGGGTTCTTAGGTGCGTTACTCAACACACAGGACCAACGGCTTTACGTCCCATCCGAAGGACGAAGCAATAATGGTTAAGTGCCTTGCTTAAGGACACAAGTGTCAAGACCGGGAATCGAACCCACACTCTGTTGATCAGAAACAACAGAGCTTGAGTCCATTGCGCTTGACCGCTCGGCTGAGACACGCCACATAGGGTTCAAGTGTTATGAATGATTACCTAGTCCCTTTTTGAAGTCACTGATTTGGCTTGGGCTCTGGCTTGGGGTATTGTGAGTAATTTTGAGAATGTGTGCTTATGGAACGAGACTTCAGACGGCGCCTAAGCCAGAACCGAAGCTGTGTGTTTTTTCAAAAGGTTCTACTTTAAATCATTAGTCGCGTGACCAACAATCCGCCAATTAAATGACAAGGATCTACTTGTAAAAGTAAAGTCTGTCCCGAGCCAAAATGGCTCATCAGGCCGGTGTTTATATCCGGTTTCCTTGGCATTAAACAACTGAGAATATTTCTATTCCCCCTGAACAGGCTGCCGGTCCATCGCAGGTTACTCCCCAGCTCTTGCCAGCACCCAAGTGTCTTACATAAGGAAACAAGTGTCTCGATCGGGACTCGAACCCACACTGATCAGAAACACCAGAGCTTGAGTCCGGTACTCTTATCTGCTCGGCCACGACACATTTTATAAGATTCTACTTAAAATCAGGGCCTGCGTGACTAAGAATCCTCCAATTAAATGACAAGGATCTACTTGGATGTTAAGCTATTTACGTATGGACTGGCAATGAGGTCACTAGTGCACCTAATAGACTACCATACTACATTATTGTAAACATTTATTTATTTTGCTTCTTTTTTAGGGGTGATTATCTTTTCTCTCCTTTTTTTTTATAACAGTGGTAGTGGAATCCAGTTGGATTCAGACATTCTAATACCAGGAATGAAGAACAGGTCAGTGTCAATGAATGCAGTACAATGAGTGTGTAATATGATGAAGGATTTGAGACCTTGCCCAGTGGGAATACAACCCTTAGGAGATGAGAAATACCACCGTAATATGAATCAACGATCGCGTTTTGTTCCTTACAGAAGCAATGACTTGTCTCTTGAGGGCCTATTTCCTAGCGGTGCTGAGTTAAAAAAATTGTTTTGGGTTGAACAAAGAGGAATTGACTAGAGCGGGAATTGAACCTTCGACCTCCGGATTTAATCGTGCCGGCGCTCTACCAACTGAGCTATCTAGCTCTTATGTTGGGGGTCTCCCTATTTTGTCAATATATTTGTTCAGGGGTGCCAGTCAGAAGCCATACAACCATTAGCTGCCGTGTAGCCAGGGATCACACCCAAGTGTTGGATACAACTTGGGAAGCGGCAGCGGAGGGATCAACTTAATCTGATGCGACTTTTTATTTCAAACATCAAGTAATAAACCACATTGGAAACTGACTGGGTAAATGTTAAACAATTGTGGGTTGAACAAAGAGAAATTGACTAGAGTGAGATTAGAACCAACAACCTCCGGATTAACGTGCCGATGCTTTACCAAAGATATTGACAAAATAAGGAGACTGCCAACATTGGGGCTAGGTAGCTCAATTGGTACAGCGCCGGCACGTTAATCCAGAGGTCGCAGGTTCAGATCCCGCTCTAGTAAATTTTTCTTTGTTCAACCCCTAATTATAAAAAATTTACCCATTCAGTCTCCCTTGTGGCTTATTACTTTGATGCACAAATTTGTGTAACACTTTGTTGAGACAGAAAATCAACAGAAATACTTTGAGAAATGTTTTCATTCGTTGCTGTTTGGTGTCACAGGAAATTTGTTTTTCTGATCTACAACATAAATCGGTACCCAGATAAAAATTCTGTATCTGGTGATTTGAGTAGTTCATTAGGGAAGCCATTATTGTAGGGAGACCGCCAACATTAAAAGCTAGATAGCTCAGTTGGTAGAGTGCCGGCATGTTAATCCGGAGGCCTCAGGTTCAAGTCCCGCTCTAGTAAATTTTTCTTTGTTCAACCCCAAATGATTTTAATTATTTGTGTATTAGTTTAGGTTTTTTTATTGATTGCAAATTGGCAACATGTTGACGTCAACATTGAAACTGAATTTGAACCTCTTTTCCTCTTGATCAGGAATCGAGCCGTACATGGAGATCAGGTCGCCATTGAATTGCTCCCCAAATCAGAGTGGACTGGCAAAATCAGTTCATTGTCAACAGGTGAGCAGATTGAAAATATTTATACAAATTTAAAAATCACAGACCTGAACGTTCCCTATCACTGTGGCTGACAGTCGGTAAAAGTCTTTATCATCTCTTGGGAACTTTCATTAATTTTATCCATGGTGAAACTGTAGTTTTGTTGTTGTTGATGTATTCTATTGATTTCTTTTCACAGAACTTTGGGAAACTAATGAGAATCGTTGCTTAACACTTATCAGTGTATGGGTAAAACACAAATAATTTTTGAGATCTCCCCAGGATTTTTCAAAACTGGGGGGGGGGGCATTCTAGACCCAAATTTTTGCAAGTTTGGCCTAAGCACTCTAAATTGAACTGAGGTCCTCAGAATAGTTTTTACTTGGTGTTTATCTTTGGTTTTAAAAGCCCTACTGTGCAATATGGGGGCTTGATTTCACAAAGACTTAAAATTTGTTTTAACTATGGATCAATCTTAATTGCTAAGCAAAGTGTGATGTCACAATTTAAATAACAATGGCAATATTGACGACTCATCTTAAGATGAATCATAGTGCTTTGTGAAATTCAGCCCTGGGGCATTTTAAATGGTTTAATCTTAACAATTTTTTGTGAATTTGATCTGAAGAAAAAAAAATTATGAATACAAGTTTTCGTACGCCCCAATATGCTAGCTTGTGCATGGGGAGAACTCTGATATTATTTGTCCCTGATGCTAGTTTAACATCTGTTATAATCTGTCTTGTTGTTTTTGTGATCTTGTGGGGATTCCCCATTCATTCTTGCAGGTGGCCCCGGTGATGACACATCAGACATTGCTAGGAGTGTCAGCAAACCCACTGGCCGTGTAGTTGGTGTCATGCAGAGACATTGGAGGGATTATGTGGCATGTTTTCCTGACGAGAAGCAGGTCAGTAAATGTTGCCCTTTTATTCTGTTTCAGTCTAATGTTTGATAGTCACCTGGGCCCAATTTCACGGCTCGGCTTCCGGCCCATAGAATCATGTACAAAGGGTGCCGTAAGCGCAGAAGTCCACGGTAAGCAAGTTTCAATATCTTTTGATGGAGATTATAAAATGGGACACCTGCTTGGCCAGAATGGGACACCTGTTCTTGCTTGCTGGACCGGGTCATCTGGACTAAGATCACTGGGCAGGCTGGAGATGCCGTATGGTCTAGACTTGATTGATGTGTTTATTAATATGTGTTTCTGTTTTATTCTCAGCTGCAAGGATCTCGTTCTGGGAGGGTACTTGTCATCCCTTGGGATCAACGTCTTCCTAAGATACGTATCAGTACACAACAGGCAGACACCCTCAGAGATCATAGGTAACTAAGAAGTTTGAATCCATAGAACTATCTTATCACCCTCCTTTGGCTGCGGAGCAGGTGACTACAAGTTTCTTGCAATTACTGTGGTATTGCACAAGTGTTGGGATTTGGTCTAGTCGCAGCATGCCTTCACTATCTCCAAGCAGACATTGACAAACATGTTGGGAATGATGTGTGTTGCCTTCCTAGTCTCTTTTTCCCATTTGGTGTATGTGTCGTGGTCGAGGGGTTTAAGCACACTGGACTCGAGCTCTGGTGTTTCTGGTCAGCAGAGTGTGGGTTCGAGTCCCGGTCTTGACACTTGTGTCCTGAAGCAAGATTCTTTATCATTATTGCTTTGTCATTTGGATAGGACGTAAAGCCGTAGGTCCCGTGTGTTGTGTAATGCACGTAAAAGAACCCAGTTACACTTATCGCTAAGAGAAGGGGTTTGCCCCAGTGTTTCTGGCATTGGCTGCTGGGTGCGCCGCAATACTTTGTAAACCTTTATAAGGTGCTACATAAATCGGTCTCATAATTACAAAATTACAATCTTAAAATGTGTCTCTTTGTTCAATCGTCTTGAGCACCTTATTGGCAGATACGATAGGGCATATGTTTTCACAGGTTAATCATCTGATTCATCGTCTTTCTTATGGAAGGTTCAAACTTTTCTTTGACAACTGTGGTTAATTACAAGGCAGCATACTTGAATGAAATTATTGTGATTCGGTATTTTGAAAAAGATAAGTAAAGAAAATGTAAAACTTATAGGGGATTCTAAATTTAAAAGAATTGTAATACAGTCCCTACTGTCTTGAATTTGTTTAACTCATTTTTGACTTGTGACAAGCATACTTGAACAATGAATGAATCTCGAAAAATATCCATCAACAAATAATTTCTTTATTAAATTTTACACTGCAAAAATTTGAGGTCTTTTTCTCTCAGGTAGACATTAGGGCCCAATTTCGTTGAGCTGCTTAAGTACAAAATGTAGCTAAGCACAAATAAATTATGTTTACCAAAGTAAGGTTACCAGCCAAAGCACTATCACACATGTACAGTCTGTGACTGGTATCCTGCAAATTTATTTTCTGCTTAAGCAGCTCTATGAAATTGGGCCATGGACCCAATTTCATAGAATTGATTAAGCACAAAAAGTAGCTAAGCACAACAAAATTATGCTTACCAGAATAAGGTTATCAGCTAAAATACCATGTCACATGTACAATCTATGACTGGTATCCTGCTTATTTTTGCCTAGCAGAACTTTTTAAACACTATTTTCTTCTTACGCAGCTCTATGAAATTGGTCCCTGGTTTGAACTTGTTATTTGGTTTCTCTCAGGATCATTGTACGCCTGGACTCTTGGGAAGCCGATTCCCAGTACCCCAATGGTCACTTTGTGCGTTCACTTGAACCAATCGGAAACCTGGAAACGGAGATAGCGGCCATTTTAGTTGAGAATAGTATATCGGTTGGGCCATTCTCTGAGGGACAGGTGAGTCGTCTTAGAGGCTCTAATAATTTTTAAATCAAGATTTGTTTTCATAAATCTGTGTTGGACCACTTCCTCTCCCAGCCTCGGTTTGAGTATATTGATTTCAATGAGAGGAAAAAAGATCGGGCCCGTAACAAGGGGTACAGGGGGGAACCCCAAAGTCCCAAAGTCAAAAAGAAGAAGAAAAAGACCACCCAAAATTTAAAAAAAATTGTGCGAAAAAAAACAAAAAATGCAAAAATTCTACAAAGTCTTGAATTGGGCCTTCATTTTAAAACAATTATCAACTCCCAGACGGGCGGCGCTAACACGCTGATGTACATTTTTTTTTATATTCGCCCCCAAAAATGAAAAATCATATTTGCCCATCAAAAAATAATAGGCCTGAACAAGATGGCCGCATATAATAATAATAACTAGTTCTTATATAGCGCATTTTACAATAACGTCTCAATGCACTTTACATTAGTGCCCTGGTCATTGGGCCAATAACATTCCTTTAATCTTTCTCAGCTCCCTGGGGAGTAAACAGCCCTGCGCTGCCGTGGCGCTCCAAAGGCTTTTCAAACACAATATCAACCTCTACACTTGCAGATACCCATTTATACCCCTGGGTGAAGAGAAGCAATTCGATGCTCTAAACCACTCGGCCGCATGACACCCCACATTGGTGAAGGTCTGTTACATATTTTTGTTTTCAGAAGAAAGAGTTGCCGACTAACACTGACGAGAATCCATGGAGGATGACGGAGGAGGAGAAGACGAGACGTAGAGATCTCCGCCGGACGCATCTTATCTTCAGTATCGATCCTAAAGGATGTGAAGATGTGGATGATACATTGTCAATACGGTAAGTTAGCCAAACAGACGGATAGACTGTCGACAAACAAAAAAATAAACCTGAATATCATCACCAATACTAGGAACTGACACATTGTGTATAAATTGTTTTTCTTCTTTTTTTCAGTTTTCAGTTTTTTACTTGTAAAAAACTGAAAACTGAAAAAAGAAGAAAAACAATTTCAAGTATAAACCACAAGGGAAACTGACTGAGTAAATTTGTAAAATAATTTTTGGTTGAGCAAAGGACAATTGACTAGAGCGGGATTTGCACCTGCGACCTCCAGATTAATGTGCCGGGCTGTACCAACTGAGCTATCTAGCCCCATGTTAGTGGTCTCCCTAGTTTGTCAATATCTTTGTTTAAGGGTGCTAGTCAGAAGCCAACTTTAGTTTTTTCCATTTTTACACATTATACGTCAAGGCCTAAAATTTCATGAAGTTTCAAAGCTTTAAATCATGATAGTTATGCATCATGACAACCTTTGCATGAAAGTGACAATTCTCGTTTTCACAACTGACCACCACACATAGGTTCCATTTACCATTTTAATGCATGGCCCGCACTATGCTTAAATGTGAACAAAAACTTGTTCACAAGTTCGCACACACTTTATGTGTGATGAGCCCACGCGAACTGTCTTCTGTTTTCATCAAGTGACAAATGTGTAGTTTTTTTGTAATTAGTTAGTCTTTAAGTGCTTCCACTATCTTTCTTGTTTTATCTATCAGACTAACACAGCTATTTTTATTATTATATGTAATGTTGTAATACATTGAAATGTGTCACTTCGTTAAAACATAAATTTTTATTCTGTTTTGGGTTTTGTTTTTTTCTTTCACGAACTCACAGGCATCTTTCTTTCTTTATTATTTATTAATTTTGGACTTAAAACAATCAAAAACAGTAAATTGATCAAGTGCCACTGTGAGAAAACCAGTTGAAAACACCAGTTAAAAAGCGTTGAACTTTAGACGCTGTTTTCCTCTATTGCTAGTTTTTGCCAATATGTACTTATGTGTAAGTTTGTGGCATCAGTGACAATATGTTTGCCAAAGACCATTAGGAAAGATTAAACAAAGCTGTTGGATTACATGTATTTTGTATTGAACCTTTATTTGTTTTGATTTGTTACCTTACAGTGAAATGAGGGACGGAAAGGTTCTGGAGCTTGGTGTCCATATCGCAGACGTGTCTCATTTTGTTCAACCCAACTCAATGACTGATTTAGAAGCCAGGCAGAGGTACAGTTAAATAGTCATATGGTTAAGCTTTAAAAGGCCATGAAAGTTGTCAAAATTGTTGAGTTAGTTCAGGCAATACCAGTAGTAGTAACAGTAGTAGTGCGGGAGGTCTTCTTCAGCCGACGCCATCTCAGGAACCTCCGATGGTTGCTTTCCATGCATCCTCAACTTGGCAGTTTCTTGTTATTCAGGCAATACTACTTCTCAACTGATCCCTTGCACCAATGTCACACACGACTACTGTCAGCCACGGAGTCAAATTGCACGTAAAAGTTATGGTAAGCCTGTAAATGCAGCGTCGCATAACACTGTATAACACACATGGACATTGACTCCCAAAATTGAGAAGCATGATTATTGTGATGATGACGTCATGTGAATTTGGTCAACACCCATTTCTCTTCATAATTATTGGCTTTTCTATGACGAGCGGTCTAATGCATCGGACTCGAGCTCTGATGGCTGAATCCTCAGGCGTGTGGGTTCTTGAGCAAGGCACTTAACCATAAATTGCTTCTCTTAACCTAGGTGTATAAATGGGTTCCTGAGAGGGTTGAGACAATGTTGGATTAACCCCTTAGCGCTAATATAAGCAGCTTGAGGTTGTATGCTCCCCATGGAGTTGAGAAAGTTTGAGCGCCTTGATCTAGCTACTAGGATATCTTGCCCTAATGTTGGCAGCCTCCCTTTTATATCAATATCTTTGATATTTGAATGTTTGAAATAAAAAGTCGCATCCCCCCTTAACATTAGGGCTAGATGGCTCAGTTGGTAGAGTGCCAGAACATGAATCCGGAAGTCACAGGTTCAAATCCTGTTCTAGTCAATTTTGTTCTGTGTTCACCCAAAAAATAAATTAATATTTACCTTGTTAGTAATAACCACCTACACATCTCTTTTGAATCAGATCGACCACAGTGTATCTGGCAGACCGACGTTACGACATGCTCCCTGAGGTACTGAGTGCTGATCTCTGTTCTCTGATTGGTGGAGTGGATCGCTATGCGGTCAGCGTTATGTGGCAGCTTGATCCACTGACATATGAAGTCCGTAAAGTTTGGTATGGACGAACCATCATCAGATCTGCATACAAGATGTTTTATGAGGTCAGATTTATCTTCGACATATTTTGTGTTCATAACTGAAATTCTAATATGAATCAAATGGTGGTTTCCAATGCAACATATTTGGACCTTTGGAAGTCCTTACTGCTTTTGGTGTGCTTTGAGAAACTTGTTCTTTAAAGTACAAGACCAACATTAGTAATTGTCAAAGACCAGTATCCACACTTTATGTGACCCAACAGAACATGAAATGACAAACCTTTGAAAGTTTCAGCTCATCAGAGGCACAAGAAAATAGTGAAAAACCCCATCACAGTTTTCACTGTTTTCAAACATCAGGTTTCAGACTTGCGAGATCAAAACAAATTGTTTTACTCTTTTCTCAAAAACTATAGCATTTCAAGCAAACATATTTCAAGGGAAGTTTTCCACATACCCATCTTTATACCAAGTATAAAGTTATGTGTAAATCTGTTATCATTTATTTTTTCAATCTTACCAATGTTGTGCACATGCTTTCTCATTTCACTTTAACATGAAATTTCAAAATTAGATTGTTTTTATTTACTTTTTTCCAGGCAGCTCAAGACTTGCATGATGGGAAAGACGTGAGATGTGACGTACCAGAGTTGGCAGGAATGAGTGAAGAAGACGTACAGAATCGGTCAGTTGCCAAATTTGTTTTCTTCTTAAAAGTCTATTCTTAAAAATAAAAATAAATGCAATTTTTCTGAATATCATGCACTTGTCATGATGCAAAAATATTTGTAATTTTTCTTCTTCTTCTTTTCCCATCACTTGCTCGTAGTAAGTGGGTGGATGGAGGTCTCTTAAAAGCATAGCTTGCCAAGTGGAGACCCCTCTTGATACACAAACAAAACCAGTGAAACAAAACAACAATTTTGTAATAAGGGACTAAAAGAATGGAGATGAGGTCCTAAACGGCCATTTAAAACCAGCAGGGTCGTGGCCGTGCGAATAAGGACCGAGCCTTTGCATGGCCACAACCCTGCAAGGTTTTAAACGGCTGTTTAAGACTGGGTCGTCACTTTTTTATTCCCATTCTTAAATACATTTCCATTAAAAACATAAAAAAAAATTAAAAGTTGAGAACAAATCTGACAGTTTAGCATCGGCTTGCCTTGACTCTGCATTGAATTTCTATCCATGTTTAGCGCTAAGTAGCTCCTTGCGCAAGTTTCGAACTTGCACGCCCAAGTTTCAAACTTGCGCAAGCCAAATAATATGCGACCTACCAACTTAAATTGGGCTATGAAATTTGATAGCGCTCTCTTTTGACTCAATTTTCTATGTTTTAACATGGCCATGCGATCTCCTCTCGACCAATCAGAATGGATAAACTGTCCCAGGTGTTTATGAATATCATATAATTGTAACGTTTGATATAATTGTAATGTTTTGTGTAACATAACCTATGCTCGACTCCCAAACAGTAGGAGCATCAACAGTAATTAGACTCTCAGAACAAGCAGTTTAAAAACAAATATAATTTGATTAATTTCAACTTTTGGAAATTTAAGATGCCATCATTAGTGGCTTTGACCTTTTTTTTTCTTGATTTTCTTATTAAATGTTTATTGTTAAAGTTTCCCTTCCCATCCCTGCAATACTTGTCAATTTTTTCATACCTCTTGTGCAGTTCCATAAAAGATCCATTACACATTGGCATTTTTTCCCCTCAGATTATCGGAGCTGCGTTGGTGCGTGGATAAGCTGATGGCTATTGCTAGAACCCTGAAGGCTCGCAGGGTCGTTGGGGGCGCTGTTCAACTAGAAGGAATAGAGGTCAAAGTGGAACTCAATGAAGAGCAAGAAATTGAAGATCTTGTCCCCAAACAGGTAGAAACTAGAAAACTTTAGTAAATTTGCATCGGGGCAAAAGAATGTTATTTGTGTTTTACCCTTACACCGATGTGTGTTAATTACTGTATACTCGGTACTTTCCCAAAGTTTTGCAGGCATCTTACAGGCATATAAAACTTGGGTGGGATCAAACCCATAACCTTTGCCATTGATGTCTTACCACTTTACCACTGAGCTTGCCGGGTAGCTAGAGGCAGTTTGATTCCTTTATTATAGCAGGGGATACCGCAAAAGTAAAAACAGTTTGGTTGCAGAACTCCTTTTCTACATAAAGCTTTTTGACTTACTTTAATTCCTTGTCATCAGATGTAATTTAAAAAGTCCTCTAACTTTATTGATGTTTTATTGGCTTCTTGAATGATTTATTTTTATTTATTTTTTCAGACAATGGAAATACATGAAACCATAGCAGAGTGCATGATCTTCGCCAACCATTGGGTAGCTAAGAAGATCTCAGAAACGTTCCCTAGCTTTGCATTGGTAAGTCCTCAAAGTAACCAAAGAAGCCATCTAGTAGTCTAAGAAGATATAGTTATAGGTGTGTCGTGGCTGAGTAGTTAAGAGCACTGGACTTGAGCTCTTGTGTTTCTGATCAGCAGAGTGTGGGTTCGAGTCCCAGTAGTGGTACTTGTGTCCTTGAGCAAGACACTTTACCATAATTGCTTTGTCCTTCGGATGGGACATTAAGCCGTAGGTCCCGTGTACTAGCATTGGTAGTGCTTGTAAAAGAACACGGGACACTTACCGTTGAAGAGTATGGGTTATCCCTGTGTTTCTGGTTCATTGCAAGTACCCTTGTTTGACAGGTTTCCTCATGCTTGCGAGCTACAGTGATTAAGTTCACTTATGAGGCATCCTTGGTTTCATTATCAGAAATATATAATGATAATAATAATGATAATATTATTAATAGTCAAGCCTTTTAAGTTAACCCTTACAAGCCAAAACCCATAAACAGTTGGTTCCAAAACTCACTATTGGTGGCTGAAGGGTGAAGCCAGGTTCGTACCTCATGTGTATGAAAATGCAAAGCAAATTTGGGCGTCAAAATTTCAAAGCAAATGTTTTGCAAAACTTGAGTACATTTCAAATTTGTTCAAATTTGTGACTTAATATTTATGCTTTGCATTCGCATGAATTATGAACCGGGCTTTAGAGTCCATTTATTTGGGTGTATAACAACCAAGAAAAATTACTTCTGACAAAAGCAGCTACTTATTGTTGATTGATTGGTACTACATGTAAATAGTTCCCGATAGACGCCGTCTTTATGGGGAACTTGGGTTTTGGCTTTGAGCCGTGTCAAGCATTCTAACTTTTCTATACAGCCAATTGGTTCACCGACCAATCATGCAAGGAATTTGAGAACTTCTTCTCTCCATACGTGGTATTAATGCATAATGCACCATTGTGCGTTAAACAAATGATTGATTTGCCCATAAAGATGGCCGACTCTGTGACGTCAAATGGGAACTCTCTATAGCTTGGCGGCTCAGTTTGAGAATTTATTGTGTTTTTCATTTGGTAGTTGAGGCACCATCCTCTTCCAAGGCAAGATCAATTTCAGGATTTAGTGGACAGTGCTAAAGCAAGAGGATTCCTGATAGACACAAGGTCAGTAATTGGATGCTTACCATCAGGGAGAAATATGATGCAGAGCTGCCAACTCTCCCTGATTCTGCAGAAGGTTTCCTGAAAATAAACCAATCTTTCCATGTTCTGATGAAACACATTTTTGAAAAACTCCCTGATTATGGAAACTTTTTTCCCTGTTATGTTGAATGTGTTTCTAAATATCGCCCTGATTGTTATACAAAATCTCCGTGATCGCAAGATGCAAATGTTGGCAGCTCTGATGATGTTGTACAGTAATCTCGTTGTGAGACGGATGGTGATAGAGGGGGGTCTATGGTCAAATTCAGTTTTGTGATTCACTCATTTTCCAATCAATAGAGTCCTCATGAAAGTGGAAAACAATATTACAAGTCTCTAACCTCACATTACAATGGTGTAAATTTCCATTGTATTTGATACCCTTCCAATGCAAAATTTGAGAACAGTTTGTCAAAAATCAATTTTTCAAATCATGAGTCTGTGCATTTTTGTACCTGGAATCTTTAATTTATTCCTGAATGTCCACAATACTCGGTCAACACGGTGTTGAAATGGATGTGTAGAATGAACAGACCCAGTTATTGTTGACATTCAATGACATCTTATTTCAAATTTCATTCTGAAAGAGTATAAAATAAAATGGCATTTTGCACAATTTTAATGTGAGATTGAAGATTTGTAATTTCCTCCACTTTTATAAGTATTCTATCTATTGGAAAATGAGTGCATCACAGAACTGAATTTGACCTTGGAGACCGTCTTGAAGCAGACAACAAATTTTTTTCCCACTTCCATTAGGAGTTTATCGATTTGACATTAGACCTTAGAGACCCTATCTAAAACAAAATTTTTTCCATAATTTGTCAAGTCCTTTCCCCCGGGGAAAAATACATAATCAAGACAAAAATGTATTAAACTGACTGCTTGGGTTTTCCCTGGAATAATTCTCTGGGGTTTTCCTCCCACATCTAAAACTGAAACTTCCTTCCTTGTCTTCTCTCCATTGGGTTCTTGGCTAGTATAGTGATTAAGTTTGCTTTTCTGAGAGTCCTTGGCTTCACAACTAGAATAAATGAATTGAAATGAAACTGTTAAAAGATTGTCTTCAACAAGAACCTTTTTAAAGTTCCGAATCATTGTCTTGTTTTCTAGCTCCAGTAAGACCTTAGCTGAATCTCTGGATAAGTGCGTTGACCCCAAGGATCCTGTCTGCAACAAGATTCTACGTTCACTGGCTACTAAAGCGATGTCTAATGCGTTGTACTTCTCCACTGGTAGTCTGCCTAGAGAGCAGTTCTTCCACTACGGTAAGAACTTACCAAATAGTGTATAAGAAATATTATATAACACTTGAGTTGATCCTTGTCATTTGATTGGAGGATTTTAGGTCACATGGCTTTCATTAATCAAACCATTACATGGCCTACAACATAAACTGTGCGTATTTGTACTATTCACCGTGCATTTTCATCCGATCCTTTTTGACTATTGCACTCTAGACCATACAATGTGTTATACACAGCAGTACAAAAAAAAGCCCTCGTAGTGGTTGCCAGAATACAATCTTGTACATGTTGTTTTTTCTTATAGTGTTATCCTCCAATTAAATGACAAAAATCTACTTTATGTTATATCAAACAAATAATGAATGTTTTGCATTTGTGCATTGGAGAGCAGTGTTCTCCCTTAACAGTGGTCCGCTGGCCAAATACCAGTTAAAACAACTGAGGACCAGTCAAAATTCTCTTCAAGTGGTCCGGCTGGCTGGTTCAGTATTGAAAAGCATCCCTACATGTATTTCTTGAAATACAGACTAGTAAAAAAGCTGGCAGACCAGTGAAATGACAAGCTAACTGGTCCTGCTGGCTAGTCACTGAAGAAATTAAGGGCAAACCCTCAAGAGAATATTTTCATTCATTGAAAGATGGAATGTTCCATTCAACTCTGCTTCGCCTTGTTAAATGGAAAATTCCATATTTGAAAACATGAAAATATTCTCACCATTGCACTCACAAACATTTATTATTTGTTTAAAAATAAAAATAATAATTTGAATACTTGTAGGTTGACTGAATCCATAACAAGGTGATGTTCATGGCGCAATGAAAAACACGACAGAAAGAAAAGAGATTAACATTAATGAACATACAGGAAACAGTGATACTGTATACATTTGTTCCTAATGATAAATGTTAGTGATTTCTTGTATGCCTCCTATAATGGCTCCGCCTTTTTGAATCAATCGATTGTGCAATTTTGAACAACAGATTAAAAATTAAAAAGGAAGAAAAGATTTCAAAATTGTTCATACATTATTATCTAGCTCTTTGTATCTGAAGAACAAAACTCCTTTAAAATAGGGTGATTTTTTACCCTAACAGAGTCTTTCTCAAAGGCTAATAAAACAATGTGTAGGTTCGGTAGTTACATATAGTAAGATATTCCATATATGGAGGAATACAATATTGTTTTGATGTTTGACTGATGTATTGCATTCTACAGGTCTGGCACTGGATCGCTACACACATTTTACATCACCAATCAGACGATATGCTGATATTATTGTAAGTGTATAACAAGATCCAAAGTTTTAAGAGATGTTAATTTTGTGTCTGTGATAAAGAATATAATTTGTTTTTACCCTTACACTGATGTGTGTAAAGCACTGTATACTCAGTACTTTCCAGAGTTCTGTGAAAAAAAGAATCCACCGACATATCTCTTGGGTGGGATTTGAACCCACGACCTTTGCCATGTCAGAGCAGTTGTCTTACCACAAGGTCAAAGTTACTAGAGCTTCTATATAAAATGTGGCTCGGACAATTTTCACTAGTGAGAAATACACATGCCATGGTATTTTGGCTGCCAACCTCTATCCACAAAGCAAACAGATTTAGCTTAAATCAAGTACTAAGCCACTCTATGAAATTGGGATCGAGAGACATAATTACAATAATAATAATGGACATTTATATTTACTATTATCCAACAATGTTAACACTCATGGTGCATCAACCTTATAACCCCGATCACTGGGCCATTCCTTATTAAACCATCTCAGCTCCCTGGGGAGTATACAGCCTGTACTGCCAAGTATGTAGCGCACCAAGCTTCATCACAAAAACCATCTCTGCCCTCACAGGTACCCATTTACCCCTGGGTGATGAGAAGCAATTATAGTTTAGTGTCTTGCTCAAGGACACAAGTGTTGACCAGGATTCGAACCCATACCCCAAAACACAAAACTTCCGTTGAATGTTAAAGGCACTGAACACTTTTGGAAATTGTCAAAGACCAGTGTTCTCACTTGGTGTATCCCAACATATGCATAAAATTACAAGCCTGTGAAAACTTGGGCTCAATTGGTCATCGAAGTTGCAAGAAAAAGATGAAAGAAAAAACACCCTTGTTGTACAAATTTGTGTGCTTTCAGATAGGAATAAAAACTTCTTGCAAGAAGTTTTTATTATTTTAGTGAGAAATTACCTCTTTCTCAAAAACTATGTTACTTCAGAGGGAGTTGTTTCCTACAATGTTTTATTACTATCAACAGCTCTCCGTTGCTTGTTACCAAGTAAGTTTTTATGCTAATATTTGTTTTGAGTCATTACCAAACGTGTACGATACCTTTAAGTAAAATGGTTTTATAATGGCTGGAAGTAGCAGGACATCATTGCGTCTGTGTCCAATAAACTTTGTTTTCCAATATTTCATTACACAAGTCAACGTTATAAAACTTTGTACTGCACTATTACTTGACACGTGTCAACTGTATAAAGCTGTGTGCTTCAATATGTCAATGTTATGAGTATTGACTTTTGTTTAGGTGCATCGTCTCTTGATGGCTGCTATTTCTAAAGATGGTGATGATGTCAACAGTACACAGTTGCTGAGCAACAATACACTAGAGGAGTTATGTGTACACATAAACAACAAACATAGGGTGAGGTTTGGTGCAAAATGTGATTCAATTATGTTTTGGAACCCCCTAAAAAGTTGTTCAAATAAAACTGCAGCTTTTGTGCATTAAAAGGTAGCCTCCTCAGTTAAAAAAAAAAAAAATAGTCAGAGTTCTGTAGTACTGTTGCAGATATTTTTGATTGGCCAGCCGGACCACCACTTGGCAAGGTGTTTCAGCTGGTCCGCCGCCGTTTCAACTGGCATTTGGCAAGCGGACCACCGCTAAGGTGGATCTCTGCAATAGGCAGACTAGTCTGGCACCCTGTATTCGCCAATGCGTTTTTTTGACACAAAATGGCTTAAGTTATCTAATCTTAAGTTGTTGCAACTCTCTTAATATATGGCTCTGGGTTGGACGGCTTTGAAGAGGTGCTGGTCACCTGTTCCTCCTTGCTACTCACTGGCTTGGTATTTTATACAATTTTGCAAATTTGTATCTGTTTTTTGTTTTCTCAGTCATAGTTATATTTTGTGTTTTGTAGCTTTTATTGAGTAATTGTTGTTTTGCCATTGAAAATTCTAACAAATGAGAGAAAATTATAAAATAACTAAAATAAATTAAATAAATGAAATATATTTAATAAATAAAATAAATAAAACCCAAACTAATGAGAAAAAAAAAGAAGAACAAAATAAATAAATAATAGCATTTTTAAAGCCCCGGCTATCTTGCAAACCTATTCTGAGATGCAGAAAAACAAAGGATTAAACAAAACAATTTAAACAAAATTTAAAAAATTATACGTTGTTAGCAGATGTGAATGGGAAAGTCTTCAACTTATTTTAAAAACATATCAGTTGAAGTACAACAGCGAATATGTAGGTATTTATTTCCTTTTATTTACTAATAGTTTTCATATTTGATTTGATTTATTCACCCCAGGCATCGCAGCATGCCCAGCAAGACTCCCAGGGATTATTCCAAGCGATATTCTTCAAGGATCGAGACCCATTGATTGATGAGCGCTGTACGGCGGATGCAGTCATCCAAAACCTTAGGGCAAATGGCTTTCTGGTTTTCATCCCTAGGTAATTATCGTTCTATTTGATATTTCTGGTAAATGAAACTAAGGAATGTATATTCGGTTTGCGGTAACACCATGTGTATATCTACTTTGCTGTGTAGATTTTGTTCTTTGAGAACTTGTCTTGCTTATTATTCTACTGCCGCAGAGTAGATTTCAGAATTCGGGAGACTATTCTACTGCCGCGAAGTAGATTTCGGAATTCGGGAGACTACCAAGTTCTGAGAAGAACTGTCCTGCTTAATAACTACTACCTGGGCGGGAGCTAGGAAATCGGCCGGGACTACTACTTCCGCTTAGTGTATCGAGGGGACCAAGGAAGCCATAGAAGTGAAAGCCCAAGCCCTGGTTTCGGAAACGGCCTAAATTGGGCACTGCACAGTATAACACATGGGGAAAGTGACTTTCAAAATGGCGAATCCAAGATTTACTGCAGTGATGACGTCATGCGAATTGGGTCAATAAGACATATGGCTGAATGACTCACCTGAAGGACAAATATTTTGATGTTTATTTGTGATTTAATATTTTTGATATCTGTTCAGGTACGGGATAAAGGGAGCAGTAACCCTGAAGGACAAAGAGGGCCAGGTTTATGATCTCACAGAAGAGGGCAAGCCATCTTGGACGTCAGGTTGGTATAAGATGCGGGTCAAGATGTGGATAGATGCCTTATATTCTTAGATTAAAAAAAAATTGAAGTGAGTCATATTTCATGCTTGCTTCGGGATATGGAATGGTATCACCACAGTGAAGGTGGAACATATACATTTATTCAGTTAAAGGTATTATACAGGATTGGTAGAGCTGACAAAATAATCGCAGACAGTGTTCATGTTTTGTGTGATCAACCATATACATGAAATAACAAACCTATGCAAATTTGGGCTTAATCCGTTGTGTGAGTTAGGAGAAAATAGTGAAAAACCATGCATAATTTTCAGCATTTGAACACGTCCTTAATTTTGGTTGTAACAACCGAAATCAGCTGTTGCAGGTTTTTTTTAAGGTCTTCAGATACAGTTTTCTGGAATATAACTTTAATTCAGAGGAAAATATTTCACAGAAAAAAATGGTTCTAGTATGAACTTCATAATCAGTACATGTAAGCTTTCAGTTAAACAATGGTGTTTTTTATCCCTACCAATCCTGTATAATACCTTTAATTTAGAAATGGTCAAAAACTGCATGTTATACAAGGTTTTTTTAATTGTGACTTGTGGTTTATTTTATTTTCTGTGCATTTATCTTTCCAATCCAGGCTCAATAACTAGAGATGATTATTCCATCACTGTGTCAACAGCAACTAGTCAGTCTACTTTTCGTCTGTTTGATCATGTAACAGTAAGCCAAAACATTGTTCGTAATATTTTGTTCAATTTTTTTTTTTTTTTGTGGTTGATGATACTGATAGTAGATAATTTAATTTCCACCTGACACCTCCCTTAAAGGGAATGTATACCTTTGGTTTTCGGAACCGTTCGGTTGTTTTAATCCTATTTAAATGTAGATATGTACAATAAAACTAACCTGTGAAAATTTTATTTCAAAAGATGGTAGCGTTTTTGAGATATCGCCGAAAATCCGGAGCGGTTTTGTCCACACAGGAAGAATAATCCATAGTTGGAATACACAATATGAGAAACGTATCTGACAGTAATGTTTCTCAGGTTCAAATTTTGGGGGATAAAAACTGATATCTTTTTCCATAACCACATTACTTCGAAGTGAAATGATTCTCAAAATGCTTTATACTATCGAAAGCTGCTGTACTTCTAACCAAGTAAGTTTTTTTTGCCATTACTTTTAAGTGCGATTACCAAACGTATACCTTCCCTTAAACTAGTTCAATCATGGATTTCCAATATTTATCTGTTACTACCCATGGGCTGATTTTTCAAAACACCAACTCAAAATTATGATTTTTGAATATTGGTGGTCAAAAAGAAACCCTGATCGACCGACACCTTGAGTGTAGGTGTGGCAGGAGACACTGTCCCTTATATGATGAATTGTGTAGAAGTTTCGTCTGATAGCACCCGCTGACCGCAACGGCAGGGGTGGGAGTCGTCATTGCTGACAAGAAAGTCTGAATCTGGGATCCAGATCTTAGGAGGTACATTGAAATGATGTCATGTCCACCTTTTGGTAACCCCTGGAGTTATTGACCCCTTGCACGACGTTGAATGCACCTCTGCACAATGCGTGTCTACCATTGCCACCATTTTTGGAGTCAATTTTCACTCCCAAAATGGAGGACAGGATAGGTGCGTGTAAGTGCACTGCGCGTCATGAAATGGGTCAATAGATTCCAAGAGCTTTTGGAAACAGTATCCTTAGTGCTAGAGAAGTAGATCAAAGAGCATGACTTAATTTATTTGGAGAAAATCATTTTCAAAGCAGATTAAAAAAGTCTGAATTCAGATAAAAGTTTGACATTTCTCCGCCCTGAATGGATTTACTTAGCAAGTCTGATGTCACCTAGCTTACCCCGAAAGTCTCCAATTGATAGACTTTTGAAATTGATTGTTGTATCATAGGTTCGTATCTCAGTGCAATCATCAAGAGCTCATTCCAGACGTCTGTGCTTCCAGCTAGTGTCTAAGCAGCCGCACCTATCTAGCCAGGTAGTTGTAGAGGGACATGGACTACGTACAGACATAGTACAGGTACGTACAGAAAAATGCCACTCCTAGAAGAACAGTTTCTTGTATCTGTTCAGCGTACAATATTTGATAAGCACAGGTTAGTTTTGGTAACCATTTAAATTGCCATGTTCTGTGAAATGTTTTTGACTGGTACCTTGACAATTTGTGCTAAACTGTTGCTATTCTGTCTTTTGTATGATTTGGCAATACCTGGTTTGTCTTTGTCTCCATGTTTGTAGTTTGTCAGTCAAGGCTGTCTGCTACAAGCCTCGGCTTAGTCTGACTATCTGACAGCCTCCCACTCTCTTTAATTCTGGTCTTCATAGATAACTTATTTTTCCCTTCATTTGCCGTACTTACTATTTCATCTTATCTACGTATTTTTTGGTAATTGTGTTTTGTTATAGTAAATGTTTATTTGAATTAAATTTTTGGCTCGTTGCCTCATATGCAAGGGGTCTATAATAACCAACATTCCTCAATTTATATTTGGCCAGTATTGATTCTTCTTGTTTTGCTTACTGTTTCTTTCTTCAGGCGGTTACGAAGGAGACTGAAGATAAGCCCCAGTCAGCATGCCTCATCACTGACAATGCAGACGTGCTGGGTACCAGTCTTCTTGAGCTCAAAGCAGAGTATGGTCAAACAGACGAGGACAAGAGCTTGTACAGTATCCTGCAACAGTTTGCCGAGATTGGTCTACAGGAACCAGGATAAACACTAACTGAATAGGAGGTTCTTTAAACCCTGTCTTAAATATATGTATATTTACCTGTATTTTACAATTTGTTTTATTGAAATTGCAAATAACAATGGCTGCAGTCAAGGCATACAACTTCAAGGCTGATTTCCCAAACTTTATTTTGGTCTCAACTTGAACTTTCACGAGGTCATTTTAAGCTCACGTGGTGTGTTCAAGGATGACTAATTTCAGACTAGTATCTGAGTTTAGACTTTTTTTATGTCAGCTTGGTGTCAAAAATAGCTCTTACTTTCTTCAGATATAAACAAATCATGCCTTTTGATCCACTTCTCTAGTTCTGAGGATAATACAAATGTGTTATAAATAGGGCCAATTTAATCGGCCATGCAAAAAAGCACAGTTCAAATATTTTGTGGATTTATTCGACCCAGGACTCTTGCAGGGTAAAATCAGTAAAAGGTTTTCCATTCCATCAAATTTGATAAAACATGACTGGAGCCCATGTTTGGGCTGTGACAGCAGCTTAGGAAAGGGACATAATATGTTGCCAGCATTTTTATCAAATTTGGGTCAAAAGTTGAAAATATGACTAGGGGGTAAGTCCAGCATTTTTATCACATTTGGGCCAAAAATTAAAAATATCACAACGGGTAAGTCCAGCATATTTATCAAATTTGGGTCAAAAATTAAAAATATCACAAGGGGTAAGTCCAGCATTTTTATCAAATTTGGGCCAAAAATTAAAAATATCACAAGGGGTAAGTCCAGCATATTTATCAAATTTGGGTCAAAAATTAAAAATATCACAAGGGGTAAGTCCAGCATTTTTATCAAATTTGGGTCAAAAATTAAAAATATCACAAGGGGTAAGTCCAGCATTTTTATCAAATTTGGGTCAAAAATTAAAAATATCACAAGGGGTAAGTCCAGCATTTTTATCAAATTTGGGTCAAAAATTAAAAATATCACAAGGGGTAAGTCCAGCATTTTTATCAAATTTGGGTCAAAAATCACAAGGGGTAAGTCCAGCATTTTTATCAAATTTGGGTCAAAAATTAAAAATATCACAAGGGGTAAGTCCAGCATTTTTATCAAATTTGGGTCAAAAATTAAAAATATCACAAGGGGTAAGTCCAGCATTTTTATCAAATTTGGGTCAAAAATTAAAAATATCACAAGGGGTAAGTCCAGCATTTTTATCAAATTTGGGTCAAAAATTAAAAATATCACAAGGGGTAAGTCCAGCATTTTTATCAAATTTGGGCGAAAAACTGAAAATATCACAAGGGTTAAGTCCAGCATTTTTATCAAATTTGGGCCGAAAACTGAAAATATCACAGTATTTTAATTTGTTGTGAAATCTTCATGGATCTATACATACACCTTTTGGTGTGAATTTCAAAGTGCACTTTTTTTATTTTGGGTCTTTGTTGGGGAAATCATTCCAATCACCAACACAAAAGACTTCTCTCACTATAAACTGCAAGAATCGTTGTATTTATTAAATATGAATCATAAAGGCAAATAACCACAAGTCCATGGTTTCTTTCTGTCAGTTCCCAAGAACATAAATAACAACAGTTGGTATACAAAATTATCCCTCGACATGAGGATACCCTACGCCCCCCATAAGAATACTAAGTGTCTTGTCCCTTAGGAATACCTCAATAATGTTCTGAAGATTTTGTTAATCTTTCTGTTTTTACAATAAAATCCTGTACAATTCTCTCTTTAGAACATTGCAATACTTTTAAGTAAATACCAGTCCATGCTTCTGAATTATATACACTGTACATATATCACTTATAGATGATCAGAGTTTCTTCTCAAATAGAACTGTTCTCATTGCGAACATTTTAACAGATGTTCTTAGAATTAGGATCCATTTTCATAAAGCTACGAAGCAGAAAATATTGCTCATCAATAAAGATTTGCCGTAAAGCAAAATTAGACGGGGTACCATCAACAATAAAATAACATGCTGGTAACCTTTGCTTAGCAGAAGTTCTTTCTGCTATAGCAGTTTTATAAAAATGAGCCCATCTGCTTAATAACAAGAGGTGTTCTCGTTCAACTTTTTATAACATTGTGTTTAAAAAAATAAAATATGGAGCTACTCTTTAGGGAAACTTCACTTTTAAGAGTTGTTAGCTTTGAATAGTCCCTATGGCAATGAACCCATATAACCCCATATAACACTAAGGCCCAATTTAGTAAGCAGGAAACCAGTCGCAGACTGTACACAAGGTGTGGTATTTTGACCGGTAACCTTATTATGGTAAGCAAAATCATTTGTGCTCGGCTATTTTGTTTGTGCTTGATAGCTCCATGATTTTCTATGAAATTCAGCCCTGAACATATCATGCACCAATTAAATAAATAAATGAAAAAAAATCCCTCTAAAATCATAACAGATACCAAGCTTTAGTGCTTTTTAAAACAGATTCAATGAAAAGAAAAGCAGCGCCTGATTACTATGGCTGTTTGATATAATAGATGTATAACTGCAATGTATACCAATGTTTCACAATGTTTCTCTATAAGAAACTAAGATCATGCAAGGCGCGCTATCAGGATGCCAGTTGGGTTCGCGCTTTTTCTCTTTTGAGTATAATTGCATGATTGGGGACGTCTGAAGTTGAGGTCATTGATTGAGCACTAGAATAAGTTGCTGCTATTGAAACTGATACATTAGTTTGCTTCAAATTGTAAGAAAGACGAGTGCATTTGCTTTCTGTTTGCATTTGGCCGACAGAGCAAACAATGGCCCAGTCTAGGTGTGCGCTACAATACCTAAAGATGATTTGATTCAGTTTTGCCCTACGATGAACTACAAGTTCTTTATCCCAGAGGCACTGATCAAATTAGTTTAAAGTTCCTACAGAGTGGAAACCTTTGCTCTACGGTATAAAGGAGGTTCTGGTTACATCTTTAAAGTGCATTGGGACGTTCAGTGGATATCCAATTAATAAAGAAGACTGTGACCAAACAACTTGTCTAAACATCACACCAGGCATGGGTTAATGGTACTCTTAGGCCGTATCCAAAATTGGCGGCTAGAGCTACGGCTGTTGCCAAGGTTGTTGCTAAGGGTGTCTTATACTTCAACGCATGATGATGCAGCGAACCAGCCGTAGCCATAGCCGCCAATTCGGACACAGTCGTAGAAGCAGTGGAGGAGACAAAGGCTCGGCTAACATTGAAATGTTTCATTCTATAATTATAAAATAGTTAACTCCAAAACGTTGCCATACTTTTGTACAGCAGAATCGATTAAGATGGAGGGCCCAATTTCATGGCTCTACTTACCGCGGAATTCTGGGCTTACAGCCCATAGCTTCATGCGCTTTAAACAGGGTACCGCAAGCGCATAACTCTGTGGTAAGCAGCACCATGATGGGCCCAGGGCCCAATTTCATAAAGCCTGTAAGCTTAAAAAATTTGCTAAGCACAGACAAATCTTGCTTAGCAGAAACGGGTTACCAGCCAACATTTCATGAAGTTTATACTGTTGCCACCGGTGCCGCACTCATTTTTTGCTCAGCAAAGAAATTTGCTAAGCAGCATTTTCTGCTAAACAGCTTTATGAAATTAGGCCCAGATGCTCCTAGCAAACGGTGATCTTTGTTTACACGACTCTACAAGGTTTGTTAATCCAGCTCATACCTTCTTAAGCAAAATGTCGCTGAACAAAAAATTTGCAAAAAATCAAGGCACTTATATTATGATGAGGTGACGGTAAATGGCAAACAAGGTTTGTGGCTCGATATGAAGTTATTACATTACTTGACATAATACAAATGTAGCTGCTTGACCCGTGGAAACCTGTACATGTGATACTTTAACAAATGTTGAGCAAAAAATGAATTTGTAAACAATCTAAAATTAATCTTGTGGACCTTGTATCTAACATGCAAAACAAAAATATAAAGAAGTAATTTGATTTGATTTTTAAATTTTGTACATTATACTTCGTCCAAAGAGGCAGGAAGTATGTTTACTTTAGAATTCGAGTGAGTGTGGTGGGTGGTGGTGAAAAGGAAGGGTGCCCCAAAATAAAAATACATATAAACCTTTATCATTCTACTATTACCCTTATAAAAAGTGCAGTATTACCACAGTTTACCACGGGAATACCAAGAACAAGTACCATAAAAACACCACCATAACCACGGTAAAACCATGGACTATGTCGCAAATACATTTTACGTGCGTGTTAGCGGTAAAATGGGGGTGCAAATTTGTTCATTATCTAGACCGGCATGCACCCCCATTTTAAGGTTAACATGCATATAAAATGTATTTGTGAAGTAGTCTATGGTATTATCACAAGAGTACAACCAAAACATCAAGCACCATATAACATGGATTTACCAAGGTTATCGCCGTAATTATACTTTTCTATAATGAGTATCTTTATCATGTCTGTGTATGTAATTACAATCAGAATTACAGATTTAAAAAATACAAAATTTGGGCCAGAATTGAAATTCAGCTCAACTCTGGCTGCAAATTGGTGAAATCACCTGGGCCCTATTTCGTAGAGCTGCTAAAACAAAAAAAATCTTGCTTCACAATTTGTTGGCGTAGCAAAAATTTGCAGGAAACCAGTCACAGACGTGTGCAGAATGGTATTTTGGCTGGTTACCTTTTTCCAGTAAGCAGAAATGTTTTGTGCTTAGCTACTTTTTAAGATAAGCACCTCTATGAAATTGGGCCGTGTTGCTTTGCATTTACATACAGTTGGAAACTAGTGAGTAATATTTTGCAGACTCACTCTAAATTTGGCCCATTCATAGCTCTGCTTAAGCAGAAAATGTTGCTTAGCATATTGCTGCCAAGTAAAATTTAGCAAGAAAACGGTCATAGATAGTACATGTGACATGGTATTTTGGCCAGTAACCATATCCTGGTAAGCACAATTTTGTTGTGCTAAGCTACTTTTTACTTAAGTAGCTCTATGAATTTCATAGAGCTGCTTAAGCAGAAAATCATTGCTTATAAAATTGTCTGCTAAACAAAATTAGGCAGGATACCAGTCACAGATGGCACATGTGGAATAGTATTTTGGCTGGTTACCTTATTCCAGTAAGCGGAAATATTTTGTGCTGAGCAACTTTTGGTGCTTGAGCAGCTCTATGAAGTTGGGCTCTGGTCACTTGAAGGGGCAACCATTATCGTGTATAATATCAATGATAAGATTTAACACCTTCCTAGCTAGGCTATCTGTATAAACAGTTATTTCTACTCCCGAATCACTGTAGATATACAAGTTTTTATACCCTGAGCTTCTTAATGTGAAAGCGATGAACAAATACATACATACATAGAGACTGAACATCTTGGAAGTTCATAAATAAAAAAATGGGTTTATGTAGAGAGGCCATGAGGCATTTCGAAAACCATTGTTTGGGGGTCCGTACGTCCAGACTGCCCCATCAAAAACATCTAAGAGAAAAACAACCATTGGCCCCTCCATGACCACAACCTCCCTTCAGAGATGGTCTCTCAGCAAAAATGACTCTTTTAAAAGTGACGAGGTGTAAAAAATAACATCTCAAAACAACGAGAGACTATAATAAAAAAATATACACTGCAGAACTAGACATAAAAAATATAACTTAAATAAAATGGAACTGGATTGCACAATTTTATTAAGTTAAAAGATAAAACTGAATATATGTCAAATCTATGATGACCACTCCGGAAATAAGCAACTTGCGCCTCAGATTTGAATGTCTGGTACAACGCCTTGTGTAGTCACAAGTGAATGCTCAATTGGAATTCCTCTGACTAAATCCAGTGTTGCTATGTCACATGGTACGAAACAAGCTTTTGAACAGTTTGTAAGAAACGGCAAATTCACACACACCCAATTTCCAATGAAACGTGTGGCACAGAGGATACCAGTCTTTGCTAATCTGGAGGTTGTTATAATTTGGGGATCAGGTTGGTTCAGTGCCTTCCTTTCACCTCTGTGGATCCCGGTTCGAATCCCACCTCAGACCAAACCTTGTATGTGGATTGGGTTTTCAGTCCCTACCTGACTGCGTGAGTTTTCCACATTGGTATTTATCTAAAACTTCAAATTTGTTCTTGTTTCCTATTCATCCTGTTATTAGCACTGATTGCGTTGTTGGATGTGTAATGAATTGTTATTTTTTTTAAAAGCTTGCCCCGAACCATGTGATGTAGTCAACAGTATTGTCTAAAGATTAAAAAATTGAGCATTTCAATAGTGCCCAGGCAAGTCACTGTACCAGACATTCAAACCTAACTTGCAAATGGCTTCTTCAAAGCTCGGATCTTGCATCCTGAAAAAATTCTACGGCATTGATGAAGATGGAAAATGTTGCTGTAGTCTTACACCCGGTTCAGACAGGCGCTCTAGAGTCGCACCGAACCAAATGATTGAATTAAGTACATGAAAAGTTTGACTCTGAAATAGTTAGGAGCGACTGGACGCGCTGAAAGTCGAAAGATCGACTGTTGCAGTTGTTTGGAACGACTCTGGAGCGTCTATGGTTCAGACGTCGAAAAGTTTGACTCTGAAATAGTTAGGAGCGACTGGACGCGCTGAAAGTCGAAAGATCGACTGTTGCAGTTGTTTGGAACGACTCTGGAGCGTCTATGGTTCAGACGTCGATCTTGTCATGAGCCGATCCTAATGTAAATATTATGTTAAGTTCACCTGTCTGAAACCAATTTTTATTTATTGGGTCAACCTAGAGTCTTTCCTAATCTATTTGGTTCGGTGCGACTCTGGAGCGCCTGTCTGCAGGAACCAGGTGTTAGAGTCTGACTTACACAACGTAAGTGCAGGTGAATACACAGTGCAGGAAACTAAGTCAACATGTGAACGTACACACAGAAAAGTGACGAGTTAACTCCGCCGCATCCTACAGATTTTTGTGTGAGTTTCCAATAAGGAAATGCCGTTTCCAACATGTCACTGCAACAGAGTGTGTGCACGGAAGTGAGACCATGTTCAGGGTCCAATGTCATAAAACATGTATGCAGATGTTTTCTGCTTACCCAGTTCCCATATTAGCAGAACTCTACTTCATAACAACTGCTGACCGTAAGCAAACCAAAATGCCAGCAACTCTTGACAAACAGTATTTCAGACAACCTTTTTACGTGGATATATTCAATAAATAATTCAACTTGTTTTATGTTTAGCCTATTGTAAGTTCCTGTGCTGTACTACTCTTTGGACTATTTAAGTAAAAAAACAATCAAATAAAACAGGCCCAAAGAATGGCAATTGAGTCATTACTCAAACTAAAATTTCAGAAGGAAAACAAACTCAGCCTCAGAAAAACCAAAATAAATAAACCCCAGAAAACCAACAGACAAACTTACTAAGTAACAAACAAACAATCTCACAAACCAACACAACTTCCTATAACTTAGTTCATCAGTGTGTAACATAACTCAATTGCTCGACAATTCACAAATCAATCCAACATCGACTACAAGTTGGAAAATCAAATCGTTGTAGCAAACCACGCTTTTTTGGAAAGAAACCTTTCAAAAAATTACACATCGTAAAAAAATAAAAAAACTCATATATAAATTTGATTCAATTTTAACTGTATAAACGTGGCAGGTTTGTGGTAGATTCCATTGAAATTATGAAAAATTATGCATGCTTATAAGGTTTTTAAAAAATTCACAAACTTTTTGAAATTTACAGTGGAGTACAGATCAACAACAAATACTGTTGTTGTTGGGTTTTTTACAAAAGAAGTTTGACCATTTGTTTAAAGGGATAAATTCATGCAAGCAACAAACAACCGGTTTTCATATTATGACGTTATCGTGTCAGATTTCAAAATGGAAGACTTTTTTGAATAAAAACAATTACTTTAACTGTAAAATCAGACACTGTCAATTTGTTCTCTTGACGTTCAGAACTAGGAAACTCTCGTGTTTTGATCTTGTTTTCCGTCAACAGGAAATTGCGTGAGCATTAGAAGGAATCCCTACATTTCTCTGGCAAGATTCTCCATAGATATGGCTAGGTAAAGCTTTAGGACCAACAGAGTGTTATTTGTAATCAAAATTAAGTGTACACTCTTCCTTGTGGAACGGCAATTACAAATTGCTCCGACCAAATTATAATTCTTAGCCTTTGACATCAACAATTTCATGTCAGGAAACAATTTTTTTTGTACATTTGAGTTTAATGCGTCAGATAACTTAAACACCAACGCCACATCAAAGAAAAACTAAATAAATCAATACAAGAAAAACAACACACAACAGGAAAATCAATACACAACAACGAGCACAATCTAGCAAAACCAGGACACAAGAAAACACAAAACATCTTGTTCTTTCAAAATATAAAAATTCATAAATAAAACATTGTTCATAGTCATTTTGCATTGATGCGACTGTTTTGTCCGACGTCCCATTTCATATCGACTCTGCTACAAAAATAACCAGGTGCAATCTGGACTATGCATGGACTGCACATTGTTTGAAACCTTTGCTTAAAACTTGAAAGAAACAAATTATCACCTTTCCATGCGTATTCAAAGCATTGCTAGACTTCCACACGAGTCGTTCGAGTGAGTTACCTCACTGCGCGTATGCGTTGCTAGTCAGTGGTCAACCACGCATTGACTAAATGTGCGCACTCGTACTTGCTCTAAGAGGTAGGATGACGTCAATGCTTAAGGTCTGCGAAGATGACGTCATCGTAACAACTCCCATTGCAATAGACCGTGCAAGTCTCGCGCGTATTCGAACATTTTTGGGACCACTTTGGTCCCACGTACATTGCTTTAACACGTGAAGGAAACAAACTCACGCATTTTAACGTTTCACAATGTTCGGATACGCGCGAGACTTGCACAGTCTATTGGTCAGTTGGTTGCCTATAAGCAACCCTACTGAGGGAACGTCTCAAAAGTCTAAACAGTAGGAATGTTTTAATTGGATCAGTACAGTACTCCAGCTATCGTACATGGACCAATCACTGGATCGATCGTTCAATTGGAACATTTAAAATGCTAATGCCAATATTCTCTCATGTAGAAATTTTCCTGTAGTTCGGAACAATGTGGCATTCCGGCAGAATGTTCTGGCAGTCCACTGGGCCTAATTTCAAAGAGCTGCTTAAGCACAAAAAGCAGCTAAGCACAGCAACATTATGCTTACCAGATGAAGGATACCAGCCAAAAGACCATGTTTAACATTCACCATTTGTGACTGGTAACCTGTACATTTTTGCTAAGCAGAAAACTGTTCAGCAATATTTTCTGCTTAAGCAGCTCTATGAAATTGGGTCCAGGATTGCAGATGTATGCCTACAGGAACGTCCCTTCACGCTAAGAACCTGCCCGACATTTGAGACGCTCTCTTATGGATACTAGCAACAGCAGGACTTCATAAAAAAACAACTCAAGCTTCTTGGCGGTGAATAGTGAGAGGTACAAAAGATACAACCAAGGAATTTGCATTATATGTTCATACATGTATAATCTTAATGGCAAAGCACCTACAGATAGTCTAGTCAAAACAATTACTGTTATACAAATTTTTGGTCAAACAATCTAAAAATTGTCCCAATCAGTAAGCCACTTTGAATTGTCCTTACCAGTAATCTGAATACTGAACGCTATCAAGGGATGGGAAAACACTGGTATTTGGGCACATCCAAATTTGTTGATCGGCTTTGTGAACTACACATGTCATATCTGGGCCCAATTTCATAGAGCTGCTAAGCACAACAATTTGCTTAGCATGAAATTTCTTCCTTGATAAAAACAGGATTACCAACCAAATTTCCATGTGTTGCATATTGCTTGTTACCGGTATTCAGCTGTTGTTTGCTTATCCTGAAAATCACGTGGAAATTTGGTTGGTAATCCTGTTTTTATCAAGGAAGAAATTTCATGCAAAGCAAATTGTTGTGCTTAGCAGTTCTATGAAATTGGGCCCTAATGACATCATCACTTGAGCTTGATTTGGTGATATGAGGTTAACACGAGGTGTGCTCAAAAATGAATTTTGGATGCATCTTAGTTGCAAATGTGTTGACCCCTCATCTTGAGGCGACCGTACTAGACGAGTTGTTTGGGGTGCTGTTGATTCGCAGGTGGCCCTCTTCAATAGCCTGTGGGTCTGGAAGAAACTTGTACAATGGCATGCTGTTCAGGATGACTCTGGCTGCGTCTTCCCGCCCAAGATCTTTGAGTTTCATCACCAGGGTGCCGATGGTGCTCCCAGGGTCACTGCCCCACTCCTGCAGAGTTCTCTCCGTGGGGCTGTCAGACTCCTCGGGACCACATCGGTTATTCAACGGATCCAAGACGGGCACGCGATCCATCATGCCAAGGGAGAGCGCCATCAGGCACCAGTCTTTCCCCATGGGGTCAGGGGGGTCAAGGAGCATGCTCAGCTGCCGCCGGGTCAGCTCGGGGAGGTCCACGATGTGCAGGTCGATGCCGGGGATGGTGTTGGCCTCGATGGAGTCGCTGCCGAAGCAGAAGAGGTCCGTGAAGGACTCCATCTCTTCTGTGATCTCGTTCTGGACGGTTCGCTCCTTACTGATCTGCGCCTGGAAGATGTGCTTGGGCTCGTAGGTCATGAGGAAGCGATCGTGGTTGCGGAGTTGGGTCGGGCTCAACATGTCCTGGTTGAGCAGTAAACCTGGATAGGATTCCTCCACGACGTTCTTCACTAAGTGCACCAGGTCCTCCATGAACACAAAGCAGCCCTGCCGCGTATCGCTGATCCCCCTAACCCTGACCTCGATCCCCTGTCCCTCGTTGGTCAGCACCAGTAAGGCTTCCATGCTCCCGCTCACACACTTAGCGCCGTCCTTCCACAGCACTAAATCTGTATCAAGATCCTCCACATCTTGCTGAAAGTTCCTCCGTAACGACAGCTGAATACGAGCAAACAGTCCAATCGGCAAGACACTCGTGCAATCTGCGATCTGTAGACGGACTCCTCCGTACACGTTCAAATTCCCGTTCTCATCTTCCTTCTCCCATATCCCCAGCGGCGTATTACTCTTGATCAAAGACGGGAACTCGCACACCGTTCCCTGGGTGCAGATGTCCATCGCCTCCAGCAGCTGGACAATATCTACACAGTCTGTTTCTGGGAAGACAGATTGGATGTAATGGACGCTATATTGGCCGTAGGGCTGGTCTGTGGTGTCAGGTGATAGGAGTTGACCAATGACATTTGAGCAGAGCCATCGAGGCTCGATTAAGATGATCTCTTGAAGGAGTTCACTCATGAAGCACTGAACCTGATGAAACAAAGCAAAACACTCCAGTAGGATTTGACGCAACATTTAAAAGTAAACAAAATACAATCTTAGAAAAACTGAAGTAAAAAGTCGCATCCCCTTAAGGTGATCCCCTGGCTGCCGCTTCCCAGGTTGTATCGTAAACTTGGGTGTGATCCCTGGCTACATGGCAGTTTAAGGTTGTATGGCTTCTGACTGGCACCCCCGAACAAAGATATTTACAAAATAGCGAGACCGCCAACATAGGGCTAGATAGCTCAGTTGGTAGAGCGCTGGCATGTTAATCCGGAGGTCGTTGGTTCAAATCCCTCTCTAGTCAATTTTTTTTGTTCAACCCCAAATCAAAAACTGAAGTAGTAATTGTTTGGGTTTTGAGTCAACGTATGTGGGGTAAGGCATACCACCATAATCAAAGTCCAACAGTTTGGGGTGTTGTGAGTGTCACCATATGGTGTTGGGTTTTGTTAGAGTGAGGAAGGATCCTTGTAAATCACTCAAGGGAGTTAGGGTTAAACTGATCATGCTTTACACGGGGTAAGGCATACCACCATCATCAGAGTCCAACAGTTTGGGGTGTTTAGTCACAGCGTATGGTGCTGGATTTTGTTGGAGTGAGGAAGGATCCTTGTAAATTGCTCAAGGGAGTTAGGGTTAAACTGATCATACTTTACAATGTGATCAGGCATGCCACCCTACTCAGAGTCCGAACGTTTGGGGTGTTGAGTCAACATATGTGTTGGATTTTATTAGAGTGAAGAAGGATCCTACATCACTAAAGGGAGTCAGGGGTATCTAATCTCTATACACAACAAAAGTTGACATTTTTCAATGGACTTGATCTTACCTCTCCCATGTAGTGAAGTTGTCTGACTACATCCTTCAGGTGGGGCTCACTAGCCAGCGGATTAATCTGTGTGTGAACCATGTCCTCAAACTGCTGCCATGTCAGCACCGGGAAGGATTGGCACTTCTCATTCTTACGCCATGCTGGCAAGATGGAAAGAACAGCCTCGCAGAGGACTGTAAGCGGGGGCTCTTGCTGTAGACGAGAAAAGAAAAGAAGAAAACAAGTTACGGCACACTTCCTTTAAGGTCTGAACAAGGGATGCATTTAGAGCGTCAATGAATTGGCTCCCAAAACAACTCTATCAATCATGTCGTACCTTCACCACTGCATTCCTGAGGTTAGACAGATGGGTTCGTAGAAGCTTCATATCTCTAGACTGGGAGTTATTAGCGTCCACAACGAACAACATCTCACAGATGTCAAACAGCCGCCCGAAGCTTTTCTTGGTCTGATACAGGACGATGTTTCCCTCTCCGCTGATGAGCTCCCCGGAGGGAAGCTTGGGGCAGGTACGGTAGTCTGCGTGCGTCGCTACAAGAGCAACTTTCATCTGCTGGCTGTACTTGCCACAGTGACCTGAAACAGGAGGGATAGAGGTACAAAAAGAGCAGTAATAAACATGTACTTGAGTGAGAACAGTTTCTACAAAAGAGTGTTGGAATGTTTTTTACTAAGTACAGTTTCAGTGTCATGGCCGAGCGGATAAGAGCACCGGACTCAAGCTCTGGTGTTTCTGCTCAGCAGAGTGTGGGTTCGAGTCCCGATCGTGACACTTGTGTCCTTAAGCGAGACACTTCCTAATTTTGTAAACCAACCTTTTTACATGTAATTTTATTTTATTTTGTAAAACTTCTGTCGATTTCTAATATAAATAATGATAATAGTAAAAAGGCATTTATAGAGCCTCCCTTTCACAGCCCTTTAAATAAAAAAAATTCCAAACAAACAAAAATGCTCAAAAAAAGAAAACACTAAAGGGATGAGATTTGACCAATGTGAAAATTCCTGAAAAATTGTTTGCAGGCCTGGGTTTCCCCTTATTCTAGACCCTGAACCTCCAAGATGTTACAATTCAGCAGGTTTACAGACTCTGTGCATCACTAGAAAGACAAAACTAAAGGTTTGGACACAATGTGCACTACTTCTTTTTACCTTCGATGACTGCTTTACTTCTTTCAAGAAAATTTGAAGGCTCAAGGAGAATTTGAGGGAATCTACCAATTGTGGCTGATTTTTATAATAAACAATTGTTACCAATAATAATTTGAACAATCTTGACGTTCCGACTGATAGATCGGAAAAGCTAAAACTTGAAAAAGCTGGGGGTTCGAAGTTACTCTTCAAGGTTAAATTTAAAGTGGGTCGTGTTTGACGTCACAACATACCGATGGGTTCGGACACCGGTAGTCTAGACTTGAGGTAGTTCATCCAATAAGTAACTTGCGACAGCTGATCCTCAAAGGTGTCATCCAGTCTGAAGACAATCAGATTAATGGCACCGTCATCGTCCATGAAGTGACAGTAACTGGTGTGATACGACTCGGCACCGGGGAACTCCATCACTGTGTAATCACCCGCAACTTGTAAAGGGAAACATAAGTGAGATTAGATCAAGGTGAAAAGGTGGGGTTTGTTTGTTCCCACTGGACTCAGAATGCATTGAATAGACTATGGTGACCAAACACCGAAATAACAAACATTTGGCTATACCAAACAAGACCTTTGGCTCCCTTTTTTGTTAGCACATTCATGTCTAGGAAGATCAGATCTGTACAACTTCCTGATCCTACAAACGTACCTGGTATACTAATCTGGGATATCTCGATTCCTCTGGTGCCGTTATAATCCTGATCAGCACTACTCGTTGACATCGACCTCCCCATCAGGTTCTCTTTACTCGCCATGTACTTCTTCGTTGCCGATCGACCAATCAGGCTCAGGTTAGACTTGGAGCGGCGGAACAGCCCTCGCAGGTAGCCGCATTTCAACGAGTCGACGAGGGTGCTCTTTCCCACCCCCTGGTGGCCGAAGATCTTCAGGCGGATTCTTGACAGGGGGCCAGAGCTTGAGCTTAGCTGGTGGACGTAGACCTCCCTCATCTTCTCCTGTAGATGGAAAATTGTAGAAAAAAGATTCAACTAAAAACGGAAACTCTGTGCAAAGTCATATTTTGGTCTTTAGACCAGACAAACGAGGCAAAGACCTCAGAAAAATTCTTCTTTACGTTCTTTGTGTTCATTTTATTGACCCATTATTGACGCACACTTACACGCACCTATCCTGTCCGCCATTTTTGGAGGCAAAGTGTAAGCAAAGGAATTGACTCCCAAAATGGTGGAAAAGGTAGACGCGCATTGTGCTCAGGTGCGCTCCGCACCACACCGTGCAGGGGGTCAATATATGACTAAATTTCCCTCACTCTTTTAATCAAGTATCTTTGTTTAGAGTCCTCTTTACTTTTGACAATGAAGAAAGCCCGCTATTTTCAAAAGTGTGAGGCCAATAACTAACTGTCTTGGATTTGATACTTTTGAACTCACCTAAATCTCAGACAGAGTCTGTAAAACATCCTGATTTGTAAATATTTGGTAGGTTCTGAGTCTACAATAAGGGGGAACCCAGACCTGCAAGCCATTTTTTCCCCACAAATTGTTTACATTTGTTAAAATCTCATCATTGACCAAAGTCAACGTTGATATTCATTCATTTTGCCTCTTTATAGAGAATTTATTTCAGAAAACTAATTATTAAGTAATAAACCACAAGGGAAACTGACTGGGTAAATTTTTAATAAATTGGGGTTGAACAAAGAAAAATTGACTAGAGCGGGACTTGAACCTGTGACCTCCGGATTAACGTGCCGATGCTCTACCAACTGAGCTATCTAGCCCTAATGTTGGCGGCCTTCCTTTCTTTGTTCAACCCCAAATCTCAGACTCCTCTAAACTAAAAAGTGCATATCGTCGCATCAGTGCAAAAATGTTGTATCTCAGTTGTGCAACAACGTCGTATTTCGCATGAAAATACTCCTTGCAAAAACATTGTATCTCAGTGCCTAATGGTTTGATGTGTACATCCAGGATATTTAAAGCGAGATACATCGTTTTGAAATTTCAATCTCCCGCGTAACGTTAATGCTATTGTAGATCATAGTGATACAGCATTTTTGCACTGACATGACAACATGAGGAGATTTAAAAATTGACTGATATTTTTCCCTATTATTTTTTCTCCGAGGAACTTACCCCTTGTAACTGTTTAAAGATGAGCACCACGTCTTCATGGCCCTCTAACGTGGCTATTTGTACTGCTGTTAGACCATCCTGTTATAAAATATGAAGGAATGTACATTAAAATATTAACTTGGGATAATAATACTCTAACAATATATCTATTGGAAAATGAGTGCATCACAAAACTAAATTTGACCTTGGAGCCCCTATTTAAGGGAGTCAACATATGCATTACTAGAACCAGTAGATTGCCGACACTACCACTGATAAGAGTAACTATAAATATAAATATGAATAGTAAACTTGCGGGTACAACCATGTGTAAATCTCTTTTGAGGGAGTGTTGGCTCTGAAAAGAGCCGGTTTGGTCTCGACGTTTCGAACAGTATACTCTGCTCGTCTTCAGGAGAAACTGTTTCTCCATTCTCCTGAAGACGAGCAGAGTATACTGTTCGAAACCTCGAGACCAAACTGAGAGCTCCCTCAAAAGAGATTTACACATGGTTGTACCCGCAAGTTTACTATTCATATTTATATTTATAGTTACTCTTATTCTCCTCACCATGCAAAGCTTCAAACAACATTTACTACCACTGATGTACGTCGTCTTGATTCAAAGACATTAAGCACACCATTAGGAGCAGGTTTGCAATCAAGTGTAATAACTGAAAATTAACATGACAGCCATGATTGATTAAGTTTGTATTACATCAATCTGCTTTTAGGGGAACAGTACCTTATTTCTGTGGTCCAGTTTGCATCCAGCAAGGCACAGGTACCTGACTATTTCTATGTGGCCATGTTTCGCAGCTATCTGAAGGGCAGTTGATTCACACTAGAAACACAAAGTAGATAAAATCATTCAATTACTCACTTAATTATTTATTAATTTTGATTAAGATTAGCCTCATCAGATGTCAAAGAACTTGTCTCCTGGGACATATTTTTGTTTTACATCGCAGCGAGGGGTTTTGTACTGTAATACTGCCAATTCCTGTCTTGAGATGAGACTACAAACATTTATGCCTATAAAGGGTTAGGTTTAGGGTTAGGTTTAGGTTGAGGGTTAGGGTTAGGGTAAGGGCTAGGGTTAGGGTTTAGGGTTAGACGTAGTCTCCTACATGTATCTCAAGATGGAATTGACAGTGTTACAGTACAAAACCCCTCGCTGCGGTGTAAACAAAAAATACGTCTCGGGGGGGGGGGGTGGCTGGGTAACAGCAGATTCAGTTACAACACAATGATATTAAAATGAATTAGATAAACATTATGGAAAGGCTGGTTCAGAAATGAGCTATGGCTATGGCTGTCGGCTTGAAAGGTAATGTAGAACTACATATCAACAGATGCAAGAACCTCGTTATAGCCGCAGCCAGAGCCATATATCAAAACATCCCTTAACAGAAAGTTTAGATTGTGGCAATTAGTATTAAGCTTGCGACAACTTAATCAAGATTATTGCAAATTACAAACTTGTTTTTAGAAAGCTTGCATGGTTGGTTGCCAACTTGCATGGTTGGTTTATGGTGTGTCGTGGCCGAGGGGATAAAAGCACCGGACTCAAGCTCTGGTGTTTCTGTTCAGCAGAGTGTGGGTTCGAATCCCAGTCGTGACACTTGTGTCTTTAAGCAAGACACCTAACCATTATTGCTGCGTCCTTCGGATGGGACGTAAAGTCGTTGGCCCCATGTGTTGGTAAACTACCAACACGTAAAAGAACCCAGTGCACTTATCAAAGAGAAGGGGTTCGCCCCGGTGTTCCTGGTTTGATTGGCTGCATATTGCGCCACAGCACCTTGTAAACCATTACATGGTGCTATGTAAAGGAATGTTCTCATACTTCAAATGTAGCTCCACAATACCTTGCAGGAAAATACTGAATGTTAAAAAGCGCTTAGAGGCTGGCCTGCAATAGTTGCTATACAAATACGCTATATTATATTATTATTGGTTGCAAGCTTGCTGCAAGTTTGCATAGTGTACTTGTTTTTGGCAAGCATGCATGGTTGGTTGCAAGCTTGCCACAAGCTTCTAGGGTTAGTCGCTAGCCTGTAGATTTAGTTTTAGCTTGCAGGGTTGGTTGCTAGCTTGTAGATTTAGTTGCAAGCTTGCTGTAAGCTCCCAACTGATGCTGCAAACTTCCAACAAGGCTACTAGTAGCAATTGCTCAAGACCCAAACTACATTGTGTGTGTACCATATTGATGAGACAAAGGCTTGTGTATCTATACAAACTTATTACAGTAATCTGAACACTAAATAACTAACCCGTTGAGTAGCAAATAAAAAAACAAAACTTCTGTGCATACCTTATTTAATGTGTCCACATTACAACCAGCGCAATGCAGTAACTCTAAGATATGAAGGGATCCATCCTTTGCTGCTACATGAAGTGACGTCTCACCAAACTGCACATATCAAAACAGATAATCAGGTTTATTGAAGGAAGTTATCCCAATGAATGTTTACAAGAAAAAACAAAATTGTCAAATTTTTACAAAAAATTAAACAACATTTTAATAAAAAGTTAAATTTGCATTAGGGATAAAGAATATTGTTTTGCGTTTTACCCAGAAACTAATGTGTGTTAAGCACTGTATACTCAGTACTTTCTCCTTGAGTTCTGTGAAAAAAATATATCCACAGGCATATTACTCGAGTGGGATTCGAACCCATGACCTTTGCCATTCTAGAGCAGACATCCTACCACTAGACCACCGAGCTTTCCCTGTAGCTAGAAGCAATTTGAATCCTATATTTGAGGAACGGGTACCACAACGATTTTAATAGATGCTAAATTTGCATAAAGAAAATATAAATTTATTTAAACAATTTTAGATTGTCATCTCCAAGTTCTTATCTCACTAATTCCCCAAAACATCCCAAGAAAAGAGACAGTACTCAGTATTAAGTTTTTAAAAACACCAATTTGTCTTCTTGTTGTCTTGCTTGGAAACACACAATTGGTATTGTGCA